>CM056742.1:5378227-6695815 GCA_029851415.1 Eretmocerus hayati
GACGAGGAGCCGCTAAATTTGCAGATGTTGGCTCGGAAATCTTTTGCTTTTGTAGGGATACCTGCTCCAAAAGTTGATGTTTACAAGAAAATAGTTGAGGTATAACTTTTAATCATCATTATTGTGTGTCCATCTCAAGTTCATATACAACGCAAAATAGTTCTCAAATGATTTTCATTTACATTTTGAGTTTTTGCATGACTCATACTCATCAATCAACAAGCATTGGGGACAGCCGTGTACCAGTGCTTACGAGACATAATATGAAGTTTTTTTATGGTCTCCGTAGTCATTTATAAATTTTATTGCTTTGTTTATCAATTTTAGCAAATTGGAGGGCAGTGTGATGATTTTCCAAGGTATATCCTATCCACCTCCACTTATTTTAATTCATTAACTGACAAACAGAGTACTGCTTTATACAATGTTACATTTGTTCGGGACTGCGTGGATGCCAATAGATGTTTGAACATTGAACAGTACAGGTGTATATTTATTTTTTATTGCTCTACCCTGAGTTGAAGTTGAAGATTCCAAAAACTAACTCATCCTAATGACTTGTTCAGGTTTGGTGAAAAATTGCTGTCCAATGGATTCCAAGATTTTGAACCTTGTTGCTACAAGTAGGTTACTTCATTCTGCTTTTCATTCTTTATAAACTGTGTGCAATTGGAACAATTTCGTAACTTTCATTTTTCACAGTTTCCACAATGGCCAAGAGTCATGCTCCGTTTGTGATCCAAAATTCATTCCCATTTTGCCTAGCCAGCCCAAGAAAAATATTCCAGAAAAACCCTTGGTGTAAGTAGATTATTTCAAAAGTAGATTGATGCATTTTGTGTTTGGTTCTTGTAATACAATTTTGATCACTCTACAGACCAAATGTTATCAAGGATCCGAACCCAATTCTTGCTTCCAAGCCTAAATGCTCCCAGAAGAATCGGTAATATACTCTTTGCATCTTCTTCCTGCATACTAAAATCCAGAAGTTCATCCCAATTACAATTTTTTCAGACAAAGCATTACCAAGACCATCAAAACAGAAGTTGGAGCTCCTATGAAAACGTAACTATAGCTTCACTGTATCATAGAGCCAATGTCTTTCATAATTTGTCGGGATGATTCGTTTTGTACCGGGAAATATTTGATTCATCGAATAACTTTGGTGATATGTATTGTCAATTCTCCATGGAGATTCCTCACTCTCAATGTAAGTATCTTTTGTTACAGAAATGAACCTTATGAAGCATGGGAATCTCAAGCAATTCTGGATTATATTATACGTAATAATCTATTCAATTGGGTAAAAAGCCCAAGTTTATATTACTGTATGAAAGATGAAGGGGTAAGTTTATTGTCCAACATTTCATATAAGTAATTGAGGAAAATGTAATTCAATGCTGTTTGTCTACCTCTCCAAAGATTCTGAAGCATAGGTCGGCAGAAGGTATGAGACAACACATGGTACGAGGGATTTTACCTTCGTTGGGCTCTTGGAATCTACCTGAATCAGTGAAGAGAAAATTGAGAAAGATTAGAGTATGTTGAAGAATTTAATATAACTTTATCTACATGCGTATAATTTAGGAAACAAGAATTTTGATAAATTTGTACTCTTTAGGGTTCCAGTAAACCAACTCTCACAGTCTCGAAAAGACTGAAAGAGGAGTATCAGGCAAAACTTGAACGAGCCAAGAGGCTAGCCTTGAAGAGGGAGAAAATGAAACTCAAGAAATCATGACATTTCAGCAGTTCTAGGTTTGTTTTAAAATCTGGAGTACAAGTGTACTGATTGATGGCCATAACTCTACAGGATCGCAAATATCAGAAGCAATAAGTAATGCAGCAAGGTTTAAGCGTGTTATACTGTGATTGTCCGAATTATAATCAATTTTGTAAGTATGTCGTATAAATGTTGACGATGAACTGTTTTCTATGTACAGAAATCGATATTGTAATAATTTTATATAAAATAATAAAATGAAGTAGTCGCATTAAATAATAAACTTATCAATATGTCGTGAAGTAATTATTGTTAAGACAGATCAAAAATTTTGCACACGCTCGAATTTGAAAAATTAATTTGCGGCGAAAGCTGATTGGCTGCGCTAGCAAAGACTATATATGTATATAGCTTATAGCCCAAGAAGTTTCTAGAATGTGGTAGAGCAAAAGTGAACGGTGGTCGAGCAGTGCCCGAAACTGCAATACCGCAAGAGTTCTGTGATGATAGTCAGTTCAGTTGCCGAGCCGAGCTCGAACTTCGACGTACTTAGCTTCAATTTGAGAGCTGTTGACGTGCAAGTTGCACGCTAAAATCAGGTTACAATTGGGCCCGTGGGACCTGTAAGCAGCATTCGAATCCAAGATTCCGAGCCAGTATTTTGCAGGTGACTAAAATCTCATCGTATCCAGGAGTGTCATTGTTAGACCTAGTCATTATACGCGAATCGTGGCTTGGTGCGCGTGGATTCCCGTCGAATTTTTTAGACGAGTGAACGACCTCGTGACATTCGGGAAGCTCTCATTGTCTCAATTGACGGTATTTCATAGCTCTACAAGTTCGGTGCATGATTGAAAATCCAACGCTTAGAATCCTACGATTGAGGTTCTCTTGATGGTAGAATTATTGGAGCAGTCGAGGGAAAAGCCACGAGGTGATGAGGATTGTGCGCGCGCACACCATGCCTGCTGGCCAAGTCCCGATAGAGCTAGGAGATAGAGCCTGCCACGGACGTCTTCTCCGAAGAGTGCTACTCCTAGTTGATTGATTACTTAGGGTCAGGCTAATCTTAGTACCTACCCAGCAATCATCAATTGCCCGTCGAGCTTAACATCGCCAAAAATCAACTCGCAATCGAAGATCCGCGAGCCTCGGAATCATCTGGAAAGCCGGGCTCCCTCGAGATAATAGCAGTTAGAGGTAGATATATCGGGCACGCGCATGTTGACTGCACCCAGAAAGAGACGGCCAGAAGCTTCGCGCCAAGTCCATTTTCGTTCATCGCTTCCGCCTTCCTTAGCCGATATTTTCGCATATAATTGCTATAATGAGCTGCCTCTATGTATTGGCACTCAATTATACCTTTTCGATCTGCGATTGACTCGGCAACGCGATCATATCTAACTGAATGAACTTATACGACATTCATGATCGTTGTCGCCCGTCCCATTTTAATCGTTTCACGCTCACGTCACGGTATCGCACGAGTTGCGTCGTTCCCGTCGCGTATAGCCTCTCCGAGGTCGCCCCACGTACGCGCGGAGCTTAGCATTATTATAGGTATTTCGCCTCCTCATGTCCTCATCCAAAAGCTATAACTATTATTCCTATGCTCGATTACTACATGCTTATAGATATAAACTCGTTTGTCGACCGCAGAATATTGTATCATCAGAACCGTTGATGCCTCGTCGACTCTCTAGCTAGCACCCATATTGGCGACCGATTAAAAATTGACCGCGTGTTCAGCAGGAGTTGAGTGATCTCTTGGTCCTCATCTTCGGCCTGGACCAGGACTCTTGGTTCATCTATACTTTAGGAATCAAAATCGCAAAGTATTACGTGTCTTGAAACGAGGCCTTCGTTGCCAACCCACTCGATGTCGATAGTTCTCGGTGAAGCGTCAGAATTCACAACTTCTCTTCGCTACTTAGTTACCACCTGCGTACCTATTCGTCGGCCAGCACTAGAAGAATGAACTTGCACTTTCGGTCACGGTGACGAGTAGGCCTTAGAAACTCTGCTGTTATCAATTCCTTGTTAACCTGTTCTCAAAAAGTGAGGATCTGACTGTGGCCTATAATCGTGATTTTTTCTGCTTTTTGTGGATAGTACTCATCGATTAATTTGAGCTACTAGAACTGCTCATAGCCAGAATTAATAATGCTCTTGTACCTAGTTTGCAGGATAGTTACCAGGTTGGCTGAGGCGAGACAGCCATTGATTGAATCAGAGTAGATAACCCAGCAAACATGGTGAAAGAAACTACTTTCTACGATCTCCTTGGGGTGAAACCAGGGTGTTCACCAGATGATTTGAAAAAGGCATACAGAAAACTTGCGCTGAAGTACCATCCTGACAAAAATCCAAATGAGGGTGAAAGGGTTAGTAAAAATTTGTATATACATATCTTCTGAAGAGAAACTTGCATGATTCCCAAAGTAGATGGAGGCCTAAGTCACTTGCTAATCTCACTCAACGTTTTCTTCTGTATTTATAAATGTTATTTGTTCCAAGTTCCAAGATTTAAAATCCTGCTTGATGATTTCAGTTCAAACAAATTTCACAAGCATATGAAGTTCTCTCGAATCCTGAAAAGAAGAGAATTTATGACCAAGGTGGAGAACAAGCTCTGAAAGAAGGTGGAATGGGTGGTCCTGGAGGCTTCTCCTCTCCCATGGATATCTTTGAAATGTTCTTTGGGGGTGGTGGTGGGGGTCGTGGTGAAGGGCGCAGGAAGAGAAAAGGACAAGACGTTATTCATCAGCTTTCAGTGTCCTTAGAGGAATTGTATAAGGGCACAGTACGCAAGTTGGCTCTCCAGAAGAATGTTATTTGTGATAAGTGTGATGGAATAGGTGGTAAAAAGGATGCAGTTGAGCAGTGCTCTGCATGCCACGGCACTGGATGTCGTGTTCAGATCCAACAGCTAGCCCCAGGTATGCTGCAGCAGTTCAGCTCTACTTGTGGTGAGTGCAAAGGAGCTGGTGAACGTATAAAGCCTAAAGATCGTTGCAAGCAGTGCAACGGAAAGAAAACTATTAGAGACAGGAAGATTCTAGAGGTCTTCGTTGATAAGGGTATGGTAGATGGTCAGAAAATCATGTTTGCCGATGAAGGTGATCAAGAACCTGACAGAGAACCAGGTGATATTGTTATACTGTTGGAGGAAAAAGAACATGAAATTTTCAAGTGAGTTATAAAAATTACTTCTATCATTCTTCATCTCTTTTTCCTTTCTTTTGATGTCAGCATTTCTTATTTACACCCTTGATTACCTAATCGTTCTCCTTTCCATTGACTCTACATGGTGATGAATAATTTTTAGTATCAAATTTCCCCTGGCTCATTATTTTCTGTTCTACAATTTGTTACAGACGTAATGGCAGCGACCTGATAATGCGCATGAACATTGAGCTAGTTGAGGCTCTGTGCGGTTTCCAGAAGGTGATCCGAACTTTGGATGAGCGAGATCTCGTAGTGACTTCCTTGCCAGGAGAAGTTGTCAAGCACAATGATCTCAAATGCATCCCAGGAGAGGGTATGCCTGTCTACAAGGATCCTTTCACAAAGGGTCGGTTGATCATCCAGTTCGTCGTGAATTTCCCGAAATCAATCGACCCAGCAATAATTCCCACACTAGAGAAGTGCTTGCCACCTCGTGAACAAGTAATTGTGCCTGACGGTGCCGAAGAATGCAACCTCATGGAAGTTGATCCCCACGAGGAAAGCAGACGACGAGAACAGCGCCAGGCATACGAAGAAGATGATGGCCGCCCATCACGCGTACAGTGCGCCACGAATTAATGGACTAAGACTTCGACAAATCCATAACCAGCGTAATTTTTCACGTGTCCGCTCATCTTGATCGCGTTTTGTCGAGTGTTGATAACAATACACGAGTAGCTCAGAGACCGAAAAGTCATCTTCATCAACAATCTGAGTAGCTCTTTACGTTTCATCTTTGACGGTGCTCCTCCAGCTTACATCGAGAAACCTTTGTCCCGGATTGCAAAATTTGCTCTTTGCTCTATGTTTCACTGCGTTTACCGCACTGTCATCCAGCTTAGATATGACTTACTTCAACTGTTATGGAAACACTATCAATATATTCAGAGATTGGTAATGGTGATTTGGAAACAATAAATTCTTAATCTCCCAATATATTGATTTAGTATCATATATCTTTCTTTTGCATCAAGCCTAAATCAACCAACAAACACTCCCAGTTAGTTTGATTCAATAGGTCATGTAAATCTAATTTTTTTTATAGATTATATTGAATTGTCTTTAATTATTATACCGCAGGCTCTAAATGTATGCACCGGAAAATTTTTACCGTAACACCCAGTAATGCAAATTATTTGTCTAGCTCAACTTTATGATGATTTTTCATGAGTACAGTGCAGTGCTGACTTTCTAACACAAGTTTGAGTGTCAGAGAATCAATGGTATGAAAAACAAACTAAGTAAAGGAATAATTGGATTGCATAGTGAATTCCACTTATAATTTTAATCACACCCCTGAAGGTTGATTGATGATCCTTGGTAGTGTTGGATCAATGTAATTCTCTGAGGCAACTGAACATAGGAAAATCATCTGTCCATGTGTTAGTGTAATAGCTTGTTTACCTGTATTTGTAGACATTTTGTAGACCTTTGTCATGTACACTATTTGTTTAGAAAGCTTTCTATTTCTTATTCACATTATCTTTTTACAAGAGTTACATAATTGAATTTTCCATAATGTATGAGTGTGGTGAATCCGACATTATTGCCTGTGGGGACTTGAGAAACATTTCTGATCAAGTAATTTTTGCATTCCATGCAAATCCAGTTTCATTATCGTATTTGGTAATTCACATTCTTTTTAAGGAGAAGCTTGAATTGAACATCCATGTCCTTTAGATATTAACTGAACTGGACTTGGGTTCAGAGTAAAGTATCATCAACAAGCATATCCCTACAAATTGAGAAGATGCATCTTTGATCAAATTTGCTTTTAAAGGATTTGAAAAAAGGGTGCACAGCTTCTGTTTCTTCCTGTACAGGATTATGCTTTATAAGAAATCAAGTTTGTGGGATATGAATGAATGAGTTATGAAAATTCAATCTGTAGAATTTCAATCGAGAGAGGAAATAAACATAGACTCATCAATACAATAAATCTGTCATTCATGTGCATCACATATAATGTAGAGACCTGAGATCTCCTCTGCTCTATACATGTCTAACAAGACAGATTTTTCACAGATAGAACTGTCACATATTGAGCTTCAGACATTGAACATTCATAGCATCTCCATTGAATCTATTCACTTGCCTAAGTAACTCTAATTTAGATTGTTTACTATGTGTTGTGTGAAGTTCATATAAAGTACACAGATTTAAAAGGACAGTTTCTTGCAGACTCTGCGCAGGATTTTGAACAGTCACAAAACTTTCCATAAGTTTGACAGCTTCTTCGAGCTGACCTGTGTACAAAAGGCACACTGCAATATTGTTAGTTAGCACTACATCAGACTGATCGACTTTTGCTGCCGACTGGAAATATTTTAAGGCCTCTACAAACGAATTCTGAGCAATGGCTATAAGCCCTCTATCAACAAGTTCATTAACAGAGACAGTTTTTGATTTTTCTGGTTTCATGGAAGTTAAGTTTTTTTCAGCAGCATTAACATCTCCTAGAGCTAAATGTATTCTGCTCAGAGCAGAGCTGAAAATTTCCATCTCTGCTTTTTTCCATGAATTAAGATTGAATAACTGTTCCAAGACATCAGTAGCCAGAGAATAATTCTTTAAGTGCAGTGCACAATTCACAACTGAAACAAGGGTCCTTGATCTTCTAGCTTTCCAGAGCTGAATAGCTTCCTCTCTTTCAGACTCACTGCATTTGGCAGCGCTTCCATCCTCAGACAGACCATTTTCTAAGTTGTTGATCATCTTCTTAATGATGGCAAGCATTGCATATAAATTATCTAAAGCACGTTTTCCTCTGCCACAATACATAGGAATTTCTGCTAGTAATAATCTGAAGGCAAAGGAAGCCATAGATCCTGGTCTTGTCCCATATAATTCTGGATAGAATATGAAATACATATCTGGTTTGTCTAGATTCTGGAAAGGTGCTGACTCAGTTTCCAATATATCTGTTTGCTTCAACTTTGTTAGCAAGGACAACCTTGTAAACCACAATTGGAGAGAATGGGGCGTATGTTTACTCGGATGATTTATCTTGTCAAAACCCTGACCATATACAGCAAGAAGTTTACCAGACAAATTGATTGCAGCCCTATAACATCCTTCCTTAATAAGACTCCGTAATCCTCTTTCATCCTAGAAGTAAATATGACATGTTGTAACAAGGAGAGATCAGGAAGATTTCAAGAATTCAAATGTTTTAGGAATAACAACCTGAGTTACATCTGATGAGCTTGGAACATTTCTGTTTATGGTTTCTTCTTCTCCTAAGAAGTAAGCTGTGATTTCTTTCACGGGATCTGTCAATTCTTCAGCTAACGCAAGTCCAGGCATAGTCAAGTTTTCTCTATCCTGAGTGCCGCCATGAGTGGAAGTAGTAATAGCTCGCAAAATCTTGCGGGTATTTTCTGAAGGAATCCATGCATCACGGTGAGTATCATTTACAGAAATGTGTTCACTTGGTTGATCTTCAAATGAAGAGTCGTTTCCAAAAATATTAGTGGGAACTCTTGAGGGTGGACTAAACGATGAAGATGCACTTGAAGAGAATATCTCTGTTTGTGTTGAGGAGACAATTTCATCAAAAATAGTTGGTGTGCTGCTGTCAAAATAGCTCCCTAAATTGTCTGTTGGGCCTGCATTGTTGATTTGTTCTGGCTGTGATGGTGTCTGACTCATGATTGCCTTGAAACAGTTCTCGCTATTACTCAAGATGAGAAGGAGTGGCTAGATATTTTTTGTAAAGGCCACTTTTCTGCAAGGAATAACAAGTCTATATGAGGTAGCAGATCCACAAAATATGAGAGGTGAAAGTAAAAGGCACTACGCCGTACACAAAGGGTTGACTTGACGGCATATTATACGAGAATCAATCCACACTCAAATTCAGCAGACAACTGTCCGGGTCTTGATGTCATCCTGGCCTGATGATCATGCATAGAGATCTTAAAGAATTCTTCATATCCTCCGTGTGATCATGATGATGTCTGCATCTTGATGCTGGACAATGCTGGATCTAGCTCATGGCGTAAAGAATCTAGCTGACAGCTGACGACGAGGGTTCTAGCTGACGACAGATTTCGATGGTATACTGTAGGTCTGTTCCATAAGCGTTACATGACTGTCTCAACGGGATTCCTGACTAACGTATTACAAGTATCAACAGACCTTGGCCAACTACCTGCACATGTGGAATTCGTAAATAGAGAATAAACGAACGGCATGTGCTCCAGTTCTTCACGTAATCATCGTCAACATGCCGGCAGAAGTGAAAAATAATGTTCTTTTATACGAGGGATGTAATTACTTGAGGTACAGGTTGATTTTATCAACTCTGTCAGGAAAACCAGTGAGAATAACAGGGATAAGATCAGCTGATGACAATCCTGGACTCAGAGGTTAGGACGTCACTGATTTCGTTAATAACTCCTTCTATGTCTATGTTAATAACAATATAAAAGATTAATTATTAGGCTAGGATGGCCAACGTTTCGTGTAGCACGTGATAAAGAGGATTCATTTTTACGATTTCAGAGTATGAAATAAGTTTTGTCAGATTATTGGACAAAATAACGAATGGCTCTAGAATTGAAATCAACGAGACAGGAACAAGTTTGTATTTCAATCCTGGGCTGTTAGCAGGTGGTGAAATTGATCACGATTGTAGTCCACAGAGAGGCATTGGCTACTTTCTTGAAGCTGTAATTGCCTTGGCACCTTTTTGTAAGAGTCCAGTAAATATTAAATTGAAAGGAGTGACAAATAATTGTGATGGTAGGCTGCTAATCTAATATAAATATGTTTTATGCTAGATCTACCTCTCACAGTAAGAATGTACATTTCTGCTTACAGACCCCAGTGTCGACAGAATAAAATCATGTGTGGTTCCAATCCTAAAGAAGTTTCTAGCAGGTGACAATGAAGTTACTTTCAATGTGGTGAAGAGAGGTGTTGTGCCTTTAGGAGGAGGAGAAGTTCATTTCAAATGTCCTGCTAGTAAATTTTTGAAGTCTATTCAGGTAGTTCTTTTGGATTTGGATCAAGTTGAATATGGGAGGGGATCAATTATCATATTAATCTGCTTTTTTAGCTTCAAGATGGAGGCATGGTCAAAAGAATCAGAGGAGTAGCTTGCAGTCTCAGAGTTTCTCCAGCTATTTCAAATCGTCTTGTGGAGTCAGCTAAAGGTGTCTTGCTCAACTTCATCCCAGACATTTACATACATACAGATGCAAGTAGAGGTGCTTCCAGCGGAAAATCTCCAGGTATTGATCTCTTTGTATATCAACAGTTTCAATCTTCTTTTGTGAGTTGTATTCTTGTAGCTTAGTTATTACAGGGTTCATATCAGATATTTCATCCCTGTCCTTATCAACCTGCCTCTGGTTGAAATACATCACTATCTGTTTGCATTATTGTGGGTGTCACAGTGTCTCTTGAATTTTATATCTGTGGCACAGCCAGTCCAGATATTTCGCGAGGATATGGTCCCTATTAGAATCCAGTGATTATTCAAATTTTGCCCAGTCGAGCATTGGGCGTATGAGAGAAAGAAATTTGTTACAAATGATTCAGAAGTCCCTCGTTATCCACAAGGGTTGCGTTAGACCGCCGCAGCAAAAGTATCGTTTATAACAAAACCGCGGATGATAAGACCTTGGTCTTGAGTAAAATAAGGGGTTACCTTAGGCCACTTGTGCGAATCATGCAGGGTGTCACAAAGTTCTGGAATCTCTGAATTCTCAGGGAATCGAACGAAACAAAATTCCTGAAGACTCTGAAATTCTTAGGGAACTTGATAGGGGCTCTGGGAATTGCAACAAAGCGGGCGATAAACGTCGAATCATTCGACATTGATGTCAGAAAATGGGTGCAGTAGTAGTGTTTTTCTACATTCTAAGACGAAAAAAAGTCGTGAATCGTGAGTCAAATTTTTTCTGTCTTAAAAAATTTCGAAGCAAAAAGTTTTAGCCATTTTGGTTTGCGACGCCTCGCAGCAGCCATAACTCTGGTGCTTTTCAGTACATTTCGCGTGAGCATTCGATTAGACAGTGGAGCCAGTATGGACGTATAGGATTGTTGAGGCAAAAATGTCCGTATTTGAAAGCTTTTGAACATGAAATTTTGGGATACAGACGTTTATCCCTCGTCATCAAACTGTGGTGTAGATTGACACTCTAATGAAACCTAAATGCACAAAACCTCATTTTGGGGCTTCGAAAGTGAGCTTCAAAATCAGTTGAGGTATTTGAAAGTACTGAAAAGCGCCAGACTAATGCCTGTCACAAGCTTTCGCGAAACCTAATGACTTTAATTTTACCATTTATTCTCCAATGCTAAAAGAGTCGAAATAGTCATTTTTCTCGCATGTGAGAAAATGAGCCACTCCGATTTTTATTTCATTGGGCTTTTCTTGGTATTGACATGTATGAAACACTGCACGCGCACCTATTTGTTTGGAATTTCGTCGAATGATCCAACGTTCCTCGTTCACCGCTTGAGAGAGTTATCCACTCAAAGAAGAGCAATTTTTGATTTGTATGACTTTGCAGCAGTCAAAACGGAGTATTTTTGGTGAAATTAAGTAGGTGCATTCTGAAAGTGTAACGTAGAAGTCAGAAGTAGATCTTGAACTTTTTAAACAAAGTATAAACTGTCCGATCTTGATTTTAAAATAATGTTAAAATTGTGTATACTAAAATTTCTCATTAGATAGTTAATGGGTATCTCACTCGGCTATTCAGGCTCTCTAACTGGAATTAGAAGGGCTATGAAAAATTGTGGAATATCAGGGAATTTCACCTTGAGCCAGAAATGGACACCGCGTCATGAGAAAAAAATGCAGTTCATGCATGATTTTGATTTATTAAAAAGTATTTATAAATACGTATTGTCAAGCAATATGTGGATAGAACTGAATTACAGTAGATATTCAAATGACAAAAAGTACGATCATAGGAAAGAATCTCTCGTCAGTCTGTTTATCGGAAATCGGAATGTTCGTCTCCAAGTCTTTGTGGGATTCTCTGTGGAGAGTTTTGTTACAACTCATATCGTGAGAATGATCGAGAGTCAGATCTCGAGTCATGATTGGATCATGGGCCATTGTCAAATCTGCAACTCGTACAACGAGATATATGATCTCGACAATCAACTTGGAATCAAATGACTGTTCAAAAGGCTACCCCAGTCTTGAACAAGAAAAAGGTTGTTAATCGATCATATATGAACTAGTTATTAAAAATAAAAGATCGTCCAAATCTAATATATATAGTGTGGGTGGTATTTCATGAAGTTGTACATCACTCGTAATGAGTGAAATTGCATGTAAATGGGTTCATTCTAATACGCCAAGGACCTGCGTACACGAATAACGCGGTTCAGGCCGCGATAACAGGAGACAGGCGCAAAGTGAGTAGTCGCCGGTAACGAAATCAACGGATATAAACTTGCCAATGACAATGGACTCCTAATATACCAAACTGCTCAATCACTTGGTATATGCTCGATTTGCGAGCTCTTTACAATATGAATTGAATATGAATATGAAGTAAGGTGGAATGTCCCAAATATTGATAGAAATGACGGAGTTTAGACAACGCTAGTTTTTCCAAAACAACAGAGAAGATCCCCCCCCCCCTTCCCGGTCATATCACTATTTTTTTCAATTTACTCGTTCCATTGAGAAGGTATCACATCATATCTCGGCAGTTCTATGACTCATTTTGTAAGTCAAATCAAGTAATTACTCTTCGCGGATTTTGTGCAGACATTTGATCTTTAGAAAGTTTTCTTAAACTTCCAATTGTGAAAGACATTATCACGAAATAATTTTTTCGTTTTATAGATACTCACAGCTACTCAGGTTTATTGTCTCTCTGACATTTGCTTTCATGGCATCCATCGTTGAAAGTAGGCTTCCACGATGGATAGCAATAAAATTCTGTTTATTAAAAAAACGCATCTTCGGCAACTCGATACACAATACTATTCTGCCCATAGAAACTCATAACAACTATTTGGAGACTTGTATATATAGCTTCTCGTAAGTGTTTTAACAATCAATTCAAAATTGAATGTCCATGGATAACTGATACTTCGATCACTTACTTGAAATGTTGGTTATTGTTGAAATGTCATAAATTTCGATCCGTTATTCATATTATAGGATTTGGTATCAGCCTAACAGCCGAGACGACGACAGAGGTTTTTCTCAGCGGAGAGGCTTATTCTCCTCTTATGACAGCGGGATCTCTCCCGTGTGTTCCAGAAGATTTGGGGAAGGAAGCTGCCATGCGGCTTCTGGACGAAATTTACAGGTAATTTCTGCTTGAGATTTGAAAATAATATCGTATTTTGCAGACTCGTCGATTTTTGTAGCCCTAACATGTATCAAGCATGCCTAGGATAATTAAACAAAATGGTTCGGTAAAACTGACTCATTATCAGATTGGATAGAATTTTTGTTTTTGCGAAAATTATTACAACATAGTACAATAGTTCTGTGATAAAATCACGTATAAAGAAAAATGATCGATAACGATTTTTTCTTGATAAAATTGTTTCAACCATGGTCCGTCAAGTGCTGATTGACCCTTGTCTCTCATTATCGTTCATACTACCGTCAACCGGGGTAACTTTGGAACAAAAATCGCGTTTTTTTTTTCTTCAACCTCGCAAAACTTGTACGTCTTACATCAGAAGTGCATCGTATCTGTGGTCAATCGAAAGCTTACAGTTTCAGCTTTCGATTGCGGTGTTTATGAGGTCCATTTGGACATATCTGGTTGGAGCAATGAACGGTGAAAGTCGTGTCCCAAAGTTAGACACGGACTGGGGTAACTTTGGAACAGAAATTGTTATCATTATTTATTCGTCAATCGATTCATAAACTAGGTCACGCCATCGATGATTTTCATTATCAGTAATCGAAAGCTGAGTGTCTTAGCTTTCCATTGACCTATTATAAAAGTCCATTTGGTTGAATTGAACTTCTATAATTGAGCATAGACGCCTTCAGCATACCTCACTGTCTGTGCCACGGCTAACTCTCGAGAAGGAAAATACCTTCACAGTCGGTTTCTGACAAAAACTGCCGTAACTTGGCTTCCATGGGTCGAAAAGAGACGTTCTTTGGCTCATTTTGAAGCTCTCATCAACGGCTACTAAAGTATGTAGAATTCGAGGATGATATGAATCTTGGGAAATGATTGAGAGTACATGAACAAGTGTTCCAAAGTTACCCCGGTTTCTGAAAAAAAATACATACTTGTCAGTTTTTACTCTACAAAACTGAAACTTCGTGAAAATACTCCAATGTAACAATGGATTCGTCCAGATATGTGTACAAACAAGTAAAATCTAGCTCAGCTAAGTTGGATTCGACCTGCTAAAGTCGGAACCGCACTACTTTTCCTGAGAGATTCTTTTTTGGATTGAAAATGTACTTTTGAAGAAGTTAGCTTATAAACAGATTAAAAGCTGTTGAAGGCCCTCGCGCCAATGCAAAACATTGGTTATGCTTGTCTCAAGTGGAGGCAACCGGTATTTAGGCCTCAGGATCATTTGCCTAGCCAACTGTGCGTGATAACCACTCTTTTATGGGTTGTTCCAAAGTTACCCCGGTTGACGGTACATGATTGTTATTGAATCAGAGATTTTTCGAAAAGTTTTTCCTAGACACTATTCTGTCACCACAATACTGTTCTCCAGCACAAATTTTCTTAGAACTGGAACTGTATTTGAATGTCATTGGCGTGCATGAGTTTCGATTCTCGAGCCTCGAGCTAATGCATTCGAGGCGATTTTGATCATATTTCATTCGATTTTGATTCAAGCTTTCGAAAACCTTATATCTGCAAAGATGTATTCCAGAAGAGCAAAAGTGAAGCTTGAAAATAGCCGGCAAGAGAATAATATATATTTTTTTTTTTTTCATTAAATAGGAC
Organism: Eretmocerus hayati; assembly: GCA_029851415.1. NCBI lineage: Eukaryota > Metazoa > Arthropoda > Insecta > Hymenoptera > Aphelinidae > Eretmocerus > Eretmocerus hayati. The sequence goes on from CM056742.1 coordinate 5,393,099, forward strand.
CATTGAAATATCATCATTTTGTTTCTCGAAAATTTCTTCAATCCGACTTGTCAAATACGAAATATTTATTTTCGCAAAGTTAGCAATTCTCTGAACGCGATTAGTTTATATTCACATAAGTATTTTTACGATCTTAGGAACGGATGCGTGGACTCTTCGTTTCAAAGTTTGATAGCGCTGTTTATGGCTCTTGGGAAAAAAGATGTGTCAAAAGTCGTTGTCGGACCACTCACACAAGCAATGTAAGTATTTTCCACGTATCAGATTTTCGAAGGCATGAATTTCGATTTTCCTTTAGAATCTCTTAAGAACACAAGGTAAATGAATTCTTCCGATTTCGTAATCGTTGAAGTTATGCTATATGGACCGGTTTTGGTTCTAGGATTCAATTTCTGCGAGATTTGAAAGATTTTTTCGGCATCACGTTCAAACTTGAACGTGTAGAAGAAGAGGAAGAAGATGAAAGGATTACAGAGCAACATCAAGTGCGATTGACTTGTGTTGGAATTGGGTACTCCAATCTAAGTAGAAGAGTTTTGTAAATTTTGTTGAGCAATTATATTTTGTAAGTTCCCCGTGTACATAGTTTCTCCAAAAACTTATAAAATATTATTTTACATATTTTGTACATGAATTAGACATCATTTCCCATCACCATACCCGTGAACTGGAGTGTCTAACTGAATAACTATGGATCAACTTATCTACGCTGACCTCAATCACTTTTAGCTTCAGAAAGATAAGCATTCGTAAAGGTCGCGGTTTTTGAGAGGCCAATTACGAAATGTTGTCAAGTAATCTCTCCAAGTATTTTGATAGGATAGTGCATACTGTTTACAGTCATGATAATATATCTTCTTTGGGTGGTTTGAAAGACTCTCATTTCTCAATTCAGAATACAAATGAGAAACTTTTAAGAAGGTTTTGAAAATTTCTTTTCTACTGATGGCAAGTCTTCTAGATTTAATCTTCTTCTTGGTCATTCCCTGCCTGAAACCATTAACAGCAATTTCAACTTCCCTGAAAGAGTAAAAAAAGAAAATAACAAAAAATAGTACAAGAGAGTGGTTATTCCAAGAAATTTACTTCTCTAATACAGCACACCAAACAATACTAGTGGGACAAGGCCTTGTTCTTGAGTGACTTTTTTTACAGTCAAAAGAAATTTTTGACTGTTTGATCACAGGTCCTTGAATTTTTGGATCAAATCTCATATATATTCCTCGATTCATTGATTCAGAGGAGTATGGACATCCTCCCCCTATAGTTATACTTTCAAATCGTATAGACGGTATCATCAATGACAGAAGTGCTCCTTGAGCCCCTAATACATTCCACCTGGTGGGAATAACTAATAAGATAAACTTGAATACCAATTTGGTACATCATTTTTCGAAGCTACGGAACGGCAGATTAATTGCAAGTGAAAGTACAATGAAATAGAATGTCAATTAAAGCTGAAAATCAAGGAATATTTAGTTGTTCCAACTCAAACCTTGCAATTTTATCAGAGCACGATAAGCTCTGCGTTCTATCCCCTCTTCCCGGTTTGGTTCGTATGGGGCCCGTAATGTGATAATCTGCCCCTTTCTGTTGAGAATCTTGCCGTTCATCATTTACTAGGCACTTAGCCCCGGTGCGATAAATATCTGTTATGATGGCTCCAAAATCACTCTCTTGAATCGGTTCATTGTCAAGTTTTGGTCGTTTCCTGTCTGTCCGTAACTGAAGTTTTGGGATTATAGAGCAATCACCACAAGGTGTTTGACTCGAAAAAAAATGGAAAGATATATCTTTCAATCTAATTTTTTTGTCTTCCATATAGAATACATCACTGTCACCACTTTTTAACAGCAACTCAATCTGGTCATATAGAAAGCGCAAAAACGCACGGCGAGCTAAGACTTCAGCATGGGAATCACTCAATCTGTCACCGCGATCTATAATGTTGGGGCTATTTAACTCTTTTCCACTAAGGCACTTGGTTCCAGTACACAAAGCCACTACACTCAAATCTTCATAAATATTCTGTAAAACTACACCAGATAGGACTGTCCACTCATTTTCAGTTGGTTTACCGGTTTTTTTTAGCATTGCGTATTTCTCTAGGCATATACTAGCTATCCTGTCTTCCATAGTGAGCTGTTGCTCGGAAAATATTTTTTGGATCAAAATCACTTGAGAATCACCAAAGTAATCAAGAGAACGACTCCTGACTTTTAAATCACACAGTCGGGATTCCAAGCATATTTTTGCTGTGGTAAATTCATGAGTAAATCCATCTGTGAGTCACTTAAATCAAAATCAAGTTTGATATTATCTTTGATATGCTCAGATTGAATAGCTTTTGGAATTATCCCTGGAAGAATTATAGTCCATTAGAAGTATCCTCAATCTTGCAGGATGAAATTATCATATCCAATTCCAGTATAAACTGAATACCTATCCCACGTTGTAATGCCCACTTTAGTAGAACCCTTGCTGGAGATACACTCAGTTGAGAAGCAACTTCGTTGACAACTGGATCCTTGAGGAGATCTGTTGTGTCACTCGTTCCTAGGGAAGAGTAGGCTTGAAGATGTATACCTTCTTGTACGCAAAATTTCAATAAATCATCTTGTCTGTAATGGGGATGACATTCGACCTAAAATTTTGTTAGAGAAAATGTATGAGATTCCAAAATAATTGTTGATTATCACTTCATAATAATGAAAAATCTACTTGGTTCACATCTGGCTTGACTCCATCACAATTCTTCAGCAGATGCTCAAGATGATTTATTGTATAGTTGGAAACACCTATGGATCTAAGCAAACCTTCCTTTTTTAACTCAATTAAAGCTGACCAAGTCTCAATACGCAATTTTGGATTATTTGGTGAACTTGATTCTAATCTACCAGCTCCAGGCCAGTGAATGAGATAAAGATCCAAGTATGGAGTTTGTAGAGCTTTCAACGAATTTTCCACAGACATACGTATTTTATCTGCATTACCATTATCACTTGGAGCTGTTGAGAAATTGAAAAAAGTACCTCAATAGAAATATAAAAGAGTTCAGCAAAACATCATCATTTTAGATATTACTCACCTAACTTGCTGGTTAAAAAAATATCCTCTCTCTTCAAATTATATTTTGGCAGTAACTCTTGCAGGGCTAATCCTATATCCTCTTCGTTTCTATATACAACAGCAGTGTCTGAATTGGAAATAAAATCATGAGTATAAATAAGAAGTCAACCAAGTGAAGATGAAAACGATAGAGTTGAAAAACATAGTCGTGGTCATTACTCGTACTAACCAATTGATCTGAATCCAACATTCAGACTCTCATCGATTACTTTGTGAATTAGTTCACGTCCTCTAATTTTGTACGTTCCAACTAAAATTGTAACAATTGCAATTCATTGTGATTCACAAGATCAACCTTGAGATGAAAGGTGGAAACCATGTATTAAGACTTACCTCCAATCAGAGGCATATCATATCCACTCAATAGGCAAACATGATTCTTTGTTGCTGCTGTCATCATTAGATCGTCACTCTGTACTCGTAAAAACAATGAATTATATCAACAGGTGGAATACAAAGAAAATAATTGGGGTAAGATTAGGTGCTGAAAAATTATCAATTATCAATAAAACAAATCCTTATTATTACAAGTACTTTTCTGAAAAAAAGAATGCATTTGGTTTCAGGATATGCTGCAGATATAATAGAAACCCATGCAGGGTTGATGAGTACAATTTACTTGTTTTGGTTAGAATGTGCCGACGAACCAGAACTCACTTTTACTCACTGTGCGATTCGCATCAAAATATGTCCAAAAGATAACGATTGACAGATCATCTTGGCAAGATTATTCCTTTGCACGTACGCGATTGATTAATCCTCTACATGCGTTGATACAACAGCTGAGTGTCAGTTCAGTGGGTGTCTAAGTGCCGGTCGCGCGGTGTGATCGTACAGATCGTAGACATCAATGTTCAATCGTAGCTTCATTTTCGATCAATTGATAGAATGTAGAATACTCAAGTAAGTTGAATCCGCGTGAATACGAAGACGCCGACAATAAGTACTCCAAAATCTGAGAGCACCATTAACTAAGCTATAATATGATAATAATAAGCTATAATAATAGTGTAAGGCATCAACAATCCTTGAAACAGTTCAAATATAGAGTTCAATGAAGACAAACAGAAAAAGTTGATTGGCTGCAACTATCAAAAAGCTACGGATTAATCGTTTTCTTAAGATACAATAAGGGGTTTCCCTATCATCGTATTCCCCAATGGAGGAGGTTGATAAAATTATCATACATTCCCTGCGTCAAATAGGATGGTAAGAAATTCCCATTATTAAGCACTTTGAGGTCAGATGACTTTGTTCGAATCATTTGCTTATGAGCGTTATTTGTTTTTTTGTGACAGTGAAATTGAAGAGGAGGTGACAAATCTAGCTAAATTTGACACTGATCTTGTCATCAAGGCAGTCGTGAAATGTTTGCTCATAATTCAGCCTGATCTAGACATGACTCCTGTGCTACCTGCTAACATGGCAGCAAGATTTCGTATGGGTGCCACCTTGGCTCAGATATGCTCGGTAGTTAAAAACAATCCTGATATTCTTGAGGTCTGAGTTCTGATATCTTTTTCTGACAAGTGTTGTTCATTGCAGGATCTTGGGTACAAAGGTGATATTGGTTACCAAACTTTCCTGTACAGTGCAGAAGCCGACATTCGCAGGGTCTTGATGTTTTTGATGGAAAAAATGCCCAAAGAAAGTGAAAAGGTTTCCAATGAACCAATTTCTGCAATTGCTCAGCTAGAAAAATCTATATCCCATGCTATACTGTCACAAATATCTGCACCATGGCTGCCGCATTACTGCCACAAAAAGCGAACTAAATTTAGTGTTATGACCAAGCATCCCTTTACACCAAAAAGTTTGTGTGATGCTGTTGAAGAAAGTGATCAAGGTGAAGCCAAAAACGTAGCTTTAGGCTCTTAGTTACCTCTTTCTTTTTGAGTATTTTCTTCCAAGCAATGTCCAAAGTATTCATCTTCCCAACAACAATGTGATTGTTTCATGGGAACTCTTCATTTTTTTCCACTTTGATTGAATTCAGTATTGCCTTGAGATTTTTCTATCAATCTTCTTGACTTGTTTTTACATGAATCACTCATGGATGATTATATTCAGAATGGTTTTTACCTACTATGCACATATGTACATATCAATTTTACATTTATTGCGGTAAATCTTGCAGAAGAACTTCTTGGTGTTCACAAAAAATTATTCAGTAAAATAAGATAGCCAAGCGTCCCGATAAGATCTCGTTATCTCATGATAATCTAGAGCTTGCTTCCAAAAAAAATTCAAAATTAAAAGTGATTTTGAACACAAGATACTTTTACCATTCTAGGACTACATCACTGTAACACCAAACCATCAATAGTGGAGCAACTACCACAGGGACAATATTTTGTACCTTCTGTAATTGCTCTGAACAGCAGAACACAGCAAATTCCATCATCAGTCATAGAAGAAAACATCGATTGGCTCAATGCTCACTATGATGAAAAAGATGGATTTTTTGATCAGAACTCTGATTCTCTTAGTAATCTCTTATCAGATATCAGACTTGGTAGCTCTCGCAGTTCTCAGAGTACTTCGGAAGACGGAAAGGATCTTAACATTGATGAAGCTACTGATGAGGATAAAATTAAAGCAGAGAATGAAAGATTGGAACGTGAAATAGAGACAGACCAAAAAGAAATTGAAACTCTCAATTTGGAAATTAAACGCCTTACTGCTGCTGTGAAAAAAGCAGAAAAAGATTCTGAGCTTCACAAAGAAGAACACAAAATTAAAAAGAAAGCATATGAATTATTAACAAATGGTGAAGAAAATCTAGAGAAACTAAGACAAACTATTGAAGCCCAAAAGAATAAATTGATCGATCTAGCTCAACAATGGGAAAACCATAGACTGCCACTCATAGAAAAGTATCGAGCCGAAAAAGAGAAACATTCCTCAGAGGCGGTAAGTAAGCATAACTAAAAGGAGATTAACGAAAGTAGCTTTTTTCAAATAATTAGAAATTAAGCGTGTGTCAATACTGTCAGTGCGACGAATGCACCCTTTTTCTCTACTAAAACTGTGTGCACCATAAGCAAATTACATTGAATATTTTAGAGACACTGATGCGCATAACACGAACCTTCGATTTGCGCCTTTACAAGTATCGTCCTTTTCTGATTTTTCCAACTTTCTTTTTCATTTGAATTAAAAGAGCAAATGTTCTTGACAGAACTTTTCATTGAATTTTTTTCTTCCAGAGTGTCAATCAGAAGCAAAGTGAAGAAATGAGACTTCTCAAGGAAAAAGAAAAAGAATTGTTAGAGGAAATCCGTATCAAAGATCAACAATATGCTCAACTTGCTGCGGAAGTTCAAAAACTTCCGAAAGAAGTGAATAGATCTGCTTACACACAAAGGATACTCGAAATCATCAATAATATTAGAAAACAGAAGAACGAAATAGATAAAATATTGGGCGATATGCGTGATGTTCAAAAAGAAATAAATACTGTGAGAGGGAAATTAGAAAGATCATTTGCAGTCGTCGACGAGATGATTTTCCGCGATGCACGGACCAACGAGACGTCTCGAAAAGCATATAAATTGCTCGCTAAACTGCACTCTGATTGCGGTGAACTTGTGAAGCTGGTGGAAGATACTGGTGCTATTAAGAGAGAAATCAGAGATCTCGAGAAACAGGTACGATATAATCAGCTGATCAATTTGATTTCGCGAAGTCTTTTTTTGTTTTTATCGGTCACAATTGATGTAGCATCGACATTCTTGAACTCATTTCTATTTCATTTCTTTTTGCGAAAAATTCATCGTGAGCGTTTCGAATCAGCCGTGCTTTCAATTCTGCCAGCTTAAATGCACTATATGTATATAATTAATTTAATCTGATGATTGATTCGAGCTTGGCAAACCGTACTATATATAGTCGGTACCCGAACTCTTACGAATTGATTCGGCAACCTAGCTCAGATCATCAAAGATGAAGATGTCAAGGCTCATCGGAACTCCTCAAACTTTTAAATCAATTTAAATTATTTGCTAAGACTGGACATCAACTTTTCTAGATCGATATTGAATCTGCAAAGAATACTGGTGCAAACTTGGAAAGGATTACAGCTGATTTAGAGCAAATGAGACGAGAGACTGCATCCTTGACTGCTCAGCTTCAGAGTAAGAACTCGTGATTACTAAAAGTACTTGTTGTGATTTTAAAGAATAGTGAATGTGTGATCATCTCTCAATCTGAGATCACTGACATCAATTATTTGTTTATTAATATACTTTATTAAGTAAGTCCAATTGAAAGTAGATCAATATTCTATTATCCAATAGTCCTAAATGGTCATGGATCTAACAATCTATGTTCCTCAACTTATGAATGGGAGAAAGTGAATTCTCAATGTATACCCACATTTTGATACGGTATTTTGTATAGATTTATACTTTTATTGAAGTCTTGTAAGTATTAAGATATTTGTACAATAAATCAAATGAATGTATTAAATCGACAAAAATGCTTCAGTTGATACTGACTAAAAGGTCGGCGAATCCTCAAAGATCCTCCTATTTGTCAACACGGCGGATATTCGTTAATTCGATCTTTTTCGTACTATTTCTGGTGGGATGTAATCTTCGTTATCGATCGTACTAGCTTCAACATCTCCACGCAGTCTTTTCTCTTTCTCGAGTTTCTTTTCTATTTCTAACTCAATTTGTTCCTCATTTTCGAAGAATGTGAGGAGGCGTTCACGATCAACAAGATCCTTCTTCATCTCTTCAACTTTGGCCAATCTTGCTTGACGATCTAGGTAAGCTAAATGTTCCTTGAGAACATTAATCCTTTTTTCTTCCCAGTCTTTGTAAAGCTGTAAAAAGAAATTTTTTTTTCATCTGCAAGTATAACTCCCGAACGCTTACATTGTAGAATTGCACAAGATCTCGTCAATGATTATTAGTCAATGATTATAATCTATGAAAATGTGGCGAAAATGTTTGTGCATTTTAAACCTTCCTGTCAATTTTAAATACCACCACTATGCTCCCGAAAAATACCAGAACGTTACATTTGAAGTAAAATGTTAGGCGTCCTGAAATCCTCTTTGGTATCATTCTGTTATGGTGGAGCCTAAGTTTGCTTCTTCGTAGAAAATCATTTTAGATCCAATAATTGGTCAATTTGTGGAAGTAAAATATAGGAAACCGTAAGTCCGGTAGTTTAAGTATTGAATCGTCAGTACCACCGAACTTTACTACCTCTCAAAGTCACTCCGTGGCATCAATATCTACAGACAATTCGTTACCGCGATCGTAATTTCTTTGAAAACCATTTTTCTCTCAGAATAAATCAAGCTCAAAATTCACCATCATTCACACGGTATGAGAAATCGACGAGAAAAGATCCCTATCTCTGGACCAAGAATATGGATTGAAGATTTTTCAGAAAGAAATTGTAGTAGGTAGTAGTTTCCTAACAAAAACTACCCGATCGCTTTTGAATACCTTACTAGACCCTAAGAAACAGTATGGCAATACTGATCCTTGCATGGGGTTTTTGATACCTAATTTTTTTGAGAGACTACTCAATTCACTTCTGTACCAGATGAAACTCGAGATAAATCTGTTAGCTATTGATAAAATATTACCTTTCAAAGGATACAGAGGCAGAAAAAATTCACTTTGACTCAACTCATTGAAACTGCGATTAGCATAGTGAGCAAAATGCTACATCTTGAACGACTGCACTTGAACGACTGCTTTTTCACATAACTCGCACAAATGAAACTTGAAACATTCTTCTTAGGGAAATATATTCATGCTCTGAGTCGTAAGTATAGAAGACGCGGATAAGTGTCTATTCTCTTACAGATAATCTGTGAGAATTGTCATCGGAACCTTTCGTCTAAGCGACGAGATACAGTGTGCAATAATCTGCTGATATGTATAAGTTTTGCTGTTTACCGCACAATATCGTTAATTACTCGAAATTAATGTCAGTCTGGGTCCGTTCCCCGCATAATATCCGCACACGTACTTTGTCTCATAGTTACTTTATTTATAATTCCAGGGTTATCATTATTGCCATGATTGAATTGCAGTACCGTGCGAAAATTCCTGAACAGTGGCATGAAATCCTCTCTTGCAAAAACGTCGATTGCTCGAGCCCAATTGGATGTAAAGGAATTTTGAAAAAAAGCATCTTAAAGATGAGAAAAAATGCTAACTTTTTGTGGTTTTTGATTTTTATCTCAGCCCTTCTTGGTACCTCAAATAGCTGATGTAATTCCAAGGATTTCGGGAAAAAATTGTTTTTACTACATGGGCTGTAATTTGGACGCGGATAAAAATAGACCAGTTATGCCACATGCATCTTAAAGAGCGGAAAAAATGCCATTTGCAAGGATTTTTTGATTATTTTTTACGTCGTGCGAATAAGAGTATGAGAGCTCTCAAAGTAGCCCAAACCGTGGTTTTTTGCCATTTTCTGCTGTTTTTGGCCGTAATTTCATTGAAAATCAGAGAATCTGGCTACTTTGAGAGCTCTTGCACTCTTATTCGCACGATGTAATAAATAATCAAAAAATCATAGCAGATGGCATTTTTCCCGCTCTTCAAGATGCTTTTTGCAAAATTGTTCTATCTTTATCCGCCTCCAAATTACAGCCCAAATAGTAAAAACGGTGTTTTTTTTTAAATCCTTGAAATTACATCAGCTATTTAGGGTACCAACGAGAGCTGAGAGAAAAATCAAAAACCACAAAAAGTTAGCATTTTTTCTCATCTTCAAGATGCTTCTTTTCAAAATTTCTCTATATCAATCTGGGCTCGAGCAATCGACATTTTTGCAAGAGAGGATTTTATACCATCGTTCAGGAATTTTTGCCTTTATCAACTTTTGAAAAAGGATAAATCACTATTCAATCGCCATTTTTTCGGGATCTCAAATAACAATTGATTTCGAATCCCGAAAAGGTACTGGAGAAATGAATTTAGTTCTTCATGGCAGATTCTTGAAAAACCATTCATCGACGCGGAAAACAGTTCCGTGACTCTGGGTCTATTATAAATCGTCTTTTAGAATTGACCGTAGTGAATAAGGTGAACAAACTGATCTTAAGCAGATAATCAAGGCCGCAGTTGCATACGATTGTAATTACATTTATGTTACATTTGTAAAATCTCAGTGCCTATTATGTTCACGAAGTTCAAGATGAATAAGGCTTGAATTTAGATTAAATAGATCAAACAAAATAAAGATAGCCTATTAGTAGTAGTATTATATGGGCCATTTCGGAGCATTTCAGCCAGAGCCGTCACCAGGGGGTCTGGAAGAAATCCCAAAATGTTTTTTTCTGTTGGTACCGTGTTTAAATAGTACGAAAAATTTTTTGAAGCCGCCCATGGGCCTGAGTGCCCAGAAAAGATCCATTTCAGGCCCCTTTTTAGCCTATTTTAGAAAAATCATAGCTCCGACTAGGCTCAATATTTTCGGACGTACTTGGGCGCATTTTCTCTCTCAAGACTGGTACTTTCAAGAAAAAAATTGTCCGAGGGCGATACTTGAGCCTAGCAATTTCTAGGAGCTATTTGCTGGGAGCACATTTTAGCAATTTTTGGGCTTGCTTCAAAGTGATGAAGCTCCCACTAGACATGTGGTAATCGGCTTTTACTAGTATTTATTTTGGAGGTCCTGAAAGAAGCTAAAAGTCGATTATCGGACTTTTCATAGGATTTACAGTCGTTACAAGTTGAGCAGTTTCGTGGAAACGCCAAACTTTGAGCTCAATTTAAAAAAATCGGTTTTTTTTTCTTTCAACCCCAAACCTGTGCGAATATGTTTTTCGATACAAATACTATTAATTAGCACAGTAATCTGGGTAGGCCATCCAATTTTCGATTTTATTCAGCCAATTTAAAACACCTTTTTTTGAGTAATTGCTAAAAATGATCTCACAGTTGCGGCTCGAATATACTTCCATCTGAACTAATGTGCACTGTAATGTGACCTGTGGTAAATCACTCCTCAAAGTACCCCCACATATGTAGAAAAACTTCCGGAGACGAGCCTATAGAGTCAGATGCGGTCTGAAGGTTCTATTTCACGAGTCAAATATTAGGTAGTTAAATTACCTTCGAAATTCGATTACTAAGTGGCCAAACTCAGTACAACACGACGTTTGTGGATTCAAACGATAGGTAATACCTTCAATAATCGATATTAACAAGAATTAATGTTCAAAATTGGGGCGCGGTATAAATAAACAATAAAAACATGCATTTTTTGACCTTTTTCTCGGTTTCTCCACAATAAGTCGGAAAATATCAATTTTTTGGAAAAATTTGTAGAATAACTTTTTGTAGATCTCTGGAAGATCTACAAAATTGATCCAAACACTTTTCCTCGCAAACCGCAACTCTTTCGAGTTATTCCTCATCAAAGTCAAAATCGAATTTGTTTAAACAAATTCGCTGAAATTCTTTATAACGGGTTCAAACTATTTTTCTAAGATAATTCAGTGAATTTGGAGCAAAAAAGGTCTCTAGGTATTTTTTCCCTAAACTTGATCGTTTTCGAGTGATGGGAATGAATGCACTTAGGGCTGCAAGCCGCGGAATTGGCGATCCCCATTACTCGAAAACGATCAAGTTTAGGAAAAAAATACGTAGAGACCGTTTTTGCTCCAAATTCACTGAATTATCTTAGAAAAATAGTTTGAGCCCGTTATAAACAATTTCAGCGAATTTGTTTAAACAAATTCAATTTTTCTTTGATGAGGAATAAGTCATAAGGGTTGCAGTTTGCGAGGAAAAGTGTTCAGATCAACTTTGTAGATCTTTTAGAGATCTACAAAAAGTTATTCCACAAATTTTTTCAAAAAATTGATATTTTCCGACTTATTGTGGGAAAACCGAGAAAAAGGTCAAAAAATTCATGTTTTTATTGTTTATTCATACTGCGCCCCAATTTTTAAACATCAGTTCTTGTTAATATCGATTATTGAAGGTATTACCTATCGTTTGAACCCACAAACGTCGTGTTGTACCGAGTTTAGCCACTTTCTCGCGCCAGGAGCGTTTTTTCGGGGGTAATTTAACTACCTATATGGGCATCAAATCGTCTATTTGGACGCAGGTGAGCGTGAGAAGGATTTTACTCATTCTAGCTCACAAATGAGACGTGCGTCTAGAAAAAGGGTCCAAGTATGTTTTTCCGACTCAAAATGACCATCTTAACACAATCTGAGGGTCAGTTTGGCTCTAAAATATTGACATTTGCTATCAGACTAGAAAACCACTTCAGTTACACGTTTTTCAGTGGAGGGGCTTCAGATGATGATTCAGAGCCTATTTGACCACGACATCGTGTTTAGATGGTCATCTTGAGTCGGGGATTTATATTTGAATCCTTCTTCTAGCCACACATTTTATTCGTGAGCTAGAATGAGTAAAATCCCTCCCACGCTCACCTGCGTCCAAATAGACGAATTAATGCCAATATTCGACTCGTAAAATAGAACCGCCTGATCGCATCTAGCTCGAGGCTCGCCTCCGAAAGTTTTCACACATATTTGGGGGTACATTGGGGAGTAATCCCACACAGATTGGTGCACATTAGTTCAGATGGAAGCATATGCGAGCCATACCTTTGAGGTCATTTTTAGCAAAAACTCAAAAAAGGTGTTTTAAATTGTCTGAATAAAATCGAGAATTGGATGGCCTACCCAGATTACTGTGCTAATTGATAGCATTTGTATCGAAAAACATATTCGCACAGGTTTGAGGTCGAAAGAAAAAAAACGATTTTTTTAAATTGAGCTCAAAGTTTGGCATTTCCACGAAACTGCTCAACGACTGTAACTCCTATGAAAAGTCCGATAGTCAACTTTTACAAGTAGTCAAATTGTAGCTTTTCTCAAGACCTTCAAAATGACTACTGGTAAAAGTCGATTATCTCATTTCTAGTGCGAGCTGGATCACTTTGAAGCAGACCCAAAAATGGCTAAAATGTGCTCTCAGAAAATAGCTCTTAGAAGTTGCTAGGCTCAATTATCGTCCTCGGACAATTTTTCTTGAAAGTACCAGTCTTGAGAAAGAAAATGCGCCTAAGTACGTCCGTCAATATTTAGTCTAGCCGGAGCTGTGATTTTTCCAAAATAGGCTAAAAAGGAGCCTTAAATGGATCTTTTACGGGCCTTCAGGCCCATGGAGGGCTTTGAAAAAATTCCAAAAAAATTTTTTCGTACTATTTGAACATGGTATTAACGAAAAAAAATTGTTTGGGATTTTTTCCAGAACCCCCTCCTGACGGCTCTGGCTGAAATGCTCCGAAATGGCTCATATCCAATACTCAACGGTCAAAAGACTTAAAAAACTCACGTGTTCATTTGAAAAGGTGATCGAATTGACAAACCTATCAGCGAACTGTATACAAAATTTGGCTCACCTGAAGCTGCTTAGAAATATCATTCTGGCTATGTGTCTGAATGGCTTTATTTATCAAACCCTCAACATCCTTCAACATATCTCCATCATGCAAATCTTGCTTAGATAAATCATCCAATAATTGAACAAGTTCTTTCTGTAATTCATCAACTTCTGTGCCGAATAGCTCAGGGACGTCGGATTTGATTGCATCAAGTATCGACTTGTAAACAACTTTTGTCAATCCATCTGTTTTCCATTTCTTCAGCAATGCAATTGCATTGTCATACTTTCTGTATAATACGAGACCTCTAAGATGACAAGATCTGCCAATTGTGTTATCCATTGTTTGCCCAATCCAGAATAGTGTTTTACCCACCAAATCTGATGGCTTCCACAAATCAAAATGGTCATCAAACCAAGGGTTTATGATGTATTTGACTCGCACTTTTACTTCTTCCTTGGGCTCATTATTCATTCTTTCAACCTCAGGATCAACTGCTTGCCAAGAATCAGGATTCTCTAAGTATTTGAGGCAGGAATAAATAGCTAGAGCATTGCTAAGTGGATGTTCAAATTCTTCTTGAAGCATCATCAAAGTTGCCACTTTGGCTGCAGATGCATGGTCTTCTTTTTTGATGAAATGATCCATCAACAGGTTGTAGTCATAGTATTCACAAAAGATGCCAAAATTTAGCCTATCATCTAAAATATTAAATAGTTCTTTTGTTGCTCCAACCTGCAGACAGATAGATTATAAAAATCGTCGTTTAGAAACTCAGTTGATACTAAATAATGAAATAGAAAATTGTAATCAAAGGTTAGATAAGAATTTGCATGAACTTACTTTTAGACAGTACCGCACTACAGCATGGTGAGTTGAGTTCAATGTAAATGTAGTTTCCCTAGTCATCCTGAGCTTGTACAAGAGATCTGTGAGTTCTTCTATATGACTCTTATCCTGGATGGCATTTGCAAAAATATCAATGTCCACTGCACTGACATTCTTTTGGGTTGAAAATTTTTGATCCAACTCAGCGAAAAAGTCAATAGGTTTCACTTTTTTCAATAAAGATGATTCTAATCTTTTATCCCATGCCTCTTGACACTGATAAGCTTCAGAAAGAAATGTTCTGCGTAGCTCAAATAGTTGTTTTTGGAATCTTATCTTCAAGCTCTCTGTCAATCTCAGACTCCGAAGCATCATAGTAGACGTCATTTCAGAAATGTTTTTCAGAGCAGTCCTTTCTTGGTTGTTTTCTTAAATCAAAACTGCTCACAACTCTTCTAGTTTTCTCTAATTATCATTTACTTAAACAAAATCACATGATTGATGCAGGTTAAGGTAGACATGAAACTTTTCTTGATTTCTCTCTTCTCCTTTGATGTGATACTTAGATCTCAATAGTCTCTTGATGAAGGCATTTTAGTGATGTCATGAGAAAGCATTGCAGATTTTGAGTCATCAACTTTTTATTTTTGCTGTATTTTTTTCACTAATACGGCCGTATTGTCCTCGCTCAGCTCACCGCCTACCTTGAACCCATGCTTTGCAAAGCACTGTGCTTTGCAAAGAGCTGCAAAGAGCTTTCTGCTATATTCGTTCCGTTCCGCTCTCTCTCGTTCTCTCGTTTCGATGTTCCGCATTGGTCCGCATCGGATATCACCGACAACAATGAATGATATGATATCTCCTCTTTCAGTGTTGAAGGATTTATATCGTCAAATGAGATCAATGAGCAAATTACAATCTAATTACGCAGTCGTTAAGTATGCAAAACCTCGACAATAATAAAAAAAATTTCTCAGATCGTTCGCGCGCGAAATAATACCATTTCGTGCAGACGACACGACGACATTATAATGTCGACATCGACATTGCAATTGATAATTCGACATCAAACAACATCAACAAATCGAATACTCAACGTTCAATTTGCTCAAGTGATTTATCTCTTGTTCACTTGTTGCTCTGTAAATGTGGAGTGTTTTCAACTTGAGCTCTTACTCCGCAGTTGAGCCCAATCATCAGATTTTCCAGAGGTGGTCTGTACTGAATTGCTCAAGTTTTCTTCAGTTGATGTCCTCAGCAGTTCTCACGATTCTCGATAACAACTATGATAGCAACGGCAAAATGTGATATTGTACAACATTAACCTAAAATTAGCTTATCGAAGATAGTTGGCTCGAATTATTAACCAGTATGGACAGTTCTTCGGAGTTGATTATTCCAGAAAATGCTGAACAAGAAGAAGACGAATCTACGGAGAATGTCGGCATCGCTGAAGCTGATTCAACACAAGTCTACTCGATCAGGCCCAAATTGGAAGAAAAGTCAGTCATAGTCTAATTTTAGATGAAGCATTCTCAGATATACAGAATCTGATGTTCAATTTGATTTGTCCCACAGATTCAAACCCCTTAGTGCCAAAGAAATCATTCACAATGTTCTATTTGATCAGCTATCAACAAGAGTGTACAACTCAGAAGAAGCACACAAGTGGTGCAAGGAAATCTCTGACCTCATTCGAGAAAAAGTCAAGAGTAAGTTGAATTTCCTAATGCCGTTAAGTCTATACTCACAGAATCTTGAGTGTATAAGTGATTATGAAACTAAAATTCCATTTGTGTTGAAGTCAAAATCGATTACATGTGCTCATTGGCTCACCGTGCCTCAGATTTCAAAATTTGTTATATTCTTTTCAGAACTAGGAAAGCAGTACAAATATGTCGTCAATGTTATAATCGGAGAGAAGAACGGAGCTGGAGCAAAAATTGGTTGTCGTTGCGTTTGGGACACTGAATGTGATACATTTGCATATGATAGTTTCACAAATGTATGCTATTGAAACTTCTCAACTCATTATCTGTGATATGCAACCTTTCATATACCGTTTTTTTGCTTTCAGGAAACACTGTTTTGTGTTGCTGCTGTGTATGCCCTGTTTAATTACTAGTTGTAAGTCAAACATAATAAACAGGGTTTTCTTTTGTAAATAGTGGTTGTGAGTGAGTATATACATAGTTTGTTTTGAATAGTTAATATCTCTTGAACTGACTAAGCCTTATAGAAGTTATGTATAATGTTCTCCAAGTTTTGGACTTGAAACTCCCTGTGCTTTTATCATGATAGTTTTTGATATCGCCACTCATTTTGCTCATTCAAGATGACTATCTATAGATGTTTATGAAACCATAATACATCTCATGAATATTTAATTGTTGTGAACCATATTCCATAATTAATTATCTTTGGATTCGAAAAATTTGCAGTAAAAAACACTCAATAGTTTCGATATTTTTCAATAAAAGTTTTGATATAATGGAAATTGAATGTATCAGGTGTCAACACTTTCTGAAAACAGACATCTTTCCTTCAACCTACTCTCTCAGTCATTGTTTGCACACTCTGCACACTGAGTGTATGTGAACCCTTTCAAGCTTTCATTTTTATGGAGCAATCACTAGGTGGAAGGCGTGCAGTGATTTATGAGACCTCACAAGCACTCATTGTTACAATCAGGTATTAGAAATTACTCCAGGGTGAAAACATACCCCAAGTATAAAATTCTATCCTGAACATAACATGGACATCCATGAGTAGAAGACATGACTCAAATTTCTACGATCATTCCGTTTTTGTGAGACGTGAGGTAACCAATGACTGAGTCCATAACATCATGAATATTCATGATATTATGTGATGTAAGTAAAGAAGATGTATCTGGGTATTATCGGGAAAATATACACATTCTCGACCCAACAATTGAGAAGTTGATAATTGATGCTCTGCATGTCATGTGCGCCGACTTTTTTCATTCGTTTTTGCGTATGGAGTGATGATTTGTCATAAAGTATACATGCAGAGCGATGATCGATGTAAGAATTATGTGATTACGGAATTGGCACCATGTGAATCTAATACTGATAAATTCAATTACACGTGAACATAAGAGACAAAGTTGTCTGCGTCTACGTGGTGGATCCGAATTCAAACATGGTTATTCGACTGAAAAACACCATCTAAACACTATCCCACGATCGGATTCTATCTCGGACTCACAAACCACAGAGAAACATTGTTTTTCGACGTTTCTTGCGCCTAGCTAGAAATTTCGAGTCGGAAAAGCCGAAAGGATGTAGAATTGGTGTTCAGACGGTCATTTTGAGCCAAAAATGGACTGCTTTGGACCACCGATAACATAATTTCATATTTTGTATCCGCTGCTCAATTGAATATCCAAGGAAATGGCTTCTGAATGCACAAAACTGACATCTCGCTCTAAATCGGTCACAAAAATAATGAAATTGACGCAGAAACTTTTTCGCGCGGGTTTTGTCTATGTTCATACGCTATATAATGAAAAAACTTGTTTGCGCCCTGATTAATTGAGTTTTAGTGGGGTAATGTGGTATGTATGTACGGGACTCAAACAGTTTATTTAATACCTTCAACGGCTGCCTTTTACAAAATTAATAACAGTCTGTCGCAGTAGACAACGATTATGAATACAGTCGTATAATGTCTATCAAAGACCGTGCTATCAACTAATTATTCATATTTCAATAAGTTCTGTCTTGTAATTCTCTTAATTTTAGAGATAGGATCTGCAGTTTTTGAAACACAATTATTTACATGGCTAATTTTTGTCCATAAATGTTGATGCAGTGCTCCGAATTTCGCTTCTTCCTCGCGTTGAAATTTGATTATTTGACATGTTTTCTTAAAACTTCGCCCGCGACAAAGCGACCTAAAGTGAATTTTGGATACGCTGTGAGCGGTTTGAAAAAATTATTCCAATTTTAGCGGAAATCCTCTAACAAGGCATTTCGGCCATAAGGCCTATGAAAAATGGCTGGTTCAGTATTGACTGAAATTTGAGAGAAAAATTCGAGATCTTCCTCATCAGCAACGATTACTCCGACGCTCTTTGACTCTAAAAAGATGACTGGACAATCAAACTGCAACTGGAGTACCAAGTGCATTCGAATAAAATGCGGGTAGGAAAATTTGATTGGAGTCATTCGGAGCTTGCTCCTCGAAATCCAAGGTCATAACACTTTTGGTGTGAGCTCTCGCGATAATACCCGCTTACGTCACCTTTACATGATCTTTACATACATCACTATCCTCTAAATTTTGTAAAGAATACCCACAAAGAGTTGAATTCATAATTCTAAGTATATAATTGATGGAGGTATAAGGCGCCCTTATTAGTTGTGAAGATTTATTTGAAGACGAACAGTTTCCCGAGGTCTCGGAGTCCTATCCTTATTGCGTTTATCGACACTGCTGAGTTTTCAGGCTTTTTCTAGGAGTGTTTGATAACGAAAATTCAGATGGTAACATCGATTCTACGAATTTTTTTCGAAATTGCCTTACTTTCAATAACCACAACTTATCGTAATTGGAAATCCGACAAGTTGGTATCCTATATCCCCTTAGGACGCATCTTATGATGGTGAAAACCCATAAAAGAAGCGAAAGGTGAAATTGACTTCCAAGACAGAAATGAATGATTTCATTATATTTATTCCATTACAAAAAGTTCGTGTTTACAATGAGACATGTATGGTATTGTGCCGCCTCTGTTTGATTCAAATTGTGTCGAAGGCAGATGGAAAGTTTCAGCTCAACAACACCAACTATTTGTTATTATACTCGACCACAGAGTCTTTGTTGTTGCATGTTAAATCATCTGGTAAATCGAAAATATAATTTCAATAATTTAAATCGCTTTTATTATAGTTAATGTGAAGCACAGAAATATCTATTCAAAGGTGTGATAGAATTTCTCGCAAATCAATACATTTTATTCATACTTCATAATTTAGTCAACTGTATACTCTAACATACAAACCAGATAGTCTAGAAAAATGGTAATAGAAAATGTAAAGATGACTCAAGTCCATAATGATGATTCAAAAATCATTGCATCACATGAGATCACGAATGATGTATGAAGAGAGTGAACAATGTCTCTTAATATCAAAATAATCACTGAAACCACGGTATTCGTCCTGAGTGATTGAATAATATACTCTGTCAAGATTTTATCGGGATTGCTTTCATGTCAAGCTAAACTACACCCAAACTGATTTTCAAAATCTTTTCATTTATTCTTACATTTATAGAATCTTTTCATTTATACCTTTCATGTGCTGTTAGGCATGGAGTATTGATTGCAAGATACATAATTTTTTCTTTGTATAATTTTGCAATAGAAAGCATTCAACTTGATTCGCAGAGAAAGGAAGGAAACGACTCACGCACAGCCGAAGACCAGGAGAGAACTATGCACATTCCTTCACCAAATATCATTGTTGACTTTTTCACTTACTTTTGCCAATGACTTGTCTCTTGACAGTAAATTTTGAGTATTTTAAAATTCATTCCTGACATGACCGGTCAAGAACAAATAAGGTCCCAATTATAGTGGAAACTTCAAACATACAAATCTAGGTCATCTTCCGAAAGCACATTGATTAGACATATGATTTGCATACAAAATTCAAGAAAAAGCGCGAGGCGTAAACTAATTTACAACTAGAATTCTTGGGTTGGTGAATCAAAATTGAAACATTCCACATAATTTCAAATCATACTTGCTCAAAGATCATTGTCAGAAAGTTAATTTGATATCAACTGTTCAATCCAGCATATTGCACATGAAGCAGCCTCGTGCTCTTCGACTTGCTTTCATTCAAAATCAGTTCTTCAAAATATAGGGTTGTGTATATAGGTATTGTGTGTATATATATATTTATATTTAATATATATTAATCTATTCTCTGCAATCTTCATTCACAAGAGGATGAATGATTTTCTCGCAATGTCATTGTATTACATTCCATACGCTTCGTCATACCATGTCAAGTAAACTTTGTAAAATACAATATGCTTTCAAATGACATAAATTCCATTTTGCTTTTATAATTTATAGATCGTATTTTAGTAGTTTTCACACCTGTCTCGTAAACTTACACCCTTATATTCATAATAATTATCGTCATCTTTACTGTACTTCATCCACAATTTCCGCTATTCATTGGATCTATTTTTAAAAATTTTCGTTTATAACCCTTGGTATCTACTTTTAATATTACATTTGTGCCCCTTGCACTGTGACGAATATTTCCGATTTTTCACAAAACAATATCATTTTTCCATGACTTCGTGTGTACAATACATATACATGATGCATGATTTAAAAGACTTACAGAACCATATTTACATATGTACAGACGCTTAGAAAAAAGATAAATTACTAAATAGAACTCCATTAAAGAATTTTTTCATCGGCCCATTTCAACAAGAGCATATCTACGATATTATAACTTCTTCAGAACTGGGGATCCGATCAGAGACAAATGTTCATTCTGAGGCATTGACAGAACCTCCAAAAATCGTTTGTTTCAAAAACTTTTCTTTTATCTCTCTTCAATGAAGTACAAAAGTGGATCAACTTCAGTTGTAAACCTTTTTTTCTCTTGATATCTACAATTATTATTTTGAAATTCAATTCACCTACAATTAAATCGAGGATGACAAAAAATATACAATCAATAGTTTAACGCTACCGCAAGCTTGAATAGGAGACCGAGGAAAAAGAAAACAAACAGAACGCTCATGAAAAGATAAAGCTACCTAAAGTCAGCTCAAGTCGGGTAAAATCTTCATTACACGAAACAAAGCGCACTACTTCTAAGGAATTCTTCCATTAGTATCATCGAAAACAGTCTCAAAGCCGTCTTTCGATCAGCCATTTTCATTTCTCTGCACCTTTCTTCTATAAATTTGATACAGGATCCATTCTCTGCTTTCCCGCGTATTTCAGTAATGAGTTTACATTTTGTTCGATTTCAACAACGGAGTGAGAAACCGAACTGCAAAAAATTTTTTTCAGTTTCAGAAGTAATGATCTTGTCCGCAAAGGTGAGAAAAAGTCTACTTTTGGATAAGGTTGGTTCTGAACCGATATCAATGGACTTGTTCAGGCTGCTGGGATAAAAGTGTACAAGCTTCGTGCAATAAATTCGACAAACCTTCTCGAGTGACAAAACTTTGCACCACACAGGTTACACTATAATTACATACATTCGCATCACAAAAAAGGCTAAATGAGCAACGCCAGCCGGTAGGAGAGATAGTTGGTCTTTGCCACCAGACGCACTGAATGCATGTTTAAAAATTTAGGCCTCACTCTTGCTACGATTCGAGATCATCCTCGCGTTGACTACTGAAGTAGGAAACAAGACCACCGAACTCACCGCTGCCTTCTTCATCGTACTTGCCACCCGGATTCGGATGGGGAAGCTGCTGTGGAAGCGCGTGGGGATGCGGATGAGCCTGGCCCGGGTGCTGTTGGGTCTGAGGCCCTTGTTGCCGTGGCGGTGGCTGCTGCTGTGGGGGCGGCTGACCAGGATCGTGTGGCGGTGGATAATGATGTTGCCGCTGTTGTTGCTGCTGGTCGGGCACAGTCGAGTAAGGCGATCTCGAGTACGGAGCGGCATCGTCAGCCGTCGACATTGGTGGAGGTGGCGGATAAGCTCCGTACATGTAGTTGGGCCCGGGCGGCGGGTGGTATGGGGAGAAGTTACCAGGAGGCCGGCCAACGCCACCCGGTTGCTGCGAGCCCATACTGTGGTTCATTACTACCGACGGCGATGGGCCCTGCTGCTGCTGTTGCTGCTGCGCCCCAAAAGGTGACATAGGGTGACGAGGGCTCATCTGCGACTCGAAGCGGCGCTGCACGTACGGCGGAGGCGGGGGTGGCGTGGGTGCACCGGGGCTTGGTTTGGAACCTGCAACGCCGGAAGCACCAAGAGGACTTCCCGCCGACGGCGGAATCATGGGCCCGAGGGGCGAGCTTCGGTCGCCAGGGCCAGCAGCGCCAGCGCCGGGCCCGGGGGCGCCACGGGGTCCTATGGATATGGGGCCTCCACCCGAAGGCGACGGGTCCATTGGATGGTGTGGCGTGTGATAGAGCTGGGGCCCGGGTACGCGCAGTCTCATTCCTGGTGGCGGGGCGTTGGGTCGTGCTCCTCCGAAGTGCGGTGGCATCGGCTGGCCTTGCTGCCGATACGGAGATGGTATCCTCCCTGAAAAAAACCATTTGTCATGTTGAGTTAGTGGGACTGTGTACGGATTGAGGAATGGTACGTAGAACGAAGAGAATGAAGAGAATCGTCTCACCCCTATTTTGCATGTCAAATCCTGGTCTTGGACTGGACATCATCTGGCCCGGCATATTTGGTCCTCCGAAATACTTTTGACCCATCGCTGCAGCCGCTTGGGTAAACGTTTGTGGGCTGTTAGGCACTGGCTGAGACTGTAACATCCTCGTGATCACTGACGAGTGTGGTGGTTGCTGTGATTGGGGAGGCATAGACGGATACATCGTTTGAGGATTTGAGGCCTGACTCGAGGGAGGTCCTTGCGAGGTGGCAATTGCTGGAGGAGTAGAGGGTGCCGAGCCTGACGTGCTACTTCCTGGAGTGGGTAAGACACTTCCCGGTGGCTGTTGTAACTCGTCTGGATTCACATCTCCTGGTGGCAATATTCCTGACTCAGCGGCTGCTTTCGCGGCAGCTTCAGCTGCTTTTGCAGCCTCCATCGCCAGCGTCTTTTTACCCTTGCCTCGACCACGTCGTTTAGGCTTCATGGGGGTTCCATCAGGATTGAACATGGCCTGCGGCGGTTGACCCTCCATCATCTGAAACATAAATCAACATACATTTGGATCAGATTGTTATACGCACTGTACGGCAGGATGCAGATATCGAATACTTAAGAGAGAAAATCCTATCAAAGGTCGTGAAATCGAGAATGCAACTTATGAATCATCTATGCTCCTTAAGTAAGATTTTAAAAGGACCATGAGCAATGACGGAGGTAAAATACATCATATTCCCTTCTGATACAATCAGAAATTATTGCCAGTGCCGAGTAACTAATTCTGTAGTAAAAAATTTACAAACCTCATACTCGCTCATCTGGGGCGACATCATTGGTATCATAGGTGCTTCTAACATTCGTGGTTGGTCGCATGGCTCCATCATGGGCATTGTAGGCACTGGTGCAGGGGATGTTACCATTTCATTGCTCTGGGGAATGTGTGGGTGTTGTTGTGGCTGCGGCGAATGTTGTTGCTGCTGTTGCTGCTGTGTTGGTGGCTGCAATTGCGGTTGTAGCTGTGGCTGTGGCTGGGGCTGTGGCTGTGGCTGTGGCTGTGGCTGTGGCTGTGGCTGGGGCTGTGACTGTGGCTGCGGCTGCGGCTGCAGCTGTGGTGGTGGTTGTAACGGGGGCTGAGGAGAAGTCTGCGCCAACAGTTGAGGCGGTGGCTGCGATTGTACTTGCAATTGCGGCTGAGGTGGAGGCTGAACTTGAACTGGCAACTCTGTCTGAGGTTGTGGTGGAACTACCCCAAGACTCGGGGGGAATGGTTCAGGAGGTAAACCCATCGCTTCTCTCCGCATCTCCTCAGCCAAAATTTCAGCCTTGCTGCGCCTACCACGTTTCTTTTTCTTCGGGACATCCATGTCCGTGCCTTCCATATTCTCTTGTCGCTCAGCTGCCAATATCTCCAGAGCTTTTTGCCTGGCTTTTTCAAGCTTCTTCGCCTCTTTTTCTTCTTTCTTCTTCTTTTTAGCGATTTCTACAGCAGCGAGTTCGAGTTGACGCCTACCGTATTCTTCATCTTCCATCATCATCTGCTCGAACTGTTCCTCATCGAGACCTTCGAGTTCTGATGGACCGAGGCCTTCTAACGAACCTGTGAAAGTTTTACCGTCAATTTTAATTGCGTTAACTAGAAATGTTATGAGGATGCTGGGACAGCGCGAGACTGACCTTCGCCAGTAACATTGCTGTTTATGACGTCCTGAACTGGATCGTCCACTTGCATTTCCGAAAGTACGTCACTTTCATTCAAAATGCTTGAATCAATTGTAGTAGATAAATCTTCACTAGAATTGTCCAAGTTTTGTTTTTTCATGCCTCCAGGTTTTGGGCCAGGTTTCTTACGCTGCTTTGGAGTTCCATCATCAGCGACTGACTTTCTCTTTACACCTGGGCTCTTCTTACCCCGAAGAGGTTTGGGGGATTTGTTCTTTGCTCGGGGAGTTAGCTGATTTGGTTTGTACATATCACCTGCGGAAACAATTACTCCATGAGAAAAGTTTCACCAGTACTACCAATTTTTGCATTCTCACTATAAGTTCCAGAATGGAATCTCCGAAGAAAAAATTTGTCGACTCTATCAGCGGAAGGTATTATACTAAGGTAATTGTGAGTCAACCGAAGAGCGAAAAGTATTCTGCATCACTAATTAGAAAAACGTGGATTGTATTTTCAATTAGATGTACTCGAGAATAAAGACATGATCAAATCTTACCAGAATCGGAATCTTTTTCAACTTGATCATCTAGGTCCTCGGTTTCGTTGACGACGAATTCTTCTTCCGTTTCTTCCGTTTTCTTCAGCGCTTTTTTCAACTCCTTGGAAAAGATAACATTCCCGTAAAAATTCATCATTATACAAAATACGAAAAGTCTTCAATTTGAACCCACCTCATCGCTATCAGACGGCATTGCATCGAGATAGCTGATTTTTCTTCCACGCGTGCGTCTACCTAGAGTCATTTCTTCTTTAGCAATTTCGTCCTCGTCTCTAATTCTACCATATATCACCTAGAATATTGTGAAAAAATTAGCATTTAAGCACAGACTCAGGTATGGCTTCTACTGAATACTGTTAATTCTCACCTTCCTCCGAATCTTCTTCTGTTTTGGTTCCTAAAATTGAAAACAATTTCATTTAGAATAATTCATGAGGAAAATATAGATAATAGAAATGTTATCCACCTTCTTCTTTTTTCCAATCTCTTCAACTACTGGAGCAGCCACGTACTCTGACGGAGCGACGTCTGTTGTTTCAGACGATTCTTGATGTTTGTTTACACGATTTGCAGGAATCGATTCTTCAAGATCACCAGTGTCTTGCTTAACCTCTACATCTGTGTTAGAAGCGGATATTTCTTGATTTCTCGTATCTGTACCATCTTCAACATTTGCGTCCTCGGATCCTGGATCTTGTGATGCTTCTTGAGGAGCTTTATCGTACTTCGATTGTGGTTCCTCATCATCATCATCACTGTCATTAGTGATAATACGTTTCCTTTTCTTCTTTTTCTTGCTAGGTTTAGCTTTAGTTGCAAATCGTTTACTTGTTGATGTTGTGCGCCGGCTAGATAGAAGAGCCATGTCATCATTATTATGAAACACTATTCATACATACAGAGACTACTCTAGAGATTAATTCGTGATTTTACCTCTTTTTCGTTTGTCTCCAAGAGTTGTCACTTTCTTCACTCTCAGAGTCATCTCTCCAGCTGCCTCTCGATTTTTTCTTCTTAGGCCTATCACTGTCGTCGCTGTTGTCGTTGACTACAAGAATATCGTGAAGTTAATTGTTTGCTTGTTCTGCTTTGTCGTGAGAATAATAGAGGTTTTATTGACGCGATACGAAATAGTTTCAGGAACTACTCTCGGATCAAGTACATTTTACCATCGATAAATCAGTTTGAAGCTACGTTTGAAGTGATCCCGATCTTCGAAGGGGAAATATAACAATATAAACCAAGCAAAATTGAAGGCACTGAACTCTTTCTGAAGCAAAAAAGTTTGTGCTTTGTTACCATGTTCCATGAAATTCACTTATTGAGTTAGAGAGTGGAGTACTTGGTTTTTTCCCCCTTTTCCTCCTAGAAGGTTTATCACATCCAGTGATACCCAAGTCAATTGATGATGGAAGATCAAATTTCAATTGATTACCAATCTCGATTTTGTCCCACGATTTACGAGTTACACTAAAGAGCGGTGTTACACGGTGTAAAAAGCGGTGTTGTAAGTATGACAGTATCAAAGAAAATTACTTACTGAAGTCTTCATCATAGCGAGTTTGTCGATTTCTAGTAGACCTTCGTATCGGTTTTGAATCCCTTCTACCTCTTCTGCGTCCACCGAACTCACTATCTGCAGAAGAGCTTATTTGCTCATCTGGGTCTTCTTCCTCTGAACTCGACCCTTTGAAGTCCTCATCACTGTAAGCGTCATCATCACTGCTGACGTCCAGACTGTTGAGTTTTCTGTGTTTCTTGCGCAGTATTTGCTTTTGCTTCTCCAAAATCTTGCGGTGCTCTTCTTCTTCGAGATTTTCTTCTTCTTTTTCAACTTTGTAGTCTTCGTCACTATCTTTCTCAGACTTATCATCATCGTCCTCATCATCGTCTTTCATATGCTTTAGAGCCTCAGACTGAGCTTTCTCTTCTTTTTCGGCGTTAACAATTGTAGATATATCTTTTCCTCGGCCTTGGTTGCCCGCACCCTGACAGATAGAGACATATGATTAGCTTGGAAAAATAATCCAAAAGGAACCTGTGCGAAGCACCATGACTACATGTACTTGGGCGCATTACAATACCACGCCTTTAAATGAGGAAACGAGATCTGTATTTATCAAAAATATTACAAAAAAGGTAACTATGGGAAAAACTCGTGTTACAAATCAGTTTGTCTATCGAACTTTTAGAATCAAATTTGTACACGCAAGTATTTCAGGAAAATTTTTATTTAGCGCAGGAATGCACACCGCTATGACTCGTCACGGGAATATGAAAATTCGACGAAAGCGTGAAATTGCTTATGTGCACTTTTACGTCGTTACATTACATAAGGAATACTCACCTTTACAGATTCAACTTCAACTCCAATAGCCGCATTGATCATTTCATCATACTCATTAAACTTGTAGGTGTTAGCACAACGTCTTTCCCTGAGTTGATAAACAGGTTCACTTTCTTCGCTGCTGCTACTCCCGGAGCTAGACTCGCTATTCGATTCGGCACTAGAGTCATCGTCATCTCCTTGGCTGGAGCCCCTCGAAATTTTGCGACTCCTACCTTGTTCTTCTTTTGGTAGTACGTTCTCTAAACTAATGCCTACGAAAGCAAGCCTCTTCTTCTTGAGTAACTCATTTTCGTGTTTCTTGGTTAGTATGTCGAGAGTCTTTAGGCTCTCTTGAAGTTTTACTACGAGACTAGCGTGCTGACAAGGTGGACAGTACCAATCACCTTCGGGAATAAGCATGAGCGCCGGTCGGAGACAAGAACAATGCCAACCTTTGTCACAGTTATCACAAAGCAATATCCACTCAGGGTGGTCAGACTTGGTGCATTTTTGACAGGCGTATTCGTCCACAGCATCGTCGTCGCCTTCCTCATCACTCTTGGATTTTTGCGCGGTACGAGCGCGTCTGATAGGTGCCGATGCTTGTTCATCTTTTTCGATGTCACTGTCGCAAGAGAACTCATGATCGCTCTTAAAAACAAGATGCTCACCGTCACTCAGATCCTCTTCTTCCTCTTCCTCGTGTTCGTTTTCAGTCGAGGAGCCTGACGAGCTTACCCACGGATTTGATTCGTCAAACTTAGCTGCCGGCTTCTTCTTCTTACGTCCACGTTTCTTTTTTTGCATCTTCTCTTCGAGTTCCTGAAATTTATAAGAATTTCAGTCACTGTATATATAAACGAGAGTTGACTTGTTGGAACAAGTTGTGTCAACGGTTGACTCACCTTCATCATTTGAGCGTCATCTTCACTCTCCTGCTTCTGTTTCTTGCGCCTCTTTTTCTCAGGCGTGGGAGCACTGGGCACCTGAGCCTGCATCTTGTTTTGCTTTCCAACCTTGTCTTTTTTGTGCTTTTTGCCTTTACCCTCAAGCTGGATTTCATCTTCAATACGGCTCTTATCTGCTTCTTTTTGTATTCGTATCTGAGCTATACGCCGCGATGCACGAACTGGGGTTTCGTTGTTGATGTTTTCAATATCCGGAGGTATTTCTAGGCCAAGCATCGTGTTTCGCTTCTTCCTTGGTTTCTTCTTGGGAGCTGGCTCTTTCACTGGACTTGAACTCGATTGTTCGGTCTCTGCTTTCTCATTCGTGGCCAAATCCGTACACTCGGTTGACTCATCGGCAACATCATCAGTCGCCTCATCTTTCGATTGATCAAGAATTTTTTTTGGTCGGCCGGCTGAAATGTAATCGACAAATTTGATGGACTATAAATAAAAATCATAGTGGAAATCTCTGAGTTTTCAAAGAAGACACGTGTGTTTTCGAAATGATTCTTGGAAGTTTAGACCAAAGACAGATCAATTCTAGGCAGTCGACTTCGATTTACTCTGAGTTTAGGGGACTGAATAGGTTCGATAGGTTTGAACAGTTCATTATGAAAGCTTCCAGAAGAATTATACCAAGAAATTCATACAACTCGTGAAAAAAGAGAGGAGGGAACTCCAGTGTATAATGTAAATAATCTAATAGACCTGGCTGTTGAATCTTCATAGAATTAATTCATCCACGAGACCGTTTTCCATGGTTCACGATGCCTTTGGGGAAACTTGGGATGGAACTTGACCCCGTGCTATTTCCAATTCTTACAGACAAGCAATTGTGGAAAACGAGTGCAGACAAAAATTAAGAATGTTACTTACGCCTCCCGACTTTCCTTTTGCGTCCTCTGGGCCTTCCTCGTCCTTTCTTAGCTGGCGTGTCATCGCCTTCCGTTTGACCCTCTTGTTCGAGTTGCTGTTGCTGCTGAACGACGTCGGTCGCCTCCGAACTGGGCTCCTCGCCCTGCGAATTGTCGTCGAGTGTAATGGTGGTGATAGTTCGCCGTGGCACATCATCTTCGGAGCTGGCGCTGATCTTGCGATTTTTCTCAATACTTTTTCTCAACTCAACGTCCGGTTGACGCTTGCCTCTAAGCTTAATCCTTTTGCCGGCAGTGGCATCCTCATCTTCGAAGTTGGTTGCACTTGCAGCAGCAACATCTTCTGAATGGGAGTCGTGTGCGCTGTTTCGCCTCTTGCGCGACTGCCGGGTTGTTCTGGTCGAAATGGGTACTGGTGCGGGTGTCCGGTGCTCCTGGCGGTGTGCCGCGGGTGAACTCGCTGGCGAATCCATCTTCCATCCTAGGCTACCAGCTCCGAGTAGCTCCGACACGGCTTTAACCCGGATTCCACTTGGCTTTGACTGTTGTTGCTTCGAAACCTTCTCAGGTTCAGGATCAGCAAGGGGGTCAACCTCCTCGGCGGGTGGTGCGTCGAACATGGACTCGCCGTTGTCGCAGCCCATCGAGTCGTCTGATTGAGCCTCGTCGACCTGATGCTCGAGAATGGCCTCTCGTGGGACAGTTTCGTCGGCAGCCTTCGAGGCAACTGATGCATTGGAGGAATCTTCTTGACTACTCGCTACTTGCATCGGTTGCTCAGTTGATTTTACTTTTAGCTGCTGCGGTTCTAGCTCTTGCATTGGTTGCTCAGTTGATTCTACTTCTAGCTGCTGCGGCTCTAGGTCTTGCATGGGCTCTACTTGGGCCACGACTTCTGGCTGCGGAGTCTCACTTGTCTGCATGACTTCTTCTGTGAGTTTCGGCGTTTCGTCCACTTGCATACCGGATTGCGTGGTCGCGATGACTTCGACGGAGCTTGCATCTCCGGTGTCCATGGGACCGCTTTGCACAGGAGCCTCGGCGCTGGTTTCCTCTGTTAAACTAGGCTCCGGCTCATCGATCGAAACAGTGGTCGCCATTGGTTCTTCTGGAGCAACCATATCAGATGTTGGAAGATCCGTTGGCCCTTGGGTTTCCTCTGAAGTTTGTTCAAGAATGGGATCTTTAGAGGCAACAAGAGCTACCTGAGATTCGTCCTTAGGTGTTTCGCTGTCCATCAACTCGCTAGTATCTTTGCTATGCTCAGCAGACTTATTCTCGATGCCAACGTCATCCTGAACATCAGTTTTAGCTTCATCCATCGATACCTCAACAGTTGAATCTTCTGATACATGTCTCGAATTTTTTTTGTCCGATTCCTCCTCACCAGTAGACATATTCTCGTTTGGTTTTGCTGTATCAACCAGTGAGTTGTCTGGGATCTCTTTTTCTGGAATAAGAATTTTGCTAGGAAGATTCTCAACAACTCCGATATTTTCAGAATCAACATTTTCAAGCTCCGTCGATGGTTTCTCGCCAACTTTGCTATCGTCCAGCGTCTCCTGACACGAATCCTCTCTCTCAAATTCAGCTGCATCATCTCTAACACTCAATTCCAAACATTGTGATGGAACCGATTCGACCAAGCTTTCTTCCTCTGATGGGAGGACTTTGGAATCCTCCTCCGAAACCTTGGGTTCTGCAGAGACTAGTTCTTGAGGAGACAGAGCATCAGTTTTAGACGAAATCTCAGAAGTTTCTTGCTGCGCAGAAAATTCGTCAATCTCTTCTCTGCGTTTTTTCGATTTTTGAGTAATGGCGTTATCATCACTGATATCGCGATCCAAACTATCTCGTCGATGTGAATACCTACTTTTCTCCTGATCATTGTTTTGGTCGAGCCTCTCCTCAAGCACAGGAACTTTAGACAGAGGATCTCTTTGTAAAAGTTCATCTGTCGACGATTGCTGGACTATCAAATCGGTGTCGTGGGACTTGATGAATTCGTAATTGTTGACCAGCTTGTCATTCCCATGATTGGAAAGGCTAGGTGCTGATTTCAAATCATTAACTAAATCAGAGCCAAAACTTACATCGGCATCTGAGTTGAGTTGTTCATCTCTTGCGTTTCCCATATCACTTATTTCCAATTTTTGGAGTTTCAACGATTTTAATGAAAGACCTGTTTCATCTATGTTCTCGCTCCTTGCCGAAACGGCAGCGGTAGCAAGCTCATTCATTTCAGAAATTGTATGATGCTGATC
The DNA here is from genome assembly GCA_029851415.1 of Eretmocerus hayati. Lineage (NCBI taxonomy): Eukaryota > Metazoa > Arthropoda > Insecta > Hymenoptera > Aphelinidae > Eretmocerus > Eretmocerus hayati. The sequence goes on from CM056742.1 coordinate 5,424,430, forward strand.
GTCTTTTTCATTGGATAAGTCGGTTTGTTCTTGTTCTACGCTATCCGCACTGGCAGATTTTTCAAGCTCTATTACTGGATCAACAGCTTGATATTGGCGAGTGATAGGAACTAGCGGATATATTTCATTATTACATGCAGACTCTTCATCCTTCTTTATTGTCATTTCATCAAGAGGATAAGAGTCCGAATTTTCAATATTTTTATCACCTGAAACCTCGTCATTCTCACCCGTTCCACACGAATCACTATCATAATTAGGAACTAAAGATTTGTATGCAGAAATAGCTCTGATACTACTTTCTACAGCTTGCTCCTCACTCTTTTCTGAGCCACTGTACTTTTGTGTAATGCCCACTACTTCTTCTTTTGCACCACTATCAGCCACATCGTCTTTTTTAATGAGTTCTTCATCTTCAATTTGTTTACAAACACTTGTATCACTTTTTGTAACAGTTTCACGATGTTCACCACTCGACACCTGATTAGTGGAGGAATCCTCGCGGAAAGATTTTGGTGGTCCTCCAACATCAGCACTTATAGATTCGGTTTCCTCTAGAAGATTTTTTTCCTGTACAAGGCCCTCGTCGAAGGGAGTATCCTTGCTCCCAGCTTCACTCAATGCGTCATCGAACAAGTTTCCTTCGATCGAAACATCACGAGGTGAATCGAGGCCAGGTTCGCCAGCATCAAATTTGTCATCTGTTAATACAGGATCGGTTGAATCTGGTGGTAAGCTTTCGATGTCATCTTGAACACTAGCACACTCTACTATCAAACTAGAAACTTCGGATGCATTTTCATCAATTTTTTTATCCAAGTCTAGGTCGTTTTGCTCAAAAGATGGTTCAAAATCATTTTTGCTAATATCTATCAGAGACATCATGTGCCTGTTCAGAGTCGGTAACTCTTTTACATTTGAAGAATCTGGATTCATAGAGACATCAGCCATGTTCTGCTGCGATCTGTCTAACAATTTGTCGCTTGCTGTGGTGGATAGCTTCGGCGATAGATATAGTCTCGACGTATTTTCAATAGAGAACGTTTCTTCCATTTTCACTGTGTCTTCCAATTCTGCAGCAATATCTTCGTCTACAGAGCCAAGAGTAATCGGCTCCTTGAATTTGACATCATCTTGACAAGCAGACATTACAGAATCTTGCTCTGACAACGAAGCCGGAAGTAAGTTCTCGTCGGTGATAAGATTCAATTTTGGTGAGTCAGATTCCACTTCCATCTTCCGGTCAAAGTCAGTGGAACTTACTTCTTCTAATTTAGACTTATCAAGTGTTGAATCGAAACTAATGTCTTCCTCCACGTTCACGGATTCGTTAACAGTCCTCCCGCCATCACAAGGTGAATAAGGTGATTTATTCTTGTGAGAATCTTCGAAGTCGCCATCATGTTCATCGTGCTTATCTGCACTGTTTAAAGTCCTATCGCATTGGTCATCTACCACTTTGGAATCGCTACGAAGTACGTCGTCATCGAGTTCACTTTTGTCATTACTGAGGAATGTTTGTTCCCTGATGCTAGACAATTCCTCAGGAACGAGCGACTCTTCAAACATCAAAGATGAATCATTAAAAGACTCTTCAGTTCCCTCACTCACTTTTGGACAGCTTATTTCTGCTTGACCTGATTCTATTGGCTCGGTTTCTTGATTGAGCGACCGATCTAGCAGTTCATCATCACTGTGCTTTTGATTTTGCCGGACGAATTCTTCATTAGGTGTTGATTGATCAACTGAGACATCACATTCCTTTGCATCATCCAGTTGACCCGAAGAATCAATTGGATCATCTCCTTCAGGATTCTCTAGCAACGGCTCCGACTCGGACTTGGCAAACTCGTTTTGACTTTTAAAAGCATCAACTAGGTTTTCCGCTAGATCATGATCTGGCTTCATTGGTCCTTCGTTTGAGACCATAAAGTCAACTTGATCGGAGTTCTCTACTAAATCCAGCCTTTCGTTTTCGTATGGAGAATCTGATTCTTCCTTGTGAAATTCCGAATTTGCAGGAGTAACTTCTCGATTAGTACACATTGAGCCCGGATTTACCAAAGGTTCATCTAACTCACGCTGCAGCCTTTCTTGCTTCGCCAATTCAACATTGTCGTTGTTTTCCAGATCTGCGATGTTTTCGCACGATTCGTCCGTTCTCGTTTGGCTGAAACAATTATCCGGGCTTCCTAAATTATTCTCGTTCTCATCAGATCCGAGATTGGCAGTGGGAATTTCATTAGGGGCGGTTTCTGACGTATTGAAATCACTTGTGCTAGTAAGTTCTTGAGTAGCCGTAAGACTTTGAGCAGAATGAGAATTATTCAACTCACAGCTCGTGTCATTTTTTTCAAAGTCTTCTAAAGCGAGAAAGTTATCATTCTCTTCAATATGAGCAGAAGCAAGCTCCTCGCAAATTTTTTTGTTGGTGGTGTCACTGAGATTTTCAGAGTTCAAAAGTTTTTCTTCATTAACACTTTCATCGAGTAGTTCCTGAGACGTATCTGGATCCTCTTTGGCTTTTGTTGTTCCATAAGATACGCAGTTAGGCCCAAAGAAAAATTTAGGTGGTGAAACGCTCATTGCCTCTGTTTCCTCGGGTGTATCTGATTTCGCCAAAGGTCCACCGACGTCCCATCTTGAGGATTTCTTGATAGTATTGGGGGATGGCACGGCTGAAAAAACTTGGACTCCGAGCTTGAATTTTTGCTTTGGACTCTTCAAATCGGATGTGCACGGGTCTCCCTCTTTTTTATCGTCAACTTCCTCTTTTGTTCCCGCGGGTGACGTGTCATCTATCGGATTTCCGGTATCACATTCTGCTCCTGAGCCTTCGCCGTGAAAAAACATGACAGGTTCCTCGATAACATCTCCGAAAATTGGATTGTTCGTTTCGCAGTCACTTCCCGATCCTTCTCCTTGTACCATCATAACGGGCTCTTCAATGGCCTGTCCAACTTCATTTCTCGGCCAACCATGCCTCTGATGTTGCATTTTGGCTGGGTCTGCCAGAGGTCTCGTGGATAAGGCGTTGACTCGAACGCGTTTCAATACAGAATCTAACGAGTGGTGGCTTTCTGAGTCCAGAGGACGTTTAGATCCTGAGCTGGACATTCGTAAAGCAGCCAATTTACTAGGGTCCGGAAGAACTGCGTAATTGGGCAACCGGGAAGACTGGTAACCTGACGATGAGTTGTGCATCGCATCATATGGACTTGGTCGTTTGCTGAGGTCAGCAATGGTATGATTTCGGAGCACCGCTGTCCGAGCATCATAAGCGGGATCGTATGACGACTGTAAAACAAATGATGAGAAATAAAAAATCATGTCATACTTTGCTTAGCAATATTGCAGTTCTCTATCAATAATCAAAGAAAATGTCTTACCAGATTAGGATGAGGGATACTAGGGTTCTTTTTCGTCCTTAAATCCATTTCTTGATATTGTTGATACGAGCCTTGCAACCTATAGTCAGCGGGCGACGCTGTTTGATCTTTGGCTCCTTTTTTACTGGATAGATCCATCCCCGAAAAATCGACTGGTTTCGCAATTTCTTTACTTGGACTGAGATCATTGGCCCCGGAGTCCCTGCCGCGAGACGGTGTCGATAAATTGACACCTCTATGACTTTTTTGTTCTTGGACTCGTAAATCATCTTCTCCATTAGATATCACACTAAGCATATTAGCTTGACCTCTCGCCAAATTTTGAGCAATTTTATCAAGCTTACTACTCGAAGGTTTTTGTAATTTTTCAGACTGAAATTGTGCTAAATTCGCCGCAAGCTGGTCAATCGGCTTCACAGGGAGCTTACTCATTTTACCTGAAATCAGCGGATTTATGTATTATTAATCTATATTGACCAATAGAAGCAGGGGAAAATTTACTCAATGTATAATGGGAATTGTAATTAGCTGTAAAATAAAAGTCTCCGCAATGCTCGAAACGGAAGTAGAGATTTACGTATTGCAAGCGTGTCCTCACCAAATAGATCAGACTTTCTTGCAGGAGATTGAGTTAGCTCGGCGATATTGACAAGCTTTAGAGGAGACGATGTAATAACAGGCGTTTCAATAGATTTCGGTTCTTGAGATGATCCATCCGATACTCCATTCTTTGCATGGATGGATGTCTCACGTTTAGGTTCGGAAATTTCTTCTGCTTGACCATCAGGCTTCGAAGTATTTTCTTCTTTACTAGGCGACTCTTCTGGAAGCTCCGATTTCGTCTTGGCTGTGCTTTCTTGTGGCTGTTTTATCACAGTTTTTCCAATCACACTGACACTCTCTTTACTCTCATCAATTTCGGCTTCATCAGAATCTTCAGCATCAGATTCTTCATCATCTTCTTCCTCTTGATCATTGTCAGAGTTTGGGTCCTCTTTGCTTCCATCATTTTGATTCAAATCTTGTTTCACATTGGCTTCAATACATGATTTTTCATCTAGACAATCTTCCTGAGAGTCATCTTTTTCCGGACTCTCTTGGGTTATTCCATTCTGTCCTGTATCAATGGTAGGTTTCTCTGATGCTTCAAGACTGTTACTGTCTTCACTAACAGGTATAGCACCAACTTTCCCATCAGTCAATTCATTGATCAAGGAGACAACTTCTTCACGAGATCTACAAATGCAACAGAAAAAAACGACGAGTGGTTAATACTTTACCAATATCTAATTAAAATTCAATGAATGCTGAAGGTTTTTAGGTATTCCATGATTCAGAATTGTTGAAACGGTTGTATCAGTTTAGTGCTAATGAATGAGAAAATTGACAGATTGGAAGTTTTAGATGTGTAACACATGTTTGTGATAGATGTAAGACAGATCGTGGAACACTCAATGAGAGGATGAAAAGTACTCACTTAGCCACTAGTTCCCAGTTTTCTTCATCTAAATCCTCACGATACACGCGTATATTGCATTCTTCATCAGCCTGGCACCAATAGACTAAGCCTGACTTATCCCTACCTAAGGGTTCTGACCGAAGTTCACTGGCTGATAGTTTGTTGATTTCATTCTTGAACTTGTGATTTGCATCAAACTGGACATCCAAAAGAGCCTGCAAATTTGATAACATTCAATTAAGTGAGCACATGAAAGTTCTATGAATGTTGAGGATTCAATCAGATGCTTACTTTGAGAAGACGTAATTTGATAGCTACTCTGGTCTTCTTGTATCCAATTCTTTCTAATTCCCAACCATCTTGATTGGAGTAAGAGTGACAAAACTTGATAATTGCTTTCTCCCACCTATCTGGGTAAACACTCTTTCTTGCTTTGCGCAAAAGTTTGATGTGTAAGTCCATAAGCTCTGGCGATACTACAAAAGAAATGATCCATGAGAGTTGAAAATTGTGACATGTAATAGAGCAAAAGGATTACATTACATTACAGGCCGATAGTAGAAAAGCTTGAGGTGGTGGAAGAATTAGTTGTGGGTAACATGCCTCCGGCACAAAGTTGGGGTAGCATCTAATCACTAATTTGTATCTTTGAGTTCCTTCTTCCCATACAGAAAGACTAGCACCTCAAGGGTGGAATTACACGGGAAAGGCAAAAATGACAATTAACGGCCGGTAAGCAGGAGTCATTGATGCATGTAGCATACGTATCTCCATCGCGATTCCGGAGCAACAATTTGATGCCGAGCGTTGATAATATATGAACAACGTCAGTAAAAGAACTTGCATCACACACAAGAGCAGAAGACGCAACAACAACCAACAATAACAACAAAGCGGCATTGACGAAGAAGGTCTACGAAACGGGCAAAAGCGGGGGAGGGGACACCGCGTACCCATCAGCAAAGCCCGTGCGCGGGCCTCTATACATGGGCAGGGCAATCACTTGAACGTGTCAAACTCTAGCCATGGCGTTCCCTACAACGGCGTGATCGACTTTTCACCAGGGTGACGTTGATCAACATTAGCGTTGGATAGATGCAACCAAGTGCAGATCATCGATAGAGACGAGTCGTAAAGCAGGAGCGAGAAAGAAAGAGAGAGAGAGAGAGAGAGAGAGAGAGAGAGAAAGCAAGAAGAAGCGGCTGGGCCGGTGGTGAGATGAGTAACCAGGAGTCGACTCACCCTCATGGCTGTTGTCGATCATTGACTGTAGCTTTCCGATATCCAGGACGTCGAGGCCGCAGCTTTTTCCGAAGCGTTCAAGGAAAGAGCAGATAATTGCAAAATTCGGGTCACTAACGCAGGAGGCTTCGTTATCGGACGCCATTTTCACCCGCCGCGGCGGCAGCCGCCACTTTGCACGCACTACCGAGTATACATATATATATATAGTGTAAGCGCTATAGCGCGCACCGCCGCGAGTGGCCGCCGCTCAAGCCGAACTGCTTCACTGAAGCTCGGAAAGTCCGTAAAGCCAGCAGCGCATTCTAAGGCAAAAAGGTGGAGGCAAAGCCGCCGTCACCGTTCCTCCAATCAAACATCACGAGTCATTATATTTATTTTTTTTTAACGATTATCGGACGCCTTGTGATCCTGTGGTGTGCTCCACCCACACTTTTACGTTTTGTTTTGACGGCTGATTGCTCCGAGTGCTCCGAATAGGTACTCCGATTCCGCCGATGTACGTCGACTGCTCCCGAATCTTATGGTGCTCCGGTTCCATCCATGAACAGACGCGGTGTATATCATTTGTGCCTTCTCTCTCTTTCTCTCTCATCGTAACCGGGATAAGTAGGTATGTTGATTCGTTTCGCACCTGGTTATGGTTGCTCTCTGATGATGCTTTGCTTACCTGAGTAATATACTGAGGTTCTTCTGCTTCTGTTCCGACGTTTCGAATGTTTCATGCGATTGCGTCGCGAACCTGATAACGTTCGACAGAAAATTGCTATGAAATAGGGATTTCCGAAAGGCGGAAGAAAAATAAGGAATACCGTTTTAGATGATGACCAGATTCGGGGAATTGTGAGAGAATGTTCGTTCTCAGGGAATTCACTTTCTCAGCAAATTCGTCTCTCGATTCATCTTAGTTTTCTTCTTTCTAGTAATAAAAAATTTGAAAAAGTTCACAAATCAGCTGTTTATGAGTCATTATCAGCCGGCCATGTAGCTGTCAAAGGCGAGACATTTGAGCTGTCACATCACACTTATTATTGGGATGGGACATCAGTCACTCAGTGTTTACATTTTTTCCAAGGATGGACAGAAATGACATAATATCAAACTCGAGCACGCGCATCAAGCCGTTCCCGCTACCCCCTCCCTCATTATACCTTTTCGAGATGTCTGCGAAACTGGTTTGTTTTGATACGAAATCTCACTGTTTGGATGACGATGTTAGGAACGTTGATTGATTTGCCAGTTTCTACGGCGAGAAAGACTCGAATTGTATCATTTTTCCCACTTCCATATTTCGGAAAAGCTACTTTATTTTTAAAATCAAAAATAACTGAACAGTGATCCATCCTTTCTTTTGATACAAAAATCTTTATTGCATATTGTATATTTAGGTACAAACGTTATCTTCATATATGCAACTATTTTACAAGTATCTTTAACATATCCCCAACCAGTTGAGGAATAATTGAATCGTCTATCAAAAGTTCTTTCAGCCTAAATCTGATTCTTTACAATCCACTTACCACATCACTACATTGGCAGACAGTTGCTTTCTGCAATCTATGGAGATAATATAAAATATCAATTTTATTTACAATGCTCATGGCAGTAGAAATCCTCAAGTGATCTTGTTTTCTGCAAAATGTTTTTTTTAAGTATCACAAATGACTTCTTTAGTACAGTTGTACTATAATTACAAGTAGCTAATAAGAATTGGAAGTGTATACTTCAAAACATAATTCATTAATAGAATTTTAGGATTTAATTTACAAAATCTTTTGTTCTCCCATCAAAATGTGATGGAAAAATCAACAAAAGTTACAAATGGATAATGCTTCACTCTATTGATCCATGAAGATCAGAGTCAAGATATATTTACATAAATCCCATAGTTACGGTTTCCTATAAAATTCTGTACTAGCATTCTTTTTACAATGACTTTGGAGTTAGCACCAAAATCGACACTAGTGTGCTCTCCATTACTTTTGTACCAACATGCACTCAATTCACAAAAAAGGCACTTATTAGTTCATCATAGCTTTTTGAGCGACCATATTTCGAAGCTGTTGTTCATAAAGTTCTGCTTCTTGCTCTTTTTTAATGAGTTGACGTCGATACTCCTCAGCTTGTTTTCGAGCTTCTTGCAACTTTCGATTGAGCTCAACTATATCCGTGATTGACTCCTCCTCGTCTCCTTCGAACGATTCATCAATTTCATCGTCCACGGGGGCGACCGGTTCGATTTTGGGGATTGCCGGCAATTTCTGATGTTGGGGACGAAGTAAAAAGTTTCGTTAGAAAATTTTGATCGATGGTATGGGAGAATATTATGAGAGATCATAGTCATTCAACAACTCATGGGTATTAGCAAAGCAAATCTAAAATATTAGTGTAAGGCGCAAAGTTCCCATAAAATTTAGAAAATTGTTGTATAGCGTGGTCATACATTCATACAATTAGATAGAAGAGAGCTGATTCATTTACCTTGAAAATTTGAGCAGGCTTTTTGACAGCCACAGTAGGAAGCTTTCCAGAATTTCCTAGAGAAGTTATAAATATTTGTCCCGGACTTTTTGCATCACCGGCTAATTTTTTCAGAATATTAGGGGCTCTAGCTGTTATTTGCGTAGGAGTCTGATTGAAAATTTGATCAGCACGTATCGTGATAACTTTCCTCGCTATACCCGTTTTACTGTTTACTTGTAGACGCTTCATAGGCGTTATGTTGAGCGGGGTTGATTTCGTAAGGTTCAAAGCCATTTTTCCTGCTTCTGTAAAAAAACATTCAATATATTGAAGATTAACTGACGTTCTTTCAGGGGTTTTAGATGTTCAAAATTTGTTCAGAAAACTGATCTTTCACTCATTGAGGAAAGAGATATACTGCAATATTCTCGATTCTAGTAACATATTAGGTACGTTACCTGTTAATACTACAGTTTGTCCACTCTCCATTGCGTTTTCAACAATTGTGGAATCGTTATCTACTGGAATCATTGTAATACCATGAGCTTGTAAGAATCTCAAAGGCTGCTCTACTCCGGTCAAATTAGTTGCATGTTTTTGTTTTCTTCTCCCCGTGTTTGTATTCTTATCCGCAATTTTATTTGAATTCGTTCTGACTTGGTTATCGTTGCTGACAGGCTTGACTTTGATTTGTTGTAGGACCATTCGTTGTTTTTTAGCATTCACTGCAGAAGGAGCATGGAAGTAAGAGACGATTCTTTGAAGCACACGATTATCATGATTGTTTGGAGATTACTTACATTGTTCAAGCCTCTGTTTCTGCAGCATTTCTTCATATTCCTTTTTAGCATTTTCCTCTTGCTCCCGCTCAGCCTCCATCTGCATCAGATTCTGTGTCGCGGCTTCAATTTCAGCTGAGCGTGCTTGGTTGGCTTGAACATTAATAATTTCTCGTTCTTGTTGAAGCATGTCAACTAGATCTAGTCTATCGTGCTCAAGTGCAAGAGTGATGGGTGACTTATTGAATTTACTCGTAGCATTTGGATCAGCTCCATGTTCCAACAAGACCAACATTACTTCTGCATGCTCTTGCTCTACAGCCCAATGTAAGGGTGTCATTTTGAGCTGAAATGAGGATAAAACGATGAGAGATTGATAGTTGTACCATGGCTATCAACTAATCAACATTCAACCCAATCTAGAATCCATATTTCATCGCGCGTTCAAGTGAATAACCCCAAACTTGGTAGGTAAATTACCACAGTGTTCGGAATATATTAGGTGACTACAAGGTTCAATTGACTGACTCAAATCCCCAAAGAAAAGAGGTTGACATACCATATCTCTGCTGTCAACATCCGCGCCATATCCCAGGAGTAGTTGAGCCATTTCGTGATGACCTTCATAAGCTGCCATGTGTAATGGGGTCTTATCAACTTTAGTTCTGGCATCTCTGGAAATTCCAGCTCTGAGTAGCACCTCTGCTGTAAGCGTATGATTATTCTGGGCAGCCAAATGCAAGGCACTTGTCCCAAGCTGAAAGTAATAATTACCTCAAATTCACTTTTGTACAAACAATCTATGGGACAAAATGAGTGTTGCATGGAGTGTTAAAAGAGAGACATAGACCAGATGAGAGCACTTGAAAAACCCTACATACCCAGTCTGTCGTAAAAGGAGCTCCTTTGCACATGAGATCACGCACCAAGTTTGTGTCTCCATTTTTAGCACTTTGCAACAACTGTTTGCCCAGCTCAACTACGGAGAGCGCATCTGATGTCTTTGTAGCCTTTGTTGGAACTTCACTTGGTAGAATTTCTACTGGTATGAATGACGAGTCAAACTCTTCTATGGCACACAGCCCCTCCGTTTCAGCCTGCATCTTGGCATATGTTCACACACGATTTTTTCCTGGGTATTTCATGTGGTCGGAGCTGCAACAAACACACCAAGGATGATGGTTTTTATATTCTATACAGGGGCCAATCATACCATTGTCTAGAGCATCAACTTATGATCTGCATCCCCATGAAATGGAGATAGACACCTGTGTGTATGTCTATCCCCATCTAACGTTGAGGAAAAACATAGTGTCTGACTACTGGAGGATGTCAGAACTGATAGTTATGACAGTCGAGTGAATGGATTAAGGAGAAACAACAGGTGACAGGCATTTGTTTACCTTGAGTTTGCTGAGACATAAACAAGTCGCGAACCGAAGAAATGAAATCAAACGCGAACAATCATTTCGTCTGCAAGTCGATGACAGCAGCAGGGTCTGATGTACGAGCTTCATCGAGGACGAGGTCAGCGCGGTCATTGCGAGCTCGACAACACCCAAAAACGGGTGCTTCACTAATGACCGATTCCGAACAGGAATGATAGGTATAAAGCATAAACTACAGGACAAGTGAAGCTCGTCAAGTTTGTAAACACAGCAGCGGAGTTTGTGAGCAAGTGGCAGCGGTGGATGCGAGCGGCAGACTTCCTGTTCCTGTGCGCGACGGAAGTGCGACGAGGTAAACACATACTCATCATTGGCGATGGCTCTACTTCCTGGCAAATTATTCCGGAAAAACCCGCGGGAAACGCCGATCGGATATCATCTTGGATATGGTTAGGGGTTACCTACCTGGAGCGTCGCATGGCCGAGGGGCCGGCTTAGGTCGCTGATCGACGGCACGACTGCTGTCTCAACTTCGAGGGACTACAAGGCTGTGACGGCTGCGAGAGCAGCACTTTTGCCACGAGCTTCCGGAACCGCTGAGAGTATGGGAAACAAGTGGAATGTTGGATCACCCTGGAGATGATGTTGGAGTGATGTCCAAGGGCGGAACGTGGTGAAAGCTACACGCGGTTATTATAGTGCTGAGACAACACTCTCGCTTTCTCCGTTTATCTGTCTCTCTCGCTCTGCAGCTGTGTAATCTGGAATTGTTGGCGAGCACGCGACACAACATCATGGCGGCGCCCACATGCAGAGACGTGATTGCACGAGGTTGGAAAGCCCGCGTAACGCTTGACAAGGTAATAGGCGTGGGTATCTTACTGTTTCCCACAAATTCGTATATTTTGAACAACTTGTGGTGAATTTTATATATACATTTACGCGCCTGGTGTGCTGAGCTTCTTTAGATTTACAGCGAGAATAACTTTACAAAACATTTACAAAAATATGGATACATTTTGATTGAATTTTGGCAGATTGACAGTTTTCGAAGGTATCCGTTTTCGAAGGTGTTCGTTCTCGAAGGTGCCCGTTTTCGAATACTTATTCCACTTCCACGAAACATCTTGAAGCCCAAATTCCTAGAAAGTTTTCTAGGGGAATTTCGATTGATTTGGTTATTAGTTCCAACGAAATTTTCACCTACAAACCAGGGTGCTCAATATCATCAAGTGTCATTATTCACGTAATAATCAAAACTTATCTCTGATCTCGCAAGAGTCCTACACAAATATGGCCAAGTTTCTATTTTCACTTTCAATTGTAGGTGAAAAAAACGTGATGGAAGTTGACTCCGATTTTAGTTTGCTTGTTCGAGAAAGTAGATGGAGGGCAGCGTGGTGTTTATGGTAGACCTCGTTTCGAGGTGCGATACTTGAATGAGATTTTTCCAAAATTTGACTATGGGAAATTTTACGGGAGCTTTTGCTCAGTAAGAATTCCATTCCAACTTAAATCAAAATCATTTCGGTTCATCTTTGATCTTTCTAAATGACGAGTAAAATCAATTTCTCCTAAATAATCAACACGGGATCAAAAAACTTTCGACCTGCCCATAGAATATTATTATTTTTTGTCACTCAAAAATTATTAATTTTATCGGAAGAAGTTTAGGAAGTTTTTTTAGAGGGGTTTGCAAGATCTAATGTCTCTTGACCATTTTTCGAATGATCAGTCTGTTTCGAGTTATTAGGCATTCTTTTTCAAACATTATGGATTTTGCAATATTTTTATCGTACACATGATACGATTTTTTGAAACACTGTGCGAGAAAGTAACTTTTCCGCACTGATTTTCCAATTTCTCTTACAGTTTGTCGAAAAATAGTATTCGGTTCACAAGCTTAAACCTAACTTTTCGCATCCTCGTGATGATTCCGTCCCTCGCCTACGGCTCGGGCCGAAAAACCCATCACTCGGACGCGGAAAAAGTTTTTACACCCTTGTATCGAAATGTAATATTCCTATTTTCAGCGATTCGGAATCTTAGGGTATCATCTAGACTACTTCTTTGGATATATTTCACGTTTGTATACGAACAGTAAAGTTCTTCAGAATCTTCCAGCTTTCCTAAATATGCTGGGGTCATGATGGTGAAAATATTGCAAAACTCAGAACATTTGAACAAGTATGTCTTTCAACCACGGTCGTATAACTCGAAATCGTCCTCGGAATGGACGCATGATTCAAAACATTCTCAAAAGACTACTCTGTACTTAACGCAATTCTCGGCAAACTAAATACTTTGCAAGTTAGAGGACCAGTAGTGTTCCATAGACAATGAAACGATATGATGTAAGTTGAAACTGGTCCTTGCTGTGCACGAGCTCTCGAAAAATATTTCCCACAGTCGGATTTTAGAGACTTTTTATGACTCTAATCGCACCAAGAGGTGAGGTGTGTTGGAGTTATCGGGCTAGAACGATTGAATTCTTTAGTTCAACTATCCTTGTCTGTAATTTACATCAGTTGAGTAGTTCAAGGACCAAAGCATTCCTCTGGTTTCTAAAAGATACGTTGGAGTGGTTCAGCTGGTATTTAGACAAAACTGATGAATATTTTCTTCTTAGTGATAACACTAATAAAAAGATTCATAAATACTTCAATGTTACAGCCATGCAAATTGCTGGTAAAACCATGTTCTCGCCCCAATACATGTCAAAGAAGCTGAAAAAAAGTCAATATCAATAACTTCATAGTACTTCGTAAAATAGCCGTACAGAAACTTTGAATTTCAAAAAAATCACATTTTTGTGACACATTGAGTGTAGCTGTTCAGGATTGCATTGAGCAGTATGTTCAATCACATACCTGCAAGTTCAGATAGATATGTGGAATGCATGTGCTTTGAACTTTTTTGAAGGCAAATTCATGTTTAAAAAGTGTGTCTGAAGATAATGCAGCAATGATATCATCCCAGGACTTGACAGGTTGAGTTACACCTCTGTGAGATTTGCAAAAACTCACATTCCACATTTTTTAATTAGATGCGAGTCTATTCCTATAGTTACAACAACAAAACGTTCAATAAAGGCCAAACCCATTTTCCGACTTTTCTCCAAAACGTTCCGATGGTGGGTTTCAAATCTCTCAGTTATGTTCGAACCTTCAAGACCCAGATCCAGTTATTCTCAGTAAGGTAGTAGAGTTTATAATGAAATTTTTCCAAGGATCATTGAGTATTTCGATAATTTGGTTATTTACGCCGACTTTTCTTCATACGTCAAGCCGATTAGGCAACCGAGATTAGACGTCTCTATAGATCGACCGAGAATTGCTGATCCGTAGTGGCGGGTATAATTTGAAGACAAAATCACTCTCAAATGTCGGCCGGCTATTTTGGTTTCCCGTCTATGAATTATGCACATCTATGAATGAGTTGCTTCTACCAAAGCTGCTAATAAGACACAAAAATAGCGCCTTATGGCGGAGACTGGAATGGATGAGACTGAGCTACACTGAGACCTTCTTTGTTCGCGGTGTTGTGAAACCTAGATGAAAAATGCTATATCAGTATTTTACTAGCCTCGGCCTCGTATAAAAATTTTAACAGAACCCAAGAGCACATAATGTACAGCCCCAGCAGCTGTAATCTTGCGGACCACATGGGGCATTTTGGCCAAAGAACATACATGTTTCATGGAAACAAACCATGTATGTGCATATATACCCAGAAACATAGACGAAAGCTCACAAAATTAGACACGCCCTTCGTCAGCTATTCAACAAGAGCTTCTTCGAGCAACAACCTCCACGCAAACGTGGTTTAGCCTCCTCGACCGCGACATCATATACAATCATACCCATGTCTATGATGCTTACCCCTTGGCACATTGCTTATGCAGCATTAGTTGAGCAGCATCGCATTGGTGCAAGGCTCTTTGGAGGCTAATGTCGAGAGTGTCGAGGAGGAATCCTGCCACAAGCCTCTCATATCTTGTGGCATGCTTTTGGTTGTTTTGTACGCCTTGTGTGTGTTTGCAAATATGCGCTGTCTCACTGATTTATTCACCAAGCAACGAGCTTGTCGGCCACTAGATTTTGAATATTTGACTATCCAGTTCGAGTAGAGACTTATAGACATTTCGACTAGCCCGGTATGAGGATATAATTTTTCAATTTCTGGAGTACCTATAAATGGATTCGTTATTAGAACTTGTCGAATGTGGCCCTCTCTTCAAATCAAATGTTGTAATTTTGGGAATTAAATACCAAATTTTTTTCATCAATACACTTTTGTCATTATTAGGAACCATCCATAAACTACGTAAACCAATTTTATCCCCCCCCCCCCCGTAGCCAATGGTAGCTTTCTGGGCCGACTTGCCCCCCCTCCCAAAAAAAACTACGTAGCTTTTTCAACAGCGATAAAAATTTTATTCCACCAAAAAGAACCAAAGATCCTGGAAAATTAGCCATGTATGAGACTACAAAGAAGTATTCACGCATCTTCAAAATATGACAGAAGAAATTAACTCTCCCAAGTAATAGCTTGTGTCCTCTTTTGTCCGAAATTGAATTTTGCTAGGTGGTCCCAACCAAATCAATTTTTGAACTCTATACTCATCATAAATTTATAATCAACTCATCAATAACTATTATTCGTCATTCCTGCAATCTATTCATCAAATTCTATACAATTTGACATCTTTATGGCCGGAACAGACATTTTATAGGATAATTTGAAAAATTATAAGGTAAGTGTACCCAACTTGCCCCTATTGCATTTTCTCAACAACCGTGGCCTATTTCAATATTTTTTAACGCTCCTCACCTCATTCCGGAGCTTGTTCTAACTCCTTCTAAATGAGCTGAAATTTGTCTGACATCGAAAATTAATTCGGTAATAACGAGCATGAAATCGTCTTATCCACTTTTCGTCGTGCAACCATATCTAGAGTTTTTTTTATCGGTCCGGAACACTCGTTCTGAATGGTAAAAAATTTGCACTGCACACTTTTTCGCGATAACAACATGCGGAAGCTTGTTGAGTTCACACTTTTTTTTGGCCTCCATATTTGCGAAAGACGTCCGAATTTTGCCTCGAATTTCGCTCATAAAATCGCTCCAGATCAAAGTTTTGCAACTTTAAATAGCGGGTTTTGGAGGTTTTGAGTCGAGGAATCGAATGTATTAAAGTCATAGAGATAGTACCAATAGAGGAGGCATGACATAGGGGCTACTGTAAGTGAGCCCGTGACCGCGAGGGAGAGAGAAAGAGAAACGAGTTGGGAAGGCTGTCTCTGTCTATGACAAGAGAGGGGGAGAACCGACTACGAACAGTGGGAGCATGAAAGTTGACGAAAGTGGGAAACAGTGGGAAAGAGCATAAGAGGAGAGTAGCCAGGGGATTTTGTGTCGTGCACGTTGTTAGATGCGCTGCCAATTTGACAGTTGTCACTTTCTGTCAA
Organism: Eretmocerus hayati; assembly: GCA_029851415.1. Taxonomy (NCBI): domain Eukaryota; kingdom Metazoa; phylum Arthropoda; class Insecta; order Hymenoptera; family Aphelinidae; genus Eretmocerus; species Eretmocerus hayati. The sequence goes on from CM056742.1 coordinate 5,440,620, forward strand.
AGCGACCAAGTGCATCTTGTCGAGGATAAAATTTCCTTCAAAATGGTACAGGTCCCTCCTCGACAAGTACCAAGCTTTTCCAGTATACAGCGATAGAAAGTGAAAAAGTGCAGATTCTGAGCGCCACGTGCGGGCAGTTTTGCTGCGAGAATAGCGTTTTGACACACTTCCCACCCCCCCCCCCCCCATTATTCTGATAATGCTCGAAGAGCTTTGCTCTTAAAGAGATACGATTTGTGCCATTTTGAAGAGAATTTCATCCTCTGCAAGATGCACTTGGTTGCTTTGCCAGAGAATGACAACTGTCAAATTGGCAGCGCATCTAACAACGCAACGTTGACGGTCCCGTTCAAATGTATATTCATCACCCCGAGCGCTTTTCGCGCATTATCTGGGCAGGGTTTCCATTTTCCGGGGAACTTGCGAGGACCTTTTTTGTGGGAAATTTTACGATTCACTTTTTCGATCTGATGAAGCTTTTCCAGGAACAATTTAGCGCGTCAAAATATATAGAATAACGTATAATAGATTTTTGAAGTGGCCACGGAAGCCTCAGTGGGCGCCTACACGGCCTACACTGCCGTATACCGCCGGCTTAGCTTCCCCTCTCCTATGTGACGTCATCACTCATCAGAGAGAGAAAGCATTCCTAACTCGTTCGTCTCTCTCAAGTTGCGCGGTCACGCCGAAAAGACAGGCATGCCCCCTCTATTGGTCCTATCTCTATGATTAAAGTACGCTGGATCAAGGGTGGATCCACAGGGAGGGGGCAGTGAGGGCACCACCCGCCGCCCCGCCAGAAATTTTGTATGGACAACATAGGGGACGCGCGCGCTACAAAATTTTTGAATGGAATCCCCCCCCCCCCGCCAGACCCCAACCGCCCCCCCAGAAACCTTTTCTGGATCTGCCCTTGGTCGAGATTGGTCGAACCAAACATTGTTGGCACCGTTATTACCAAATGCAATTTTCTTGGAAATGTCTCAGCCGTGCGAAAGAAAGAAATGAAAAACTCACTGTAAATTCTCCGAGACACGCAGAAATCATTTGGGGTCGGTCCAAATGCCACAAAAAAAACATTCGCGGAAATTTCAACGAGTGCCTGTTCCTCGGATCGATATATGGGGTCATATTGGATACTAAGGGCATGTTGGGTACATTCATCTTAGTGTTCGACGATTACCTCTAAAAGTTTTGGTGACATGAGAAGAAGTTGACTTTGTTTTGTTCTTCATGCATTTATAATTTACCTATGAAGAGGACCGGATTGAGTAATGATGTTTGATGAATTTATTGCGGTTCCATTCCATGGGAAACCAAACCAGTCATGGACAGTTGAGATTCTATAGTGCTCATAATTATTTTGTTGAAAAATTAATTCCTATTGCTAATCAATAAAAAGCTCTGATTTCAACTTATCTACAAATAAGTACATTTTTCTCATGAAAGTTTTGCTATATAGCTGATTAGGATATAGCTTCTCAATCACGTCTCCTTAATATTCGCCTATTTTTAATCATATGCTGACATTCTTGAAATGATGATCGGCTTATGCTCACTTATGCGTTCGGTTATGAGCGGTCAAAAGCATTATTTGTAGGCCTGACCCGTTGAGCCAGGAAGACAGGCGCTGGACCGTGGTATTCGGGCAAAACTTTGATGAATTATGAAGGTCCAAAGTTCTTGTTCGGTCTGAGCACGAACATCGTACCGCTCAGTATTATCTTTCGAAACGACATTTTTCATTCACTTAGGGGCGTGGGAAATTCGAAGCACATGCGGCCTCACATGAATAATTTAGCACGTAAAATGTTACTCGCTCTATATCTTGTCTCTGGATTCGCTTTCCGTCTGATACAGCCAGCCCGAATTCCGCCATACATACATTCCGAGCTTGGAAGTGCACGAATGGTTCGCATAACTCGTGTCTTTCTCCTTTGCCAAGGATCGCAAATGCTTCACATTCTCTGGTCGCCAAATTTAGATCAAAAATCAATATTTTGGAATAAATGTGCATCACTCATCAGCCATGAGCAAATATCTGATATTCCTATTGAAGTTAAAATTTTTTTCCATAACTCTATTTTCATCAGCGCTACTTGTCATACAGTTTCCTTGCAGAGCTTGTGTTTTAACAGAGTTTTGAATTATGAATCAATATCGTGAACTACGTTCCATTGACAACTTAATTTATGGTCCAAAGTAGCACGCAGAAGAAATTCTTGAAAGTCACTCAGTACACTCTGTTCTGAGACGAAGGAGATGGCATCGTCTTGTTTCTCGTTGACTGAATAGATGGCTCCTTTTCATATCTTTTGTTTGGTCCAATCAAGATATTCAAGTCAAAGTTATTCAGAAGTTCTTTGTTATGAGTAAGTTGGGTTTGTACGTGAAAACTCATTACAATGACACAGGATGTTGAATCTTCTTCACTAATGGCTATCTTCAATATATTTGCCAATTGAAAATAGTTTGTCATAAGTATTGAACAAAAGAGTTTCCTTATGACTGGAGTTTAGCGTGAATACTAGCAAAATAACTCGGCAGGAAACTGTTGTCCACATTTCTATACATACAATAAATGAAAAAATTCCTGATAGTTGTGCATTTCCTTGAAGTTATATTGATCAACACCAATACCAGAGGGCGAGATTAAATTTTCATTCGTATCGTATCACTAGAAAGCTTGAGATGGATTGAGTCGTGTATCGAGAGTACACACCGTTTTGTGAATTTTTGAGATAGGAAAAAGAATCGAGAATGCAGCAATGTTGTAGCTTATGTAAAGCTTGAACTTTTTGAGAGAGTGTCACGAAAAAATATTGCACAGGATTGTGTACAGGTATATTCGCAAAATCCAACGAGAGGAGTGCAACTTCCACGCGAAAGAGTAGCCGAGTAAGTGCACATTTCCGAGAGAGCGACGAGCTCGACAAATCAAAACTAGACACGAGCACAGTCGTAGCTTCTTGTTTTTTCCTTTCCTTTTCGCTTTTTCTTCTCTCTCTGATGGCAGAGTAGATTTACATAATACTTTTTGGCGGATTTCAGGTATCCCTTGATGGTCATATCTGTTTGCTCAATTGCTGCACTCCATCACAGCAATGGAATTTTTCCAGTACATATTTTTGAAAATGAATGATCAAAAGTCAGGCATTGGACTGATAAAATAATTGAGTTGCAAATTTCTTTAATGTTCATTTCATGGTATAGAATGAAAATTGGAAAGTATCGAGTCACTAAGCTATCAAGTGCGATACTTGACTCACACAATAAAAGGCTATCACAAGTTCACATGAAGCAAGATAGATTATACATGAGACTGCAAGAGTCGCGAGGACTCATTTCTTGTTTTTATTGGCGGTGCGACGCTTTTTCTTGTCGTCGGGCCGATACGGGCCGAGCTTTTTGCGCACCATGACTCCGCGCCACCATGCCTGTATCTTGACGGCGCAGCTTTTCCTGTGCTCTTCCCATTCCAATCGTTTCCTAGCCGCTTCTTTTTCCGCCAGGCACTCCTCGATGAACTTTTGTCTCTCGTCGTACTGCAAATTTATCATTGCATCATCAATCAAATGGTTAATTCATTTAACTATAATCACACACTTCATAATTTTTATTTGAATGAACTTTGATTATATCTGTCAGCTTTACTGAGCTACCAGTTTTCCAGAAACATTCAATAGTCTTTCCAGTCATCGTCATGTAGAGAATAAAGGAAGAGTGTGGTTTTGTGGTCAGCCGATGTGGTCATCGGAGACTGTGAACTATTCGAGGATTTCGAGTTGATTTAGGTAGGCAATTTTTATGAATATTGACAAAAACTGTGTGTGAAACTAACGAATAGAGACTTTCAGTAATGTTATAATCTGTGATACAATTCTATCGAACAATATTAAGATGTTCATACTGCGATGGTGAAAATCGCTTTCGGGTCCTGTGTGCGATGGCCCCGATCGGTGGGGCCCACTGAATGGGATTTTGATCAACGCCGCACACAGACTTAAGGCGATGCGGTCACCGTGCACCGCGACCATGGACCTTGAAAATACACCTTACATGAAAAATTTGATGTTTCAAAGTGTAAGATGAGTTGTTAAATACTTGTTATTGTCCCAATTGTATTCCTCAGTCCGTCACTTGGCCCAAATTATAAGAGAATTAGAGAAAAGTGGGAATAACTCGGCCGCGGGAACGTCCTAACCTATAATATATGCACATTTTCATTCCCAACTTTCTCCGATTCTATTGCAATTTGGGCTGAAGGAAGAGCAGACAAATCTAAGTTAGATGATAACAAATATTTGTGCGCTCGTCGTTTAGCCCAAATCGAAATAGAATCGGAGAAAGTTGGGAATGATTTTCAGCTTGCATGGTGACCGCATCGCCTTAAACGCGTGGGCCCCACTAGTGTGGCCCACCATTGTGAAGGTGTTGATTGATCAATAATAATGAAATACCGTATATATACTCGTTATCGATGAATTTCATTGGCACTGAAATAAAGTTCATGTTTTTGAAAATATTTTACTGTTCCGGAATCTATTTCAAAGACTCGCGTTCTTGCAAAAAATATCACATGTTTATTAACAAATTTTTTTTTTCAACACCAACATCGATGACGAGCTCAAAGTTCCAAGGTAGAAATCATGAGTCGCAGCTTTTTACAATTACTACGCAGTGTGCCCTAGTAGAAATGTTCGATTTTGGTCAGACACACAGCTGTTCAAGTCTTATTCTTAGGGCGATGCGGTCACCGTGCACGCTGAAAGTTATTCGCACTTTTATCAAATTTGCTTGCGATTTGGGTGAAACGACGAGAAGACCCGCGTTTATTATCATCTAACTCGAGTTCGTCTTCTCATCGTTTCGCCCAAATCGCAAGAGAGTCGGAAAAAAGTGCGAATTACAAAGTGCCTATATTATAGGTTCGAGTTATTCGCACTTTTCTCCAGTTCTCTTGCGATTTGAGCCAAACGACGAGAAGACGAATTCAAGTTGGATGATAATAAGTATTCTTCTTCTCGTCGTTTTGCCCAAATCGCAAGAGAATTGGATAAAAGTGCGAATAACTCTCAGCGTGCACGGTGCACGGTGACCGCATCGCCAAAACAAAGGAGTATAGTTTGAGCTCATGTTTATTGCAAACGGATAGACATTAAATGAATTTGATAAAGTCCGGGAGCTGGATATGCTTCCGTGTGTATTGAGAGCGCCTATTACGAAACAAATGTTCTTTATCGTGTATTTTAGCGTAGAACCTGAATCCGTTGGGATTTTTTCGGTATCACGTGGAGATCCCATTCAAAAGTTGACATTTTTGATCTGAAAATTGCTTTTTTGACATTACAACTTGTCAATATAAATCTAATCATTCTTGAAACATGGAATTAATTGCATCGGTACGTGTAATCATGAATTTTCGGCACTTGAAGCTCGATTAACAGGGTGTAATAGCCTTAAGTAGGCTTTTTATTCCAATGCCTGGAGACAAATCAAAACACCAGTGCGGATCTGCGATTCTCTCACATGACTCATATTTTATCTGGATCATGGAGCTATGACTTCAAAAATGTTAAAAAATACTATAAAAAAAAAAAAAAACATTTGTTCCGTGGTGGGCAATTTTAGTGCATACCGGAACCTATCCAGCTCCCGAACTCGTATGGTCACGGGTTATGGAAAGCAAATGAAAATTCCAAATCACTCTTTAAAAACTTTGCATGGGATGATTCTTCCTGATGCTTGACTTGAGCTCAACTTTTCACATTGGATTTACCGTACTGCGCAGTACCATTGACTTTGTTCAATGCTTAGATAATCCTGAATTGATAAGTTTCACAAATTACACTTGTAACGGCTTAACGACTGCACAGATCGAGACACAGATTTATACGTTTCGCTCACAATGAAAGGTATCAATGTCAGAATGACAATCGTGTGTTTAAAGTTTGTAATATTCGAATTGTAAGCCAAGCAGAGTTCGATTTCCGTGTTGCATTTGAATAATACCTGGTCTAACTTTGCGTATTGCAGTGAATTGCGTGGCTGTGCGTGACAAGTTATGCACATAATGTATGCGGCACGCTTGAAGCGTCCCCTTCAATGCCGTTCATCTGTGTAATGATCGAACTCGATGCAAGTGCTATTAAATGTGCTCTATATGCTTGTGTTTCGCCCCGAGTCACGAACTCACGGGGCTCTGTTTGTCGAGAAGATATTCTGCTGTCTTGGAGTATACGGCTTTGCTATATCTAGTGCACTTTGGCATTGTCTTTGTGAGCGAGACGATCTTAGCGGTGCATTTCGAAGCCAAAGTCTAAACGTCGTCGTCACATCCTCTGCGATGTTTACGTCAAGGCATGCATTGTCATTTATTTATGTATGCCCTCGGGGATGAGAGTATACCAGGTTGATGTGATGCGCACCACTTTCGGATGAATATATTTTCGACTTTCTTCTATCTTTATATTGCTCCCCCCTCTCTCTTTCAGCGACGCGCAGTTAGTTTACGTGGCTTGACGTTTCCCTTGAGATGGAAATTCAAAGCTTTGCTTTTGAAAGATTTCGAAAAATTCGTGGAGTGAGTATCAAAGTTCGCATCATCGTTCATGGAGCGTGCATTGAAAAAAGTAGGTATCGAATGTCACTCTCACTTCAGAATTTGCACTCAAAATTCATCTTTGGATATCAAGCCTCACTCATGTAGATTCTGCTTCAAAGTGCACGATTGGATGTTTCGAGCTCATGGTCGTGAGGATTCATTTCAAAATTCGTCGAGGTAGGTCATTGCATTTTATGGTACTTGGCGCGCAGTGATGGCCTAATAGTTTAGCATGGTGGGAATTTCTTTCTTTATAAACTGCACGGAAAAGTGTACTTTACGCACAGTTTGCATGTACGCCGACTTCAACTCACAGTTTATCAAAACATATAGTTCGTTTTACGGGGATAAAAACCTGTTTTTGATCCTCGTATTTTTCGCATCGTCGTAAAGATTCCGGCCCGAGCCGCAAGCGAAGGTATAAACCATAACCCTTCACTCGGGTGCGAAATACTCTTCATTTCGATAAAAATACCGTGTTGAAAATCGATTTTAGGGTTCTCGTGATAAAGTATATATCCACACTTCGCTTGCAAGCCCATTTCGGGCACTGTGGGACACGTCTGTCTCGCTTTGCTCGACAAACTGTCCTAGTGCCCAAAAAAAGGGACCAGGACCTAGTCTCGCGATTAGGGGTCGCACTAGTACCACACGGATCTGACATAAAAATTTAGCAAAACTGTATAGATTTTCGCGGAAAAGTACTCCCCGTCACAAAACGTATGTGCTCAGCGGACACACAAAAAGTGGTCTTTGGGCTCTTATAGCAATAGGATTTGGTGCTTAACACTATGATATTTGATGTATCTGCCTGCCCGAATTCCTAACGAGCTTCTTGGTAATGCTACACACTCACAAAAAATGAAAAAAAAAACCACATCAATAGGTACCTGACATTTTGACCCCTTTTTTGGTGATAATATTTTTGTGTAGCGCTAAATCAAAAAACTAACGATTGATCCAGAAAGAACACACAAAAAAATACATCGATAATGATCTTTGAGGTTTTTTTCTCAAGCGTTTTAAGGGTTCGTACAAGCAGGCACACATATATTATTCCACAAAGATTTTGCGGAACTACTCATATGCTGTTTTTCAAGTTCAGAGCAGGGGAATAAAACGATTTCTGCGTGTCCCAGAAAAGTTGAAGTGAGTTTTTCATTTTTTCCCCAGGGAATCGCGTTTAGTAGAATCAGCGCCAAAATCTTTGATCCGACCAATCTCAATGTACCCTTTTACACTAGATTTCTTTTTCAAGACTTTCAGTGTAAGGGCAAAGCAGATCGAAGGTGTAAGTACAAGCGAAGCCGAGAATCACCCTCGAGGTCCTGTGATCGAGATGCAGATGTTCGCTGACACGTATTGCTCGAAGGGCACCGAGATGACAAAGCGTTTCGATTACACCGTCTTGCTCGAATAATAAACGCAACACAGCAGAGCAGTATCGTAGTGCGCGAATCGGCAGAGAGAAGGGATGGAGAGCTAAGAATCCCATGAATTTTCATGAGAACGCGAGTGGGAGCTTTCCTATACAGCATTATACATCGCTGCTGTATAGGTAGGTACCAGGTTCTACTCAACTCGACTCAATTTCCGATGCCAGGCTCGTCTCTCGCTCCGTTTCTCGTTCTGCCATCATCCCCCCGCCCTCCCCGTTCTTCCTATCTAACCTCATCGTGATCTCTAGCATTAAAGTGTCTTACTCTGCAGGTATTCGCGCAATACTCGTGTATATATCCCTAGAGATGGTCAGACTAACCGAATTTGTGGAATTGTATAATAGCTAGATTCGCGTGGCAGAGCGGCATTAACTTGCCGGTAATTGATTTTATGCTATTTGCTCGTCTCTGATGTTGTGAGCAGTATCTTCTTCTGTATGGGTACAAATCGAGTGGTGCACCGTAATTCATCCTCAATCTTGGTTCACTAAACGATGGGTTGACTGCAGAGCTTTTGAACCAATTACTTAATCGCAATAAAATTTGAATTTAATGTCAAACTTAATGAATTGAGCAATAATTCTTACCTGCGGTTGAACAAGTACTTTCTATACAATGAAATTGTAGCCTACGTTTTACGTGCGTTCCAAAATCAGCCTCAAACTTAGATCAGACATACACTAATGCATACAAAATTTTCACTCCAAAACCATTTATTTATAACGAAAACGCACGATTCGGAAATGAATAAGAATTAGCTGATTCTTGATGACTGTTTTGTCGGTCTAATGATTTACCTTTGGAAAACTTATGATTCTTATCTCAACATTTTTGCAAATCTAATCATTCCTGCCTCCCTCATCTGACATGTAGCACTATTCTCTTGCATTTTGGCCATCGCTCGTTTCGTGCGCACGGCTCTGACTTTTCTCACATCGCGATAGAGAACTTGAAACCTCTCAAAAGCCACCCTTAGATCGTAAGAAGAAGTTATGATAATTTTGAACTGGCAAGACTAAATTAACGGCCGGAGGTTCTTCCCTCATCTGTGATGAAAATATATATATATATATATATATATATATATATATATATATATATTATATATATATATACGATGATGGTACTCGAGACTCACTTTGAGGCGCAGTTCGTCGAGGACTTTTTGGCTCGCTCGGATGCACTCGCCGAGCCTGTGCACTTCCATCTCAAAAATGCACACCTCCTCTTGCCTCCGTTTCATGAAATTCTGCTCGGCTCTCTCGTTCTCCTGCAGTTTTACAAAGATTAAAAATTGATTATCCCCCGTCATCTCGAATTCCTGATATAGAGAATCTGAAAAATCCGTGAGTGCCTTGGCATATAAGTAACAGTGTATGGAAACCTAAAGTGTAATTACACTTTTGGTTTCCATATATTGGCCACGAATTTTTGAGGAAATCCTCAAACTCATTCCAAAGTTCTTCAGAGTTTTGCGGGTGTTATTAACCTGCAGAGCACTTTTACATGCAATTTTCTTGACAAGTATCTATTGCTATGACTTCAACCTTAACCAACTTTGAACAGGGATTATCGAAGTAATTTGTCGCTTACGTTTTCCTTGCACAATATTTGAACCCGGGGCGCGAGCGAAGTCACCGTAAATTGTTTACGGCCTACTTACGATTTTCTTGCCCAGTAAAAGTGCAGGAATTTTACAATAAAATTCAGACGGTTAGATCACTCGGACTACTCTCAATAATGAAACGAAAACAGATCTTCAATCGTCGCATTTTTGAACTTAGGGAGGCCAAAAACACGGTTTTAACAATATCTCAGTTTCAAATTTTGTCATTTACGGTTTTTCTTACCAAGGACAGCAGCATAGGACCCATGGTCTAAAAGTCACATTGCCAATACTAAATTAGTATATTATGATACAAGGGCGCAAACGATGGTTTTCGCACTTCGAGTGACTTTTTTAGGCCCGAGCCGCAGGCGAGGGTCTAAATAGTCACGAGAAAGCGAAAACCATTGCGCCCGAGTATCATACTATGGTTTTTGATCTTCTGTGAGCAAATAAGAAGTGAAAAACAGTGTGCAAATGACTCATTTGCGCACAGACGATCAAAAAAGGTATTTTGGTGCTTTGGGCATTTTGTGACCTTCTTCTAGGCCCGATCACGATTGAAGGCATCAATGAAGCCCCTCCAACTGCCTATGAAATATGTGATAGATTGCTTTTTTGAAATTTTGGAAGGGCGCAATCTCATTGATATTTTCATGAGGGTAAACTTTGATCACTAAAAATTATTCAAACATCAAGCACGGGCGTCCCCTGAGGGTATCCCACCGGTACAATTGGCCTTCCTTGTCCAATTCAATAGAGACTCACGTCCTGATAGTATGGGTTCAGTCACGTCGCAAGGGTTGTGAAAATTGGAGGAAAAAATCATTATAAAAGGTTTTGCGAGAGGATGAAGTTTTGGTAATGGACATCCTCAAATTTCATCAACTAGTTTCATTTTGTTTTCTCAAAGAGAAAGGGCTGTATTCGTGAAAAAAGATTTTTCTCGAAATTTTTCACTCTAATCCATTTTTCATTCGAAAAATCTGCACTTTCACGGATTTGGCTTTTAGCATTTTGTTCCTCTCCCCGAGAGGTTTCTATTGTAGGTCACACTTTTTCTTCCATGCACGATCATCCCTGGGATGCATAAAATTCATTTTTCTTGGTCATTGTCCGGGTGTGAGTAGTGTGTGTGTGTGTGTGTGTGTGTATGTGTGTGTGCGCGCGCATGTGTGCGTGTGTGCGTGTGTGCGCGCGCGCGTTGCTTTTTTCGTGCATCCGTACTCCGGAACTCTTCCATCGATCTTTCTGATTCATATGAGTGATCGATGGCCACCCAAAGATGTGCTGAAAGGATTTACAGATCAATCCATCAGACAGTTCTCGATTTATGCTACTAAAAAGAAAACAATATCGAATTTTTTTACAAATCGATTATTTGATACATGAATATTTCCGTCCACAATTTTCTTACCAAATTTTTGTTTACCGGAACAAGCAATTCTTTGCTATCCTCCGTTACTTGGTCAATGTCCATTTTTTATTTTCATATATTATCATCTTAAATCATCAATTTTGCATCAGTCACAAACAGATCACTTAATATTTCGTTCTTATTCATTTTATCGAGATTCCATATCGACCAACCGATTCATCACGGCAAGATGAACATTTTATCAGATCCCTCAAATTTTTGTAAGGAAGCCTTTCTATAAGATAATTCAAAAATATCGAAACAAATTTTCGAAAAATTAAAGAAATTTTGTTTCTATTCCGCAATCAGTCTGCAGGAAAGATCGGAATAAGTCTATTGTGGATCGACTGACAAATTTTTGAGAAATTTGATTTAATTTTATGCTCAAGTAATGCATTTGCAAACGGATAAATGTCATAGAATGCTGACATAGTATAACTTGTAGATGTATCAGGATTCAAATTGAGGAACTTGTGCTTGGTGTGTACGTTAATTTTCGATTCCTGCACTATAACGGAATGTTACCGGGGGTAGCACACACATAGAGCTCTCGTATTTACGGAGGAAGCGAGTAGTTAGTCAGTTTCGCGGTCTCTCGGCACGACACGCTTCGCCTGTTCTCTCATTTGCCCGCCCCTCTTCATTATAAATCCGTATATCTGTATATTTGTGTACCACAAGCTCCCGTTGTTGTCCCGCTCGTTGCATTCTCGCACCGGCACGTGACATCCCGTCGGCCCATATTCCTCTATACTCTTGAGCTCCTTTTTGGCTCTGCTCAACACGAAGTTACAACCCTCGAGGATCTCGCTGGACCCTTCATACGTCCAAATTTTCTTTCCCGGCTTTTGTAATTGCCAAAATGCTTTTGCTACATTATGGGCACTTTTCCAAAAATTATATACAAAGTTATTCAGAAAAAGAATGGACCTTGCATCCCTTATTGACAAGGAAAGCAATCATCGTAGGACAATTTTGATTTTCATGGTAAATTTTCAACAACTTTCGTTGACGAATAAGACGAATCCGGTGAAACACAGGTATTTAAGGTTTAATTGATCATTCATTAAGTGATCAGTTCTCCTTCGTGCTAAGGTCACAGCTGTTGGATCCCCGGATTCCAAATTCGGACGAAACAAGTGATCGAATATTTTGCGGACTTAATTGCCACGCAACACATACGATATTGGTGAGCAATCATATTGATCTCACTTCTACGAATAGAATCATTTTCCTTCGCTATCCACGGTGGTCCTGAACCAAGTCTACCCTCCGCTGACGACAGCAAGTAGGATTCTTGTTGGATATGGTTCGGGACATCTGTGGGATCACAACCTACTAAGAATCAAAATCGCCACTTGGGCCGTTTTTTAAAAAAGTCGAAAAAACGTGTTTATCGATGTTTTTCCCTTTTTCACCCTCAAAAAGTCGAAAAGGACGCATTTTATTGAAAAATATGTGGAGCAAATTTTTGTAGAACTTGGAACGATGGACAAAAAAGGTCCTCACACATTTTTCCATATAAGACCTCCTGTTCCTGTAGTAAACGTATTTTCGTCTGAAACTCGTATTTCATCTGTCATTTTTTACGGTTTTGACCCCATAACTCAAAGGGAACGCATCTCATCGAAAAAAATGTACAGTAATTTCTTGTATATCTTTGAAAAATAAATCACAGAGGTCTAAACTCATTTTTCGATACAAGGTCGTCCGTTCCCGTAATAAACGTATTTTCGTCTGAGACTCGTATTAACAACAGGAGGCCTTACATGAAAGAATATGTGCATATGTTTCTTGTTCATCCTTTGAAGATCTACAATAGTAGATTATGTACCCGAGTGCCACAATCGCGGAATTTCCATGACGAGGGATGAAAACGCAGTTTTCAGCCTGAGTCGTGGAAAACCGCGATTGTGGCACGAGATACATACACTGTGGCTATAAATAATTTGTACATTGAAGTTGCAAAACATGATTATTCAGTCATGAATGGTGTATAAAAGTTTGTCTTTTCTCCGTAATAGGCCGGAAAGGATGAGTATCATTGAAATACCTGTGGAATCATTTTTTGTAAGATAAGTGTGCCCAATTTGCCATCACCACTTTTGTTCTCCTCGCCATTCTAATACATCTCTATATTTTTCAACGTACTTCAACTCATTTTAAAGCTTGTTTCAAGACCGTTAACACATCCGCTGCGGCGGGGCCCACCTCGGTTGGGCCCCGCGCATCTTTTCCCCAGTGCTGAGGATTTTGGCCTTATGGGAAAGAACATTGAGCCCACCGGTGGGCCCCGCAGCATCTGGGGAAAGATCATCGATTCCAGCCTCCGTAGCGGACGCGTTAAAACGAGCTAAAGTACGTTCGATTTCAACGAATTGGAGCCGAAATGTCTTAATTTCTGCACAAAAAGATTTTCTGCGAGTTTCCAACAGTGTGTTCCTAGTATGCCCCCACGTGGGAAATTTCGGCTCCCAGACCTCCAAATGAGACGTGCTTTAACTCATTTTGTAGCTTTCTTCACCCACTTTCGAACTTTTTGAGTTGAATCGATGTATCTCAATGGAGTGACGAACGAGTTCGAAAAAGATTATGGCGGCAAATTAACACGTTCACTGCGATGTGCCCCACCGGTGAGGCCCATGATATTCTGTTTTTCAACCTTTGCCAATTTATATTTGTCCGAAAAATCTTTCAAATAGGCATTTTCCTAGGCGTTTCAGTTTGTGAAGAGCATAAATAATAAGTCAGAACAGGGGTTTTTTCTATATACTTACCTCAATCGGAGAATGAGGGTCGAGATGAAGACGGACCAAAAATTACGAAAAACTGACTTCGCAGTGAACGTGTCAAGAACACTGCACTTCTTTTAGTCATATGTGCGTGGTATTGGTTAGAAATTGAATTTTGCAATTCTGCAAAAGAGATTTTGAAGTTGAAATGAAAATAAAGAAAATGAGTTAAGGACGGTTAAGATTGGTTCGGCCAATTTCTTTTCACGCAATTTTTGGTGACACGTCAAAAAAAAGTCAAAAGTACCGAAAACCGGTTTCCTTGTTCTAAGAAATACGCGGGGCATTCGAATCGGTCCAAAATGTCTACTTTCTCATTTCTTTACGTAACAAATATGGAAAAAATGCGCGGCAAGGTGTCTACGGGTGCGTACATTTGAGAACTTGAGCGGGGGCAAATTAAGGAATGGGGGCAACTTAGGCACAGTTACCTTAGGAATTTTGGAGATGTATAGGGTGATGTACTCACATTTATCAAAAATTGGATCCGACTTTGTATATAATTTCTTCACTAAATATTAATGTTGTACTGTGATAAATAATGGATCGATTCGATGAGTCAATTAGTTCTTCTTTTTTTATTTGAAAAACAACTCAGCACACTCGATGCACAGTACTTTAGACCTCGCAAAATGTATCACTTCAAAAAGACGGACAATTCTTGGTAAAGTACAATCGAATTTTCATATCGATTGTGAGAACTTAAGAATCGCAAAATGTGCAAGAAATCTAGAAGAAAATTAATCGGGAAATCTGACTGTGCAATAACCAATCCATATGACGTATTACTAATGTAACGAATCATGTACAATAAGATATCTGGCTTGATATGGGTGACAAACAATCGTCGAAACGTTGTCAATTAACGGAGGAAGAATAACAATCGACGCGTCAAAGTGATCGATTATTCATCGCAGTAGATCCGACTTTACGTAGTGTTAACCCCTTTGCGAATAGTTTATATGGAAATCCCATAGTATTAGGACGAGTTATCTCAGTTTTGTGCTTAGGAGGATTAAATAGCTTGAGGCAGAAATGCAAGGAATTCGTAAGTTTCTGATATATTTTTCTCCCATCTGAGCATCATACTGCGATTATTTCTCGTTCCGAGATAACTAAAAAGCATATCAGTCTGTAGAACTTTTAAAATCCTACGATGATATTTTTCCACAGGTGGTCCGGTAAAACCCACGCTTTCGACCTATTACAGAAAATTGACGAAAAAGGCAAAAAATTGTGAAAAAGACGACCTTTAGATATCAATTACCATGAAAAATTCGAAAAATCGACTTTATTTTAGTTTTCATAGACGGATGATTTTGATTCCTTCGGGAAAATGGCGACGAAGGGACCTAAAAATTGATCGCGGAAGAATTTTTCATATTCTTTGACCTTTGACTTTCCCGACTCTCCGATGCAGCATATACACAAGAAGCCAATTTCATTTTTCTCCAAAGAATGTATAGAAAAATGCTCATCGACATTCTTCTACCGAAAATATGTTTGCCGAAAATTGTTACACGAATCCTCTCCTTGTGGACTGTGTAAAAAAATTTTATCAGTGTTTTGAGGCCGAGCCAATCGAAAGTGCTAGGAAAATGTAGAGGAAGGAAATGAGTGAATGAAAAGTTGTTGGACATAGAGTTCAAAGATGAAGATTTTATACTTTCTGTCATAGCTCGTGATGACTACGACTAAATTCAAGGGTGTAAGATATGTTGCGAGCCTTACTTCGGCGCTTTGACGTAAGAAAGCCTCGATTCTGTTGGTGACGACGCGCTCGTGTTCCTCTCTCAGTTGGCAACAATGCAGCCGAGCAAGCAATTCTTCACGCGATGACTTCGTAACCAGCTCCAGTTGCTCTCGACGAGAGTCTAGCCACCTCCTTACGTAGTCTAGCTCCGCACCCCACTTCACTTTCAGCCTTTCCTTCTCGTTCTGCAACCAAATTCGTTAATCATGCCTTCAGAAATTGATTTTATTTTTGGTCATCATCGTGTGAACTTTCAACCTAAGAGTGCCATGTGCGACCGAATTTGTCAGTCTACCTAATTCTCACCTCAAGCCTCAAAAGCTCATTCCGGAGCCCTTCTTCTTTTTTCACATTTTCTTCGCGCATACGTAGCAACTCATTTTGCATGCTCAGCAACTTTACCTCCATTTCTCTGGCCCTCGTCAGCAAGTCGTCTTCCGAGTTACGAGTAGCCACCATCAGTTCGACCTCGTTAATAAATTCTTTCATGTGTCCGTTTGTTGCCAAGGAGTCCTTCGCTGAGCATATGAGCTTTTTCAGACAGAGTCTAAATGTTCGCAAAATGTAAGTATCATAATTTTTTACAGGATACTGCTGCCCATGCGTAATAAAGAATATAAAGTAGGGACATTTAAGATCTCTCAAAAGAGCTATTCAAACTCTTAATAATAAAGATAATTTTTTTCGTGAAATGGTAGCGAACAATGAGGGTTAATTTGGTAACAGTGGCGCCAAACAGTAACTTCTTCGTGATTGACAAAATTTACATCGCCGTTAATTTGAGATAGATGTCTCTTCAAAGTCTTTATTCTATTCCACTGAGACTTCATTTTGTAGGTTTCTAGGTAAATGTAAATATTCTGGTATAGATCCCACTGATTTGGGTACTTTCCTTCAAATAAAATGAGAGCGAGTCTCAGTGGTGATTATCATAAAAACAATTATTGAATTCTCATTCTGACTATGTTTAAATTATTCAATTAGTTTCATCAAATACGATTTACCTAGGCATAGAATCAATTCATTGGCTGCAAGCCAAATATTAGTCTAACTTACGTATCTTGGCGTAGTTTTTCAAAAATTTCTTCCTGCTCAGCCAATTCAAACGCAGCCTGACCTTCTTTTTCGAAAACTGCTCCATTCCTAGTAGAAGAAGTTTACAAGGTCATTTTTATGAAATCTATGATTCCATTACGAATGTAATCTATTTTCGAAAGCAAACTATAGATTCTTGAAGTTCGACTGTTTCTGAGCCAGGGGAGCTGAACTGTTATCTACTCTACAATACGGCCGCACTGCCATGGATTCAACAAGATGTATTGGAAAATGGAGAGGTCTCAATACTACACTGGTAAGCAGCCCCTCTTTCAAAAGATTGCAAAAACGAGAATGCGAGCCAAGCGCTATGCTCACCTCATATTCCGCAACGGTAAGCAGCTCTGTACGATATCTCGCATACAACTCGTGGTGGTTGGATGCCCGTTGAGTGAGCGCAGGTACACGCTCAATAGATCGTCGCATTCCTCGAGTGTTGACAACAAACCGATCTGTGACAGCTTTGGTAGATCGGCTAGATTAAACTCACCGTTGTCTTCGCCCATCGTGTTCATTTACCTGCAAAGTCACTGATAGTACTTGTGCGAGTCTAGATCAAATTCTCTGAATGGGAAAATTTAGGAAAATCTCTTGTTGCTTCGGTTGAATAACAAAATACAATGGATACTGGATTTCTCATCATGCAGAATTGTAGAGTGGGGCTTTCTGAATCAGGTACCAATCGGAATAATTTGAATGCAAGAATGAATTATTGGTCTTACCTTTGATCCACCAAAGCAACTGAGAAGATTGGTAGGAATTAGAATGTAATGAGATGTATTGTTTTACTGCCAGTTGAGCTAACCAAGCTGCTCCACCAGAGTGTATTCAAAGCTTCCAGTACGGTATTACAATACACTTTGCGCGTTTACGGCTGACGTTCGGCAAGTGTCAGCTTATTTTCACCCCGTGGCGTTTCCCATGGCAACTGGGTATACTTATTGTGTGCGCGTTGCCGTTACTCTGCATTTTTTGTTGGCCAGTTGTGTTTCATCATTCCACACTTTCTTCTACTGTACACCCAACGTTTTTACTCTCGAAAAATTTACTGGGTGTATTTGGAATACTAACATTATTCCGGGTGGAGGCATTTTTTCCAACTGACAAATTTTTTATAAGAATTTCATGATAAAATGTCATGTTATCGTTTTCAATTTTTCCAGGGCTGGCTGAAAAGCCGTCGAATCAAAATTGATTCAGAATAATCTAATACGAACAAGTATTGGAGGAACCGTCATGTTGTTAAAGAGGGCTCTATGCTTTGGATTTATCTAAGCCCTCTCCCAGCAAATATTCTTCTTGCATCGCGAATTTGATTCTTCCATCAGGATACGTTCTTGAGGTGTAATGAGTGTGAAATATGGAAAAATTATGATTCCGAAAAGCATTACTTTTTTTTATTCTTCTTTCGGCATGATATCAACTTGCACCCTTTGCGCAGTTCATGATGTTTTATGGTATTAACAAAGACCTTTCGGAATTCTTTCAGACATTTTCACGCAGTATGAGGAAAATAATCACAATATTATTTGGAGATTGACATGTTCCCTGGAATCGATAAAACGGTGATCGGGTCAATCAGGCAACATTTGTTTATTTATAGAAAATTATTCCATCGCGTCCGTGTCCGAGTTGGTTCGAGGTTTAGAGTGGCCTCTAGATGGTTGAAACCCAGCGCCCGGCGGAGCCAGTAGGCTCAAAGCCCGGTCGGATCAGCCTGAAATTTTTTCCGAGGGGGAAATTTTCCAAGATGCTCCCGATCAGAATAAGATCTTTGCGTTCCGAATGACACGACAAATAACACACACAAGAATTACACAACAGAATTCCAATTAGTCGAGAGAATCTCTTGAAAATTCGAATGCCCTGTGCGCACAAGAAGGCTGTTGATGACCGGAATGAAAGGGTGCCCCAACTCACCTACCCTGGTGCAAAAACACATACTCACACACGCCCGCACGCACGCACACACACAAAATGAATTCGATGCGCAAAGAAATTGACGTGGAAGATGATAATATGCCCACGAACGCGCGTCCGAGTGATTGTTGACTCTTTCACTTTCTTCACTTCTTTATTTTTTCGGCATACAGAACTGGTTTTTGGTTTTGATAAAATTTTCAGACTACAGACTGCAACCCATTAGAAATGGAAAAGTTGTCGGAACCCTTAGACACGCCTTAGTTGAACCCTCGCAATAAAATTCAAGGTCAAATTGTTCATCAATTGTCAGAAAAATTGTTCAATACGTTGTTTGATTTGTTTGAAGTACCTGCTAAATACGTGATCTGGTAAGACTGCTAGTTCTGACACTGCAAAAAATGTACCATTTCTTAGCTTTTCTATGTTACCAGATCAAAAATCTCATTGCTAATTTTTCATATAATTGAGACGGCATTATGACAACAACGTACATCAGCGTATCTTTAACAGTAATTTTTGGATCATAAAATGAAACGCATCATAACAAGCCGAATCGTTGTTGATGTATGGTTTTTGGTCTCGTGTAGCCGCATGGTGCACTCTAGAAGGGTGCGGGTTGCACGAGAACTGCACTTGCGCGGCATCGTGTTGTATTATACAGGGTTGGGGTTGGCTTGCGCGCGCAAAGGAAAAGACAGACATATCCAGCCAGCGCACGCATGGAGAGTGAGCTCTACTGCTATGCGCCCCGCCCGCGCGACCCCACGTACATATACCATATCAGTCTGCAGTCAGTCGGCTCTTGGCTCGCATCGTCTAAACCGTCGTCGCGTCTAAAACACCGTATATTCCGTGCGAATTTTAACACGAGATCTCATAATCGTGTTCCGGCCTCCCATTCTAGACTCTCATCTATCCTATCCCGTGTATACCGACAACCCAGTGCGAATTTACCAAGAACAACCCGTGCTATCTAGACAACTATTTCTTTTGCAGTTGAGAAGAATTTGAAGCAGTGTCAGCTTCCGCTCTGCGTGGAATAAACCAGATAGCATTACGGGTATGTATAACCTCCAGTTCTGCTCTCGTTGACTTACATAACGCGCGTGCAACATCTCTCGCGTGACTTTTACTTCCACGTTGACTCCCGTCATATGATCATACTACACTCGTGGCTGTCATGTGAAGGGAGGTCTGCTTGTCTGACCAAACACGGACTTGTTCTACTGTGAGATAGAGATTTCAAGTAGTAGAGCTCGGCGTCAGCTGCGCCCTGCCGCCGAAGTAGGTGAACTGTGTGCCGCTACTGCTCTGCTGATGCACGCGACTCTTTCCCTCTCTCACGAATGAGAGACACACAAGCAGAGAACAGTGGACGCGGATCGATTTGGCTCGAGATCTTTGAGAAAGACTCAGAGGGTACAGTTTAACCCTCTTTCACCCTATTCATCACCGTATATACTGCCCATTACTACTGGTGCTCATCTATGACATGAGCACATGTCAACATCAAACTCCGATGTAACTTCTGTCACATTATCACGGTCAGCTGGTAAATATTTGCTGCTGCTGTTGTTGTTGTTGTTGTTCTTGATGCTACCTTTCGTGCCATGTTAAGAGGCTTTCAATGGAAATGCAAACAGCTCGCACGCCGGCCAAGAGCAGCCTCTCATGTGTGCACCTATACAGTGTGTGTAAGCCCTTCGTGTGTTTATACTCGCCCCGGAAGACAAGCACGTGCGTCTGCTTGGACATGACCCTCCCCCCCCCCTTCCTCCTCCACCTAACCTCCTTTAGAGTATCCGAGTATGCTTACACGCAACGAGCGAGTAAACGCTGCAAACCAGAGTGACGAGATGGAGGGCAAAATCTCTAACAGACTGTGCAAAGGCTTCTTTCTGACTTTCGATACCTTACACCATCAACTGCGAAAGATGTACAAGTCATACAAGGGGACTAATGAGGTGTCTTCGGTGTGCTCCTCTCTTCCGTGTTGTGTAGTTGGAGGGGCGGGGGGTTTTATCTCGTGAACTTGCTTTTGGACCTTGAATGGATTTTTGAGTATTTTTCTTATACAAATTATGGAGACAACGTCCCGATTAACGCCTAAAAATTTTTTCGTTGACGGGAGGATAACAATTGATTGAGGCATATTATCATAGGATTACTTTTGAGTCTCGACCTAGACTCTACACTTTCGTTCATCCTCAAATATTTTGATGTACACTCACCGGACATTATATCTGCGGAAAAATCTCCATCATCTATTCCCTATCTTGTATCAGAATCTAATATTGTACGTGGTACTCTGAACTTTATCAATTAAATTATTCTTTAGATCAACTTTCGTCTTAGGTCTCATGTATGTAATTTAAGTTTGAAGTATCAGTTCTTAATGATGATATGAATCACCCTGGAAGTCTGCAGTTGCCCTTGTTTATTGGATGAAATTCCGATCACTTGCTTTCTGAGGCAACTGAGCTTCGTGTACATGGTTTTGCTTTGCAGCATGTCGGATCTCTCATGTGCTATCAAATGACACGAATTTAGCCTCCTGGTACAGAGTTAACATGATCGTCCGGTATTATTAGAACAACTTAGTCCGCTCATTTCCCAACCATATTCCGGTGAAGATGAGGGTATGAAAATATTTGCAATATTGGAGTGAATAAATGATGAAAAAGACGAGAATGAGTGAATCTTAATTGTTGGAATGTATTGCCGAGACCCAGGAATAATTTTGAGGATATTTTGTGCTATTTCCGACTAGCCGAAAAATAACATGTCATTTATCGACGGCTCGGGAAGCGAGGGGTTTATTCACTATTTTGTCCACTACACAGGACAATTTTTCAAGTCCACTTTTAAAAAATCCTGGCATTCTGAGACTAATTTTTAATGGTACTACATCAGTCCTAGAGGCTTAAATGGCAGAAAAAAAATTGTTCCCGTGCCCATGGATTGCCGAAGAACATTTTAAACGTGATTTTACTGCAAGTACTTTGGATATCACACATAACCTCCAACTATATTTGATGAATGAAATGATGAGTTCTCTTCAAATCATTCAAATAGTGTAGGATATCCTCTTTGAAGTTCAAATGCATCAATTTCCACTATTACCAGCTGTTGAAATGACAAAAATAACGAGAAAAACCATGAAATCGGATTTCTTAAGAATGTGATTTTCTCTTCTAAAACCATTGATTCATCGACCGTTGGACGATATTTTTCCGCTTTAGTATTTATTCTTCAAAATATCAACCAATATCTATTGCTCTGACCTCTAGAGACTGAGTAACAGAAACTCTGTATTAAACGTGTTAACTTTCTTCATGCGCAAAGAGGTTCACTGTCAAATGAGGCGGCGAGACAAAAATTGAGCCCGTCCATGGTTCATACTTTTGAATTACTTTGCAATTGGCTTTCGAAGTTGATTTTGCAACTGGCAACGAAAAGCAGACCAAATAGGACCAGCAGATAATTTCACAGTCGGTCAAGTCAAAAGTGAAGGGTTAGAAAGAACAATCTGCGAACAAAGTCGAGAAATTGATGTACAAAAACGACGGTAAACGTCGTATTCCTGTTTGCCTCAGATTATAGGCACCGTAAATCTAGACTACGCTCCGGTCCAAATTCCAGGTTTGAATCTCAACTGGTATACACGTATAGTTACTTTGTGTGAGAGATGAGAATTTGCGAGGAGCGATGTACAAGTGGAGCACGAAAATTATCGAACACGAACGAATCCAATTCATCAGTCGCGACAAGAGACAGTGAGTGAGGACCGCCGCCGCCGCGACCACCTCCGCCCCGCTCAGAGGCAGAAATTCTCCTATTCTCTCGAAATTCAAGAGGATGCAAAGCTCACCAGAGCAACAATGTCATTCAGGTGAACAGGTCAATCGAGATGCGCATATCCGGCAACGCGAGCTTTTCATTTATTAGCCGACTATATCTACAATATATCTATACTATACCTGTGATGCGACAGGCCACGGAACTCGAATATCGCGTTGCTATAGGTACTACATAGAGATAGAGAGAATATAACGACCTGACATCGATTCTCGCTATGTATGAACGCATGAACGATGATCGGCAATACTCACAATCCAATTACATCGCACCTATCTCTATGTATATAATAGCCAGTGCTGCCAACTGTGCATCGGCCCTTTCTCAAAAGCGACACTTTTTGCAGCATCCGAGAGCTCGGGTCATTGTTAGCGGAAAGCATTGCGTTCACTTGTATTGTGAACCAGGTATTGTGTAATGTTTCAAATTGGATCCGACACGCGTAACGCGTAGTTTCTAGAATGGTAGCGGAGCAGATGTGCGAGTGCATTTTTTCGCGAAGTAGCGCGAGTTATTGGGAGATCTGCAATGATGAAGCAGTTTTAACGAGGACAATGAGTGATTGGGAGAGAACGGAATATTTCAGTCACTCTTGATTCTTAGTTTTTTGTACACCGAGTTCTTTGGAATGTAATCAACTGTTGAAATGCAAATATTCGAAGAATGATGAAAAATGACCCACAAAAAATACCAGTCTCACAAAAAGTAGAATGATTTTGAAAGAAGAAGCCATTATTTCATCATTATCTTATAATATTACTCGATACTCTGAAAGATTTATTTGATTCCAAATGAACATTTCAAGCTCTGAAATGAATTGATCGATTTCAGCTCAAAATTGTTGGCCTTAGATTCAATAGCTTTCAATAATTACATCTGTGAATTCTTCGTTTTAACATCACGAAATCCAGTAAGGTGAATGGTTCTGATAAATTTCACAGTCGCTGTAAAGATGCAAAGATAATTGGGTCAATCCCAATTACTCCCTTCAAAAAGTGCGAGTGATATTACTGCAAAATTGTTTTCACGCGTGCAAGAAAGTCAGTCCTTAGACTTTCGAATCCGAAATATACAGTCTTGTTTTGAGAAAGCGGAATCGAATATAGTTGACGGGTTGCCTGCATCCAGGCGTAAAATGGCTTTCTTTGATACTAAATTTCAGCATTGGTAGGGTTAGGGCTTTTGTTTCATTCGCGTCTTTGTTCACTTGGTGTGGCATGAAACTTTTATGCTTGAAGCTGGTTCACTCACTCCTGCGTTTGATTGACGACTAATGACCGGAGAGAGTAAGAAACACGATATTATGAACACGGACCCATGCGAGCATGCACCCATACTGGATCTTCACATTCAACGGCGGCCATCTTCGAGAAATAAACGCGTATACAGCGGCAACCCAACCACTATGTCCAATCCTTATACTGTACACTCTAATAGTATTTTTCGATCCGAGGTTGGGAAGTTTGGTTTCAGGTTTCGAGTGATTGTTTTAGGTCGGAGCCTTGGTGAGGGTCGAAACTAGCACGATCGTAAAGCCAAAAAAAAACTTTATGCCCGAGTATCGAATTAATACAATTCGATACAAAGATGTAAAAGCTTTTTTCCACCATTGTATCGAAATGTACTATTTTGATCGACAAGGCGTGAAATGAACCAGCTGGCTGAATGAAAACTTCAGACAATTGGTTGGAAATTCAACCAAGTGGTTGAATGGTTATTAATACCGGACCCATGAGATTGGTGAACGGTAATCTCCGGACGACGCGACGTTTTAGGGTCAGGTGGACAGGTTCTTTCGTATTCTTTCATAAAAAGTGGAAATGAATAACGGCAGAATCTCTGAGAGCCTTTTCGGTCCGGATGGGTGACCGCTCATCTTGCATTTGCCTAGTTCCCAATGAACCAAACAAGCTAGGCTGTTCAAGATGAGGCGGGTAGTCACTTATCCAAATGCGACCACCACCAGGATGAGAAGACTCTCAACGACACGCTCGATATTTATTTTCAATTTTTTGTGACCGCGATGAGACATTGTTTTTGGACCCAATAAGTTTACCCGGAGAACACCATCAATTAATCCCATGGGTCTCGTATTTGCACCCATATTAAAAGGAGTGGGAAGCTTGACAGACCCAGATGGATGTGGATACGACCCCGCGTGGTTACATTCACTTGGCATGGTGTGCAAGAGCGGATGGAATCAAAAACGTGGAAAGAAATACATATTTATCTATTATTTCTGTCACGCATCAGGGTCTCGTATTATATGAGCGTGAAATATTATCTAGCAATACATATAATTGGAGACTGTAGGCCCTGTCTCTGTGGAACTGTAAGAATGTCCCAAATCAAATTCAGAACCCCTTGTCACACGAAAAATTGTGACCGGGATTTCCGAGACGTGACTCAGAACCATATCACTCTATTGGAAATTCAACCGCGGGATGATTAAAAACTTAACCAGGTGGTGAGAAAGTCAATCAGCTGTAGGGCTATGCCGACTAAGCTAAACTATATAAGCTTAACTTAGCTTAACTGCGCTAAGCTCTAACAAACTTAACACGTACACACACATACCAGCGCATGAAAAAAATATGCCTCCATATGTTGAGGAAGACGTGAGCGGCGCTCATGACATGACTAACCTCACCTCACCTCTTTATTTTCTGTCATCTGTATACAAATAGCAGAAGCAATGGAAAATGTGTGGGCACCGAAAGCAGTAATTCTTTTTGCGGTAATTTATTTTATGGAGAGCAGTATTTTGTCTGATTATGAATTTGTGAAATTAATCACCGATGAACAAGTTACGAGCAACAGTCAGCTCAGCTGTATTTCATGATATGCTGATATTGTGTGTGTGCGAACAATGGCAAAAGTGATAATTCTTCTGCAAAATACTGGCTATATCTTTCTGCTAGTAGGCAAATGTGATTGTAGCCATATCTCAAATATGCAAAGATCTGTATTATACATTTTGAAGATTTTTGAGAAAAATTCCAGGCTAGTCGTATATTTTGTCAGATCCGAAGTTTTCAGCTGGTCCTGAGTGTGTAAACATATGTGGTCTAGATCACTATTGTGATAGGTAATGGTGAACTTGGTGGGAACTGACTCAACGATAACTCCACCATTGCTCGTTTTCTTATTGAACTTCTGCTGAGCTACTACTAGCAGAAAGATATAGCCAGTATTTTGCAGAAGAATTATCTTTTTTGCCATTGTTCGCACACACACAATATCAGCATATCATGAAATACAGCTGAGCTGACTGTTGCTCGTAACTTGTTCATCTGTGATTAATTTCACAAATTCATAATCAGACAAAATACTGCTCTCCATAAAATAAATTACCGCAAAAAGAATTACTGCTTTCGGTGCCCACACATTTTCCATTGCTTCTGCTATTTGTATACAGATGACAGAAAATAAAGAGGTGAGGTGAGGTTAGTCATGTCATGAGCGCCGCTCACGTCTTCCTCAACGTATGGAGGCATATTTTTTTCATGAGCTGGTATGTGTGTGTACGTGTTAAGTTTGTTAGAGCTTAGCGCAGTTAAGCTAAGTTAAGCTTATATAGTTTAGCTTAGTCGGCATAGCCCTACTGGTTGAATTGTTCATTGAAAATCCAACAAATTTCTCACAGTGTTCATGAAAAAAAATTAAATCTGCGACTCAGATGTAGCAAAAGTTGTTCAATACTTGGAACTCCAATACCATTGCCCAGAGTGTTACAGCAACATCCAAGACACATAATCTCTCGATCCGTGTCTGAATCGACGATGAGCTTTAGATATTATTCGAGCAGAATCGACCGAGCGAGTGGCACAGTGTCACGTACTGTGTATAGTTTATATACCGCCAACTTGCCCCCGAGGTACACTATACCGCGGAATTTCAAGAGCAGCAGTCCCCGAGTCAAAGCATCCAATGTCTTCTTTGACTTGCCGCAATGGGCACTTTGCGGCATCCCAAGATCGCTCGATCTACCCTCGATTACACCTTACACTCCGACGACGTTTCACCTTTTTATTTTTTCATCGTTTCTCTAGCCATTATACTCAAACGTCTTTTGTCACTCATTCGAATTGCTCTCGCTCGCACTGAAAAGCTCCCTGAGGATTTCACAGCTCGCCCCTTTCACAGCCAATTCGTCGCTCGATCCAATTGCCCTATGTATGTAACTATATGTGAGAGCAAGCTCTTTTTGCGTGTACACACGTGTTACCTACGCTATGACCCTCTTGCCAAGTGTGATTCGATCACTTCCAATTACGCACTCGACGAGTTGAATTGGCTATAAATGTATAGTAGTGTAGAGCTTGCAGAGGCTGGAACTCGAACTGGATTGACATGGACAGTATGGCTGTCTCGAAATTGTTGGGTAGTTTCGAGGTGCGTAAAGGCTTTCTACACGGTATATTGAATGGGAGATTTTTCACAAAAAGTGAATGTAACTTGATTTCAAAAATTTTTGTTAATGCATCACAAGTTGACAAATTTTAGGCAAGAGTAGTCACGATTCTCGTGATAAAGGCGTCAAATGTGTCTATCCAAACTTTTGCATCTCACCATGAAAAAAATCAACATACTATCAAAATCGTGTAAGTGACTCAAATTAACCTCTTCCCGCATTCGTCCACATATGTGGACACATCTTCGAATCGGGTTCCTCTAATTCTCCCTGACTTTGGAGGGAAATTACCTCATGTATTGTCATCCTTGGACCAAAGTGAAGGAAGTTCCACGATTTTGATGAACATGGTCTCATCATTAGTTTTCCATTATAGCTAATGATTATGATGAAACATTTCACTTTATCATGCACTTGGAAACGATTCATCTTTTAACTGTTATAACTTACTGAATTTTGATGATAGGATAAGGATACTTGAATTCTCACGGTCCCCACTACAAAATCTAGTGGAGATAACAAAGGTCTGAAAGCACCGGGAGTAGGTGCGTGCACGAAGATGTTAAAACCATCTATATTCCATTTACGTTTGAATCCATTCTATTTTTAATGTCTGGTGTAGCTCAAAACTACCGACTGTATTGCACAATCAAGACACTAAGTCTACTGGTTTATTCAAAATGTTTTAGAATATAGCAACACCGTGAATTCAACTACTTGCAGAAATCCACATCAGAATGAGCAGTATTTTCCGCTTGAATATAGCCAGTTTTGAGTGTTTCCATTGTGTTTCCTGAGTTGTAATGTATGCCAATGCTCACTTGTAACAAGAGTAGGAAAATATTTACCCACTCACGTATAGCTCTTCGAGTGCATTACAGTAGCTCTATTCACCCGATATATGGTGCTTGTTTTGAGCTTTTTATATTTCTTTCTTGTATATAGCACGAGAGAAGCGAAGCACGCTCTTATGATTTTCTCCTTGCCGAGGTATGAATTTTTCAGTTTCTCTGAGTACTGTAAGTGTAGCTAAGACATTATTCTGAGATGAATGATTGATGAGGAGTAATGAATCTCCAGGTCCCATTTTTTAAAAAAGTTTTCCCGATGAGATATAATCGCAGGATAGCCCATTCATGAATGACCTAGATTTGGAAGATAATTTTTAATATAAACAAAATTTCTGATCATACTTTACAACAATTTCAGTCACCTTGGTCCTACACTTCCAGCATGATGAACTACATTTTTAAAATCTTTCTCATCCCGCATGAGATGAAAAAAGCTGCCAAGAAATTTGCATAAAATTACAGTCAAGCCCATCACAAGTTCTTGGAGGGATAATAAATTGAGTTATTGTAGTCAATAATTGAGCCATCCCGTCCAATCCATCATACTCTGTCCTTATAGCTTAATACCACTTTGCTCGAGAAAGTTGGATCTATAGCATTATGAAGGGCGGAAGAGATGGAACCACGGCTCATCCGAGTATCCTTGCTCGTTTTCTCCAAGATTCGGCCTGTAGACCCCTCTTATACAGCCACCGTCACGGAAATTTCCAGTTTCCTGGACGCATCGAAGAAGACGACGACGACGACGACGCTCCTAGTACCGCAGATTTTATTAATTTACCGTCACCGGACTCCCTAATCGAATTCCGTTTGATCGGCGTTGCGCATCTTCCTGTCTCAACATCGTCCATTTATCTCGTCATCTGCTTATGTACACTGTCTACGTAAACTCTATTTTATTTCTCACTTTTTTTTTTTAGTCTAAAGAGGTTTATGATAGATATAGTTATATACAGCGATACATAGTGGTGTGGTGCGGTTTCTTTGCTGTGAGCAGAGTATATTCGAGGTGTTCAGCTAGATATAAGGCGAGGAAGTTTTCAAACGGTAAAACTCATTGTGGGTGGCGTGTGCTCGAGGCTGCTCTTTGCTAAAACGAAATTCACGTCGGAGAGCCGAGAGTATAAGGATTACTTAATTCGGTACCAGAGCCTTTGTTTCGAGCTTTGCACGTTATATATCCTTTCAATGGATCCTCTACAGATACTGGAACTCGGCTTTTTCTCTGTGTGTTCTTTTGTTATCCGTGTCCTGCTGTAGTGTCACTGTTTTCTGTACAGTGTATTAGATTTTTTTAAAGCTTTGAAAGAGAATTTCGTTTTTGAACGAACTGCAGAAATTTCGGAATTCTAGTTTCCGACATCTGTCACTTTTTTCATGACTCGGAATGATAGGTGTGGTATTTTTGCGAATATTCGTCGAAGTGTACTGTCAAAAATTTGTTGCAAAAGCTCAAAGCTTTGCGACAATTTTTTAGAGTCACGCGTCGTTCATCATTCAATTTTGAAATACACGGATATTTGTGCTATTTTGTGTGCACTGGACTGTTTCGAATTGGAACTAGTTCATATGGTTGGTCGGAAATAGCCCCCGAACAGATTCGAAATTCGCAAACTTCTGTCGCTTTGAAGTTAGTTTTCCATGTTGACTGTTGTTACTCGTACTTCTATGTCATGAATTATATCGGGTACTGAGATTTTGGTTCGTAAACAGAGCCTGAGCTAGATTAACGAATAATTATCCGATCTTACTTGCGCAGACTCATGACCAGTATCAAAGTAAATTTTGTGCTAAAATTACACTTGATGAGAATCTAATTCCATCCAATCCATATGCACCAAATTTCAGTGACCGTGTGAAGAGCGTGTCAACCTGATTGACATAATTTAACAGCCTTCTAACGCCTGAACTTCAATGCCAAATTCTGAAGAATCCTACTGTGGTCTGATTTTATGATTACACTATCGGTCCAAGTTTGTGTACACCCAAAAATGAAAAGTCAAAATGATGTTTGACTAGGATTTCTCGACACTCTCGGACTTTTGCCAAAAAGTATGAAAACGAGAGGAAACATTATGTGGAGCACCTTTTGGTATCTTCCCATGCGCACACTTTGTCAAGTCAACGATGTAAAAATCGTTCGTCTTCCTCATGGCATATATTGGAAAGGCCATGCCGTTGGTGACTACTTTCAGCTCATTTCGTTGAATAGAAATGTAAACTAGATGTAAAACTATTTCGCGTTGGTCTCTCCATTTGGGCTCGTCAGTTAGACCGCGAAGAGACTTGTCTAAGACAGGAAATATAATGAAACCAGGAACTGTAGTGGAGACAGAAGCACCTCTTTTGGAAGGGAAAACCTTAATAGACACCCACAACAGTGTGGATAGTGTCCGATTCACCTGAGAGAATTCGAACACCTGTCGACTAAAACCCCTCCCCGGAGGAAAGCCAACCCGAAAGTTATAATCTGTGAAGTAGGAAAGAAGAAGCAAAGAGTAAAGAAAAGAAGAAAGATACAAGGGTCTTGCGAAGGAGCGGAAGCCTTGAAGTGGTCCAAAATGCCACTTAGGGCTCATACGCACAGAGGCGAACGGGATGGTAAAAGCACTCACATGGCTGCTGAGCCTGAAGACGGGGGGCGGGGGAGTTGTCGATTGCTCACGGGATCCTAAGATACCCCTCGCTGAAAGAGTGGGGCCGGGGAGTGCGTCTGTCTCCCAGGATCAACGAAGGATCTTCCTCGCGGTTAACTGGGACCGGGGAGTCGTGACTTTTCCAAGATCCGAAGATCTCCCTTGCGGGAAACGGTGGAGAGACTTGTCTAGGATAGGAAATATGATGAAATCAGAAACTAGATTAGGGGAGGAAAAAACACTTGTAGAGAGTGGATTATGTGAACTGAAGTCTTAAAATCGTATGTGAGACTAGCGGAATACGCCAGCCATCTGAGTATTTAAGTATGAAACAGAACATAAAGACGTTTTGCGTGTCTAATGATGATACTTCGGCAGAAGTATGAGAGTGACGAAAAATCGTAGTCAAACATCATTTAAATTGCCATTGGACGAGGAGAATTTCATCATCAATTGATGAAAAGTCCAAGTTAGACAGTTCGATATCTACAGTCTCGTTGGTCCGAATTGGCTTCAATTCAGTTCATTCAGTCAATATTTCGAGGACTCTGAAGAGGTTTTCTCCTGTTGCCAAACAGGTTTTTAGTAAGTCAAATCGAATCTTTGGCAAAATTTATAATAATTTGGTCAAAACTCAGACCTCTGCAAGTCGTACCTGAGTCAATGGATCAAAATGATTTGAAATGCATTTGAAAGTAGAAGGAACCCGTTTGTAGAAGTTATTTCAGGTCGTCCCTGGCCCGAGAACTTGCGGGTTTTCTGAAGGACGAGTTCTCTCGAGAAAGAGTCCCAAAACTTGTGGTGAGAAAATAGCACTTACGGTGATATTTCTCTGATATCTCTCAAGTTCTTCCTGATTGTTTGTGGGAGGAATCGAGAATAGTGTTTATACCAGTTTGAATATAAGTCTTTTCATGATCTTCCGATGAGAGATCCAATTTTCGAGAGAAATCTTTTGTAAGAGATATGGTCATTCCTTGCACCAGAAACGATCTAGAATAATGTTGAAAGCGGAGTTTGAAGCTCTTGACTTCCTCTGTTGCTCTTTGAATCATTTTGATCAATCAAATCAAACTTGACTTGCGGAAGTTTGAGTCTTGGACTAATTTCCATGAATTTTTCTTAGGAGTTCAACTTGGCACATCAAAAAGACTACTGTGCGCATGAAAAAAAATCTCCAAGAGCCCTCGAAATACTCGGAGAAGGCCACTATATGAGTGACATTCTAGTCATTTTGGGTCAACGAGGCCGAAGAAATCGAATGTTCTACTTTGGACTTGTCATTTTTGGGTCTATACTGTCTTTCGACCGATACTGGAGTTCCTGACAATAATCAAAATATTTTGCCGAGTCATTTTTAAGAACCTCCACTATTGCTCACGTTGGTATGGTTCCGAGAGGAATTTTATTTTATCACGCTAAGACTTCGTTTCTCATCAACTCGAAAGAAGTTCATAGCATGGAAAAATGCATAGGCTAATTTTTCAAAATTTGGAAATAATTTGGCATTGATTCTGTCTGGTGAAATAAACCTCTTTCTGGATCTATCGAACAAGATTACTTCTGAAATTTTCTAAAATTCCAAAACATTCTTTCATATTGTCGAACAAATGCACTTTCGAGGAACTATTTTGGTATCATTTTGGAATTTCCAATACAGGAAGCGCTGAAGCTGGCTAGGGTCCCTAGAAGGGGGTCGAGACAAATGGTCCGCCATACTTTGCCCAGCCCGTGTTATTTACTATACCTATATTTTGACTCCGTCGATATAGGTATAGTAAATAACACGGGACTTGGGCAAAACATGGCGGACTGAAAACACCGTGTCTCGACCCCCTTCTAGGGACCCTAAAGCTGGCTTTTTGAAGTATGATGCCATTGGTCAGTCCAACGAAATAGAACATCACCTTGAGGAATCTGCATTAAATCTTTTTAGCATTATAATGCCATGAATTCTCTTGAGGTTATCTTAATAAAACAATCAAAATTTATGCTTTTATAGGTAATTGGAGATGCAACAACCTTTTCTTTATTCATACAGCGAAAAAATTCTTTAACTAGAAAATGTTCATTAGCAATAGGTTCGATCAGTACATCATGTTTAGCTTTCAGTGAAATGTTATCAGCAGACAACATATATTCCTGTTTTTTCCCGCGTCTCCTCCTGCATTCGTCAGTCAATTTTTCCCAAGCTTTTCTCCAGCATCTCAACCGAACTGGTGGCGATTGCGACCAATCATGCCTCGATTTCTACCACTTCTTTTCAGCTCTATCCACTACTGTTTCTGAATTCGACAAGCACACATCATCCGAATACTCTCGGCGAATTTCGTCCGTCTCCTACTCCGCTCATTCTTCACGCGTTTAGGTGTATGGACAGTAACATTCACGAAATTAAATCCGCGGGTCATGATTCTGTCAGGACACACGACTCCCCATGCAACGCCTGTCAAATTTTGACGGCATCCCTGTTCTCGACGCGTGTTTCACATTTTCCTTTTTTTTCCATCGGATTTCACGAATGAGTCGAGGAGTGAGCACGAGTTGATAAGTTTTATCTCGTTCGAATCATGAAATTGAATATGTGCGGGCCTGTCAAATGCCATGTATAATGTATTCACGGCTCGGTTGTTGAGGCGAAATCTACGTCAGGAAGTTTCCCAACAAATTTTGACATTGCACTAAAGTTATTCTCGCATGATCCGTTCACGGATATATACGGGTAGTCGGACTTGTTTCTGATAAAGTTACACTGTAGGTATATAACAAAAGCTCCTGCGCTGGGCTTGCAAATCGTATTGAATCAGAAATTCTACCAGCTCTCTCCTGAATGTTTGTGCAACGCGTGGATCATTCAGCTTTTGTAAAGTGCAGTAGTATCAACTTGCTGCATGTTAACAATTGAGTCCGAGCCTTTTTGTTCCGTCAGCTTTCATGGAATCGTATGGTACAAATCCCGAAAAAATACAGTGAGCGGATGGATAAATAAGTTCAGAATTACAATTCACATACGTGTATGGAAAAAAAATCAACGTAGATGTATTATCTTTAAATCACTCCATCCAGTAATTGCAAATAAATAAAAATATTGTAGGGGAAAAAAGCTTTCATCTCAATGCTGACGGATTATGGGTTACGAAATTCTAAGTCTTGCACTGTAAACAATTTTTTTTCAAAAACAGAAATCAATTTTTTCAATATGCTGTATAGGATGAAAATATCTCTCGACCAAATCAGATCATTAAAATAATGTAATTTCTTGGGGGTTTTCTTGGAAACATGAAATTTACTGTGCATCTGATATAGCAAACAGTAAGTAAGTGACACTCATTATGCTATTCGAATCTCCCCGAATCTTGCACTTGAGTTTCATCTTGTAGACGAAGTTTGCAAATTAAGGGGATGTCAAAGTCGATTTGTTCAATTGTGATCTTCAAAAGTTGATTGTGGGGGCAATATTCACTCAATCCACTCGATTCTTTTTTTAAACGATAGATCTGAAGACTTAGCAGGGCTTCTTGGGAGCACTTTTTTGATTTATCTCTTAGATTACGAGGGAAAAATTAAATAAGTAGCGATTTTGAGTGTCGGTAAAGTGCAGATTTCTCAATTCAATTGTAATCTTCAAAAGTTGATTGTGGAGGCTATATTCACTCAATTCACTCGTTTCTTTTCTTAACTGATAGATCTGAAGCTGTAGCAGGGCTTCTTGGAAGCACTTTTTTGATATACCTCGTAGATTTTGTGGAAATAATTAAATAAGTAAGGATTTGGAGTGTCGGTAAAAGTTGACTTTCACATGTCCTTAATGGATGTAAGCTCGATTTATAGATGTAGATCAAATTAAAAACGTTGTGATCTTGACTTGGATCGCTTACA
Source organism: Eretmocerus hayati (assembly GCA_029851415.1). Taxonomy (NCBI): domain Eukaryota; kingdom Metazoa; phylum Arthropoda; class Insecta; order Hymenoptera; family Aphelinidae; genus Eretmocerus; species Eretmocerus hayati. The sequence goes on from CM056742.1 coordinate 5,474,887, forward strand.
TATTATGTACTTGTTATTCGATTTGTATAAGGATTACTGTTTGAAAGACCACCTATTATTGTCGTTCATTGCAAAGCTGCTTATTCGAGCAATTTTTTGTGATTTCGAATCAGGAATGAAGTGGTCACTTGAACCTTGACAAACAAGTTCCCGTATGCGGATAACTTGTTTTCAAGTTCATTCACTCATGGTCCTGATATAGTCTATTGACACGATAAATCGTTATTGAAATTTGGTCCGAGCAAGAGCATCAGTTGGTAGAAATTGAAAACTGAAGAATCGTGGGCCCCACTGCTGGAGGACATGACATTGAAAATGTTATAAGAAAAGTTTACCTAACTTGCCCCTATATGTATGCCGATCTCAGGAATGGGCACTCGTTGACCTTCCTGCAAAGGAAGTGGATGATTCGGACCTACCCCAAATGATTGCTGCGTGACCCAGAAAATTTCAAATGAGATTTGCATTTTTCGTGTTTGCACAGCTAAGAGATCATCGCGCTAATCACGTTTAGTATGACCGTCGCCAAAATTTTCTGATCAAAGTAATCTTAACTGATTTCGATTTCTTGTCTCAAGACCTTCAAACCCGCTCCTCAGGGTTGCAAAGCCCCGATCTGTAGCTAATTTATGTTAAAAACATGGAGATGATTTCTAAATCATATATAGTTTTACATTGAGATATGAGGATATCTCTGAAACTTTTGACTTTTGCTGTCACAGCTCAACCAAACTGGTTGTAGCACGTTTCTTCAGGTCTAGCCTGTCAAATTATCTTTGTTTGAATGCCCTGAATGTGGTAAGCAAGTTAGAGCTTGATTGGTGGATGTGGGGAGATACTAGAAACAATCACGTGCGAGAAAACATCCGAAAATCGATGAATTTACGTGTCACAGCATCAGACTCTTGAAATTTGGCAGGCTCTCGTGAGTGGAGCGTTTCTGATCAAATTCTGTAACTTCTCAGACTGATTTCTAATGGTCCAAAGTTATGATTTCTCTAGTGGAGGCAGGTGTGCCTCACTGTGCTCAGCCGTGACTCGTAGGGATGTGAGTGTCACAGATTTTTGGGGAGAAAATCTTGAGTCGCTTTGGACACTACAGCTTGTGCAGCGTGATCCAGAGACACTTTGGAGGATACTTATCGTATCCTCCATGAAGAAATGAAGAAATTGAGCTACTGTAGACCTATGTGCCATGACGGAGAAGCCAGGAAACCGGATAGAGCGAAAAAGGGAACGTGCGTACGACATGTCTAATCGCATAGCTTTTGGTAAGGCACGCTTCCATCCACCGAGACTTTGGACGCTCCACGAGTACTATCCGTTTGAACGAGGGCTGTGCAGACACAAATTTGTGAAAAATGCATCGAGAAATGATGAAACCATTGGTGGATCGTTCAGTATATCCCAATTCTGACTTTCGATGCTAGATTCTAACACCCGATCGCATACAATCCTCATACTTGAACCATTGTGCTTGCTCAATAACAGGCAGCCTGATACAGGCTCTAGCCGTATATCTCGATTTCCACCTTGTGACACTTTTTAAGGCCGAAAATCAAAAGTTGCAGAGATATCCCCATATATACCCGACAATACGTCTCCATTAGTTATCTCAGAAGGTCGTGCAGTACAACTTAAATTATCACTCAGAGCATAGACGAAAAGCTCCAAATGTGGTTGAACAGCAATGAAACGTATAAAAATGATTTTTACACTTTGAAGCCGATTCGTATGATGGCGACATGTTGGACAACCCCTTGCCAACTCGCAAGAAAATCACATTTTGGAAAAATTGTGATAGTTTGGCACTGGTGGATCATAATTGATTATCCTCTAGCTCATATTGAAGCTCTTGAAATGAGCTTCAAAATAAACCAAAGTACGCTGAAAAATAATGAAGTAGACCGAAACAACCGGCTTGGGGAGGGGACGGCATGTTGAGTACTCTCACTTCTTATCGCAAGGTTTTGATCATATGCTCCGATTAAGATTCAAATGCGAAACATATTTTATCATCCATAAAGCGTGAGATTTTTTTTCGGCGTAACCCGATTCTGAAACCAAAATTGAAGGGGAGCAACGTAACACGCGCATTTGAGGAACTCTCCAGAAAGTTTTCTCCGTGTTTAATTGCTCTTAGCTTCGCTCCCGAATGTATACTCGTTTTTCTGATACGATTGCACTTTGTGTTTACCCGCTCGCGAACAGAGTTGAAATTCATGTTCGTTTTGAAACTCGCACAGTCAGAAAAGCTGCAATTATTCGTATCGCTTTTCCGAGTACTACAGAAAGATTTATGAAAGCCAAAGTGCTTGTTTTTTCTCATTTGGGGATAAGTGTGCCCCTCGATCGATGAATGAAATAAATATACTCCATTCGAATATATCTACTTTTGCTGGACAGACCGCAGGAATATTTTGAAATTATCTTTACTGAGGTAAGAAGATTATGTGCTTCCGAAGAGATCTGGGTGAATTTCTCAACTACTCTTGAACAGAATTAATGTGGCTCATTAAAACAGAGAATCCAAGGGAAGCCAAAGAGCCAACCTCTCTTACCTTCTCCTTCTCGCCTAAGATTATTAGCTATAATGAATGAAGATTGAGGTTATACTCTTCCTCGTAAAATGAAAAAGCTATGTCCTTATTTTCAAATAACATTTGAAAAAGAAATGAGAATGACATTCCGAAAGCTCCATCATGTGAATGAAAAATTCACAGCTCGAGTATGATGTTTCTGCTCAAAATTCAACGTAATTCCTTCTCCAATATGATAAGATTGGCCAAGTTCGATCAAGAAAAGTCTCGCAGAATACGGTAAGAGAGAATGATTTTGATCATGAATCTTGAAGTGAAATCAGAACGAAAGGATGGAGCGGCGCGATTGCTCGCGTTTGTCTCGCTCAAATTGAATATCCCAATCCGAGATCTATTTTCAAGTGACGACTGTCGGCGGCGGCGGGCGCCATTATTGCCAACTCTGCGTTGCTTGAATCCGATATCAGGCAGAGAACTATCCTTTCTTATTCCAGTGCCGCACGTGATAGATATGCATCAAGAGTCAGCCTCAGCCGAATTTTCGCGACGATGCGCTCGCCGTCTTTGTTCGGTCAAAGCTCATTGTTTTCTCATTCATCTGTGTCTTGCATTTCGATGTATTCGTTCATTTGTGTTACAAATCTGAGGATCATACTGACTATTTTCAGCTCTAAAATTCAAGTCTACTTTTTCGTGTGCTAAGTCTTAGGCAGTATTGGTTGTGTATTTGATTGTCAATATGAGCATTGATACAAAAACACAGAAATAGCTCTATTTAGAGTGCCTCTATCAAACATGAGATCTCCGCGAACTAATATATGAGTACTAAAAATAGAAAAAAAAGTAGTTCTGCGGAAACTTCGATGTTTGTGGGTCGATAATGTGTCAGCGCTAAATCATAAATCTTCCCACTCATGAGTACCATAAGGATAACATGAAGAGACGCGGTAGCGCGGCAAGGACCTGACATTTTGACACTAAAATTGATCTCACGTCCGAACGGTTTGACTTACAGTCTTGAGGTTTGAAGGAGGTTCATTTGGCCACCAAATACTTTGTAAATAATTGACTAGGACCTCCAGGGTCATGCGTTTGAGGGTCGCACAGTAGCGCACGGACCTGAAATAAAAATTGAGCAGAGTTAGATTTTGGTGGAATACTGCTCTGCAAAGAGGGAAAATAAATTTTTTTCGATACTTTGGAGTAAGGAAAAGTTGCGCCTGATGATTTACTTTAAGAATAAATTGGTGCGGAAAAGTGTAGAACGAGCTAAATTCTCTTTACTCATCGAGGAGAATTGAGGGAGTAAAATTTTAAGTAAAATTGCGCCACAAAATGTATGTGCTCAGCGCGCACACAAAAAGTGGTCTTTGGGCTCTCATAGCAACGGAATTTAATGCTCAATACCATAAAATTTGACGTACTCGCCTGTCCGAATCCCGAACGAATTCTACTGCGGCGCCTCACGCTCGCAAAGGTCGAAATAATGGAAAACCACGAAGCACGGACCTGACATTTTGACCCTTTTTTCGATGGTAGTTTTTTTGGGCCACCCTGGATTAGAGAACTAATGATTGCAACAAAAAGAGCACAAAAAATACATTGAAAATGACTTTTGTAATTGTTCCCTCAAGCGTTTTAAGGGTTCGTACAAGCTGGCACACGTTATTTCAAAGTTTCCACGGAGGTACTCATATCGGTCCGAGACAGTTTTGTGAAATTTATTGGAAAATTTAATCTCATACTTTCAAAAAAAATGAATACGATTTTTTTTTTGATTGGTCGAGTAACGATCATTTTCAATGACTGGCTCAAAGAGCTCTCCATCAAAACGGGTATATTCAATGAGAAAATCCAACTAATAGCTGTGTAAAAGTTTCGCCTGTAATCATTGACCAAAAACGATCTTCATCTGCAGAGCGAAAGCCCCTCAATTGGAACTTATATGTGTAATTTTAAAAGTAATGTCTTCGTAGTAATACTACTATATTGCACCATGCACTGCACCTCTTGGTGCATAATTGCTTAAAATAGTTCATAATAATATGTAAGTAACTCCCGCGAACAGTTGACACACGCATCAGTCCCGGAAATGGTCGAAATATATATTGAACACATCGTACTTCTGGGCCATCATGAGCTCCTGATACAAAGGCCCCGCATAGAGTCCCGGAAAGTCCAAATATATATAATCGATATCTTGAGCAATTATATCATACATATATTGTACTCGTGCATCTTCATGGGCTCCTGATTCGAAGGCCCGCACAAAGTCCCGAAGACGTCCCCTCGTGCGACAACATTGCGACGACCAGATATGATGTGCGCATGCGTGTTCGACCAAGACTGGAGATGCGTCATTTTCTGTCATTTTCTGTCAACACACCCATGCGATCGCAAACACATGATCCGCAGTGAATATGACATTTGATTTTCCGGGGATCTCTTTGGTTCAAAATGGCTCTAATATTTGCATGGGCTCATTTTTCAAGCACTTTGAGGACTTTGTGTGGGTTTTTTTCTTCGGCTCAACAGGATTCCAACAGGTCAAGTCGATCCCTAAGAAAAAATTCATGAAAATTGGTTCAACCTCTCAGACTTCTGCAACTCACGTAGACATGAGCTGATGGATCGGGGATGATTCAAAAAGCATTTGGGATTGAAAGTTGAGAGCTTCAAAATCTGTTCTTGAGAATTATTCTAGCTTATTTCTGATCCAAGCTGTGACTGTTTTTGTAAAGAAAGATTTTTCTCGAAAAAGAGTCTCAAAATACATGAAAGGTGAAGAAATCGGGCTCGCGTTGGTATTTCTCTGATTTCTTCCAAGTTTTTCCGTGTTGCTGATGGTAGGAATCAAGATCAGTGCTTATACCAGTGATAAAATGAGTTCGCATTCATAATTTCTGAATGACCGGTCGTTTTGTCGAGAAAAATCTTCCTTTACAAAAAGAGTCACAGCTCGCACCAGAAATAACCTGAGAGGTTTGTGTATTAACCCGATTTTAATGAAGTAATTTTACAAGATTAAACGATTCTCATAAGACCTGAAAGAACACGCAAATGTAAGTGACCCCGAAATATTTTCATGGAAATTGTCAACTTAACCATACTCGAGTCCATATAGTTCATTTTAAACAGATTTCTATAAATGCATCTAGTCGTGAATCGATTCATGCAACCCCAGTATGCCGTTATACATCTTCTAATACATGTATTTGTATTTTACAGACTTCTGCAGAAGTCTACAAAAGTCTCGGAAATGGTCAAAACATATATTACCGAAGTCAAATATATATGACTACTCCTTTGCGATCATGTGCTCCTGGTACAAATAGTCCGCACAAGTCCCGAAGACGTCTTTCGTGCGACAACTTTGCGATCACTGCGCACGCATGCGCGTTCAAGAAGTGCGCGCAATTTGTGTGTTACCGCTGTAAACCCAAAACCCGCAGTCAAGTCAGCAAATACGGTTATCTCAAATCATGAAACCGGTTTAGCGTTTTTGTTAATTTTTTAACGATGAAAAAGTCTTTAAAAACGATGAAAAGTATGAAAAAATTCCAAAAAGTGAGGAGAAGAGAAAATTGAATCGATAATTGATGATTTTTTGCTCGAATTTTCGTTTGTCTTTTGCTTTCAACGGAGAATACACCATTTTCAGAACTTCGTATCCGTATGATACTTTATACGGTACGTTATAGCTGGTCTGAGAAAGACATTTTCTCCATTTCTAGCGATAAGGTACCATATATTATTCCCTTTCTCCGAATCGTGCTCAACGATCGGAGCCAATTTCCACTCCCGAACTCGTTTTCAGCATGGGGCCGAGGAAAAGGCGCGTTCTTGCAACACCGATAATAAATGAAGTTTCTAGCACGAGTCGTAGAAAACCGCGGTTACGGAACGAAGTACGTATACACTCACCGGACATAATACCTGCACGAATTTGAAAAAGCTTTTTCGTCCCACAACTGCAATTTGAAAATTTGATACAGATTCCAATTCTAAAATGTTGAGGGTGATGAGGTTGCGATCATCAAAGCGCCAAAAACGGTCTGATGGAGATTGAAACAACGGCCCAGGGACAAACAATTTTTTGAGATTTGTGCAGATATTTTGTCCGGTGAGTGTACATATACATTAATACTATTTAACAGTAGCCACCCAGTCATGAAGTAGCTAATACGCTGACGCGTGAGACCCGCAAAGGTTAAGTAGATTGTGCGACTGGATGCGGCTATAAATACTGTGCTTAACCATAGCCTGGAGGACTACTGAGGGGATAAGAACACGAAAATGCACTTCTTCATGAAAGATTTCATGTTTGTGACCTGCACCGTACGACTCAATCATTTATAATTCAGATCTTTAGGATAAGATACCAAAAAATTCCTCGATAAATCGTCGAAATATCATGGTACAATTTTTCAGATTTGTTAATGCATTTAGTAATCTTGCTAAATTGCGGAAGTCCCGAAAATGGTCGAAACTCGAAATGTATATATTAGAGAAATCATGAGTACAACACAATGTATACAGTACTCCTGCGCTGCCATGTGCTCCTCGTCATTAAGCGTCATTATTACGCTATTTTTATAGGCAAATTTGCAGCGTGCACAACCTACGCGGTGACCCCAAACGGTGATCAAACAATGTTTTCTTACGGACTTTGAAACGGACGTAGAAACCGAAAACCAGGTCAGCTTGGGGCCTCAAAGGCTAAGGATCTTGTAATTTGCAAGATACCGATCAGAATAGAAAAGCGTCAATCTCTCAGGAAACGCCTCATTTCAGTGAAATTGATAACTTCCCTCGAAGTTCGGCTCAATCGACCAAAAATCATTACACACCATATCTATTTACGAATTTCGTTCTGCTGAAAACGAGCACGGTGGTTTCAGAAAGTTAGGATGCGATGAGTTCATGTATGCGGGCGATTTCGGGCCTATTTTATGTATGAAGCTGCCCTCTCTTATGAATGGGTTAGGACACATGCATCATCATCTGCTCATAGCTGACATTTGACGTACTTCACTTTCTGAAACCACCGCGATCGTTTTCTACTTATAAAATTACCTATGAAATCATAATATGTAATGATGTTTGCTCGAATGAATCAAACTTCGAAGGAAGTTATCAATTTTACAGAAATTTGGCTTTTCCGAGAAATTAATGCTGCTCCACTGTGATCGACATCTTGCAAATTACAAGATCCTTAGCCTTTGAGTCCCAAGTGGACCTCGTATCCGGTTACTATAGTCAAAAATACGTAAGAAAACATTGTTTAATCGCACTGTTTGGCGTCACCGCGGCGCGTGAGTTCTGCACGCTGCAACTTTGCTAATAAAAAAATGTGAGAAATGAAATGCTTACTCTCTTATCTGAGAAATTTCAAAGCTTTTACCGGAACCTGAAATCTCTTTCTAAAAATTTCGAAAGAGAAATTTTCTTCATCTACGTGCAAATGGGTGAAAACTCGGACACCAGACGTAAAGGATTTTGATTTTGAACAATTTCTATTTTTTTGACCGCCCTACTACGTAAATCCCTGCGTCATTATGCGCTTCTAATACTAAGGTCTGCATAAGTCCCGGAAAGGGTCGGAACATATATTAGAGAACTCAAATATATATAAGTGCTCCATGGCCGTCATGTTCTCCTGATACACATAGTCCGCACAAGTCCCGGAAATGTCTCCGCGCGACGACTTTGCGACGACTCTGAAATATATATGATGCGCGCGCATCCAAATGCCCGCAAAGTGATCGCAAAGTTATCGCGTGGCAGACGACTTTGAGGATTTTACGTGAGATGTGGATCAGGATCACATGAAAACGCAAGAGGGTATCTTGTGTTTCTGTTTGGGACTCAGGGCGGGGAGTGTGAATTATAAGCGATTTCATTCATGAACAGTCCTCAATCTCATATATAATCTTTCTCGAAATTCATTACCTTTTTTCATGTTAATGTCACATAATATGCACACTGTCCAGCCGTCCAAAAGCCACCACAAGGACATGGGTGGTCTGCCATTAGAACATTACAGCGAGCATTACAGCATCTCAGAAATTCGAAGATTATCTTGATCTCCTGTGCCATGAGACGTAATTTTAGGATTTGATCTCACTTCCAGTGACAATTATCTAAATTTCCAATGATTGAATGAAGAAGTGTCTCTTCATTGCTTCTTTCACCTTATTATTAGACCTAATATAGGCAGATCGCTGATTGAATCAGCTATGTGCGGTACTTGATGCTGATTCGCTCAAGGAAAAACCGTTTATTTTTGCTGAAAAATTGAAAATATCGATTACAAGCTTATCTGCAGGTACCCTTGCTGCGACTGTACAAGCAAAATATTGTATTGTATTGTATTTGTTTCCAACGTACACTCTTTCGAGTTTTTACGTGTTACCCCCACCACCTTGTCTTATTTCTAGTTTTAGTCATTTTTTCCAATTTTCCCTATCAGGTGAGTGCGAACCCGCGTGGAAAAATTTGCCTGGGAAAATCCTGGGAAAATCACCCTGGGAAAACCATGGCAAAAGCATGGGAAATTCATGGCTCCTGTCTGAATCCCAGGCTTTTCCCATGATCAGATCATCTTCGCAGCCATGGCAAAACCCTGGGAAAATCCTGGCAGAATCCTGGCAAAATCATGGGATTTGGACAAGGGCTATGCTTTACCCATGGTTTTGCCAGGGTTTTGCCAGGGTTTTGCCAGGATTTTGCCAGGATTTTCCGATGGTTCTATCGCGTTGTTTCACTCTTGCGCTGGAAATTTCGACGTGGATGAGACCTGAAATTTCACAAAATTCGCGATCTTCTCGTCTATCTACTCACGATTCTTCTTCAGACTGCTGCGGTTTTCCTGGGAGAAGATTCAATGTTGTTTTTTTTATTGTCAATAACAAGATGAACATCCATTGAATAATTCCACGCGCAAAGTTGGAATCATGGAATATCAGATATTGTCAAAATTTAGAAAATGACGCGATACAAATAATGCAAGGCATGCATAGTTGATGAGTCACAAGTACAAGATCTGATGATAATTAGCGCTAGATCGGATGAGGCACCAAGTCGATACTCGTCGAGCAGCATACGCTGAATGCATCTCTTTCGTGACTCTTTGGTGGCTTCACGAATGCGTATTAGTGACGTGCTCAGCTCAATCTCTGTAACAGCAAATTTAGGATTTTCGTGAAAATAACTCCAAAGCAGAAGCACCGCATTACGGAGATGGGTGGCATAGTATAATGATCTTTATACGGCTCGACGCGCAAACTGCGTGTTTCCACGCTTCCTCGCTGCGCGAGGAAGCATGGAAACACGCAGTTTGCCGCGTCTCGCCGTATAAAGCGGCATATGCGTCTCGTGCCAAAAACTTTGTTCTTCACGAAAACCTTGTTGGACGTCGGCTCCACCGACGCCCAACAAAGTTTTCGCGAAGAACAAAGATTTTTGGCACTCGACACATAATATACTATTGCCAATCGATGCAACAAGCAATGCAAGTTGATGATTACTGCACTAAGTAGTTGACGCGATTTCGATCAGACTCTGAATTCGGCGCTGATCTTAGATATAGCTCAAAACTTTCAACAGGCTCGTGTTACAGTACTCATCGTGATCTCATTTTCGAGAACATAGCTAGAGCTTCCATAAGATACTCTGTTTGGCGCGGTGGGACGATTCGTTGAAGAATGGAAGTAAAATCTACACATGAGAAAATAGCTTCTGCCTACGGCGCGGCGGTGGCGTCTTGTATGCACAGTACCGCGAGCAAACTCAAGACAGATGAGCACAAATGGGAAATCAAAAATTTTTCTAGTTTTAGTCATTTTTTCCAATTTTCCCTATCAGGTGAGTGCGAACTTTCGAGCGGACTCTATCAGAGAGCAGCTACGAGAATTCGAGCACCACCGCGGCGTATTTCGAGTATGATCTGCATTGTATGCAGGCCCATACTCATCGCCTTGATCAGACTCGACAAGTACCAGTGGTTCCATCAATTCTGTGCCAGCCATTCGGTCTCTCCGCTGATACTTCTGGACTGTCAATGACAGTCATAGCGAAGTTCAACGCTCGACACGGCTGCGGGAGGATACCACCAGCACCAACCCTTATCGAAGCCCAATAGTTCTTTCGAATTTTTGGCCGAGCGCTCAGCACTCAAGGCATTTGTTAATATTTTTTTGTCGGAGCGCAAGGATTCGCGATCTCGGTTACTCGGAAAAAAATTCTGAGTGACCCGACCGGGATGCGAACTCACGCCCCCTCGAGCGCATTGTTTCAGCCCGCTCAAGGCACAAGGCCTCTACCGACTGAGCCAATGGACGCTCTATTACAAGCAAAATATTATTGAGGTCGTTTGCGAAACATAAAAGCCACAATGGGTGTTTAACCTCGTACATGGCCCATACTGTTACCATAGAAAGGGCGTGCAGTAGGGGATTTTTAACGTGTTTATCGTGTCAGAATAACCTGGGAAAGTGATTTGGACCGATGTGATAGGAAACCCTAAATATGACTGGTGCACATAGAGATAAGAACGATTGTATACACTTTATCACTGATTCACATTGTTTTAAAGAATGGGGGCATGTTGGGTACACTCTTTCGCGAATTCGCGAAAGGATAACTTCTTGGGGGAAAAAAAGTGATAACTCGATTCCGGTCGGTCAGACTTGAACTCTCTCCAGTTCATTCTGAAGGTCTTGGAGAAAGCTTCAAAATGAGCTAAGGTACGTTGAAAAATATTGAAGTAAGGCCGAAACTATTGGCAAAACGGCTCAAGAGGGGCTTGATGGGTACACTTGCATTGGAACTAATTAGACCGGGGTCGACCAAACTAGACCGAATTGGACCGTACTAGACCGAGATAAGCCCGAGGTTAAACCGAAGCAGACCGCACTCAAACTTTTTTAGTACGACAATTCTAGTAAGATACTAGAGTGGTCCTAGTGGTTCTGGCGACCCTAGCAGCTCTTACAGTACTTGTAAAGTCTTTGTGGTTCTACCGGTACGGGTAGATTCCTTGAGGCACGAATGCGTTCCCAGTGATACTAGAACAGTCCCCAGTGGTCCTAATCTTTTAATAAAGGCCCTGACTAGTATGGTTCTAGAACCGAACTAGAGCGAACTGGACCGTAATGGACCGGACTAGACCAGGCCAGACCAGATACAGCCACCATACACCCATCTAAACGACCGACCATCCACTTATCCACCCACCTACACCCACCAACTCATCCACCAATCAATCCATCCCGAGATCCATCCACGGCCCAGCTCCGTGAAGTTGGCCCGCCACTTTGAGATAAATATACCGAAAAATCAAGCAAAAAATCCTCTATCCAATAGTATTATAAATCTTTTAATTTGAGTAATTTGAGTATTTGAGGAATTAATTTTCAAAGTCTGAAAAATTACCCCCCACCATATCATAAGAAATGCTCATCACTCCTCGAATATACACATTAGGGGAAGTTACATAGGCTTAAATTGAAGCTCTTAATTTGAGTATTTCGATTCCAGCATCCAAACTTATCATTATTGACGCAAAATTGTTCAAACAGACAGAGAAAAGTCCCCATGTATAAGGCATAGGCCAGGCGCCAACATGGGAAGTATGCGGACTCCCCACTTTGCTGCCCCTCCCGCCACAGTCGGCGCCGCCTATACCGTATACATGGGGACTTCTCCCTGTCTGTTTAAACAATTTTGCGACAATGATGATGAGTTTGGTTGCTGGAATCTGAATACTCAAATTTAGAGCTTCAATTTAAGCCTACGTGGCTTCCCCTAATGTGCATAATTGAGGAGTGATGAGCATTTCTTATGTTTTGGTGGGGGGTAGTTTTTCAGACTTTGAAAATTAATTCCTCAAATACTCAAATTACTCAAATTAAAAGAGTTGCACCACTGGATTCGGTATTTTTTCCTCGATTTTTTGGTATATTCATCTCAAAGTGGCGGGCCAACTTCACGGAGCTCCACGGCCCACACGCGCGTGGCCACTCATCATACAATACCCCTTCCACGTAGGTAACTCGATTAGAAGGATTGATTCGGGCAATAACATTTTGGTTGGGTGTTTGATTGATTACCATGACTTTATCACCAAGTTGCGTGAACGCGGGACTTTTTATGTTTGAGTGCTGAAAACGGAGTTCTCAGCACGAATTAGTGTATAAGAGTGACATCTCCATTTTAACTCCTCCGCCATCATGCGCTTCTCATAGAAAAGTCTGCCCAAGTCCCGGAAATGGTCGAAATGTATATATTAGTGAACTCAAATATATATGTTACGTACCAAACCCGAAATCGTACACGTCGCGAACGGTACAGCCGATTCTGTACCATTCGCGAATGGTACACCACCATTTGTACCGAACCCGATATTCCGGGTTTGGTACAGCAGAGTCTTGTACCATTCGCGAACTGTACAGCCGCTTTGTACCGAGCTCGATTTCGAATTGCGCCATATGGCTCGGATCGTGTTTACAAATGAGAATTGTCTATAAATGATGATTAGCGTTTAAAATGATATGTATTGACGAGTTCAGTCAAGTACAGGTAACGATCGAGCTTGCACAATATATCCCGATAATACTATTCGTGATGAGTTCAACTCAAAATTAGATATTCTTGGAACATTCGATAGTTGTAAGTTCATAAAAAGTAAAACAGAATACTCTCACACACGTGACACACAGTTTCATAAACATTAGAATCACTGCACGGGGTATGTTCGTGTATCTTGTTTTGATGTCATAATACATCTTGTGGACACCGCCATGCCCAGTTTCATTATGAATCTATCTTCGTCTGATATACTTCATCAGTATACCGTAGATTTCGGATTTTTCTACGTAATATCTCACTTCGTCGTCTTATGTGAGAAAAAATCCTCAAAATCAGTCTCATTGTCTGAATATTAAGATTACAAAGTTAGGGGGTTTGTTGTGATTTAGTATGATTTTTTACCGACTTTGAGAATTTCTTCTTACAGTGCTATTTTAATTGAAAAGATTAGACGAGGAATATCGCCAACAGTCAATATATATGTCAAACTATTTCAATCTTCTGTATTCCAGAGAGGTCTTGAATGATTTCTTCTCAATTTCACTAAGTATCTTCACAAGGTCTCGTGTTTCTGTCTCACTTTTTATGAACTTGAAATTATCGGATGTTCGAAGAGCATCTAATTTTGAGTTAAACTCATCAGGAATAGTATTGTCGAGATCCAATGTGCAAGTGCGAACGTTACCTGTACTTGACTCAACTCGAGCTGAACTCGTCAATACATATCATTTTGCTAATCATTATTTATAGACAATTCTCATTTGTAAACACGATCCGAGCCATATGGCGCAATTCGAAATCGAGCTCGGTACAAGGCGACTGTACAGTTCGCGAATGGTACAAGACTCTGCTGTACCAGACCCGGAATATCGGGCTCAGTACAAATGGTGATGTACCATTCGCGAATGGTACAGAATCACCTGTACCGTTCGCGAAGTGTACGATTTCGGGTTTGGTACGTAACATATATAATAAGACCTCCTGTACGATCATGTGCTCCTGATACAAATAGTCCGCACAAGCCCCGAAGACGTCTCTGGTGCGACAACTTCGCGACGACTGGGGGTCGATTTTAGATTTCGGTCTAGACCAGTCGCGCGGGTCTAGTGACCATAATTTGTCGAGGTAGCGCGCGACCTGCGCGTTGATTCGCGATTTCGTCGTTCCTTGCTTCGCGAACCTGGGGTTAGGTTAGCTCGTATATAGCTGCGTTTTGCGGTTTTGTGGTCTGCTGTATACGTGATTGTTGTCAAATAAACATAAATAAATGTTTATTTGACAATCAAATGACAAATTTTATGGAAAGAGTCTTCGGGACACAATCTTCAGAGTCACTAGTCTTCTAACTGCAAAAACCAAAAGCTGTAGCATGAAGTCATAAAAATCCTTTTTCTTACTCTGTTATTGACTTTGACCCTGGAAAATGAAATATTTTTTTTGGCGAGCTCCACTGTCACATTCAGCATCACGACAGTCAATCAAATTTGATCATAAAGAGATGAAACTCACTGATGGATATTTCATCAGCATTTGTCAACCTCACGCCGGATCACAGCATGGTCATGATTGTCAAATAAACATTTATTTATGTTTATTTGACAACAATCACGTATACAGCAGACCACAAAACCGCAAAACGCAGCTATATACGAGCTAACCTAACCCCAGGTTCGCGAAGCAAGGAACGACGAAATCGCGAATCAACGCGCAGGTCGCGCGCTACCTCGACAAACTATGGTCACTAGACCCGCGCGACTGGTCTAGACCGAAATCTAAAATCGACCCCCTGTGCACATTCGCGTTTCATAGATAAATAATCGTTTCTGCGTTACACCCTTACGCCATCACGCGGAATCAAGTCAACAAATCATTATATCAATTGGTAATATTATGGCTACTCTACAAATACGATTATGACAGCGGTATAATTTTTTACAGATGAGAAAATCTTCAATAAAACGGCGAAAAAATGCAAATATAGTGAAAAAGTGAGATTACGCGAAAATTGAATCGATATATTTGTTGCTGAGTGAGATTACTGTGAGTGCCACCTCGACAACTGGACCCTAAAAACACGAAAATGTAACCATTTATGAGAAAGTCCATGCTGTTATCTGCACGGTATACCACCCACCTTTAGGGCGGATACCAAAAAATCCCCTAGAAATGATGGTACACTTCTTTCAGATTTCTAAGTATTTACAAATCTTGAATAACTCATCCCTTATTTACAGGGTCACAGAGTCATTGTGACCGTAGCGTCATCATGCACTTCTCATAGTTCTCATACAAAAGTCTGCATATACTCCCGAAAATGGTTGATTGGAACATTGGAAGTCGAAATATGTGTTTGAAATTTTGAGATACAGTACTCCTGCGCCGCCATGTGCTCCTGATACAAGAGTGTCCGCACAAGTCCCGGAAATGTCTCCGCGCGACGACTTTGCGACGACTCTGAAATATAAGGTAAAACTAGGGGTACCGGGACACCATGCCAAAGTCGACCAATGCTGGGACATTATATTCCCTCCTAATTAATAGAAAGGTGTGTGATCTAATATTGTATCAAAAAAATTTTGAGTGTTCTTAAGAGTAATCCCAATCACGAACCAAATTTTGGGCGAGCTGTGGCAATGATTAGATAATGAAAAAAAATCAACTAGAAAATGGTATATTGTGTGGCCAAGAATCGTGTCCTAGTTCACCACCGTATATATTGAATTCTGACCCATTACTAGGACGCGACGCGTCCGGCTTCACCAAGCGGTGGAGAAGTGGAGTAACCCAGTACTGAGACACATCGTTTGTTGTTAGTTGTTGAATTGTTATTGCATAAATGACTAAACTAACAACAAATTATGGTCAAAAACGTGATAGTCCATAGTAATTCTCAATATTTGTATGTAACTGTGATGAAATTTCCAATGTACAATCCGGAGCAACGTGTCCTGTCCCAGTACTGCTACATTTGACCGTCCTAGTACTAGGTCAAACCACAAATCGTGTCCCAGTGTTGGGCCAAATCAGGTCTCCAGAAAATTGGCTTTTGTTATTATTTTAGAACACTTTTGGCCATTTTTTTTCTTGATTCATGAAGGTAAATAGTATAGTTATAGGTAAGAGAAAAAAATTTTTCTCAGATGAGAAAATCTTCAATAAAACGGCGAAAAAATGCAAATATAGTGAAAAAGTGAGATTACGCGAAAATTGAATCGATATATTTGTTGCTGAGTGAGATTACTGTGAGTGCCACCTCGACAACTGGACCCTAAAAACACGAAAATGTAACCATTTATGAGAAAGTCCATGCTGTTATCTGCACGGTATACCACCCACCTTTAGGGCGGATACCAAAAAATCCCCTAGAAATGATGGTACACTTCTTTCAGATTTCTAAGTATTTACAAATCTTGAATAACTCATCCCTTATTTACAGGGTCACAGAGTCATTGTGACCGTAGCGTCATCATGCACTTCTCATAGTTCTCATACAAAAGTCTGCATATACTCCCGAAAATGGTTGATTGGAACATTGGAAGTCGAAATATGTGTTTGAAATTTTGAGATACAGTACTCCTGCGCCGCCATGTGCTCCTGATACAAGAGTGTCCGCACAAGTCCCGGAAATGTCTCCGCGCGACGACTTTGCGACGACTCTGAAATATATATGATGCGCGCGCATCCAAGTGCCCACAAAGTGGTCGCAAAGTTATCGCGTGGCAGACGACTTTGAGGATTTTACGTGAGATGTGGATCAGGAGCACATGATAACACAAGAGGGTATCTTGTGTTTCTGTTTGGGACTCAAAGCGGGCACTTGGGATTATGAGCAATATCTTTCAACAATTTCTACTCCTGCTTGATCAGAGAAAAATACCCGAATTCGTTTTTACTTATTTGAAGAGTGTTGATGCTAACCTATAATGAGAATACGGAACCTCAGCAAAATTTTGATCACTTTTGTGTGAAACAAGAAAAAGTGAAATGTGGAGAGTCGTTGAAGATATTTTGAAATTGAGCATTAAGCATTTACTTTTAAATAAATTTCTGGCTCTCTAAGTACCTTTCGAAGCCAAAAACATTAAAAAACACATGAGAATCAAATAGAGTTAGATACTTTTCGGATTCGGGGTTTTTTCATTGATTGTGCCAATCAAACGGGAATATCCTTTCCTTGTAGCTACAATCATGTGTGAGCTTTTTAGATCTGCCTAATTTGTTCCCCCCCCCCCCCATTACTTATTTTGTTCACTGCAGTAGGTGATGACCAAAAACCGATATTCGTGGTAATTTTCCTTCGGTGCATCGTAGGGTGCCTTTTGACCACGCAAGTCCCCCCCCCCTCCCACAGCTTATCTTTCGCCGTTGGAGCGAGAGAGAAAATTCCCTGCTCTAGGGTCCTCTAGCTATTGCTCCAATATAGCGAGGATGAGCTGTGAGGGAAAAATTTCATTCCGTGAAAGGTAGCCCTAACAATCTGGAAGAATTCTGATAAATCTATGTCAATCCTAGGAACATATTCCTTCGCCCTGATAAAATCTCTACACGCTGTAATTTTGGAAAATAATGGGGAATACCAAAAATTTACAATCTTGTAATTTTGAAGTTTTTTGTCATTTTTCGACTATATAGTTATTTTTCGTGTCAGAAAAATTCCTGAGCCCGGGAAGTGAGTTTTAATGTGAGCTAATTATGAAAATTTGAAAATGTTAAAAGGCGGTTATCTAGCTACTAGGTATTTGTATACAAATTACACTAGAACTATCATGTTATGGTACTCATCTCCTCTACCAAGATTCGAGTCGATCTAGACTGAATTTATGTACGCAACGTAAGATTTTATAAGTATGATAATAATCAGCTCCAAGGTAACGACTGAGCTGATTCCTCACTTCTTGCACTTCACCAGCTTCTCACACGACAAATCTTGTTTTCACTCACACAGACTGCACGGATCTGTCTGCCCGTCGAACGTGACAAATTGATTGTGGGTCCAGTCTGGGTGTGAGATTCAACGTCCTTTGGAGCTTGCGGGATTGCCTCACAAAGCTCAAGCTCTGCAGCTGTTGCAATTGCAAGCCCCCGTGCTCCTTGAGCATTCCATCGACGTTGCGGCTCTGCCCCCGAGGGGATTATTCGAATAGCCCGCGCCGATCACGTAATGTACGCGGTGCGAACTCATATGACCATCCACACACTCTTGCGCATCAGATCGCAGACTGATCAAAACGCAATACATATAGTTATGTATGAGGGTTACATTTGTGTCTGCAGTTTCCGATATATCTCAATTGTATACCCCTTCGTTTTGGTGTGTATTTTTCCGTATGCAAACAGATATGTATATCTTCTGAGGATGTGGTCTTTTGTCCTTTCTGACCTGAGACTTGTAAAATCCCTTCTGATTCCTGCTATGCGATATCCTAATGATCAATACTTTGCGGTGAGACGTGATCACCTCACAATCTTATGATTTTTCTGTGAAAATCCAATAGAAGTCATACTTCTTCAGTCCACAATTACGGTTTAGGCTCAAAACGGAAATCTCATCTGCACTGACATGACATAGATTTACCGAACATGGCGAAAGGAATGAATATAGATATTTTGATATTTCTCATTCCGTAGACAGTAAACATACATAGCTCTAGTGTACTCTTGGATTAAATATGTTTTCTGAATTTTTTTCGAGCGCCACGGTGAACGCATTCATGGAAAATTGTAATTATAACTTTCGCTGCTATCACTAATAGCACAGCAGGTATTTTGATATACCTGTGCAAGCAGAATGAGTGCCCGCGTTGGGAAGACTATGCCAGCCAATATTTTTTGGGAATCCGTGGAGACACGAATGATCTGTTATTAGCATCGAAAAATTCGTATTCCACATATTCACGACTCTTTATATTTTCTGCTCGACAATCGACGTAGGAATTTCCAATAGGCGATTTTTCCTCATCCGTTTCATGGAAACCTTTCGAATCCATGGACTATGATTGATCTGCAAAAGTGATGTTCTACATAATTCTCCAATCACGGAACTCAAACCATGCTGCCCTCGGGAGGAAAAAGATCGGGTACTACGAAATTAAACACTCCCGAGAACACTCCTCAGAATATTCGTAATGTTTCAATTTCTGGCAATGACCAATGAAAATATGATTACGGTACTTATAGTAAAACGTTCAATAACCAGTTTAATAACAAAAAATCCAAAATTTTCTTTGTGGATACAGAAAGGTTAACATTTCGAGACTGAATGTTTAAATTTAAAATTATATTTATTGACCTTCTCCCTCACGGCGGCAGCAGCATCCTGGGATGTATTGGCATCGAAGATATCCAGAGCTTGCTCGTGCTGTATTAACAGCTGACATGATAGAGATAACACTTTCACGCCATTTTTTTAGTCCGCGTGACGTAAAAGTTCGATTTTGAGTCTGAAACCCAATGAAGAAGACTGGCAGTCGACAAATTATCCCAAGTACAGAATTTAACATCTTTAAAATTATTTCATTCTCGAATTTAGTCCTCAAACATCGAGAAGAACCTATAATTCATTTGTCAAAAACATATTGGGCCGAACTTTCAGTTGCACCACCGAAGAATCTCAGTATGAAAAATTCGATACACTCCGGGTCAATATTCGATTCTCAATACAAAAAGTTACGACATGATTTTCTAAAATCATTCTTTGCTCTGATCATTCGGATTCGGGCGTATACACCAGAAATTAATAAGCTAATGATATCAAATATGACCATTGAATCCGCTCACTCGAGTCAACATTCTACATCCGTATTATCTTTGGGGATATTAGATGAAACATTGTCTCTGTGAATTGTTCGGGGGGGGGGGGGAGATCTGCAAACTAATATTATTTCACGGTCTCCGATGACTCTTAGCCAAAGGCAGCTTTTGCGCTCGAGTTTGCGCAATCCATTTAGCATGCAAACTCAACAAAACAAGCTAACATTATTACTCTTAATAATAGCTCATGGAAACTCTTCATGAATATGCAAAGCCACGCAAGAGATGAGCAAAAAGAGCTTGCGCAAGATTGGCTTTAAGAGAGTGACTTTATCAGAGAGAGTATAGCCACTTGTCTGCTCTCTCGTTCTTCTCGTTGACACCTTCAATCTTGCACCACATTTTGCATTTTGATTTTTTTCTGAAATCCAAGGGCTTCAATGTGTTATGCTACGAACAAAAAGTCTTGTCAAGAACTTGAAGTACGACCTTACTATTCCTCAGAGGATTAGGCTCTGCCGTTATGAAATCACTTTTTTCCTCAAAGTGCAAGAAATCGAATCAGAAACCCGTACTCGAAAAATGATGTTCATGCAATAATCTTTTCCAGACATGACAAAACTGTAAAGTTATATTCGCTATCAGTCGTTGTAGCAGTGAATTTATCTCGTGAAATAGCTCGAATACCGAAAGAAAAAATTATGTGCATTTAATGTAGACTATTTTAGATAAACTTCATCATGCTGAGAAAGTAGTGAAAGAGAAAAAGGAGAGTCTCATCTTACGCAATAGATAAATGATCTATCCTCCTCTCAGAGATCGGGTTAGCGCAACAATTTATCAGCTCATCGATTGAGAACGTGCAGTTAGCTGATGGAAAAACCGATAGAATTACACTTAATCCTGCTCCTTAATTGGAAAGTATTGATGTTCACCGATGGGTACGGTAGAAAAAGCTGCGAGATCCTGTAGATTTTTTTTTACAGACAACCATAGCGGATAGCATATTATTTCTGTGGAAAATTTATTCTAATTTTTGAAAGAATTATTATCGTGCGAATGAAGAATGTTTTTGTGAAAAACACCATTAGCATTATGCTACATTCGTCAATGAGAATTTGCATTTGAAGGCTCCCAAATTCTGCACAAACACAATTTGAACATAGGTTAATTTTTATTAGAGGTATATCGCACATGGGGTCGCAGCTAAGAAAAATTAAATCATCCGAGAAAAATGTGAGTCGAAAGTAAGCCAAAGAAGATTAAAATCGAGCGAGCGAATCAGTACTCAAAACAGATGATGTAGCCTCATATTTTTTTCCTGCAGCATGTACATGATAATAACGTTCTCAATGATGAGAAAAATTCTCTTCACAGCCTCAAAGCAAGCCCAAAATTGATATACTTCTGAATCCATCAATTATTGCCGGAATCAGTCTCTCCATATTCTACGCAAGACAAAATATATCCCGGGCTCAGAACAGACAAATCTTCCCAAAAACAAAAATGACCGAAACAAGGGGTATGAGTAAATGACGTCAAACCCTCGCAAATTCGATTTCAATCACGCAAAAATAAGTCCTGAGTTTCGCTTCCTCCTCCTCCTTGCTTTCGTATAAGACACCCGCGAATTTAAGCGCACAAATCTGCTCAAGGTTGAGATGCGCGGAGGACGCGTCAGAGCAAAAGATCTCTACTAGACATATTCCGAGCACGATTTGATCTCAGCCGAGGCTTACTTATAGTCCCTGTGATGCCCTACAAGCCACACATAATATCCTGTCTAGAGGGCAACCTAACCTCTACATAGAATTGCTACTCTGTTGAATCAAGTTTACCGTAGTAATACTATATAGGTCATGACGATCCCTGGTAGAAATGTGACCAATTTTTTTGGCCATCCATGCAATATATAGATATAGTGACAATGCGATTAGGTTAGACTTGGCCAGTTTTTGGCCAAAAAATGCTCACAATTTCTACCAGGGATGTCACCCTTTGAATGACAATCGTAGCCCGAAAGCTGGACAAACTCTACGCGAACATCGCCAGGTGTCTACATACTGTCCGTGGAGGTGGGCATCCCTCTTTCGTGGTAAATTCATGCGAAACTCGGCCAATCAGCTCGAGAGAGCTGCAACCAACCGCTTCGATTGGCCTCATCCTGTTATATAGCTTTCGGACTTCCAATGTGTTGTAATTGTATTGGTATGTAGTTGTATGTATAATCTATATGCTTGTGTGTGTAGCAGTTAGAGGACAGAAGTGAATTGTGAGACGTGCGATGTTTGGTTTGGCAATTCAAGTGCGTCAGGCGTTGACGAATGTATTGCAGTCCGTGAGCTTGCAATGCTATTAGATCTGTAGATACTGAAACGATAGCAAGAGAGCTTTTCAGGGTAGATAAAATTTTGATGCTGTAAGAGAGAAGAAGGAGATGTCCTTGCTGTTGGAGACACGTATGTATGGGTTAGATGCGTTGGGTAAAAACGCAGAGAGACCCTTTGGGAGCTACAAACAACACCCCGAGACTGTCTTTCTATTCAATTTGCAGAGGCAATTGGCTTGATACGCGCACGAGATCTGCAGACACGAAGATATACATCGGGAGATACGTGCCCGCTCTCTCTTTTTCGTTGTCTTGGGTGTGATGAAAAATTCGTGAGGGCTTTGGTGACGGTGATTCGTTTTCTTGAAATGACAAAAGGATTTTCTGTACGCACGACAGCGAGAGCAGTTTCGTAGCAACCACCCTTACATCTTTTGTGTTGTTTATTTCAAGAAATGAACGTGTTTTCTATTTGAATTGATACTCTATTCAATGAGACTGCTTTCGAGTGAATTTCATTTGCTCGTTCAGATGTTTTCCAACTTCTTGAGACACTTACTTTGGATCTCACTGATCGGTCACTGGAAAAATTTCTGACACAAAAAAGTCAAAAACTAGTTACCAAATAATAAAAAGCGTTATAGTGCAGAGAAAATGGATGATTTTCGGTTATTTCCATTTTTTGTAGGGTACAATGATGACTGACTCCATCTTTGCTTTCACGCGTTCCCAAGACTACTTGAAGAAATTGATCCGGTTTTTTTCGATATTCCTTATGTGGCAATCAAAAGTTATTACAAATATCAGCATTCGGACATGTACATTGTAGTAAACAGAATATATGACAGGGTTCATAATGTTTCCTGGTCACTGCCTTGAACTATTTTTAAACCAGCGTAGCATAATAATATTTTGGAGTGTCTACAGTACCTTCAGTAAATCCGCACTCGAAACTTATTCTTGGGTTCTAGGAAGTTTTTTTGACACTAACAATAATGAAAACTAGCGTTGTTATCTCTCTGAATGAAATTTGTAAAATGATGAGTGATGATTTATTGATAATATTGAAATGAACTTTTTTTATGGAGTTGGAAAAGATGGCATATTGTGAATCAGTAAATTGATCAGTCAATCCCACCCATAACTCACACAGCTATGTAATATATTTTAGCAAGACCAAATCGAATTATATCGAACCCGACCGAACTAGATTGAATCAGGTCTAACTAGACCGAACTAGATAGAATTATTAGACTTTAATAACCAAGCTATGGGCCGAACTTGACTGAACTAAACCGGAACAGGCCGAACTAGGCCAAATTCGACCGAAATAGAACAATTTGATCGAAGAAGGCCGAACCAATCTAAATTAGACCGGCCTGGACTGGATTAGACCAAATTAGACCAAATTAGACCAAACTAGAACCGATTAGTCCGAATTAAACCGAACTAGACCGCACTAAGACCGCACTAAGACTGTCATGGTAACAATTATTGTAAACTAGAAGTATGGTATGGCACTAGTGCGGTACTGGTGCGGTACTAGTGCGGTACTAGTGTGGTCCTAGTGGCCTTAGCAGTGCTATATACATAGTGCGGTCCTAGTGGTCGTACCATCACTAGTGAAGTACAAAAACCGTACTAGTACCGAACTGGACCGTACAAAAACTGTATTAGAATGAACTAGACGCGATCACACAAGACCGCGCGTTCATCCATCCGCTCATCTACCCGACCACCTAACCTCCCACCCACAAACCCATCCGACCATCAATCCACCCATGACCCATGCGGCCCGCCCGCATCACACTTTAACCCATCTACGTAGGCAACCCGATACGTGAAATCTGGACGGACAAATTTTGGACTGGCGTTGAATGAAACTCTAAAAGATATTTCAATTTCTTCAATTACCAAGGGACATCACGAAACATCAATAAAAATTGATCCACTTACATTTTCATTCACGTGAACATTCTCTGCCAGCGGATAACTGCTCTGCACTTGTGTTGCAATATTGAGAGAATAGAATAACATTAACTATTCAGTGAATCAAATAACTAATGTATAACCATAGACCTATCATCCGAGTGAATCAGATAACTATAGTATGAACCTGATGTGATATAGCTACATCAGCTCCTGAGCTGGAGTGTTCAGAAGATCATTTCAAGAGTCGTAAAACTCGCTAGCCACTGAATATATTATTGCGACTCTCTATTGTGGAGGATTTAACTATGTCGTATACAATGCACGAAGCGAGACAAAGTCATCTCGAATAACAGAATGTATTCCATATCTTCCAAGTCGTAAAGAAGCAGCCATCCTCCATTTACTTACTGCGAAGATAAAATCAATGTTTGTCATTTTGAGTCATCGGTTCGGAGTGAAATCTTGTAAAACCTCAGATGAAATGTATGACTCAACTTTCTTCGCACAAATCAGTAAAATTTGATCCAATCTGATGTAATTTCATAATTTTATAGTAGAAATTCACGACGGATCAGTGAAGTTGCCCAACAAATCAGTAAAATTCCTTGTTAAGGGAAAAATTTTTACTAACTTATGCGGAGAGAGCACCTTGATTTTCTTTTGTTAAATGAATTCTTGAGGTCTGTATTTTTGTTACTCACTTTGCAGCATGCATACTACAAAATAACATGTTGAGTTAACAATTTGTCCCTGATATTTTAGTATCTCTTCAATCAAAATATATCCGCAGAATGGAGAAATGTGGTGATAATGAATGAAGTGCATTGTGCAGAATTGTTGATGTCTTTCTTCCTGTCCATACGACACAATCACAGCTATTTAAAAATTTCTTCATTCATTCTAGAAAAACTTTCGCGAATTTTGGCAAACAGATTTCATTCATCACACAAAAGAAAAAATCATAACTACATTGAAATGACTGATTAGTTTCAATCAAAGTAAGCCTTGACCATTGATGCAAGTGCATGCCCAACATAACTGTCCAGAACAGATTCATTCCATCCTTATAATAAGATATTAGACGTTATCGGAGATGACAGTGATTTCCGTTTATCAGAAAAATAATCACCTCGTATGTCGAGTCCGGTTTCAAACCGTTCAAACATCATGAGCAAAGAGTCACACAGAGAATCCGAGATGTTTCCGCACGATCAAAGAGGTACCCAGCAACAGTCCACTCGATTTATCCGACGAGGCTCGACGTTGCGGCAGAGGTATTCCTGTTTAGCTATATATATATATATCTAGCCTATGCATCCTATACCCCACATAGCCGCAATTCAATAATCTTCGATAGCCACCTGTTCCAAGGCCTGTCACTTCACTATAGATTCACCTCTACATTGCAACGACACTCGATCCGAGTCAACCATCAGGGGATATGCTCTCGGTACTCAATTCCTTTTCCCGCATTTCGCATTCCGACACGGGTATATTGCTCTCAAGAATTCTGTGCGTGCGATACGTGACCTATCCCAGCATCTTCTTCACGAATTCTCAAGTTGTTATATTTTTATATAGATATATATGGAAGTTGCACTCTATATCGATCGTACAAGCTTGAATAAAATAATGCTATCCTATATTGCATCCCCTGGAGTCATTCACAGAGTGATTTAGTACCTGCTTGCTGGTCTATTAAGGAGTAAGGAGTATAAGGATAAGATAGAGAGAAGCATATAAGAGACTACTCTGCCAAAGGGAGGAAATGATAGCCATTCCGGTGGAGATTTTATTCATACAGTCGAGACTGAGTTTTAGAAGGATTGCAGTTCCATTGACTTTCAAGTTTTGCCAAGTTATACAGTGTAGGTACAGGAAACCTGCAGTGAGGGATGGTAAATTCAAATTTCCCGCTCAATGGTTACGCTTAAGGTTGATTTGCGAGTATTTCAATTTACTCTTCAGTGGCGGGTCAAAATTCGTTGATAGTTCAATAATTTTTTGATTCATTTGTAAATATGCTGATGAAGGAAATATGCAGTTCGGTCTGTAGTTCATTTTTTATGTGGTTCACCTTAATCGGTTTTTTGATGATGATTAACCTCTATATGATAATTCATTCTACTTTTTTTCTTCTGGGAATTCTCTTTTCTTGTGCTCGACGCACTGAGTGTCGTGAATGGAACAACGAATTTATTGAGGTGTTTTCGAGCAGATTGTTCTATTGATCTTGCGCCAACCTTTATTAGTTTATCAAAATTGCACAAGAATCATCGGAACATTTAAACATGCCGAGGCGAGCTCATCTCAAAATCGGATATCTCACACCAAAATAACCACTGAGAAATTGTACACGTGCAATTTTTGCATCAATCGATACACATTTTTTGTGAAATTAAGTAGTCCTCATAAATGCTCGCATCGACTTGGTGATGCCTGTGCGATCTCGTTGAGCGAATTAACTTTGGCGTAATATCAATAAAATCTCCTGCTCCAAGACTTCAGAAAGAAATCGATTATCTCATCCGAAACTATTATGCTATTACTGATTTCACGATTCACCACTGAAATAAAATTAACTTCGCTAAAAATGTTGCTAAATAGAAAATTATTTCGCATTTTGAATCCATTGATAAAATCAATTTTGTGAAACTCATAATAAGTGAAACATCCAATATGGTACCGTAAGAAAGCTATCTGTGAGAAAAATTCATTCCGCACGTGATGTAATTCATCATACTCCGATCATCCGTTTTATTTTTCAGGATTTTTCTTGGAGAATTCTTTGCCTCGGAAATAAATCCATCATAAACTCATTCCCATATAAATATTGAAAACTGGATCCATATAGAAGGTTTACCTCGGGTTCTACGGTTAAATCAGTGCTAGAAAAATGCGAATGGAATCTCATACAAAAGTTCCCGTCTCGCTACATAAATATGATACTCCGCCATGCAGAGATAGACCAAGCAATCAATATTCGTGAGTATCTCCTGCAAAGTAAACGAACTACCGTCAAAACGAGCGAGTAGTATATGCATGAAAATCTATGAAAAACAATTCGCCGCTCGACTGCACCGTTTCAAATAGGTATACAATCCAATTTTCCGACCCGTTCCATTTTTTTTTATTTTTGCTGACAATAGCAATTCATTCCACAGAGTCTAAATGATTCGGACACTGAACCATCTGTCAAATATGAATGTCTCTCCCTCATTCCACTTGCCTCATATGAATCCCAAGAATTCGACATAACTCAAAATCATGCTTCACAAAAAAAAAAAAGAAACAACGCCGACAGGGCAAGAGATGGCAGACAAAGACGTGCAAGTTGCAGAAAAAAAATTGTTAGGATAGGTATTATCCAATGACAGAAAGAGAAAGCGGCAAAAGTGATGTGAAGATGCGAAACTTTGCACGTGCGAACCTGGATATAACTACACTATACACACAAAGTCGAGAACAGAAGAGCAAAACTCTCACCCTGATGTATGAGGGTATGGAATAGCTTCCCTAGTCTCGAATGTAGCATGTAGGTCATCCATGCGCGACCTATGCCGTGGTCCATTCGTCACCAGCGAGTCACATGCCCGAGCGATCGTTAATCGTCGTCAGAGCCTCAAGCAGCAGCTCTTGTACCGATTCGTGCTGAGAACCATCTGAGAACTCCGTTTTCAGCACTCATTATGAAAATCCCGCGTTTACGCAACTCGGTGATAAGATCATGATAATCAACCAAACCCCCGACCAAAATTTCATTGTCCGAACCCCCCTCATCGGGTTACCTACGTGGAAAGGGTGATGTGTAATGTGTGGCCGTGTGGATCGTGTGAATGGGTCGATGGGCCAATGGGCGGATGGGTCGGCGAGTTGGTGGGTAGGTGGGAGGTGGTCGTTTTGTTGGGTGGATGGTGGTTGGATCTGGTCTGGCCTGGTCTAGTCCGGGTCCAATATATGAGCTCCTGATACACATCTCACGTGAAATACTCGAAATCGTCTGCACGCGATAACTTTGCGACCACTTTGCGGGCACTTGGATGCGCGCGCATCATATATATTTCAGAGTTGTCGCGCGGAGACATTTCCGGGACTTGTGCGGACACTCTTGTATCAGGAGCACACGACAGCGCAGGAGTATTGTATCTCAAAATTTCTAATACATACTTCGACTTTGGATCAACGATTGTGAGATTTACGCAGACTTTCGTATGAGAAGTGCATGATTGCGCTGAGGTCAATGTGACTCTGTAAATAAGGGATGAGTTATTCAAGATGTCTAAATGCATGTTTAGAAATCTGAAAGAAATGTACCATGATTTCTCGGATTTTTTGGTATCCGTCCTAATAGCGGTATGATTTATGGATGATTGAGTGGTACGCGGTGCAGATCACAGCCATGGAATTTTTCATGCAAATTTTTCATGCAATTTTTCTTTCTTTATTATTATTATTATTTTTTTTTTTTTCAAGTAACTTGAGTTACATTTCCGTATACTTCATGCCCTCAGTAGTCTAGGCTATGTCCAAGTACAGGGATCCCTCGTTATCCGCGGGTTCGGTGCCAGAAAAGTACCACGAAGAATAAAACCGCGGATAAAAAGAGCTTGGTCTCATAGGGGTTACGTTGCACTCAGTTGGCACATCACGAAACACGTGATGATCTATTGGTGTCTAAATTGAGTAGATTATGAAAGCACTTTGCAATATTGATGCATGAGAACATCGAATTCCCGAAGTCGAAGAAAGAATTAGTGCTCAAACCTTCAAGAAATCTATCAGAATTTGCTTCAAAACTTGGATAAATCAGTCATTTTCGACAGTTTTGCTGGTCTTTCGCAGCTTTTTGCATTTCTCTAAATTGTTGATGGCTTGAACAGTGAAAGTGAGATTCGCAGTCATCATGAGGTCATGTTTCATCGCCGAATCTCTAACACACAATTCAAGGGTGATAATTGCAACAATCATTTTTGACCCCGATGTCTGCTCATGTGCAGCACGAGATAGATTTCCTGTCGGTAGCTCAAATGCAAAATCCTCAACACTTCTGTGGTGCAAGTTGATGAGGGAATCTGAGATTCATTGGATGCACATCATTCTAACCTCGTGGTTGAGATATATACCTATCTCATTCTAGGTGATCACGGAACATTGATCGTTGATCATACACTGGCGAAATGTTTGGAAATAAGACATTTCCGAACAGTGTAATGACCATCGATCCGCGGATAACGAAACTAAGCCGCGTACAGCAAGGGGCGAGCGCAAACCAACAATCCACGGATACTAAAATCTGCGGATAATAAATCAGCCAATAACGGAAATCCCTGTAAACATTTTTACTTTGCAACAAACGAGGAACCATAATATGTCGATTCAACTTTTTCACTCATTCAACTTAAATAGTATTTTCATACATATAATTCATGTTTTTTTCCCAGCTAGCATGTCGATGTACAAAAAACGTCTAAAGGACGTCAGCCACTGGACATCGGACGTCCTGCTGAACGTCCGATTTTACGTCCTGGAGACATTCTTAGGACGGCCTACTTCCAATTTTTATGCGTTTTTACACGTCCTCGGGACGTTCAAGAGGACGTCCAAATAACGTCCAAAGGGACATCCTGAGGTCATCCGACGGACGTCATGAGGACATCCAGAACTCGGACTATAAAATACATGAAAAATGGCAAAAAATTTCATTTTTAATTCCAATTACACGTTGAACTGCATTTTTTGGGTCTTTTCTATTGAGTTGATATTCATATTTATATTTTCAAGACGTATTTGATAAGGTAATGCTGAAAAAATTTTACAATGTTGAGACTGCCGACGCTGGGATTTGAACCTGGTACCTTCGGGTTATGAGACTGCGATCTTGTCCACTCGACCAGAAGCACGTGCTACGCGGGGTGGTTTGATATGCCTACCTGACCCTCGACCATGGAGAGATATAAGTTCTAACTATAGTTCGGTCTTATATTTGTTGAAAATATGAACAAGTATGATCATTTGAGAAAAATGAGCTGTGATTTGGCTATGCAATAAATAATGCACCAGGATGAGCGTGCATCATTGCACGGACTTTGCATTCCAAGATTCAAAAGTAAATTGATGGATAATAACGACAGTTATGAAAAGAGGCTGTCTTTCAAAAATCAAAATTCGTGTGAGCAAAAAATTAGAAACCGATTTCTCCCATTAACATTTATTGTAAATTTTTCGTGTGTTAAACGGTTGTTGTCAACCAACAGACTGGTATCAACCAGGGCGGATTTCGCAATTTAGCATTTTGTGTTATATTGATTTATCGTAAATTACGTGCATATTACTCTCGTCAATTTGAAAATTATTCAAGATTAATGTTTCAATCAAATGGCCATCAGTAAATGATCAGGAATTATAATAATCACAAAAGATCAGGACTATCGGGGTCGTAATTCATATTCTATATTCCATCGCAGAATTATTCTGGAAAAATATTCATGTGGAAGCAAAACACGCGTCTTCGAAACGAGATCAATGTTTCGTTCAAGTGTTCGCGACAAGAAGTATTAGAAAGATATAACAATATTCATTATTATTCCATATGTTTGCGGGACAAAATAATTTCAAAATGTCCACTGAAAGACGTAGAAAAAACGTCCTACAGACTTGAGAATGAGACGCTTTTGAAACGTCAGTAACGCAATGTCCAAAGAACGTCAGTATTATGTCTTTGATAAGACATCGAACCAATGACTGAAACCGTACGTTCAAAAGACGTCTAAAAGACGACATACTCTTGTCGTCTGTGAGACATTCTATAAATGTCAGCTGCAGTAACGACGGGAGGACGTGTTTCAGAGGTTTTTATTTGGACGTCTCATGTGGTACATCTTTTTGGTGGTGTTCCGGACATCCATTTTGAGGTTATGAAATTTATGTCCGACGAAGAACATCATTTGGACATCCCTCTTGAAACATGAAAGAGGGGACGTCCAAAAGTCGTCCTTTGGTCAACTTTTTGAACGTCTCAAAAACGTTCTGACGCCGCACATAAAAATGACGTCCTCAGAACGTCCGATGTCCGGTAAATGCTAGCTGGGTTTGCGTCTGCAAGAAATTAACAGCAACGCCATACTTACCAGTTTCATGGAATTGCGACAACCGTAATTTGTTGTCTTGATTTACGCGTGTCGGCGTAAGGGCGCGTGAAACGCAGAAATGACGCATCTCTCGAATGCGCATGTGCACAGTCGTCGCAAAGTTGTCGCACGAGAGATGTCTTCGGGACCTGTGCGGACTATTTGTATCAGGAGCACATGATCGTACAGGAGCACTTATTATTATATATTTGAGTTCGCTGATATATACGTATTTCGACCATTTCCGGGACTTGAGCAGACTTTTCTATGACAAACGCACGATGGCGGAGGAGTTACTATGGAGATGTCACTCTTATATACTAATTCGTCCTGAGAACTCCGTTTTCAGCACGCAAAAATCGAAAATCCCGCGTTCAAGCAAATCGGTAATAGTTAATGATAATCAATCAAACAGTGGATGCGTCTACAATCTACATGAGACTGATTCAGCGCGGATTCAGCGCCGATTCTTGTCCGTACGGAAGGATAGTCGATAAAACAGGACTCTTTTTGTGCTCTGTTATTTCGACTTTTCGTCCGCACGGACAAGAATCTGTGCTGAATCTGTGCTGATTCAGTCTCATGTAGAAGCAGCCACTCAACCAAAATTTTATTGTCCGAATTCCGCTTTTCGTGATGCCTATACGTGCAAAGGCTGATGTATGTATGATGAGTGGCCGTGTGGGTCGTGGGTGGATTTGTGGGTGATGGGTAGATGGGTAGGTGGGTAGCTGATCGTTTAGATGGGTGGATGGTGGTTGGATCTGGTCTGGCCTGGTCTAATCTAGGTCCAATACATGTACTCCTGATCCACATCTCACGTAAAATCCTCAAAGTCGTCTGCCACGCGATAACTTTGCGACCACTTTGCGGGCACTTGGATGCGCGCGCATCATATATATTTCAGAGTTGTCGCAAAGTTGTCGCGCGGTGACATTTCCGGGACTTGTGCGGACACCCTTGTATCAGGAGCACACGAGGGCGCAGGAGTACTTTGTATGTATTTAGGTGACGTTATTTTGCGTATTTCTTCTATAACTCGAAGAATATCTATTTTATCGGAAAATGTGTGGAATAACTTTTTGTAGGGCTCTTCAAGATCTAGTAAAACGATTCCGTGACAATTCTTCGAATGATGCGTCCATTTTGAGCTATAAGATGTTATTGTTGAAATGTTATGGATTTTGCAATATTTTCACGATATATATCGCACTCTTTATTTTATATTTTTCAGCTCATTTAGGGGAGCAGGAAGATTTGGTGGAGCATTTTCTTCAAGTTTCCATCGAATATATCCAAAAATGTGGTCTAGACAATATCCCGTATTTACCAAAGTTGCTGGAAATGCGGAATGTAGAGTACGGTGTATCGTGAAAATATCGCAAAATCGAGAAAATTCTAACAATGATGTCTTATAACTCAAAATGGATGCATCATTCGAAGAATTGTCATCGAACATTTTTACTAGATCTTGGAGAGACCTACAAAAATGAGTACAAAAAGTTATTCCACACATTTTCCGATAAAACAGATATTCTTCGAGTTTTAGAAGAAATACGCTGTTTTATAGCCCAACTGATACTTTTCACTCATGTTGTTTATATAGAGAAAAATCAATCTACTCGCCATTTAAAAATGTGAACCGATACGATTTAGGTGAATATTCGGAATTCGCAGGCATTTTTTTGACACCTATCGCACCTTGAGGCCAGGTGTGTGTGAAAACACGCACTCAACCATATACCTCAAGATTTATCCAATTATCTCGAGTGGTTAATACAATGTTTGTGCAATTTGACTGATTTTTTAGCAGCAAATCTTTGCAAATTTGTCATTCCATGTCCAAACTCAAAATTCGCACAACTTTCAAGAAAAGCGGTTTTAGGAAAAATGAAAGAATATACGTGTCCAGATGATTGAAGATACGTTAACCATTTGCAACGCACGATCTTACATACCAACATGTTGGCACATACTTTTTTCTATTCATCGATGTGTATATAAACGTGTTAGAAATGGACTAACAGATGTGCTACATAGCTTCACAGTATAGAAGATCATGTAGGTGCACACATTGGGCTGTAACGGGTCAAAGTTATATATGACCGCTCAGAGTTGCTACGCGGATATTTACATCGACTGATTGGCAATTTGATGTTCGCTACGCCATCGACTGGCTTCGCAGATTTGGAACATTCGAGTTTCGTAAGCTCATGATTCCGCGGATGTTTGTGTTATATACTGATGGCCTGATAATAATCGGCGTAATCACACATCACGATACACATTTGCCTAAATTATTTTGAAGTCAGCGGGTAATGGATTTTACTGATGGGATTGCAGTCGATGCTCATCAATTTATTCGAGAGAGTAATCGCTATTTTTTCACGCTGGGACGAGCTTTTAACTATTTTAGTTGGCCAAACTTCAGATTTGTACACTCAGCTCGTACAATATCTCACATTTGGAAAGGAATAACATTTTAGTGGCATCAATCATTGACTAATAATACAATCTTGCTTTGAGTAGGGCTGCAGAATTTATTATACTCTACAAAGTGAGACAAATTATTATTTTTATTATCACATGCTTCTCAAATAAATGTTCATCAAAATCATATAGATATAGCGTCTTGCTGTTCTCCATGGTTCCGCACTTCAAACAGAAACAGTTCTTCATAGAATTCATATGGTATAACGTCTCCGACGATCCATTGGTTGCTGGTACATTTTTACATCCCGGAAAGATCTCTTTGGTCACTCTACAACTCAACTTTTTTGCATCCCCATCCGACTTTATCTAAATGATATTTATCACCCTTGGAAGTTACGGCAAATGCACTACCTTCATTATCCCATAAAATATCAATTACATCCTCGTCGAACCTAAATTTGTCAGTGTAGCTGTTATCCAGTGCATATCCATATTTGAACCAAACACCCTTAGTCGTACCAATGTAAGCAGTACCTTTTTCGAAATTCCCATCAGTTCCAGTCAGCACTTTTAACACGTTTACTTTTCCACCTTCAAGATTATATTTAACCGTTTCCCAACCTTTCAGATGAAGATGATACATATCACCCTCATAGCTTACAGCGAATGCACTGCCTCGATTATCCCATACGATATAATGAATTGTAGCTTCTAGATTAAATTTGTGGGTGTAACTTTTGTCCAATCGATCTCCATAGACGAAACGGACACCTTTGTCAGTTCCTATATATGCAGAACCTTTTTCAAAATTTCCATCATCTCTATCCAAAACTTTGAGGACAGTAACTTTTTCACCTTGAAGATTATATTCGACCGTTTCCCATCCTTTTAAATGTAAATGAAATAGACCACCTTGTGCGCCCACAGCAAACACACTGCCTCTATTATCCCATACAATATCACGAATTGCGGCTGTCATCTGGAACTTATCGGTATAACTTCTGTCCAAGTCAAAACCATATTTGAAACGGACACCTTTATCCGTTCCTATGTAAGCGGTACCTGTTTCAAATTCCCCATCATTTCCATCCAAAACTTTCACTACATTCACTTTTCCCCCTCCTAGGTCATATTGGACACATTTTTGACCGCCCAAATTTAGATGAAACATGTTACCGTCAAAGCTAATAGCAAATGCGCTGCCTCGATTATCCAATTCGATATCACGAATTGAAGCTTGCAGGTTTAATTTACTGGTGTGTCTTTTATCTAACTCATGTCCATATTTGAGACGAACACCTTCGTTCGTTCCTACATAGGCGCTTCCT
Organism: Eretmocerus hayati; assembly: GCA_029851415.1. Lineage (NCBI taxonomy): Eukaryota > Metazoa > Arthropoda > Insecta > Hymenoptera > Aphelinidae > Eretmocerus > Eretmocerus hayati. The sequence goes on from CM056742.1 coordinate 5,509,916, forward strand.
TTCTTAAATGTCCCATAATCTTTGTTCAGAACTTTGATCATGTTAACTTTCTCACCCCCAAGATCGTACTTGACATGATCATATCCATTCGAGTTCAAATGATACATATCACCTTTGTCGTCTACAACGAATACGCCACCTTGGTGATCAAGCATAATATCGCTAATACCAGTGTTGAGCTTGAATTTTTTTATATCTGGTACTTGTTTCTTCACTTGATCGCCATTCATGAAAAATACTCCATGATTAGTTCCAATGAAAAGAGCACCTTTTTTTATCCATCCACCAACTGGAGGTTCCTCGTTATACTCTTGAACCATGTATATTTTAATGGCGTTTTCAGTATCTCTGCATTCAGACACGTGAGAATTTATATTCCGTTTCCTCCTTGTACTGAATACCTCGAGAGTATCAAGTAAACAAAGCGAGGGATTGTTTGTGTTTTCTGAAATGGCAAGACCAAAATAATTTGGGGCATCGATTTCCATTCGTTCCGGAACGTGCTGATTCCGTCTATATTCGTCGTAATGTACAAGAACAAATTCGCCTTGTGAAGCCATATCCAATGCAGTAATCTCTTCAAAAGTTCCTGTCCATGGATCCATAATTCCATATCGTTGCGATGCTGGATTTGATGATTCAAGACCCATCCTATAGATTAAAGTAGCATGCCCGCCCTGTTCTTCATGCAAGTCCGAATTTTCGTTTAAATATTGTCTCCGATACGTTCGAAGCAACATTACGGGCATTTCGTTGGCTAAGCTTGACCTTACGATCGCCTGTACCCTAAAAGAAATCTCTGACAAAAAAACATTTAAACGAGCGTTACTACCAAATGAACTCAGTGGATCAAAATGTGTGATCGTATACAGTCTCGCTTCATTCAATTCATTATTGACAATTAACGAATTCAATCTGCCGACAAAATGTATACTTGTTCCATAAAAAATGTCGACAAAGCGCATGTTTCTTTCATCGTATTGTCTTAACGGAGGAGGATCTCCATCCCTTCTCTCGCGAGAAAAAAATCTAAACGCTAGCGCGTCTTGATAAGAAGCGCTATCAGGCATGATGGCTAGCCTCACTCGTTCTAGTGGTAAATTAAAATATCTAAGCAAGGATTCACAGCACGCTACGACACAGTAGTTTTCACTTTGCTGAGTTACTGGCTGAACATTCAAAATTAATTCATAATTGTCCAATCTTTTAACCCTCTTTGGTAGGGTTACGTGGTTTTGTTTGGGTCTACTCGAGTCCAGGGCTGGCACACGAAACGGAAAAATTTTGACCCCGTGTAGGTCATCTCCATTCCCATTATTTGCTGTTCGTTTGACCCTGGTCGAATTGATGATATCGATGTCTTCTGTTGTTCCTGAAACATTCCAATCATGATCTTTTTGTTTGAAACTGCCTATTGGTATAAACACTTTAATCAGAAGCTATTTATCAGAGATAAGGACACATCCATGGGCCACTCATCGATACATTGTGGTGTAAAAATAACTTTTGCTCAATATTTGCCTGCACGCAAGTTTCACCAAGGAACAAAATTTTGGGTACGGAATGGCCCAATCAGGTCATATGATCGTTTGGATGTATTTTTCGAGTTAGAGACCGATTTTATGGCTAGGTTTGCCCTTACACGTGAAGACTTGCGATAAATCGCAAGAATAGTACATATGTCACACCGAGTTTGTGAAGTTGTAGTTCATGAACTCGGGGTAAAACGTACTGTTCCAAAAAGTGGTATTTTTGGGATTCTTTTAATGGTTTTGAGAATGTATGGCTTTGATGGTGCATCCTTGCAGTGTGCTCAAAACATATCGTACCTACGCTTTCTCACATTTTTGATCTGTTGAAAACAATAGGGGTATTTTTGAACGGATAGGATACGATCAAAACGAGTGAAAAGCAAATTTTTCGAGTTGCTGTCAGAAAAATTTTATCGATTGGCAATATATCTCAAAACGCTCACGAAATCGACCAGGAACATCTACGCTAAGCATACGGCAATGCATTTTTTTCGTTTTTTTTTGTGCCCATTGAAGGAAAATTACTTGCGATAGTCCAAAATAGACGGGTCAGATATACGTGTATTATTCAGAAAAAAAATTTGATTCATTCCTGGGGTAAACTCAAACCTCCTCGTAATAAGTTTAATTTCAGCTTCCCTAGCATGGCATGCATCTAATCCCATTGAAATAGACCTTGGCAATGGTAGATGGTGTATCTAGAGTTGAATGTTCTTATTCGATTGCCTTTGAAGTAGGACCGATGAACCGCATACACACGCTGATACATCGTGATGATTTCGACCCTCGCCTACGGCTCGGGCCGGAAACTCATCACTCGAACGCGAAAAAAAGTTTTTACACCATTGTATCGAAATACACCGTTCCATCCTTTTATCAAAATGTACTATATTGCACTATGATGATATACCGAGGATACTTGGAACTTTATTATACAGATATCGTATCACGGTGATGACAAGCGACTATCTTCTCACAAGGCATGTGAGTTGGAAATCTGAGATTTAACTCCTCAAGACTAGACTTGAGCTTACCTCAGAAACTGCTCAGAATACATTTTCCGGATGTATGTACACTTGGGAGCAGTCTGAACTGTCCACGCTGCAGCCAACTTAAAAATCACTCTCTTGTGCTATTTACATAGGAAAGGGGCCATTAAGTTGGCTGTAGTGTAGACAGTTCAGACTGCTCCCAAGTGTACATACGTATATCTGGCCTGCACAATCTTGGGCTATCGTAATAACCTGATGGTGTAGAAATCAGGACTCTATGATCAAATATGAGCATAGTGTCATGTATGATTACCTATGAAACAGGTTTTAAGATTTTCTCAATTCCGAAAAATCAATTGGCATGAGCTAGACCACAAGTATCAAAACCTCATATTTTATATCGAGACCTCGATTTGACAAGTCTTCTAGAGGTAAAAAACATACTTACGATTCCCACAACACACAATTGCAGTTTTCCCGCCTAACTTGAACCCAAATAACGTTTTCTGATGAAGAGGGAAAATGTCTATGTCCAATAAAATTGTTCCGTATAGAAAAGGGTTCAGGGAAGTCATATTTTCCCAAAATCATTGAAAGGACTTTCAAAATGAGTTTTTGTACATAAACCTCAAGCGCATTATCGGTAGAGAGTATCATAAAACGTATTTTATTTCATCTCTCTCCTTTCCATCTTTTTTCTCAATATTTTATAAAATTTGATGTAATTTACAGTGATTTTTCCTTGGTCCTGGTAGCGTTAATTTTTAATTTACTGATCATCCATTATTGAGTGCTTGAAAATCGAGCTCTGTTAGCACCCCATCGTAGTCGGCGACTGCTGACGAGAAGAAATTGTTCAACTCACCATTTTCTTGCAAAGCCGAAGATTGTGAAATCACAGCTCCATACAAAGCAATGAGGCAGCAAATCAAGGGTATATTCATGTTGGTCACAGCCGCAGGCTGTAGAAACTTCATCGTTAAATCTACGTTGGCTTGTTTTTATAGCCCGCGAACCAAATTCTGCCTCCAGTGATAATGAGCTGCCAAGTTATTGGCTAGCTATATTTGAAAAAATTGATATTGTTCACTGGCCCGTTCACTTGATAATGGCGTTGCGGCTTGTTGGAACATATTTAATCGATCAATTCTAAAAAGAAAACGTCACTGGTGAAAAAAGATTGTGGACGGGGCGAGTAATGTTCAATGTGGTGACAAAGTTAATACAAATATGTATGTATACTATATCTAGGCATTCATTGATTGATAAATAGTACTTTTTAATGGGGTAAGTAGAATCACACAGGATACTTATCTTGCGGAATCGCAAGAATCTGATCCTGTGGGTTGTGCTTAAGAATGAAGCCAAGAAGCATAGTAGAAAGTATGTTTAATTTTGATGTTGGGGATATTGTTTCTATAGCGAGGCTGTCTACGTCGGCGAAGCGCGATTTTCGACTCGTCCTCGCTACGCGAGGACTCGTCTAAAGTCGCGCTTCCGATGTAGCACAGCTAGAAAATGTCATTTGCGACTAGTGCTGCGCACTCGTCACATAATATACTGTTAATCCACAAATTCGTGGAACCTACTTTTCCACAAGGGTAAAAAAATAGGTTTTACAACCGTGTATCGAACTATGTTTTTCGACAAACTGTGCGAGAAAGTGGAAAATCAGCGGGGAAAAGACACTCTTCCGCACAGCGTGTCGAAAACACATTTTTTGGCATAGTGCAATTAAACGGCCATCCGAGCCGCCATTTCTCTTCCCGGCTCGAATCAGAAAATTGGCGTTCAGTCAACCTGATACCGAAAAATTTTATATGCAGCTCGCTTGTCGGGCCGTTTTGTTGCACTGGAAATTTTATCCCCTCGTTACAGTCGGGGAAAATTGATTTCCATGCCCCAAACAGCCTTACCTTGCATATGTGCACAAATGTACCATTATCGCCTATTTGCGTCATTTTTTGAAGGAAAATTAAGACAGTTTTTCTCTAATTCATCGAAATGAGATGTGATTCAGTTCATTTTGAAGGTCTTATAACAAACTTCAAAATGAGTTAAAATATACGTTGGGAAATTTTGAGGTCAACGAGAGTTGTTAAGGAAATGGCTTATGAGGGCAAGTTGGGTACATCCTTTTGTGAACTCTAAAAAATCACTTTTTGGGAAATTTGAGGCAGCTCGGCTTCAGTTGGTCAAATTTTGAAGGTCTTGAAACAAGCCTTGAGATGAGCTGAAGGACATTGGAAATTGTTGAGATGGACCAGAGTTGTTGAGAAAATGGCTTCATGGGGGCAAGTTGGGTACACTCACCTTAGTTACAATGTGAAAAGATGCCATCTGATACTGATTCGTAATAATAGTTCTCAACGCCAAATTGCAAAAGGTTTATCTAGTTGTAAGTCCATAGAATTCCCTTTAGGGAAAAAGAATTTCGACTGTCTACAGATATTCACTCGGATATTCCTCTCTTATATTGGGATAGTTCACCAATTTCTCAAAACGCCCAAGAGGCCAGAATGCCCGGGCTCCATATAAAATTCCCGGCTCAAACCGGGCTTTTTATGATGATGCATGTGTTGAATTTGATTGCGCTTTTTTCGATTTGTGATTTCACAAACGGGACGCTATTTTTCCCTCGATCTCACCGTCCAAATAATGAGTTTTGACAACTCTATAGTTGTGTGAGACGTTTTTATAGAACGTCAAAAAAAAAATGAGAATTATGTTTTCATGCACCATGTCGACCTTGAGAAAGTCTCTCGGGAAATCGGCGGGTTGACCTTTTGCTGCCCATACAAGTACGTGGCAAGCGTTCTGTTATCGTGCCCTCGTATTCGTGGCAAGTCACGCGGTGGTTTCGTGGAGTCTTCAGATCGGGATATAGTGGGGTGAAAAAATCATGTTCAAACATTCTATTTGCAGTAGTGTATCAGCATGACGCGCCATAGCTAAATGTGTTGACAATAGTAGAAAGAAAAATATGACTTTTCACATGCCGTTATACGGATACAGTTTTTCGAGGTATATCAATGGTTTCGAATCCTCCAAATCAGCTACAACCATTAAGATAATATTGTTGAATGTATCCAATCCATTAGATTGATGTGGTTATTGAAGCCCACTAATGAGATTCACATTTTGCTCGAATATTTTAAAGCCACGAGTGTAATGTACCCGACCCACTTCAAGGTGACTCCAAAGGGGCCGTCCACAAACTACTTGAAGACATTGTGGCAATTTTTGATTCCTACCTTCCTTCCCGTGGTTTGCCGTAATTTTCCTTGAGCAAGTAGACCGCTTCCCTCCCCTCAAAAAAGTACATCGTTTTTTTGGAAATATTATGGAAAAATTTTATGACCGATAAAATTGGCGACAAGAGATCTAGCACTAACTTCACTCCTTTGAGCTTATTGTAACTCAAAAATTCATCTCATAAAATTTTAAGCAGTGCAACTTTGACGTGAAGTTATCTGTTTTTTCAGAAAATGCTCTCAGACCTCGTCTCAGATTCCAATTCAAATTCCACATACGCTGACAAAGCATAATATTGATCATCTTTTCCACCTAGTTATAGGGTTCCACATAAGACAAGGAAAGTAGGCGTACTCCATTTAAATGTGATAGTTGAGTCCAATACAGCAGAAGACGAATTTGAAAAACAGATTATTTATGTAGTCGGATGATAAAATTAGGAAAAATAGCAGTCGAAGCCTCTTCCTTCTGAAAATGTGTACATTTTCTAGAACCATGGGGAGAAATTTCAGATAACTGATTAAAGAGTGGTTCTTACATAGATGAACGATAGTACAATAAAAAATGCAGTAGTAAGAATACATAACAGTGTTTTCTTTAGGGCGATGACAAGCAACGTACTACGACACGATACGTCACGAATCTCACGACACGACACCGCCCGACACGAAACGCAATTCATTTCTGCGGACCCAGCCGTCAATGGGTTGGATTTATTTTTACAGTGCCAGTCATGGATTATGAGAATGAATCAAATCCATACATGGTTGGGCTCGCACGAATAAATTTAGGAAATCATATATTATATGAATTGGCGATTTCAAGCTATGTTGATCAGCGGATGTGCTGATTTTTGAACATAGACCGATATTGAAATCGAACTATGCATGTACCTTCAAGTCACGATCGATCATATCGATCAAGTACGAAATAATTCTAATTGGAATGAATTTAGGGTCGCGTCGGGCGGTGTCGTGTCGTGAGATTCGTGTCGTAGCGCGCCGTAATCCGTTGTCAGTCATCACCCCTATATGTAGATCAGTCTCCGTAGTCGGGTCTGTGGACCCCTCCGCGTAGTTTTCCGTAGTTTTTATTCAATATTTCCAGACTCCCCAGCCCGCCCCAGCTGTCTATGACTATATTTTGATCTGAATTTCTTTCCAATTTAGTAGTTATTGTACGAGAGATGAAAATTCTCAACGATGCGAACTGCTTCCTTTCGAATACGATATATCGAATACCTTTAGCCAAAGTAATTTGCCTTACAAGCAAAGTGAAATTATTTCCTCGATCGAGCAGACAAATTGACTTTATCCTTCATTAGAGTTATAGAGTCGTGATTCCAATCAACGATTGTACGTTCAAGGTACAAAGATCACATTTTCCGATTGAATGAATCCAGTTTGCTCGTCATTAACTTTGCAAGCAAAAAAAAAGAATATAAGATGGTTGAGTGCCATCTCTGCGAAGAGAATCTCTGTGTTAATAACAATGATTAAAATCCATAGTTACTATAAATCGACTCGTCCGATTATTTTTACCCGTCGGGTCGAACAAGACTTTTTTCCACTTATCGATGGTGCTCTGCAATAAGGTTGAGTTTCCGATGCTTCCGTCGGCTCGAATTATTCATGCTGCTCTCGTTCTTTCTTTCTCGTGTGCCATCGCTTTCTATACCCTTTCTTCCATCTCCACGCGGTTATATGTACGCCCGAAGATATCACTAAGCTATATCGGTTGTTTGTCCAACCACCCCCGACTTTACGTCGATTGCAAAGTTTTGAAGGACATTGTCTGCCAAACTTATGTGTTGTTTTACCCTGACACGAGAAAAACGGGCGAATATCGCTTATTCTAGTGCTGCATACATGAATGGCACTCTATAATAGATCAAGGTAAATTTTAACTGGAATAGACTTTCGATCTTCTGATGCTCGATTCTTGGATGAATGGTTTGACTTTTTGAATGAAGGAATACTGGTTTGAGATAGTGGGATGGAATCATTCCAGAATCAAGAATTTTCACAGTTTGATCTTCCTTTCCACACGAACACGATTTCAGATCTTAATTGAAATTTTTCAACGGACATGATTTGAATTAAGAATAACACCAGTGCTCTCATGCTTGGTCATGAGCGATTTTTGCGCTCATAAAAGCTTGAGAGATTTTCTTGGGGAAGCTTATCTTTCCAAGTAGCAGGTATTAGTTCAGGAACTTGGAGCTCTCGTTTCTACAGCGCGCTGAGCTCGAGAAAAGTTCAAGGCGTGCGAGAGAGGTTGAATTACATCTTCGTTTACTCTTTTGAGAGAGTAATTTGTCGAGCCACGTAATGGAAAATTCTTGAGAACACCTCTTCCATCAAATGAAACTTGGTTAACCTGGAAGCAATTTTCCATCGATGTTGATCGATCGCTTAGTATATTCTTTGAGTGATGGAAATTGATACACGTGTTATATATAAACCTCAAACATTGTCTTTCTTAATCTTATGAGGAAAATTTTCTTCTGGTACATGAAATCATTTGGAACTTCAACAATTTTCCTCTGCTACCATCAATGCAAGACTCGAGTTTTAGTTTCGATGTTTCTATTTCTCAATCCATATCAATCCATATAAAATTGTATGACAGTAGTAGATTTTGATACAAGCGTGTAAAAACCTCGTTTCACGTCAGAGAGATGGGTTTCCGGTCCGAACCATCGGTGAGGGTCGAAATTCTCACAAGCTCGATCACAAGAATGCAAAAAATGAGCTTTAATCACGCGTATTGAACTACTGAAATAGTATTCGTAACTCGTTCATGAGGTTCCCCGCTTCCGAGCGATTATTTCGACCTTCGCCTGCGGCTCAGGCCGAAAACCAATCGCTCAGAAGCGAGCTACTCATAAACACGGTGCGGAATCTACTATTTTGCACCCGAGTGATGGCTTTTCGACCCGAACCGCAGACGAGGTCGGCTCTTCGGCGTTGCAAGTCGATCGTTCATTGCTGGAAAGGATATTGAATCAACAGTGCATATTCCAATAACAGCGGAATGATGGGTAAAAATGACTCGTTCATTGCTGCTGTGGGAGAAACTCAAGATCACAACATCACAAGTAAACGTCTCTTTTGACTCGGCCATATATTATCCCGTGTTTTGGTGAACAAATACAAAGGTGAATACCTAATATTGCGATACACCTCAATCTCGAAAAACCATCGCAAATTGCCCTCAATTTTGTGCAAAAGTGCTCCAAAGACCGAAGACAATCTGGACATGTTTTTCATTTTCGAAAGGAAAGAAGGGAATGGAAGCAAGGACTTGAGGGTCTGCAAATTTCTTCATTGCTGCAAATCATAACGGAGGAAATGCTTTTTCGAGCCGTTTTCGCGAAACGAAGATGGCTCAAAAAGCATTTTTAAGCTTTTTTCTGATTGAACGACTTATATCATGAAACGAGAGGCTTGTAGCTCGAATCTCATATTTTTATCGTATTCCTCGTAAAATACAGATTCGGATATTTCAAATGTAACTAGGAGCATCAAGAGAAATAAACGCGATCGGAAAGACATGCATGGAATGTCGGACTGGCGAATTTTTCTTAAAACACTGCGTTTGCGTGCATGGCACTATCAAGGAGCACCTCCGAACATTACTGCAAATGTTTTTTTATATTTATACATTCTTCAAATGAGTAAAAAAGATTTAAACGTGAGCCCGCAAGTAAATCTAAACTTCGATAATAACGTCACCTAAATATATATAAAGTAAGTACTCCTGCGCCCTCGTGTGCTCCTGATAAAAGAGTGTCGGCACAAGTCCCGGAAATGTCTTCGCGCGACGACTTTGCGACAACTCTGAAATATATACGATGCGCGCGCATCCAAGTGCCCGCAAAGTGGTCGCAAAGTTATCGCGTGGCAGACGACTTTGAGGATTTTACGTGAGATGCGGATCAGGAGTACATGTATTGGACCTAGACTAGACCAGGCCAGACTAGATCCAACCACCATCCACCCATCTAAACGACCACTTACCCTTGCACCTACCCATCTACCCATCACCCTTAAATCCACCCACGACCCACACGGCCACACATCATATATACATCAACCCTTGCACGTAGGCAACACGAAGAGCGGGATTCGGACAATGAAATTTTGGTTGAGTGTTCGCCTATATCTGTAATATGCATTGCTCTACGGGGATTCTGACATGACACACGCGTCTAAATGTACACGACTCATGTAGTGTTACAATCTTGGAATGGCTCTGAATCCTGACTAAATGTTCGTATTGAACGGCTTTCCATCAAGACAACGTAGGTATTCTACTACACTATATCTCAATGTATATCACCACAGCTTCATCTCTGGCGGGTTTAGGTCAGACCAATGGATGATATGGATGAATATATGTACGTGGGAATGTGTTGTCTGTTCAGCTCTGACAGTTATTCTGAGTTGAACGATCATAGCTCGAGTGATTGGGAAAGGATCGTTGAAGTATCAAAACGCGTGAATCTAAATAACACAAAAATGACGATTATTTTAAAAATCCCCGACCGATGATTTTAATTCTTTCGGGAAAATGATCTAAAGACTAGCCCGGAACATATCCAATTGGTATTTTTTATGATCACGCACCTAACACTTTTTCGCCGTTCCGACCCGCCGTGCAGTGTTCAATAATCAATGATCAATGCCCCGTGATCACATCGAATAAGATATGTATCTCAACCATGAGGTAATTAGAATGATCTTGCATCCAATGAATCTCAGATTCCCTCATCAACTTGCACCACAGAAGTGTTGAGGATTTTGCATTTGAGCTACCGACAGGAAATCTATTTCGTGCTGCACATGAGCAGACGTCGGGGTCAAAAATGATTGTTGCAATGATGAATCTTGAATTGTGTGTTAGAGATTCGGCGATGAAACATGACCTCATGATGACTGCGAATCTCACTTTCACAGTTCAAGCCATCAACAATTTAGAGAAATGCAAAAAGCTGCGAAAGACCAGCAAAACTGTCGAAAATGACTGATTTATCCAAGTTTTGAAGCAAATTCTGATAGATTTCTTGAAGGTTTGAGCACTAATTCTTTCTTCGACTTCGGGAATTCGATGTTCTCATGCATCAATATTGCAAAGTGCTTTCATAATCTACTCAATTTAGACACCAATAGATCATCACGTCTTTCGTGATGTGCCAACTGAGTGCAACGTAACTCCTATGAGACCAAGCTCTTTTTATCCGCGGTTTTATTCTTCGTGGTACTTTTCTGGCACCGAACCCGCGGATAACGAGGGATCCCTGTACTTGAACATAGCCTGGACTACTGAGGGCACGGAATATTAACACGGAAATGTAACTTTGCATGAAAAATTCCATGGCTGTGATCTGCATTGCGTACCACTCAATCATCCGTAAATCATACATCTATTATTTTACAGAGTCACTTCGACCTCAGCGCAATCATGCACTTCTCATACGAAAGTCTGCATAAATCTCACAATGGTTCATTGGAAGTCGAAATATGTATTAGAAATTTTGAGATACAGTACTCCTGTGCCATCATGTGCTCCTGATACAAGAGTGTCCGCACAAGTCCCGGAAATGTCTCCGCGCGACGACTTTGCGACAACTCTGAAATATATATGATGCGCGCGCATCCATTATTAGTGCTCGCAAAGTGGTCGCAAAGTTATCGCGTGGCAGACGACTTTGAGGATTTTACGTGAGATGTGGATCAGGAGTACATGTATTGGACCTAGACTAGACCAGGCCAGACTAGATCCAACCATCATCCACCCATCTAAACGACCACCTACCCACTTACCCATATCTACCCATCACCCACAAATCCACCCACGACCCACACGGCCACTCATCATACATCCCTTGCACGTAGGCAACACGAAGAGCGGGATTCGGCCAATAAAATTTTGGTTCGGCCGGTGTTTGAGATTTTATCACCAAGTTGCGTAAACGCGGGATTTTCATGGTGAGTGCTGAAAACGGAGTTCTCAGGCAGATCGGTATAAAAGAGTGTGACATCTATCTTATAGAAAAGTTTGCTCAAATCCCGGAAATGGTCGAAATGTATATATATATATTAGCGGACTCCATAGAACAGTACGCGTGGAGTGCTGGAATAGTACCTCGAATAGTACATTACGCGTCGAGTGCTGGAAACAATTTTTCCATAGGGAAACCGAGCTGGACGTAGGCGAAGTCAACGTCCAGCTTGGTTTTCCCGAAGGAAAAATGTTTCCGCACGAGACGCCTATGCAGTTTTATACGTCTGTACGCAGAAACCTCGGCAGAAACACGCTGTTTCTACGTATGGACGTATAAAAAAAAATCACATCTACCTCGTGCCACAATCTGCTATTACGCAACAGATACAATTATGACACCGGTATGACGTTGCAGTTAATTTTTTTTACAGGTGAAAGATTTTCAAAAATAGCATATGCCGCTTTACACGGCGCGTCGAGCCGTGTAAAGTAAAATAATGCAAAAATAGTAAGAAAGTGAGAAAATGCGAAAATTGAATCGATACATTTGTTGTGGAGCGAGTTGCGGAGTGTGAATATTGTAAGTGTCGCATCGACAACGAAAGCATAAAAATACGAAAATGTAACCATTCATGAGAAATTTCATGGCTGTTATACCTGCACGCTATAGGACGGATACCAAAAAAAATGCTAGCAATCATGGTACATTTCTTTCAGATTTCTAAATATGCATTTAGAAATCTTGAATAATTTATATCTCTTATTTAACAAAGTCACTTTGACCTCATAATCATGCACTACTCATACGAAAGTCTGCATAAATCTCACAATGGTTCATTGGAAGTCGAAATATGTATTAGAAATTTTGAGATACAGTACTCCTGCGCCATCATGTGCTCCTGATACAAGAGTGTCCGCACAAGTCCCGGAAATGTCTCCGCGCGACGACTTTGCGACAACTCTGAAATATATATGATGCGCGCGCATCCAAGTGCAAGCAAAGTGATGATCGCAAGGTTATCGCGTGGCAGACGACTTTGAGGATTTTACGTGAGATGTGGATCAGGAGCACATGACAACGCAAGAGAATATTTTGTGTTTCTGTTTGGGACTCAGGGCGGGCACTTTGATGACTTTGAATCATAGAACAGTCCATACTCACTCCCCTTGAATTTGATCAAGACTTTCATTCTAAATATCGGTCACATGAGTATGTACAATAATCATATGATGTGAGTGTAAGCAGATTTGCGTCCAACAAGGTTTTCGTGAAGAACAAAGTTTTTGGCACGAGACGCATATGCCGCTTCATACGGTGCGTTGAGCCGTATAAAAAAGTTTTTACACCTTTGTACCGAAATTTACTGTTTTTCCAGATCAAGTGCGAGTAGAAGTCGACAAACTGTGAGCAAAGTGCAATTTCACGCACAGCGTATCAAAATAGTAGATTTCGCACCGAGTTTATGAGGCTGTAGCTCGCTTCTGAGCGAGTTATGGCGAGTACTGGCGAGTAGTGAGCGAACAGTGTAGAATAGAACAATATAGTGGCTGAGTAAAATTGAGCAGATTAGCAAATTTCCCCTCGCTTCTGAGCGATTAGTTTTCGGCCTGAGGTCGAAATAGTCCCTCGGAAGAAGGGAACTTCGCATGGACGAGTTGCGAATACTATTTTTTATAGAATTTTGTAAACACCCAAACATTGAAAAACCGCAAAAACCAATTTTGGCAATCTGGAGTCACTCCAATATCGGAAAATTGTAAGAAGCCCGAATTTTCAGGCAAGCCCTGCCGGTACGACAAATTTTACCATCCTTCCTGGTTGAGAAGCATTTGAACTCTCTAAACAGTGCGTTCAACCAAGATTGGTCGTAGTCGTGGAGTGCCTTCGAAATCCTTCTATGATCGAGAACCCGCGTAAAAATAGATTATATTGGCAATATATTGGTGCAATATTGGCCATTGCTCTGGCCAATATATTGGCAATATATTGGAAAAGCAATTTCCAATATAGCGCCAATATTGCGGCAAAGAGCACTATCCAATATTGCGCCAATATATGGCTAAATAAAAAAAATTCTAAGTGGCATATTGTCACTTCAAGAGCGCTCCTTTCAACATTTTGATGAATTTGAATTTGGTATTACTTGTCATACCATACGTGACTGCTGACTGCGTTTATCTCGATGGGTCCTCAGAATCTCGTCGAGCCACACGGACATCTCTGCGCCTGCAAAACACAATGCAACCACAAAGCATCAATTTTCTCAAATTTTGGATCATACATGATGCAAATAACGCGCGTGACAAGGCTGAGAAAGGCGCGAGGAACTCGTTAATCGATTCGTGTCATTACTTGAGCGTTGCGGCGGCCCGGTGGCCCGGATTCTCAAAAATATAAAACGAAATGAATCAGAGTAGGTTTTACGAAACACAAGAGGTTATACGGATCTGATTATATTCACGAATTTCGCGGATGAATTGAAGTTACTTATCTGACTTCTCGGTCGCAATAGTGTCTCATTTCCAACCCCGACATCAGCGTACGAGTCGATTTTCTATGATATAGCCAAGATCAATTAGTTTTTATGAATTTTTGAGAGTCCGAGGGATGCAGCAAAATTTGTCGGCGCGAGGTCGAGCAGACTAAAGCACGTCAACCGTCCAGCGTGTAAACAAACATGATAGTTAGTCTGCTCGACCTCGCGCCGACAAATTTTGCTGCATCCCTCGGACTCTCAAAAATTCATAAAAACTAATTGATCTTGGCTGTATCATAGAAAATCGACTCGTACGCTGATGTCGGGGTTGGAAATGAGACACTATTGCGACCGAGAAGTCAGATAAGTAACTTCAATTCATCCGCGAAATTCGTGAATATAATCAGATCCGTATAACCTCTTGTGTTTCGTAAAACCTACTCTGATTCATTTCGTTTTATATTTTTGAGAATCCGGGCCACCGGGCCGCCTCAACGCTCAAGTAATGACACGAATCGATTAATGAGTTCCTCGCGCCTTTCTCAGCCTTGTCACGCGCGTTATTTGCATCATGTATGATCCAAAATTTGAGGAAATTGATGCTTTGTGGTTGCATTGTGTTTTGCAGGCGCAGAGATGTCCGTGTGGCTCGACGAGATTCTGAGGACCCATCGAGATAAACGCAGTCACGCAGTCACGTATGGTATGACAAGTAATACCAAATTCAAATTCATCAAAATGTTGAAAGGAGCGCTCTTGAAGTGACAATATGCCACTTAGAATTTTTTTTATTTAGCCATATATTGGGGCAATATTGGATAGTGCTCTTTGCCGCAATATTGGCGCTATATTGGAAATTGCTTTTCCAATATATTGCCAATATATTGGCCAGAGCAATGGCCAATATTGCGGCAATATATTGCCAATAGAATCTATTTTTACGCGGGAAGTGACCAGAAATTCATAAAATAGGCACGACATATGTCATTACATCGATACCTAATCCAACTGCACACCATACACTGGCTCAACTCGGAAAGATTCATTTCCCGTGCGGGTGTTTCAATGCGATTCCAAAATTAACGATAAATTATAATTAGGGTATCCGGTATTTTCCAATATTCTTTTATAGGCTCCTTCAGCCTTTAGAGGAGCCGAATTTGGTCATATATGGCCGGATTCGGAGGACTGATTTAATACTTGTATGCTCTCACTTTTCGAAAATAGTCAAAGTTCTGATTATAGAACACCGAGTAAATGAACTTCATGAGGGAGTCGTTCCGAAAAAATTTTGTCAGCTATTGATTATAAATGCTTTCAGAAGCCTTCACCAACCACGCGTATGCGCAATAACTGGGGAAGAAGTTTGGCTTAGAAATTCATAAAAATATGTCTAAATTTTTTCCGCTGGTGTTCGCAGTTTTTTTCTTCATTTTGCTAATGTGGAGCCCATCTAGGGGACGAAGAGATTTATAAAAAAATGTTGGGAAATAACGGATACCCTATTATAAATGTATACTGGTCGAGATGTGTCTGAGATCATGTGCCCGATGCATCAACGAGTCTGTGAAATTCGTGGAAGCATTCGTATCAGTCTGCATTAGACACTAGGAGGTGATATCTGCTGCCTCTGTCCCAAATTGAAACCGTCATTGAGATATGAAGCTGACGCAGCTCTGCGCAGGAGTGATAATTGAAAGCTTGCATGATAGCATCCTTGCTTGTTCTCCTTACTCCTGTACACATATATAATGGTATTCACACAAGCATCACAGGCACACCCAAATACACACACATACATATACACACAGTGATTGCATTTGGATTATCTGATGAGTGGACTGCTCGAGATCGAATTGTGGCAAATTGTATTATTAATTAGATTGGGTGTGTTGATGATTGGCTGTGGGCTATACGCTAGTATTATTGGGTCGTACCTCTGCTATGTTGAAGTTGTAAGATTTTTTTTCTTCAAATGATTTGTACAACATCTTGAGTTTATGATGAAGGTGCTGGCAACTTTTTGGGATGCTCATATTCAGAATCTATCGGTGACAAATGAACGCATGTATTATAACGTAAGAAGTCTGACGATGGCTTGAAATGAAAAAAACACGCTACGCTGAAAGAATTACGGAACGCTATCCATGAATAATACGGATTTAATTGACGTTTAGAATATCTCGCGTGAGATTAACCATTTTTTTATTCGAAATTTTGAAATAATTGTCCTCTTTAGGCGTTGTTGTGGGGATACTGTTGTCCAACCATTAGTCAGCGTGGCGAGTCAAAATATTTGCACTCTTTCGATTTTGAACTAGAGTTAAAAATCAAAAAAATCGCAATCTAGTGGTAAATTTTCCTCGTTTTGCTACTGTTATGGAAGAATATACAAAAAATACATTTTCAGTACAACTGATATGAACTTGATATATTTGAAGCTGGGACACGATCACACCGCCCCTATACGCATCAGCTTTCACAGATTACTTGACTCTACTACTCCAATAAGATGAGTCCTTGGCGAATAAATCTCTTGTACGATTTGAAGCTTTTAATAAAAAAAAAAAAAAAATATGAGTCCTAATAAATCGTTCACGTGGGAATAAGAAGCCTCTGGATATAGTCTTACATGACTTGCACATCACCACAATCGAAACGATGAATAATAAAGATTTGAAAATGATAAAATCTTGATGGTTTCTGGTTGAACTTGGAAAATGAAGCCAATCCCCATTTCAACCGCCCGGATAAATACTAGCCTGGAGAATTATAAACTCGTTCCACCTTTGAGCTCCATCCAATTAATGTATAGCCCAGTTCCCTTCACTCAGTTGCAATTCGAGGAACAATTTCTGAAGTTGAAAGCTCCAGATTGAAAGACGTATACGCTCATCGTAGGTACTTGTACGTATCATATGAAAAATTTATAAGCTCGATGAAAACTAGTCTCCATCAATTCGACTAGAGTTATACTCAAGAATTTCATTTCTTTGAAGATGGAGCGAGAGAGAAGGGAAAAGGATAGAAATGTTGCAAATTCTTGTATAACGAGGTACAACTTTTATTGAGACCTGTTATAAAATAATTAACTTGATCAAAGAACCTTGCAGTCGAGAAAAATGGAGGTAAACCGCACAAAGAGGATCCCACGGATCGTGAGAAACTGAGTTTTCTTGGGACCATCGGAAGATGATGATGATGCGCTTGAAGGGACACATGGGAAAAACGGAGACTAACAAAGAAAATGTGCAGGTATCGATCCTACCTTTTCTCATTTAGTGGTATGAGTATAGGGTCGCAAAGGCCATTCTTTTCGCATTACATTGAACTTCTGACCAAATTTCTGTTTGAATCTAATGCTATCTATGGATTATTTGTTTCTCTGGTTTACATTCAGAAACGAACGGTTTCGGAAATTTATAAGTATGTCCTTCTTCAGGTTAATTATTGTCTAATCTCAAGATATAGATAGCATTAGATTCAAATAGAAATTTATCCTGCTGTTCGACATTGGAGCCAAAAACAGAACCTTTCAATGTTTTCAAGCTCTTTTCAGGCGAACAAAAATGTCTGTCCTTTCAGAGTATGGCAAAAGCCAATCCGCACCGAGACATTCATTCATGAGAATAAGTAGAAATGATATTATAATCGATCAGTCTTTCGCCAACACGGTAACATGTGATTTTAAATGAATTTTCCTAGGAAAAGTCACGTTTCTAATGTCACGCCCTGGAATAGAACATGGACAGCAATAAAATTCGGAATTCATTGTATCACCATTGCGAATTATTACTCAGCAGTGCACATGTTTCAGCGAGAGGGTGGCAAGGTTTCCATCAAGATGTGTCGAGGTTGTTGATTACGAAAATGGGTCAAGAGAAATTCAAAATGGTTGATCCAAGTGGCCCTCGAAAATGTCCAAGTAGGTGGGATATCGGCGTTGAAAATTTGTACTCACAAGTTTTTGAAATCATCAGATGCCAAAAAGAATTTCAATGACTAGGTCTTTACCTTAACTTCGTACTTAGCAACCCCACAAACCTCTGCGTAGAAGTTTCCAGTGACATCCGATCATATTGAACATTTCTAATCGCCATCTTGGATCCACCAGCTTGAATTCCCGAAATCGGTCCTCATCTCCGTGATCAGCTAATACTATACGAGAACTTCTATCTCCATGGCGCGTAACCCCACGTGGCATCATAGATATGAACTATTTCCAATGAAAAATGACTGATTCTCTATATGTTTTTATTCATGGAGAAACGGATCATAAACAAAAATAAATAATGGTGGGATTCCCAGTCCATTAGTAAAAAGTAATGGTCAATGTATACTGAACACCATGATGAAAAGATTTTCCCAGCTTTCTGTGGAAATATTGATTTTCTACTGGTAAATACCATAAAATACGAACGCGCTTCGCTGAATTGAACATGTTTAATTGTAATAAGGCTTTCAGTTAATGAATGTAGGCCAAAAGTAGGCTATACATCAGTTACCAGGCGCCAGGGCTGCTGGAAAGTTTGATTGAAGGATGAAATTAGCCGACATACTTCCATCTGTACCGTACATTAACGGTCATAGTACAAACATCAAAGCTCGCTCAAGAATATAAAATCCATCAACAGCATATATCTTGGTTTTCCATAATATACAAGAGGTCAATAGCGCAACACCTATGCTCCGTACACTGTGAAAGCACTGTACAGAAAGAGAAGAGGTCAGTCTTCAGCCACGTGTAAGCATCAGTTTGGCTAATTAAATCCACGAGCGTGCGGTCAGGTCTTTATGAAGTATAACGATGAGACGACAGAGAGCAGCGCTTATATAAAGCTCGCGTGGCTTTTATTCTCGCGGCACTGATGACCGTGGATATATAAGTTTACATTCATTGCAATGATGATACATACTCCGGACCTTTTCACTGTGAATAGAAGTCGGTCCAACGAGGGGAAGAGATTTCGCTTTGGAGTCGCCGTATTAAAGATCGCGGGCGTTGAGTAAAGTCTCCAGTGGTGCCACGACGCTAATTAAAAGCTCAAGCTTTGGAGGGTCCCCGCGGTGGCTGGACCGCCAGCCCACAGTCCCGTGGTCTTTTACTTTTTGCAGTGGTATATCTGGCTGTGAAAGTGCTCAGATCTCGGTGCTGCTGCTGATGCTGAGCTTTTTATCTGAGCCTTTTAGGCTAGGGAGATTTTGAGTGTATCGCACCGTAGATAAGACCGTAAGAGTCTTTTATTCTAATTATATCTGCTAATTGTCAACTACTCGAAAGAAGTGAGAGCATTGTTGATTACGAATAATTGGTCGTCAACGAAGGCAGTTTTTACGTCAGTTCGTAACTTTTTCCATCAACTAGTGGATTGTGAAGATTTATGATGTTACCGGTCAAAAGTATTAGATAACCTGCGCAAGAAATAATTTTTGTAATCAGCTCAATACCTTGAGCCAGTCATCCAAAAAGGTGTTGAAGCGCGATATAGCGCATTTAAAAAGAGCTCCAAATTGATTTAGATTACTTCAAGTCAACTACTTTCGAGACCAAGTTTGCAATTAGTTGGCTCAGAGATGTACACTCGGCAACAAGGTGAACTGTCCAAGCTTGACATAGCGCTGTCTCACTCGCACTCGTGGATAAAGATAGAAAAAAAGTGAGACAGAAAGATCGTAAAGTTATAGCTCTTCCTGGACAGTTAAGGTTGTTGCCTAGTGTACATAGAAGTGTGAAGACGAAGTATCGATGTACACGCATTTCCGCACACACGCAATTTCGAATCCCCCGAAGAATAAACGTGGTTTTTCATTTTTTTGACAGCGTCACGGTGGGGCTCGTTTTAGATTTGGGCGGGCCGATACATCAAATATAATGCTATCAAGCACCAAATGCCACGGCTATAAGAGCCCAAAAACCACATTTTATGTACATTTTGTGGCGCAATTTTACTTAAAATTTTACTCTCTCACTGATCCTCGATAAAAGTGAATTTGCTTCATTCCAGGCCTTCGCGCACCAATTTATTCACAAAAGAAATCGTCTTGCACAACTTTTCCAGGCCTCAGAATTTTGAAAGAAATTGATTTTTTTATCTTATACTTCGATGAGTACTTTTCCGCGAAAATATACTTTTGCCTAATGTTTTGGTCAGTTCCGTGCAGCACTACCCTGGTAGAAATCTGAGCATTTTTTTGGCCACCTGACCAATTTTTGGCCAGTTTTCTTAGGTTAAAAATGGTCTCATATAAATGGCCAAAAAATGGCCAATTATTGGCCAGTTTTCTTAGGTTAAAAATGGTCTCATGTAAATGGCCAAAAAATGGCCAATTTTTGGCCATATTTCTGCCAACATAACCTCAAGAAT
This sequence comes from Eretmocerus hayati, assembly GCA_029851415.1. NCBI lineage: Eukaryota > Metazoa > Arthropoda > Insecta > Hymenoptera > Aphelinidae > Eretmocerus > Eretmocerus hayati. Next base: position 5,530,546 of record CM056742.1, read on the forward strand.
TGACAATCAAGTTTCAAAATGGTATATATAACTCAAAGATAAATCGTCTATTTCGTTTCTCAAGGGAACGGTTAACATGTGTTTATGAATTTTTGAGAATTCCCCAATTAGTGATTTTAGAGCTCATGTCACATATTCCAGGGGAGTTACATATTTTATGAAAGTACCCACAAATGTATCTTATTTATGTGGTAAATTGGCCATTCTGATAGCTTATATACTCAAATTGTCAAACATAACCTCAAAAAAGCACTGAATACACGTAAATACCAGAATTGAGGTTGACGCTTACTCTATCGATGAACACATCTGTGCTTTCGTAGGGTCCCAAGGCAACTATTGGGTTGAGATAATGGTAAAATTCATCTTTGAGGGTGATTGGTTTGATAATTTTCAGTATTTATTATTGAATTATCAACGTGAAATCATTGATAAACATCTCCTCAGGATTTTTGATTAATGGATTTCATCATTATCTCAATACAGAAGATTGCCTTTTGAGTCTTCGAATACCCCTCCAAGCCCAGATATGATCATCGAAAGAGTAAGAGCCAACCTTGATTTTGGTATTCAATTGTATCAAGAGCTATTTTGAGATTATGTCCAACATTACGGGTATTGAGGTTATGTTTGACATTTTGAGTATCTGAGCTAACCACACTCTTTGGTCAAATTTTTTTCTCGCGAACACTATTCCATATCCTAGAATACGATCCTCATATTTCCTACATTTCCAGAATTTTTGAACCGTCATCTCGCATTCATTTTATCGATGTCCTTGACAGTTTCATACAAATATTCATAATAAAACCATGCTGTAATCCTGGTAGTTCCGGTAGTTCTGAAAGACAATATCTATCAAGATCTCCAACTTCATTTGTATAATATATTGAAGCTTGACGTGCTCATCGGCTAAGAATTTTGAGAAAGATAGATACTGCTTATACAATTGACAAAATTCATTATGAAACCATTCGAAGAGCCGCTGAAATAGATTCGTGCTTAATCCCATTGGCCAAAAATTGGCCAAAAAAGCATTACATAGTTGGCCAATTTATGGCCAGTGGCCATCCGATTTGGCCAGTTATTGGCCAAAAAATGCTCACCATTTCTACCAGGGTAATGCAACCCTTAAACGCGAGATTACGGATGCCCTACTCAGTTTTTTTCAAAGTATCTGATGACCAAAAAAGAACCTCAAAATCTCAAGACTGTAGGTTGAATCGTTTGGCCGTAAGATCAATTTTAGTGTCCATGTCAGGTTTCCGTGTGCAGCTCATTCAGATGAGTTGTAGGAAAATGTCAGGTTCCGTGCGCCGCAACTATGTTATGCGTGTTATCCTTATGGTACCAATGAGTGAAAATTTTTTAATCCGTGCGCCAGTTCTATCATACATTACATGTTTGAAAAAGTTAAAAAATACATGTCAGAATGTGGTATTTGGGGTTGGCACATTATCGGCCTCCAAATATCAAAGTTTCAACGGAAAGTTTACACATAATGGCGCGCTTTATGCGTTGGGGGATGTAACATTATGCATATTTACCTCGTCGCAGAATAGTATACATTTCGATATAGTGATGCGAAAAATAGGTTTTCCTAATATTTCGGACTGGCCCCCCCCCCCCTTCCCCTTTAGGCAACTCCGTAAGAGTGAGATTCACTCGCGGCCATACTAGTGGCATTATCACTCCCATTTTGGAGTTGCCTCAAGACGACGGGGATGCGGAATCCAAATGCGGATGCTTATCGTACGCCATCTTTTGCCAAACTGTGGAAGAGAGTAGAAGATTCATGTCCAAAGGATATACATAGACAAAATATGCAAAATTGACATGATTTTCTATAAGAACCAGTGTTGAACAAGACCTGTCTCGAGTATTTGGCTCGGATCGATACAGATTTTTCGCATGGTGTGGTATTCTAAAAAAATGCAGCTTTGTGGTGGCCGTGGTTCAATGACCACTGCCAATGTCTCTAAAATTTGACCTGCGGATGGTTATGGGTTATGGGTTATGGGTTATGGGTTATGGCTCTCTCGGAATCGTGGACCACCAGGACTACATTACCTTCTTCTCCTGTGTTTTCAATGACGCTGAATGAAGTGTATCGCAATATGAGTCCCGGAAATAGCAGAAGTGTGTTGTAGAGATAGTACTTTTGCGCCATCGTGAGCTCCTGATTCCAAGGCCCAGTGCAGAGTCCCGGAAAGTTCAAAATATATATTTGAGATATTGAGCAGTTATACATTTAGTACTCTTATGCCATTATGGGTTCCTAGACCAAAGGCCCAGACAAAGTCCCGAAGACGTCTCTCGTGCGACAACTTTGCGACGACTGCGGAACCTAGCCTTCCCTCGAAACTTGTGCGTGATGATATATGAGTGACTGATGTTATTAGGCGAATGAACTCATAATGAGACTGAATAAGACACAATCAAGTAATTCTAATGAGGTTAATCCGATCTCATCGATGCAAACTGATCGAGTTTATTGTTTGGTTGTTGTGAGGAAAAATTACGTACACGAAGGCGGTGCCGGAGTTTCATTCAAAATTTAATGATATGCGCTGCGACGGCAAATCTCACCCATTGAGAAAACCTCAAAGAGGAGTATACTCACCAGAATCTTGAGAAACCATGTCTTGTCAGACTCGTTATTAATGTAATCGGAAATTCATGATGATTATTTATTGATTACAATATTGAATAGAATTTGTATTATTCACCTGCTCGATTAATTTTGACCATCGACAGGGTGGCAAAATCAGATTTGGCAAATCGGACACTCGAACCAACACCATTATTGTATTATACACACGTCACCGCGATATTACACACTGTAAGTAGAAACCTCGGAAGAAACCGTTGATGAGATAGAAATCATACTAACATGGGGAGAACCGTAGGTGTCCGGATCACCAATCTTGTCCAAATCACGACAAACCCACTAACCTTGTATAATGATGAATATCATCCAGACAATAATTAGCCTGAGTTGAAGTGCCCGCTCTTCCCGCTCTGAGTCCCAAACAGAAACACAAAATACTCTCTTGTGTTTTGATGTGCTCCTGATCCACATCTCACGTAAAATCCTCAAAGTCGTCTGCGACGCGATAACTTTGCGATCACTTTGCTTGCGGGCACTTGGATGCGCGCGCATCATATATATTTCAGAGTTGTCGCAAAGTTGTCGCGCGGAGACATTTCCGGGACTTGTGCGGACACTCTTGTATCAGGAGCACATGATGGCGCAGGAGTACTGTATCTCAAAATTTCTAATACATATTTCGACTTCCAATGAACCATTGTGAGATTTATGCAGACTTTCGTATGAGTAGTGCATGATTATGAGGTCAAAGTGACTTTTTTAAATAAGAGATATAAGTTATTCGAGATTTCTAAATGCATATTTAGAAATCTGAAAGAAATGTACCATGATTGCTAGCATTTTTTTTGGTATCCGTCCTATAGCGTGCAGGTATAACAGCCATGAAATTTCTCATGAATGGTTACATTTTCGTATTTTTATGCTTTCGTTGTCGATGCGACACTTACAATATTCACACTCCGCAACTCGCTCCACAACAAATGTATCGATTCAATTTTCGCATTTTCTCACTTTCTTACTATTTTTGCATTATTTTACTTTACACGGCTCGACGCGCCGTGTAAAGCGGCATATGCTATTTTTGAAAATCTTTCACCTGTAAAAAAAATTAACTGCAACGTCATACCGGTGTCATAATTGTATCTGTTGCGTAATAGCAGATTGTGGCAGGAGGTAGATGTGATTTTTTATACGTCCATACGTAGAAACAGCGTGTTTCTGCCGAGGTTTCTGCGTACAGACGTATAAAACTGCATAGGCGTCTCGTGCGGAAACATTTTTCCTTCGGGAAAACCAAGCTGGACGTTGACTTCGCCTACGGCCAGCTCAGTTTCCCGATGGAAAAATTGTTTCCAGCACTCGACGCGTAATGTACTATTCGAGGTACTATTCCAGCACTCCACGCGTACTGTTCTATGGAGTCCGCTAATATATATATATATACATTTCGACCATTTCCGGGATTTGAGCAAACTTTTCTATAAGATAGATGTCACACTCTTATATACCGATCTGCCTGAGAACTCCGTTTTCAGCACTCACCATGAAAATCCCGCGTTTACGCAACTTGGTGATAAAATATCAAACACCGGCCGAACCAAAATTTTATTGGCCGAATCCCGCTCTTCGTGTTGCCTACGTGCAAGGGATGTATGATGAGTGGCCGTGTGGGTCGTGGGTGGATTTGTGGGTGATGGGTAGATGGGTAGATGGGTAGGTGGTCGTTTAGATGGGTGGATGGTGGTTGGATCTAGTCTGGCCTGGTCTAGTCTAGGTCCAATACATGTACTCCTGATCCACATCTCCCGTAAAATCCTCAAAGTCGTCTGCCACGCGATAACTTTGCGACCACTTTGCGGGCACTTGGATGCGCGCGCATCATATATATATTTCAGAGTCGTCACAAAGTCGTCGCGCGGAGACATTTCCGGGACGTTGTCCAAATCAATTGTACCAGGAGCACATGACGGCGATGGAGCATTTATATATATTTTTGAGTTCTTCTTATATTCCGACACTTTCGGGGACTTATGCAGACTTTAGTATTAGAAGCGCATAACAACGCACGGATCTAGGGTCACTGGCCGAAAAAAGGAAACGTATTGGAATCGGGAAGGCACCCAGGGGACCTTATTCTAGAACGTTTCCTCCGGGGAGGGTAGAAGAAAACCCAACAATTTCCATTTTCACCTATAGTTTACATTTAGTAAACAAACTATCCAGTTACTCTCATTGCTACGTGAATATGATTCAACCATACGTTGTGGCATATCCTTCCAAACCTCCAAACGCTTTTCTTGATCATTATACAGTTCAAAGTTTGGTTCACGAGTCATCTATTAAACATGGAATCGAATAATTTTTAGATATCACTCAAAGTGACAGGTTAGTAAGCGGAATCAGCGGTTATTGCTCTTTTCTTCCCACGCCCGAGGAAAAAACATGATAGGATGAGGCCCCAGGCGCAACGATTTCCAAAAATTTCCATCTTCCTGTATAGTATTCAAGATTTTTTAATGCATTTAGAAATCGGCATAATGTACTAAATGTAAGTATGGTTAAGTTGACAACTTCCATGGAAATATTTTAGGGTAAGTCACATTTGCGTGTGCTTTTGGGTCATATGAAAATCGTTCATACCCTCGATAGTCCACGCAATGCAATACAGTATTTTAGATTGTAATTGAAATGAGGTATCCCTCGACTTGGATGAATGACCTCCACAATGATTTAGATCTCAACTCTTAGGCTGCTGGCCTGACCAATAAGTAATATTACTAAAAAAATTTACCATGGTATTTCGACAAGTTATAAATTCGTGATTTTCTTCTGAATCAAGATTTTTTGGTGTTGGTCGGTACTCGGTAATCACCGCAATGGTTCCAGTATTATTTAGATTCTAATTAGGATGAGTGATGTACTATTACGTAAAAAATAACTATGGCCACGATTCGGCATATTGGGGGCCCATTAAAAGTCCATGTGTTACAAGTTATTCATTACTCTAACCTAAAAGTGCCGCTGTTGAATGAGATTTTAGAGTTTTCGTCTCGTAATGAAAAAGAACATCCGTACTTCGCTTCCATGCAAATTTTGGATTCTGGAAGACGATCCATGTCTCGCTTCGCTCGAGAAGCGACAATCTGCCATAATTGTGACCAAAATGAATGCACTCATACGGAAATATACTATTTTGAGCAACAAACGAAGAGTCACTTACATTGCCGATTCAATCTCCTCACGTTTAAACTCGCGTTTAAATTTTTTCCTAACATGAAACATGTTTTTCGAATTCGGCAGCAACGTTATCCCGGTTTTGAAATAACCATATATTAATCGATATATTTCGAGATATAATTTGACATAATTGCGCGTATGTTGGTTAGGTACGCCAGAAAAAAATTCATCACTCGAACGCGCATGTACACACATAGTCTCGTGTCTCGTCGCATAGTTGTCGCACGAGAGACGTCTTCGGGACTTGTGCGGACTTTTTGTATCGGGAGCACATGAAGGTGTAGGGGCACCTATTATATATATTTAAAATGTATCGAGTTGCCGAGATATTATATATTTCGACCATTTCCGGGACTTGTGCAGACTTTTGTATTAGAAGCGCATGACGAACCCGGGGGTACTTGAAAAGATTCACGATTTCTATGGGCATTCAATGACGTGAATAAAATGTATCGCGATTATTCGACAATTTTTATGATATTATTCACTGTAGGTTTAACATTTGCGTATTTATTTTGCGGAATTTACGAGAATCTTTCACACCCTCGGTTATCAAGGCAATGGTTGCGGTATATTGAACTTGTGATTGAAATTTGTAATCTTTTGACTTCTCTTGCATTCAGGAGTTGGTGTACAACAAGGGGTGCAAAAGTCATCATTATTGCAACAAACGAAAAATCATTATACATCGAATCAATCTTCTTAATAAACAATTTTTTCCCATTTCAAGTAGTAAGTAGCAACGCTCATTCTTGGCATGACCATATATTTGTTAACAACGTGTGTGTTGGTAACACAGAAATGACGCATATCTCTCGAACGCGCGAAGTCGTCGCAAAGTTGTCGCAAGAGAGACGTTTTCCGGGACGTTGTCCGGACCAATTGTATCAGGGGCACATGATGGGATAGGAGCGCACTATATAATATATATTTCGGGCCCCAAATACCATTGCCTAATAGACAGTGCCTGCAGGTATAAGATGACGGCCTTTTATGGGATGGTGTCGAAATTTTCAGAATAAATAGTGATGCATAACTTGGATGACCATGTACACATGATGCCTTATCTCTACTATATTATCTCGATGAGTAGGAAAATGAGCACAACTTTGAATGAATGTTATGGATCATGAATCAGTATGGAGAGTAAAGGATTCAAACCCAGCAATGAATATCGGATTTATCAACAAAAAAAATAAACATTTTTCATCGTCTGTGCGGGAAAGAGCCATTTTCGTGCGGCTTTTTGATTTTCTTTCCGTCCAGTGCGACGATGAAACAAGTTTTACTGTATTAGTGAATTGAATCATTGTTGAAATAAGCGATTTATTTTGCTGAGGGGTTTGATTATAAGTTCCATCTCTTTAATTGAGCATTCATAGCTCTCATTCACGGTCTGATTCAAATGACTGATGATTTGAATGGACATTTTGCCATTGCCCTTGGTCGATTCAAGGAGAATATTCGCACAATGTTATGATTCATGCATTTTCAAAATGGTAATAATTTTTTTTGAAATCTTAAAACTCTGGTAAAAATTCACATCATGGCTAATTTTTAGTAAGCGGTCTGAGACTTTGGCATTTTATGACCATTAATGCACAATGGGTCACGTTGAAATGAGTTTCTTACCTAGGGAATTGGCACATGGCTATCCGTGGGTCACTAGAACTCCTGAAGCGATTCCGTGCGAGCGTAAATTGGCCACACCAGAGTACGCTGCAAACATCCTGAAGTAATGCTCATCCTGAAGTAATGCTCATCCTGAAGTAATGCTCATCCTGAAGTAATGCTCACGCGGTTCCGGGATGAGATGGTAGATGCAGGTGGATCTCCTTCTTGATTGCCCGATGCCCTAGGTATCGGACATCGAGGGGAGAGGGATATTACACGGCCGGGCCCACCTCTCGGTGGGCCCCACCCAAACCCGTGTCCCGCCTGGTATGGCCTGCGTGGGCTATGCGTAGTCCGCGTAAGCTGAACCAGTCCGGTGTCTGGGGACGGATCCGAGGGATCCTGAGGCAGATTTTGCCCTCTAACCACCTTAAAAAAAAAAAAAAAAAGTACGCTGCAAAGAATTCGAATACAATTAAATTTAAATATTTGAATTTAAGTTCAACGCAGACATGTGTTAACCCTCGATAAAGATTACGGAATCTTCATTTTGGAACAGCAGAAACAACGTTATTCTTTAATCTATGTTGAGCTGAATTTCTTAAAAGTACCGCACTTGAGTTCTGAGTACCGTCACTTCCGCAGTTCACATCTTTCCCAAGCTTCAACACCATCGGCAAGATATTGATACACTCCGTGAATACACTCGCTATTTCACTCTTGAGATAAAACGACGACACGGAAAAGCCCGTATAGATATCACTCGATCCATACAAGACATCCGTTTGGATAACACCCGCGGTTCACAGCTCCTCTGTAGGAATTCTCAGTGTATCCGTCAAGCTCGCTCATAATCTGCTTTGCAAATATCCGTAAATGCTACTATGCAGGGGCGTCATTTTGGGTGTGGTGGGTGTTGAAATTCAATACCCGGATAAAAAGCGGGTGTTGAATTCAACACCCGAAAACTGGACGTGTTCGACCGATTTTATACTCGTAAATTCCCTCTCTGGAGACGCTCGAAAACTTTGTCACCGGCAGAGTTGTTAAAATACACTGCACGTGCATTACACTCGCGTGTATTACACGTGCATCCGTGCATTCGTGCATTCGTGCATCGCCGCTAGCGCCACCGTCGGTAAGCCTCGGTATCTACGGCGCATCAGCTGGGTTGGGGCAGATTGAGGCAAGCAGCAGAACCAAGCAGAACAGAAATCGAACAACAGGCAACAGCATATTATAGCCGACGAAGTTTTCCTGCTGCATTATTTCAGTGTGGCGTGTGAATTTTGATTATGGTTGATGATTCATGTGTTCCAGTTGAGAAAAAGTTGCTGATCGTGCCTCCGTCCTCGCCTCCCGCGCAGTTGCAATTTTTCGTTATTTTGTGACACCTAACCTGCTAGTGCGATAAGTGTTTGTTGATTGTTATCTTCGTGCATTCAAATATTTTTTTAATTGTTCTGCGAACCAAAAAGTGATGAGGTAGATCCATCCACCTTTTGGCTAGCGGAGTGTGAATTAGGTTCTGATTCGATGCTCACTAACAAGTATTTCTCTGAGAGAATACTCTAATGCCAGTTTTTGTCTCTGTGAATTATGAACAGATTCATGATCCACAGAAATGTTTCACTTTAGTAATCGTTCAGTTAAAATCTTTCTCAAAGTGATTTTTAGTATTCCTCAATTTAATAATTGATGCGCAGCTGAAATGGGATCCAAGAGCTGGTTGTTCGAATAGAATACCTCAACTCCAAACAGTTTCACAGTGTGTCTTTGTTTTTCAACTATGTATTTGAACACTCTTGAGTAGGCTTCTTTTACTTCCAACAAAATCACTCAAGTTCCATCGCGCACCTTGAATAACATCTCATGACTACAACTGTTCTTACACAATAGAGTTATTTAATTCAATCTTGAGTTCACTGTTTTATTTGAGATTGAGCTGAGGCATCAAATAAGTGTTACAAAGTGGAGACCGGTTAAGAGATATTCCAATCAGTGGAGTACAGTCTCCTGAATAAGATTTGACATGAATTCATGCCCCAGTATCAGAATAACCGGTATGCTTCAATATTAGATTGGGGATGATTTGTTATCCAGCATGGCTCCTTGATTGACATTACGCACTTGACTACCTTGTTAAGAGCAGGAGTAATAGTCACCTGCACACACTTTCTGTAGCTTATACTATACAAAAAGTTGAACAAGAATAGATGCACGCTTCCTTCTCAGTGAGACAGAGAAATCTTGGAAAAAACTGGACTGATATCCCTAGCTATTGAACATGCAACTTCAAAACTTTAGCACTACCATCTTTCCTTTGAAACACATGTGATGGTTTCAGAAATGGTAATCATTCTGTTTAGATACTGCGAAAACTTGCCATAGTGTATTTAGGAATACTAGGCAAATAGACGACCAATTAAATCACACAACTACTCTTTGTTTCCAATACTCATTGAATCCTAAAATTGACCAGCTACTGACAGAGCCTTCTCCCTGAATGATTTCAACTGTTGGTTATTTGGCTAGCATTCATTCTCAATAGACAACTCAATTGTCATAATGTATAAGACCACTCTCTAATTTAATCCCTCAAGAATTGTTCTCACACTTTGGATTGGTGGAAGAGACTACATTTTGTGAAGTGTTTGAATGGTGGTTTAGAAACTTTTATCATGAGTTCTCGAAATTTGAGTACGTGAATCTGAACAAGTCTCTTTCAGGATTCCACGACCAATCTGGAATCCACAAAATAAACATTCTCTTATCTGTCAGAATATCACAACTTGAGTACTCGCTAGCCTTGAGTACACTGTTCATGGTATCTCATGAATAGAGAGTTCGCTGAGAAACCTTGCAGTCGAGTAAGTGAGATCCTAGATTTGTTCACTAACTGACTACACTCGTCTCGTCCAAACCGTCCAGTCATTGGCTCAAATTATAGCTTGCACATCCAATAATCATAATTAATAAAAATTTATATAAAAAAGTTGCTAGCCAAATTACCTACAATAGAAATCATTCAGGGAGAATGCTCTGTCAGTAGCTGGTCAATTTTAGGATTCAATGAGTATTGGAAAAAAAAGAGTAGCTGTGTGATTTAATTGGTCGTCTATTTGCTTAGTATTCCTTAATACACTATGGCAAGTTTTCGCAGTATCTCAACAGAATGATTACCATTCCTGAAACCATCACATGTCTTCCAAAGGAAAAATGGTCGTGCTAGAGTTTTGAAGTTGCATGTTCTATAGCTAGGGATGTCAGTCCAGTTTTTTTCAAGATTTCTCTGTCTCGCTGAGAAAGAAGCGTGCATCTATTCTTGTTCAATTTTTTGTATAGTATAAGCTACAGAAAGTGTGTGCAGGTGACTATTACTCCTGCTCTTAACAAGGTAGTCAAGTGCGTAATGTCAATCAAGGAGCCATGCTGGATAACAAATCATTCCCAATCTAATATTGAAGCATACCGGTTATTCTGATACTGGGGCATGAATTCATGTCAAATCTTATTCAGGAGACTGTACTCCACTGATTGGAATATCTCTTAACCGGTCTCCACTTTGTAACACTTATTTGATGCCTCAGCTCAATCTCAAATAAAACAGTGAACTCAAGATTGAATTAAATAACTCTATTGTGTAAGAACAGTTGTAGTCATGAGATGTTATTCAAGGTGCGCGATGGAACTTGAGTGATTTTGTTGGAAGTAAAAGAAGCCTACTCAAGAGTGTTCAAATACATAGTTGAAAAACAAAGACACACTGTGAAACTGTTTGGAGTTGAGGTATTCTATTCGAACAACCAGCTCTTGGATCCCATTTCAGCTGCGCATCAATTATTAAATTGAGGAATACTAAAAATCACTTTGAGAAAGATTTTAACTGAACGATTACTAAAGTGAAACATTTCTGTGGATCATGAATCTGTTCATAATTCACAGAGACAAAAACTGGCATTAGAGTATTCTCTCAGAGAAATACTTGTTAGTGAGCATCGAATCAGAACCTAATTCACACTCCGCTAGCCAAAAGGTGGATGGATCTACCTCATCACTTTTTGGTTCGCAGAACAATTAAAAAAATATTTGAATGCACGAAGATAACAATCAACAAACACTTATCGCACTAGCAGGTTAGGTGTCACAAAATAACGAAAAATTGCAACTGCGCGGGAGGCGAGGACGGAGGCACGATCAGCAACTTTTTCTCAGCTGGAACACATGAATCATCAACCATAATCAAAATTCACACGCCACACTGAAATAATGCAGCAGGAAAACTTCGTCGGCTATAATATGCTGTTGCCTGTTGTTCGATTTCTGTTCTGCTTGGTTCTGCTGCTTGCCTCAATCTGCCCCAACCCAGCTGATGCGCCGTAGATACCGAGGCTTACCGACGGTGGCGCTAGCGGCGATGCACGAATGCACGAATGCACGGATGCACGTGTAATACACGCGAGTGTAATGCACGTGCAGTGTATTTTAACAACTCTGGTCACCGGTCATGGAAACGTTGATGTAAAACTTATTACAGACTTTTATAATCACAAAATTGACTCAGAAGGCAATGCAATTCCCGATGAGCAGTTCGATGGCAACAGACTTGTTCTTGAAAGAGGCGTCGTTTTGAATGCCGTTAACGACGATGCACCATTTCGAGAAAAACTCGAGGCGTTGAGGGTGAAAAAACGTGAAAAAGGCAGAAAAAGAGCCAATTTGTTGGTGAAGCTCAAATTCTCGCATGTTGCGAGGAAAATGAAGCTAGTGTGCGTGGCATCCTGCATCGACTTCGGTTGAGAGATATCGTACAATACTTACGTGGAAAACCAGGAATGCGCTCTATTCTTCCTCAATTACCATACCAGGCTCTTCTTGTTCAAATGAAAGATCTTTTTCGGTATTGAGACGTCTCAAATCTTATCCCAGAGCAACAATGTTACAACAACGTCTGAACGATTTAGCCCTCTGTCATATATACAAAGAATTGCTAGATTCTGTGAATATAAGTAAGCTAGTGAATATATTCATCTCTAATAAATGCGCTCGTAGAGAACATGTATTGGCCGAGTCTACATAGACGCGCTCACCCGGAGCGCGCGCGCTCTCTCCGCTTGCACTCTCCACCCAAACACTGGAGTACGTACCGAAAATGGGATTCGAAAATTTTTTGACGAGTGTTTGCTCTCAATCGAAGTATTGGCACGGGTTTGTGAGATGAAAAACACCCAGTCTATTGCGTAAATCGACCAAAAAATTGATTTTCATCGAATACAGATCGAATAATGAAAGGCGTGGTTGTGTCTCATATAAGCATTCCTCAACTTTCCATCAGGTCTCCAACTTGCAAATCATCCAGCAATATTCAGCATCATCTTAGTTATACATTGGTACTTACAGTATAACCTGTCTATGTTGGACACTTTGGTTCCGAAAGAAAGTGTCCAACATAGCGAGGTGTCCAACATACAGAAACATGCCAAAAGATCAACTTTTCGTACCGTCAAGTCTTTCAATGAATAGATCTGATTATCCATGATATACACATTAATTTATTGAAAAATTGATAGATAACTGAGTCATTTTTAAACATTCAAGATGTCGTATTCAAATATCTGTATAAAGAAATTGAGCAAAGCAATTACAAATTATTTCGGCAGTTAACCGTTCATCGTTTCAAACCATTCAACGAATAAATCAAGATAATCTGTATTATGTACATTAATTGATTGGCAACTAATGGCTGAGCCATATTCAAGAAAATACGATATCGTATTTATATATGTATTAATGTAAAAAAAGTTTCATCAAATATTTCATTCCTTCAAAAAAAATTCATCGATTTTTGACTGTCTTGACAGAGCAATTTTCTTGTAGATCCTCTCCTCGACCTTGGTCCTCAACTTCCGTTTCCTTTTATCGCTACAGTTAGCTTCCCATATTTTAATAATCTTTTCTCTGCCTTTTTCAATATTCGCAACTGTAGTCTTACTGCATGCCAAACTGCTGAGCCACAGCTCTAAAGGCTTGATCCTTGACTACGTAAATCGAGCACATTCTTCTTTTTATCAATGCACAATTCCACAGCATTTTTTCGTTTGTTGTTCATCGCGACTAATTATTTCGCACAATTGCAAGTGGAATATTGAAGAAAAGAGCTCTGCAAGCAATCAGCCGATACTGACTTTATTCGAAATTGAGCCAAGGCGTATATCGATCAACTCAGTACAAGCGTGGTTGTTTGCATGTTGAACACCATGTATGTGTATACATCACATTATCTGATGGACATTAGGCTAAATATCTTCTCGTAAAGTCAGCTGGTGAAGATCTAGTATATGTTATATTTCCAAATGTCCAACTTTAAAGGTTTTCATACATTGAAATACTATCTTTGGATTCCTAGAGAGGGGTAAGACTTAGCGAGGTGTCCAACATATAGAGTGTCCAACATACAGAGGAAAATTCCCATTTGAACTAATGTAATTTTTTTCGGTTCCGATGAAAAGGGTAAAACTTAGTGAGGTGTCCAACATAGGGAGTGTCCAACTTAACAGGTTCCACTGTATTTCACAAGCTGAATAATGAGCTAAAGTGTATGAAATCCTGATTCAGAACACCCGAGATGTCCGGAATTCACGGAGGAGTGACTCTTGTAAGACTTTGATCTTTGGTGCACATGGAATAGCTCGATTCTGCTTAAACAGAACTCCACACACCTGTGCTCATTACACCGTTCCTGGAGAAAGTCTCAATGCAAACCCAAAATAATGTTGAATATTGTTGAATAAGCCACGAGTATGAGGAACCTGAGAAGTTGGGGGTGGTGATATTAGGCACATCGGCCGACATCCATGAGTCTCTCATTTTCCGAACTCTATTCGATGCAAATTAATTTTTTGATCGATTTACGCAGTAGACTGGCCGTTTTTTATCTCAAAAACTCGCGCTGATACTCAAGTTGAGGGGGAACACTCGTCAAAAGATTTTCAAATCCCATTTTCGGTACCTACTCCGGTGTTTGGGTGGAGAGTGCAAGCGGAGAGAGCGCGCGCGCTCCGGGTGAGCGCGTCTATGTAGACTCGGCCATTTGATGCCCGAACTTAATAAATAGATATCGAGAAATCAGACGTTTTATATCGTTGCGTGTCTAGAGCAGAGGCGTGGCGGATGTGGCCCCATCTGAAGACCTTTTTTTTTTTTTGCTTCTCTGATAGCCTCTGTTAGAACTCCACACCCGGACCAGAGGCGTTCTGACGCCCCTGCTACTATGACAGACCGTTTCCCAGTTTTTCTCATCTTCCTCGCTCTTATCCATCGTAATCACAAAAAAATGAACGAGCTAATCCTCGGTGCGCGCGACGCCCCACTATACCAGAAATGCATCTTCCGTGGTATGCCAGACTTGCGCAAAATGCAATTTATCATGATTACCTCGCTTCTAAGGGCCGTATAGTATACCATCCCAGTGTACTGAACGAAGATCGTAGCCGCTTATGGTATATGGGACCCCGCGACGCTTTCGCGACAACGAAGGGATTCGAAAACCATTTGATGCAGATTCCAAGCTATGATGGATTATATTTTTTATTCACGTTATATGTCTATACCGAGCGATCGTAGTTCATCATCGAAGACCATCAACGTGTTCGGGGCTTAAGCCTTCTATTCCTGAAAAAAGATATTCAATTTCTTGGGTTTGATATGAAGATTTACGAAAGATCGGAGAAAATGATACATTCTTTTGCATCCATTCCATTCTTGCCACTGTGGCGATGAGACTTCATACTTTGGTTGAGATTGTTTGCCAATTAATTAAGTAACTTTCTGAGATTTTCAAATCATTTGCAATCAACCAATGTCAGAAGATGCCACAGGTGTACCTCAGGATCAGGAATTTATCCTTACAAAATGAAACAACCCGTCGAGGTTACACCCCCTAAAAAAAGCAATTATGCGAAGGTCGTATACGTCCTGGGTCTCACGGGTTTCCCTACACCCATCAAAGTCATTATGATGCTGATGCTAAGTTTTGTTCAACTTTTGGAGACGGAGTTCACTTCTAGAAAGTACCAGAAAGGTGACTCGGGAATTATACTACAGGGTCCAAAGGACTCCAGCCAAGTTTGTTTAGCATTGAATCGTTTTCCTCAGATGACTAATATGATGCAGACCCAACCGATCGCTCTAAAACTACATTTGCATGTATCGGGGCATGAATTATGTTACGACAGGTCCTGTGTTATAGATTTCAAGACTCTTTATATGAGTGTGGAAAATGTTTGGAGTCGTTTGGACCTCATAAGATCACAATACCGGTGAGTAATAACGAGCTATTGATGCAAATAGTACATTAAGTAACAAGGGCGCAAAGTACTTTTACGTACGAGTTCCCGAAATGAGTGCGCAAAAGTGAACTTTGCGCACAGTTGTAACTTCTGCGACGTGTGCTAAGAGTTTTGCGCACGGGAATTTCGGGAACGAGAGCGAAATAAATGCGCCCGTGTTGCTTACTATACTTAAGGTAGTTGTACACCAAAATTATTCATCAACAGAATTTCTCGAGATTCTGCAGAGAGATAGTTCTAATATCGAAGAGTACGTGTGCGAAATTCCAGAACGGTTGACCATCCCGTTTTAGAGTATCGATCGTCACAATTTGGCCAGTTTTGCACATTTTTAACATGGCGCTTCTGGGAGCGGGCCCCAAAAACAGCACAAAAATGGGTCCAGCGCAAAACCTGATCAACAGAAAATGGCGGGACTGCGAGAGATCCGAGTTTATGTATCAATGAATCATATGGCCAAGCCTGGAGATGATGGACCACGTCGTTTTTTAGTAATTGTTCATACAAAGCGTAGAATGCAAAAAATGCGACACGTGATTTCGATTTTAGGGTAGATAACTTTGGAAACCATGCCTGATTCTGTCCAGGAAGGCTTAGATGACCGTTTTTGTTTGTTGTTTGATGGAAAAAGTGCAGTTATTAAGGCGATGCGGTCACCGTGCACGCTGAACTTTGTTCACAGAACTCCCAAAATCTTTTCCATTATGGGCTAAACGACGAGTTATCCAGGCTTTATTATCGTCTAACTTGGCCTGGATAACTCTTCGTTTGGCCCAAATCGAACTAGATTTTGAGAGTTTTGTGAACGAAAATGTGCAAATTTGTAGGTTAGAAAGTACCCGCGGGCAAGTTATTCTCGTTCATTAGTGATAGTCTTGTGATTGGTGACAAATAATGAGTTGTCCACCACAATTCAGATGATAATACGTAATGGACAAATCGTCTCCAACTTCGTTTCGAGAAAATTTTTTGATTTACATCCAAATAAGATATAATTTCCGGGTTGCACGGTGACCGCATCGCCTTAACAATAATAATAATTTCGAATATTTTGATGTGGGCAAAAAAAAGAGGTTAAGTCTCTTTGACTCACGTAGTTGGTGTACAACTACCTTAATGCAATTCTCTGATGTTTGGGTGCTCGTAAAATTGCATAAAATAGTATTTGTACCTCGTTCTTGAGGTTCCCCGCTTCCGAGCGATTATTTCGACCCTCGCCTGCGGCTCGGGACGAAAACCAATCGCTCAGAAGCGAGCTACAACCTCATGAACTTGGTGCAAAACATACTATTTTGATATTGGTGCGGAAAGTTGTTTCCCGGGGCATGTACCACGGGAAGCGGGAGAAGGGTTGGGCGCTGGCGGGGTCCAGGGGCGGAGCCCCGTTAGGAGTTCGGGTGGCTGAGCCCCCCGACTAAAAAAAAGTTCTGAAAATGTATCATAACAAAATTTTCCAATTGATATCCCATATGTTACCGTTTCGTTTGAAGATATAGTTCTCCATTCTCAAATTTACTAATATTAGCCGTTATGTGCAAGCTCCTTGACTCAAGAAAAGTTCTCATAAGTATCTAATGAAATTTTCCGATCATGAAAAAATTGACTTCATGGAAAAATCCATCGTCGAATTCCATGACAAAAGATTGACGACGTTCAAGATATTCAAATACTTGTGCTGCAGAAACTTAGAGTTTAACACTTGGAATAAAATAAATGCATGCAAAACTATTTTAAATTTTGTAAATACGGACTACTTTCATGCCTATTAGTCAAGAAGAACCCGAAATTATTGTCTAGCTATCAGAAATGGAATTCAAATCATCATATGACCACGCTGTGATTTAGATAAGATTGGACTGCAAATTGCAGAAGTTATTTTCATCAATTTATGATCATGCAAATGGTGTGGAACTAATATTTCAGTATTTAACAATTTCCAAATCGAAAACATTTACTGTCTTCATGGGGATGGTTATCATCACCTACATCGTTGAGTACATTGCATCAAACCAACCAAAATGAAAAATCCGTGAGAATTCAGGATTCAAATCGTCTCTTGTGACGATCCATAAATTGATCGGATCACGTTAACATGAAAATGGGGAGGAATTTGAGATATAATTTTACTGGCACGCTTTCAACTTTGCGCACGAATCAGGGGACTTTGCGCACGTTTAAGACAACTTTGCACACTGAAAATCTTGCGTAAAAAAAAATTCGCTCAACTTTGCGCACTGCCCACCCACCTGCAAAGTACTTTTACGGCACAACTTTACGCACACAATATCAAAATAATACATTTTGATACAAGGGCGTAAAACGTTTTATTCGCGTCCGAGTGATGGATTTCCGGCCCGAGCCGCAGGCGAGGGTCGGAATCATCACGAGGATGCGAATAATAGGTTTTACGGCCGTGTATCTAACTATACTTTTCGATAAACTGTGAGTAAAAGTCGACAAACTGTGCGCAAAGTGCACTTTTACGCACAGTGTATCGAAAATGTAATTCATGGACGAATGCTTGGGGAATTTATTAATTGCATCGGCATAGTCAGGATAATTTTGCGATGACATTCTTGCTTGACCAAGGTTCTGCTTATGAAGAAATGAAGAAAATGTGATCATAGACTGTCTCTCATGGTGTCTGAAATCATTTTGATACTGGGTCATAGGGCAGTTAAAAAAATTTGAGTAAAGTTATAAAAATTCATGAATGAAATATTGCCAAGGTGGGTCTGGAACGCAGGAAAGTGTAAGATTCAGGGAAAAAATCCTGTGGGATATGATTCTAATGTATTTCCAGGATCATTTTTCAGAAAGAATTGAACTCCTTCGTCGATGGGTGTTGAAATAAAGTCATTTTCTCATTTTTCCATTATAAATGATAGGGAAAAATGGTCTCTTTCGCGATTTTTCATCTTTATCGTGGTTTTCGGCGATGAGTCGGGAAGGATTGGTTTCATCAATAAATGGATAGAACATTTTCTTGTACATTTTTCAAAAATCTACAAAATGGTGTGCTTGCCTATATGAAAGAATTGGACCCACTCTGGGTAATTGGAAAAATTTTAGGGAAAAGCGTAAGGGTTTCCGAAGCTCCAGTGATATTTTTCTTTTATCTGAGTATTTTCCCGCGGCTGTTCCTCATTCCTGGATAGATGTGAACACATAATCTCGCGGATTTTTCTAAAGATCTACAAAGAACCATTGCACAAATTCTTCAACAGAAGTCATCCCTTCCGACTTATTACGAAAAAACCACGAAAGAGACGAAAAACCGTTTGGGTCTGGAGACCTTGTGTATTATCCAATATCTATTTGATACTCAAGTTATATCAACATTTTGACACTCGCAAAACCAATCATATTCATAAAATTTCTGATAGATATTCTCATAGTAATCCAATGCCCCTAAAATATCGCCGCACTTTTTCAGAATCTCAAACTCAAATTTAAAACATAAAAATCGTAGCCGTGAAAATCCTTCAGTATATGCCTCGCATAATGCATTGGAACGACTGTACAAATTCGAATAAGCTTTTTTATCCAAGCGCACAATGTTTCTGTCTCTCTTGGCATCACATTTTGCAAGCTCACAAAAAGTTTCGTAGAATATCTCATAAGTACACACAGACACATTCGTATACAGTCATAGTTCGCATGTATACTGTGAGAAAGATATCCTCGCGGTAAACCTAAAAATTCATCCAGACGGAATTGGGACGTGGCACGCGCGGAGAGTGTCCTAATGCAAATCGAGCGAGTGGTAGACAGAGAGAAAGATAGTCGGAAAGAGAGTAAGTGAGTAAAAAGTGCAAACTCTCAGCTGCCGCTCTACTGCAGTAGTCTCGAGTTCAATGCGTCATAACACGGCAATCTCTTCTATCTACTACTACTACTACTACTACTGGGTGGCCTTTTTTTTTTATCTTTCCCGCGCTTTACGAGCCGCAGCAGAGAGCATAGGCAGAGTAGGGGTGGCAAACAGTGGGGCAGTAAAAAAAATAAGAGAGAGTAAGAAAAAAAATCGGCAAGAGTATAGGAGGCTCGCGACTATACTGCGGCAGAATTGCTTCCACTTTGGGCCGCAACGAGGACATCTGGTATTCGATTCGCGCTCAAAGCGGTACGGCGCCGTGAGTGCTCATCCGCGCGTCCCTGAGGAGGACCTTCTGACTTCGCGAGCCGACTTTTGATGATGGCTGATATATAGAGGCAAAAGGTGGATAGAAATCGCTCGTGTAGATGTCGAGATGCATTCAATGAGTGGTTTTGAATCAAAGTGCGCGGTTGACAGGTGAAATTTTGACACGATCTTATTAGAGTGGATATGAGGGATTTGGGTGTGGGCTGAAGGATTTCGGGTAGATCACGAAATGGGCTATCTTTGAATACATTTGAGAGTAAGATATGAAGGATTGGGATCACGAGTAAGAGCCTTGCTTATAAAAGTCGAAATTCGTAGTCCTGGGCAAACTTTTGGCTATACGTGTGTAAATATTGCCTTTCAGTAGTACGAGTCCGGGTATAGTCCGCCCTGGCAACTATGAGATTCAGGTCCAGCGATTATGAGGATGGATGCAATGCGAGTTGAAAAGCAATCCATGAGAATTATAGGGCCCATTCGCTCCAAACTCTGCGATTGTGGAGGCCCTATAGTGACCTCAACTGTCACAACATCCAAAACGAATTTTTGAAAAGTTTGAAGGGATTACTTTTGAGTGATTCAGATTCTGTTTTGAATCACGGAATCACTCTGTGGTAGGGCAAATTCTCGAGTTGAAACTATATGAATCTGAAATCGTTTGATTTGACGATTTCATCATGTTATTGTTATTTGATCTAAAATAGAATATTGTCGGCGTTCAGTAGTCGTTGTGACTACCATAAAATGATTTTTCGATACACTGTGCGTAAAAGTGCACTTTGCGCACAGTTTGTCGACTTTTACTCACAGTTTATCGAAAAGTATAGTTAGATACACGGCCGTAAAACCTATTATTCGCATCCTCGTGATGATTCCGACCCTCGCCTGCGGCTCGGGCCGGAAACCCATCACTCGGACGAGAATGAAACGTTTTACGCCCTTGTATCGAAATGTACTATATTATTTTCAATATATAATCTCTCGTATAATGAGAGATTTGATTTTCACCTTGTAATCTCGTTTGAGATCAACTAGTATTTCACAAAACAGTGGGGTGAAATTTGTTGGAAGAATCAGAGTGCACGAAGACAGTAATTCGTGACGTCGAAAAACCCTGGATAGCTTTCGGGCATAGAATTAAATAAAAAGTGTCAAGATAGGTTGACTTCCAGGGCGCAGAATCTGATTTTGTAATAATACGATTCTCTTCTTCATCCAATTTACACAAAATATAACCAAATTATCATGTGATTTCGCCCAAAAATGTCTACATGAAAGACCTCCATGAAACTACCAGGATAAGATGAAACATATTTTTATCACATTTCACTGCAAAGAATTCAATAATAAATTTAAAAATCGATGTTCCACATGCCTCTTCGATAATCAACCACTCGAGTGCCTCAAATAATCAAAAGTTCAAACCTTATCGTCTCACCAAAAAAAAAAAAACCACTCACTGGAGTCCATCTTGACTTACAACCATTACAAAGTATTCAAGCTGTGAAGGAGCGATTGAAATTCATTGCTCTACAGTATAAAGCACGATCTAAATTACAGCTGAGCGTATAGATGAACGATACATTGAAAAGAGACATGGAAGGGGTGGTAAAGAGCGAACATTGCAAAGCAGAGAGCAGGCAAAATCACCTATAGCCTGTGGCGGGCACAGAGTGAAGCTGTATATAGAGAGAAGAGGGCCTGATGGTTAGGGGCCAAGGCACTACTACTATATATGTATATATCATACTGGGCGGAGAAGCCAAGCTCAAAGGCAAAGTGCTTATCGAGTGTGAATGCTGGTGGCTGCAACTGCAGGCTTAAATGCTCAGCTCGCGGGCTTAGCTGTTCTGCACTTTCAGAGCAGAGCTCAGAGGCTATATGCGCGGCGCGCGTCGGCATAATTTGCTGCAGCGAAGGCAAAAATTACACGCCACTTCGACCCCTGCCCTGCGGTTTTGACCCTCTCTCTTTCTCTCTCTCTTTCTTATATTTTTTTACCACTGTCTTTGTTGATTTTCCAGTTCGTTTGCTGCTCGAGATCGTTTTCTATTTTTCACTTTTTTCTCTCTGTACACTTAGATCCTAAATTGGTTCCCTTCCACTGGTACCAGGGCAACGTGGTTTCCTTATTTAATTAGAGGGTTTTGTGTTCCAGGGGAAATGTTTACTGCTAAAAAAGCCGACTCGGACCTTCTTTCTTGTTCATAAATATTTGGGAGTCGTACTATGTGTGCTCAGGTTAATTGTATAAGGTAAAGTTCATCAGAAATAGATACGCGCTTCCTCACTCGTTTTGTTCAGAAAATATTTCGGTAGGAAGATATGTACTTCCGCCTTAATGACACTAGTTGTTATCTTGATATAGCAAACTGATTTCGAACAAAAAACTTTTTCGATGTTTCTGTGACCTTTGGATAACCGTTGGAGGTATCTGACCAATCGGGTATTGCAATATAAGTCACCTGATTTACCGATTGTGTGGTAATGAAGTTCCACCGAAATTTCCCGTCTCGACAACAAATGGGTGCTTAAAACTCCATCAAAATAGTACATATGGTGATGAAAAAATTTCGGTTCTACTGCAAAATCCAAAACTTCAGATTAATTTCATAACAAATCATTCTCATCAAGAAAAATGTTGTGAATTTCTGTCCAACGCATTCTGAAAAAAGTACGTTGTCAATAAATTCAGGTGAGTGCTGTGAAATTCCTTATATTTCTCTCAGCAAAATTTTTTTCAGCCCCACAAGATCTGGAAATTTCGATGTCTATATCGCTGGACAGAATCCATCTCAACCGATTGTTTTCCCGAGTTCGTAATTGAGCAGAGAAGACAAACTCATTTGAGAAACCCAAGATAGAATCAACAGAAAACAGCCGAGGAAAAGAGAGAGAGACTCCATTAAGATGGGTTTGTTTAAGCTGCTCCAATGGAAATCTTATATAAACTTTTGCAAGTTTTCCTCCATGTAAGAGAAACAATTTTTAAAAGGCCATAGGCTGATCAAGTTAGTACATTGAAAAGTTTACTCAACGAAAGAACAACAAACCCAAGAAGCATTATTGTTTGCGCGAAGCGGACCAGAAGCTTTCTTTTGTATCATTTTTTCCCCCGAGAAACATTGCGTAAAGTTTATAATAGCAAAGCTCGCAAGAGAGAAACAAATATTCACCGCCTCTGGCTAAAATGTGCATTACGAGACAGTATGTATGTACGGTGAATGTACAAGGTGTGAGAAATTTTACAAGATGAATGGGATGTATGCATCACGAATGCACAAAACTCTCACTGATAAGAGCATGCAAGCCAGCATCAAAGGATTACACGAAAAGCTTGCGAATGAAGAGATACTACAAGAGATGTTATGTTTACTAGGCAGACTGAAAGACGGAGTTATGAGATATGGAATGACAATGAGAAGAAAATGGAGGTATAAAAATTGCATGGCTGATATATCATTTATTCTTTTTCATGGTATACCATGGAAAAGAAAATACATAAAAAAATGAAATATGGTACAATAAGTTATGTGCAGCAGATTATAATAAGTTCTTTTGATCATGCAAGTACTTGTTTAGCAGATTTTGCAAAAGTTCTAAACACCAATATTACCTTTCCATGTTAACGGCCAATGTTATTTTTGTTTTTTGGCGGTTGCCAGGACAAAGAAACACTGTCGGGTCGGCAAATTGGAGAGGGGGGGGGGGGTGGAGGGAGAAGCAAACGCCCCACCCACAGCCAAAAGTTTGTCATGGGCGATATAGGGTCGTTTCCCCCAACATTAAGGGAAGTTCAATGAGACCGCCCTCCGAAATTTAATTCCTGGATACGCTCTTGCGTAGAGACAGGAGTTCATTTTAAACATTTACGCCAATTTTGTATGAACTGATTGAAACTCAAAGACCAGATGCACGACCAAAAACTTGTTCTTTCTGGGGAGAATTAGTAATTCATGGTAAACGGATTAGTTCGACCGCCTATCATTCAATTTGATGAGTAGAAGTAGTCATAAATTCATACTGAAATTCTTATAAATTTTTCAACAGGATATTCCTACTTCACCGCACTATACCCGTTGACGAGCGTGAATTAAAGCAATGATAACGAGAGACAGAATATTATTAATTTTGAAAATGATCAGGGTTTCTGTGAGAATAAGCACGAATATTTCATAGGGCCTAAAGTAATAAGATCAAAATACCACCCAAATGAGAACTCAACGCACTTAAAATTACATTTAAAGTAAACTCAATATCCATCTCTGGCCGTGGGATGTTTAAGTTGTAACAAAGTTCAAATTGAAATGAAAGAGTGATATTGCCGAGTGCGCCGAGTAACTTCCATCTGTGTTATTACTCTGCTAGATGCCAGTACAATATGAATATTTTCTAACTTTATCGACTCGCAGCAACTCTTATGAATTTCCAAGTCTCGGTAGGGATGAGTACTTGGCTTCCCGACAAAAGTGTTTACAATAATTTGATCATCGTAAATTCCTTCGAGTATTGAAACTTTCTCTTCAGATACAGGTATTAAGTACATTCGAACATTGATCTTTGGAGGTTTTGCAGTTTCACAGCAAGATGTACTACATCTTTATAATTGAAGTCATAAAGAAAACTTTAGACAGTTTTGTAGACTTGAACTTTTGGTCAGAATAAATCTCGACGTTCACCTCAACAAAATATTTTCATGTCTTTCAATCAATAAGTGATTCCGAGGTCGTTTATACTCGCGAGTTTGACCTAGATATCTAAAAAATTGTATAATTATACTGCCATGCGTGCAATGAATATGTACAAAATTGAATCTCAATAATAGCCCTCATTGATGCTCGAATCGAATAGTTGGGGTCTTTTCTTCATTTGACATATTCTGTCGAACCCATTTCAATCGCTCGACCGATGTGTTCTCACGATGAGGAACTATTCGCAAAATCGAAGTAACCCCAACTTTCCATCAAATAGAAATTTTATGTATGAATAGGTACAAAGTTTGTTTGAAGCTCAGCTGATTGCTTCTGAGAAGAATATGTGTCGCTGCTAACCATGCGTATCGAAAGTTTCATACTAAAGAATAATATGAACCATTGTGTATTAGCCACTAGAAATTTTCCTGGTATAGATTTTAAAACAATATTTCATGTTAAGATGCTCTTCACCACCAGATAGGCAAGCAAGCTCCCTTAAATTTTTTAACCAAATCAAACTCATGATGGAATACAAGACAATTTCGATTTGAAATGATGATTTGATTGTGCTTATAAACGGTTTAAATTTTTGATGGATACTGGACTCTTTTTCGAGATTAGTCAAGCGTTCGAATTCAAATGCTTGACCAATCCACAAATAAAAGTCCAGTATCCATCAAAAATACAAAATAAGTTGGTAATAAAGATAAAGAGAATATGTGTCTTATAATAATTACCCTCTCTCGCTCTAACCATTGCAATCAGTTCTCAAACGGACCAAAAATTCAAATGGAAATTCAAATTTCATCAGCAATTTTGAGATTCTTTCTACTGCAATCCTTCAATTTTGAATTGGCAAATCTTCCTGATGAGTAAAAAGACCACGGGGAGAGAGAGAGAGAGAGAGGGGGGGGGGGATCCAATAAATTTTATGCCACTCAAAGAGGCTGGGAGTTTCTCTAGTGGGTGGTCATCAATAGAGTGACAAGCGGGCGAGGGTAGAGAAAGAGAGAGGGGAGTATACACACAGGTAGAAGGGCTGGAAAGCAATTAACCGTGTAAGGGCGGAGTCCGCGCGAAGTGATGAAGGTCGCTGCTGTAATCTGGGCCGTCCCTCGCACGCTCTATTAGCGAACATGAATGCCCTTGACTACATACATATAGCTATTGGAACATTTCGGTCAGATTTGCAAAATTCGACGATGTCACCGATTGCAGCTTTCGTATCTTGTATACCTTATCTATATACATGTACGAATCAGCTGGAGATTTGTATAGTGGGGAGCTTGATTAGTCCCTTGATAGAGATCACTTGAAACTGTCTCAGGAGCTCGACGAGAGTGGTGGTCTAGTTTGCGACATAGAGTCTATAATCTGAAAGTGTTCACTAGAGCCAAGTCGTATTAAGTGAACAGCTATTATGACGATTGTCAGAACTATATTAACCATCATTGAGAACCTGGACTTTCCTGGCTATTCAGTTGCCAATGGTCCTTTGAATTATCAACTGTCGAACTTGGAAGTCACTTACGCGGTGAGTTTAGAATAAGGCTACTTCTATTTCATCCCAATTTGAAATCTTATTGCTTATGTATGTGGTGGTGGAAACCTACATTCATGGTTTCACTTCGTAGATTGGACGATCAATCGAGTTCTGATGAAGCAAATTTGATCTAATAAGCTACCAGTCTCAGATCGCTCATCTTTTTTCATAAATTTTCGAAATAAGGAAAGTGTACCTAACTTGCCCCCATATGCCGATCTCAGAAATGAGCACTCGTTGACCTTCCATCCCGGGCCAAGATATCACCAAGCAAATCGCGTTCACTAAAACCGGTGAAAATTCATTTTTATTCGACCAATTTCAACGTACTTTAGCGCATTCGACTCCTTGTCTCAAGACCTTCAAAATTCGCTCTTTAGAGTTGCAAAACTCTGATTTGGAGCAATACTATGAACAAAATACGGGGATGATTTGAGAATCAAGAAGGCCGAGATCGGAGTGTACCCAACATGACCCCATATGGTTATCTCGGGAAGGAGTGCAGTATAGCTTTTTTACCCTTCAGAACGTGTTAACCGCGTCAAAATAAGTCGGAAACAGTGTCTTGGGCCAGCTAAAAGCTACAAAAGTCGCTGCACGGTGATGAAAACAGATTAATGCGTTTTCATGACCTTTATCGACGATTTACATTGTTTTAAATGATGGGGGCAAGTTGGGTACACACTTTTGTAAACTCCCAAAAATCACCTTTTGGGAGAATCAACACGGTTTGGCTCTAGTTGGTTCAAATTGGGCATACTTTAGATCATTTTGAACGTCATGAGACAAGCTTTGAAATGAACTGAAGGACATTGGAAATTGTTGAGATAGACCAGAGTTGTTGAGAAAATGGCTCAATGGGGGCAAGTTGGGTACACCTACCTTAGAATGTGAATAATGTAAAAGATATTTTTGTCCAGAAAACTTTTATCCGGCGATACTACCAAAACTTTTAGCATTGCCCATTGAGACCATGCCAAAAAATCATGTATTTAGGTATCATCGTCATGCAAGAGTTCTAAGCCGCATCTTGATGTGGCGGCAGCCCATTGGACCAAAATATCCTGTACTCTCCAAGTACCGGGTCATATGAAACTGTAAACAACTTCGGTAAATTCCAACGACATACGAACCATATTATTTTCTTCTACTAAACCTGTCAATTTATCATGTGCAAAATGATATTCTATGATGAGGTCAAACTCAGATGGGAAAAATCCATTGTAAATTTTGATGTCAGCATTCTTGTTTGATATTTATTCCTTGATTGGGAGAAAAAGGAATCGGAAACATAACAGAGATATCTCAAACTGCAAGCTCTAATGCTGTAGTTGATCTGGGGGGCCTCGAACATAACTCGAGCTATCCAAGAGGTCGTTTATCATGCAGCACCTCGTGTATGTACAAGCCGATCTCAAACGCCTCCGTAGTTTCGTTGATCCAGCCATTGTTGTTCACCCTATATATACAGTGGCAGCCCGCATCGTCGTCGATTTAAAAAAACCTCTAGAAAGGCAAAAATCGACTCTCTTTTCTCTG
The DNA here is from genome assembly GCA_029851415.1 of Eretmocerus hayati. Classification (NCBI taxonomy): domain Eukaryota; kingdom Metazoa; phylum Arthropoda; class Insecta; order Hymenoptera; family Aphelinidae; genus Eretmocerus; species Eretmocerus hayati. The sequence continues at coordinate 5,558,279 of CM056742.1, forward strand.
CGCGATACTCTGCCGTTGCAACACCTAACACACACTATAATATTCTCGAGCTTCCGCTTTCATGTATCCAACATTGCTCGCATACCGTGTCACCCAGTCCATATATCGGAACATCTATACATACTACAACGATGTAAGCCTCGATCGCTCTGTACTCGAGCTCTCAAATGCCTACATAGATATAGGTATACAATATAGGTGTATAGAGTGTGGCATATTATACGCGAGGAAATTCTTCCCTCCGAGTGAACTTTGCTACCTCACACTCGATTCCCTATGACTGACTGGTGCTTTAGAAAAGCTTTTCTCGATAAAACGATGTGATAGATCGATTTGCGTTGTGCATGCATAAATTACCTTGAAGTGGTTTTTATTGGAGTTAGATCAACTTTGATACATCACGACAGGTAGAGTTTCTTGATTTCAATTCTAGTCTGAGATATAGTACACTGAGAAAAATTGGTTGAATTATCAACCAACATTTCAACCAGCTGGTTGGATTTTCAACCACACTGGTTGAATATTCAACCAACTGGTAGAATTTTCTTCCAAGCAATTATATCCCGTGATGGAAGGGTAGATGGGTGGATGGGCGGATGGATGGATAGATAGATAGATAGATGGGTGGATGGATGGGTGAATAGATGGAGGGATGGATGGTTGATGCTTGGATGAATGGAGAAGAGGGATGAAGGGTGGATGGGTGATTGGATAAATGATAGATGCATGATGGACGGATGGATGACCAATGGATGGATGGACCCATCACCCATTCATCCATCCATCCACCCACTATCCATCACTCCATCCATCGACCATTGATCCACCATCCATCCATCCTTATTCATCCATATGACAATCCATCATATTCCACCCCTCACACGTAGGCAGCCTGATATGCAGGAACCGCACGGATAGATTGTGATAATCCACATTGGTTGAATATTCAACCAGCTGGTTAAAGTTTTTCGGAAAAATTTTTTACAGTGTAGTCAAAAGTTAATTTTTCGAAGGCCGAGCTGAGTCCGAATGTAGGTATTACTAGTGCTGGTGGCTCAATAAAGACCACACGGAAAAAAATAGTTTGTTGGTCCAACAAACTAGTTTGTTGTACCAACAAATACAAACTGGCAAAACAAACACCTGTTTGTAAAGTTTGTATTTGTTGAATTTACAAACTAAGTTTGTAAAGTGTTTGTAAAGATTGGATTTCACAAACTCAAAAATTATTTCGCGGATTTCCGTACTCGCGGTAAAATTTTCCGAAGCATAACCCCCGCGGGTACGTTGGTATTCGCGGATTTCCGTACTCACGGTAAATTTTTTCGCGCCGTATTTCCCGCGGCATACGGCGTTTGACCGACGTATTATCATATTATACATTTGTGAACATCAACTCGATGAGGTACCGTGCGATGGAAAGTATTGAAAAATCTCTCATTGTGAACTAGGTTCATCGATAATTGCCGCGAGTACCATTATAAATCTGCACTTGGGTAACGAAGAACACACATCTGTTAGTTTACAAATTAGTAGTTTGTAAATCTTACAAACTAGTTTGTAAATCTTACAAACTAGTTTGTAAATCTTACAAACTAGTTTGTAAAACTAACAAATTAGTTTGTTAATCCAACAAATACAAATTTTACAAACAGACGTTTGTGAATCTAACAAACTATTTTTTTCCGTGCATGAAAATTCAAATTCAAGTAGTAACTTCAATCAGGGTTTGTACCAAAATAGATTTTGAATCCCGTTGAATTTCGTTTTTCTGAGGTTTCCATCCGAATCCATCCTGGAAATCTATCTCACTTCTGCTTTGCGATAATCATGAAGATTATGATCATCATAACCACTCGACCCGGGCAGGGAATATTACTCAACGAAATTCAACGAAATTCAAAATTGATTTCGTTACAAACCCTGACTTCAATCGATTGACTAAATTTATTTTTTTTTTGCAACACAAAATCGGTTGTTCTCTCCTCGGAACACATTTTCTGATAACGAATGACAGAACATAAAAGTCTTATAAAATCACGCCGATGAAATTGAGACCCCCCGCCCAAGTTTGAACAACGAAACTCAACTGACCACTTGGGGTGGCCAAAGACACCTCGGACGAGTGACTCAAGTTACCCCGGACGACCGGACGATTCAACATAATAAAAGAGAAATGACAAGTTGACATTCAAGTTTTCATTAGAAATGACTTATGGAGTTGTCAAAGTCACCCTGGATGACCAGAAAAATGACAAGTTGTCGTTCTAATGGTCGTTGGAAGTGGCGGATGGGGTGGCCACAGTGTTACCCCGGGGAAGCCAAGAAATTACAAGTTTCCGTTCAAATGGTCGTTCTAAACAACAGTCGCATCTACATTCAATCGGTAATAACGCAAAATTTAGAGGACGTCATTACCTACTAAGAAAAAATTATGGAAAGGAGATAGAAGTGGACCCAATGAATATTTTACTTGGGAATTCTCACTTCATTCCAACGAAAAAAAGGGTCAATGGAACCTATCTCATCCCTAACAAGCTGGCATACTCTAAATTTAGAGTTTCCGAGCTTTAAAATGAGCTTTTGAACGTCTTTTTCAGTGGTATAGCGTCGGATCTACGACTTTAACAATCTTTTCCCGGAAAAGTGGCCACAGTCACCCCGGTGACCATAGTCACCTTGGTTTACATGTCGAGTTTTGGGAAGGAAAGCTTTTTTCGCACGAGACCTATTCGCCGTTTTAAAAGATTTCTGCGTAGGAATCCAGAAACTTTCTATCGCATCCAAGTGATAGATTTCTGACCCGAGCTGCAGGCGAAGACTGAAATCATCACGAGTATGCAAAATGGTACATTTTTTTCCGAGTATTATGAGGTTGTAGATCGCTTCTGAGCGATTGGTTTTCGGAAGGAGGGAACCTCATGGACGAGGTGCGAATACTATCTTTGCAATTTTATAAGCACCCAAATATCGGAAAATTGCTAAAAATACTTTTTACACCTGTTGATAGAATTGTGCTTTTTCGTACTTTTTGGTAAACTGTGATTGAAAAATGATAGACTGCGCCAAAAATACTATTCTATACACACAGTGTCAAGAAGATTCTCCTAATGTGCTAAGATAATTCTGTGCTGGATGGATTAAATTCATCTACGTTGAAGATTGAAGTGAGAGCCAACTTGAAATTCACTTCATCCACGAACCCAAAGTTTTCTGAAGATTTAATTCTCATTAACTTTACTTCTTCACCTGCTCAATGTCTTTCAGAGTGAATATCCCCTGCTCGTTTCAAATCTTACCATAGTAAGAGTTTTCACTTTCCTCCTAAACTTTTTCATCGCTTTCACAAGTTATAGGCTGAACGCATTCAAGCATCTCTGCGCTATAGGGCATTTGCGCCACAAAACGTTAGCTCTTACTTGGCACTATAAAAATTAATGCGTCGAGGTGATTTATCAAAGAACTTGGGTTCCACGTCCAGACTCATCCACGATTCTAGCATTTTATGGCTAAAAGTTTGCCCGACTCACTGACCCCACGCTTCTACTATTAGTTTGGAGAGTTTACTTGGGCTTCAGATGTTTACGGTTTTTGTTGTCAAAATGACCACCCATTTTGCTCAACAGTTTATAGCCCCCGTAATAGTTTTGAAAGGAAAACATGTTTTCAGAGTTCAGATTCTGATTGGCATATCAAATATTATGAGTTACTTGCAAAGTGCACCGTCTGAATGAGAAATCAAAGTGACTTCTGAATTTTTCATGCATTATTTAGTAATTCAACTGCCTTTTCATGATTGCATACAATTAATATTCTCGCAACCAAGAATGTTCATTTTTATCTATAACTTCACATCGAAAAGATAAGAGGATGCCGGTTTCAACGATTCCTAACGCCTCACTGGGGCGACTTGGACGATTTCATAAAAAAATAAACGTGATTATGCGTTCAAACATCTACAAATCGATGGAGAGTTGTCAGGAAAAATATTCTGTGAATCAGGGTCCAGTTTACCTATATGCAAATCATTTATTGGAATGGTTTTGACTCACGTACCGTAAGATCAACCTCTACCTCGAATCATCACTTTCCGAATCATTCTATCGGGCGAAAAATGATCTCTTCGTGGTTGAGGATGACTAAATCACGTGTCGAAATTGGCATAGTGCGAGTAAACAGACATTTTTCCCCCTAGTTTGGTTAGGAAAATTGGCGTTTAGTCGCCCTGATACCAAAAAATAATACACGCACCTCGCTCGTCGAACCGTTTTGAATTTTCCCCGAGTGTGACCAGGGGAAAATCGAGGGGAAAATATTCCCCGTGTCCCAAAACGGCCAGACGTCGCATCGGTGCCATAATGTAATATTCTGTCCTCGGTGGGAACGATTATTTTTGTTCCTGTACTTGTTTCAATAAGTAATGATTGGATGAGCCCGCACTTCTGCAAATGGAATTAAGAAGGCCTGGTAGAAATGAGTGAGCATTTTTTAGCCAATAATTGGTTAAATCGTATTGCTGCTATAGCTATAAGACTTATACCAGCCACCTGGTGGACAGAAAAATCATTTTAAAAATGGCCACATCTCGACCAAGCAAAAGCATCTATACGATCCTCTTACTGAGGATCACTCTTGTATTATTGCAGTAGTAGGGAGATATTTTGAATTTACTATAACTGATTTGATGAAATTTGTATGAAATCATCAATTTATAATGTGATATAATGTGATATAATGTGATAAATTTATGTTGCAGATAACCTCAAGAAATGCTGCTTGAAAAAATATCAAATGCAGAAGGATCATGTGAGTGAAAATGATTCGAATTGAATTAATTTGGCTTTTATGAGTTTTTGTGGCTCAGACCGTGTGATATTGATAACTCAAAGTGTATTCGCTCCACTGATTACATCCCACCCAAACTGGAGTGAAATTTAAAGGGAATTTATTTCAGTTTCGGAATTAATTCAGAGGGGCCTGCTAATGAACGAAATGAGCAGAGCCCCAGGCCTAAAGAGTCATTTACGAAAAGGATATGGATTTTGATTAACTCGTTTTCTGTGAGCTATCAGACATGGGCCAGTGAATCCTGGCGAGAATAATCCCGGTAATTAATTACTTTGATATTGAAGTTGGCTCAGAAACATGCCAGAGTGGTGAAGTGTGCATAACAAGTACAGGATTCCAAAATGTTGGGCGTTTGAAAGAATGGGAAACCTATATCGTTTACAGTAATAATAGCTTATTATTATGCGATGTAATGACTTGTTATGAAGGGTCTCAACAATGAAAAAAGCGTTTTAGAAAAGAGTAAAAATTACCTTAAAATTCCACAGTCCATGATCAAAATTCTATGTGAAATCCTAGCTATGAATTGGCAATTCTCTGCCTCAAACTCAACTCACAAAAGCTGCCCAAGATAAATGGCCAACTAATTGAGAGTACTTATAGGTGGCGATTCTAGGAGAAAGGAATCAGCTCTCAACGGTCCGTCTCCTCCCACCGACTCGATCGTTAATCTTGGCTCTTGCACTCATCATCAGCCACCCCCAACTCACCCTCTCAAGCCCCTATACATGTATATAGATTGATCAATCCCGTGCGTCCATCGTCGGCTAGAAATGCCCCTCTTATACATCTAATTTTTTGCACATTCGTCCGCCAACTCTTTTGCTCATCATCACAACGCCTCGATGGACTTGATCCCAAGCCTTCTCTAATGGCTCTCCTCCTCTCTTTTACACTCGCATTGCGTCACAGACAAAAGGTTATAATGCTATAGTCGTCGGTGAGACTTTTGGTACGACGAGCTCGAGAGAGAAATTCTCAAGAGTACTCGAGTATAAGAGATGGAGTTTCTTACGAGAATTGCCATTTTCTCAGGCCGTTTTCCTTTTTCCTACCTACCTTCTTTCTCTACACTCCCCCTTTTTCTCTGCTCATCATGTTCCGCAACTAAGTATACGATGAAATTTTCTTTGACTCAGTCTTTTTTTTTTCCTACAACTTTTCCTCTTTCTTCTTCTGCTTATCCACATCCTCGACTGTTCTATACCTACTTTGGCCTCCAAAGATATAACTAGTAGGCAATTCTGAGTAAAATCATCAGGGACCATAAGCTCAAGGCTATTATGCGCAGCCAATTCATCTCCCTCGAGTTTAATCGACTGATTCGATTTTTAATTAAGGATACTTGCAGTATTAGAGCCAAGCTCGGATATTCATCCACTTGAGAAACTTTTCTACGCCTCGTTGAGCCCAATCTACTGATGTACGTTTTGATCGGATGAATTCTCAGAAATCGAGTCTCTTGCTTGGATGATGAATTTTCTCGAGTACATCTTTGATTTCCTGACGGTTGGATATGAATTCTGACATACTTTGTGAGATGAAATTTTCGATCCCGATGGGATGATTGAAATTTCGTATGGGTGTATGAAAATCTCGTAGCAGAATAGAGTCTGGTGGAAATTAGTCATTTCCGAGATATAATCCGTCTCGAGAGGATATGAAAGTATGAGATTTTAAACACTCTTTGCAAGCTCGTTCACACGGGTGGACTATTATAGAAGAAAAGAGCAACGAGTAAGATAGTGTGCAAAATAAGAGAAAACCGGGGTAGTAGCAATAGCTTCAAAGATACATATAGATACTCTCTGATGGACGATATCGCTCAACTCAGCCGAAAGTTTTCCCTCTCACGGCATTTCAATTGTTCGACTCTGGTGCGCTTGGATGCACGCGTATTATATGCCAATGAGGCTTGCCTACCATAAAATCCTTTATATGTATGTGTGAGTGAGTGTGTGGATGTGGATTCACCTGAAATTCTCGACTAAAAATTGCACAGCAATCTGGATGGATTAACGAGGTAATTAGGTGCATCTGACAGTAGCTTTTCGATTAATTCATCTCTTCATCGTTATAACGTTTGGATGAACAGTGGGTATGAAACGAAAATTTTACTCTCTATATTATGCTCAAAGAACGCGGAAATATTTTTGCCGGTCCGTTAATTCGGATTATTAGATTAGAGTGAATTCTCTGCTCCTTGATTTTTTCACTCGATTGGAAATTTAAGCTCGGCCCGCTCATATCTTGAAGACGATGAGATCAGATGATCCAATATGTGTATTAGGTATTACCATTTTTCCGATAATTCAAAGGAGATAGCGAGCTTCTGCTTTGGTGGAATCTGCTGCGATTGAAATTGTGAGATATTCAGGTTATTGTGTATTCCAGAGAGCCGATTGGTGACTCAACTAAAAGAATTTACTGTTTCTCTGAAATTAAATTTGTAATATTTCTTGTTTGAAATTTTTGGATTAACGTGGATAAGTAAAAAAATTTGTACTGAATTATATTTCTAATTGGCGAGAAGAATTCAATTCAAGATTCATCCGAGTAGCAAAAATATTGCACCCAAATTTTCGATGCAGCTGAGTAACGGGAGTTTGTTAGAAATCAACACATTGCATTGTCATTCTATGGTTGCACGAATTGAGTACAATTACAACGTGAATTCGCAAAAATAACTTTCTGCAAGTAAAAATTTGACTGCTGGCGAACTGGGTATAAAAAAAACCTCTCAATACATAAAAAAGTGTTTGCCCTGTTATCAAAACTGACACAATTTTAAGAATAAGGAATAGACAAAAGAATCCGGAAAGTTCAGAGGTACACGTGTATGTAACATCAAGGCGCAATTCGACAGAGGACCGTTCCAATTAACGTAAGCTCCGAATCAACTTGTGCTGATGTAATTTTCAGATTTTCCAGACTTATTACGGCAGAACAGTTGAGAATGTTATTTCATGTCCATGGGAGTATAAGACAATATATGAGTAGCATTTCGACAATTTAAATTCGAATTGTATTCATAAAGACACACTCTAGTTGTAGACGGTCGATTTTCACGCTTAGAAAGCACGGAGATAGACGTTTCAAAGTGTCATCCTTTTAAGCGGATGCAGACAAAGGCTGAAACGATCGAATTCGATAAGATTTGGAGAGGAGGATGTTAGAGCCAGACAAAATCCTTTGGACAATTCGATACGAGCTTTCAAGATCCAGGGCGTCTTTCAACGACTACATCAACGACGATGACGACGGGTCCAGCGATCGAGCAAATCCCCGCTTCGACTCCGAGATCTGGCCTTGTTGGCCGCATCCAAAGCGAATATAACAACGCTCCCTACAGAGCTGCAGCTGCCACAATATATCTGTAGTTGGATGTGTATCGAGGTTCTATATACATGGATCCATGCAGTTTGTATCAGGAGCTTTGAAAGCAGAGTGCCAACACAGTGTGCCTGATGTACAGAGAAGCTTTTGTCAAATGCAGTCAGGCGCGCAAGTTTGCACCCCCAAGTGTAGCATCTTAACCCTTTGAGCCCTATCAAAGCTGTGAATATTGATGATGATGAATTTTGGTTGTCAAAGGTGATGCTCAATTTGGCCATGCGCTATCAAAAATTGGGCGCACTTGGTGAAATTTTTGCTGGGGTCAACTAGAATCTTGAGATCCGTTGAAAACGATTTTATGACGCGCGGAAGCCTTTTTTCAAATAAAAATTTGAATGATGATGGAATTAATGTTTGACGAATGATATAAGCTATACTCTAAACCACATAGAAGAGTCGAATGTAGATCGTACCAAATAATATATGTATTTGCAAAAGTGATGTTGGTCAAGTCATTCGCAATTCAACAGTTGATTTAGATTTTAGATATGTATTTCTAGCTCTATTTCTAGCCTCATGATGAGTGGTGTAGAGGTACAAATTGCATTGGCTCTTCGCGTGAGACCAAGAAATATCAAATTCATAATTTGAATCTAGATTCGTTAGAATCTGCCGATCCACCCATGGACTTTATAATTGACTCCCGGCGATTGGAATCACTTTATTCTGCTAGTCATAATATCAAATACTAGTGTCAAAACAGTGAGAAATTGCAAAATTGGGGTGTTGAAAATATTTCGATTTTTATCTGATTGTCTCAAAGATCAATTTGTATCAACACTTGATTCTCGTGCCAATATACCTCAGCACGGTCCAAGAAATTTCCTGATTTTCTCAGTCCTATTCAATGTTTTCACCAAGTGTTAACACGGAATATCGAAAATAGCACTTGTGCAATATACTCGAGATCAATTGTCAACGGGTCAACTCTTATGTATTCCCATAAAAAAGGTTCTGATATTGATTCCTATGATAAAAGTACACTCGCCGGACAAAATATCTGTACAAGCCGTTTAGTGATTTTCACTTTTTGGGTTGGTATCGCCATGCATTCGTTCCATTTTCCGCGTTCCCTTAGCACGGAATGAGATAGGCCGTGCCAACCCAAAAAGTAGAAATCACTAAATGGCTTGTACAGATATTTTGTCCGGCGAGTGTACGTGGCTCTGCCTCAATCCTCATTCACGTAGATCATACCATTCAGACCTTCACAAGAGCGCAAGTCTCATTGATTGGGAGCATTCTGTCCTCGACTCACAGATAGACTCCATATTTATACTTGGCAAATCTTATTCCAAAGAGCCACTCAAAATTCGAAATAGAAATAAAAAAAGGTTAGAAAAAATGGATTTTTTTACGATACGCTTTTATTCACAGCTCTAATATTTTTCTCAACAACTAAAAAGCATAAAATAATCTGAAATTCCATCAGTCATCCCAGTTCATTTTGAGAAAAATCTTATGACATGCCGTTGCCTACACCTGTTATCTCAGAAAATAATTTTTGAATTCGGTGTTCATCTATCTCTCGGGGATCCCTCTCAACCCATCATGATGAATCTCGGAGAACATTCACTGTACCATAATTACAGATGATAAAAGCGTGGAGTGCTGTTTTCTCATGATCCAGATTCTCGATTGCTAATGAGAAAATTTCCATAGATCATGCACTTCTTGCCCGGAAGTTCAGCACGCCACGCTTTTATCATCTGTAATTATGGTACAGTGAATGTTCTCCGAAATTCATCATGATGGGTTGAGAGGGATCCCCGAGAGATAGATGAACACCGAATTCAAAAATTATTTTCTGAGATAACAGGTGTAGGCAACGGCATGTCATAAGATTTTTCTCAAAATGAACTGGGATGACTGATGGAATTTCAGATTATTTTATGCTTTTTAGTTGTTGAGAAAAATATTAGAGCTGTGAATAAAAGCGTATCGTAAAAAATCCATTTTTTCTAACCTTTTTTTATTTTATATTTTTTAGTCGGATGGTTATGCGCAAAGCATATCCGTGTCACTAAAAAAATATGAAACTGTAATAACCGTACTCATCTCATCTCGAGAGCCTGTGTGTCCGCGCGCCGCCAGCTGCCAGCAAAAATGCATCGAAAATTACGTATGGATTACCAAGCCCTGCAGTAGAGTTTGGTTTGGTTGTTTAGCCAACCCTGGGCCGCTTTCGGTCTTTTGCTGCACGGAGTGGAAACGCGCGGCTGATGCATGTTAGGTTAGGGTGCACGAGAAAGGCGGAGAGAGAGAGAGAGAGAGTAAAAAAAAAAGAGATGGAGCTTACGGGCGCGAAAATTTCAGAGAGCAAATCTAACCTAAAAGCTCATACGCGCGCTGACTAGCTCGGTACCGGAACCGCGTGTATGAAAAGGCTTTCTCTCTCTTGCTCTTACGGCGAGAGACGTGCCTGCTGACTAGTTGAGTACCGGATGCCTGAGCATGAAACAATATGGCCAAAGTGAAGTAGAATAAAAGCGTATAATAATTAAACGCTAGTCCAAAGTTTAACCGTCCGAATCCCACGTATAGGGGGTCATACATATGTAGGTGAATGGGTGAATAGGTTGGTTTGTGGATGGGCGGATGGATGGGTCTAGTCTGGTCCGGTCTAGCACGGTCTTATAATACCGTTCTAATATCGTACTGGGACCTTAGAAAAACCGTACTAGTACCGTATCAGTACGAGACTAGAATTGCCGTACTAGCATTGAACTAAGATTGACGTACTAGAATTACTGTACTAGTACCGTACTAGTACCGTACTGATACCGTTTCAGTGCCGGACAAAAATCACCGAACTAGTGACGCACTAGAATTACTGTACTAGTGCCGTACTAGTACCGTATCAGTGCCGGACTATTGTCACCATACTAGTGACGTACTAGAATTACTGTACTAGTACCGTACTAGAAGTACCGTTCTACTACCGTACTAATACGATCCAGTGCAGACTAGTTCGGTCTCATTCGGTCTAGTCCAAACTAATTCGGTCTAATTGGGTCTAGCTCAGTATATTTTGATCTAGTTTGCCTAATCCGGTCCAATTTGGTTTAACTCAGGGTAGGTCGGTATAATTCGTTCTACTTCGGTTTGGATCGGTTTAACTCGGTCTAGTCAGGCCTGATTCGGTCCGGTCTAGCTGAAGTATATCAACTGGCATGTGGTTTATCGGTAGGATTGACTGATCAATTCATTGATCGGCAATTTGACATCTTTTCGCAATTCATAAGAAACCTCTTCTTTTAAACAATGAGGGAAACAAGTTCTTCCACTTGACGGAGACTTGATGTCTTTTTCTACAGAAAGCAAAATAGTGGTTTTAACATTATACTCGGAGTAAAGATGAACTAGCGGTTTGCATGATCATTTATCAATTTCTCATGAAACTTTTGATCGAATCATGTCTCATCATAGGAATCTCGTTGAAAGATTCTCAAGAAAAAATGTAATTTCAATTTTATCAAGGATTTAATATTTTCTGAAATTCACTGTCAGGGGTGTGTTTTAGGAATTCTGTGTGTCTACTTCGCACTGGCGGCTCATTAGCCAACTCGTCCTACCATCCAGATCCACCTAATAACAAACTGTACATACAACTCCAATATCCCAAGAGTATATAGGCCCGCCTCGGGCTTTCGCCAAGCCACACATGCCTCCAATTCACACTCATCATCACCGCAGAGTTATAATTCCCATCCTTTTACACATAACGAACCGCAACTTCTCTAATATAATTTAACATCAAATTACATTATATCTCTCATAGAATATTCTATACCCGAGCTCGCACTCCATCATCTTCTCTATTCGTATCTTTTGTCGTCGAGTATGGTAAAACTTTTTGGTGTATCAAATTGTCCTCCTACTATCGTATTATTCGTCGAGTAAGACACCCCAGGCTCCCAGACGTAAGGTATGTGTGCAAACTCCAAAATTGTATACTATGGAACAGATACATAGCCAATATGATTGGAGAGATCTGGTGGAAGTTATGGGTTTATTGTCGTACGAAAATTGAGTTTTGCAGTTTTGGCTCGAAACTGCAGAATATGCGCCAGGCATATCGGAGAGTGTACATCCTAATACTCGATAGGTTATGTGTACACGCAAACTTTGTGGTAACGCGATGCGCGTGCGATACGGATCCCTGGGAATTCTCGAGGTTATCTCAGTCTTGAACTCTCAGAGGATCAAAAGATAGGCGTTCGAACCTGCGGGTACGGGACAGACTCCTTTTTGGAAGTGTACCGGTGGAATTTTTTGATTCAGAGACCACAAATTTCGAAAAAAATATCAAGACTTGATGTTGGAGCCAGGAGGTGATCTCTCAATAACTCAATACACAAGAGTGAAAGCGGGCCTTCTTCCCTTGACACGAATCAACTTGAAAACTTTAGTTTGGGGCTAATTTTTATCAAAATTCCAGCAACCCGCACCAGTGAGATTCTCCTTGACTTCCCTTGGATTCATTTGAAGCTCCCTGAGCATGCAAGCTGATTTAGAATTCAATTTTAGCAAAGCCTTGTTAAAAAAGGTATATTCCGATTATTAAATACGCTGCTAAAAGTGATTAGCAGAAAGCTTCCTCACGGCGTTGTATGATAATGATTTTAACGAAAAAGGAATACCCTATATTTTGAGTTTTTCTGTTGAGAAAGCATTTCAGAGAGATTTGGGTCATCTAAAAGAAGGTTTTTCCAACAATATCTATTGTTTGGTTGAGAGAAAATTTTGATATAGTCGATTTAAAGATGATTAAACTGGAGTCCTTTGTGAAAATTTCCTTCTCCCGGAAGGATCTTCATTTGAATAATGTTTTACGGATTTTATGAAAATTTCGTATCAGCCAATCGATTCAGAATGGCGCGTAAGTAAGTCTTTAGGTCATAAAAATTGAGATAAATGAGTCGTAAAGGATGATGCGAGGGAAAAATGAATATTAATTCAAATGTTCTACTATTTTTTGAGTTATTCTTTCGAGGAAACTTCTTAGAGAGATTCAGGCCATCTAGATTGAGGTTTTTTTTAACAATATCCATCGATTGGTTGAGACGGAATTTGGATGCAGTGGGTTTGAAAAGGATTAAAATGAAATTTTTGGTAAAAATTTAGATTTTTTCGAAAATTTGAGATTGGTAAAGATTGAATAAAAATTCGGTATTAACCAATCGATAGATCATATAGGAAAAATCATAGTTTAGGTGACTCAATTCGTGGTGAGACCGTGTGAGAAAAAGATATTTAAGTATTAGGCGTCGAAATTTGAGCTGTTTTGCTCTAAAAACCCCATGGATCAGATTTGACTGGGAGCTGAAAGCTGCCAAATCACTAGGCTCTCAGAAATTGGATTCTGTACAACTTGTAGAAAGCCAAAAATTGATATAGTGAACAGTAAAAGAGAGAGCGTGTCCGATAGAAAACACACACACACACACACACACACACGCGCGCGCGCGCGCGCGCGCACGCGGACAAAGGGGTGCAAAGATGAGTCTCTGACGGATTTGGAAGGCCATTAGGAGGAAAAGTGTTACCTACAATTGATAGATTTTGGCGAGAGGAAGAGAATGGTAGGCTTTTTCAGATAAACGGAATTTTGTTGAAGAAAATATTGGTTTTAGTGGAAAATTTGATCAAAATTTTGCTGGGGTGAAAACAAAGCTTTCTCTTTAGAGAAAGCAAAATGAGAACCCTGAGCCTGGAGAACAATTTACAAACACTCGCCCACTCATGGTAAAAAGAAACGAACTTCAAGATCAATTCTGTAGGCATCTCGAGATGAATTGCTCTTTTTTATTCTCCATCAAATTCATCAGTTGGCCGCAGTATCCTTTCGTCATTATAACGGGTAGTGGGATTAAATCATGGTTCCGTACTATAAACCTCAAATACTCATAAAGCCCTTTATTATCGGGAATGGGAGCCTGAAATGCAGGAAATTTGATTTTCGATCAATTTTTTGACGAATATTATCGACATCATTTCCTCGGTCTTGATGAGAAATTAATTATTGGAAACAGCTACAATTTACAGAATAAGGATGAAGATTCCTTGGGTTTCTGAATTTTTCCATTTTAAACAATTAATCTACATGTGATTCGAGTGAAAGAATCCACATTTGATACTCTGAAGTTAATTTTTGACCCTCAAATAACCTCGACCATCAATCCGGACAGTTTAAGTGGAAAAATGAGCGCGGAAATTTGTTTTTTTTTTTTTTGGTCCAATATTCTTATAGTGGCTGAAAGAGGTGTTCTCATTTCGGAAATTTTATCCGGATTGCAGTAATGACTGCGGGGCAACGTATCACACTTATATCGCGCTGTGCGTAAGTGAGCCTGGCGAGAAGTTTTGATGAATGAGGTGATGAGATAAGCTCAAATTATTAAACCGGAAAGTGAAAAACATTCGCAGTGTACTTCTTAATGAGTTTTTTCCAGTTGAGAAAAAGGGATAAAAAATCTCACCCAAATGAGCTTTTCCAAGTGTAATTGGATCGAAAGCATACAGTAGTTGCGCCAGAGTAGCTCGTACGGCTCTGAGCGTTAGAAAACAATCAAGCCTTGAGATGATTAATTTTCTATGTCTCGAGCAGACATCAGAAATGAATAATATTCCAGGGATAGCGGTATTCGGCCATTTAGATCAATTTTTCTCCTTCAACCTCGATTCATGTGCTCGAATTCTCCCCTACATGGATTTCCGCATGAGGTAGGGAATTGGATATTTTACATTACTAATTGGTGACAATTGACAAACATTGATTTTTTCATACGTGGAATAATAGCACGCATACGAGTGGGCTGGCCAATATTCACGAACTGATTAAGTAAGACCATGGCATTTGGTTATTATCAGTAGGATACAGCTCATTTTAATGAACATCTTCCCATTGAATATTGAGTGAATGGTTTATTAGTTTTTTGAAAATATGAGATACAGGCGAATATCGACAATTATTAGTTGAATCGTTCAATCGTGCCACGCCATCTGAGTTCAAAAAATGAGATTCAGCTCTCACGCAAGGAAGAAAATTCTAAAAATATAGTGCTAAAAAGAGTAGGCGGAATAACACACTTTTTCGTATCTTCATTGGCGAATCTCATAAATTGGGCGATTTTGTGATTACGACCTATTTCACGTCGCAGAAGGCATGATCTGCGGCAATTGGGATCTTACACTGGAAATTTTTGAGAATTCACTCGCCCTCAACACTTTCAAATGCTTCTAAGGTCCATGTCTTGAGTTGGCCCGATTATACGAGATTTGTTATGTGGGAAAATTTGATTTTTCGGCTGTCACAGCGATTTTCAGGTTCACGCCTTAGCTTGGAGGTTCGAGAGCGATTGATCAACCATCCTGGGGATTGGACGAGTGATTGGTTATACTTTGAAGAATCAAATCCTTTTCGCCTCGCGGTCGTTCTCATCAACGTGAGAGAGTGATGGTAATTGTTGGTGTGTCACAAAATTTTTGTCATTTTAGAAAATTGCTATTACTCACGATCCTGTGATCGAGGCGATGAGAAAAATGAAATTCTGGCAATGGAATACGATTCAGCATGAAAAATGTTAGAAAACCAGCTAAATCCCATTGATGTCATCGAATCCTAGTGCCTGTAGTCGAGTAAGAAAGCCTCGAAAAGACGCTTTCTTACTCAACTACTAAATTATTTCTGGGCAATTTATCAGCCTTGAAAATTTGGACCCCGTTGCATCTGAAACTTCGTGTGATTCAATCTCTAGAAGATCAGGACATGTATATGGGAATCGGCCTTATCGTAAATCCACCCAAGGATCAATGTAAGGCTTATGAAAATTGAGAATTCACGGAAATGTGCATTTTGGTCAGTGTAGAGTATCTCTATTTCGTTACAGAGGCCATTGACAGGCACTGTAAACTGTTGAACATAACTTTTTCTCATTCTTCCGATACCAAAGTCAACTCATCTCCACGAGGAAGTATACTCATTGGAATGATTGTCACAGAAGGTTCCATTCAATTGCATGGGATTATTCGTTAATCGACCGCAATGCTAGGTGAAGCTGCAAAATGAGTTACGCGACTATTTTATCATTGTTCGAGCACTACTTCACCCAGAAAGAGTTTGCCGGGTGAACCATGTCATTTTGAAAATTTCCAAATTTTCAAACAAAGTGGCCCAAATTCTGAAATTTGCCCTCATGTTATGAAAAATCCACTCCAAATAATCGAAAGTAATATAATCTTCCACTCGACACCAATGCCGTATCACTTTTCCAGATCGACAGCCTTGCTATAATATACGGCGTGTCAATCGTTCAACGCGTGTCTCGAGGACGTGTTATTTAGGGCGATCCATTTATGTTGGAGTCGCGATTTTTCTCCCTACTTGATGGCATAGCGCAAAGAGTGCGAAGATGAGAGGATCCAATTCGATTTTCACCCGGGGCGCGGTAAACGGATACGCATCATATACGGAACTCTCATCTATACATACATCCTATATCTTCAGCGTGAAGATTCCCCTCCACATTCGTTTTCGATCGGAGCTCTTTGCTCTTCTTTCGCTCGGATGCATCACGTTCCACGTTCGGTTGCTATCTCTAATGTCAGGATACACGTTTGGAGATAAGACAGATTTTCACTTGGCATTTTGGCAGAGAAGCACATCATAGATATATAGGGAGTAAGTATCTTTTAGGTATATATAACCAGCTGTGGTATATGCCTCGATAGCACTCATAGCTCATCAATATATACAGATGTTATAGGACGCTTTATATTGAAAATGACGATCGGGTCAGAGTTTGCTCAATGCCTTGACTCCACAAAAGCCCTCGCATCGACTGATGTCTGTCATCGTCGGCTGTATATAAGTGACGCTGAGAGTTTTTACCCGAGCTCACGTGAGCACGATAATAACGGGCCAACATTTTTTGCCAACAATATGTGACTGACTCTGATATATTATATGAATTTTATGTTCCCAGAGTCTGTGTGCAACTGGAAAGAATAGAAAAACGAATTTTTTGTACTCATCTATGCACATCTGCAGAAAATATGGAAAATTCAAGAATCAAAATTTAGATTTGACACATGATTCTGTTTTGTAATGTCTTTTGGCAACTCTTGCTCATTAGACGCGGCCCACTGCTCTAATTTCACTACCTCGCATTATCTTGGCTTCTAGAATTCCACAATAACAGATTACAATAGCTATATCTCTAATACGAATTACGGTATTTACAGCCTAACGCAATCAGTTTCACATGTAGCAACGCACCGAATGATTAGAATATTCTGGCCATATATCACGAGGCAGTAACAATTAATCCATCACTAAAACTGATCAAAAAATTCTATTTCCTTAGAAGTCATTGATAATTGAGTTCATCAAGTTAAACCCAATAACAAAGTTTTTTTGAATATTTATACCAAATTGAATTGCAAATTTTTGGAGAAAACTTGTTTTAGACATTCGTTGCTAAAGGCTTTCATAAAAATTTTACGTACCGTTCGAATTGATTCCAGTCCCCTCCCCCATGAATCCCATGATCGTCCATCGAAATTATTATATGAATTAGAAAATCCTTTGAAATTCACAAGTCAACTCGTTTTTCGTTATCCACGTGGAGAAAAGAAAAATAATTAAATTGAATGTTCAAAATCAGAGCATAGGAATGAAATATTTTTTAAACTCCCGACAGTCTCTGGTGGATATATGCAGCAGCGTGGTGAATGAATCGCATCGGGCACATGCCACTCAACGCACCACTTCGGTTCAAATCTCGCGCGCGTAAGACGTTCAGTGTCGTCTGCTACACCGCGCAGTGGTGCGCATGGAGACTAGCAAAATTCGAGAGAGAGCGGAGCTCTAGAAAGAGACAGAAACAGGTATCAGTAAATTGGAAGTCTCAACGCGAGGTGGCGACCATCATAATTATACTTTCCGCAACAGGAAAAGTGATCTCTACGATTGATGCTGCGATTTTCAACACATATAAACTGTCTTCAGTAGGGTCATTACTGATCCACTTGGCAAGTGATGATTGTGGGAGATGACTCTCTGATTAACACGCTCTCCTGGAAGTCGAATATCGCACGGCTATCCAGCGACCGTTCTGATGCCAACTTGAAGACCGACTTGTCTAATTAATTAATGAGAATACCTAACTCAACATTCGGATATCATTGTTCATGAGGGGATAATGTAAATTGAACTGGAGGCGAAATTACCGCCATCGCTTGCACACATGGTTCGAGGAATTAATTAGTGGGATCATCATGTTTCCAAGCCGAGTTAGGGTGCAAAATTGTTTAAACAAATTGTAAAAATCACTCAATTTGCTCCAAAAACATCTTCATTATAGGTGATTTGAGGTATTTTAAACAAAAAGTTACTCTTGTTGTTTTTCTCGAGAAGCCATCATTTTTTAGCCATAGGCGTTTTAACGTTAAAAAAACACGAATTTTACTATTTTTAACGTTAAATGAAAGCAACAACTGAACGAAAAATCAATGTTTCCAAGGTGCAAATCTACGCTCAAGGACGCCGTCTACAATATCCGACAGCAATAACTGATGTTTCCGTCCGGGAAATACTTGTTTTCCGAAAATGTTCGATGCACTGTTTCTAGGCGCGGCAGTATAGCTATATATACCGGGGACCGATATATATATATAGTCAATACGAACTCCATAAGGAAACTGAGCATTGAACATTTTCGGAAAACAAGTGGTTCCCGGCCGGAAACATCAGTTATTGCTGTCGGATATTGTTGAAGACATCCCAGTGAATAGGTTTGCACCCTAGAAACATTGATTTTTTGTTACGTTGTTGCTTTTATTTAACGTTAAAGATAGCAAAATTCGCAAAAGCCATCATTCCCGAGCTATGAGCGTTTTAAAGTTGAAAAATTAGAGACAAACAACACGAGTCACTTTTTGTTTGAAATACCTCAAATTACCTGTTGAAGATGTTTTTAGAGCAAAATTAGAGATTTCACAATTTGTTTGAATAATGTTGAACAATTTGGCACCCGATTTCGGCTTGGAAACATGCATCACTAGCTAGAGTAGGGTCTTCTGGAGAGGATCTCCTCGAGGATCTCACTAAAATAGTATATTATGTGACGAGTGCGCAGCACGAGTCGCAAACGACATTTTCTAGCTGTGCTACGTCGGAAGCGCGACTTTAGACGAGTCCTCGCGAAGCGAGGACGAGTCGAAAATCGCGCTTCCGACGTAGACAGCTAGAAAATTCCATGATACTATTTGTGCAAGCGATGGCGGTAATTGCGCCTAGTCTATGGCTTGCACATTAGCCAATTTTAGCATGCTCACAATCGTTTCGACCAATTTTAACACTATCGCTAATCTAATAAGTGAATCGGCTCTACTCATTAGAATTGCGATATCTTTATGCACCGAATGGCTTTTATGGCTTGTAAGCTCGTTATTGTTGGTATCCGACATTCTCTTAGGTAGCAAAACATATTGTTTCGGGAACGTATTTTTACGGGAAAATATATGAATAGAAAATTTGTAGATCTATAAAAGGTCTTCTAGATTGATTACTGATACAATATTTTTCAAAATACATCCCGTCGAAATGATTCTTCATCAAGTCTATGATTCAATTCATTTTATAATTCATACAAATGAACTAAGGTAAATGTCCCTAACTTGCCTCTGTACCCAACTTGCCCCTATATGCCGATCTCAGAAATGGTCACTCGTTGACTTTCCCGCATATTTTTTTTACGTTTGTTATGTTAGAATATGAGAAAGTACGTAGTTTTCATCAACGTCAGATCGTTTCTGCCTTCTCCAAAAAATCAAAAGTGATTTTTTCATTTTTCGGGTTTGCACGGCTAAGAAATCACTGAGGAAATCGCGGTCACTATAAAACCGGTGCCAATTCATTTTCATTCAACCAATCTCAACGTACCTTAACGCATTCGATTCCTTGTCTCAAGGCCTTCAAAATCCGCTCTTCAGAGTTGCAAAATTCTGATTTGGAGCGATTTTATGTACAAAACACGGAGATGATTTGAGAATCTAGAAGGCCGACATCGGAGTGTACCCAACATGCCCCCATATGGTTATCTCGGAAAGGCGTGCAGTATGGCTTTTTTTACCACTCAGAACGTGTTCATCACGTCAAAATAGGTCGGAAACAGTGTTTTGGGCCAGCTAAAAGCTCCAAATGTCGCTGCACGGTGATCAAAAGGTTTATTCGATTACGCCGACCACGCCGGCGTGGCCTGGCGTGGCCGCCGTAATCGAATAAACCTAAAATGGATCAAAGCCATTTTTCGCATTTCATCGCCGATTTACATTGTTTTAAATGATGGGGGCAAGTTGGGTACACACTTTTGTAAA
This sequence comes from Eretmocerus hayati, assembly GCA_029851415.1. NCBI lineage: Eukaryota > Metazoa > Arthropoda > Insecta > Hymenoptera > Aphelinidae > Eretmocerus > Eretmocerus hayati. The sequence continues at coordinate 5,578,904 of CM056742.1, forward strand.
CTCTCAAAAATCATCTTTTGGTAGAATCAACACAGTTTGGCTCCACTTGACTCAAATCAAACGTACTTCAACTCATTTTAAAGGTCATAAGACAAGCTTCAAAATGAGCTAAGGTACGTCTAAAAATATTGAGATGGGCCAGAGTTATTAAGAAAATGGCTTAATGGGGGCAAGTTGGGTACACTTACCTTAGATAAAATTGTTTATAACGGTTTCGAACTATTTTTTTGAGATGTCGGTGTCAATTACAAACATGAAGGTCTCGTAATATTTTTACTTGAATCTAATCGTTTTCGATTAGAGAAAATAGCAAATATTACTCGAAAACGATCAAACTCAGGAAAAATACCAGGAAACTCGAGGAAACCTTATTTGTTCAGAATTGACTCAATTATCCTGAAAAGACAGTGTGAACCCACTATAAACATAATTTTAGCTAAATTATTATACACGGTCACTCAATGGGCCCCAACAGTGAAGTCCATGACTTTTTATCTCCCAATGTTTGCCGACTTATATTTGCTCAAAAAATATTCTCAATATCCACTTTCTTTGGCGTTCTAATTTGTCAAGGTTATGAGCAACGAGTCAGAAAGAACAGCGTTTTTTTCCTATACACTAGCATTAGTTGGTGAATGAGGGTCGTGATGATGACCAACCAAAAATGACGAAAAACTGCCTTCGCAGTGACAAAAATTAGATGATAACTTTAATGATGAGTAGCTCAGTAGAGATGTGTTTTGCGAGCAAAAATGTATAGATGAATTTTGTAGATCTTTTAAAGATCTATAATACGAATCATTTCTGCACATGTTTTTCCGGAAAATCGACATTTTCTGGCTGACACTAAGCAACCCGTAAAAGAGACGGAAAATGCATGTTTTCTTTTTTATTTGTACCATGTTCCAATTTTTAAAAGATAACTATCGTTAACATTGTATGTAGGATGTGCCACCCTTGATTTAAGCCCAAAATCAGGCTGTGCCGCAGTACAGAGTTTAGCCACTTTCTCGAACCAGAAGCGTTTCTGGGAGGGGCGTGTATGCCTACTCACAAACTCATGAGAAAAATATGAGTCCAAACAATGTATAGAAAGCTAATTCTTAATCTAAATTCGAATTATAAAATTAAAAAAAAATTAAAAATTCGAATTATAAAATTGTTGTAGAGCTAGCATCCGGTGTGAAAATTTTCTGAACAAAAGCAGACGATACCATCACACACTTGAATAAGAAAGCCCATCCTCAACATCAAAAGGCCTCTCTTCTCCAATTCTTTCTATTATTTGCGCTATTCTCGTTTCGCTTGGTATCTCACGAATTGAGGGAGTCATTGTGAAGAAAAGAGCTAGGATAACAAGGCGACAGTGAAAAGTAGAGCGTCGGTTTAAACGAAAATTCAAACCACTCGTGGCTTTATTTGCTTTTTGAAGCAAAATGCGAGAAAATCCATCCGCAAAATTGGTACCACATTTTACTGCATCATGTTCATGCATAGGCAAACGACGATTTGAAAACTCACATTATTCGAAATATCAGCAGACAAGAAAATTCTCAACCCACTAATCATTCTGGTCTAGATATAAAAACTGATGCAACTTTTTCTCTGGGGTTTCTCAAACATATTCTCGTGGAAGTAAAAATGACACGTTTGAGCAGAGACTGCGAACAAAGTGTTGTGCTTTGAATTTTTTCTTTACATATTTTGACGCTATTCATGACGCGTTTCAAGGGTGAAATTTTTCACGCTTCAAGTTGTACGTAAAATACCACTCCTAACACTTTTGAATTGTTCGACAAAGCATGGCAATTGATTCAATCAGTGAATACGTCAAATCAGTTGAAGCTCTGTAAAATACTTCGAAAATGTGTGTCGAATCCATGAGCATACAGCAATAAATGTATTCGGCACGTCCCATCGTGTTTGCTCATGTAAAACGTCAATCAAAATTGCATACTCTAGGAATTGAGAAATCTGAATTATCATCTTATTATACTTTCGTACGATCAATTTTTCGAGAGTACATACATATGCATTGGAATCTAAGCAAACATTTTTATGGGCATTCCAAACAGATCTCTCTTTCGTAAGAATTGAATAAAAAACTTCATCACAGTTGCGAGGGAAATTTCCTTCATTTTCATGAATTTGATTAGCTTCAAGGCTCTTCAACTTCACGACTCTATTTTCTCTACAAAGATATTATCTATGCCTACTGTCCTTCACTTCTCTATTACTCGTCTATTGTACGCTCACCAAATTGAATAAATATCTTCGCCCCAATTTTTCCGTCAAACCTAAAATTGCATTACTCCACTAACCAGTCTCAACCGATTATCCAAGATAATTTGTCCAACTCAATTTCTCTGCGATCCGACACTTTAATCTCGAGCCTTTCTCTACAGTGTATAGTATGCGTGGAGTGCAATCTCGACAGTGATTTTCATCTCATTCTTGTTTCTTTTTCTTTCACCTTTTCACAATCCCGATGTTTCCATCCAAAACGAACGCGCCTGGGATTGTCCACGTTCTCATTTTTTTCAACTTATACAAGGGTATATGCCTGAGAATAGTTGGATGGAAATGTAAGTACTTGCTTGCCAGGCCACCGCCACGCCGGTCGCATCAACAAAGCGCTGGGAACACAAAGTTAAATTACCACGAGCCGGATCTTGTTTACCCAAACTCTCGAATCTGGCTCTTCTACAGCGAGTTTTCATTGAAATATTGCACCTATGGACATCAATTTTATGCATCGGGGAACGTGCACAAGCGCGAACTCCCACATAAACATTGAACAAATTCATTGGCGCGAGACTGCGCAGATTTATATTCGATTTATCGCTCTGCAAAATTTTCACCCTTCGTACGCAAAATGCGAGCGACGGAAAATTCCAGCGGATGCGAATAACGCTATAAGTACTCGGGAGAGATTCAATACAAAAGTTTACGCACGCATTATTTGTCCAATGCAACATTTTGTTTACACCTCGCGAGCTCATTAATTATCTCATTAACAGATATTTTCAATGACTGCGAAAGCTCTTTGAAACAATTATTAATTATCACACTCGTTGATTTGACACGAATTGAACGTAACGGGCGGGATTCATCATGAATCGGTGTACTTGTTAAATGTTACGATAATCTTCCATTTGATCAAGATAATCGTCAAAATATGCGACATGCCCCTATAAGCCGATCTCAGAAACGGCCGCTCATTAACCTTCCCGCAAATTTTTTTTACGTTTGATGAAACCGGTGCCGAAAATTATTCTTCCGATGACCAGTTTTATCAACGCATACAGAGCGCATTCGATTCCTTTTTTCAAGATCTTCGAGATTCCTTGTCATTCAAGTTGCTAATGTGAGAAATATGGAGATTATTCTAAAAACATGAAAGCCGGCATTGAAATGTACCCGGTATGCCGCGCCATGTATTTATTTGGAAAGGGCGTGCAATGTGACTTTTTCACCGTTCAAAAGGTGTTAATTACGCCGAAATGATTATTTGGATACCGTGATTTTAATCGGTGAAATAGATTTTAATGTGGTTGCACGAAGATGAAAAAATTTTTATGCACTTCATCGACGGATTACATTGTTATTATGGAAGTGGGCATGTTGGATGCACGACCCTCTTTCAAACTTACAAAAAATCACTTTCTTCCGCACTGATTTTGCACTTTCTCGCACAGTTTGTCGAAAAACACAGTCCGATAAATATCTATATATATATTTCAATACATATTTCAGATATTGAGCAGTTATAAATTTAGTACTCTTTCGTCATCATGAGCTCCTAGACCAAAGGCCCACACAAAGTCCCGAAGACGTCTTTCGTGCGACGACTTTGCGACGGTGAAACCTATTCGAAACTCCTGCATGATGATATATGAGTGACTGATGTCATTAGGCGAATGAACTCATAATGAGACTGAATAAGATACAATCAAGTAATTCTAATGAGGTTAATCCGATCTCATCGATGGAAATCGATAGAGTTTATTGTTTTGTTGCTGTGAGGAAAAATTACGTACACGAAGGTGGTGCCGGAGTTTCATTCAAAATCTAATGATATACGCTGCGACGGCAAATCCTACCCATTGAGAAAACCTCAAAGACGAGTATTAAATATACCAGAATCACGAGAAACCATGTCTTGTCAGACTCGTTATCAATGTAATCGGAAATTCATGATGATTATTTATTGATTACAATATTGAATAGAATTTGTGTTATTCATCTGCTCGATTAATTTTGACCATCGACAGGGTGGCAAAATCAGATTTGGCAAATGGGACACTCGAACCAACACCATTATTGTATTATACACACGTGACCGCGATATTATTATACACTGTAAGAAGAAACCGTTGATGAGATAGAAATCATACTAACATGGGGAGGACCGCATCAGGTGTCCGGATCACCAATCTTGTCCAAATCACGACAAACCCACTAACCTTGTATAATGTTGAATACATGAATATCATCCAGGCAATTAACCTGATTTTTAGAATTTCTTCTCACAGTGTAAATGAAGGTATTGATTAATTTCGAGAGGAGTATTAATGAGTAGATTTTTATATGATTCCAAGTGCCCGCTCTGAGTCCCAAACAGAAACACAAAACGCTCTCTTGCGTTTTGATGTGCTCCTGATCCACATCTCACGTAAAGTCCTCAAAGTCGTCTGCGACGCGATAACTTTGCGATCACTTAGCGGGCACTTGGATGCGCGCGCATATATATTTCAGAGTTGTCGCAAAGTTGTCGCGCGGAGACATTTCCGGGACTTGTGCGGACACTCTTGTATCAGGAGCACATGACGGCGCAGGAGTATTGTATCTCAAAATTTCTAATACATACTTCGACTTTGGATCAACGATTGTGAGATTTATGCAGACTTTCGTTATGAGTAGTGCGTGATTGCGCTAAGGCCAAAGTGACTCTGTAAAATAAGAGATTTAGAAATTTAAAATAAATGTTAATCTATCAGCCAGCTATAGGTTCTGTAGCAAAAACGAGCTCCCCACGGTTTTTTTTGCATTCGATGCGTCTTAACTCACTGATTACGAATATCTAATTTTTATTCCGGGGATCTCGGGAGATTTTTTTTTTTTATTAACAAAATACTGCAAAATTTATGGTTAAGTGGGCATAAGTCGAGTAGTTTTGGTCGGAGAAGAAAATTTTTCGAACAAAAAATGTTGTATTTCATGTCGCGTATGTGAATCATGCAATGAATTGTTGGAACTTATATTTGCCATTGCAAAACACAAGTTTGTTTATAACAATTTGATATATCTTTGGATTATGAAGTAAATTCCCAAAGATATTTACCTACTAGCATAATCGAATAAATCTATTCTTGCATACTAATTCGTGTTGAGAACTCCGCAAAAATCGAAAATCCCGCGTTTACCCAATACTTACAACTTGGTGATAGAATAATGATGATCAATCAAACACTCAACCAAAACTTTATTGTCCGAATCCCGCGCGCTCTTCCTGTTGCCTATACGTGCAAGGCAAGGGTTGATGTATGTATCATGTGTGGCCGTGTGGGTCGTGGAAGGATTTGTGGGTGATGGATAGATGAAGATGGGTAGGTGCATGGGTAAGTGGTCGTTTAGATGGGTGGATGGTGGTTGGATCTGGTCTGGCCTGGTCTAGTCCAGGTCCAATACATGTGCTCCTGATCCACATCTCACGTAAAATCCTCAAAAGCGTCTGACACGCGATAACTTTGCGACCACTTTGTGGGCACTTGGATGCGCGCGCATCATATATATTTCAGAGTTGTCGCAAAGTTGTCGCGCGGAGACATTTCCGGGACGTTGTCCAGATCAATTGTACCAGGAGCACATGACGGCGATGGAGTACTGTATCTCAAAATTTCTAATACATATTTCAACTTCGAATAAACCATGCAGACTTTCGTATGAGAAGTGCATGATTGCGCTGAGGTCAAAGTGACTCTGTAAAATAAGAGATAAGTTATTCAAGATTTCTAAATGCATACTTAGAAATCTGAAAGAAGTGTATTGTACCATGATTCGCGATTTCTACAGCATTTTTGTTAAAACGCTTTTATGCACTTCAGCAGCAAGGTCATCTTATCACTTCGCTTGCGGCCGGGTATTTTCTACTATATCAAGCGATTTCTCATACGTTTGTCGGGTGGTTTTGTGTGCGTGATTAATTTTTCACTCTAGGGACTGAAAAACGCGTTTTACTACCGCTTCGCGGAGCGTAAATGACGCGAGTTTTCGTTCCTCGTAGTGAAAAGTGATGTACGCAACTGAGGAGTGAATAGGACGACCACCTCCCGGGTATTTACCGCTGTCGGCTACACCTCGAGCCTCGAGCGCTAATATCCACCCGGGAGGGACTCGCTCCTCTTTTACTCCCTAGTTGCGTAATGTACTATTCTCTTCGAGATTCTTTTGGATCTAAATTGATCTCGGCTCTCGCTCAATAAATAAGGAAGAGTGGGCTATGATGGCCTTTTTTCGAACGCACATCACTGCGAGAATAAGCGTTTAGGGTATAAGTTCAAAAAGCGTGTACATAACTCGTGCAAGTGCACCCGGCAGAGTGTGTTCAGGGCGGCCGAACTTGCCATGTTACAATCCGGGGAAGGCTTGGTCTGGACGATCTATTCATGTGGCCGGCATGCTCCGCTCAATATCTCACTTACAATCGCAATAAACAAAATGTTAATTGTCACGTGGAATATTTTTCGGCACATGAAATCGAAGGAGAAAAGCTCAACTTTCGGTCCAAAACAATGCCGAGGTTTAATAATAAGACTTCCTATGATGCATTTTTTCGTCCACTTAATATGGGCATAAAATGGCGTTTTTGGGGTCTCATCGATTTGACTTGAATTCTTGCAGCTATGTGATGAAAAATCAGGATTTTTTCGTAGAGGTCAATTGAAGGGGGTTAAAAACTATCTAAAAATTTTTTGATTTTCATATCCATTTTCGGTCGGATCAAATCGAGGTGGTCATTCAACCCACTGTGTCCGTCGTGCCCCGCACTCTCCCCTTAGACGCGCGCGCTGCAGCTGCGCATATATAGCAGACAGTAGACAGCACCAGACTCTGATCGATACACAGGTGTAGAACCTATTTTTCGACCCTTGTATCGAAGTATACTATTTTGTGTCCGAGCGATGGGTTTCCGGCCTGAGCCATAGGCAAACAAGGTCGAAATGCACGAGGGTGCAAAAAATAGGTTTTTTACCCGTGTATCAAACTATGTTTCCCGACAAACTGTGCGAAAAAGTGGAAAATCAGAGCGGATATGGTACATTTCGATATAAGGGCGGGAGTGTCGGTTTCCGCGGCCCGAGCTTTGGCGAGGGTCGGAATCGTCGCTCAGGAGCGGAAACCACCCCGTCCGAGTGTCGAATACTATTTTTTCATCGTCGGCGCACAGTGGGAAAGATCGAAATTTTTTAGCTCAAAAGTCAAATGGCTTCAGCGTGTTAACTTTTGAGCTAAAAAATTTCGTTCTTTCCCACTGTGCGGCGTGCGGGAAAGGAAATGAAAATAACGGCTCTTTTCAACGCAGAGGATGAAATAGACACTTTTTCGCACAGCTTGTCGAAAATTGAATTCCTAGTATTTCATAGAGCATTAGTAGTTCATTCTGAACATTAAAATATCCCTAAAATCACTTGATTCACTGCAAACCAAAAGTGAAACGCGAATTTCTCATGGGGGTAGAGCTATTCGCTCCGCTCAAGTTGTCTTAGAGCGCCTCTTATGGCCGAGCCGCGCATTAAACAATGGGGGCTCGCGCGCACGGCTGCACATACATGCACACACACACACAAGCACGTTAAGCCTAAAAACATCACAGCATATGCAATTGCTCCAGCCAACATCTAATTCATGACAGACTCGGTATGCTGTACAGTCTCATTACACTTTTATCGCCAAAAGATACTAGTATATTATGTACCCGAGTGCCGCAATCGCGGAATTTCCATGACGAGGGCTGCAAACTTGTTTGCAGCCCGAGTCATGGAAAGCCGCGATTGCGGCACGAGGTACATACATTTTTTTATAGTCGTCCAGCTACAATCTAGCACGTTGCGAGCCGTTTACGCGGCCGTCAAGGCCGCGTAGACGGCCGTAATGTGCTAGATTGTAGCTGGGCGACTATAAATATAGGTCGAGTCCACTCGATCACGCAATACACCTGCGTGAAACACGTCACAACACGATCCCGTGACGATGAAGTGGAGCCGGGCCGATGGCTGCATCAGCACAAGTCAAGCGTGCTTTCGTTGTGTTGGGTGAATATGAGAGAGACTCACTGCTCGCACTGCAACGCGAGACAATTCCATATAGAGATATAATTTGGTATTATATCTATATGGTAAATCCTCACCACCGACAGTGTGTAATCGGAACTCTAGTATAGTGATTGACCTATATTGACGGAGTCATGATGTTGATCTAATGAGAAGTATTCAGATAGCATCAGCAGACGCCGGTCGACGCGGGAGCTCTATACCTATATATACGACTCGCCACGGCTGCTCCCGTCGCTGGCCCCCGTGTTTTCGTGTGACATTTGGCCACTATGAGCGCTACAGTCAGGATTTTTGCCGCCAAATAATGGTGATCTGAGCGAATCCATTAACGAGGGCGATGAAGTTATGAATAAAAAAAATTTACCATGTGAAAAATGACCACATGCGCCCAATCGTATACAATTTCAGTGAGATGGCTATCTTATACGATTATATCGACTGCGATTAATCACAGATTTTCATTATCTGGACATTCATTTCCACACTCAGAATCAGTAATTGTAATTATGGTACACATGGGGGATGTGATAATACCTTTATTTTTGAAAGTACGGGTAAAGGAAAATCAGGAAGGAATGATGGCATTTATCAATTTCCTCTGACTTGCCATTTATCAATGATTAATCAACACATTATAGCGATGATAGAACCATAGAGATATAGAACTCTCTAACTCTCTCGAGAGCTTGTTAGTAAAGGAGATATAACTACAAGTGATTTTTAATCGTATCGTATCGTACTTCATCCACAATAATTTATTCTACAACCAGGCTGTTTAAAAAAGATTCAATCAATGATATCTCAATCTGCAAATTCTTTTGAAACTTGCACCTCCCAATATTCTAACTCTCGATTTTTCGTGTAAAGGGATCACAATAAGAATGCTTCGTATCAAGAGGATCGAATCAACCTCTGAGTCTTCTGTTTTTTTTGTTTTTCACGTGAAATTCGAGTCCGCAGTCACAATGCAGAGCGGAGCATCGAATCTCACCATAAAAGCGAAACGTCGAGTCCAGTGGTCACAATCTTTGCGGTACACAGAAGCCATTATTCACTACACTCCATGTACAGTAGGGTGTAGCAGAGCGAGATAACGAGTATCACGCCGACAGAAAAGTCTGAAGTCCTCGCCTCCAAAAAAACGAAGTTGAAGCTCGATTGTCAGGTGAAAAATCTATCCGCCTCATTCGGTTACCACCATCGATTTTCTCTCTACTCTTCACGAATTGAGATCAAAATAAAAAGATTAGAGCGTATATCGGCAAGAGACACTCTTATCGAAAAAAATTATCACACCATGATGCGGCAATTTCTGTAAAGCTTTCAATCCCAAATGATGCGGGTTTTTGTAACAAAAGTTATTATTATACTCGCAAATTCCGCGAATAATTATAATCGTGTCCTTTATAGAGGTTCCTATTGTATGCATCGAGTGCACAACATGGAGTATAGAGGATATATCGGGACACGCTTGGATGATCAATCGGGAATACCGCAATTAATTGCCGCCTACACGCGTAATTGCTCCGCACATTGGGTGATGGCTCAAACTTGTTGTCGCGATGCGTTCTATAGACACGCATCAAGTGTCATACAGCATACACCATATACATAGCTATATGGGTGTTTCACTCGCAAGTGTGTTTATATGCCAGCAAAAACCGTGAGGTTTGATATCGCGTATATATAGATCCTTTATTCCTCGCGCTCAGTTCTCGTCATCCGGAGGCACTTTTGCGATATTATAGATCGGATGCGCGGCGTCAAACAGAGAAAATCAGAGCAAAGCTGAAATGTAGTCTACAGGTGAAAACCTATAATTTTGATGTTCCGATAATCTGACGGTTTGTGTGATCGAATCCGCCTCTATTATGCTTTCAGCTCTTTGAGCATGAATATTAAATCTTTGTTGATTGGATGCGCGATTAGGTAAATACGAGATGATTGATCTGTCGATCGAGATAACGAGGCCAGGCGCTGATTTAGCTAATGATGTATATTGTATATACAGTGTGTACGCTTTGTGTACTCCCCTCAAATATTCTCTACGATATATAATATCGAGTGCATCCTTTGGAAATACAAATTTGATGAAACTCGAAATGGAATTCTGTGGACTGACCATGAAATACTTAATTCGAGAATGTGCATAACATATCAAAGAACGAAATTCTACCACTGGCAAAGTGATCAATTCTCATGAACAACTTCCTGCTCGATGATTCATGGACAATTTTCACGTGGCAAAATAAGAAACATGCTTACCGTGGTCACTGACTCTCGAGCTCTCGAACACTTATGCAACATCAATGTCCAGAAATTATTTACAATCAACCCTCACCGTGAAAAAATGCTGTATATTTGGTAGAAAAAAATCCGTTCCGATTTACGCCTTTGAGATCAGTTTTTATGACAAGAATGTCCTCAAAACCGTGCCAATAATGCCTTAAAAATTGTTCGAATTCTTGAGGTGTATTGAAAAACGGTAACGGGCGTCTATGAACTGTTCTTGAATGTCGAAGAGATCGGAAAACACTTGTGAGAAATCAGATTGTAGCTATATCTCAACTCGTCAATGTTCTAGTAATTTCCCCATCCCCGTCGTTTTTGGCCTCAAAGTACCTAAGCTATAAAAAAATCGCCCATATCGTATTCAAATTATGTACATGTGACAATAAGATTCAAACAGATTGTACTAAGCGTATTAACGCAAATCATGACCATTAAAGGAGGTAGAAAATGTGTTGAGTAATAAATGTGTGCGAAGTAATAATTCAAGAAACAAATAATTTCATACGGGATTGTTGCATAGAGCAGATTGACTCAACAACTTTTCCAATAATTTCTAAAAACATAGATTCCAAAAAACCTAATCTAAATTTCCTTAGAAACACTACATTGAAAATAATATATTAGCAGGATAGTCATGACTTATTTCCCATGCATCCTTCGCAAATAGCCTTGCAATTTTTATCTGAAGCTCTTTCACAGCTCAGTAAAAAATTTCGTTACAACTGCAACTAATTGGTTGCAGTTTTTCCACAAATTTTTTACAGCGTAGCTCACTCTCTTAACTTTTCCGAGTGAAATCTCACTCGGAAAGAGTGAGTTCTGACTCGGAGTTCGGAGTGAAATCGTGGCAACTCGGTACCGAGTGAGTTTCACTCAGAAAAAAGAGTGAGATTTTTCACTCGGGGAATCCGAGTGAATCCAAATGTTATTTAGCCGAAACTGAATATTTTCGTTTAATCAATACGTTGCGGGCTATAAAATTAATAAATTATTATTAATTATCCGGAGGTTGGAAAAAAAGAAAAAAGACGTTTCCGCCTGTAGCGGCATGGTCACTTCGACATTTTTGTAATTTGGGAAGTGCGGGGATTCGAACTCGGATGTCATGATTGTAAGTCGGACTGCTTCTCCACTGGACTACTGCTGTTGTTGACATCTGAGGTCCATAGCACCGTGTTATGTGAATGATGCACCATATAACTTTATACGTATCGTAAGTGGAAATGGAAATATGAAAACTAGCTATTGTTTCGGGTGAAGAAATAACTCGAGAAATAACAAAAGTGAAACCTACATTTCTCCGGTAACAGGGCGTTGCTTCTATATTAATAGGGTTAATTAATTAATACGTAATATGATATAATATTGGTCTGTACATGTATTTATAAAACTTATGGAAGAGGATACTGATATTTCTTAGCTCAGTTTTTCAACGAATATTGCAGGAAATCTACTATTTTCCTCTTTGTAAGCTACGCATTGATCCATCAGTAACAAATGATCGGCAAAACATAACCTAAAATTTGATTTGAGCGTCTCACTCTTGCATCCGAGTGAAATTTCACTCGAACTTCGGAGTGAAATTTTTGATTTCTTTGATATCTGACTCGTTACCGAGTGAAATGAACTTTCACTCGGAATCCGAGTGAAAAATCTCACTCGGAGAAGTTAAGAGAGCATATTTTCCTGCAAGCTTGCAATCTTTTCACTGAAGACATGAGAAGTGAAACTGATACATTGTGTGATGATATTTTTGTATGAAAAGCATCAAAATCTTGAGCGAAATACCTTGAACATCTCCGTCATCGAGAAATCACTCTCTCCTTGTAAACATGTTTCATGTTCTTTTCACACATAAACAACGAATTTCTACAAAGGACCCAGAATTTTCATAGAAAAAATTCACTCCACCAGTGACATATACAGATCCATTAGTGAATCGATACTAAAACACTTTTTGAGGGTGTAAAACGTATGTCCTTCTACTCTAAAATCTCATACAATTGTGTAGTGCGGAATATGAGTGATTCCACGCGAAACAGACCTACGAAAAAGGGTCATATCTCAGATTGTTTATTGGCTTTTCCATTCGATTCTATGGTACAAAACATGAACTATTCGCCACCCATAGCACCCCATAAAAATTTTCTAGGTATGTGGGGCACATATCAATTTATCCTTTTCAATCATTCCCTACAACAAAATTTGGGTCTTTTTTCAATAAAATCAATTTTTCTCGAATCCGTTTGAAGATACGGAAATTCAGTTTGCGGCATTCGGGAGGTCTTAAAAAAACCTATCGATATCCGTCTTGTAAAATTGATTTTGAGGTTATGAGCGGCTTCAGTGGGCAAGAGAATGAAAAATACAAAAACATTAATTTCTCAAAAAGCCATCTTTTCTATTCCTTGAAAATTTGATATTTGATGTGAAATGTTGTGTTCTTCCAGAAAAAAGTAACTCCCAACATTTTTTGCGTCCTAAGGCCTGTTTTCGTTATTTGTTGATCGTCTGTGCACAAATGAGTCATTTGCACACTGTTTGTCGCTTTTTATTTGCTCACAGAAGATCAAGAAACATAGTATGGTACTCGGTCGCAACGGTTTTCGCCCTTGTATCATAATATACTATTTTGCAAATCTATATTCTAGGCGATTCAAAACCCTCTGTTTTCTGCGCATGCGCAAGAGTTTGGATTTCTGAAACCAATTTCATTGAAAAGCCGAGAAAATTTCCTTCAAAATGGCCACTTGGCGAATTCAATTTCATCAACTAGAACCGGAGCTGCAGCGTATGGTAGATGATCCCTCAGCTCTCGGCGTACACCATCCTGCGCGGATTTCCTCTACCACTCCCTCCGACATACCTCCTGAGATCCAGTGGTCTTATTCTGGACGTTGTAGCTCTGGTCCAAATGCATGGAATTGACTTCGCCAAGTGGTCATTTGAAAGAAGTTATCTTGGCTTTTCAAATAGAATTGATTTTTAGAATTGAAATTTCTGCGCATGCGCAGAAAACAGACGATTTTCAATCTTTTAGACAATAGATTTGCAGAAAGTAGCAAAAACAGGCCTTAGGACGCAAAAAAATGTTCAGGACTACGTTTTTCTGAATGAACACAACATTTTACATCAAATATCAAATTTTCAAGGAATAGAAAAGATGGCTTTTTGAGAAATTGATATTTTTGTATTTCTCGTTCTCCTTCCCACTGAACCCGCCCGTAAGCTCAAAATCAATTCTACAAGATTGATTTCTGTAAGTTTTTTCAAGAGCTGCAAATTGCATTGCCGCATCTCTCATGTGGTTCGAGAAATATGAATTATTATTGAAAAAAAGACCCAAATTCAGTTGTTGGAGATGATTGAAAAGGATAAATTGATATGTGCCCCACATACCTAGAAAATTCTTATGGGGTCCCATGGGTGGTGAATAGTTTATGTTTTGTATCATAAAATCGAATGGAAAAGCCAAAAAAATAATCTGAGACATGACACTTTTTTGTAGGTCTGTTTCGCGTGGAACTGCTCATATGTGATCTATGCTCCCAGGCATCAAGTTTTGCGTGAAACTTAGGTATAGCGTGTGGGCAGATGGAATACCATCAAAGCATCGCAAATATCGTATTCCACATAAGCGCCAGGGGCACTTACAGAGAAGAAAAGTAGCAAACATCTTGTAAACAATGACGAACTCAAACGCCCAGAGTCAAGTACAGAAGGGCAAATATTGCGGCGATGCTATCTAGCTCTGTAATATAACTGCTGCATATTTAGGTTGGTCGACTCGTCTGGTCAGACTGTCGAGAGGCTCTCGTAAGCGACATTTGGGCAAATAACAGTCTGTGCAAATGTTCACTTCTATACCCTCTCATTGCTTGCGAATTGCGTGGATGGAGCAAGCTGCATTGATGAGGCAGAGCTTGCAAGTGAATTAGACTCATTCGCACCCACGAATAATATTGTACTCAATTTTTTTCCATTATTGCTTCTTTGACTGATACGTGCCTGAATGATTATCATTTTCATTGAAACCTTACTCGCGGTTGCTAGAAATAGCCAGAATTGGCAATGGCAACATTGTAATAACAATTTTTGAAATCGTATAAACTTCTGTAAGGTATAATAGGAGTAAGGTATAAAAAGGAGGGTATAAAAGAGTGCCGTCAAATTGGGTAAATTTGGTGCGATTTCGTTACTTTTCATTTCCTTTGGCTCGGCATTCTCAACATACATTGACAAAACCCACTTCCATTAGTGGTCAATCTCAAGCTTACAGTCTTAGCTTTTGATTGATAGGTTACAAAGTTCAATTTGATGTGTCTGAGCTGGAGCTATAAGCAGTTTTGTAAGTGTACCAAAGTTAGACCCCGACTAGGCAACTTTGGTACACTTACAAAATATTTCAACTCTACCCACCACCATGTGATTGGACTAATTTTAATCGTTCAAAAGTCTTATTTTAAGCTGTTTGGAACATTCTAAAACCTCGTAGACAATCACTCGACTCAAGGTGAGATGGAAAAAAGCTGTTATAGGGAGGTGTTTTGAAGTTACCCTATCCTCATGCTTCTTACCTACAGTGGGGTAACACTGGTACACTTTTTCATGGTTTTTCCCCCTGTTTTTCATTCATTAAAATTCCAAATGCTGTAAATACTCTAATGTAACAATGGTTTCTTCAATATTGTAATATATGTGGTCGAAATGCAGCATTATGCACCCGTAGTTGGTTCCGGAACACTTCTTGCCAGGTACACTAACTGAACCCTTTGCGTATCGCTGCTAAATCAGCCTTTTCGTAAGACTTCAATAAACGAGTGCAATCGTTCACGCGGGATCTCCGGTGGCTCGACACATTGTTTATGCGTGTGCCAAGAGGGGAGAATAGATTTCAGAGCGATAGAATCGTTTACCTTGCCGAACACAACTCTGAAAGTCATTTTTCAGGGGTGCACCAAAGTTGCACACACTGTACCAAAGTTACCCAAATTGACGGTATTTCATTTTCTACGGGAATTCGTACAAGATTAAAAATAGTTCGTTAGTAAGATTAATAGATGGATGTCTCATAGTTCTTGTGAAGGATGGAAGAAATGTTGGAAATCATAAGCATGAGGTCAGAGTTCTTCGTGTGCTCATTTTAATTCAAATTCCAACGAAGAACTATCCAACAACAAACAATGAAACATGCAAAACGGGTATGAGATAGGGTTGTTCTACACAACTCATAAGTACTCATCATCTAACCTGTTGAGGTCACACCTCTGATTTGAGACGCATAGGTCACCCGACGAGTAAAATCATCAAAATCTTGGAAAATATTATAGATATTGATCTGAATCTCTTTGGTACCTCTCATTCTATACGTGAAAGTTCTGCAAAATTTTCCAGTAGTTTTCATAATTTTTTTCAACATCAGTTTTTCACCAAACCCAGCAAGGGAAATACTCTGTTATAAAAAATTCCAACTAACATTCTTGATCAATTCGAACGGGATTTTACTGTCAGGGTAGAGCCTCTTTAGATAAAGAAAAAAATTTGAGTGGGATTCTATTGTAGTACGTCTCGATGGTATTGTGGCGCCGCAAGTTTGATTCCCATAAACTTTGGCCTCCGGTATGGAATAGCTGCGGTGACCGCAAAGAGTTCATGAGACCAAAACTACTCAATAACCTGTGCTCCATTTAAGCTTTGAAAAACGTGACTCTCTTGATCATCTCATTATTGTCATTCAACTAAATATATACCTATTCTCTTATTGAATCTCCCAAAGAGGAGAGTACTCTTTTTTGCAAATTTGCTTGCATCCGTAGACGGGGGTGGAGGAAAGATTGGGACATCAAAATATGATGTCCATTCGGTCATCGGGTTTTGATATAAGATTCGCCCCATACACGAGTTTCTATGATTTTTCTCCAGTTTTAAAGCTGTTTCAATGAAAATACTTGACCCAACTTTTTCTGACTTAATGCAATGATTGAATGTTGCAAACTTCTAGTGATTTCTTGCTGAATCAGAATCCGAGAGAGGCGATCATTGACTTGAATCATCAACGTCAGCACTTCACACTATAGTTAATGTGTAAGTTGATCATCACAATGAGAATTAGATCATTCAAAATCGCATAAAACAGATGGCTTATTCATTGACAAAAATTGTGACCTTTCAATCCACCTGGTATTGGAGATACTTGCTGTCACTGCTTGATTTCACAAACAGCTGAGACGTCACAATACGATTCATAGGAGATGGAGTAGTACTTCACAGATATGTGAAAGATGAAGTGACTTCACCATTGAGTAAAGGAAGATGAAATCAATTTGTATATCAACAACTTTTTTACTCTCTCGATACAATTGAGAAGTAAAATTTCTCGACATGTACAACGGATTGCTTATGAAAAGAAGTAGACTTCATTGATTTGGTTTCCTTCCCTTTGCTTCTTCACACCTCCTGCTTTTGCACAACTTGGGGCATTCTCGTTAATTCTTCATCACTCTTCATCTCGCCGAAAAATACCACTGTTCAATTAGCGCCTCTCGTAGACTGGTTGACCAGGGAAGTTACCAGTTGGGCCATAGTCGCAAACGACATAATAGTAGTTTTTATTTCCCTGGGCAAATTTTCGTGCTCCACAACCGATTCTTGTTGTCTTGGCCCAGACAAATTGCGTATAGTGGCCAATTTGCTCCCCATTCGAAGCATACAAGCTCCTAAAATAGAAAGCATGGTCATTCATTTTATTGTGGTCTGCATCAACATGAGCGGAATCTATCACGATTCCCTCTGAAGATTCTTATTCGTTTTTTCAAGGACTATATTCTTCGAATCCTTTGGAGGATTTAGCACGCCCTTGGGGGTTGTGTGAACAGCGCGACATGATTGGTTGAGAAAATATAAATTTCTTACTTGAAACTGCCGACATCGTTGCTATTATAGTCCTTCACCTCGTCGTACCACATATCAACCATACTCTGAAGCGACAAACCACTCGGATCTCCAGTCGTCCACATTTGGGCAATATTCTGTCCTACTTGGTAACGATCTGGAAAAGTAATTTCAAAGATTACACAACATCCTGAGAGCATGAGCAAAGTAGCCGCAGAAAATTTTCGAGGTGTTGTATAGTATATATATGATTGGCAAGTCATGCATAGTCATGCATGATTAGACCGGACAGTCCATTGCCTCGGCGCTGTCTCTTGGACATATTTATTTGGGAGAGTTCGGAATATGTCTAGGGACGGCCGTTCCTAGGTGAAGGGATGTATTCACAGCAGCTGTCGTATCTGTTGTCCCGATTCAACTAAGGGTTTCGTTCACCACACATACGCCCTTACTGTTGTCAACTCTGAGGTAGGATTGGGTGAGGTGCATGAGGGTTCTCTGATCCATCGCTGGTCTGTTAGTTAGTTTGTCTCAGCGGGTGTAGTTAATAGTCATTTTCCCTGTGTTTACGGGCTTTGTCTATGATATTTTGCCATGCTCGTCTGTCCTGCGCCGTTTCATACCACGAATCCTTCGTGTACCCTAGATCCCCTGTGTATCCTAGCTCCCTCATGTCTTCCACGACATTTTCTTCCCATCTACGACTCGGTCTCCCTTTTTGTCGCGCGTGTTGTGGGGTGTTCTCCAGGCTCCAGGGCTTTGTGTACGGTTCTTTCCCTACTCATCCTCGCAACGTGTCTCGCCCACAGTAGCCTCCTTGATTTCGTGACTCTAATTATTCTTGATGGATCTTTGTATATATCATCTCTCTCCTATCGAGGAATCATCTCCATTCCCCTCGGTTTGCGTCCTTTCTCATCCCAAAAATGGATCTAAGGATTGTATTTCCTAATGATGTGAATTTTTCCCTTGGATTTTAGTGAGAGTCCAGGTTTCACAACCATAGAGCACGACCGGTTGAAACGATTTTAGTTGCCCGGGACATGACTTTTGCCTTCAGAATTTTCCGGATTGTATCAAACAATTTAGATTCCGCGTTGTTTCTACCGCGAAGCTCTTCCTGTATATCATTTCTGTCGTTCACGATTGCTCCCAGGTATTTGAAATTCGAAAGGTTCTATTCCCCTATCTGTATTGGGTCCGTATTTGTCTTCCCTTTGTCTCCATCTACCGACATGATTTTAGTCTTTCCTTCGCTCACTATCAGGCCAAGTTTGTTTGCTTATATGAAGATTATGCCTCCATTCGTGATCAGATCCTCTCGTGTGTTCCCTACTAACAATAAGTCTAGATCGTCCGCGTATCCCAGTAACTGGATATTGCTTTCTCCCGTTTCCCCACCTGTTGTCCCCTTTCGCATTTCTTGTCGTTGTTCGCCTTCCCGTTGATTGTCTTTGTTCTCGTATTCAATCAGTTTTCTCAAACCGTTCAAAGTTAGTCCCTTATTGTTTGACGTTATTGCCCTGATTGCAAATTCTAGTACCAAATTGAATGAGGAGGGTGATATTGCATCCCCTTGTTTCAGCTCATTTTCTATCCCTAACGGGTTCGACGAATCTCCATCGTATCTTACCTGTCCTTCGCTGTCCTTGAGACATATTTGAATCATTTTCACTGTCGTTTTGGGTACTCCGAGTAGAAGAATAACTTCATATATTTTAGACCTAATTATCGAGTCATATGCCTTTTTGAAGTCAACGAAAAGGTGGTGAGTTGGTTCCCCTATCCCCACTTTTTCCTGATAGTAGTCTGATTGTGAAAATTTGACCCGTTGTCGACCTATCTGGACGAAATCCAGTCTGGTAGTCCACAATAATCTCTTCTGCATATGTAATGAGCCTGGCTATGAGAATATTTGACAGAATTTTATAGCATGTTACTAGCAGTCAGATGCCCCTATAGTTGTTACAGTAGAATTTACCCCCTTTTTAAATATCAGGACGATGACTACCTTGTTTTACTCTTCAAAGATTTTCTCTTGCGCCCATATCAGTTTGATCAGTTCATGTATCTCAAGTATCAGTGTTTGGCCACCGTGTTTAGAAAGCTCATACGGGAGGCATTCTATTCCTGGGGCTCAGTTGTTTTTCAGTTTCTCAATCGCGAATCTAACCTCTGCCAGAGTTGGCTCAGAGTCTTCGGAGTGTGATGGGTGTGTTTCTGTTTGTTGTGCTATCTGACTTCTCTGCTCCGTGACTTCGGGTTGAGTGTGTTGTGGAGCTTTGATTTGTGTTGGCCGCATCTCACTGTGTTGTGTGGTTTGCCTTAATCGCTAAGTGGTTTTCGGCTGTGGCTCAAGGTGTTGTGTTGTCTCATTTTCCCCATTAAAACGTATTAAATTGAGAATGGTAGAGGGGAATCGAGCCGAGGAGCATGAATCACTCGAAAATTGAACCCACCAACATTTCTGCATGTATCGTGTCCATAGTCACACTGATCGGCCCATCTTTGAGCGATCATCGCCAGTTCGTTGTCCCATTGCTGTAACCAAAAACATCAAAAGTTATGTCAGTGTTTCATGTAAGAGTTGATAGTCCATTTGGTACCGTCAACCGGGGTAACTTTGGGACAACCCATTAAAGAGTCGTCATCACGGGCGATCGGCAAGTAGAGCAGATAGTCCTGAGGCATTAATTCCTTCCTTGGGGCGCGCATGGGCAATCTTGCACCGACATCGCGTGGGGGCTTCCATCAACTGTATTTTGCTTTCTCTAAAGAGAAAGCTTTGTTTTCGACACAGCAAATTTTTGATCAATTTTTCCATTCAACTCAATATTTTCTTCAACATAATTCATCTTATCACAAAAGTGCTTCAACCATCTTATTCCTCTCGCCAAAATCTAACGATTGTAAGTAACACTTTTCTCCTTATAATCCTCAAAAACCCCCCAGTGACTCATCTCTCCGGCCCTTTGTCTGTGTCTGTTTGTGTGTGTGTATGTGTTGTTTTTTTGCGCCACGCTTTCTCTTCTACACTCCACTTTATCGATTTTTGCTTTTCTACAAGTTGTAGAGAATCACTCAGAGATGAGACCAGTGATTTGTCTGGTCTCCTCTCCAAATCGAATCTGATTTAAACGTTTTTTGAGGTAAAATCGCTGAAATTGTATACTTTCATACTAAAATATCTCTTTCTAACTTCACCTTACCCCAATTTTGATTACCTAGGCTATGGTTTTTTTGGCTCAATCTATCTTTTGGTTAATACCGAAATTCCATTCAAACTCCATCAACGTAAATTTTTATAAAAAAAACCAAAATTTCCAACAAAAACAGCAATTTGAGCATGTTTAGACCTATTCTATCGAAATTCTGTTTTAACCAAATTACACGTTTTGCTAAAAAAACCTCACTTTAGGTAGCCCAAATCCCGATAACTATTTTCCTCACAAAAATAACTAAAAATATACAAAAATATTTTTTTCAATATTCATACTTTCCTCATATCTCTCCTCTAAATTACTTCATTCAAATTTTACTCAACTAAGTTGATACTTTTTCATCGTTCTAAATCGATTGGTTGATACCGAATTTTCTCAAAATCCGTTTTAATACATTCAAAATCCGATTTATTCCCGAAAAATCCAAATTTTTTCAAAATACTCCATTTTTATAATCCTTACACCAACTATATTAAAATTTGCCCTCAACCATACTACATATATTCCATGGAAAACCCTAGTTTAGGTCATCTGAATTCCCCTAAAAGGCAATCTCCTTATAATAACTCAAAATATTAGAAGGAAATCGCATCTAAAATTCATTTTCCGCTATTACCTAGCCCCTAAACTAATATATACAAATCTTACTCAACTAAGTTTATACTTTTTCATCGTTTTAAATCGATTAGTTGATACCGAATTCTTCAAAATCCTTTTAAATACATTCAAAATCCAATTTATTCCCGAAAAATCCAAATTGTTTTTTAAAAACTCCATTCTTATGATCTTCTCACCAACTATATCAAAATTTTCCCTCAACCAGACTACATATCTTCCATGAAAAACCCCAGTTTAGGTCATCTTAATTCCCCTAAAAGTGAATCTCGTAATAATAACCCAAAATATTAGAAGAAAATTGCAGCTAAAATTCATTTTATCCTCATATCTCCCTCTACAACTAATCTATGCACCTTTTAATGGACTAGAGAGATACTTTTCCCTGATTCTACATCGATTGGTTGGATCCAATCATTGGATTGTGAGTGTGATATGAAATGCAATTAAATTAGATTAAGAAATATAACTATTTTGTAGGAATCCCAATCATCATTTTGGAATTTGATCAGTTTCGCAAATTTCTCATTAGTTTCAGTGAACCTCTTGAACTATTTCGCTAAGAGAAAGCATTCTGCTAATCTCATTTAGCAGCGTATTTTTTTTTCTAAACAGACAGTATTAAAAGTATCTTTTGAAGCCGAAAAACAGCTTTTAGGAAAAAAGTAGTATGGTTCCTACTTTTTGCAATACGAATCCAAGGTAATTGAGCTAGGTTACACTTGTCTGTACAGATATCTCAACGAATCCATCAATTTATTGGTGTACTTTCCCTCGCCACCAGAGCTCCAACCTCGCGGCTCCTGGAAACGGTCAGCATTAGATTGTCCACAAATACAATGCGATTCAGATCCGAAATATACAAGACACAAGAGTTTTGGAGGAAAAAATGCAATCTTTGTCCCAAAGTAACCCCAATTGACGGTACATCGATGTATGGTATAATTACCAAATCTGGCATGGATCTTGCAGCCGGTTGAGGTCCTGGTCTGCCTTTTGTTTCTTGGCCATTCGCAACCCTCCTACGTAATTGATTGTGCCGGTTCACAATCAAATTTTTATCACTATCTGTTATCGCACCACCTAGATTTCCACCTGCGAGGCACTTACTGGCGGGTCCACTATTCTAAAAATTACGAGAATTTTTTTCTATTGTACTATTAAAGCAATTGATCATAAGTTATGATTGTTGACTTTTTCAAAGAATCGATAGAGGAAAAGTACTCAATACAAGTTACTTAGATCTTAATAAAAAGAAAAAAGTTACTTTGACTACTAGAAATCCAACTAAAAAGAGGAACAAAGTCTCGCGATTATAATGCTATCAAATTCTATAACCTCCCACGCAGTATGGTTCCAAAGGCGTTCCGCCTTATTTTGATTCGACCTCGTTTGTGAACATGAAATATGACTTTGGAAAAATTTCGAAGGACGCATTATCGACGTAAAATTGCCTGAACTTTCCGAAAATGTGGTTGAAATTGCCCTCAAATGCGCTCCTGAAGAGCTACGTTCGTTTTCCTTCATAAAATTATGACTTTTTACTCAAAACAGTGTTTGAATTGACCGCAGCTCTTCAGGAGCGCATTTGAGGGCAATTTCAACCACATTTTCTGAAGGTTCAGACAATTTTTGTCGATGATGTATCCTTTGAAATTTTTTCAAAGTCATATTTCATGTTCACCAACGAGGTCGGGTCAATTGGAACCATACAGGTAACACGCATATTTCATCGTTGTCGTCCAAGAGCGATTGTTTGGCTTAAAATCAACGTGGAGAATTAAAAAAAAAAGAAATTGAAGGTCTTGGAAAGCCCTACAAGATCCCGTTGAGTTTTCTTTTCGATCCGTCCACGCCCGTGAAAATTACAGGTGATTGACGCGACTTGAAAAATTTCACTTTTTGACAGTGAATGGACAGGACGTGAAAAATACATGAAAAAAATTTTGAGGTACACGAAAAATTAGCATTTTTTCCGATCTTCAAGATGCTTTTTTCAAAATTGCCGTACAACCAATAGTTTTTGAGCAGTCGATGTTTTAGTGCGAGTATCGATGTTCCATTATTTTTGGTGGGTACTGTACATATCATCAATATTTCACTGACAATTTTTCAGCGATCGTATTCAGGATAACGTCTATGTTTCTAGAAAAATTAAACTGGAGCAGTGATATTATTCAGAGGAAATTGAAGAAATGGTTAAGGAGGCTCGCGCAAATTTTAACAAAACGAAGAAATCGCTTAAATGTTACTTATATTAATAGATCAACTAATGAGGAATCATAATCCATCAAGAAAAGTAGGGGTTGGCGATGAAAATCACGAGTAAACCCGTTTGGCAGAAAAAATCCTTACACACGTAATCTTATGGGATAAACACGTTAAAACGAGCTGGTACGACAACTAATCGACCAAAATCGACATTCATGGAATAATTTGACGCTATTTTGCATCACGCGTTTAATGGTGTGAAGAAATTAACACGTTGGCGATCTAAATTTTGAGTAAATTGAGTTCAAAGTGAGTTTCGAGCGTGGAGCAGCGCGCCGCATTGCACAGCTTGCACTGTGAGTATACCTATATGTAGCGTCAGGATCGTAACGGAAAATAGAAAGGCCTGACTACCTGTAGTCCGGCGGCCGAGCATGGTTCCGTAGCATTTTGGATGTGACCGGACAAAAGTTGTGTATTCCCATGTATTTTGACCCGCTGAATCCGATTTTCGATGGTGGAAAGTCGGAAAAGTGGGCCAAGAATTGTTATTAACAAATTATTGTTAACAATCGTAAAATTGATTTTTTCGCTCCGGAAAAATTTTTTCTATATTTTTTGGCACATTTTGAATCAAAAAGGTTTCTACATAAATTTCATGAAAATGCACCGTTTTCCCGTGAAAAAATCGGAAAGTTTCAAAAAACACGATTTTTTCAATTTTGCAACAATTGTTGCTCGGCGGTGCAACGGAATTTTTTGATCCACCATAGCGCAAATTGATCCTTGAAGCCTCTCCTACTGATAGACACCCCAAAGAAGTCAGTATGCTACCTCCTATGAGTGTAAAAACGTCGAGAGCGACCCTCTATTTTTGGTGCATCTCTCGCTATACATACACTTACCCATACCCCAGCTCGCGACATGATTCCCTTCCGTGGGCTTCGTGCGCTAGGGTCACATGTAGACAAATAATTCCTCGTATTTTCGCGTACGTGTGTGTGAAAACTTCTTGGGAAACTCTTGGAAAATTTCGGAAAATTCATTGTAAAAAATTGTATGAAAAACACGAAATTGACTCTGATAAAACAAGAACGCTGTGACCTCTTTGAGTAGAACGGTTCAGGAGATTTTGGGAGAATACAACAGTCATCAATGATTTTCACGTTGGATGTATGTCATACGCGTTTATATCAGCGTCGAATCAAACTAAATCTTTTGATCTGAATACCGAGTCGTGGTGACCTCAATAATATTGATACGTACAGACCTTGATTTCAACAATGATGCAAATTTTCCCAACTTCGATGATTACTCTACAAGATGTATGATATCAACAGCGCTATAACAATTATTTGATAGAAGAGAGAAGCACTTCCTCCGATTTTTTCGTGTCAGCAAGTTCTACCATACTATGTTCCATGTGAGAATTCAAATCTCCCGCCGTGAGCGAGGCCGTGAGAAGTTGTGCTGCGCGCGAACTTCTGGCTGGATTGAACTTGCTCAAAAGGAGCAAAGCACATTCCCAACAATGCAGTTCCATCCATCAGTAAAAATTCTAGTCACCACAAGAAATTGATACTATTAAGTATAAGTTGAAATAACAGATCGCTCAAATGAAGTGTCCAACGGCGCGGAGGACTGGTATCAACACGTATAACCGCCCAGATGCTATAGTGCTTAATCCGTTGGAATTTGGGTATGTTTTAAAAGATAGCGCAATGGTACCTGCTAGGGTGGAAATTCTCACTCCTCCACCATCAGAGTTGATCCCAAGTTGCCAGGGCCATCACGTTTGCTCTAAATCAACTTGTGTATGTGTAGCACCTGGAGTAAATTGTTGCTCGTTTTGCTTTTGCCAAAGAGGTGAGAAATGCAAGAATAAAGTAGCATCTTCATGATTTTATAATCAATTCTTGACATACTAATATTCACCCCAGTACATGAAAGTATTTTTTCCCTACTATAGTACCCGGTATTCGGATCAAAAGATTTAGTTTGATTCGACGCTGATATAAACGCGTATGTCATACATCCAACGTAAAAATCATTGATGACTGTTGTATTCTCCCAAAATCTCCTGAACCGTTCTACTCAAAGAGGTCACAGCGTTCTTGTTTTATCAGAGTCAATTTCGTGTTTTTCATACAATTTTTTACAATGAATTTTCCGAAATTTTCCAAGAGTTTCCCAAGAAGTTTTCACACACACGTACGCGAAAATACGAGGAATTATTTGTCTACATGTGACCCTAGCGCACGAAGCCCACGGAAGGGAATCATGTCGCGAGCTGGGGTATGGGTAAGTGTATGTATAGCGAGAGATGCACAAAAAATAGAGGGTCGCTCTCGACGTTTTTACACTCACAGGAGGTAGCATACTGACTTCTCTGGGGTTTCTATCAGTAGGAGAGGCTTCAAGGATCAATTTGCGCCATGGTGGACCAGAAAATTCCGTTGCAGAGCCGAGCAACAATTGTTGCAAAATTGAAAAAATCGTGTTTTTTGAAACTTTCCGATTTTTTCACGGAAAAACGGTGCATTTTTATGAAATTTATGTAGAGACCTTTTTGATTCAAAATGTGCCAAAAAATATAGAAAAAATTTTTCCGGAGCGAGAAAATCAATTTTACGATTGTTAACAATAATTTGTTAATAACAATTTTTGGCCCCCTTTTCCGACTTTCCACCATCGAAAATCGGATTCAGCGGGTCAAAATACATGGGAATACACAACTTTTGTCCGGTCACATCCAAAATGCTACGGAACCATGCTCGGCCGCCGGACTACTGCGCGTAGGGCCCCGCGCTCGGTACGGCACCACGCGCGCGAGCCTCCTTAATAGACGAATTTATTACACCAAAAACAATCAACTAACCATGATGATGAAAATGATTTTTTTCAACTCCAGAAGATGAATGTTCCCATTCATCAATTTTTGATAGCTTTTAAGTCTAGCTATTTTGAATATTTAGTTACATTTTTACGTTGATTTACCCTTACTCTACTTCATGTTATTCCAGCCCTGCGCTCGGGTTATCACATAGCAGGTTACATGTACAATCATTTATGAACTGGCAATAAATATAAGTATCAATATCAATTTCAAAGAAATAACTGCATTTTGCCAAAATAGCTCGCGTTGTTATTAACAAGACATGAATTAGTAACGTCAAATATACAATGAGGAACAGAAGATTCCGCGTGAGGACTCGGCCAATCTTATAGTCGAGCATTGATTCCTCAACAAATTCGTCATTGTATCTCTCATTTTGACATTTCTATCCGTGTTTCGACAACAGACCAACGAAATTCCGACAATACTCACTCTGAATCTGCAAAGCGTATGGCTACTCTTGTCTTTACAAGATGAGATGTTGCAGTAGTCGGCAGCTTCTAAGCAACTTGACAAAATCACTACGATGAAAAATGTGAATACTCTTGAGAACTTCATTGTTCCTGCAAATGTCAATTCTCACACTAGCGCTAGTCTTCCGTTATTGTCACGAAGAACTGCTTCAAGTTCTTGTTTGTTGTCTTTTATACAGGAATTACGTCATTTCGGCCATTTATTTTATGCACAACAGTCATTGTGTGCATGTTATCGGTATTACTCTATTACCATTATTGTGCCAATTACTTGTACTACAATCTCATTGCACTGTTTCCCCTATGATTCCGCTGAGAGATAAGAAATGCAAAAATCTTGAAGTATGAGTTCAAGTTCATGGGCAGCAATTGTTTCCAAAATGGATCATGTGTCAGACTCACGAAAAAACCTTGCGGAAGATTGTTGTTGTTGTTGTTGGATGCTTTCTGAATAAGAATCACATCTTGTTGATACCAGAAGGTACGTATAATTTTTCAAGTTTTATCCGAAAATTTCTCATCGTATACCAACCTATACAATTTTTATGTTGAAATACCGATTCTCTTGCTATCCAGAGTGAATTTTTGCGAGTTGAGAGGTGATGTCAATGTCTAAACTCAACTTCAAATGATCCCTGACCGAAAGCATAAAATGAGGATGAGGTGTTCTGCAGTAAAAAGAAATCCCTTCTTAATATTTTTCCATGACTTGAATCATTCTAGACTCAAAATGTATTGGAAAAAAATTCGGAAGAAAATCTCACATCGAATGCTTTGCCCTGCACCATATATCAGTGATTCCGTTGAAAGTGTGATTTTCCGTATTCCGAGTTCCCCCAAGTTTCTGAGAGTTCGAATGTGCATTTTAGCAATTTTCTGGGGTGTATTCTATTAGTGCGCAACTATGTCAATAGTTTTTGAGTCGATTCTGACGTCCCCGTAATTTGTAGTGCCTCAGAAAGGGTCGAAATGTCAATTCCGTCCCCTGTAGACAACCCACCTATACTCTTGCATTCACAGCAACGCATATGCAGAGTCAAAAACCTGTATGTGTAGCTATGCACTTCAATTTGTAATACTTCAAATAACATAATCTACCAATTTGCGAGTAGAAACTAAATGCTCAGCTCACGCACAGCTATCCGACATTTTGAAGACGACTTGATTGTTGATCCACCCCAACGCGCTATATCGCTTTGTCGAACACATTTTCTAGAAGTATTTGGTTGCATTGGATTAATCTATGCGAAAAAGAGTCTACGATTAGTTGGCGAGCCGTGGGAATATTTCTGAGCCGAAATGTCAATTCCGTCCCCATCTGCGACCCCTTGAACTGCACATATCTTCGTCTGACTTTACTTTTGAAATACGTGGCTCTAGATACTTCCTTTTTGTGCCCAAACAAGTGTAAATCAACTACTATGAAACATCGGAACTCGTCTGGGGCTGAATAGTACATTTCGATACAAGGGCGTAAAACGTTTCATTCGCGTCCGAGTGATGGGTTTCCGGCCCGAGTCGCAGGCGAGGGTCGGAATCATCACGAGGATGCGAATAATAGGTTTTACGGCCGTGTATCGAACTATACTTTTCGATAAACTGTGAGTAAAAGTCGACAAACTGTGCGCAAAGTGCACTTTTACGCACAGTGTATCGAAATAGTACATTAAGTAACAAGGGCGCAAAGTACTTTTACGCACGAGTTCCCGAAATGAGTGCGTAAAAGTGAAGTTTGCGCACAGTTGTAACTTCTGCGGCGTGAGCAAAGTGTTTTGCGCTGTGCGCAAAATAGCTTTGCGCACAGCCCAGAAAACTTTGCGCACGGCGAAGCGTGCGCAAAGTTGCACTTTTACGCACGAAAATTTCGGGAACGAGAGCGGAAAAGTTGCGCCCGTGTTGCTTACTATACTTTTCGATACACTGTGCGTAAAAGTGCACTTTGCGCACAGTTTGTCGACTTTTACTCACAGTTTATCGAAATAGTACATTTCGATACGAGGGCGTAAAACGTTTTATTCGCGTCCGAGTGATGGGTTTCCGGCCCGAGCCGCAGGCGAGGGTCGGAATCATCACGAGGATGCGAATGATAGGTTTTACGGCCGTGTATCTAACTCTACTTTTCGATAAACTGTGAGTAAAAGTCGACAAACTGTGCGCAAAGTGCACTTTTACGCACAGTGTATCGAAAATAATTTTTTGACCCAAATCACTCCCTGCAACGGTTTTGGCCTCTAAAATCACACTTTCGGCGGAATCACCCATATAGGTATACATTTGGTCAGACTGATTTCATGATTGGTACAAGAATTTATCAAAATTAGCAATGCGAATTCCTTGTTGTCCGATCGTATACGTCCTCCATTATTTGATATCAAAAAAATCCAACCTGAATCAATAAAATTTTAGGCATTATCCTGGTTCGACTGCCACATACTTAATTGAGTATAACCAGATGAAGTGGAAGTTCAGTTTTGTTCGAGGTTCTGAATTTTGTTAGTTGCTTAATTTTGCTTCAGGAAAAAAAATCATGAGGTAATTCTAATCAAAACTTGGAAAAACTTTGAATAGAGACACAAGATTTCCACAAGATTCTATTTTTCATGAAATGTTCTCAATTTTGTTTTTCAGTAAAAATTTCAAGGTTGACCCGTGTTCTAGTTTCTAATAGAACCATCAATTATATGAGGCAGCGAATTAGGCTCTACTCTGACATGCTGAATTTTGTATCTGATAAGATTTAGATAGTTCTATCAAGATAAGAAGGAGGAAGTGTTAATGACTTTGAATATTCACGGGTAAATGCTTTCCTGAAATTTATGAAAATTATAACCTGCACCCGGATAACTATGAGGAAAAAATTGATTATTTTTCAATAACCGTCATGCATTTGTGCACATTTCCTTGTTCATCTAATTTTGAAGACTGATGATCCTCTACCTTATCATCGCGTGCGTCTTGCTGCTATTGGCTGGCAAAGTTGTAAACAATTTACGAGTTCCGTAATTGAGCGCAATAAGACAATTTGCATTGAGCGAGTTCTTTATTCTGTCGTTGTAATCTGAGTGATCCTCCACGGTGTTTCACTTCCGATGTGTGTAAGACAATACCGGATCACAGATAAGTGCTCTCACAAAATCTCCGGCTTTATCATCAAGAATTTTCCAAGAAACCTCAATGTCAAAGTGAATGCGGTGGTCGTAATTCTTACTGACAAACAAAGTCTTCATTAATCTGAGTGCTCGACGTTAAAATACTGTAGATTCGTGTTCAAGCTTTTCCCAGCATTGTACAAAATCTGGAAATATGTAATAGTTGCAATAATGAATAATCTCTCACATTCTCAAAAATAAACGATTCCGGTCTATGATCCAAGCCACCATCGAAGTCAAAAATCTATCAAAGTATTTGTAATAATTAATTCTGATCTCTCAATCAAAATTTTCGGTTGAATTTCAGCTTAAATTCGTTGAAATTTCGTAGTCAAATGTCGCATTGCAGGTAAGATGTAGGTCTCATACATCAATCCTGTCTCGTTTTACATGAAGCCAAGCCGTCGTGCGATAAGAGGTGACAAGTGCCGCAAACACGTGTACTGCAAGCAAATGCCTCTTTCGGCCGCGCTCTGTACCTCGTCGCGACTAATGCCGCTCAAAATGAAATATTCGACTCTTGCGTCTCTCACTCATGGTAATATCAAGATATGCATCGTACCGCGAGCTGAAGAATACATATTCATTGCATGTAAATGACTTGGCCCACAGTGAGACCACCATGATCATGAATTATTGAGATGAGTGTCCTTAATAAAATGAACCTTCGGTGGCTCCTGCCTTTTGGGTGATTCTTTTTTCTTCACCTTGCACTTTTTTGTAATATTTTTCATGTTATTGAGTTTTTTCTTGTTCATCCATCGTCTAAAGGATTGTTTAACTCTCTTTGATAGCCTCAAAGATTCAAGTAAAAATTGAGTACGGAGGAATCACAAAGAACCACGATAATCTAGATTTTTCGTTCTACCGATTGTTATCCCACCACTCTTTTTCAAGTTTCCCATCGAATATAATAACTCTTGCAAATCATCGGCATCGTGTTTCCACCCTCCCCAACGGCCAGTTTACAAAACTGTTTTTCATCAAGAAAAGCAATGTCAAGTACAAGTCGATTACATGGCACTTCCTATATCGCCAACCGAGTAAATGAGATGCTGCAAGTGTGCCAGCACTTAGAAATACTCTACCTTACACATGCGCGCGAGAGGATATCTTGATATGACTAACTTCTGGCGCAAACTGATGGTTCGGGTAACTCACAAGAATTTCAAATTACTGACTGAAAATTCGAGTACACTGAATAAGCGATGCCGTAGCGTGGCTGAGTGCTGCTGCATGACTCTCATACATTCTAGCGAGAAATTTGACGTGAATTTCTGACACTGTTCAGAATAATTTCGAAATTCCTAGCAAATATGACTTTATACAAGTTTATAAGACGTCCATTAGATCACATTTCATTACTTTATAGTTTATTGGCACTATCTGTGATGGTATCATTCAAAATATTCGTGAGAAAATCTAGATAGAATTGGGGGTAATTTTCATAAAAATCGTCATTTCTCTCTTTTCTAATTCTAAAAGCTGGAAATCGTACGAAAAATTGATCAAACAATCCCTCAGCAGGCTTGGTATAATAATATATAAAACACACACTTTGCACTTTGTCTGAACCTACAAACATCGACATCCTCGTCGATATCTCTGTTGAAACGTGCATGCTCCTAAATCTATTACTTTTCATGGCCGTAGATCGTGAAATCTCGCTGCAAGATTACTTGCCCAATTTCTCGCCATGAAGCAAGATAAGGACCCATATCCATTTATCTATCTATCGTTTTTTGTTCTGCGGTCAAATTTATCAAGGCCGCCAAGGGCCTGTCATTATGTGTAAGCGCGATAAGCTTGCAAGGATGGCCACTGGGGCGCACTTTATAGTTGCACAGATATATACACACACACGTAGGTAAAGCTCACTATTTTTTGGCCACTTGGTCGTTCAGTGCCATCGTTACGAGGAAGCTGCTGACGTCGCCGTTGGCCGCGAAAAATTTTTATAATGCTCCTGGCAACAGACAGAGTGTAAATCTATACACTTTCCTGGTTTGTTTTTTCTTCCGTCTAAGCCATATTTTTCGTGCTGATTGAAAATTTTAAAAATATTGGAGAATTGAAGTTTCTCTATACCTCATTTCAGCGAATTAATTTTTCGAATAATTTGAGAAAAGTGCGACGTCGAGGCTGCGAATGCTCTTTGATGCGACCAAAGTATCAACGGTTTGGAGTAAAAAATTGGGCCTATGGTTGAAAGTACTGAAGCATTCATCAATCTGAAGTCAAAATTCTATTGAGCATTTCTGTGAAAGTTTAAAATTTGAAATATTCGACTGAAATTTTTTTTTTCTATTAGAAGGGAGAACAAATAATACAACTGCAGTTATACAAGCAGAACTCAAATTTATCATCTCGAACGCCTGATTAGATTCAACGGGAGCTGCAACCTTAATGTTAGAATCTGGCCTGGAAATTCGTGGGGAGGGGGGGGGGAGCTGAAGATCTCAATTTATTAGTATTTTCTCAACAATGGTGTAGCCAGATTCTAGAAGAATTTTTGATCATTTTTATTCTCTCGATTGCTTCTCTTTCAACAGATTTAATTGCTCGATATCATGAAAATTGCCCTCAGAGAATTTTCAGGCCACTTTGTCAAGTTAAATGGGACTAGTTCCATTTTTTGGGCCAAAATCGTAAATTTTCTCGTTGAATAACCTCAAAACTCAAAAATATCATTATTTTCAAAAAATCACAGGAATACTTTTTTGTAAGTTGAGATCAGAAAAGTTTACAAAAGGGGTGAAGAAAGAATTCAAAATTCAAAGAACGATGTTTTGAAACATTTATATGATTATAGATATACTTATGTGTCTGATTTTTGAAAAAAAATGTGTGGCTTTTGCAACTTTTTCTTTATTAATTCGATGTATCTTCTTGATAAAACCAAAGAAGTACATATATCTATGATGTTGCAAGCGGGGCGCGATCCAAAAAAATGGTTACCAAATTAATTTTCCATTAAACTGCCTACACCATTGTTTTTATCTTAAAAAAAATACCATTGAATACTAATCTCCAGCCCCCCGCAAATTTTAGGCAAAACTTCAGAATTAGGGTTGCACCTCCCGTTGAAGGAGCCGTGAAATTCCAACTCATGAGCATTCAATTCGATTCCAAAACTCTCATCCATACATCAAAAGTCGATCACCATGGTGAGATGTTTTCATAACAGTCTTGAGACTGATGATTCAATGAGACTGCACTTTAGTGTCCCGAAAAAAATTGATGGCCAGCCCTTGGTATGATCTACAAATATGGGGGAGGATCTATCCTAGTTTTGTAACATTGACAAAGTAGGAAAATAAAGGCAATGAAGAAATTCACGTATACATCTTGTACTCCTCAAATACATTCATGTTTGCATCTCGTTCTAATCGAACAATGTAATGAATATTCCATTACTTGAGTGGTCGATACAAAATTATAATTTCAAGGTGTCAAACCTATGAAAATATGATGAATTCGCTAGGTTGTTCGTTTCCAACCCATTCAAACCTCACCCGCAATAAAATAATAAAATTCCTTCTCTTATTTCGAAAGATTGATTGCAAAGTTGCACTCACAGTTTCGGATTTTGAGAAATTTAATTGAATACAGTTCAATCCAGTTGCTTACTTATTCGTCAGAATGAGACTTTTCAAATAGAAGTCGCGTAATGATCAGTATCTATTTTTGCGTGTCGTGATCTTTTCAGACCGATAATAGGCTCTGTTCCCCCCCCCCCCCCCCCGAAAATCCAGAAGTTCTTTCGGAAGCTCGCTCACCATCTTTTATAACGTCAAAATGTATAGGTGCCTCAAATGAACTCTACTCTTTACAAACAACAAATCAAAATGTGTACCACGTGCTGGGTCTGGCTAGTGTAACTGCATCCCGCCCTTAATACAGCCCGAAACCACCAGAATTTCTCGCTCAATTCATGAAGAACCAAACCAAGAAAGGCATAACATCTTTAGGATATATATCTGCAAAAAGCGGCTGCTCGATTTGCACCGATGCCGATACAAAAAGCTGACGATGAGCGTCTCTCGAAACTGCAGCAGCCACGAGAGAGCAAACTCCGCAAAGCTCGCGCATCAGAGCCCGTATAGTCTAACCCAATTTGATAGAGAGAGACGAAGTGGTATTGGGGCTCTCACTTTTGCTATATAGATAAGAGGATGCTGTGCTTTGGCTGCATCGAAGGGGCGGAGGCGGGCAGAGGGTGGCCCACACATACATCTATACATACGTTCTGCAGTTCGCAAAGTGTATTTGGCGATATTGAGCTGTGCTTCGCGAATGCGACCTACTTCTAAAGGGCCGGGCCTCTTCTCTTAGATACTCTTCTCCAAAGATCTATCTATCTGTTCTCACTGTTTTCGTTCGTCCTCCTCATCCTTTGACTTTTGTTTTTGAAATAGCAAACTCTCGTATAGATCTTGTGATTGTCTATGGACTTTCAAACTGTTTGTTTCTTCTACTACTCCTTCTTCGACCACATTTTCACGCGTCGATGAGTTAAACCGCTGCAGCAAATCTTAACTGATGAGCTTTTGTCAGACTCGAAGAGCGAGAATATAATGGAATAACAGCCATTACTGCATGTCTGAGATGAGATCTTTCCATATTCAGGTTTACCTCGATGTGTGTATTGTTCAGTATAAATGGACTAGTGAATCACGTTCAGCACTTGTCTGGTTTATAGGTCTTGTGCGAGGTAGGAATTTTGTGAAGTATATATTGCCGAGGTAAAATAGAAAAATTTTTGCAAGCAAAAAACTTTCATGTAAAAACCGATATTGCTGACACTCTTTACAGCTTAGTTACACGCACCACCGAACTGTGCTATTTGTAAGTATGGTCAAAATTCGTTTATGGTGCGATAGATCCAGAATTTGATCTAGAGGTTTACTTCAATGCAGACACGAAAGAATGGAAAACCGGAGAGAATTTGATATTTTACTTTGCTTTTGCAGATAACAAAATTCCCTGGAAATTTTCCGAAAAAATAGAGCTGATCGAGTGTAGAAAATAAGCGAATCAATATGAGCCAAGAGGACATCAAATGTCTGTTTTTGAGATATTTAATATGAATTCATAAAGGAAAAAAATCAGAAGTTAAGTCCGGTGATATTTCACAATAATCATTTCCCAAAGAAATTTCAGAGCTTTCGATGGATCGATTGGAAATTCGACTGAATGTTGAAAAAATTGACTAAATGAGCAGAAGCGAAGCTGGTTATTTTTCGATTTATCGTATGATTGATTTCGAATACATTTCTATGAATTATTGGTGAAAAAGAACTCTTGCGCCACTAAACCGAAGTTATCCAAACATATTGAAGTACGCTAAGAAACACGACAAAAACTCTGTTGTCATCGTAAAATACTCAACACATAAGGAATCGGGGTGATGCAATTTATCGGAAGTTAAAATTTGTGTTTGGCTATCATTCTACCATCTTATATATTTGACATTGAATCAAAATATTTCAGAATTGTACAATTTTCAAATCTTGGGAGAATTTCCACTTCAGTCGAGAAGTCTATTTCGTCGCAGTCGTTACTTTTTCCTTCATACGAAAACCACATTGTATCGATGCCCTTTCAAAGTGCCACTCTCTTGTTCTCACATGGGCTCTGTTGCAGTAAAAGATCTGGGTTGCAACTATTGCTTGGTATTGCCTATACCCATTCACTGGGCTCCTTTCGACAGTTTCTCCCTCTCAACACACTCTGTTTGTCATCCACATTCCCTCGCTCGAAGCGATTTTTCTACGTCTTGCCAATGGACCATTAACGAGTCCAAGTAGAATCCACAATCTCAATTAACCCGACAATTGGCTGCCTTCAGAACAAAGAAGTCGATAACACAAATCTTGTACTAATCGTGCTAAGAGATCCGATGAGCTTTCTACACTCCTTTGTACATTGATATTTGCAAGAAAAAAATGACTGATTCTTATGAAATAACTCAAATTAGGGAAAAAGTATGAAGGAAACAGTTGAATAACATTTCGATAAAACTCGATCAATGAAATACTGGGGTTTCGACCGTAGCCTTGTGATTTTTAAAAATATACACTATACCGAGTATGACTGGTAATGAAAAAGTTCATAAGATGAATTCATCTCCATTCAGTGATTCATTAGAAAAATTGAAATACTATCGCAAAAAAGGTTAAGCTTTCTAGATATGACACTAGTCCATCATTTTACTTTATTTCAATATCATTCATTGAACTCGCGAAATCTTAATTTCGAACAATCGGGAGTATCGGTCTGTTTGATTACTTGTTCCTTAAACGTTCTTTCAATAGTTCAATACAATTTTTGCTACAACCCAATAAGTGTGCCAATGGAATCTTTGTTATCATTCTTGATTTAATGTACTCGGCACTCAGGCCCGAATGCATTGATCAACTATTCTAATTACTATAACAAAATATAATGGATATCCAAAAACCCGGAGAGCGCTCCAGGTCGCTTGCTTCTCTTGTTTTGATAATGTACTTATTTTTGGTCGCTCTTCAGCAATTGGTCTGAAATTTTACAATTACCACTGCATTGATCCCCCTTTTCGATGATTTTGTAAATCAAATTGAGACGGCCATATTGTATTTTCTGCCTTCCCCAATTTGTCTTAGCACTTTATCGGGCGTTGACTATATAATGGGTCAATTGAGACGGTATCGTGAAAGGCTCAGGTATAACAGCTATATATCCATCAGACTGCGTTCATCGATTCGTCTCTTCTATATTCAAATCCGGTAGCTGCCCTCAATTGGATCATGAATTATTCGATATTCAGTTTTGAACGTCCTGCAAACTCTTAACATGCATATGACCTTCTCGAACTGGATTCATCAATTGTTCGGGGTGACAAGAACTTTTGCTGACATATTTCTTGAAAGAGACTGAAATGACAAAAATTGATTTCAAATTGCTGTAGATGATATGGAGTTCAACGATCCGTTTTTAATACTCGTGTACCGGGGCTCTGAGTATGATGTATCTCGATCTGTTACAAACTGGTATGGATCTACTCTTTCCACAATTTCGTGAGGGCTACGTATGGTGTACTATAGGAAAATCCAATGATTTTAGACCCCCTTTCCTCCACGTAAAATTTTTTTCATGGAAAGCTACTGGGTCACGTGTGGAATTAAGGCGTAAAAAATTGGGGTATCCCATATGTTTATTTCGAAAGGGCGTGCAGAACGATTTTTTTTACCATTCAGAACGTGTTCATCATGTCAAAATGGGTCAGAAATAGTGTTTCGAACCACCGAAAAGCTCCAAATGTACGTGCACGGCGATAAAAACACTTTATCGCCGATTTCCATCATTTATTTCGGAAGAATTGAGACAGCTCGGCTCCATTGGATCCGAATTGGACGTAGTTTAGTGCATTTTGAAGGTCTTCAAACAAGCTTCAAAATGAATTGAAGCACGTAGAAAATCGTTGAAGTAAACCAAAGTTATTAAGAAAAAGGCCTAATGGGGGCAAGTTGGGTACACACTTTTGTGAACTCTCAAAAATCACCTTTTGGGAGAATTCAAATAGTTTGGCTCCAGTTGCTTCAAATTGAATGTACCTTAATTCATTTTGAAGGTCTTGAGACAAGCTTTAAAATGAGCTAAGGTACGTTGGAAAATATGCAGATGGGCCAAAGTTATTAAGAAAATGGCTTAATGGGGGCAAGTTGGGTACACTGACCTTATAATGTATTTTATGAGACGCCAGTTCATCTTGAGAGCTATGGAATTTTCTACTAATATCTTTGGATTCAGGAATGGACATTGAAAAAGATGGTTGATACTTGATTGATATTTCAAAATAAACAATAAATCAGGTAATCAACAGAGCGTTTGATTCTGAAATTTTTGACTGCAAAAACATACCTGCTTTATTTCTGATTTAAAAATGGTACTGCTTTAGGCGCTTTCTTCATTTTTGCTGATTCTCTCTTGATAGTTATCAATACATTGCATCTACAATGTATAACCTTACAACATTTTTTGTTGATACTCAGGTATAGTAATTTTTTGATGAATTTACAAGCAACAACACCAATCGCGCACCCTGGAAAACAAATATATTTTCGAGATGCGAAATATCGCAAATTGCGATACTACTAACTTCTCGATCGTACTGCGGATTAATAAAAGGGATTTGGAAGGTGAGTTTACTCATTCTTTTCCAACGGTGGTATGTTACTGTTGAAATACAATCGCACGTGGCCATCCATAATCAATCCTTCACCTCATGTTCTTCGAAGCAAATTCAATAACAATGACACGATTTGCGCTGGGTCCCAGTAGATTGAGATCCGGTTACGACAGCAAATTATTTTCGCTGTCCGGAAACAGCAGCAGAAAATCGCTAGTCGACCAGAAAAATTTGCTAGTTTAACCAAACTGTTTTTAGCGCATACCCCTAAACTCTTGGGTATTTCATGAATAGCCCCTAATCTGACAGAATCATCATCCATTTCCATTTCTTTTATTTGAAAAAATCGTCAAACCTGCATCGCCCAATCAACTTACGCATCATCAAACATACTAGGTATTTTCTGATGTACGAGATTTCATTTATCCTTCCTCGAATTGTAAGAGATCCTATTTGATGAAATTCACTCAAAACATCCTTTCGAATAAATTTGAATTCGCTGGCCAGAGGATATTGGATTGTAAAATCAAGCGTTATCGAATCAGCAAAGCACGAAAAATTGACATCGCCACGGCCCATTCGAAATTGGATATCTGAAATGGCCCTCTCGCTCTATCTGCAAAGCACTACTCGATACAAGAAGTGTACCACTAATACAGCGAGCAAGGGAGGTAAAGATCGAAAGCTGTGCTGTACTGAAAAAATTAATGGAGAGAGAGAGAGAGTGAGTAAAGGACGGTCACGAGAAACCAGCCGGCCGAAAATGGCTTTTGACCAATCAATGCAACCATCGACGTTTGCCTGCTCTCTTCAAAATGTATCACGAGTATCACTGTATATAGGAATAGCTTCGCATCCGTTTTGCTCGATGAATTCGACACGGTAGCAGATATCTAGAAGAGAGCGAGTTCCGGAGTGAGAGAGCACATCTCGTTAAATTGAACATTGAATCGAGATCGGCAATCGATGCAGCTCTCTCTCTCACATACACGTTATAGCACGGGTGTGGTGTAGTGTAGAAAAATGTTAGTGGTAGTGATAGTAGTAGAGCAGTACGTATAGTCAGACGATAGGAAAACGGTCGGCATCTGTGATGCTGTGTATTTTATTTCAAGTTCTGTTATAGTTGCGGCTGCTAGATGCTGTGAAATGGCCATAGATGTAGGATATCGTACTTTGAAAAGGAGAAAATTTCTCGCTCTTGTGAAAACATTGATTTCTCGTTTCACCTTTCGATCGCTGATGCTGTAAATAAAACAAAAGCTGCGCGTAGTTGTAGACCTGTTATTCCTGATCAATCTATACTGCTTTTTCAAATTGACTCTGAATATTTCATCATTAAATACTTCCGAACTCACGGTGCCGCTAACCGCGAGACAATTTTGTGCACGCGATCAAGTTGTCGACAAGTTTGTGGTGAACTATAATCTATTGTGTAGTGAGACATCGATAGATTGTTGAAGTATCGCAAGTTTTTTGATAAAGTCAACATTGGTGGATAGTCCAAACGATGATATTCCCAAGTAATTTTTGGTGCAGAAAAAAATTCAAGATGCGAAATATGCGATGTATGCGATCAACTTCACATAAATTTTTAAGAATTGGGGAATGGACTGGCTGGACGTATCATTGCATCCACATTTCTATATTTGCCGAGTGTGTACTTTATCATCATCATGTTAATACGTGTCCATCCAAATAGTACGTCTGCAAAAAATACCACTCACCAACACGTTTTTTACCTGATCAACCAAATTTATGGTTGGCACAGTTGGAATATATTTAGTGTTTTTCTTTTCATCGGTGTGGTCACAAATTTACTGCATATAAATTAAAAAAAGAAATCCCCGGTATTTTAGAGGTTTGCCATTGTAATTTTTCAACCATGAAACCCCATCTGTAAGTCAAAGCCTTGAATTTTCGTCCATTTCAGCCAGGTAATATAGTAAAAAAAAAAAATTCCTTTAACTGAACTTCCAAGTTTGTAATGGAGATAGGCAAGATTCAGGTACTCAACAGCATTCTCAGATTTTAGATTCCGAATAAGATTTTGCTCACAGATAGTTTTTAATCCTTCAACTGCATACTTATCAGCAACAATCAAAAGTTCAACTGCAATACTCTCAAGATTCTTGACTTTTGCTGCATAAATGTATCGAAAAAATTCTCTCATTACTTCAAAACTGGCATCATCGATAAACAAAAATCTAGGAGTATTCTCTCCCAATTCACTATCAAACATACATGCAAAAACAGTACTTCTACTTGATAAAATATTTATATGCAGATGAAGCTTATGATTATCTACTGTAACAGTCACATCACTATGTTTGCCACTTTCAAACAGAATTTCGTACTCGTTTTTCAAAGAGAGCTCGTGAAGGCTGGAATTGCTTTGTTGCAGCCTCTTGATAGCTCTATCACTCAGCTCAAAGTATAATGTGCAACTTGCTTCAACTTTCATAGGAGCATTGAAACTCTTAACAACATAGATTTTCTTTCC
Source organism: Eretmocerus hayati (assembly GCA_029851415.1). Lineage (NCBI taxonomy): Eukaryota > Metazoa > Arthropoda > Insecta > Hymenoptera > Aphelinidae > Eretmocerus > Eretmocerus hayati. The sequence continues at coordinate 5,619,661 of CM056742.1, forward strand.
TATTGCCATTTTATCAAAAACCAACTTTTGATTATCAAGTCCAAAATGTATTAGATCCTTACCATTATAAAGGGCTGAATAGTTTTCTGATTCCGATACTGGAGATGTGAGACTGAGTTCAATTTTTGACACTGTAATACTTCCACTAGGATTTCCAACACCTAGGCGCCTTTGCAAAATGGAAATTGAGTCCAAGTAATGATGCCCTAGACGACAGGTTTCATCAGGAGCCTTGTCTAAAGTATGCAAAGGATCAACTGTCTGGGTCTGTGTATCTCTTTAAGATGGTTAAAGCCAAATTCAGTTCAATGCTCCATACACATGGTTGTGGGGAACTAGAAGGGTGTAGCCAAATTCTTGCATCAGACGCATATGCTTGAATATCACTTTTAGCTGCAACATCAAAATTCCATTGGAATACAGCCACAGGTAGCTCAGTAGGTTGTTGATGCGGTGTAGATGCATTTGTCATCGAGTTCTCATCTGACTTTGGTAGCTTACTCAGACCATGCCTGTATGATCTGATTCATTAGGATCATGTGGTCTTTTAGACATTTTTGCAACTGCTGTACCTGCAGGAGACAAAACTAAGATTGGTCCAGATCGACTAATACAAGAAAGGTATGGTGTGTTCCCGCAGAGATGATGAATGAAAAAAGTTTCCAACAAGTTGAAGAAAATGACAGGTAGCCTATTCTATGTGCTCTTACTCTGGATGTTAAATTCAATAATGTCAACAGCACAGGAAGTAGTGACCTGCACGTGTCCAGAGGCAGGAGAGCGAATTGAGATATCAAAAACTTATTTCAATTTGACCAACTTTAATCAAACAACTATACTCGAGTACACTTAAGCAAATAATATAGATCAATCGATATACCCATCAGTTGCGCTTTGTTATTGATCGTTGACAATTGTTGACAATCAGATCATTCTGCAGTCTGCAGCACTCTCATACTCTCATGTGCTCTCATGCGCTCCTGATCCTGCACAGCTCGCGTAAAATCCTGAAAAGTCGTCTGCGTTGGCGGATTGCGATCACCTGTTGATGCGCGCGCATCATATGTATATATCGTGCTAGTGGCAGACGTTGGTTTCCGGGACTTGTGCGGACCATCTATAATTAGGAGAACATGACTGCCATGCACGACTTACATATAAGTTGAGATCTCATCAAATATATTTTGACCATTTCCGGGACTTATGCAGGCGTTTTGTATTGGGAGCGCATGACGACGTAATACAAAACGCCTGCATAATTTCGCAATAAATTTCAAAATCCTTACGAAATTGATCAGGAAAATTCTTCTCAATCTCACGAGTAAAAATTTTCGTCCTTTATGTATACATACATTTGATGGAAACGCCCGTCATGGAAACTAGTTGCAGTTATGGGACAAATGTACAAGTACTATTCCGTATACAAAAAAGGCGGCCTACAAAAAATGCGATCAATTCCTGGTGGTTTCGCTCGAGCCGCCTCGATAGTTAGTCAAATTTGCTATTTCCTAATAGTCTCATGTGCTAGATTGATATAAATAGCCCTTTCCAAAGATCCCAAGACGATAAATTTGGTACTGAATGTTTTCATTCAATTGCCTCCGAAATAGAACCATTAAAGTGTTCACATGAGCTTAGGATGAGAAACAATGTATAGTCACGATTGATACATCCCGCTCCGGAGGCTGAAATCGGAATTCTGGCCTAGATTGCAAAGAATGGCTTTTCATCATTCTCGCTCCAATTACAATCAAATCTTTTCGAAAAGTATTATTTTGGGCATGATTTACAGGTAATGCGCTTCTTTTAGCGGAGTTTACCAATGGGCCCCGCGAAAACTGAGCGTGCGCGTTGAATGGATGTGAACGAATCACTGTTTAGAGAAATATCAATTATGTGATTCCAAAATCGTGTGCAAGAGGCTCATTTATGCACCCCGAGGTCTCAACACCCTTATGATAATGCTAGGTGACCGAAGACATGCTCTACGTCTTCTGTTAGCCACCGCCTCGGCCACCACAATTGAGTGGTATCTCTCCAAATTCTTACCGATCTAATTCAAAGCTTTATTTTGAATGTTTGGCAGATTGAATCACATCTGATATAATTTAATTCTAGTGCTTATTAGAATTGTCCTCCTTTTGCATCGAGAATCGATCATAGAATCCTTCTTAATGTCCAATGAATCCATACACTGTGCTCATTGATACTTATAATATCCTTGTGCATTAATTTGGTAAACCTAAATAAGATACTGATTCTTATCGTAGGCGTTTTGACGAATTTCTCAGCCAACCAAGCATTTCACCCTGCTGAAAATAATTTCGTGGGATCCCATGGGACTTCGTGGGACCTGACCCTGGTAAAATTTCTATTTTCTATATTTTGCAAAATTTGTCACCGCAGCCAGGCAGCATACGAGTTTCGAACATTATTCCTCCGGCCCACGAAGTGGATGATACATGGGGAGTAAAGAATAGATGCTACGTGGATTCTGATCTCGATCTCTGAATGATTACGGATATGAATATTTGAAATTGAGTGATACTCCAAGAGTGTATCGCTTGATTTGTTGACACGTGACGACACCATACGCATCTTCTCTCGGCTAAAGGCACATTTCGAAAGGAGTGAAGGCATTGATTCTCGATGCTCGATTCTTTTACACTCTTGGAGTATCACTCAATTTCAAATATTCATATCCGTAATTATTCAGATATCGAGATCAGAATCCACGTAGCATCTATTTTTTACTCCCCATGTACCATCCACTTCGTGGGCCGGAGGAATAATGTTCGAAACTCGTATGCTGCACGGCTGCGGTGCCAAATTTTGCAAAATATAGAAAATAGAAATTTTACCAGGGCCAGGTCCCACGAGGTCCCATGGGATCCGGTGGGACCCCACGGGATCCCATGGGATCCCACGAAATTATTTTCAGCAGGGCATCTGATGAATAGTTCAAGAGAGAACCTTTAAGTTGCATAAAATCGAGTTATGTGAGGTGAAGCTCCATGCAACATTTCGTAAATACTCATACTCTGATCTGAAATTCGTATTGCTCCTGTAAATTGAGCTCGCCTACAGTAACAATATTGAAATTTTTGATAAGCAGATAGCTCGAAAGTCGAATCGGCTGAATATTTTCCCACTATTTTCGCGAGCACTCTTCCTCTGGATCTCGAACTGGAGATTGCATCAAATCACATGGTGAATGTTGAATAATGACCTCTTACAATTTACAGAATAGCTTACACTAGCAAGGCCTTATCGTTTAGCTAAGCGATATAAATAGATTAATTACATCATTGATAAATAAAAATATTTTGTCTGGCAATTATTTTCATTGCTGAGATCTTTGTGTGCGACGTATAGTCAAACCATTCATGATTATAATTACCTAATGACTGCATTTGTTTATAATAGAGTGAGAAAATGATAGGACAAAATGAGTTTGGTTTCAGATTTCTTTTCAAGTAATCTCTTCGATTCTAAAGGTTAATATATGCACAACTGCCACCGAAAAGAAAATTGAAAAAAAAATTTCGCACCCTGGCGCACTAATCCAAATTATGTTCCGAATTTTTCTTACCAATCTTTCTCAACATTTGTCACTAAAATCATCATGTGGCACAGAAACAACGTCGGATAGAGGGGCGCGATTGGGCGTATCTGAAAGGTGAGTAAAAACCTATCAAAAACCAGTTTGACACTCCAGTTTTGATTGTTTCAGGTTATACATGGGCGATTCCGTGGAAATCACTACCCCATTTTTTTCTCAAAGAACTATTTTTTAAATTTTCCTAGAATTCATTTTTGCAATTATGTTCTTCACGGGAAAAATATTTTTGATACACTTTTCTGGGTTTTAAGCTATTTTTCGGGTAGTTTTTGAGTTTTAACGATGAAAAACCTCGATTTTCTGCGCGAGCGCGAGAATTTGGGAGTTTGAAACCATTTCTTTCGAAGAGCTGAGAAAATTGTATGAAAAAATGACTACTCTATCAAGCTGACACTGGGATCTCTCAATCCGACTAGTATTATTGGAAATGGTTGCTATCAACGAAAAATTTTACGAGCAGCTGGGACTTCGAAAACGATCCATAGAAGTTGGAGTACACTGTAAAAAAATACCCCTTAAATTTTCAAGGACTTGTGCATGAAACCTTTTCCAAGTCTGTACTTGAATTTTTTTTCAGTAACATTCCTTAAAAATCCAAGAAGTTCTTGAATTTTCAGTTACATGTCCTAGGATCTCACACTTCCCCTCAAAGCCTCAAGATCCAATAAAGTACTTGAATTTTCGATAAAAAGTTCATGAAAATTCTAAATCTGCTTCACTTTCTTCGGATAGAGATAGGTGGGGATACATGAAAAAGATGTGAGGATGTCGATGACACTTTGATATTTATTCAGAGTTTGAGAACAAATGACACTAAATTCAACAATTTTAGTATCAAAACTATTAACACTCTTAAATAAACAGCAGTCTAAGGTCGTATAGGCGGGTAATTTTTATCGATTTCAACGACTGTGAATCATCAAAACCATCACACCATATAGTTTCCCAAGCCTATCTGGGTTTATTTTAGATCTACAGATACGTGAAAGATGCATCGGCTCCAGTATTCAGTGGAGGAAGATGAAATCAGTCTGTATATCAACAAATTTTTTACTCTTTTGATACAATTTAGGATGTAAAACTTCTGGGCATATGCAACAGATTGCTCATGAAAACAAGTGAACTCCATAGATTTGGTTTTCATTCCTTTGCTTTTTCACAGCTCCTGCTTTTGCACAAATTGGGATAATCTCGTTAATTCTTCATTACTCTCCATCTCGCTTAAAAATACAATTGTTCGATTAGCGCGTCTCGTAGACCGATTGACCGAGGAAGTTGCCAGCTGGACCATAGTTGCAAACGACATAATAGTAGTTTTTATCTCCCTTGGCGAATTTTCGTGCCCCACAACCGATTCTTGTTGTCTTGGCCCAGACAAATTGCGTATAGTCACCAATTTGCTCCCCATTCGAAGCATACAAGCCGCTAGAATAGAAAGCACAGGTCATTTACCTTATAGTGGTCTGCATCAGGACAAGCAAAATCAATCATGAGTCACTCCAAGAATCATATTAGTTTTCTCGAAGAATAAAAGTAGCAGGGATAAACATTCGCAATTTCACAATATGATAAATTAAGGCGTGGACACCGACACAGTTAGTGGGGTCGCTGGGTGTCAGCTCGGCCGATCATCAAAGTTAAGCATCGTTGGGCGCGGTTAGTACTTGAATGGGTGACCGCCCATCTCGGTCTAATCAACCTCGATTTTCTGACTTTTCTGATCAATTAGTTGGTTCGTCCACCCGCTCAGTAGCGTGAGCGGGAGGCACGAAATGTTACAATTGCGATGTTCATGCTTACGAAAAGTAGTATGAGCACCATAAGGGTAGACATGATAAATGTGCCGAACTCTCCGAAGCAGAGTTTTCCCTCGCTCCACGGCCATAAATACCGGGCAAATGCGGAGAGAATCAGGTTTGGGTGAGTGGCTGGATCTCAAATACGCCACGGTAAAACACGAAATGTTGAACCCACGAGATCCGCCCCGGTTGTAAAAGTCTATTGACTGAAGACGACCGTTAAACACATGAAAAAAAAAAAAAAAAAAAAAAAAAAAAAAAAAAAAATTAAGGAATGGACGAGTTGAATCTTCTTGAAGACTTGACCCGCGCTCGAAAATTGAAGTATCAACGTTGCGCTGTACACGGTGGTTTGAGAAAACATGAGCTTCTTACTTAAAACTGCCGACATCTTTGCTATTATAGTCCTTAACTTCGTCGTACCACATATCGACCATACTCTGAAGCGACAGATCACTCGTATCTCCAGTTATCAACATCTTAGCAATATTCTGTCCTACTTGGTAACGATCTAAAAGAGAAATTTCAAAGATTACGCACCATTCTGAGAACGTTAAGAGAGAAGCCTCGCATATCATGCCCCAGACAATTTTCAAAATATTGAAATAAATTGACTTGAGAATGATAGAACGGAGCCAAGAAGCATGAATTACTCGAAAATTAAACTCACCAACATTTCTGCATGTATCGTGTCCGTAGTCACATTGATCGGCCCATCTTTGGGCAATCATCGCTAGTTCGTCGTCCCATTGCTGTAACCAAAAACATCAAAAGTTATGTCAGATTCTACGTGAAAGTTTACGGTTTCTTGCAGTATATCAATGCAGTTACCAAATGTGGCATTGATCTTGCAGCCGGTTGAGGTCCTGGACTCCCTTCAGTTTCTTGGCCATTTGCGACCCTCCTACGTAATTGATTATGCCGTTTCACAATCAAATTTTTATCACTAGCTGTTATCGCACCACCTAGATTCCCACCTGCGAGGCACTTACCGGCGGGCCCGCTATTCTGAAAATTCCAGAATTTGTTTTATTGTACTATTCAATCAGTGTACAATAAGCAACAGTGATTGACTTTTTCAAAGAGTTGATCTAACACACAGAGAATCAAACGTACTTCGATTAACTTGCAATGTTCGTGATTTGGTATGAAAAGCGAGAACAAAATGTATAAGTGCCATTAGCCCTTAATCACCCAGGTGGTAGACATTTGGCACACATGAAATTTCAATCGCAACCTAAAACTTCAACTTTTCTTCGGATGGTCTGAAACCTGGATGTAATTTCATATTTTGGCATTATCGTTGCAAAAAATTCTTTTTTCAAAATATCAACAAATATTGTTCTGAAAATGCATTACCGACGAAACTCAAAAAGCTCATTTTCAACTTCATTATTGCAGATCGGGTTCCTTTAGCTTATTTGAAGTATGTTTGGAACATAAGAATAGTTTTCAGAGTGTTTGGACAGCAACTCCTAACTTACAAAAATAGCCAAAAACTGATATTTTCTGGAATTTTTGGAGAAAATGTGTTTGCTGCGAACCCATGAGGAAGAATTCATACTGATTCTTGAATGGTTAAATGATATACAATTAATTCTTATGTGCCACTTTCCACAAGAAAATTGAGAAAATATAGTATTTTTTGTAGGAAGTGCCATTTGGCTATCAGGTGGGTTGGAGTGTAACTAATTTCCACCTGGGTAACTAAGGGTTAATTTTCTAAGGACTTTATTATTAATATCTCTGATTCTCAATATTTCTGTCCGTTTTTAGATAAAATATCAATTGCATTTAAAGATAAAACTTACTATGAATTTGCAAAGCGTATGGCTACTCTTGTCTGTACAAGATGAGATGTTGCAGTAGTCGGCAGCTTCTAAGTAACTTGACGAAATCACTACGATGAAAAATGTGAATACTCCTGAGAACTCCATTGGTCCTGCAAATGTCATTCTCACTGTTGGTAGTCTTCGGGGATTCGCGATGAACTGCTTCCAAGTTCTTTTTGTTGTCTTATATACAGAAAATACGCTATTTCGGTCATTTGTTTCATGCTCATCAGTCATTGTGTGCATATTATTGGAATTAATCTATCAACATTATTGTGCCAATTACTCGTACAGCGATCTCATTGCACTGTTTTTCCAATGACTCTGTTGAGAGATAAGGAATGCAAGAATCTTAAAGCGCAAGTTCATTGCCGGGAGTGATTTCTAAAATTCATTTTATGGCGGATTTGCAAAATAAAGCTTTGTAGGAGGCTGTTGTTGTGTGATTTCTGAGCAATACCAGAGTGTTCGTAATGTTCCAAGTTTCCTTAGTTAATTTCTCAGCGTTAGCCGGAGATACGCGTTAGCCCAGTTTTGAAAATCGTTATGCGATAAGATCATGTATCATGATTCGCAAATCCTGTAAATTGGTAATATTATAGATTTTATGCTTGTAAACAAGAAATCAATCATCAGACCGCTCATTGGTCGGGGGTTTCCGAGCCAGCCGGTCTTATTTGACAGGCTCTGAGAGCACAAATAACGGCACTGCCGTGTGATCCCGCAATGCCACCCTGCAATGCCATATTGGGCGATGCGGGGCCAGCCAACTTACAATAGTGCAATTCTATATTTTTCTTGCGAGAAGTGAGAATCTTGCTCCCTATCGCAACTTCCAGGTGGCGCACGACCACGATCTTCACTTATCACACGAAAAACATAAAACTGCACGAAGTTGGCTGTCCGATCCGCAAGGTAAATCTTCGGATCTTGGAGAGTAAAAGACACCCGCAGCCCCAGTCTTCGTACGAGGGGGACTTTTGTATCCCGGGAGCACACGACAACTCCTCCGCCCCAGTCTTCAGCCCCGGCACCCGCAGTGTGTGCTCTTCGCCTTTCTGTTTGCCTCTGTGCGTATGAGTCTATCATTTTGGATCGCGTCAGGACTCCGGCATCTTTGGAAGCTCCCTTCAATCTTACATCTTTACTCTAACTTCTATTTCTTCCTTCCTTCTTCTGGGACTGTAACCTTCGGGTTGGTTTCCTCCAGGGGTGGGTTTTAGTCGATAGGTATATGTACTCGAGTTTCCGCGGTCGAATCCGACATGATTATGAAGATTCTCCGTACCAGCCTATACTCTCTAGAAAGAAAAACTGACCCCAGGTATTCTCGCGATCAACTGCTTCCAAGTTCTTCTTGTTGTCTTATATACGGATATTACGCAATTTCGATCATTCTTTTATGCCCATCAGACACTGTGTGCATATTATTGACGTTTTTCTGAGTAATCTCATTGCACTGTCTTCCTTATGATTCTGTTGAGAGATAAGAAATGCAAGAATCTTGAAATGCACAATCAAGTTTATTGTCAGGAGTGATTTCTAGAATTCATTTTATGCCGAATTCGCAGAATAAAGCTTGAGACTGTTGCATGATTTGTGAACAATAACCATCTGAATATCAGAGTGCGGTCGCAATTTTCCAAGTGTCCTCCGGAAATTTGTTAGCGTTCCGACCTAGCCCATTCCTAGATTGAGATACTGGTTACCCATGCTCCCCAAAAGTGAATCATTCTGGACTGAGAACGTATCGCACAGAATTTTGGAAAATAATATTCACATGGAGTAAACTGGTCTACACCATAAATTATACTCACACTGGGGTTACACCCATCTTTAGAGTGGTCGGCCGTTCATAACTTTTTCACGCCTCATAACATCGAGCTCACGCCATACTTGATCCCGACACAGGAAGCTCATGTGCCAAACCGGATAATATCTGTGGATGGAATTCTCCCTCGTGTAAGATGTGAGGAGTACATACGTCTGAGACCCATTGCACCAGGTTTAGACTTCAAATACGTTTGGTACAGCGTATTATGTTCGCGTGGCGCACGTCTCTGATTGGTCAAGCGGAGCAGTGGCGACCGAGCGCATGCTTTCGAGTCACTTGATGATCTGCAGATTATGCAGTGCCACGGAAAAAACTAGTTTGTTGGACCAACAAACTATTTTTTTCCGTTGGTGTGTTCGGCATTGAAATCATAGCGAGTAAGAAGTGTTTCACAGTAAGGACGACGTCGTTGAAGATTGTAGACTGGAATTAGAAACCATTCTCAGGGGCCGACATGATTTGATCCATTGCTTCTTCAATATTCTCATGAGGTGAGATGCAAACCCCCTCAAAGTGAGCCTTCTACTTGTCCGGCGTGGAACCGTCAAGTTCCTCCTCTTTGCTCTTGCTCGAGAGGCCGAATTGCGCATTTCCTTTCATAAGTTAGTATTTTAGTCAAGAGTGTCAGAAAAATGAATTTGAAGGAAAAATATGCGCTCCTGGTGCTGGCGCACATCGACCTCTTCGCTGAGTCGAAAGAACTCATTTTGAAGCTCAAACCACTTGCGTAGCTCACATTGATCTCGCTCCTAACACCGACGTGCCGGATCTTACTTCTTCGTGAGCACCTCCAGCTCGGTACCAATCCAAGGAGCATCGCCTTCACGCGAACGAACTATTTTTCCTGGAAGTAATTCATCAATGACTGTTTTCAAATTTTCATTGAGATAATTCACTACACCTTTCAAGCTGATTTCAACGTTCTGTAGAGCTGTCCAGTCTCAGCGAAGCAGGCGGTTATTTACCTACTCAGGGGTGATGTTCAGAAATTTTGACAGGACAGGGAATCTCTCGGAGGAGCAGGGCTTAATACGGCGATGATAACATTTATGACTACGTGCCTGCCAAACTTGGGCAGTATTGGCTATTGAGAATCAGTAATGCTGTCGTTGCCATCTGTGTAAATATGGTCAATCGGTGTATGCGAAGAATCCGAGGATTGGCGGTGATTCGCCCTATATGCTGAACGACTTGTAAGGACAGTCCTCGTGTCAATTCAGTCAGTGTTTTCGGATCAGAATGAGCCGTATTCGACAGGTCAGCGTTCAGATCCGCCGTGATGATGTTATAGCTGTAGTCTCCATACAGCTGGCGCAGTGAGCTAGAAAGCACACCATCCACGCTTCTGAGGAGGATGAGTTTTTCAAAATTGTCAAAAGAAACTATAAAGTGGGTGTTTTCCTACGAAACTTCATGAGCAGAACCTGATTTTGAGCGAAATCGGATCAGCTTCTCTTCTTGAGTAGTTGTGAAATTGATAAGTATGCATACATTGCTTATGTAGAAATTTGGTGACTCTTCGTTTTCTTCGCAACTTCGCGGTTTTTTCGTAATTACTCAGAAAAGAAAGGTCATAGCACAAAATGCTGTGAATAGTTTTTTAAAATTTTCTTGAAGAATAACAAGTAGACGTAATGAGATCAATCGAGAATCCTAGGTTTTCTCCATGGTGTTGAAGGGGATAGTCTCCGAACTTTCCATATAGTACCCAGTAGTTTATCGCGACTGGGCGGTACACTTCGATAGTTGTCGCACATACTTCACGCATATAGTACCCCGGGCTATATTCTTCTCTCAGTGTAGCAGAAAGCGCGAGGTTTTTCGTGAGGAAATTGAGCTTTTACTGAAGGTATGTCAATTCCCTCGAGTTTCATGAATCATCTACCCACGTCATTTGGTAGGTCTTCAAGAAATCGATAAAAAAATATTCCTGACATTTTTTGCCACGACCCACCTTTTCTGAGTAATTACGAGAAAACCTCGAATATGCAAAGAAAACGTTAAGTCGCCAAATTTCTCCATAAGCAATACATGGGGAATGATCAATTGGACAACTACTCAAAAAAAGGAGCTTATCCAATTTCGCTCAAAATCAGGTTCTGCTCATGAAGTTTCGTAGAAAAACATCCACTTTTCTGTTTCCTTTGACAATTTTGAAAAACTCATCCTCTTCAGAAGCGCACCGTGCATCCTTTTGCATGGCAACTCCAAGAGGTATGTGAATGACTCCAATTAAGATCGGAGTAAAGTTGCCCTGCTGCACGCTGCGAGAAAGAAAGTTTAGGGAAAACCAAGTTTTCCTGGGCCATGTCCATTGGATGATACACAGGGAAACGTTGATGACTTCTCGGTTACGACCCTGTAGAAGCATTGAGAACCCCAGGGTCCGCACTAGACTATCATCTGATTTAGACACACGCATCTCAAAGGAGTTGAGTTTTACAAAAGCCGCTTTTGAGAAATATCCATCACTTCCTCGCGGCTCTCCAGCTTTTGCAAGTGGTCAAGGAGGACTTCCTGATTCTACCTCCGGAGCAACATCTACAAAGATAGGGGTACTTACCGAGGTACTTATGATATTGTCTGGAAGACACGAACGTATAGGGCTTGAGACTTCTCGGCTTACCGTGTGATTGATCTGCAGATCATCAAGTGACTCGAAAGCATGCGCTCGGTCGCCACTGCTCCGCTTGACCAATCAGAGACGTGCGCCACGCGAACATAATACGCTGTAACAAACGTATTTGAAGTCTAAACCTCGTGCAATGGGCCTCAGACGTATGTACTCCTCACATCTTACACGAGGGAGAATTCCATCCACAGATATTATCCGGTTTGGCACATGAGCTTCCTGTGTCGGGATCAAGTATGGCGTGAGCTCGATGTTATGAGGCGTGAAAAAGTTATGAACGGCCGACCACTCTAAAGATGGGTGTAACCCCAGTGTGAGTATAATTTATGGTGTAGACCAGTATATCCCATGTGAATATTATTTCCCAAAATTCTGTGCGATACGTTCTCAGTCCAGAATGATTCACTTTTGGGGAGCATGGGTAACCAGTATCTCAATCTAGGAATGGGATAGGTCGGAACGCTAACAAATTTCCGGAGGACACTTGGAAAATTGCGACCGCACTCTGATATTGAGATGGTTATTGTTCACAAATCATGCAACAGTCTCAAGCTTCATTCTGCGAATTCGGCATAAAATGAATTCTAGAAATCACTCCTGACAATAAACTTGATTGTGCATTTCAAGATTCTTGCATTTCTTATCTCTCAACAGAATCATAAGGAAGACAGTGCATAAGAGATTACTCAGAAAAACGTCAATAATATGCACACAGTGTCTGATGGGCATAAAAGAATGATCGAAATTGCGTAATATCTGTATATAAGACAACAAGAAGAACTTGGAAGCAGTTGATCGCGAGAATACCCGAAGACTACCAACAGTGTGACAATTGACATTCGCAGGACCGATGAATTTCTCAAGAGTATTCATATTTCTTATCGTGGTGATCTTGTCAAGTTCCATAGAAGGTGCTGACTATTGCGACATCTCAACTTGTGAAGACAGGAGCAGCCATACGCTTTGCAGATTTATAGTAAGCTTTGTCGAGATATAATTCATATTCCTTCTAAAGACGGACAGGGATGTTAAGATTTAGAGATGTTAGTACTGAAATCGTTGAGAAACCAATGCACGGCATGGCCGAGTATGGAAAATCACGGACTTACTTCTTGTTATATCTTTTCATACCGAATCACAAACATTGCAAGTTAAGCGAAGTACTTTTGATCATCTGTGTGTTAGATCGACTCTTTAGAAAAGTAAATCATTATTGCCTATTATGCACTGATTCAATAGTACAATGGAAGAAATTCTCGTGGTTTTTAGAACAAGGGACCCGACAGCAGATGCCTTGCAGGAGGGGATGTAGGTGGTGCGATAACACCTCATGATAAATATGTGATCGTCAAGCGCCACAATGAATTACGTAGGAGGGTCGCGAGTGGCCAAGAGACGAAAGGCAGTCCGGGACCTCAACCGGCTGCAAGATCAATGCCACCTTTGGTAAATGCATACATTGATATACTAAGTGGACTATCAACTCTCACGTATGAAATCTGAGATGACTTTAGTTTTCTTTCGTTCCAGCGATGGGATAACGAACTGGCGTCGATCGCCCAAAGATGGGCAGATCAGTGTGACTATGGCCACGATACATGCAGAGATGTTGGTGGGTTTCATTTTCGAGCAATTCGTGCTTCTTGGCTCTGTTCTATCATTCTTATATCAATTTACAGTGAAACCTGTCTAATTTGGGCACCTTCGGTTCCACTCATTCTAACCCGCCCATTATAGACACGTGTCCGAAATATGTACTGCGCTGAAATACTATTTGAGCCAATGGAGAAATGGAATTTAGTTCCACGCCGAAGTGTCCATAATTGAGAGGTACCCGAATTTTAGAGGTGCCCATAGAGACAGGGTTTACTGTACTCCATACTCTGAAAATTGTCTGGGGCCATGAGATGAGGCTCCTTTGTTGGCGTTCTCAGAACGTTGCATAATCCTTGAAATTTCTTCTTCAGGTCGTTTCCAAGTAGGACAGAACATTGCCCAGATGTGGACTACTGGAGATCCGAGTGATTTGTCAATCCAGAGCATGGTTGATATGTGGTACGACGAAGTGAAGGACTACAATCGCTACGATGTCGACAATTTCCAGTAAGAAGCTCGTGACATGTCAATCGACTATACAGCGCTGCTTATGGAACCCTCGAGCGTGCCAAGTCCTCCAAAGGATTCGACTCGATCATACCATAATTTTTTATATCATAAATGCTTATTACTGCTAATCTTAGTCCTCGAGAGAAGTAATATGATTCTTGGAGTGATTCATGATTGATTCTGTTCATCCTGATACGGACCAGTGAGAAAAGTGACCTCTGCCTCCTGTTTCAGGAACTTGTATGCCTCGAATGGGGAACAAATCGGCCACTACACGCAATTTGTCTGGGCCAAGACAACAAGAATCGGCTGTGGGTCACGAAAATTCGTCCAGGGAGATGAAAATTACTATTATCTCGTTTGCAACTATGGTCCTGCAGGTAATTTCATTGGTGAACCAGTCTACGAGAGGCGCTATAAGGATGAAGACTGATGAAAATGAACGAGAAGATCCCAAGTTGTGAAAAAGGAGGTGTGAACGAGCAAAGGAAAGAAAACTTAATCTATGGAGTCTACTTCTTTTCGTGAGCAATCCGTTTTACATGTCAAGAAATTTTACCACCTCAATTGTATCAAGAGAGTAAAAAAAATGTTGATAAGCAAATTGATTTCATCTTCCTTCACTCAATGGTGAAGTCACCTCATCTTTCACATATCTGTGAATCCAAAATAACCCTTATAGGTCTGGGAAACTATGTGGTGTGATGGTTTTGATGAATCCCAGTTGTTGAAATACTATTCCATCTCGTCTAAATGGTTTTTGACGGCCCGGCTTTTCGTAAGATTAACCTCTTCGTGCACGCACCTACTTCCTGTTTTCCGAATCTTCCTTCTACTCTACTAGATTTTGCATAGTGGGGATCGTGAGAATTATTTTGAGCCTAAACACGATATGATAAAGTCATGCCATATGAGAGTTATGGCATGAACTTTCCAAGGTCAAACACAAATCAGGCACTAGTAATGAAAATACCATGATGAAGTTTATGAAAAGTCACCAATTAAGATCAGGAAATATGACGCTACAAGTATCTTCATCCTATCATCAAAATTCTGTAAGTTATAATAGTCAAGGAACGAATCGTTTCAAAGTGCATGGTTAAGTTAGATGGTTCATCATAATCATTGGCTATAATGAATAAATAATAATGAGACTATATTCACTAAAATCATGGAATCTCCTTTTTGGGCCAAGGAAGATAATGCATGAAGTATTTTTCCTCCAACGTCAAAAAGAATCAGAGGAACCCGATTCAAAGATGTGTCCACGTATGTGGACGGATACAGGTAGTTGCACATTAAAATGCAAAATATACCAGAATGTCACCAAAGTCGGTGAGGATTTAGTTCAAGTATTAATGAACACCTATGCAAAATTTCAAAATGATTGACCGTTTTGTTTCAGAGTGGTAGTCATCAAAATTCGTCACTTTTAGCATGGCGCTCATGCGGGATCGTCGACTCCCATATAAACGCAATGTTAAAAGTGGCGGGTTTTTGATGGCTACTACTCCGAAACAGAACGGTCAATCATTCTGAAATTTTGCACAGGTGTTCATTAACACTTGAACTAAATCCTCCCCAACTTTGGTGTTTTTCTAGTATTTAGCGGAATCTCCCTTAATGGATACCTCCTATTAGCGGACACCTCTCAATAACGGACAATTTTTTGCGACCAGCAGAAGTATAATCATAGAAATGAACCTCTGATTAGCGGACAGTTTTGATGCAACCAGAGGTGTCAGTGCGACCGGAGATTTCACTGTATTTTCAGCTTTAGTGTACAACTACCTTAAGCAATGACAGCAAGTCTTTCCAAGACCAGTTAGAATGGGAGATCACATTTTCGGTCGGAAGCCAACTGTTTTGAGCGATTTGAATCATCTGATCCAAAGTGTGATGATTGATTTACACACCAACTATAGGGTGTGAACTGCTGACGACGATGGTTTGAGCCAATAATGGCTTCTTTCGGATTTTGATTGAGCAATAAGTCACTCAAATTTTGCGACATTCATTAAAAGCAACAAGTCTAAAAGAGTTGGACCAAGTATTTCCATTGAAACAGCTTTAAACTCAAGAAAAATCATAGAAACTTGGGCATGGAGCGAATCTTATATCAGAATACGGATCCTCATCTCAGATCCGGTACTATGGCTGCAAGCAAATTTGCGAGATCGAGTACTTGCTTGCCAGATTGAATTAGGAGGTATTCAGGTGAATGTCAGTAGTGAGATAAAAGTCAAATATCTCAAGAGACACCTTTCTTGAAGCTATATTGAAGCGCATTTATGACTCTGGGTTATCCTCACGAACTCAGGAAGAGTTCGAATGGGCACTCGGCAGGATCTGCGTTGGACAGGTACTCGATATGCATGTCTTGTTCTTTGTCACTGGGTAATTCTTCGGTAAAAATTTAACCAAAATGAACCGACGAATAATTCCGGTTTTATTCCGATGATCTTCGATTTTATCTATCGTTCACAAGAAATATTAGACATCTATCAATTAATCTGTGGAATCAAACATTCAAAGAGTCTTGTACACTCTACTCACGTTTGCACAAGATTAAAAATTAGTATTGATGGTAATAAGATAAATAAAATCGAGCCAGTCAGTGTTGCCAAATTTACATTTCACTCCCCCTCATAAAACGCTTAGACAGAGTTTCTCTGGCTATTTCAAACAATCACGAGTCAGATTCTGGTAAGAAATGATAATCTATCAGGCAGATTCATTAGAAAAGCAAAATTGAGAAGACGTGTGCGCAGATTGATATACTCCACTTGCAAGCTCTGTCGCATATCAACATAACTTCGTTCCATCCACGCGATTCGCAAGCAATGAGAAGATATAAATGCCACCATGCCGATGGGCAAGACTACAATCCCCTCTCAAAATGGAAAATTTTCAATCTCGATCTGTCCCAGTTTCTGATCTGGCAGTTTCGTCAATCTTGAGCACTTTTCACATTCTTATGACAAAGCGCAAAATCGATCGATAAAGTGGAACCTGAGCATAGTAAATGGAATAAAGCTCACTCTTTGCAGAGCTTGCAAGGAAGGTATTGGGTTATTTGGTATTTTAACGTGGCTTGAACTCGTGATCGAACGGAATCCGAGAGCAGAGTGCAGATTTTTACGATCTCGCTTTACAATTGGAGCGCTCAGCTTTTTTTACACTCCTGGATTTTATGAGGGTAGAGCAAGGTTTTGCACGAGTATACGCCAGATCACTCGATATGCTCGATATATCGACGTTGGTGACGATCAGAGTCGAAGGATGAAAGAAGTCGAGTCGTTGCGCTACTTTGAACGGCCAACTCCAATATCGACCATCAGGTTCACACTTTTTACTCCGACAATGTCGACTCGTCGATTATGCGTACGTCACTTTTCATTCGTTTGATACTCTCCACTATTCTCGTTTCTATTCTCGATTAGTGCTTGGTATTTCCTTCTCGCATCGTCGTCCCATCATACGATACTGTATGAAATATCTTTCACGATCAGGTTTTTTGCGATCAATTTTACAAGCACGGCTTATCTTCTGGATCAGTCAGTTTTTTTATATAACTCTACTGTTTTGTATGTGCATATCTAAGATAAATTCCATTTGAAAATGACACATGAAAATGAGTGATGTCCCGGATCAGTTTCTCGGGAATTTCATTCGATTCTATTGTCCAAAATATGAAGTTTTCACTCTCTAGGGGGTCCCGAAAATATTTCGGATTCCACCAGACCATAAAAATAATTTTTATGCTCTGGTGGAATCCGAAATATTTTCGAACAATTTAATGGGAAAAGATCATGATGATCTTTTCCCATCTAATTGGATTAGAAATCATGATCTTTTCCCACTAAATTGAATTTATCTCGAGTTTGGCTGAAGATAATGCAACGCAGTGCACCATTCAAAAGGATCTTGAAAAAACCTACCGAGAGTGACCTTCAAAATTTTCATTCTGCTTTTTCAGGTTCTGATCAGGCAAAATACGGGGAAATCAGGCTAGCCTGATAATCTCAAAGAGAGATTTCTTTCAACTTTCCCTAATTATGATTTCTCACGCAAAATTCAGCGATCTTCGCGATGAAACTAGTCCGGAGTTTTTTTTTTTTTTCTTCTTCTGTTTCATACGGTTTTTGGTCGATTCACTCATTTGCAATTCTCTGACCAATCAGAATACAGACATTTCTGTGCATGCGGGTGGTTTTAAAAATTCCAAAGTAGTCTCACAAGGGGAGTCCGGAGTCTCCGGGTCCTGAAATCTCACCAAATTTTTTTTACAGTTTCGTGCCACCTAGAATATGAAGAACCCAAAGCATTTCTGTCAAATGGGCTTCCTGTCCAGAGCTACAAGCAAAAATGTTAGCGTTGCCAGTATATCTATATATATCACTTTTCAACATGGGCCTATATGGGCAATGTTAATGTCATGGGCTGTAACTTTGAACAGGAGGCCCATTTGACGGAGTTACTCTGGATTCTTCATATTTTAGGTGGTACGAAACTGTGAAAAAATTTTGGTGAGATTTCAGGACCCGGAGACTCCGGACTCCCCTTGTCAGTCAAAAGCTGAGGAATTTTCCTTGGAGATGACCACTTGCCGAGTTCAATTTCGTCGACTGGGACTGAAGATGCACGATTCTTGACACATCAAAATGGATTGCAAGGGATGGGCAGTTCAGCGGGGGTAGATCATTTCCCTCCGACCATCTTTCAATCAAGCTGGCATAGCAACGGACTAGGGACGAGAACTTGACTCTTGCAAGGAGTCATTTTGAAGGAAATTTTCTCAGCTTTCGATTGGACCAAGCGCATGTGTGGAAATCGCTGTTTTCTGATTAGTCATGAATGAGAAATCAGAAAACTGATCAAGAAACGCATAAAATAGTAGAAATACAACTTTGGACTAGTTTCATCGCAAAGACCGCGCCATCTTATGACAGAGGTCATAGTTTTGAAATGTTAAAAAAGTTGCTATTTGAGATAATCAAGCTAGCTTAATTTCCTCGAATTTTGCTTGATCAGGACATGAAAAAGTTGAACGAAAATTTTCAAATTCACTTTCGGGAGGTTTTTTCATGATCTTCCGAATGGCGCAAACTGCGTTGCATCATTTCGAGCCAAACTCGGGATAAATCTTATTAAATGAACAAAGATCATGATTTTCATGATGTGGTGGGATCAAAAAGCAAAACAGAAAATGCTCCGCGGGTGTCTCTGAATTTTTTTCGGGCCCCCTCGAGTGAGTGAAAACTTCACATTATAGACCATAGAGTCGAGGTAACGAAAAGCCGATCCGAGACATGACTATTTTTCATGTGCCGTTTTTGAATAGAAATTATCTTGACTTCGAATCATTTAACATGGAAAAAAGGGTTCATCAATCATTGAAAATCGAATGAGTGGCGCGGGAACGGATAAGCCTTGGTGCACTATTCACTTATAAATTAAAAAATTCTGATGAAGGCCAAATAAGTAGTTGTAATCCAAATCGACCACGAGGTGCCTCTACATTTAGCTAGCCACTGAACTGTTGAGGCAATTCGTCTGTAACCGTCTCTAATTTTCTATGGAAAGTGGAATCTGGAACCGAACAATGGCGATCACACATGAATCCTTGCGGAAACCAAAATTGTTATTTTTTCTTGATACAAAAAAGTTAGTACCTCCGAGTAGAGATGACTTTTCATCATTATTGTGCCAACAAATATGAAAGTCTAATATCTGAGCAGCCCAGGCAATGAGAGAAAATGACTCTTCAATCAGGTTTTCTACGGTATTATTCACCATATAATGATTTCGGTGGGTGGGTCTAAATTATAAATAATAGAAAAATACGTCTGGTATAATTATATTATGTTAATTTCCACCGAAAGCGTGTTCTTCTTCCATCACACTGAATTACTTGCGTCATGTTCTCTCACATTTTTGCGAATTTGAATATTTCATTAATTTAGTAGCTACGCCGAGAGCCGCACCACGAGGTTGCATTCCATCGCAGGGCTTTGTCATCACTTTTTGATATTTGATGCTTCGTCCCTGTCATGGTATGCCGGAACCCAAGCCTGAACAAACACAATTCTGAGAATCGAAATTTTTCACATACGGATGTTGTTTGTTGTAAATACTGCGGAATAAATTCTTCTTAGAAAGAGGAATATCTACTATTTCAATATCTCTATCGAGGGCCGAACACTAACAAGAATTGTAGGATAGGAATACTGGAATCGAAAAGGAAGCTCTAAAAGAGAAAAATTCACGAACAAATCAGTTTGTACTTACCATAAAATTAGTCAACAATGGAACAGCCCCATCGAAAAACTGCTTTCTTGAAACGGCACATAGAACAACTGTATCACCTACCCCACAGGCATTTTAAATCCTATTTCTAGCGATGAAGAACTACATACTTCATCCTCCAAGTAGTCATAAAGATCTTTGGGGAATTTGTTCTCATTTGTACCTCCGCAAAAAAACTTGGCTAATTGAGCAAAATTCTCTTGTTTCAGGGAGCTGAAGGAGCGCCCGAGGAACCGGAAAAAGAGGAATCAACAAGAAGAAAGGAAAGCAAAGTACGGGTGGCCAGCGAAATGAGGCAGACGTGACGTCAAAATGACATGATGAAGAGCCTGGTGGGGATCATGTGGATAGTGTTGGTGCTCATATCAGGTACACGAAACTAAATACCTTCAATGTTTTGTTCTCCAACCTCGCATTGGCCTTCTTCTGATTTCACGCCTTTTCAAGAATCCGTGTACTATTGCGGTATTGCCCTAGTTTTTTTTTTTCTTTTTGACACTCCAGCCCTGTTTCTTCCATTAATACCGATGCCGCATCTCGCTCCGTGTATATAGTAGGTATCCGAATCCTTTCTTTGCAACCACCGAGTCAATTATCTCGAAGTCTTTTACTTCGGCTAGACCGATAAGTGCTGCTGTAAGGTTCTCAAAGATGTAAAAGTAAAAGGCTATCTTACCGAAACTGGGACGAATGAAGTGGACCAATTAGCTAAAGACAAATTGAATGAACACGATGACGTGGGTGTGAATTAAGCCCTCACCAGTTCCTATGGATGATGAAAAACTATCTCTTCACATTTCGACCCTTCGCTTTTTCTTCATTCGATGGAGTAAAAACCATGAGATTCCATCGACTGCTTTCTGAAATTTTTATGTAGATATCACGGTCTGGTCGCATACCTTCATTTATCAAAACGTTTGTTCACTGCTGAGTTACTGGTATTTCAGTCTAATATCTTCATCTTTCATGTTTTTATTTTCTCACCTCAGACCGAGCCTCAGACGTTTATTAGTTTGACTGTAACATGTATTGTTCAATTGACTAGCGAATAATTGTTGACACATGTTGTTCTTGGTTTCTATTCTTCGTTTCTTTTGAAATGTTTCCACTTTTTCTATAGAATTCTATCAATGAGAGGACGTTATCCTAAAGAACTTGTAACTAATATTATCAAGGATTACGTAGCCTTGACTACACGGGACCGCGAGCCCGTAGTTGAATAAAACTCTACTCTACTTTACTCTACTCTACTCTACTCTACTCTACTCTACTCATTACAAAAATGGTTCTAGAAACACGAAAAAGAACATTGTGGCAATGACATTATTCTATCCAGTCCATTTGGTCATTTTGATGAGTGATGTATGGAGCATTTCGATGAATCGGAAGATTCTTCAGTTCCAGGGAATATCGCGAAAATCGCAACGTCTTACCGGCCTATGATTACCGCAGACATCATTGTTGAATAATAGCTTATGATGGTCGGGTTTCCAAAAGTCGTGAATGTGTAGCAGCATCCAAGACTTTTTTCATCATAAACGACATTGCAGAGTCTCAAGTCACGAGCTCATATTTTTAGTAGCCATAGTACAGACAAGCTTACTCAACAAAACTAAAAAAAATTTGCTGAAAAGCAAGACTTTTGCGAGCAGTAAGCAGCTTGCGGCTACGGTGGTGATGAGAAATGGTAGTAATTTCTGCTGCAGCGGCCCTTTTTTCATCAATTTACGAGAGCCCACAGGGCTTGATGTCCTTTGGCACATCTCGGCACCGCGGGCAGAGGGCGATACATCGGTGCCAAGTATCCTCCTCACGTATAGCCGATCTCAACTTTATGGCTCGGACGCGTGAGTCTCGGGGAAGACCTGTGTGTGAGAGACTCTTATTTCTACTAAAAAGTTATCTCTTTCCTTTGCTTCGCTGGGGAGCCTGCGATATCTCCAACTCGTTTCCTTTTTTGCACTAGGAATATCTCTCTTCAACACAGTGTAGTGGAAATTAATCATACCTAACTAATTATATTTTGTATGACTCATGTGCATCTACATTTTCAAATGGAAATATGGAGATTACTTTGGGGAAAAAATACGGGAAGGACTATACGTAATGGATTGCGTATAATGAAAAATGCCTCCCTTTGATGAATTCTTCAAGAGAACAGAAAAGTCGCAGTAATAACTGCAAATGTAGAAGCATGATTTGTAGAAAAAAGCTTTCTCGTGATACTCAAGGAAATATCTTGTCATACTCAGAAAGCTACTCTTTCTGGGGGTCATTCAAATGTCTCTAGTGGAATATTGTATTGGATGACTTTTTGTTATATTCCGTAGTCAGCTGTTTTTACAACGTCTTGAATATTTTAAAACTCAGTAGATATAGACTTTGGATAGGAATGTTTCTCATTATTATAGTACCAAATAATTGTGGTAATCATACTACCAGAAGAATTGTGACAATTGTGAGGTATGCTTAAAATTAGACAAGTTCTAAGGAAGACATTTAATTTTAGATGAGACTTGGAATTCGGACGATACTATCCGTTTACGAAAAAATTTTTCGACAGAAGAAAATTGTGCAGTATAGACCCGGTTCAGTGCTAGCAAAAGTGACAACAAATGGCGAATTTCAAAATTGTAGATATTTCGTTTGAAACATTTATATCCAAAATATAAGTATTTCAAGAGATATCATCCTCATAACCATGAGGGTTTTCAAGCGTCAAAAGTTTATTTCATTTTTCTCAGTTTTCTATCATGCCCGAAAACATAGAAATTATTGCAAATATTAGAAATCAGACATGTTAATAAATGTGGACGTTTTAGTTCATTGGGTTAAAAATGAAGCAGGTCCAATACTCCCAAAAAATGCTTCAAAACCAGGAATGCTTATTCGAACTGTACGCTCAGAGTAGGGCATGACCTCGTTATTCCGATCTTTGCGCATCATATTTATGATTGTAATTTTATCGAGTTTTTTAGTGAGATTCATCATGAATGATTGAATATTCCAAATAACTAGACGATTCTATTTTGGAGAAGTCTAATTGATTCGACTGTAATCAAATAAATGATGATGAATCTCATATTATTGAGCAAAACATGGAAATAATTTTGACACCTGCAAGTGTTGTACTTGTCTTCTCACCGAACACCCATTTCTCAACCAAGTCGACTCCACTTCTAAGCTCCACTTCACCCAAGCTCCGAAAGCTCATTGCCAAAAGTTACGTACGACGATGAATATAATGAGAGTTCGGGGCACGTAATAATGAACGGAGCAAGAAGGACGTTTATTAAGCTCAAGTACCAGGTACACAAAGGGATACACTGTGAACATTATGTTCACGATGGCTCCCAAGCACTCTGCTCTCGAAAGCTCGCGAAAGCTCATCGAGCTACTATCATACACACACTCGATTCGAGCTTGCAGTGTACACGATCAAGAGAGCTTTTAATCTTTTTTTCTCGATCTAATAATAATGGCTATATTTCAAATACTATTCAATACCACGTGTCTTATAAAATACAAAAGCAAAACTGATTGTGTACAAGCACAAACTTACTTTCAAATTTCAGTGATTCTTGCGAAAGAGCTTGCAAGCACAAATCGCTCACTCCACATCGCCATAGTACAGATTTCACGCTCAAGATGACGCGCAACACACAGCCATATAACCAAAACTGATCCACACATGGTTCACCCATAAAATAGTATGCAAGCTCGTCGCAAGCTCTTACAATATTATGTAGGACTTTGAGCACGTCCATGCACGCATTATATATCATAAAGACCACCGTAAACGTAAAGCTCTCGTAACAATAGTCGTCTCGCTCCGCCCCAGATTATACCTTAACGCGCACGTGTAAACATCATTAGCTGATGAGTGTACTAAGAGGGAGCTTGCAAGCTCTAGCCATCAACGTAGAGTGTAGGCGTGCGCAATGATAAGCAGACGTGCATAACTGCTACAACGCGGAGTTGCAGTGGCGCGTCGTGCAAGCTCTCTCATCTTCTGTCGGGAATTCGAAATACTGATGATGGGGATCTAACCAAATTATGTGAGCATATGTGACTGATGCTGTGGTGGACGTTTGAATAGGACGATGAGAGATGGAGCTTGCGATTTAGACTGACGTTGAGTTGTGTAGAGCGATCTGGAGATACATTCTTGGGGATGGGCTGAATGCCTCGACAGTTGAAGATCGTTTTGCATGATAACACATGCCTACCTTTCCACATCTCACTTTTCTTATCCATCGCCCTAGTTTTCTTCTTGAATTCCTTTCATACCATCTTTTAGTCTTGTATAGTCAATGAATGGGATGTTTTTTTGTTTTTTAAATCTTACGATGACACGCATTCACTTTTAGCTAGACTTTTGGAAGAGTAAGTGGCCTTGACGCCGCGGTGGTATTTTGATTTGAAAGTGTAATTTCATCATTCTACTAAAGCTTCTCAGAATGTTCCTTTTGAACCTGAAAATCGATTGATTTTATCGTTAAGAAAATTTGCGTCTATCAAAAAGACTCGTATTATATTCGTTAACGAGTTTCGTCAGGTTTGGCGTGAAATTTTCGCTATGTCAATGATAAAGTTTCCGTAGCAATAGCTCGCTTCAAGAAGTTTGCGAGGGCCTTTGAAAGTTCCATAACATTTACCACGTGAGCAAAGTTGGCGCAGAATCTAAATTAATGTTGTTACATCTTGCGAGATCCAAAGTTAAAATCTTGTGCAAGAGCCCCTCGCTACTATACCGCCCTTTTCACAGCCTCGTAATTCTCTATGTTGAGTACACGAGCTTGAAAGATTCACTTTTCTAATTACGCACTTTCGACCAACTCGCAACTTTTCAACTTTCTACTGTAACTATTTCAACAATTCAATTCCAACAACTTACGAGAACAAGCGCCTTCTCTCGACGATTGCTACTGCTTCGTTCAGAAAAAAAGACGCTAAGTAGTTGTAGGAAGTAGAATGAGATGAAATAGCGGAATGTGAAAGTTCGGTCTCCTGAGAGTCTCTGACATTCTAGAATGCTCGATTTTCTAAAGCAACTTTTAGTGACTTTTATGACAGAAATCATCGTAAAGCAATCTGGTTATACAAGGTGCTGGAAAATTTTCACCATGCGGCTTTACGATGGTCTCAGAACGTAAACACACAGAAAGTTGCTGTGTTACACGATAATATTTTCCAGACGTTTCAAAAATGTTCACATTGAAACAAAATTTCTGGGATCTAGTTGTAAGTACCCTACAATTCTGGTGAAGATTGACGGGTTATTCAGCAACTCTTAAGGCTTGGAAATATCGGATCGTTTTACGTACATCATCAAAATTTTTAATTTGGCCTGAATTCCTGAAAAATGCTGATGGAATTTTAATAAATTTCGCGTGAGCCCCAGAAAATTTTCAGGGTTCCTATTGGGGATATGAAAGATTTTTTGAGAACTTCCCGACAAATCTTCCATATTCCTGATATTGAACCAACTCATCGCAGGGCTTTTATCTAAGAGTGATGAAATGAGATTTCACTTATTGAATCCTGCTGGGCACAGTAAATGTACGTCTGGAGAGCTTGCAAGCATAATGCGAGCTGATTTGACTCTTTGCCCCTCACCTGCTCGTTGTTATGTATCGTTAATCAAATAGTTCATTCACAAGAGTCATGCCTGTTGGCGATCTGTTGGATGAGAAGAAGCTGAACCAACTACGGTTTGGGAATCTGACTTTATAATTCTGCAGCGAGTGTAAAATGCAAATTAATCCAAGATCCAACATTGATTCAAGCTTTTGCAAGCTCTACTACGATGGCAATACCGAGTTTCGACGTCATTAGAGCAGGTCTATTCTCAAATTTTGATAGGTCTCGCCAGAATGAGCTGCTCATTGGGACTTTTCGGGGAGATCAATAACGAGCAAGTAGGAGACAGCATATTTTTAATTAACTGTTACTCGAGATGAATTGTCTTACATTCCAGCTGACGAATTTTCAGCTGCAAAGCTAACGAGCATCGCGGGCGTCAACTCGTTAGCCCCGTTCTCGCAGTTTGCATTCGCATACAAGCCAATACAAGACGACGAAATTTGGTCCTATTGTATCAACATTTCCACCTCACTACCTATACTGACTATATGCAAGCATCAAATATTACAGATGCTTGAAAAGTTTCAAGAGTAGCAGCGTCTCGACTTGATGCATTTTTTGGAAGCTTTCCGACTCGAGAACGAGATGGTCTTGGAGCAAGGTCAGACTGTTGCAGCGCAGATCGCGCATAAATTCACGTCCAATTAAGCAGAAAATGACCTGCTACTACCAAAGACTTGTCTCAACATTTCCCAGTTCCCTGTCTCTTTTCTTTTCTTCTCTTTTTCACCTTTTGGAACAGAAACTGCAGAGTAGAGGCAAGGAGACGGACTCGTTTCGAGATGCTTTGAAAAGTCGCGGGAGGATCTCGTATTTCAGAATCTCCGCCGCCGTGGCTGCAGAGAGTGAGGAAGAATAGAATGACATAGCCGAGAGGGTCAAAAGTCAGAGCCAGCTAACGACGTGCAGATTTCAACGACAGCTAAGAGCTTCAAAAGCTCAAACTTCATCTTCTTTCACTCCTGGTACTACGAGCCCTTCAAACTTCATGAATTATTGTTCCGTGCTCTACGACTATTACTACTGCTACATCTATGAGAAAAAGAGATTTTAGTCCGAAATTGTGACACGGTTTACCTAAAAAAAATTTTTTTTCTATCAAGTACAGATCGCGGATTTGTGGACACGCATAGTCTGTGAGACAAACCAGCGATTCAGCTTGAAAATAATTTTAATAATTACTCCAAGCTATTTAACTGGTAACTATCTAGTATACAAGGAATCAACTTTTGCTTTGATTCAGATTTTGCACTCTTTCTGACATTCGGAGAATTGATGGATCAAAATGTGTCTCATCTGCCTGGGTCAGGGATGTTCATGAAAAAAAGAGTCATGTTTACACTGAGTAGAAAATTTTATCAAAAAATTGGAATATTCCAAAAAAATCATAATTACAGTATTTACAACTTCTTAATCTATGAAATGATGTATCTTACAATAACTGCCGCACTTCAAATTCACTCTGTACTATTACTATTCACACTTGTCCATAAATTATATTTTACCACAATAGGATAAAGTTGACTCAAAACATTTTAAAAAACAGTAAGATGCCCAGAGTATCCCGCTGTGACATTCAAATTCAATTTCATGGTGGGACAAGTATCGACAATACCATTTGTTGATTGGCATTCATATTCAAATATGGGACGAGAAACCTGCGTTGATGTATAATAGAATTTGCAAAATTACCATGTAAGATGTGTTGAGCTTCAACAGACATGATCACTCTGTTGTACAGAATTGTGATCGTGCAAGATATGAAAAAAGAAAAAATTTTGTCTCAGCATTTTACTCGTATTATTGACTTTGAAGCAGGTGAAACCAGAGTTATGACATCATTAATAATTCGGCAATTGCACAAATGATTTTCATTTCTGGCTTTTACCGTACTCATACCACGTTTTGTCCAACTGAGGGGATGTTTTTCTTTTGAGAAAAAATCTAGCACACCGTGGAGACATCCTATGTAAGATGCGTCCCTTTAATGGTTCGGAAAAAACTCTTGTAAAAAATTATGATCGTTGGTGGCCAAACCACGTATATATCGTTTGTAATCATGATTTGGTAGTTTAAGAATTACAAAGGGATATTTCAATCATCTCAAACTTTCACATCAAAAACTTTGAAAATTACTTTGAAAAACTACAGCGAACATGAGCTAAGTAGCCTCCGTTACCAAAAATACTCATCATTAAGTTATAATTCTTTCAAAAACGTAAAGTATAGAGACTCTAATCATTGAAATTAAACAGCTGAATACACTAAAATCTTATATTCTAGTTAAGTTCAATTTTTTGCACTTTTTGTACTTGAACATTTTTTAAGATACTGAAAAATGTGCCTAGTATGGTGCACTTACAAAAACATCGTCATATAACAAAAACCACTGACAAATTAAATTATTAATACGTTTGATGCAAAGAAACTAGGAATACTTTTGCTCATAGAAAACAATTTCTGCAATCTCAAATTTTCATACAAAACCGCTGTGTACGCTAGTATTCTCTCTGGGAACAGAAGAACACAACTCTCTACAACGTAATTGCCAAAACAACTTTTCCGCACTGCGCAGAAATGGTTCATTGCACAAAGCTGATAGAAGATTCTGAGTTGAGGACACTAATGCAGAAAAGCATGGGAGATTTTTCAAGCACCATTTTTTAATGACGTATTGAAATAAAAATCATAAATGATTTGTTTGAAGGTTCAGCTGAGCGTCTTTGAATTGTAATCAATGTCAATAGCATCTCCGAAACTTTTAGTCTTCTCCCACCAATGGCTAGCGTAGTTCATATTACATTGCAAGAAACAGTCTGTCACAAACCATGAAAATGATTTAAATCAACTTCCTCTAAAAATAGATAGTCACCTGAACGAAACAGTAACAACTACCAGTGACCCATTGTTGTATCAGTGTGACGCTATTGTATTACCCAACACTGGAGGATTATTTGGCATAAGAGATGTCAGATATTGACTATAACTATAACAATGTTTACATTGGACTAAATCTGTGATAAGAGTGCAAGATACATGTCTACAGTAATTTAAATCATCTTTGTAAACCACAGAACCTTTGTCTACATCAAACTCATTTGCACAAATGCCACGACAGACTTTCAGGTCACTGAATCTAAGAATTATTCTCAAGAGCATTTCCAAATTTTTTAAAACAATCGGTGGACTTACTTTCAATGACCGTCCATGCACTGAAAGGATAAGCTCATCTTTAGCGTTGAGAACGATCGTTTTTTCGAACAATGTCACCAAAGATTCACTTTCTGTATCGGTACACTCTTTAGAAAAAATAAAAACCATGTCATTACCTCTTGGAAGTTCAGATAAAGTCCAAAATGCTGGCAGCACACGTGAAAATAGATCCATTTCCCTTTTCAAGCTAAAGTAAACACTGATCTCAATCGGCATACATTTCTTGAGATCATCTTTGGTCTCTTTGTCACCTGTAACAATTTTAGTTTTTTTTTTCTTACCAAAAGAGAATTCATTATCTGAGCATTTGAGAATGTGCCTGGGTGAGTCAAATATGAACTCAATGAAAGCACTAGGAGATTTCTTGCAGAGACTTCTTCTTTAGGAGCATCATATCTTTCCAATAGTATACACAGGGTGTGTACCGGAATCTTTGCTGGCCAAAGAAGAACTTTCTAAGGACTTTTGAAGGACCAGAACTAGTCATTGTAAGGACTTGGTTTTGGGAGCTACATTCTTATCGATTACCCAAATAAAATTCTCAAATCAATGATTGACTATAATTTATGTGATGAATTTTTCAATATAGCAATTACTGTCCAAGTTATATCAAGTTCGTTTATACCTCTGCCAATGCTCACGATGGCTTTGTGTATGGATCACTGTGCAACTAGAGACTTTTCGTCGAGGTTTTCAACTAAAAACTCATTGTTTCCTGAACTTAAAAAAGCTCTTTCCGGCCACTGCATTGCTATGAGAGAAGATTTTGCTCATAAAATTGCTGAGCTAGTGCGTGTGACCTATTCTTTCGAACAAATCGAGTAAAAATGTATGAAGATGCTTATTTTGCCTGTTGAATTTTCCCAAGCCTCCCTGAAAAATCTTACCCGCAAGATCTTACTCAAAATCTCTACCAATATGGACGGCACCAATTTTTTAAATTCTACCCTCATTGAGAAAAATCTTCAATAGTATATGAAATACACGCGCGTATTGGCACCAATGACATCCTTTTTTTTCTAATTTCTCTAATCCTTTGAGAAGTTATTCTGCAAGACATCCATTTCTTGCTTCCAAATTCCAAGTTAGTACGGACAGAGCCATGCAAATAAAGACTTCCTAAGGACATGAGGACTTTTCAAATCAAATAAGGACATTCTAAGGAATAGAAGGACTGGAAGGACCAGAAGACACCCTGGTGTATTTCAATCATAGCCTTATACATAGTTGACTGATTTAAATAGACAAATGTATAAATGAACACTGCTCAAATCATTGGTAATGGCAATGAACCAAGAGATATATTTCAAAATCGTTTCGGTAAATAAAATGGATACCAGCAATGTCAATTTCCCCATTAAATCTGTGTATCACAGAATTTGTGTTGCTTTACAGATTTGCAATGATCCAATGGTCAATTGAATAATTTGGAAACTTGAGTGTTGATAAGTATAGACCATACAGTTCGACTCCCAACACCTCCTCAAAAGAATGAGCAAGTATGAATAGTTTTGAACTCTTACCTTGGTTTCCAGCAACTTTGATATCCCCTTCATCTTCAATAGTCTCTTGTTTGAGATTCTCCAAACACTCTGGGTCCGCTGATGGATTTTGAATAACGTTTCTTGAAGAGGTTTCAACTCCACTTGATGCACAATTATCTTCTTCATTGGAAAAAAGTTGATTGTGGAAGCTGTTTGCAACATTATTTTCTAGTTGATATGTGTTCTGATCTCCAGTACATGTCATTGATTGATTAGAGCACAATCCTGCAATATTGTTAGTCAATGGAATACAGTGCTCAAGCGATTTTCCCTGGTTTTCAGGATTCTGGTAGCTAACTAAACTATTTATGGCATCACTTTGTGATTGATACATGTTGTGATCTATGGCACTTGTTGTGGACTGGCTTGAATCTATGTCTGCAATATTATTAGTAGGTTGTAGGTAATGTTGATGCATGATACCCGCCATGTTCAGTGGTTGATCACAATGGGTTGCAAGACTATTTGTGATATTATATTCTGGATTATACATGTTTTGATCTATGTCTCTTGTCATGGATTCACCTGAACACATGTCTGTTGTGGTGTTGATGGATCGTGTATCAGGTTTATGGACAATATTTTCTTGATTTACTCGATTGTATCGATAGCTCCCTAAACTACTTGTGACATCATTTCCTACTTGATTCATAGCACTAATCACTGATTGATCCTGACAGAAGGCTGATGTATTGCTGATACATTGTGTTTGAATACTGGCAGTCCCCTCATGGTTTGCTAGGTTACTTTGATAACTTTCACAGCCATCCATGGTCTGCCTTTGAAAATTATTCATATCAGAAGAATCAATATAATTCAGATAGTGCTCTTCAATAGTCGAAAGTTGATTCGAGTGTTGCTCTAACATATAGCTAAGAGATTGGTCTTGATGTGATCTTGGATCATTCATTCTGATTTGACTGTCGGAGATAATACTGCTTGCATTGACACTTTGGTTTTGACAATCAGAATTAAAAAGATTTGACGCTTTGTTGGAGACTTGACCAAAATCATTACTATTATTTAAAGAATCTCGACAATTCATAATGCTATCAAAGCATGGTTGTTGTTCCTCTGTGCTGCGGTCTTGATGTGATCCTAGACTATGGCTTCTAATTTGATTCCCAAATTGAACAGTGCTAGCACTGGAATTTTGGTTATGGGAGTTGAAATTATCTGGATTTGGTACTTTCTGTGAGGATGGACCCGGATCATTTCTATTATCCACAGGATAGGTTCCTTGATTTTCACTGTTATCAGTCAGTGGTTGATCATGAGGTATAGAAGGACTACCCTGATTGTTGGGATGATCATCAAGAAGTAGAGTTGGAACAGCATCTGATTTCAAACTAGCTCGCTGGAATCAAAAGATTTACATTGATTATATTTAGAAGCTATTTCTCTTTTCTTGAATTCAACAGCATTTTTAGTAAATGACACGAGTTATTTAAAAAAAAAAAGGTTGAGAAGTTGGAATAACAGAGGAACAAGAATCCAGTCAAGAAAATTTACTAAAGCAAGTATAATGTTGACCAGATGTAAAATTGATGAAAGGACTCAGGATATATTCAACAAATCTTCTTGACAAGCCAAATGAGGGACAGGTCCTCAGAGAAAGAACTGAGAATAAAATGAAGAAATGAATGAGACTGTGCAATAACTCGGATTACAAACAGCGCGAGAGCTGTGGGTATGTAGAAAATGGAAACATAAAAAACATCTGGAGAACAACGCCACGTTCGTTATCACTGATAAGATTGCGCATTTTAGTAGATTTGCTTTTAAGTCTTCCTTTTCAGGGAGATCGTTTTACTTACCCTGAACGTGGACGATGATATAATGAATCGAGGCTCAAAGTGAGCAGAACAAATGGCATGTGAGCCTAGTAGGCCGGGTATGTATTGCCTCCATCGTCGCAGCTTTTCTTCGTTCTTGTGGCAGCTAAACATGGTGCGCTGCTCGTTCATGTTGTACAATTTGCGATACTTGCACGACCGCACCGCACACGTCCGAGGCTTGCGGTAGTGGCGCGGTAGCGATGATGGATGACCCGGTGGAAGTGTGTTATTGACATTCGTCACATCTTTCGAAACTTTCTCGATATTTATTGCACCTTCCAGCATACCTTCCACGTTTTCCGCACCCAATAGAGGATCAACTGATGCATCTTTTGACGTTATAATCTCGGTATTGGGAAAATCTTTGGGATTTCCAACGTTGTTCGTTGCATTTTCTTGCACACTAGGAGTATATCCTGCTCCTAATAAAGGATCGACTGTTTCATTTTGTAAAATTTCCTCGGTATCCATCAGCGCACTCAGAGGGTCCATCAACGCAGGTTCTGATGCCATTGCGACCTCGTAAGACATAATCTTGTTTTGTTATTGCTGGAGCACCGCGTGGGTGCAAGATCAACAATGGGCTAGGCCAGGCATCAGCTGGACGACACGTGCTGAGATTTTTTGCACACACACGTACATTTTGCGCGCGCGGCTTTTCACGGAATAGATTAATACGCGCATCCACCACGTGAAATTAATATGATGGGTATTTGAGGGAGAGTAGTTTGAGGTTAACGAGGCGTGTCTACGACGCAAAACAAGACAAACCATACAAAACAAGCTACCTAGACTGGTCTATAGACGCCTATAGGCGTTTCAGCTACCTCCTCGAGTTCATCGACGATTCCTCCGTGCCGCGATGGTGATGTACCCGATGTACCCAACTAACCTTCACTGACACGATCAAGGAGCGAAGAGATCGATACAACCGACCTGACCCATGATATTACAATTGTGATTAATCATAACTTGAAATTCATTTTTACATGCGTCAATGTTTACTCATTACTATCATGCAATGTTGAATAATTGCACTATCTTACATTTGTCAATATCATCAAACGTGTAGCTGACAATTTCCATACTTCATGCAGACTGCTAGACAAGAGTCGATGCAATTCACCTGCACAGTGATCAATTCGATATTATATGATATATTCGTATTATAAATCATTGATTTATTGTCCTAATTAACCAACTATTGAATATTGACAGGCATGAATAATACATCACCTCCGCAATAGTCCAGGTCACTCACTTCTTGCAGTCAGTGGGCTCGAGTGACCTGGGTGAATTTCAGACTTACACATACAGTGAAATTTTCCGGTTCGTTTTACGAAATCTTTTTTACTTTTTAATTCGTCGCTCAAAAGTGTTCTGAAGCATACTAAATTTGTGTAATATCATTGAGCGCTCAACAATTTCGAAATTAATTCGACATAGGCTTAAATTCTGAAAAAGGAAATCTAGTCGAAAAAATTACTTATTCCATCAATATTGAATCGAACTTTGATGAAAACCAATTAAACAGATAAGAAAGACTACTTCTTGGACTCAGATCCCTCAAAACTTTGCCGTGAACCTGACCTAAATTTGCGAAAATCCATTTTGTAGCTTAAAAAGCTGGAATAGTCCCAAAAAGACATTTTCACATCAAGAATTCGGGAAACTACATCTCACAGTCTGTCATTTGCTACGAATTCTAAAATCTTCTGTCCCAAAAAGATCTACGTGAAATCTCTTGCTCTTTACATTTATTTTTCGCAATTTTCCAATGTTTGGGTGCCTACAAAATTGCGAAAAATAACTTTCGCGCCTTGCTCATGAAATTCCCCGCTTCCAAACGATTATTTCGACCCTCGCCTTCGGCTCGGGCCGAAAACGAATCGCTCGGAAGCAAGCTACAACCTCATGAACTCGGTGCGAAATATACTATTTCGAAATCATGTGCGTAAAGTTAGAGCGTAAGGAACTTTTTTCCGTGCGTAAAGAAATTTTTGCGCACGGAATGCGTAAAGACCTGTGCGTAAAGTCACCAACAGTGCGTAAGGTATGTCTTTACACACCGCTACGTATCTTTACGCACTGCCGTATTTTCTTTCTAGCCTGATATTCTACAACATCTCTTGAAGTTTCTGCGTTGTTTAGCAAAATGATCTCTGTCTTAATTCTGTAGAATCGGAGTGCTCCAATCGTTTATTTGAATCTGCCCAAAGCAAGTGTTAATGATTTCTTTCACTCGATAGAATGAATACTTATGAGCTCTCTGAATTGTTATTCTCAATCTTGCTCTCTTGATAAGTCCATACGATTGAAATATCTTGGTCGGCCATCGAATTGAACATGGAAATAGTTCACTTCGGTGGATTATGAATTTAATTGAGTTCATCAATGCAATATATACGACTGAGAGCTTTTTGGAGTGCTTCCACCGTGGTTTCGGTGGTTTGAAATCTACCTTGGACCGTACGTCCAAAGGAAATGAAAATTCACTCTTCGGATACTTCGCCTCAATAAAGAGTGTCGGTGATGAATTCATATTTGTTTATAAGAAAGAATCCATAGGTTCTCTTCTTTCGAAATCGCTTTCTATCCCGTGTATTCAGAACATTATTATTATCATTATAATCGTCCAAGTTCTTTCTATTGAACGATAGAAATAGCATATTATTCCATCAACCCGTTGATTTATTTTTGCCCGTCCTTGACGATATTAATAAAACTCTATAATAATTTTCCCCGAAATTCAGAATTGATAATTAGGTAACTGTGCCTAATTTGCCCCCATTCCCTAATTTTCCCCCATTCAAGTTCTCAAATGTATGCACCCGCAGACCCTGCCGAGCATTTTTTTCATGTTTGTTACGTTAAAATATGAAGAAATGAACATTCTGGACCTATCCTCTATGACCCGCGCATTTCTCACAACAAAAAAGTGGTTTTCGGTACTTTTGACTTTTTTTTTGTTAGTCACTAAAAGCTATGCCAAACAAAATTGATGTGATCAATTCCAACGTAACTTAATTCATTTTTTTGGTCTTCGTCCCAACTTTAGAATGCTTTTTGCAGAATTGCAAAATTCGATTTTTAGCCAATTCTACGCTCATATTACGAGAAAAAGTGCAGTGTTCCTAATTTGCCCCCAAAGTCTTTTTCTAAACTCGTTCCTCACTCCATTCAAATAAATCAATCTCACTTTAAAAATTCAAAAAAGGGTAAAAAAAGCTACAAAATGAGCTAAAGTACGTCTTATTATGAGGTCTGGGAGCCGAGATATCTCGATTATACGAAAAACCCGTATAATCTCATGAAAATAGGCCTCTTTTCCCTGTGGGGGCAAATTAGGAACACACTATTGGAAACTCGCAAAAAATTTTCTTTCGCGAAAATCAAGATATCTCGGCTCCAATCTAATGAAATTGAACGTACTTTAGCTCATTTTGAAGGTCTTGGAACAGGCTTTAAAATGAGCCAAGGTACGTTGAAAAATATGGAGATGAGTTGAAATGACGAGTGAAACAAAAGTAGTGGGGGCAAATTAGGCACACTTACCTTATCTTATGAACTTACATACTTCGGATCTTGTCCACTATTAGTACTTTTGAGAATTAAGATCGATATTTTCAAACTATGCGGTGACATATGATATATCAAACAATAGTACATTTCGATACAAGGGCGTAAAACGTTTTATTCGCGTCCGAGTGATGGGTTTCCGGCCCGAGCCGCAGGCGATTCGGAATCATCACGAGGATGCGAATAATAGGTTTTACGGCCGTGTATCTAACTATATTTTTCGATAAACTGTGAGTAAAAGTCGACAAACTGTGCGCAAAGTGCACTTTTACGCACAGTGTATCGAAAAAGATCTTTTTCTGATACATTTTCAGAATTTTTTTTCAGTCGGGGGGCTCCGCCCCCCGAACCCCCACCAGGGGCTGCCACCCCTGGACCCCGCTCTACGCCATCTTCCCCCACCTGCCCCGATCACAATTTGATTACTGGCGTATGGGGTGACTGACAGAATACTAACTTTCCGCACAAAAATTTCGAAAAATATCGTACGCAACTCTGTCGAAAGGTTTCCGCGTAAATCCAACTTTTCGACATCGTTGCGTAATATACTATTTTATTTATATCAGTTTGAAGAAATTTCCAGTTTGAATGGTCAATACGCGTATGAGACTTTATTGCACAATCAAAATATTCTCAAAATTTGGTGGAAGTAAAGAAATTAGCTACTTACATCTTGAGTGTAGAATTTGAACAGTGTCATGGCACACCCGATTAAACGTACAAGACAAAATTCCAATCAAATCTCGCAGTACTTAGAAGCTAGTTATTTTTCCTTTCGTTTTCTTTTTGGTAATGATCTAGGAAATTTTGGGTATTTTCTCGAATATTTTCTAAACTCACTACCTGACCATTGTATTTTGATTACATGTATATCCTTGCTTGACTTTCAAGAGTGAGCCATTCATTTGTAGCAACTCCGAACAAAGTGAAATTCACTCTTACGGAGTAAAAACTCCACTCGTATAGCAGATCACTCTTTCCAAGTTGACACAAAGAGAGGGCTCACTCCGCAAAATTAAGAGAGTCGATGTAAGCATATGCAAGAATGTCGGAGAATCTTGGTATCTGAGATCCTCTTATACATCAGCAGCTAAATAAATCTCAAACTTCTAGAGGCTGAGTAGCTAATAAGACGCTCATGTTCTCGGCAAGTGTTCGATATAATCGTAGATGAAGCGCGTTCGCGCGCGCTTCACGTTGAACATGATGAGACATTCAGGCTGCCTTTCCATGGCACAAATATTTTGCTAGAATCAGACCGCGAGATTTGAAAAACCCTAACCTAACAATGAGTGCGAAAGAGATGGCACTACTTTGGTGTCTCTCTCTTACACATTGAGAGAGTACCCGTGCCATCTGCCATGGAAAGGCAGCCTCAGTATTCATCTCCCATCATGAATACGCAACGTCTCATTGAATCTTCACAATGTCACTGTACTTAGCTCTGGTTTCATCGACATTTCCCTCGTGACTGTATTGAACAGCAATAAAATCGGGCTATCAATCCTCTAAACGAGAGCTCAGATTAAAAATTTAGTAATGTCAAAAATATTTTCACCTGATACACGGTGCTCCTGAAGCACATCTACACTCGGCTGCCGACCGCAAGCGGGACCTTTGTTGGATATATCGGGACACCGAGCAAGAATCGAAATTGCTACTTGGGCCGTTTTTGAGAAAAGTCGAAAAAGGGCGTTTTTCGACACTTTCGACTTTTCTACCCTCGATAACTCGAAAAGAACACATGTTGTCGAAAAATTTGTGGAGCAACTTTTTGTGAGTCTTCAGAAGATGAACAAAAAAGTTCCCTACTTATATTTCCATATAAGGTCTCCAGCTGTTCCTCTAGTAAACGTATTTTCGTCTAAGATCCACATTTTTGCTGTCTTCTCTAACGGTTTCGACCCCATAACTCGAAGGGAACGCATTTCATCGAAAAATGTAAGGAGCAATTTTTCACATGTCCTCAGAAGACGAACGAAGAAAGTCTGCATACTTCTCACATATTACGCCTTCTGCTCCCGTAATGAACGTATTTTCTTCCCAGATTCATATTTTCATGCCACTCTTCACGATTTTCACTGTATATCACTCAAACTGAATACATTTTATCGTTTTCAAGTTGCTCTCTACATTTTCATATGAAATGCGTTCCCTTCATGTTATGGGGTCGTAACCGCTAAGTAAAACAGTAAAAATATGGATCTTGGACGGAGTTACGTTTATTAGGGAAACAGGAGGCCTTATATGGAAAAATACGCGGGGAACTTTTTTGTTTATCTTTTGAAGACCCATGAAAAATTGCTCCACAAATTTTTCCATAAAATGTGTTTCCTTCGAATTATCGAGGGTAGAAGAGTCGAAGATGTCGGAAAACCCCCTTTTTCGATTTTTCTCAAAAACGGACCAAGTGCCCAAGTGGCGATTTTGATTCTTGGCAGGTTGTGATCCCACATATATGTATGTCCCAAACCATACTTAACAAAGATCCCACTTGCGATCGGCAGCCAAGTGTAGACGTGCTTCAGGAGCACCGTGGATAAAATATTTTCATGATAATGAAAAATCCGTATAATTGTATGATTGCAGGATGCTCAGGGAATCCAGACGCAAAGCGACTCTACGACGACTTGCTTTCGAATTACAACAAGCTCGTACGGCCCGTAGTCAACGTAACCGACGCACTATCCGTCAAAATCAAGCTGAAGCTATCCCAACTGATCGACGTGGTAAATCATTGATCCTTTTGACATAACCGTCATCTCCACAGACCATTTGTATAAAGCCACTTTCAGTGACCACTGAATTCTCTTTTCATTCCGATGCAATGCCACTGGCCATCCGCAAAATCCAATAAACACAGTTTCATTTTGATCCAACTCTCGCGACGTGCGAGTTTGTCCATGACAAATGGCTTATCTCTCTGTGTGTCTTTTTCCGGGTGATTTATGAATTCACAGAGAGATGCGATGTTGAAGAGCGATTGCAAGCGCATTTTATCATTCGTGTTCGGTGTATCGCGGTTGAACGATATTAAAGAATATTTCTCGAGTCCGCTGAACCTTGTTGGAAACTTGTAATTATTTCTTTCATTTGTTACCTATAAGCTGTGTCATTGGTTATTATGATGGCTTGTCTATGGCAGTGGCTGATGGTGGTCAAATTAAATATAATATTCTTCTGAGAGATGTCGAATAAATTTCGTTTCTCCCCCACAGAACCTGAAAAATCAGATCATGACGACGAATTTGTGGGTCGAACAGGTAACTATGCTTCGTCTTGACTCATCTTATGAAGTGAAAAAAGTATCTGTGTATACTCGATACTGTTTTTCTTGAGAGATCATCTAAAAAAACATATCTCGAATAGTTTTACAGAAATAGGGCAAGACATAAATAACAGGATGATACAAATATTTGATCTCACTGAAAAGGTGTTTCCTCATAAAATTCTCTCAATTTCCCTTTGAATAATTTCTAATACCACGAGCAAAAAGCAAAGTCAATAGACGGCTAAAACTAAGTTTACTTCTGAAAGCTAAATTTTCAATAGACTCCCAAGCAAATGAAATCGCTATATAAAAGAGTATATAAACCTCATCGAGTTGGCTTTGAAATCATGAATCAATTTGGCATCTCATTCAACGATGTGATCAAAGCGAGCACACAGACCATAGCCCGACAAATATCAATGCAAATTGATCGAGTCGGCAAAGTTAGGTAGGCCAGGGATCGTATACGAATCGAATGCATTAAAGTTTGTTCCGAATTTCGCCAATTAACCGTCGTCGTCGTCGACGAGCGGCATGGCACCCGCGCACCACATCCCATCCAACTTTTCCCCGTCCGTTTCACGATCGTCAGACTCGACGCATCATCGTCGTCAAAGTTACTTTTTATACCCCACAACTGAAAGGAAAAAAGTTTCAAGAATGCAAATTGAGTTCAAGAATTGTATTCCACAGACTATTAATATTATCGCTCAAAATCGATCGATCTTAATCCTGATGACGATGCTGGTATAGCTAAGAGTAATCTCAAATTGAATGTTCCCGCGCAAATTCCACCCGAAACTTGCTAATTATTCTCTCTCTCGCGCGGGCAGATCCCATTCTGCATTCGGGCATGTATTGTCCGGCGGTCGTATATATTCGCTAACGCAATCTCAATTTTGGCCTAGATAGGGACCATCGGGCTATACGTATGTATGTGTATTATGTAGTTGCTGACACCCAAGTTTCGTTATAGTACATTCGCCCGCATGTCCTGGGAAACCTATATTATAGGTACCCCTCGATATATGTATAATGTTTGAAAGGTTTCCTCTATCCCTTGAGATTGTACATCTATATATGTATTTTCTCAGTATGCTATCGGCCTTCAGTCGTATTCTACGGGCGTGCAAAAGTTTGGAAATTGCATTGAATGAGTCCTGGTCATCCTTATTCCGTCCGCGATTCGCTCAGAGTGCTATCTACTCACTCCTACTACTTCTTCCTTCCCAACGAGTGGTCACAACTTTCTTACCTTTCTGATTTAGTTTTTTAGAATGGGTTATCCTGTCCCATGCAGATTCTTTTTTGAGTACCACAAATGCAATATTGAGAATGAGCTGCTGAAATTCCATTAAAAAAAGTATAATGGTTTACTGACTTTGATGAGCTGAAATGAGAATGTGTATTCAAAGTCCCGAGATACGGAGGTTTATGGATTTCATTCACATATTAAAATGCCACTCTGAGGCCACCTGTAAAGACTAGAGACGAGCCGTGCGGAAGATTCGAGCACTCCCAAGAGAGCTGTATAACATTATAAAGATCTCAAGGAGTGCAGTACATGTATAAAAGGGAATGAATAGTGGTACATAGAATTCCCGCACGCGAGCCGTAACTTCTCTAACCCCCTTGAACATTTGTAATCGTAAATTGAGAAGGCGAGAGAATTAAAGTGTGATGAGACATTTTTATAGTTGAGAAAAATTTACGGAAGATCATAATTTTTTATCTGACCACAAGTGAGAGATTTTTCATTAGGCTTAGCGGTTTTATAACTTTGAAAGATCAACCACTCGATTGAATTTTTTGTATCGTTCATTATTTAGTGCTTGAAGAAAAAGATTTTGTATCACTGATAATTTTTAATTCATTTTCACTAGAATGAGCTCAAGCCTAATAAAATCGTTGACATTTTTTTAGCATCAAACATTCCATCTTGTGGGCTGATCTTCGATTTGATACGTTTGCTTTCCATCAGATTTTCCTTCCGAAAAAATAGGTTGAAAACCTCTTTTTTGAACAGAAACATTAATTACTTCTGTCTCAAATATTAAAAACTTATGTATCAAATATACCGATGGTCACATCTCATGAATATTGAGCATAAAGCCTGCATTTTTCCCCTACTATTCATAAAATACTAACATTGTTTCTGCAGTCATGGTACGATTACAAGCTCAAATGGGATCCAAAAGAGTATGGAGGCGTTGAAATGCTACACGTTCCTTCAGACCATATATGGAGACCTGACATAGTTTTATATAACAAGTAAGTTTGTTGTTTCTGACTATCAACACTGTAAAAAAATTTTCCGAAAAACTTCAACCAACTGGTTGAATATTCAACCAAAGTGGGTTATCACAATCTGTCCGTGCGGTTCCTGCATATCAGGTTGCTTACACGTGAGGGGTGGAATATGATGGATGGTCATATCGATGGATAAGGATGGATGGAGGGGTGGACTGATGGATGATGGATCGATGGTCGATGGATGGATGGTGGATGGGGTCGACGAATGGATCGAAGGATGGATGGTGGGTGAACGGATGGATGTATGGATGGAGTGATGGATGGTGGGTGGATGGATGGATGAATGGGTTCTGTGTCCATCCATCTATCCATCCATCATCCATCACTCCATCATGCATCTATCATCCACACAATCACCCATCCAGCCTTCATCCCTCTTCTCCACTCATCCAACCATCAACCATCCATCCATCCGTCTATTCACCCATCCACCCACCCATCGCCCATTCACCCATCTATTAATCTATCCATCCACCCGCCCATCCACCTATCTACCCATCCATCACGGAGTATAATTACTTGGATGAGAATTCAACTAGCTGATTGAATGAAAAATTGAACCAGTGTGGTTGAAAATTCAACTGGCTGGTTGAAATGTTGGTTGAAAATTCAACCAATTTTTTACAGTGAATGTACCACTTGAAAAGAATATGCTCAAATTGAGCCTCGTTATCTCACACAAATCTGAGAAAGCCCGCGCAGCTTAAAATAATCTGAGGCTATATTGAGACTCATTTGTCAAAGTTGGCCTATTAACAAACTTTTCAATACGAAAGTTTTGCCATATTCCTAACACAATGATGTATTGAGCAAGTAATTTGTTTACTGAAATAAGGAACCTAAAAAAAAACGTTTGTCTCGGTAATTAGCCTCGTCTCTTCGCACTCAAGTGATTATACAAGATTTTAGTCAGACATCGTTTTGAGACTATAGAGATATTTTCTGTTACCCACAACGGCTTTCTCACTGGATTTGATGATTGAGACATCGTTGGTGTATGATTTTTGTATTTGGGATAAAATACTCATATGAAAATAGAGATTTTTAGTTTAAACACAGATTTTGAATAATTTTGGAATAAATCGTGCTTGCAGTGCTGATGGTAACTTTGAGGTGACGCTGGCCACAAAAGCGACGCTCAACTACACTGGCAGAGTCGAATGGAAACCACCAGCTATTTACAAGTCTTCCTGCGAAATTGATGTCGAGTACTTTCCATTCGATGAACAAACATGTGTGATGAAATTCGGGTCCTGGACATACGATGGATTCCAGGTAAGCTCGTACCCATTAAAATTCTCAAAAGCTCCTCTACCCTCTCTTAACTTTTCCGAGTGAAATCTCACTCGGAAAGAGTGAGTTCTGACTCGGAGTTCGGAGTGAAATCGTGGCAACTCGGTACCGAGTGAGTTTCACTCAGAAAAAAGAGTGAGATTTTTCACTCGGGGAATCCGAGTCAATTCAAACGTTATTTCACCGAAACTGAATATTTTCGTTTAATCAATACGTTGCGGGCTATAAAATTAATAAATTATTATTAATCATCCGAAGGTTCGGAAAAAAGAAAAAAATCAATCCCGCCTATAGCGGCATGGTCGCTTCGACATTTTGGTAATTTGGGAAGTGCGGGGATTCGAACTCGGATGTCATGATTGTAAGTCGGACTGCTTTTCCACTGGACTACTGCTGTTGTTGACATTTGGGGTCCATAGCACCGTGTTATGTGAATGATGCACTATATAACTCTATACGTGTCGTAAATGGAAATGAAAATATGAAAAGTAGTTATTGTTTCGGTCGAAGAAATAACAAAAGTGAAAGCTACATATTTCCCCGGTAACGGGGCATTGCATCTATATTAATGGGGTTGATCAATTTATACGTAATACATGCATTTATAAAACTTATGGAAGAGGATATTGACATTTCTCAGCTCAGTTTTTCAACGAATATTGCAGGAAATCTACTATTTTCCTCTTTGTGAGCTACGCATTGATCCACCAGTAACAAATGCTCGAACAAATGTGCGGCAAAACATAACCTATAATTTGATTTGAGCGTCTCACTCTTGCATCCGAGTGAAATCTCATTCGAACTTCGGAGTGAAATTTTTGGTTTTTTTGATATCTGACTCTTTACCGAGTGAAATGGACTTTCACTCGGAATCCGAGTGGAAAATCTCACTCGGAGAAGTTAAGAGAGCCCTCAACAGTAATGTCTTTGAAGAGGAATTTAACGTGAGTTTATTGTACAAAATTGTCGGATCTTCAATTGACTCATATTCTATAAA
This sequence comes from Eretmocerus hayati, assembly GCA_029851415.1. Taxonomy (NCBI): domain Eukaryota; kingdom Metazoa; phylum Arthropoda; class Insecta; order Hymenoptera; family Aphelinidae; genus Eretmocerus; species Eretmocerus hayati. The sequence goes on from CM056742.1 coordinate 5,663,489, forward strand.
AAATTGATGTGGTAGAAAAATTTTGAGGATTGATTTACGCTTATAAAAATAATTTACGTAGCTCATACTGATATCTCATTATTCCCGAAAATGTGAGCAAAAATTGAATTTTGATTTCCAGGTGGACCTGAGGCACATAGATGAGGTTCAAGGTAGCAACGTGATCGAATTGGGCGTCGATCTCTCTGAATTTTACACGTCCGTTGAATGGGATATTCTTGAAGTACCAGCTGTTAGGTAGGAAAATCTCCTGTTTTATGTAGCTCTATCGTAAAAGTGTTTCAATTTCTCAGATTATCGATATTTGCGTCAAAATGATTTAGCAAATTTATCATTACATGATGCAGCAGAATAATGATTTTTCCACGTTTATTCGGTGGCCTTTCTGAGTAATGAAGATGGCGATATTTTTGTAATGCATAACTTCCGAATACGACCTCTCATACCGTTCCGATTCTAGTCATAGTATGCTCGATTTCTGGTCTCAAAAATTATCCTGTAAAAAGTTGTTCTGAAAAAATACTCACACGTTCAGACTGATACATTTATATACTGTCCCAAATGCAGAAGAGCTTTTAATGCCAAAGTTCTTCATTTCTTTACTCATTCCATCTCCATCTTCTTGCTCGGCATAATACAAGTTCACATCAAAACTCGTACCGGCAAGACAGAATTTTCGCAAAAAGAGAAGCTTCAGTGAATCAGACGGATTATCCAACTCAATAATATTCCTCAAGCAAAGCATCAGTGCACAGACGAAAAAAGAAGCATAAAAACTCTGAAAGCGTTTGTATATGCTAAAAGCTAAGCAAAGTGACGGAACATCGAGTTTCAAAACTGCGCTCTGTGTACAGTATAAAGAGTAAGCGATTATTTCGTATTCTAAAAGGCGCGAGACTTGCACAAGCTCTCTGTTTGTTCTCTGCACGCGAGCTTTGGCATATAAAATTTTTCCAAGCATACCGTGGTTGTGCTTATAGTCACGCAGTTATGCCAGTTTCAGTGTTAGAGAAGAGGGATCGACGAGGAAAAAAGAGAGGAAGAAAAAATTTCGGATAAAAAAGAGATACTCATCCCTTTGACAGGGTTCTGCATCATCACACCATATATAATGCAAGTTTTCCGCGCATAAAGCCTGAACCTCTTTACATATTTTTTACAGGAACGAAAAGTTTTATACGTGCTGCGACGAGCCATACCTCGACATCACCTTCAATATCACCATGAGACGAAAGACCCTATTTTATACGGTCAATCTCATCATTCCCTGCATGGGAATATCTTTCCTCACAATTCTTGTCTTCTACTTACCGAGCGACAGTGGAGAAAAGGTAAGCTGAAATTTTTACATCGTTTTAAAATTTTGATACTGACTTTAAGAGCAATATCCACTTCAAGACTTGGTATATATTGCATCCTCTGGTATTTCAATCACGAGTTCAAGATTTGACAAGTACCGAGGTACTGCGAGGAAGGCTTTATAAGGTCGTGTGTAATACTTCTTCGGGCCGGGAAAATTTCTTGAGTAATACCACTACTATCGAATGTTCCAATTCCAAGATGCTGTATGAAAATAAATATTTTCTATTAGCATCTCTTTTGTTGCTACTTTTTTGTTCACCTGTTCAGGTAACACGATGTCCGAACGCCCTACTAAGTCTTTTTCAAACTCGTGAGATACAAGACCTCAAACGGCATTTCTTGTTCCGCGAGATAACAATTTTACTTTTTGTCGTGGTTGGGTTGGCAACACGTCAGTCGCACCAGTGAAACGATTGAGAGCGAAGAAAATGTTGGCTGCACTTTTCAAGCCTCGTATCTCGGCCAAAAATTGTTACGTATTTTCTGCAGGTACATATTGCACGTGTTATTTCCACCTACTTTTTTCACCTATTTTTTCCACCTATTTTTTCTACCTGCATATTATACCTTCATATTACACGTACAGCGGTGGGCCGACGCGAAGAAGAGTGGGCAAGGGAGACGAGAAAAGGCCCTTGGAGTGTACGACGGGCCGCTTTTCCTGCATGCATGCAGGGGCCTGATTCCGAGCTCGGTGATTACTGTCGCGGCGGTGTGCCTCGTTACGATTTTCCTACGTCCACGTTCCTTATGCATGGTGGACCACCTAAATCCATGTTCCTTATGCATGGCGAGTGAGGTGAATCGTACCGCCGCGACAGTAATCACCGAGCTCGGAATCAGGCCCCAGGCGTATCAGTGGCTCGCCGCGCGCTCTACTCGGTCTGACGGGCGGGCTGATATCAGATATTCTGTCGGGAAAAATCAACCCCGGAACCCGCAAATTCCCGAAGGCTCGAATCAGATGATCTGTCGGGGGGAAAATCACACTCAAAAATATAAGATGGCAACCGTACCTACGAATGCCCGGAAGCTTGAAGCAACAATTTTTTGGGAGGAAAATCAATATCAGAAGAATAATAAGGTGGAACGTTTGACCAACGAAAAATGTCTACAAGATGTCTGTTGTTTCGACGTTTCCAGAACGTTTCTGGGACTTTGCGAATATAGTTAAATAAATGGATTGTTTTTTATAAATTGCTGTTAATTGCAGTTCTTGTTGTATTCAAGCACAATCTCACCGTCTTTCTTGTACTAAGTGGACATGTTTCTGATTGAGCGCAATCGATGGGATTGAACGGGGATGGAGCTGGTAGCTTGCGAGAAAGGGAATTTTAGAAACAGTTTATTCATTTATCTATTTATTCAACAAAAAATTTTCTATGTCTTGGTTGCACAAGAAACATCTCGGAAACCATTGTGCAACCTTTGAAAAACCGTTGAAACATCCCAGAAACGTGCTGGAAACGTTGAAACAACAGACATTTCGTAGACATTTTACGTTGCTCAAACGTTTTACCTACGGGGTTTCCGACTATTTACGGAATGTTCCAGAAACGTCGTGCACAGTCCAAAAAGTTATGTATATAGAATAAAAGAAGCTATGATCAATTTTTCTTTATTCTGACAGAATTCATCTTGACCACAGCATTTGCGGGTTAAGTTGTCCTTCCATTCAATTCTGGAATTAATGCCTACTCCTTGTCAGAGCTTCCTGTTCATCCGTTCTGGTATTTGTAGATTTGATATTGTCCTCGATAATTTCTCGTTTCTTTTCGGGATTGGCAGGTTGCGTCGCCGCACCACACCTCAAAAATAGGAAAGTTGGAGGAAAATATTTCGAAAAACGGAGATCAAGTAGAGGACTTCAACAACCGCAATGAGAACGTTGATTTCCTTCACCCAGGGTCTTCAAACGTGCATTATCTAAGATGGGAAACCGATCGTGGAAAACTTTTAAAGAAGATATAATTTTGAAGTCCAAGTAATGATTAACAATGCCGAACTGCTGTGAAATTTTGCACCAAGATTTTCTGATGCAGTTTTATACATTTGATCTCTGGCGATAAATTTTGTCTTAATATGTGCAGGTTTCGGAGATAATTTTTTTCCACGACAGAATTTTCGATCTGAACATCCGGTTTTGATTGCCTTTCTAGATTTTTAGTTTGATTTTTCACTCGATCGATTTTTCACTCGAAAAATTATCTCGTCTTTCGAAATATTCCATCAGATTTTGTCTCAAATGTGACCTACAGAAGCAAAACACGGAATTTATCAATTTTCACATCAAATTTCGAGAAATCGTTGCTACCTCAAATCTTAGACAAAATCTGATGAAATATTCTGAAAGATGAGATCATTTTTTGTCGAAATCATGTGCTATGATATTTTTTAAATCCAATTTTGCCCCAGAATAGAGGGAGAGAAAATTGAACAGTTGCCAGGCTCGGTATCTCCAGAAGCACCCTATGTTAATACAAAGTTTTATTTCGGAGCTCGTAAGTCAGACGGGAAGGGTCCTACGAAAATTTTACAAGAGAGCAAATTTTTAGATTTTTGAACGATCTACAAAATCCCGTGAGTATTTTTGTGATCGGATCACTCCCGTCGAAATTGTAAGTGACTGATTGAAGGAGATTTTTTTTCTGACTTTCAACCACGTGTATGGGCACTTGAAAAGCACGTAAAAAATTATCAAAACCCATGAATTGATAGATTTTTTCGTGCTCTTTGGAATCCTCTATTCAGAATTCCCGTCCGACCAATCAAATTTAGGGACTAATATAATACAAAGTCATCTTAACATGAGAAAAATGATCCAATTTCTTGTTGAGCTGACTCTTGCATGGCCCAATCTTAGAACTGTGTTATGTTAAAAAATGTTTGGGCGTTTGGAAGGATATGCTATAAAGTATATTTGGATGATATTTTTGTAGCAATGAATGTTAGAAACTAGTTTGTTTACTAAATGTAGAGTAGGAACAATTGAAAATTGCTGGATTTTCCTCCCACCCCGCCGCGGAAAAAATGTATTAGAATAAGGCCCCGGGCATTCGTAGGTACGGTTGCCATCTTATATTTTCGAGTGTGATGATTTCTCTCCCGACAGATCATCTGATTCGAGCCTTCGGGAATTTGCGGGTTCCGGGGTTGATTTTTCCCGACAGAATATCTGATATCAGCCCGCCCGTCAGACCGAGTAGAGCGCGCGGCGAGCCACTGATGCGCCTGCATGCATGCAGGAAAAGCGGCCCGTCGTACACTCTAAGGGCCTTTTCTCGTCTCCCTTGCCCACTCTTCTTCGCGTCGACCCGCCGCTGTACGTGTAATATGAAGGTATAATATGCAGGTAGAAAAAATAGGTGGAAAAAATAGGTGAAAAAAGTAGGTGGAAATAACACGTGCAATATGTACCTGCAGAAAATACGTAACTATTTTTGGCCGAGATGGTCCTTGAGTCATCTGATCACCTTTTTTTTAAATTTTCTATGGATAATATTTCAGTATGAGATCCTCCAGAAGTCAAATGAAAACGATTGGGTACTCCTCAGAACATTTTAAGTGAGATGTATGTTCAAGATTTGAATAAATATGGATAATCTACATTATCATGAAGACGACTTCGTGGGGTCTAGTGTTACCTCTATTTTATTTTTAGGAGGTGTAACCTAAACGGGTTGAATTCACCATCAGTCTTCAACAAAAATGTATTTGATATCATTGGTGACCGTGTTGAAGATTTAAAAATGAGCTTGATGCTAAATAGTTCCATGAATCTCGTCGTTAGCTCAGAAAAATTACAGATTACAATTTTTAAAAACTGGTTCATTTAAAAAATTTCAAATTGAGATGACATTCCCATTGCTTTTTTTGAGTATGCAAAGATGGTGCAAGAATTTAAACGGAAAACTGCCGGATGATATTGATTCTTATTGAATAGGGGTAAAGAAGAATTCCATCAAATATTCACCACGGAAAGAACAAAAACTAATAAGCCTTGCTGAAATGTCGAAGTTGAATTTCAAAGTTTCGCGCCAATGCCTTAAATAATGCATCAACTAGGTATTGACAGAGCTGTCGAATATAGTTTTTAGTAGGGCTCAGAAGACATTGAATTCCACATTCCGCGCTCTGGACTGTCTGCGAGAAGGAAATGGCTTATTCGACCCCAAGATATAAATTTTGTCACTCCTCCCACTCTGAGCCAATTCTTGCGCAACCAAAGAATTCCCTTTCCACCTTTAAATTGCCAGTGGATGTATAAGCTATAGCTTGTCACAATTCAAGGAAAAATAGGAGGATGAGGTATCTACGAAAAAAGAAGAGGAGTGCGAGGCAAAAGTCGTTCGTGCAAGCGTGTAAATATCGAGGAGACAAACTTCGATATCTCATTCGAATTTGTGACCTGACTGCGGAGACCTTACAAATTTATTCAGAATGTTTCGCGTGGCCTTATGTATGCATGATATATTCCGGTAAACGGCATCTTTTCTGGCAAATTCACAATTGCATAAAGCTGTAACGCTGTCGTTTCGTTCGACCTTGTCGTTTCTTCAATTTTTGAGCCCCGCCGTCAGTGTATGCATCTAATTTTTTGTGCAATGCGAATTAAAGAATAATTAAAAAATAAAAATGGAGAAAAGTCAAATTTGTGTGAAAGTTGGCGCTCAAGGACTATTTTCAGGGCATTGAAATCGCTCACACTCTTACTTGCCTGGCTCAACATTCAAAATCTTCCATCCAAGTCTTTTTTACTGAGTGGAATTACTATTATGCTAAATCTGATTACTAAGAAGAATCATTCGATCGTGAAACAACTAGAAAATACCTATGACGCACATTTTAATAATCTTCAGAAAATGGCTCCAGTTTCGAAATTCGTTGAGGGCTGATTCTCATTAGACTCCTCTGACTCCAGTTAGAAGCAGATGACTTTATACGTACTCCTTTCATCAACAGGTTAGCCTGTCTATTTCGATCCTGCTGTCGCTCACTGTGTTCTTCTTGCTTCTGGCTGAAATTATTCCTCCAACGTCACTCGTCGTACCCCTTCTTGGAAAATTTGTGCTCTTTACGATGATCCTCGACACACTAAGGTACTTTTTCATCTTCTCCTGATCATCTCACTTTAAACATGGTTTCAATTGGGTTTGAATGGAGCCGGTTAAAAAAAATTGACGGGACGCGTCTATATTTCATTTTCACCTCATACAGAGAGCTGTTTTCAGTGATTGGATTTCTAACAATTAAATTTTCCAGTATATGTGTGACGGTGGCGGTGTTGAACGTGCACTTCCGATCGCCGCAGACTCACGTAATGAAGCCTTGGGTGCGTCGAGTCTTCATACACGTACTACCTAGGTTACTCCATATGCGACGGTTAGTACATCAGAATTCGATATATATTTCACATTATTGGTATAATAGACGATTTTATTGGAATGTCTCAATTATTACTTTGTAAAGTTGTCTCGTTTTGACGCTGGATACATCTATGATTTAGTCCCCGATACAAGAGTTTTGGCTGACTGTAGAAAGATTTCCTGATATTTCCTCTCATTTTCTTTGTTTTTTTGGGGGGGGGTATTCGTCAAATTCAAAAGTCTCCCAATGTGGGTTTATGATATATCTACACTGTAAAAAATTGGTTGAATTTTCAACCAACATTTCAACCAGCTAGTTGAATATTCAACCATACTGATTGAGTTTTCAACACCATTTGGTTGAATTTTCAACCAATTTGAATTTTTCTTTCATCCAGGTGGTTGAATTTTTTCAAATAAGTGATGGAATTCCGAGTCACGTCGATCGGAAATCCAGATTAAACAACCAATTGACCTTGATCTCATCCAGATGGGTGACCATCAATCCAGATCTGCCACGCGTATAGCTCGCGTGAATAATACTCCGACCTCTTGGCTATGAGTATATAAACAGGATCCATGAGATTGGTGAACGGCAGTCTCCGGACGATATTTTTGAGCCAGAGAAACGAATTTCTTTTTTAGCATAGGGCGACTAAAGCGCCACTTTTACTCCCGGCTGGGAACATAAAATTGGCGTTTATTCGCCCTCATGCAAAAAAATAGCATACTTCCCTCGCTCGGCAGGCTATTTTAAGGCACGAGGAGTATTTTCCCCTCGTTGCACTCGGGGAAAAACTATCCTCGTGCCCCAAAACAGCCTATCCTCGCATCGGGAGTAATATACTATTTGTTTTCTTATGCGAACAAATGAAAGAAAAAACCCTAGCGGTGCGAGATTTTTCGGTTAAAAAACCAGGTTAAGCAATATTTTCGCGATTTATAATCCGGATTGGTGACCACTCAGCTGGGGCTGCCATCTTACCTTAGCAAGCCCATAATCTATACCCACTCGGGAGCCTCGCCCAAGCGGTCACCTATCCCGATAATGAATCGCGAAAACATTGCTTAACCTGAATTTTTTCTCGAAAAAGCTCGCGTGGCCGGCGCTGATGAAAAAATGAATGTTGTCCGGCGACCATCACAAGTATCCATCCCAGGAGCCGCGTATTCATAACCATATTCATGGCTATCGCATATTTAACCACCTGGTTGAAGTTTTTCGAAAACATTTTTTTACAGTGTACCCATCTCCTTTAGTCCTTTAGTAGTTTGTGCAAGTGGTAAATCGGTCCATCTTTTGGACTTTGTTGTTTTGAGTGTACTAAAGCAGCCTGATCTGCCCATAGAATGACATCGAATGATCGTGATAATAATAGTTTGTATTTGGCCCATCATTTTAATGAGAGATTCCGCGAAAATGATTGGTGCTTCATTGCATCTGCATCAGATGAATCGTCCAATTGCACAGGAATTATTGATAACTCTCTCTTTAGATGCAGCTTTAATAGTATGCAATATTGAATTTAGAATATTGAATGCGATAATGTGCTAGTCGATAGCATTTGCTTTTCATGATTCAGTGCCTCTCATCAATCGTTTGAAACTGTAAATGAATGGAGTGTATAATAAAGGTCTCAAATTTTCGATCAAATTCGAATGTATGCGTGTGAAGTAAAATTCTAGACATCTATGTATGTACGCAGTAGCAACCGGAATAATTTTAGTTTCTCTTTTGCTCAGTCATTGTTGAGTATGTCTGTTCCATACCATTGGTGTCCGTTTATCTCATGAGAGATGATCATCAGATTAGAAAATATCCAATAGCTTCGAAAATTTTACTGTAGAAACTTTATTCACTTCCAACCAAAGTCATCAACCACCCAATTGTAAATTGAGCCACTGTTTGCCTCACATACTCATCCACTGGTTGCGTGCTGAAGTCAACCAATGGTTGAAAATCGTTCCATAACTAATTAGCGATCGATTAGGAATAAATACCATGAGATTGATAAATGGTGGTTCTCGGGGACATTATTGGGTCAAAAAAAGAAGTTACATCACAATTTTTTTGTCTATCAGAATATTTGTGGGTGGTCGTATCCGGATTGGTGACCGCCCGTCCGGGTCTGTGAAGCCCCTAATTTGCGTAAATGATTTTCCCATTCATTTTTCATGGGTATGAATGGGGGAGCCATGAGATCGATGGATAATGGTCTTCGGCTGACATTTTTGGGTCAAAAAACCAAGTTTCTTCAAGTTTTTCATAAAACGATAGAAAAAACCATCGGCAAAGTCCCCGCAAGCCTTTTTGTTGAGAAATTTAGGTTAAGCAACGTTTTCACGATTCAGTATCTGGATTGGTGACCAGCCACCCGTGTACGTAAGTTAGGCTTGGCAGGCCCAGGAGGGCAGTCACCGATCCGGATACGACCGTCGCAGTAGTTACTCAACCTGGATTTTTACTTAAACAGGCTCTTAGCAACGCCGCCATTAATTATCTCTATTTGTTACCAAAAATTTTTTTCTTGACCTAATTATGTCATCCGAGGAACAACAATCTACCGATCTCATTATATTCTCGTATTCAATTCATACTCGCATGTGGCAAAAATTCCAACCATCACAGTTGAAATGGGTAGGCCTTCAGCTCGTTTTCTGTGTAAAACAGTGGTTGTGTTTGAAACTGCAACCCTGCAACCAATTAGTTGTAGTTTTTCTTCCAAATTTTTTACAGTGTAGATGCTTGATAGTTCGAACTCATCAGTTCTATCAGTCGGTTTGTGAATGGAAAAGACTCGAACGATATCTATCTGACTCATTTAGTGTATGCACTCGGCACATATATTTAGAATCAACCTGCTGCGTAAATTTTGCATCAGGGATTCTCAAAATGATATTCTGGATACTTAACAACTAATATGGCACGCGATGATGCTGGGAATTTTCAGATTCATTCCAAGGCCACAGTATCAGCTGGATAAGCGCAGCGCAGCCTACCAGCTTCAACGACGACACCGTCACTTTCAGCAGCAACAACAGCACCATCATCGTCTACGACACCATCCACATGCCCAGCTAGAGCACCAACAGCGCGAACAGCTAGCCCATCTCCAGCAGCAGCGGGTTCTGCTGCGTTCCTGTAACGGGGTTGAGCTCAGAGATCCATATGGATCGGCCGCGGCGGCCGTTGACCCATCTTCCGATCTGCTCGAGTCTTCGGTGCTGTTTCCCGAGTTGGATCCACGTGACGAGCTCAATGCCAGGTACTACTTTTTCATTTTTATATGTGATGACTATTACTGACTTCAAAGACCCATATGCTGACGTCCGATTTTGCCACAATGATATCACAAAAAGAATCAAAACAGGAAGATTCGTTGTGGAGTTTAGGGATGGTTTAGCGAGGCGAACAAATGTTCTCTATAACCAAATCACGGAGGCATCCGAGGAATGCAGCTTTCACATTATTTTCTCGATTTGATTCCGTAATGCGGCGTCAACTGATGATGGATATCGTGCAAATTGAATGGTGCATGTTGGGCTCAAACACGAGTGATATGTTCAAAGTCACGCGATCCGACACCTGATTTATAGATAAGGTATTTTTCGAGCGACACGAAAGTAAATACGGTGGCGTGATATCCAAGGAAGACCTTTGAAATCCTATCAAGTCTAACGGGCCGCTTGAGATACAAAATATTTCAACTAGTTGAATCCCTGCATCGTGTCATTCAACTCTTCTTCCACTTTTTCGAATATTCGAAACGAGTTTTAATCATCTTGGTCCTTCTACAACTCGTGACATAGAACTCGCGACGTGCCGAGTTGGTATAGCCTCATTCATTTCTGTGGTCTACTCTGGTATTGATTTTGTCATCGTGTGAGTGGCAATCGAATTCCTGGAAATTTTGATTGGTTTTTCATGAAATCCGATCAAAATTCTCATTTCACATCCGCAATGTTGTAAACCTCATCTAGAATTCGTTTCGAGAAGGATAAATCACCCCCCACCCCCATCTCATCGTCCCAATTCAATGTGGATTTCAATGTTAGGATTCAACTGTCGACAGTTCTCGAGAGCTAAAGCCGAACAATTTATGCGGAAATAGCTCAGAATTAGCGTTATTTGCATATTCCTGATTGGTCTTTTTGATTCTTACTATCCAAGTACAGCTTATTTTTTGATCTTATCGCACAAAATTACGGCCAAAGTTCTGCGCATAAGATGCAATAATCCACAACACTAGTCCGATAATCGTTGATTTGTGTGCTACTCATTCAAGAATTTGCACCTTGGGCAGCTATGGGGAAATCTCTCGAAGAGGGCGATTTCGGCGGAAAAATTTCAAAATTTTGCTAATCTTCGTAGGGGCCGACGAGATGTTGAAAGTTACCCAGTGCATAAGTTATGAAAATAGGCGTGCCTTCACCCCCCCCCCCCCCCACGTTAAAAAAGTCCCGGACGCTAGTTCTCCGGACGTTCATATCGCCCAATTCGTGAGATTTTTCACTATTCCATTGAAAGGCATTCTCATATACATATGAACGTGATAATCATGCCACGATTGCCAAAAAGAATATAGAATACTGAAGCGTCTCGGATATTTACAAAAATATCCGCCGTATATAAGCTCACCTTTAATCTGTCTCCCTGCATTCCTGACAGTACCAGACCTGTTATGATTCTTTCTTGTGAGCATTAGTGTACATTCATGCTCATAAAAATTACAACTATATCATTTATGTTTGGTATGCCATTCTACCGATCAAATAAAGTATTTCTCAATAATTCTCGGCTTATAAACAATCACAATAAGAACAAACAAGTTTCCCTTTTCACCATCTTCACTGAAATGGGCCGCACCGGTGGGGCCCACGATTTTTCATGATTCAGTTTCTACTGATTCAAGATTCCTCGAAATGTATTCTCGGTGGCAATTTCCCCTGAAAATTTAGTTTGGGCTCTAAATAACGAGCCAGAAAAAAGTTTTTCCCCATCAAATTCCATCAATCAAAGATTGAGGGTCGAGATCGTCATCCAAAACCGCGGAATATGGCCTTCGCAGTGAACGTGTCAATACCTCTACAAAATCGAAATCCATCATTTTTTTGATGGCCTTACTTAAACTATCCCGTAAAATATATCCAACAGGAGTCTCCTGAGGCAAGAATCGACAACGTCGCGTTCGGACAAGGGCAGCCAGTGTCGAATTCACGGACTAGGTCAAGCGGGTCGTTCCAGTAGTAGAGCTTCGGGTGCCACTGGTGGAACCGCCAGCCGATTGGGTCGAGGACGTGATGAGGAAGATGAAGACGAAGAGGTTGACGAGGATGATGTGGACGACGAACTTCGCCGTCACGCAGCCGACGTTGATCACGATGACGACACGGATGACGGAGGAGTTGACGCTCTGTGCCGAAGCCTCAGCCACTGGCATCACTGCCCTGAGTTGTACAAGGCCATCGAAGGCATACGTTACATTGCCGATCACACGAAACGTGAGGAAGACTCTACAAAGGTATGAGAATTCTAATTCAATTAGGATATAACTTTTACAAATATTTTCTGCTGAGAGTCATTATTACGGTACAGAAGTTATTAGAAGATACTAGTGAACCGTTTTAGGGCGAATTGTACTTAGCTTCTTTTTAATCAACTCCGAACGATCCAAGAGATCTTTTTGAGGGATCCAACATATTTACATCAAATGTACCAGTTCGAAAAGGATGTTGCACATTTTTTCGAAAAGTAGAGATCTTTATGAAAGAACAATTTAAACAAATGATTTCTACAAAATTTTGGTCTCTGTAAAATCATACAAAAATGCTTGGTTTGGGAGATGTGATTGGACTTAAAATTTCCTTGAATCATGGTAAGCGGCCAGATTAACTGTCTTCTATGACTTTTAGTATGAAAATACTACCAAAGCCAAAATTCTTCTCAATAAATCTATAGCCGAAATAGAAATACAAGCAGGGCTTTCCTTCTGTTTTGAAAATTCTGTTGACTTTGGCACTGTTCAGAAATTCAGTAGGCTCATACGCATCTTTACATATTCAAATATTATCCGAATACCACTTGAGATCAAGATGGTAAAAAAATCTCAATCGCCCAGCTTTTCAAACAAACAATTCGACTATAACAAGTTTCTAATACCTTCCCGAGCACATGATTGCACAATGCATTTGTCTGCAACATTTGCCACAGTTGAAAAATTGAGATACAAGTTACACTTTGCGATACTTTTTACTTTTTTACTCTCTGATAAACTACATAACCTATCATGATTGATGGCTATCAGGTAAAAGAGGATTGGAAATTCGTGGCAATGGTCCTGGATCGACTGTTCCTATGGATTTTCACGCTGGCCGTGATAGTAGGAACTGCCGGAATAATTCTCCAAGCTCCAACGCTCTACGATACAAGATTGCCAATCGACGTCCGACTATCCGAAATTGCTAGCACCACTGCCAAGCCACACATCGTCACCAGCCTCTGAGCTTCTGCTGCCGTTAATGCATACCTGATTGCCCTATCGTAATCGATCAAAAATCGATTTTTACCGGATCGCACCTGAAAAATGCCTAGTTGATCCACTCGGTCATTATGAAAAGTTTAATGCAGATTTCGAAGTACTCCCATATAACGGTAACTATTCCATACTCCTCAAGACATCAGTACAGACGCCATAACGTTTTTGAACGTCTGTTAATTAGAGACTTTGAATTTAGTGTTCATCTTTCTCGCACTTTCGAAAAATTGCAGGCCTGGAAAGCCTCCTAAAGAAAGAATACCTATATCTATACGCAGGAATTTCCTTGCTCAAATCATAATGGCGTATCACAAATGTCACGAGGTTGTGATCAATTTATGCACATCCTTAACTTGCAGTCGAATCATCTTTGGATTGCATTCGTGTATGTTATGTATGAGGATTTGAGAAGGATAAAGGTGTATTTACGAATATTTTAGATCAACGCGGGCGCGGGCGATCTCTGTCATTTGAAAAGAAAACATCATTCTTGACTCACCTTACAATTTGAAATTGCGCTTACTACAAATGAGACAGAGATGCTAAAATAACTTCGTATAAAAATCAACTGTACAGAGGTCATTGTTGGATTCTTTCCTAAAAGAAAATTATGGAGTCATTGATGGAAACGAACTCATCCAAAGCACAACTTACTCTAATATAATGACATGTATAGCATATTGCAAGGCTGTAGATGAGAGGCAACTTCCCGAGGTGAAGTTACGGAAGCTTCTCGTTTGTTATGAATGTTGATAAAAGATTAAATAACGCGTGAAAAAACTGTTTTCAAAGTAATTGATTATCTGGCAAAGGCTCTCACGGGAGAACATTTTATTATATCTCTAACAAAAACACCATTAATCAAATTATGGTGCATTGGTAGTTCTACATACATATACTACCCTAATATCATGATAAAACGCACGAAAAATCAGGAGCCACACAAATATGTGTAAGAGGTTTCAAACAAAAATCGAGAGACGGAATTCGAAAGTTTTGTCGCTCTCATAGAAAAAAAAGTGTTTCCACCAAACCGTATTTTTATTCATGTCTCTCATTTTTATTGCAGAGATGCTACTTTCTCTCTGGATGGTATCGATGAATCCACACCTTAGCTGAAACAAATGAGGAATATATTTTAAAAATCTCCATCATCCAGTAATGCTCATGTTGAATGAGTGGAGCTCAAAATTCTTTGAATTATAGTAGTGCTCTCTGTTGCCAACACATCTGTGTCCGAAAATGTGTGATTTTCTTTCTAAATTCGTATCTTGCTTATCACTGCGAAGAATGGTGACAAAAATATGAATCAGGAAGGGGAATTCTCTGATGTCGCTCAAGAGTTCTGTTTTACGGGGATGGGTATCACTAGTCAATACTTTTTGTGCATTTTTTGAAGACCTACAAAACATTATATTCGTGATATCTTTTGGTACAATTCAATGTTTCCGAGCTGAAGAGGGGGCAAGGTCGGAAAACGTTGAATATCCACCGATCAAAACAATTGAAGAGCTCTCTTTCGACTTTATTAGATGATTACCTACTACGAGAGAGAAACTTTCTTAGTAGCTAACTGGCGGATCAGCATGAATCCCGTAACCATGACTCAACTCATTCTGGATAAATTTCTGATCCTGTCCACCTCTTTTCTTTTCTTCTAGTCATCAGTTTCAAGTCTCTGGGCGATCTACACCTAGGCATTTTGAGAAGTGGTGCCCTTGTCTCTATATATCGTTTGATAATGATCTGAGTTCGAAAATTACTCCATTGGAATTCTTTGGGGATGATCCTAAAATAAGAAAAGGTCTATAATGGAAAAATACTACACCAAGTTTGACGATTATAATATATAATTTTTTGGATGGCGAGATATATTCCTCCCCCCCTTTCCCGAGCCCTTTCCCTTGAAGACCTTCACCAGATAATCATGATAGCTTAAAAATTGACTTCTGAAAAGTAATTAATATATTACTGTCTAAAAATGTTTTATAATAGAATACAACTTCTATTCTGTAAAGCCTACACCAGAGGGGGCCACGGTATTTCCTCCATATTATAGAAATAAATAATCATACTCTCAAAATGTGAGTGTACGAGGTGAACGTTAGGAATGTCTGTGCTAGTGTGAATAATTCAAAGTTCATACGTGCTCATGTTCTAAATACATTGTATAAGTCAAATATGAACCCAATTTAGTGTATGTGAGAAGCAAATTACGAAAAATTTGTGTAATTGCGAATTTTTATGTTTAGAAAAACGAAAATGCCAAGTAATTATTTGTATGTTGATAAAAAAGAGGATCACTATATATAACTCTTCCATTCTCGCAACGGACTTATATCATCATAAAAAATACATTTAGCATTATTCTATTACAGTATTACTCACCAAAATGAATGGAACACGGGTTACTTCATTAAAACAGCGATTACTCGGGCGTCCTTGGGTCTACGGCAATTTTACAAAAGGCATTCGAAAGATGAGAAAAAATCTATCAATTCATGACCTTTGAAATATTTTTTGCCGTAAAATTCATGGTTTCAATGGGCTCCGCAAAGTGAAAAGTTCTTCATTTCAATCAATCATCGATCATTTATCGGGAAACCACGATAGAGTGAAAATCCTTGCGGGATCTCATAGATCTTTTCAAGACCTTCAAAATCTTTTTTTTATACATTAGTCTACGGTTTTTTGCACCCGAGTTACAAGCGATCAAGTGAGAGCAAATTCACACGTTGAGGGTAGCGGAGATGCAAAAAATTGCCTAATCACCGATTTTGACGTAAAATCTTCTAAAAATTGAAGAGAGCTACAAGATCCCGCAAAGTTTTTTGCGCTATCATAATTTCCCAATAAATGATCGATGATTGATTGAAATGAAGAATTTTTCCCTTTGCGGAGCCCATTGTAACCATGAATTTCACGGCAAAAAATATTTGAAAGGACATGAATTGATAGATTTTTTTCTCATCTTTCAAATGCTTTTTTCAAAATTGCCGTAGACCCAAGGATGTCCGAGTAATCGCTGTTTTAGTGGAGGAATCCGTGTTCCATTTATTTTGGTGGGTACTGTATATTAATTGCTATTTGATGAAAGCATCGGTTCAAACTCAATTTAACAATATCTTCAGAAGTTTATCAATTCTAGATCTCACATGATACGTTTTCTATTGCAATGCATCCCTTGAAATATTTTCTGTGATGATAACGTATGTTTATTCAATATTCTAACTCTAAAAGTAATCACAAGGATTTCGTTAAGGAAACGTTTCCAGACTATAGTTTTATTCTAATTTCCGAAGAATTTTCCCTGCAATTTTCAGAACTATCTAATTGACAGGATAATTTTCTCGACTTTTCTATACTATGATTGTTTACTCAAGATACGGTAGTTGAATTATATGTAGCATTAAAAGCCTCAAATCATTGTCAAATCTTCAACATATTTGTATGGAACTACTGCGAGCAAATGATGAAATAAAAATTCGCAAATGAATGCAGCAAAGGCAGCGATTTCACTTTGACAGACATTGAGGCGGGCGTTCTTCCAAAGACGAGTTACAATTTACAAAATACAGAATTTCGCAGAGGTCAAAACGCAACAACCTTTGGAATGATAATTGACGGTCAAGTCAATTATCATTCCAAACGGGGTCAACCGTTTCGTTCTCTTGCCTCGAATGAAAATGCTGTACAATTTGAATTGGCTAAGTTTTTTTCTCTGACGATATGACCAGGCCCAAGAATATATGTCTTGCTCGATGTCTTACCTTAAAACTTTGGATTTGTTTCTGTGAACTATGTTGTTGACAACCCGAAAATGATCAGAAGCATCGTGTCTGAGTTCTCAACGTCGAAACCGTAACAAATTCAGAAAAAAAATCAAGGGATCACTATTCCTTTCCCATTTTCATTGAAAACTGGACCGGAATAGAGAAGTGATAAATAATTATGGTAAGAAGACGAGCACGATTGACTCAAAGAGTATGCGGAAGTGTTTTTTATCAATGAAGAAAAATATATAGATCTTATTTGATGAAAAGATAGAATGTACAGTGCGGTGTATACAACGAATAAAGAGATGATTCATGAATAGACATAGTATTATAGATAAAATCGTGAATGTTCATTATGTGTCCAAGTCGGATTGAGCTACGAAATTTTTTCCAATCTACAAAATGAAATTATTGCTGCAATTATAAATTGCTCGTGTAATATTATAATTACGTGTACATGGAAAGAAGTAATATTCACACGAGATGATCAATTTACTATGACACAAATTATGCCAAGAATATTTCAATCCTAACTTCACATGGTATCCTCGTACCTGCAAAATATAAATTCAAGAGCTCATATGAATATTAAGCAAACGATCGTCTACATCACTGTCATAAAAATAAATGTAAGTCAGAAACATTTTGGTCGTCGGCCCAAAGTGAGCATTTGATTTTGAGAGTGGTTCGGTCACAGAGTATATCATGCGCAACCCTAATGAAACATGAAAATCGATCTTATTTTACTATTATGAAGAACAATGAAGTATCGTGGGTCTGACCCTTTCTACGTTTCCTTGAAATTCAAAAGTTCAAGAAAGCTATAAGCTCCAAAATTGGTTGGGACATTTTAACTTTCTCCTGGTGAGTTCGAAACCAACAACTCCAACCTATTACAACATTTTCGAATGCTTATGTCCGATGAAGTATAATTATTTTATCAGGGTCTCCTACTGAACACAAGATGATTAGTTTGATGGATCGAATATTGATGAAGGTGTAACCGGATACGATTCGACACACATCGAATCCGAGGGAAACTTTCATTGGTGTGAAAAAACCGTATTAAACCACAATGGGTCGAAGATTAATCAACTAAAGCAAAGAATTCTGAGGTAAAAAATGGCGCTGAATATTTCAGAATTAATGAGATTCTAAGAACTGCCATAATTAGTAGTTATGTAACTGTCCATATGAATTAAGAATGAAAGCGTAAATTTGACACCGATATACTCGAAGGTATATTATATATATTTGTGAAGAAAATGATACGACGAAAAAATGTATGAAGACTTTTCTAGATTGTTAATATCAATGTTTACTGTGGAATCGTGTTTACAATTGGAAGAAATCAATGATCAATATTGTATTAATCATTGTCTAAGATCGATACAGGACTTGCATTGGTGCTTGCACATTAGGCGATACATAAATAATAGAGATTAACGTATCACGAAAGCCAGATCTACGATTTACTGGATCTTGTTACACGATGGATCACATAAATTATATATTATGCCTTGAATGGTGACTTTATTGTATATTGAAAACGATATGATAGGGGTATATGATTTTGAAAAAAGATGCTTCGATAAGAGACCGAAAAAATCTCGAAAATACGATTAGTTTATCCGCTCAAATGTGAATAAACTGTCTTCCATCCATCGATGAAGTTGATAGTTTATCCGCATCTGCGCGAGCTTGGGGATGTAATGTAGCTCCGGCAACAATTCAAATTGAAAAACATACTTAAGGTAATTTATCGAGGCATCGAGTATATAAAAAAATGAAACTGAATAACAAGTATCTTTCTACATAAGAGGTGTTTATCAATAAAATCAACAAATAAAATTGATTTTTTTAAACCATAGGCTTTTATTTATTCCCTTCTACGCGCAGACTGCAATTTTTGAAGGGATAACAGCATTGAAACTTATCGAATTGTTAGTAATATCTTACAATAAATTGGAGAGAAGTGTCGCTCGGAGCTCAACTTGGGCTGTCAAGGGTTGAGTAATGCATTTTCCACAAATATGTCAAGGACTGTTCAGAAGGTTTGAACCTTGACACAGTACCTACAAAACTCGTTGTATGAAATTCTAGCCTCAAATGCTGCAGAGATACTCGATTAATAAAAAAAGAATTATAACCCTTGCGAGAATTCAATATATAAAAACGGAGACGGCCAAATTGCAAGGCACTTGAGCATTGGAGCAAAGTTTTTTGAGAGAGCTTCCGTCACCCTGCCGTAATCGTCTATATCACCAAACGACATCGTTGACTACACGAAGCTGTACATCTGCTTAATGTCTCCATCACTAGGTGGCAACCATATTCTCTGTTTGCCTCAACAAAATTCAATGTTAAACTTGCATAAACTCGTTCTGCATTAGAGGCATGTAATTGTATGGATGAAGCTTTTTAATGCGCGATCATGATATCATACCACCACTCACTTAACGCACGGCCACATTACATTCAACACACTACCGATCAATACAACTCAACCAATACCTTTAATTATCGTGTTTTTGGACTAGTACTTGAATACATACTTCGCATGAATATATCGAGGTAAGAGGTGCTTGTATCTGAACTACATCCTCAATAATGACGTATACACAGTAATCATTCGAGACAGATCACGCTCACAATATCAAGTAGAGGCTCCGAACATAATCTTCGAGATCAAGTTTCCATCAGATGAGTATGAATTAGTGACGATTAAATTGAACACTCAAGTATTCCGGTGACTATGAACTTGAGATAGCTCTCAGGATGCATGCGTATTCATTTACTCCTTCGAAATATCTTGTGAACTCGCAATACTTCATTAACGGTTAAGTAATGATGTTGATCGGGTTCACACGTTTCCCTATAAGAACCTGCGGATTCATTGTGTTATCCTGATTCTAATGCGTTGTCAGCATTTTGAAATCAGATGAATACACTTCAATTTTCGCAGGTAAGGCATGTTCACAAGGTGAATAATACAATTCTCACATTTTACGACTCTCCAACCCTTGCTCCGGTTCATACAGATTCTTGCTTGTATAGCAACACACCTTTGTCCAATGATCCCAAAAAGATTCAATGAAATGTTTTATTAGAAAGAATAATTCAAGAGCAGATGCAGTATATTCATTCCAAAGCATGTGAATACTTTTGAAAATGTTCTTCTAACAAAAAACTCACAACATCTCGTCTTCATATTACTGCTAGTTTCATGAAAAATCCACATGAGATAATCCATGTTAATGGTAAGTCAACCGTATGGATGTGATCAAAGTATCGTTATCAGAGTATTCCCACATTAAAATATTTGTAAGCACCCAAAGGAAGATGGGATTTTTCATTTGAAAATGGTTCCAAAAAGATCAAGATGTAATGATCTATCAGTTAGGATGTCGAAGCAAAGGCCGATTTGCGGCATCTCGTAAAGTTTCCAAGAGCTGATGAGATGGATAGGATACATTGTCATGATTTCGGGCATATCCACGATACCAAAGAACACTGGTTACATGGGCACAAGTCCCAAGAGTTCGAGCACCAGACATGCATGTGCAAAATAGTATCCCTGAATCATTTCATTCCTGCCCTCATCGATGCCGTCAATTTAGGTTTCGAGCTGGACACTCGACACGGCATCAAATTCTCAGGATTACTTAGCGAATTACGAAACTTTTCAACTGGGAACGCGACACCGACGCGGCCCTTCTAGACGTCGAAAAAGCCTTTGATAGCGTTTGGATAAATAGTCTCTTACGAAAACTCATCGAAGCCGGCATCAACAAAAAACTCATCTTACTCTTGGCCTCATATTTCGAAAATCGGAAATTTAGAGTCAAAAATATTTCAGAACGATTCATTGAGATGCGTCAGAATGCGAATCAATACAAGGAACATCGATTTTTAGCTTTTTTAGAGGGTTTCCAGGCTGCCCCAAAACATAGGGGGCGACTTCGGGACCTAAAAACTATTGCTTTCCTCATAGTTTGGGGTTAGAAACTGGAGGAAATTGCTTCCGGGGCCATACCTGACAAGGGCCGATTCACCATGCTATCCGCCCAGTCCCTTTCAAGCAATGGATTCTATTAACACCTTTCAGAAGCCGTCCAGAAAAGTTTCAGTAGAAGTTTTTCAAGGCCGGTTCCATCGACACCCACACAACATGGAAATATTTCATAGGAAGTGTAATATAGTGGTGCAAGGATATCGAGAGCTATAAATAACAAGACGATTACTAAAGTAGAAACTAGGCTCCTTTATTGTAACAGTGCTCCGTGTGAGCGTCTGAGCCGAACTGCCCCAGCTCTTACATCATCAAACAGGCGTACATGCGCGCGGCGCTAGTTGTCTAGTGTTACATTTGTGTTAGTGTGTCGATGCGGCTACACTACACTCCCCGACCTCAAGCTGAAAGCTATCTGGCCGATAAAAGATGATGGCTACAAATCTAGTTTTACAGGTTTTTTGACATCACGTTTAGGTCGCAAGTTGACATCGAGATTGTTCGCCGTTTTAGGTTTTACATTGTCAGATTCATTTTCTACGATTTGGGTTGTGCCAGCAGTATTTTTTTCTTGGGAGGTTCTAGCTTCAGGTAGGCCTCCTTCGTTTCTAATACTAGGTGGCTCTTTTGGAATAGAATCGACATTTTCACCCAACCTGCTATCTCCGCCTCCCCGAGTCTGAGAACTATTCGGTTTGTATAGAGATTCATCATAGAAAAATTTGTTCTCAGGATCATATAAGTTCTGAGCTTTGCGAATTTGGTCTAAATGTCTCTTCCATTTTAAATTATCATCGAGCGTTTGACAAATGTAGTTTCTTGCTCCTAAACATTCAACAACCTTTGCTTTGACCCAGGTGGGCTTACTTGGCATACGGAAATCTCTGACCCATACCTCATCGTTCACTGCAAATGTCAGATTTCTGTGGCCTGAGTAATTTTTTACTTGTCTCTCCATATTTTTCTCCACCAAGTTAGATTTTAGTAGATCAAACGGGGTTCTGACGCATCTATTCAACATTAGTTTGCTAGGAGGTTCTCCCGTAGTACTGTGAGGTGCTGTTCTGTATGAGAAAAGGTATCTTTGAATCAAGACCTCTACTTTTACATGGGAATTCTTCGGGTCATTCAAGGCTTTAGAAAGTGCTACTTTGAACGATTTTACTCCATTTTCCGCCGCGCCGTTCGTGGACGGATGATACGGGGCCGACGTGACGTGCTTAATACCATTTTTTTCGCAAAATTTCTCAAATTCTTCAGAGACTAGCTGTTTACCGTTATCTGAAATAATCTTTTCCGGCATTCCATAACGCGCACAATATTCTCTCAGTTTGTTTACTGTGCTCTCTGAGTCCATTTTGATCATTTCATATATTTCAGGCCACTTGGAATACGAGTCTACTATAATTAAGTGGTCTGATTACAACTAGAGCATGCATTGGCAAAATTTTCAATCTGCTTATCTAGATTAGGCCACCAAAAATACTGACGAGCTACAGCTTTCATTTTACTTGAACCTAGATGTGCATTGTGTAATTCGTTCAATAAATCCAGGCGATACTTGTCTGGGATTATAACTCGATAACCCCACATGAGGATATCTTGTTCGATGCTCAACTCCTCCGCTCTCACTAAATAAGGTTTCAAATCGATCTCTACTTCGTTTGGCCAACCGTGCCTCACAAAATCAAAAACTTTGCTCAAAATGGGGTCTTTTCTAGTTTCAATGCGGATTTGCTTTGCACAAACTGGTAATTTGTCTTCAACTATAAAATTAAAATAGTCACAATCATCATTTTCGCACTCATTCGACTTTACAAGTTTCAGCGGCAACCGCGACAAACCATCAGCTCCCGCATCCTTACTACCATTCACATATTGTAGAGTGTAATTGAATCCACAAAGAAATTGGGCCCACCTCTGAATTCGCCCTGCTGCCATTTGGGGGATTCCTTTGTTCTCACCAAATAGTGCCTGTAAGGGCTTATGATCGGATTGAAGTATAAAATGCCTGCCCTTCAAATATTGGTAAAATTTCTTAACTGCCCAGTAAATGGCAAGAGCTTCTTTATGAACAACAGAATAATTTGTTTCGGCTTTGGACAACGTCCTTGATGCATAACAAATAGGTTTTTCTTGGCCATCAGGGTAAACGTGCAAAAGCACCGCGCCTATGCCGGCGTTAGAGGCGTCGCATGCTAATTTGACTGGTAATTTCGGGTTGTAGTGGACTAAGACTTTTTCTGAAGTTAATTCTTTCTTAACGGCCTCGAATGCGTCTTGACATTCCTTTGTCCAACGAAAATCAACATTCTTTTGTAGAAGTTTGTATACCGGACTTAAGATAGATGATAACTTAGGTATGAACTTTCCGTAATAGTTTACCATGCCAAGAAAAGCCTGAGTTTGTGCAACGTCTGCTGGACTAGTCATTGCCGAGATTGCTTGTACTTTTTCTGGGCATTTTCTGAGGCCCTCTTTGTCAATGATATGACCTAAATATACAACTCGTGGCTGAAGGAATTTACATTTTTTGAACTTGAGTTTAAAACCGCTCTCTTTCAAACGCACAAAAACAGCTCTGAGGTTTTCCAAATGTTCTTTTCTATTCTTGCCCGTGACTATGACATCATCAAAGAAACTTTTACATTTTTTGATTCCTAGCAGAGTCTTATCTACTTCTTCTTGGAAAATAGGACCGGCCGGGGATGAACCGAAGGATAATCTTGTGACAAGAAAAACACCTCTGTGGGTAGACCATGCCAATAATTCGGCTGTTTCATCGTCCACTTCTAGCTGATTATATGCTCTGTCTAGATCTAAAACTGTATACTCCTCTCCTCCTTCTAAAGCCGTGAAAAATTCTTCAATTCTCGGGATGGGGTAATCATGATTGGCTAGAAAAGGGTTGATAGTTACCTTATAGTTTGCACATACTCTGATCGTGCCATCCGATTTTAAAATTGGGACAAGGGGAGTGCCCCATTTGCAAGTCGGTACTTTCACGAGGACCTTTAGATTTTGTAAAAAATCAATTTCGTCATCGACCTGTTCTCTGAACGCGAAAGGTATTGGGATGGGTTTCTTGAAAATCGGTATGACGTTTTCTTTCAACGATAAATGGACTTTACGACCAGTGTATTTACCTAACTTGCCGTCGAACAATACGTCGAATTCACTAATCATCAAATCAATGTCTGAATCAGAGGTGATGTGGTCTAAACCCGAAACGTTCACGTCAAAAATTTTCATCAGATCTCTGCCAAAGAGGCTGATTGGTGCTTTTTCTTTAACAATAATAAATTTACATTTGCACGATACGTTCTTGTAAACGGCCGTGGCTTCGGTCTCACCTAGGGCTGTCAGTGTATTATTATCGTAAGTACGCAAAACTCTACTACAATTCTTTATAGGGCAATGACTCAGACTTTTTTCGTACACGTGGAAAGGAATGACTGATCTGCCCGCTCCGCAATCGATTTCCATCGGTATAACCGCGTTGTCGATTTTAACTTCTACTATGATTGGAGGGACGACAGAGTCTTGAGTGAAACTCACATTGTACATATCGATTTCAGAATCAACGGACTTATCCCCACTATAATCAAGAACGTCTACAAAATTTGCGTTGCCTTTCAAATCGGCTTTTTTACACACTCGGGCTAAATGCCCCACTTCGCCACACTTGTTGCACTTGTACTCCTTGAATTTGCACCTTGAAAAACTGTGGTTCAACCCACCACAATGATTGCAACTTCTTGGAGATGACTTGTGCTGATGCTGTTGTTGAGACTGCTGTATCGTGGCTTGTTGTGCTGCTTGGTTCGCCGGAACGCCGCTGCTCTTCTTCGAAACGCTCGTACTCTGTTTGGTGTTGGTAAGCCGGTGCACGCTCGCTGATTCTGCAGGCTTTGGAAGCGTTGCTTCTTTCTTGCGAGCCACGCGGACTATTTCATCTAACGATGTAGTGTGCTCTTCCTCGCACACTCGATCCAAGATTTTGCCCGCCAACAAGCCCGTAACGAACTTGTCTTTGATGCGACTTTCTAAATCGTCTCCAAATTTGCACTTTATTGCTCCTCTTTTCACTCGCGCGTACCAGGACATAATAGCTTCATTAGATTCTTGTTGGAGCTCGTAAAACTGTTTGCGTTCCATAAAGACGGAAAACGTGGGGGAAAAATACTTCTTAAGAATCGCGCATAATTCTGCGTACGGTTTATCGCTGGGCGCTTGAGGGAAACACAGATCTCTCAAAGTTGCGTATACTCGTGCTCCGATTACTGTGGTCAAAACTGCTGCTTTGCGCTCGCCAACTACGTGGTTTGCTGTAAAGTACTGTTCAAGACGCTCGTAGTAAATTTCCCAGTCGCCATCCGGGTCGAATTCCTCGATCTGCCCTATGCCCGCGCTTACCCCTAAAAACTGTTGCGGTCGACTCTCAACAGGTAGCTGCGAGTTGGCTGAGTTGATGAAAATAACGGCTCCCGTCGATGTTTGGACGAACTCTTGCCCTTCGGCCGTCATGAACGTCCCGCGCTCGGTTTGTCCTGCCGACGTGATACTAAACGTTGCTGTAACACCTGTAACTCCTCCGGTACTCGTGACGGAGTCTGATGTGGTGCTCGCTGTAGCCATCGGTATTGGCCACGCGTACGGGCTTCTTGGTCGCCCTAACTGCAATAGTGCTCCGACTGCTTCGGCCGTCGGATCAGGCGGCGTTCGATAACCGTAGTCGTCGTCGCTGTCTACGTCGCTCATCACCACATGGACGAGTTAAATTTCACTTACGCCCCATTGGCGAAAAATGTTCACTTGTGTAGCCGAGCGGATTCACTAACTTCGCGCTCGGTCACCACAGTTTGTTCACTGGCTACCCGATCTTTGCACGCACGTTTTTGCACGCTTCGGAGCACGTTTTCCGACAACGTCGCTCTTTTATTTCACTGCTATACCGCGTCACTAATGAGTTTATCCTCGTCGCCAAATGTAATATAGTGGTGCAAGGATATCGAGAGCTATAAATAACAAGACGATTACTAAAGTAGAAACTAGGCTCCTTTATTGTAACAGTGCTCCGTGTGAGCGTCTGAGCCGAACTGCCCCAGCTCTTACATCATCAAACAGGCGTACATGCGCGCGGCGCTAGTTGTCTAGTGTTACATTTGTGTTAGTGTGTCGATGCGGATACACTACAGGAAGATTCAGAGAAATATTTCAGTCTGATCTTCCGGGAATCTTGCGGGGATATTGCAAAAGATATTCCATAATGTTCCGTTGCAATGTTTCGGAGTAATCTTCCCGTGAGCTCCCGGGAATATTTCAAAGAATTCCATCCTCAATCTTTCAGCAACCTTGCACTGAAATATTCCTGCAAGATTCGTGCAACATTTCTGAAAGATTCCATGCAATATTCTGTGAAAAATATGTCACCGACATGTTTCTACGATATCAGAGGCAATGTTCCATCATGATGACGAATTCGCAAAATTTCGTGAGAGGATCTGCTAGGTTTCAAGGATTGCAGGATTGTCAGCGAGTACCTGGAGAATGGTTCAAACAGGATTGAATGAATATCGTGCATACAATTCTCTGATGATCGCTTTATACATCATGAAGAACCACAAAGATTTGCGATGATTTCCAAAATTCATCCTCTCGTTATTCTGGAGCCTTTTTCGTCTGTGCAACATCCCCCTAATTCAGGAGATAAACATTGTGTCATAGGTACGCGGTAGCCATGCAACTCGGCCGTGGAGTTTTATTCACATCTTACGTGAATACTGTCATTATGTCACGAAATTTGAGATAAGTTGTTGAGTTATTGTTATTGTATAATTTACACTCGACAGCTTGTCATTTAGCCGAAATAATGAGAGTATTGCTGGGAATAGGAACTGCTGGACCGTCGGTACCTCCGCTGTTATATAGGTTTATTAAATTCCTAACTTGTTTAAATCTTCTTTGAATTCAGTCTAATCACGAGTCGTCACATATAAATGAAGCCATCATAATAATAGGTTTGTGGAAGCTCTCTGACTATTTCTTGGGAACATTTCACAGGTAATCTCCCAGGAATCTTGCACTGAGATGTTGTGTACATATTTCTTGGGAACATTCCACAGGTAATCTCCCAGGAATCTTGCACTGAGATGTTGTTGATAGATCCTCGCAAGCTTCCTAAAATCTTTTAGAGCAAAACTATGTGACGTTGTACTGCATATTAATAACGAAAACCGTTACAACCGAGGTAACAACATATTATGCTGTTAAAGTATTGCGAGGAGTAATTCTTAACGACTTGAATCTGTGGGATATGACATATGAATATTGCGGTGGAGCATTCTGGGAATCTTTCAGAAACATTGCAGTGGAATAGATTGTAGGAAACGTCCAGAAACATTGCAGTGGAAGATTGTAGGAATCTTCCAGAAACATTGCAGTGAAAGATTGTCGGAATCTTCCAGGTACATTTCAATGGAAAATTCTGTTCCCACTAGATGTCGCATAGCACACTTTAGTTCTCAAATGTTGTTCTTATAAATTATATGGTTTTTGGAAAACTATCTATCAGGAAATTTGATGGTAGTATCAAATGATCTGTCATGTGTGATGATATACCCAGGACCAGCTATGCATAATAGTCTGTAAATGATACGTGAGAATTATTTGAAGATGCGTAAAGGCTTTCTCGCAAGCGTTCACAATAGACGCTGGTTAGTATATAAGACAGGAGGACGGCTCATCGGTTAGGAGTCGCGTACATCGAAGAGTTCATAAAACCTGGATAAATCTAACGTGAAGCTTTGGATTCAACGTCACGATGGTGTTGGAGTACGAGTCAGAATGATGAAGTCATGCATTAGAATGATTAAGAAACTTATTAAGCAAAATATGGATTCCACAGACAGAAAGTTCACGCATATATTTTTGTGAGATTTCATGAAATCTTGCAGGAACATTTCACTGAAATATTTCAATGAAATTTTTCTGAAAGCTTCCCGAAATATTCCCGGCAATATTTCATGAAATCTTGCAGAAAGGTGTCTGAAGTGGGACATATATTTATTGAGGGAAGCTTTCAGTGAAATCTTTCTGAAAGATTCCCGGGTTTTCCTGAAAACTTGCAGGAAGGTTTCTGAAAGATTCTCATGCTGTGTGGGGCAGCCTTCCGAAATCATCCAGAAACCTTCCGTTGAAATATTCAAACAATGGACTCCGTCGGCACCTTTCAGAAGCCTCTCAGAAAGCTTTCAGTAAAAGTTTCCAAGGACCGGCTCCATCGACAGCTGTCTGCAACTTTTCAGAAACCTCTCAGCGGAAGCTTGGAGTAGCTGCCCGTAGTCGTTTACTTCAGAAACCTGTTAGTGACAACTGCTGGATCCCTTTCAGGATAGTTCTCACAAAGGTTTTCTAGAAAGCTTGTAGCAATCTTTACGAAAATCCTCTAAGGAATCCTCTCCTGAAAGGTGTACAACAACTTCCGTTGAGAACTTGCGGAAAATTCAGTGGAAAGGGACATAGTTAACTTTCCGAAAGCTCTCCATGAAAAGCTTTTGGGAGTGGAATTTTTAGGATAATTGGTATCCGACTCCAAAGTCTGGCGAATTTTTCCAGATATGCAAACTCAAATCACAAAAATGCCCAAATCGGTCAAACATTTTCCCAGACTTCCGGCGATATAAGATATTTCCGACTTGATCTCGGGTGATGTCTGGTACGACTAGCCAGACTAACAGCGTGATGAACGAAAAGTCTCGCATAGTTCGGTAAGCCACATAGTTTTCGAGACTATTCCGAAGACATATTTTACCATCAGACTTCTGCAAGACGTTCTTTTTTACACGGGTCTATCTTCAAAATAACTTTCTAAACATTAATTAAGTAACTGTAGATCTCACATATTCTTGGGCCTCCATATTGAGCCTCGCGACTACATAGTGAGCTCCTCAGCATGCATAACAACTTCTGCGCTATCAAATATCTTCGAGGGGGTGACCATAAGCATGCTCGTAACTTTTGAGATCGATCGTAATTGATTTTCAATTTTAATTCAACTTTTTGGACGGCATAGTTAGACCGAAAATTCAGTAATTCGGAAAAAGGGCGTAACTGCAATTTGTTAAGTGGCTGTAAATCATGGAATTGACTCTAATCCTCCAATTCTTAGACAGATATTTTGAGGATCCCATCCTCCTTGAAATAGGCCAGGTTATTTCACCCAATCATGCCTCTGGCAACTTTGGTCAAGTATTTAACAATTTTCTCAAAATAACCCCTTTTGATAACCTTTTTCCACGCACCCCCTCAATTTTGTAAAAAGGTGCTTCGATAACTGAACGGAAAAATCTTGAAAATGCGATTAATTCATCCGCGCACATGCGAATAATAATACTGTCTTTTATCCATCGATGAAGGTGATGGTTCATCCATATTTGGGAATGGAAAATTAGTTTGTCTCTTGAAGAATTCAAATTGAAGAATATACTCAAGGTAAATCGAGGCATAGAGCACATGAAAGAGTGAAACTGAATAACAAGTAGCTTCCTACATAAGGAATGCTCATTAAAATCAACAAATAAAATCGATTTTTTCAAGTAAAGGCTCTCATTTATTCTCCTACACGCAGATTGTGATTTTCGAAGGGATAAGAGCACCGAAATGAATCGACTAGTAATATTTTACAATAATATAAAAGAAAGTACCCCTTCAAGCTGAACTTTGACATCCGAGATATAAGTAATGCATTTCTTCTTCTTTAAAAAGTAATGCAAAAGTAATGCATTTCTGACTAATCTGTCAGGAAGTGTGATTCTTGACACTGTATGTATACGTGTGAATATTTCCTCCTTTTCACGTTAGAGAGAAATATCGTCAAGGAAACCCGTGGATTCCAACTTTTCATTCATCATTCTACAGAAGTATAAATTATACGTAAATTCGTGTTGAGTGATTCAACGAATAGGTTTTGGCTCTATCATTCTATATTTTTTGACGATTTGATGGACAGTGGATAAAATTTTTCATGCATATTTAGACTATGGAAGGGTTTAAATGAGATAAATCATCGTATATTATAACTAAGCTTCTATTTACTTGAAAAAAATACTATTTACATTGCACAAACTGGAACCAGTCTTGCGTACTTTTCATAATTAGTATCATGAAGCGGGGGACATCGTAGAGAGGAAGGTTCTGAGGAGAAATCGAGAATCTTTATATAATTTCTTCTGATATTAAACTGTTTCGCTTCTTATTGACTCCATCCTCAATTACAGATACTTGATCTAAAATTTTAATCTCATCCCTTCAATCCAGACAATTTTTTGTACAGCGTTTCGACACTACTCTCCGACTCCTTTGCAACAATTCGCAAAGAGCTATCACCTTGTGAATACCCCTGGACGAAACATTTGTCCTCATCTCCTCTGTTGAGTATCAAGGATTGATAATAATTGGTAAAGGAAG
The DNA here is from genome assembly GCA_029851415.1 of Eretmocerus hayati. NCBI lineage: Eukaryota > Metazoa > Arthropoda > Insecta > Hymenoptera > Aphelinidae > Eretmocerus > Eretmocerus hayati. Next base: position 5,694,009 of record CM056742.1, read on the forward strand.
TATGCTGTGCGACGTGGATTACAGGGAAACTCATTCTATGTATAGTTCATTTCATAACCAAAAAAAAAATATATCCTGGTACTAGCTACAAAACTTGGTAATTTTGAATAATGATCACCCGGGGAAGGATTTGTAATTCAAAAATGACAGTTTAACAAGTTCAGTAGAGGATCAAAGTAGAATGATTATTTCGACAGAATCTGTGTATACAGAATTCCTGTTTAGATTTTAGTTGGGAAACAAACAAATCAATGCAGTCTTGTGAAATATTGCTCAATTTCTTTAAGAATTGAAATAACAACTGAAATCAAAATTTCATCAAAAAATCCCCTCATTTGGTGCGTGCGGTGCAGTTTCAAGATCACGTTGCATTCTTCCATCTCGAATTCAAGGCCAAAGCTATAATTTTGTTACTTCTTCGTGTTAGTATCAAAATCGACGAAAATCTTCAAGTGGTCCTATTTAAGGCAATGTTGCTGAAACATGAGCTAGTTCATTACACTGATGATCTTGATGCCAGGTGCTTATATGATTACCAAAATTTGACATTATTTTAGAATTCTTGAAAAATCTATGAGAATATATCAAGACTGAGAAGATATCACAAGTTTGCAGCTTCAATGTAATTCATGAGGCATCTTCATCAAGCCGCCATATCTTCATATAAACGTCCAGTATAAGAATATTTGTTATGCCTTTCAAGCTTTTTTACTGTTTAAAGACAACTATTTGTCACGATCAGAATCTCGAGCAACATTCTTCACGACCCACATATTTTCGATGACATATTTTTAGTATAAAAGTATACATTTTGAGGATTGGAAGATCACTTCTATACAAATTACAACTTTTACAAATTACCTGTTATCTCACAGTCTCCACCAATTCGAACTCAATGAATGATTACATACTGAGATTACATTTTGTGCTTGACACGTATAAAACAGGCGACTGCGGATATTCATTTTGTAAATTATGCTTCAAGGATGGACGCGTTGTATTCGCTTTGAGACAGTGGAATACATGACAGAGATTAGGGAAAATAGTAGTATAGATTGATGTAAATAAATGATCAGTCTAATTCAATCTTCTTTAACATTTCCCAGAAGATAGTCATAATGATTTCAAAGCCGAAACTAGATATTACAAGACGATATGCCAGTTAGAGCGTTTGCATTTTAGATTACTTGAATGTCTGTCCACTTTTCCCATGAGGGAATGGACGAAAATCCATGATGCAAGTCACTATTTTTGGTCTTAGTGATGTGCGTCTCCTAATCAGTCAAAAAGAACAAAACAATGATTAAAACATTGATGAAATAATTTTTATGATACAAATATCACAGTCAGGATCATGACTGAATAAATTATTCAATGTTCGATTCAATTGACTTGATATCGATTTAGAGCTTTGTCAAAATTTCAAATGGATCATCATAACATTAGTTAATGCGCGTAAAATGATGCGCAAACGATATAAGATACGCAAAATAAGGATTCAGGCACACTTATCCACATAGGTTGTATCCACTCATGTAGAATTTTAGTCAATAAAGCCCTATAGTGAAGCGAAAATCCTCCGAAATCTTGCAATATACTCAACTATAGTTGCGGCTCTACACCGATCAATTTAAAGGATAAAAGTTAGGAAAAAATCATCAATTAATGAAAATCATCTCTATGACAAAAGTGATCGAGCTGTATAATTTTTCTATAACATTTTCAGGATGAAGATTGTCCTTCACATAAGCAATTTAATAAACCATTAAACTGATCACTAAGCTTAAATTGATTACGGTGTTAAAAGCCTAGACTCTAGTAACAGATACATCTTTCATACATCATTAATCATAGTTCAGCGTGTATGAGATCTTATTCTGCTCACTGTAAATATATTTCAACATGATTATTTAAAATCGACATCTACGATTGATCACTTGTCCATGATTATCTAAACTACTTATTCCTTAAAATGATTAATTGCCTGTGGTAGTCTTTGTCGGGATGAAGTAGAAGATACCAAAGACATTAACAAAAATTGATCAAAATTTGCTCCCGCAAATCAAATTTTCAAGTTTGGCATAACTTGATATAATCAATTAAAATTGATTATTCACTCAACAATGTCAGCAAATACGCTAGCGTAGAGTATTATACACCGGACAGAGAGCAAGTCTAAAATAATTATCATTTTATCTCCTATAGCTTGAATGCCCTGTCCAACTCCTTCTCCCTCCAAAATTTTTTTTCGTTCGTTCTATTCATCTTCCTCTGTATTCCCGATTGACGAGCGTCGTAGTAATCATCGAGCTTCCTTTGCTGTTAATTTGTCTATAAGCTCTTGAAGGGGAGCCAGCTCCCGCCGTTCAATTAGAGTGAATTCCTTGAAATAAGATTACATTCAATTAGATAACGAGTCAAGGCCTCAGTATTGCGACTAACTTTTTAAACTAACGCACTTATTTCCCAAGATTCCAAAAATGGTTCAGCTTCAGTATGTTAACTAACATCCATATCATGGTGACAGAGTGTCTACAAACGGAAGATCGTCAAATTTCCGATGAATATCTGACTTTTTACGATGATCCTAACAAAAACCCCGAGTACTTTTAAAAAATCGTGCGGTCGAACAGGCTTTTTAGCAAGACGTTTTTACATTGATACGATCCAATAAATTATTAGCTGAATATTAGTTATAAGGATCCAATAAATTACTGAGTATTTATCAAATTTCTATGAGACTATTTATATTTTTCTCCAAAAGTGAACGACATTACAATTACAACAGAATCATCAACTCTATTCGACAACAGAGGAAGATTCTATCACTCATAATTATGGTGATAGAGCGTGCTGTATTTTGAAAAATAAATTTCAATTCCATTTGAAAATGGGGGGAACATGAGTGGCAATATAATTCAAATGAAGAATAATTTAGATCAGACACTCTCAGAGAGGATCCATTTCCTACTCAGAATAGACATTTTCTCATCGATTTGAGCGGTTACTCTGTAAGGCTGCATTTTCACGCTGGCGATTTTTCGCCGCGGCGAGCGATCTTCACCATTGGTGTGAGAGAGAACGACTGATACAACTTTCTCTCTCATACCAATGACGAAGATCGCTCGCCGCGGCGAAAAACCGCTAGCGTGAAAATGCAGCCTAATACTTCAGAAATTCATTCTTCGCTGTTTTGGCGATTCTTCAGAGACGGTCCGCTTCAGCAGCCTGATGAAAGGTGCCGCGAGCAGCCGAAATAGTATGAATTTTGCGACGATGACGCGCAAGACCCGCGTGCCGCTGTTTCGGTCGAGAGTCGCTCGTACAGTAGGGTGGGCCGAAAAATAGAAATTTTTGAAAACCCTTTTCCTGGGGTTAAAATCTTTGCCATTTTACTCGTAGATGAAACAAAAAATGTATTGGGATTTCTAGAAAGAGATTTCAGATTCGAGCAAAACCCCTGTAGTATTTCAAAACATAGAGAAAAAAATGTCATTTTTATATTATTTTTTGAAGCAAAATTACAGCGTGCGGGGCCTACCCGATAGTGCCACACAATTATCAAACAATATTTTCTTACGTATTTTTGACCGTAGAAACCGAAAATCTATTCCGCTCAAGCCTCAGAAGTTATGGGTCTTTACAAATTGCAAGATACCGATAAGAGTGGAAAAACGACAATTTTTCGGGAAACGCCTCATTTCAGTGAAATTGATAACTTCCCTCGAAGTTTGGTTCAATCGACCAAAAATAATTACACACTATCTTTTCTTACGTATTCTAACCAGCTGAAAATGATCCCGGTGGTTTTACAATGCTAGGGTGAATTAGCTGTGAGCAAATGATGACGGTCGGTTTCTGTCATATCTTATGTATGGAGCTGCCCCACCCTCGTGCATGGGTTTCGACAAATCTACATATTAACTTAGGTATTTCGAGGGCAAAAACGGCGGGAGTCGGGATTTGGACCAAAAATTGGGACATCTATATTTCAATAGAATACACTAGAAATCATCGTTAGACTCATCATATTTGGTCATTTCATATGAATGTGAGGTCAGGACATTAAATGCATAAGTTATCTCAGAATCACCCATATCCCCATCTGCTCATAGCAAATCTTTTACCAATCTTAGTTTTCTTAAACTATCGGGATCGTTTTCAGCAGGTCAAAATACGTAATAAAACAGTAGGTAATGATTTTTGGTTGATTGAAACTAATTTCATGGGAAGTTATCGATTTCACAGAAATTTGGCGTTTTCCGAAAAAGTATCGCTCTTGATCTCTCTTGTCGGTATTTTGCTACTGACTAGGCCCTTTAGCTTTAAAGCCTCAAGCGGGTCTGGTTTCCGATTTCAACGGTCAAAATACGCAAGAGAAACATTGCTTGACTAATGTTTGGCGCCTCTCGGTAGGCTCTGCACGCTGTCACTTTGATTTTAAAAACAAAGTAGAATGACGTTTTTACACTATTTTTTAGCAAATTTCAGAGATTTTGTTAGAATCTCAGATCTTTTTCCAAAATCTTAAAAAAAAAAAAAAATGTCCTCCATATTCGTGCAAAGTAGCTAAAATTGAGACCCCAGGAGCAACAATTTTCAAAAATGTCTAGTTTTTGGCCCACTCTATTGCACAGTATCATAATCCTCCATCATTTCCGATGGTTTCAAGAAAATGAGCTGAGTTTACGAAGAATTTCCGATAAAATATTACTTAAAGTTTTCGATGAATTCCCGACTTTTTCCTTTGTAGACACCATGTGGTTAATAGGAAGAAATAGTTACATTATTGCTTGGCAACTTAACATTGGAACATCCGACGAACTCATGTGGCAGGGCAGCATAAACATTTTGCTAATAAAGTTGATTTTGCTTGAACTATAAATAACTCTTACCTGAACAAAGAAAATGAAGTGTTTGAAAGATGTATTCAAATGAGCTTCCTCGCCAAGCTGAACAACCTCACTGAAGTGTTGGTGGTAAATATGTGCATAAACACGAAACAGTCGCTTTAGAATTGTTTTTGCAATGGATAGAAAATTCTTAGGAAATGGAACACCTGAAAAGAGAAATTTATCTCATCAAGCAAATAGTTTATTTTACATTGCTCTTGAATGTTGTGATCAAAACCAAACTTCACCTATTTTTGAAGGGAAGAGCGTTTCATCATCCAACTGATCTTGTACCCATGTCATGAGATAGTCAATGTATTTTGGGGCAGAGCATTTGATTGGTTTCTTCACAGTGTGTCCATCTGCCCAATGATACTCATATTTTGGACCAGCAGACATGATTGGACAACTATCCTCAGTACAGAATTCTGTTATAGTTCCATACAACATATTGATTTGATTGAAGAAATCCACAGCTGCAAAATATTGATGGATAAAAATCCATAGTTTGAATAATAGTCTAAACTATGGAATGCGAGATGGAATGTAGACTTTCCAAGACGATTTTAGTCAAGAGACTTTGTAACTATTAACAAAATGATACTAAGAATCAGATACTTGATTCAAAAAGAATTTGGTGTATTATTTCAAAACCAAATAATACACCAAATCATACTCACTGTTGACAGCAACCCATTCATTTAAATCTTCCCCCTCGGGAAGCATCACAGCCAAACGAAGATTTCCAGATCCAAGAGTAGCAGCTGCATGTTTCATCAAATCATATTGATGAGTACCCTCTGGAATGTTCTTCTTTGGCTTGAATGTCTTTGAGGAACGGCTTCCACTGAGCATTAAAAGATGTTTCAGCATAACTGACTATACATTAGACATCTAATAGATATTTGCTTTTGTTTTTCTTGTAGAAGAAATTGCGGATATAATATCTATAATATAGGCAGTTGAAAATAAAGTGACGAATCTTAGATAGCATGACTTGTAGTGAATGATCAACTTGGAAGCAGTGAATAGATATACTTGAATATATATATAATGACAGTCTTATCAGTTGTGACTGACACAACTTCCATCCCACCAGAGGCTATCAGCTCATTGAATACAGAGTGTGGATTAATACAAGTTGCTTTGACTCCTCTTAGATTTGAAGAGAGTAAACTCTCCATCTTTCCAATAGCATCGAGATTGAGATCTCAAATGATTGGAATATTGATTTTATACCATTTGGTAAGGACTTGTTAATTTTTTGGCCTTGAGAGGGAAAAAGAGTATTTTGTATTTGGTCATCTTTTTTTTCTTATGTATTAGTCAATCTCATCATTACAGATATCTATGAACAAGCGATACCAAATCTTTGGATTTATCTCAACATTCATCCCTGATCTGAATTATTGAACTGATGTCTCAATTACTCCCTGGTATAATGATAATGAGGAACCAATCACCATTGAGTATGTGATATATCAATCTCAAGCTGAAGATCCAAATTCAAGGTTACAATCCTCATCATACGATCAAGGATCCAAAGTCAAGTTAGTTACCAAATTTTCTTTGTACTCATTGTAAGCAAATCTTTAACATCTGTTGAATTGATTTATCTCTACAAATAAGTCTTTAACTAAGAGATAGTTCTCTAAAGTAATTTTATAAGTTATTTGGTGGGTGGTTATCAGCAAACTTTGACAAGACTATCGAACTTTGATTGGGAGATGGCAAATTACAATGGGTCTGGGATTGACAACTGGAAAGGTCAAATTTGATTCTACCAAAGTAATTCATGATACAAACCACCACACAAGTCGAGTTGTTGACCCACAGGTAAAATTTAAATCTTGGTTTTCAAAGCTTGATTAAAATGAATACTTGTCAAGATTCTGGCACAAAACATAGTGAGATTGAGAATTTGACTTTTTCCCCATGAATGTACCAAGATTGAAACTCAAGGAATATCTGATTTGAATGTGAGTGAGGTTGACATTGACATTTCTCTGCAGAAGTAGTAACTTATGAGGGGCATCTGAGGAGTATCATAATTTGTATGGTCTCTAAGGCATTGATCTTTGTGAGTAAATCTATTCAAAATATCAGCCAAGCAACATGATTGTGCAGGAAGCGTTTGATAAGACAATCAACTGGAATGAATCTTTCTCATGAATCAATCGCGGTGTTCCAAAGATGAGCAACTATATAAGCAGATGAGGTCATTCAAGTGGTAATTGACCAGAGCAATCAAAGTATTGTATTAGAAGGCCACCGTATTGACCATGAGTCAGAAATTTGAAAATCACCGTTTGAAAAAATAATCGGACAGTGAAAAGTCTACGCGCAAATCCAATCAATCAAATTGGTTTTGATACATTGACATGCTAGGAAAATGCATGCATGTAAGAAACGCGAATAAAGGAAAACGGTATCAGTCAACGAGTCATGCCAAGTCAATGCGAGGTGTAGGTAACTGTGGCAAGAAATGAGCGTGAACAGGATGATAACGCGGTTGGGTGTGCAGCAGAGCAGATTATTGTGGCAAGCACGAAATCGTGAGCCTTAAACTTTCCCGACTGCTTCTTTTTCTCTCTCTCTCTTTTGCTCACTGGTAAAGGAAGTTGGACAATCGTCCGTTAGATTTGCAATAAACACGACAATACAGCTAAAAATTCAGAGCACGAAATGCAAGAGCATAATAAGCATTTCTCTATAGATGAATGCACCAGGTATACTCACAAGAGAAAACTCATGGCTGCTGATATATGTCAAGCAGGTACAGGTCACCCTGGAGTGGAGTATCGCTTCACCCCAGTACAATGGACGATAATTTTAGAGGCTGTACTCCCGCAGGCAAGCTGCTCAAGCTGGGCTCACTGGGCGCAACCTGACCAAGGCTCGCCCGGGAGCCAGCGAGTAGCTGCCCGCGAGACAGGTGAACGACACGGCCGTAGCCCTTTTGCAAGGCTGCTATCTTCTTGGCTCTCACTTTTCTTATGGACCGTTGTGCAAAAGACGATGAGACACGAACACGCGGTGGTACCGATGCTCGCCTTCCAGGAGAAGCTCCACATACAAAGGAAAGCTCCATGCATTCATTCCATGCTCGACAGCATCGATCATTAGCAGGACATTTATTGTGAGAGCAGGAGCACAGGTGATTCTTGAACGAAATTGAAGGTGTGATTGAGTGCTAACGAGACATGCTTAATCTATTGTTACACTCCAAAAGGAGCTACTTGGAGCTACTGTTCAACAATAGCGAGATTGAGACGATGGCGAGCCTTCTGCTAGTCGGCATTAAATCAAAATCATGAGGCACACGGGGAACACAGTTTCACTTCACGAAGAAGATGTAAGTATACACAGCACCAGGATCACACCAACTTGTTTAGTCAACACCCGCACTGCACCCCACTGCACCCGCACTGATTCACTTGGATCTTGGATCTGCTTGGATCCATAGAATCCATCGGACCACGACACGATGTCTATCCAGTGCAGCAAAGTTCGGTTTTACACGAGTACAGCCGAACGGCTCCGAATGAACCACCACGCGATGGCTTTCGTTCTTTTCGTTAGTGAGCCTAAAGTACCTACTTTAGGCTCACTACTTTTCGTCATCGATATGATGGACTTGCAATTGGTGCATTTCTTGAGCTATATGTATATTATCCACAGTTTTTCCACGATATTTTGGCCTAGTCATGAAAATACGTACAGTCTTTGGATTGCCATCGAATTCCTCTTGCTTCATTTTGGGATAGGTAAAAGAGTTCCTGCACATATTTCCTTTTTGAAAACGGAATGTAATTATTACCTAAATCGGCGATTATCTCCCTTTAATCGAAATTGCATGGTCCACCGGGTCTGAAGAGATGACAAACCGATTTTTAGCAATCATACTGGAAAAAAATTCCCGCTCATCAGCGGTTGGGTTGGGCGGTTGGCGTTGTCGTATAGCACATCGAATTTGTCACTAAACTTACTAGGCTATAGAGAGAAAACACGCACACACATAATCTTGATCATACATACAGGCACTCACACAATTACACCTATTCAAACTAAAATCCGCGAATTCTAATATGAAAAGTGTAGATATTTTGAAAGCAATAATGGTCACCCAAGAACCCAAGAACCCAAGATCCCAAGATTATTCTAGTAGAACATAGAAGTTTCGAGAATATTATCTAGGCCACGATTTACGTCATCGAATGGAAAGATTCAGCCCAAAAACAAGAGCCTTGAGCTCCCCTAATTTCAATGCCCATATATGGAAATAGACACATCTTGAGCGCGACTCTGTGCACGATCTCATGTGGCTTTCCCAGCGAGTGAATTTTAAAGAAAAGCATGTATAAAAAACTTCAGTAGCGAGGGGTGCCCAACTCAGCGGCTCACTCTCCCACGCTCCAACACATAGAAAGACCGGCACACGTACTGCACTATACCTATATCTACAACACCATAGCTGGAAGAGGGCAGCAGCTCTCGGACTCATCTTCGCTCTCGCTCATCGCAACATCCAGCAGCAGATCCAGCCGCATCAAAATCATCATTACATTACAGCTTTGGCTCTCGTCGCGCTTAGCTGTTGTATTCGGTCTCTCTCTCAAAATATATTGCATCATTTTATTCAACTTCTGATTTTACAATTCATTTATTTTAAATCAATTATCCTTTCGGACTGTTATTTCGTACTTCCCGCTCGTGCCGAAATACCCACGTAACATTGGTGACAGCGGTCTTTTTCGCTGAAATCGGCGAATCGCGATCGGCAGGGCAAATGCCGCGCACACCGCACGAGTTGCGCGTCGAGCGAATTTTCGCAAAGGAAGTGTAGTGTATCTCAACTTTGCGCTCTGAGTAAAATCGCGCGAGTGCATAAACTTTTGGACAATTTTGGAAAGTGCAATTTTTGGAAATGGAGTCGCATCAGATAAATGAACATTCTGACGGAGTATTGCATCATCCGCTGCAACATTGACGCCGCAGAACAACTTCAATGGAATTTTTCACATGCAGCATTGGAACTTTATGGTGAATAGTCGCATCGCTCCCGGAGGTTTTTCGCGCAGTTTTCCCAGGGCACGGGCGAATGCCAGCGATGAGGTGATTTAGTGGCTGCGCTTAGTCATACTATCTACTAAAATCACAGAAGTACTTCACCCAACGACCAGAATTGGAAATTGGATTTTGGATTTCGTCGGACAATTGGACAACGAGGATCATCAACAGAATTTATTATCGTGGAGTTGGCTATCATGGACAATATTGAATCATTGACAATCTTTTTATATGGACATATAAGTGCTTGAAATATTTAAGTGAATATTGTGAGCCACTCCACTCGTCGAAAATTGACAGCAAAGAGTAAGTTTTTGAACAGATCTTGCGGTGACCATAAATTAGGAAATAGTGGCAACACTCTCATCATGTGGCAAGTAGAGGATTTAGTTGTGGTTCCTCGCGCTGATACATCGACTGATTCGACTACGAGTTTCAATTATCATTTGATTTCTCAGAATAGTACAACTAATAGCACGAATACACAGCATGTACCTGCGACATCTGCTGTAAGATCATCTTTGTCAGAGAATGACACTCAATCTTATTTACCGCTGAAATTAGCAATAGAACTCATTCCAGTATTTAACGGCAATTCAAATTCACTTCCACATTTTATCCAGAAATCAACATTAGCGTACAATAGAGTGAAACCTTCCGACAAATTGAATCTTTTATTATTAATCCGGAATAAAATAACTGATCGTGCAGATCAATTACTATCACGTCATAATGACAATTTTGAATCTCTGGAAGATTTTATAAAAATTTTACGGAAGACCTTTTTGAAGGAATTTGATGTTGACGTAGCATACACAGAATTAAATTCACAAATTCAGAAAGAAGGAGAGTCAGTTGGTGTGTTCGGTGCTAGAGTAGATGACATTTTAACCAGAGCAATTGAAATCTCAAAAATACAATTCAATACAGACGATAATGTAGGCATACAAGCTTTATTAAAACGAGCAGCAATTTCAAGTTTCACTTTAGCATTACGTGATAAAGTCACAAGTTCGATTTTGACAGAGAAAAATCCAAAGACTTTGGGAGATGCTATCAATATTGCAACAAAACTAGAAAAGAGAAATAGTAACCGAGAATCATTATTCAACTTCAATTCTACCAATTCAAATGTGACGATCGAATAATTACTTGCAATTGCAATTTCAAATTCTCATAGTTGTTGTCATAACATCCATGGACCAGGACACACCGCGAGAAATTTTATATAGCCTGACCAATTCAGTTTTATTTTTGTATCAACATGTGAAAATGACACGTGCAACGCAAGCTGTCGTTTAGGTAGTGCACAAGAGATTCTGATCACGCGTGACCAGAAATCGCTTGGGTATTTCCAGAACAATGACATTGTTGACACACTAGCATCATTAACATGAGCAATATAAATTCATAGAGTTTTTCTGACACTTGGAGAATATATTACAGAATTTGATTTTTATAGTCCAGAATTTTCTATTAAAAGGCGTCAAAACGAGTCTAATGTGGAATCTTTAGAAGGGGCCCCGAATGAAAAATAATGATATACGAAAATGAGAATGATGGAAATGATAACAAGAGAAATGAAAAAGACAAGTGACAATAATGAAAAATTTTGGCGCCGGACAACCAGGAATGTTATCACTATTCGTGGCCCCCGGAAGAGCTCTTGTTGGCGGAGCACCCTTGTTCGAAAGCGTTGAGGGAACTCTTGTTGGCGGAGAACCCTTGTTTGAAAGCGTCAGGGAACTCTCGCTGGCGAGGAACTCTTCTTTTGAAAGCGATGGTCGAAAGCAATGGTCGAAAGAAAAGGGACAAGCCTAGTCGAATGTGATGTACATCTGGGATGTCAATATTGCTCCGAGTGTTCCTTGCTGGCCAGACAATCGCGTCTGGAGGCGCCTCTGCTCCCGTCTCGTCCAGTATATGGCTCCCGGGAGAAAAGTCCTAGTAGGCTTAGAGGGCACCCTCCCTTAGAACAAGCGCGTTCAGGGGTATGCGTTGCTGGCGCTTCGGAGAGTATGCGTCTGGACAACGGAGTACACCTTTCTTCTTCTGAAATTAATAGTAAGAGGAGGAAGGGTGATTATATGAGAAAGAAAGATATATCCCACAAAAACGTGGAAGGCAAAAATTGCACGAGATGACCCACTACAATGTGGAAGACCAAAGTTGGTATGAGAAAACCCACAAGAACGTGGAAGATCCTACATATGGATGAATTGATAGGGAAACGATTCCTCACATTGACTCTAAGCCTCATTTTTGACTCTACGTCTCATATTTGACTTTACGTCTCATTTTGTCAAAAGCAAAGATAAATTATTTATGAGAAAAAGATGATTTGATTTATTCTACTTCGATTGATTGTGTTATATCATCACAAGTTGGTAAAAGAATTATGGAAATGCAGAAGATTCACATGAATAAATGCTACATTTGGAGATGCACTATCACATTTTTCATGCATACGTAAGAAATGCTCATTCTTGATTCAGTAGATATTATCAACGTAGAGAAGTCATTCAGAAGTGTCAGTTCTATTTTAAATTGAAAACAATAAGCATATCAAAGTTTGATAAATTTAGATGCATTACATTGGTCATGGGTTCAGCGCTTACTCAAAAATATTTTTAATCATCATTCGTACACAATTATTACATGCACTGGAAAAAATAGCTATACCGATTAAATGGAAAAGAAAGAACATTGGAAAAGAATATCATGATTCAGTAATGGGTAGTCACAAAGTATTAACAAATTACATAAGTGCACTAGAGAAAACTTCTATTTGGAAAGAATGTTTGAGGACATAAAAGAGTTTGTACATACCTGTCCCATTTGTCAGAGAAAAAAGGTTACTAATCCAAATACTAGAATGCCAATGAAAATCACAGACACATCATCAGCAGCATTTGAAAAAAATTCAGATTGATATAGTTGGTCCATTACCGATCACTGAAAAATGGAATAGATTCTTACTAACCGTTCAATATGTTCTCACAAAATACTAATAAGCAATCCCCATTCCAACAATTGATGCTTTCACAGTAGCAGTTGCCTTAGCAGAACATTTCATAACTAGACATGGTTGTCCAAAAACCATACAGAGTGACCAAGATTCAAATTTCATGAGTGAGGTTATCAAAATTTTCTGTAAAGTATTCAGTATTCAGAGATAAATTCAACAGCGGATCACCCAGTAAGTCTCAAGACTTATTAGAGCAGGCCCACATAGTCTTTGTAGAGTACTTGAAATCATATTGTAGTAAGAGAAATTGAGATGATATTAGATCAGATACGCTATTTAGTCCTACAACATTTCCCCAAGTGAGTCGACAGAATATTCTCCCCATGAATTTAGTACATGAAGTAGAAGCAAGATCCCATTTGCAGTTCAACAATAAAAGAATTGATAGGATTTTCAGAGATCTTTTTCAGAATAGTTTATTCGAATAAAACTCAAGCTTGCTCATATTAAAATAGATCCTTTGCCAGATGATGAGATGAGGTTTAATATGATGAAATTATGTCAAAAAGAACTGATTTAATTGACTGAGAGTTGTCAGGAAATAAAATAAGTATAGGTTACTTACTTGACTTGTGTTGAGAATATATATTCTGTGAAAATATATAATCTGTTTGTACTTACTATTGAGATATATATGGTTATACCTTGTACAATGAAGTATATAAGATCATTGTCAAAATTCGATTTGCTATACAACCTCAGCTTCTCAGCATCACATCAAACTCCAATGTTGACATTTTGGGCTTGGAAAAAGTCGTCTCCTTCGTCAACAACTTTTTCTTCATGGGGCGGTAGGTGTCGTATAGCACATCGAATTTGTCACTAAACTTACTAGGCTATAGAGAGAAAACACGCACACACATAATCTTGATCATACATACAGGCACTCACACAATTACACCTATTCAAACTAAAATCCGCGAATTCTAATATGAAAAGTGTAGATATTTTGAAAGCAATAATGGTCACCCAAGAACCCAAGAACCCAAGATCCCAAGATTATTCTAGTAGAACATAGAAGTTTCGAGAATATTATCTAGGCCACGATTTACGTCATCGAATGGAAAGATTCAGCCCAAAAACAAGAGCCTTGAGCTCCCCTAATTTCAATGCCCATATATGGAAATAGACACATCTTGAGCGCGACTCTGTGCACGATCTCATGTGGCTTTCCCAGCGAGTGAATTTTAAAGAAAAGCATGTATAAAAAACTTCAGTAGCGAGGGGTGCCCAACTCAGCGGCTCACTCAGCGTTGGGTTTAAAATTATCGAACATGGCGGAAAGTGGCACCCGAGCCCCCTCTCCTGTGAGAAAACGAGGAGAGGGAGCAAGTCCGATGTGGCACCCAGCGGTGGCGGACTGGGGCGAGATGAGCCGATGAAAACACATGCAGGCCTGCAGCAGACGATGACGAGCCAGGTTGTTGATTAACCTCTCCGCGCGCGGATTTTACGTGTTTTTGCTGCAGAGCCGCATAGACAGAATACCAAATTCAGCGCATCAGCTGATTTGTGATGATTTATGTATTTCAGTTTTGAGTGAATTGTTGCTTTTACTTCCAACGTCGCGCTACTTTAATTTACCGCAATTTTGTGCTGGCAATATTCACTGAGATTCCTCAGAAAGTGATACTTGATTACGGTTTGTGAATTATCCTAAATAGACAAGTACTGCTGCAGAAAGTGAGATGACGAATTTTCCTTCTTTTTTTTGAAAGCGGAGTGTTAACCAGATTCTGTTTTCTGTGAAAGTTTTCTGAGTGCCAGTTCTGTGTTTCTGTTCTAGATTATGAGATTATGATGAATTACATCTCATGAGCCAATGTGTTGCTTGATTTGTCAATTAGCTAAATTTTGTGAATCTGGAATTTCTCAGATATTATTACTCGATTCAGAGCTGGAGTATATGATTGGAGAAGTATCGGATGGAATGGGCAGTTCCCAAATTTAACATTTATAGCGTTTCTGTAGGTTTCAATTGCATAGTCTTTGCTCTCCGGCAATCATGCTTCCTATTTTTTTCTCTACTTTAGATCAAAGTTTCAGTATTCACCTTCAATGATGTTTAGAACTCCAACCATCATAACTTGATAGAATTGTGTTCGGATGCTGAGCTGAAAATGTTTGTTGATTCTCTGATGAGCTCCATTACAGTTATTAAAAATTGGACAATGATTAGAGCTCTGACTTATTACAGAATGGGAACAGAATGAGATATCTTGAAGAAATGAGTGAATAGCAGGTCTTGTGAATATGATTTGAAAATAACTTTTGACTCGTTACAGAAATTATTGGTGTGGTATACGTTACATTAGAAATATTTGGATACTAGTTATGAATTACTCATTTCTTCAGCACTTGACTAGATAGGCAAGATGATTGCTGCAGTACTTTTTACACCAGTAATCGAGCATTAGTGTACATAATACTGTACTTTGGCTAGCCAAGAAAACCTTGTCACAAATGGAAGAGAACTTGAACGATTTAACAATCCAATCAAAGTCTCTTATCTACTTACCTTATTCTTTAGGATATGTAATGAAGGGCGGTAAATGTAGAACAGCTGAGATATTGAGGAAATGTGTCAGATGTTAACTCGTGCCAGGAAGCTGTTAAGAGACCATGTATACGCAATTGATTATCTTTTTCATAACTCGATTCATCTCCTGAACAATCTACGAAACTTGAGTGGTGAATGAATCAACTGATCGGGCTTTATTTTCAGCAGAGAACTTGAACTCAAATGCAGTCACAACATTGTAGAGCTTTCTTGCTCCCTCTGTTTTACTTCCTTGAGAATCTTACCCAATATTTTGGAGCGAAAGGAGGACCATATCAGAATCCCTATTATAATTTCTCAAAATAAGGTTGGTTAAAGTGAAATTGTGTCCAGCCTGATTCAACATACAACTTGCAAGGCTTCTGTGCAACCCTTCAAAAACATTGGCTTAGAAATTTGCCTGCACTATTGTGCAACAATTCTAAAGCCATTGCAGGTTTTGGAGTATTCTTAGCCAAAAGTTTTACAAAAGGTTACTGACAATAATCCTGAAGATTTGAATGCATTATTCCCACAATACCATCATCAGATATTTTTGTAATATTCCACAGACTGTCTGACAACAACTTTGATCCAGAGACATTTCTTAGAGTTTTTTGACAAGTTCCTACAAGATTCCAGTGCCAATAGTTGCTCAAAACCACGTCTTTGAAATATTTCATCCATATTCGACTGACACTTTTCCAGCAATGTTACTAAAGGAAGCATTGAAAGAGTTCTGAATTAATTCAATCCAATATTCCAGCAATAAGGCCTACACACTATTCCATAATATTCTACGGTCAATGTTTCAGCAATCTTGCCTCAAAGGATTTTTGAAAGATCATGAAATATTTTTAAAAGAATCCTGAAAGTTTTTGGAAATATTTCTATAAGGTTCATGACATATTTCAGATAAAGATCTCACACATATCACCTTGAATATATTTTTGTAATATTGGACGAGAATTTGCCAGCAATCTTGCATAAACAGTTTTTGCAAGGTTTTTGGGAGGTTCTGGAAGATTTTGGGAGGTCCTCAAGACGCTCCTCGACCATTTCAGTGCAATTTTTCGTGATTATATCATATCCAAATACGTCTGCGATAATTCTTTGACAATCACTAATTTTCTTCTAAAAAGTTTTGGAAAGGTCATCTAAGAGTTCGCTGAAAGATCTCGGTGCAATCTTCCAAACGTATCTTTAAAATCTTCCACTGATTTCTTCCAGCAATGCTATTCCTAAAGATTATTGAATACTTGCTGAAAGGTTTCTAAAAGATTTCAGTGTTGCAATATGACTCTGAGGATATTCCAGGAACCCTCCTACAGAACATTTCTGAACGGTTTCTGAAAGGCATGTACGATGTTGAGAGCCAAAGCTTCGATCAGAAGACATGATATGCCGTTGCATTTCCAGTTTGCACCCTAAAGTAACATACGTAACAATCAGATATACGCACTGAATATATACGGGTGAGCTTGTGCACGAATTCAGACGCATCGGTGCGATTAGTTATCCAAAATCAAAAGAATAGCGTAAGCCGTGGATAAAAATTTGGTTTGATTCCATCAAGTCTCTCTTCTCTCTTACATCTCAATTTAATATTTCATCGCACAGTCTTCTCTTTTACGCGATCCTCCACGGTACAAATACTGTCTTGGTTTCAAAACTTTGAATCACAATCCTTATTGTAATTAAAAGTTCTGTACTAGTCATGTTAGTCTGTCAATTGTAGAAGAAGAAAGGTTCAACACCCGTACTAATCTAATTCTCTAAATTGTATACTCCGATGATAGAGAAAACGATTCTGATTATTGAGCTATTGAGCTCAGACTATGTACTCACAATAATCTAACATTCTATCAACGGCAATTCACTGTAAAATGTCCTGGTCATAAGAAGTACATCAATAGCATGTTCAAGTTTGTCATTTCCTTCGAATAAGCGTGTGTGTGTAAAATTGAAGTTTACTCCTTAAGTGTAGCTGCAAATCTTCTTGTCTTTCCCCAGCAACGGGTGGCTTTTTAAAAACGAACTGAAACTCATTCCAAATTCTACAATTATTAAGTATTCACTGATATCCTTGTTTAGCCCGGAAGTACTTTTGTGTTTTTTGAAATTTCTGATGCAACTATGTCAAGGTACAATGGAGTTCAATGATCTATATAACGCAGTAATTAAATTCGACGAAATTTATTCAGATTAGCGTTTGATTGCCATTATTCCAAATGTCTTTACACCAATATCCGCAAAATTTTTTGAAAATTAGAATTACAATTACACTTTGGAATTATATTAATCGGGTCCATTCATCTCGTTCAACTTTATTTGAAATCGTCAAAGTGCCCTGGGTCGCGTATTGCTCGACCTAGAACGAGTATGATAATGATGTACGCCCCAAGCAACTTCAAACGAAGAAAGTGTCTGTCCAGTTATGCAACCCTCGTTCGTGTTTTTGAGCTTTAACCGCAGAATCAGACAATCTGTGCAAAATTATTGCCGACTACATGTGCTTTTACGATCGAACACTAGATGTATGTTTTACCATTTCCAGGACCCAGACAAAACTCTTCAAGAGGATATCAATGTGTGTTGACTACGTTGCTTTTTGGTACATTTTCAATTAAGTGCGCCTATTTTTCCTGTATTGTTGCTTTTTGTTTTTCATGGCATTTTCTTGATGGTCCTTGTTATCGGCCTGACTTTTGCTTCTATTCCCATGGCCATGTCCGTTCCGCTGGTGCGTGGTTTGATTCTTGTACCCTTTATTGCGGTTCCAAGATCGTTGTTGATGGAATTGATCTGAAAGTGCATAAAGTAATTAATCATACAACCGGCCTTCCGAATCACTTTTTATAAATCTAAGCGGATTCGGTTCATTTTCTGCATTTTGATACATCCACACTCAAAAATCTACTAGGAATATCCACTTCTGCAGATACCTACATCTCCCATAACACATTTGAACCATAATAAACACGATCGTCATCGTCAATAAGTTTCAATGGAACTGGGATAATCCCTCGTTATCTTGCAGGAGTTCACGCATCAAAATAAGAACCAAAAACAATCTCAGTCCCACGGTGGTCCCATAAAACATCTAAATTCCGCAAATAACCTATCCAGGATTCCTATGGGATATATTTGTAGGCTTAGGGGCTCATTTCTCATGGGAATCAAAATCGGCTCTTACATCGGTGTCGAGGAAGCTCAACAAATATTATTTTTCCGACCTATTTTTCATCTTCCTCCTCCAATAACTCAAACAGGACTCACTTTATGGGAACATTTGCAAAGACATTATATATGAGTCATTCTGGAGCAAGCTGGATAAAACCGTCACCGGGGGGGCCTGGGAAAAATCCGCAAAAATTTTCTTCTATTAATACTATCTTTAAATAGTACGCAACAGTTTTTCCGGTTCTCTCTGTAGGCCCTAGGGCCCATGAGAGGGCCATTTTAAGCCCTTTTTAGTCTATTTTAGAAAAATCGCAGTTCCAACGAAATCCAACATTTTTCAACGTACTTGGGCGCATTTTTCTCGTTGAGATTGATACTTTTTGGGAAAAAAATTGTCCTAGACGAATAAGTCAGACTGACAATTTCTGCAAGCTATTTCTTGAGAGCAAATTCTAGCAATTTCTGCGTCATGTTGTGGGCGACCTAGATCCAACTAGACAGGAGATAATTGACTTTTACCACTGTTCATTTTAAAGGTCTTGAAAAAACCTACAATTTGCCTACTTGTAAAAGTCAATTATAACAATTTTTGTTGGAGCTACAGTCGGTACAAGTTGAACTTTTTTCGAGAAAGTCAAAAATTGAGGACTCAATTCCAAAAATATATCTTAATTTTTTTACAACAAATTTGTGCGAAGATGTTCTTTGAGACATCTACTTTCAGAGGAAAAAATTTGGCGGAGGTTTTTTTTAAATTTTTCTTGCCAAGCATTATACAAAATACCGCATTTCGTCGTTTTGGAAAAAACGGCATCCTTGACCACGGTCACATATGCTCCCATCTGGACTGATATGCACCAATCAGTGTGGAAGTACCCCCCAAAGTACCCCCAAGTACGTGTAACAAGTTGCGGGGACGAGCCTCGTACCAGGAGCGAGCAGTAGGTTCTATTTACCGAGTCAAAAACAAGCATTATTTTGGCTATTTGGGTGTACCCAACCGAGAGCATGATTTTACTTGTTCTGGATTACAAATGAGATTACAGGCGAGAATGACGATCCAAACATACTTCTGCGACTCAATATGGCCATCTGAACACAAATGTGAGGCCATTCCGGCTCTAGAACGTCGTCTAACGTCTCACTGGTGTCCGAACCCGTCACAGAATCTAAATTCTTTTGGGACATAGAGATAATTCTATAGGGCAAAACTGACTGC
Source organism: Eretmocerus hayati (assembly GCA_029851415.1). Lineage (NCBI taxonomy): Eukaryota > Metazoa > Arthropoda > Insecta > Hymenoptera > Aphelinidae > Eretmocerus > Eretmocerus hayati. The sequence continues at coordinate 5,713,940 of CM056742.1, forward strand.
GTAATAGTGTTTAGATGGTCATTTTGAGTCGGAAAAATATGTTTGGATCCTCGTTTCATCCCATTATCTCATTTTTAAGCCAGAACAAGTACAATCATGCTCTCGGTCGCGTACGCCCAAATAGTCAAAATAATGCCTATTTTTGACTCGGTAAATAAAACCTACAGCTCGCTCCTGGCTCGAGGCTCGTCCCCGCAACTTCTTACACGTACTTGGGGGTACTTTGGGAAGTACTTCCACCCAGATTGGTGCACATCAGTCCAGATGGGAGCATATGTGACTGTGGATAAAGATACTGTTTTTGCTGAAATGCCGAAATGCGGTATTTTTTATCGCTCGGCAAACAAAATTAAAAAAAAAAACCTCCGCCAAATTTTTTCCACTGAAAGTAGATGTCTCAAAGAACATTTTCGCACAAGTTTGGTGGAAGAAAAATTAAGATATATTTTTGGAATTGAGTCCTCAATTTTCGACGTTTTCGAAAATAGATCAACCTGTACCGACTGTAGCTCCAACAAAAAATGTGATAATCGACTTTGACAAGTGGTCTAATTGTAGGTTTTTCCGAGACCTTCAAAATGACTACTGGTACAAGTCAATTATCTCCTCTCTAGTTGGGTCTAGGTCGCCCACAAGATGACGCACAAATTGCTAAAATTTGCTCTCAATGAATAGCTTGCAGAAGTTGTCAGGCTGACTTATTCGTCTGAAATAATTTTATCCGAAAATTATCAATCTCAACGAAAAAAATTCGCCCAAGTACGTTTACTCGTTCAATTTGGCACGATAATCGTATTTTCATCCCTGAAAGATTTGCCAAAAAATCACCATATCCTTGCTGATGACTTTATTACTAGGTTATGGTGGCACAAAACCGAAAAACAGATCCCGCCATCGGAAAGCTGAGGCAAGAATAAGTAGAAAATGATGTCATTGGCTTTTTTCTTCGCGGGGTCTACGGTATTTACAGATGGCTCGAAACCACATATTTTACCCTCCAATTAAAAGCAACCCACGACAGTTGACGTGTTTCGCCCCATCACTGGAACTGCAAGAACTCCCAGAGAAAATTTTCTACACTGCGATAAATTCATCAGTATGGTTGCTTATGAAACTTGATATGTTTGAGAAAATGAGTTATGAACTTATGTTACAAACATGCTTCTCTGAAAGCAATACAAATATACTGCAGAAGTAGTGTGTCTTATGAGGTCAAGTATGGAATCCTTTTTTATGCTTTTTTTCAAAGTCTACGAAGATGCCCTACTAATTTCTGATCAAGTCAGTCCTTTTCTAGTTTTGGAATGGTAAAGATTGAATAAAGTCGAAAAGAACTTGTGATTTGAACTTTCATTCGCAAAGTCTAGTGACGATTTCTACTCATACACTCCAAGAATTATACAATCAGAATCCTGGATACGGTCTATGACGAAGGGTACAATTCTATGAAGAATACCGCAACTACTTCTGCATTGAAAAAAACAAATCCATATTTCCAGGAGAAAAATAGACTAAGACGACTCTGGAAGCGTTTGATTACTGGTTTTCAGGCCAAGTTTATTGCAGTTCTTATTCTCCGCAAACTTGGTCGTATTTCAGTAATTCCATGCCCGTATTTTATCACCAAATTTTTTATTACATGAGCATACACAGTTAATAACTCGTAAGGACCAGCATTATCTCAACGGTGTTACGCGCCTTTACACGGTTCGAATGATACGACTGCATAGATCGAGGTAAGAACGACTAATTTACGCTAATTGGTATCTTTTTTCGTATCTTTCGGTCAATCCAAAATTTTTGTCCTACTCAAAAACCATTCTAACACGAGAAAATCCATCTCCTCTGCTATTCTGACCCTGACTTCAGCGAACTATACTTTATTTGGACTACTACACCCGACGTCTACGTGGATAGATTTTTGGATACTCACACAACTTTTGGTCCATGTTCCCCCTGAGCAGATGGTTCAACGAAAACATTGCCTCACGATTTGCAATTCGCTCTTGCTTGACGATTCTGTTCAACTTCTTGGCTTGGACGTAGCGTCCAGCTCTGTTCTTCCTTTTACCTATAATTTTGACAAACCAACAAGTATATTACCTTCACATTCGCTTTTGGATATGTCACAGATAAGAATAATTATCACGCATTTGATGGATTTGCGTGGATCATATGTTTCTTTACGAGCGTATATAACACAGTCTGCTGGCTGACGTTCAATTTAATCCTTTCCAATTTATACAGTAAAATGCATAGCGAATAAGCCTCGCTCTCAAACCAGGTTGAGATTCATGTTAAGAGAATAGCATGGCAACATGGATTTCTATTGTCAATTACACAGGCTGCTTATGGTGGTCCCGGGGCTGGCACCTGTTTCGTTTCGTGTTGCTCTATTCTAGTATATTTCTCATCAAAAAAATATCACACCACATAATTTTGACGTAAAAGGATGTCGTATCTCAGAATATTCCATCATATTTTTCTCAGATTTGAGGTGACAACAATTTTTCAAAATTTGTTGTGAAAATTGATTTATTCCATGTTTTGCCCGTCCATATTATATTTGAGACAAAATCTGATAGAATATTCTGAAATATGATATCATTTTACGTCAAAATCATGTGGCGGGATATTTCTTTGATGGATTATTGCAGTACAATAGAGCAAGACGAAACGAAACAGGTGCCAGCCTCGGGATCTCCATAAGCAGTCTATATTATACAAACTTTTCTCTTCAAGCTCGTTGCTCGGCAGAAAAGCTTGTACATGAAATTTTAAGAAAAGGAACTTGTAGGCTTTGAAACGAGCTACAAGATCTCGTAAGACTTTGTGTGATCCGACCATTCCCGTAAAAATTGTAGGTGATCCACTGAAGATGAATATTTTTTCTTTTTCAATGTCGATTGCGGGCACTCAAAAAGCATTATAAAATAATTTGAAACACATGAATCGATAGATTTTTTTGTGATCTTCAAGATTATTATTTTTTAAGATTTCTATACGATCAAGGGGCTCGAAGCTATCATGGATTCAGTGAGACCATGCATGATCCATCAGTTTTGGAAGGTACTGTATTCCCAAAGGATTATCATTTAGAAACATTTTCATTATTTAATCAATATTATTTTTGATGAAACGATATCGTTGTGGGACATTGAATAGTGGTTTTTTCTAAAAGCATGCTTCTCGAGCAGCAGGTTTAAAATACCTCAGAAAGCGTTACACAAGGTGCAGTGCAATGATTTTTATTGTCAAGCTTTTAAATATATACACATAATGTTCATGCAAATCTTTCCACGAAATGAGTAATTTTTTAGTTATTGGAGGAGGAAGATTAGAAATTGGTTGGGTGAGAAATAGATTATTTGTAAAGCTTTATCGACAGCTGTCTGAGGGCCGATTTTGATTTACATGATAAATGAGCTTCTTAGCCTACGAACCTACCCGACAGGAGTCCTCGATGGGTCGTGAGCGGGATTTAGATGTTTTTTGAGACCACCGTGGGTCTGAGGTCATTTTTGGTTGTTATTTTGATGTAAATTCCTGGAAAAAACGAGGGATGATCCAATTCCATCGAAACTTATTGGCGATGACGGTCATGTTCATTATGGTTTAAATCTGTTATGCGTGATGTAGGTATCTGCAGAAGTGGATATTCCTAGTAGATTTTTGAGTGTGGATTGTGGATGTATCAAAATGTAGAAAATGAACTGAATCCGCTTAGATTCATAAAAAAAAATTCGGAAGGCCGGTTGTATGATTAATTACTTTATGCATTTTTAGACCAATTCCATCAACAACGATCTTGCAACCGCAGTAAAGGGTACAAGAATCGAACCACGCACCAGCGGGACGGATATGGCCATTGGAATAGAAACAAATGTCACAAGAAGTATCGGCGCACTTTATTGAAAATGTACCAAAAAGTAACGTAGACAACACACCTTAATATCCTCTTGCAGATTTTCGTTTGGGTCCTGGGAATGGTAAGGTGTACATCCAGTCTTTGAACATGAAAGAACATCTAGTCGGCGTTAATTTCGCACAGATTGTTTGATTCTGCGGTTAAAGCTGAAAAAAACGAACGAGGGTTGCTTACCTGGACAGACACTTTCTTCGTTTCAAGGTGGCTTGGGGCTTACATCATTATCATACTCGTTCTAGGTCGAGCAATACGCGACCCAGGGCACTTTGACGATTTCAAATAAAGTTGAATGAGATGAATGGACCCGATTAATATAATTCGAAAGTGTAATTGTAATTCTAATTTTCAAAAAATTTTGCGGATATTGGTGTAAAGAAATTTCGAATAATGGCAATCAAACGCTAATCTGAATAAATTTCGTCGAATTAAATTATTGCCTTATATGTAGATCATTGAACTCCATTGAACCTTGATGTAGTTGCATCAGAATTCTCATTGAACGCAAAAGTACCTCCACGGTACGCCACGGGACATCAGTGAAAACTTCATAAATGGAGACTTCGGAAGAAGTTTCAGTTCGTCTTTGAAAAACCATCCGTTCCTGGGGAAAGACAAGGAGGTTTGCAGCCATACTCACGGAGTAAAGTTCAATTTTACACACACACGCTTATTCGAAATAAAAGGCAAATTTAAACATGCTATTGATGTATTTCTTATGACCAGAACATTTTACAGTGAACTGTCGTTGATATGATGTTACATTATTGTGAATACTAGTATGAGCTCAATAGCTCAATAATCAGAGGCCTTCGGATCACGGATTCGCCTGAGACTCTGGGAATAGTCTTCTTTTAGCTCGAAAATAAGATATGCAAAACCGCGTTTTCCAACGCTCAAACGTTTTCGAGTTACAGGCTGAAACGTATGCATTACAGTATATCTATATACACCATTTTTGGTAATTATAGCTATACTGTAATGCATGGGTTTGTGTGCTGTAGCTCAGAAACGCTTGAGCTTTGGCAAACGCGGTTGTGGACATGTTCTTTCTGTGCCAAAAGAAGAGTATTCCCAAAGTTTCAGGCGAATCCGTGATCCGAAGGCCTGACCCTCTCCTTGTAAGTTCTCCTTGACCAAAAAGGACTTTATCGAGCTCATTTCAGAGGTCTTTCGACGTACTTTAAGATGGTATTATTGATTTTTATCAGTCCAAATCTGGATTTTCCCAATTTGAGCTCGGAAAAGTGCCAATTTCAATGCTTTCTGGAAGAATTCCCTGGCTCCGGTAGCTCAAAAGTGCAGGAATAATCTGGAGTGGATTTTGGGAGACTTAAAAGTTTAAGTCTAGAGGGTCAGAATCCGTTATTCAACGTCATTTTGCCTTACTCGTACGCCGAGCTATGAGATTTTATCTGAGAAGAGTTTTTCCGAAAAAAGTAGCACCCTTCATGGAAAATAACGACGAAACCCACTTTTTGGGTCATGTTTCAAAGATTTGTCGTTCTCTTGATCATGTGTAGAAGCCAGATACCAGGATCAGAGATGATATTCCCCTCAAATCGCATTACACTTTCTTTGTCAAAGTTAGGTGTTATAGTTTTTACGAAAAATCTTCCTTTACAGAGAATGACATAGCTCGGAATATAAGTAACGCACAGGGTGTTGGAAAACAGATTTTGAAGGTCTATACTTGTACTTTCAAGTCTTTCAAGATCCATTCCAGAATATTCCTGTACCTTTAAGTTACCGGAAACGGAAGATTCTTCAAAAAATCATCGAAATTGGCACTTTATCAACCTCAAATTGGGAAGATCCTTATCTGTACTGATATAAGAATGAATAATGCCATCTTAAAGACATAAAAAGACGTTTAAATTGAGCACTAATAAAGTCCTTTTCGGTGAAGTATAGAGCCTAATAGTTCCAATCACAAAATTGGAAAAAAAAAATTTTGGGTGTCCTGAAACTTTTGCTCGGCAGTGTATTGCAACACTGAAATCCTCTGGAAACCTGTCAGCAGATATTCACAAATTTTTGGGAATAGCGCTGAAAGAAATCAGTGGAAATTTTCGACGATAAATTTGGAAGATTGCACCAAAATCTTTCAGCGAACTCTCAGATGAACTTTCCAAAATATTTTATGGGAAAATGAATGATTGTCACTGGATTATTGCCAAGGCCGGGCTGACCGTAGTGGAATTTGGGAGGTTTCCCCCTGCCCCCTCCACCCCCCCCCCCATCGGCGGGCCCCTCCTTTATCAATCGCAGAAATCACATTAGAATTTTTCGGTTTTTTTTTTCTCTACGTTATTCAGGCATCCCGCTTACAAAACCAGAGAAACCGCGCTCCTACACTGTTAGAAATTGCTTGCATTTCCAAATACTTTCGGTACTTTGCTTGAAATTTCAAGCAATTTCTAACAGTGTAGTCATACCTACCTTTTAGATATCACGATGAGATACCAGCGTGATGAGAAACTGAGGACGTCAAATCTCCTTTTGATCCTTCTCATAGTCACCTTTTTGCAAACCTCACTCTCTTAGACTCCGAACAGTTTAATAAAAGGTATAGATCGATAAACTTGGAAGCTCCAGCTGTTGACAGCTTGTGCGAGAAACTACTTGTTTTTGATTCTGATGTAAGGGCAGAGGATATGAGGAGCGATTTGAAAAATCTAGCAGTAGGGTGGAATCTGATAAGAGCGTCTCCGGTAGAGGAGTACCAGCTTGTAAAAACGAACTCTGTAAAAACTTGCGGTCTGAGCTATCGATATTTTACCTCGACGGAATTTTGGGCCCGAGCATCCGGGTATTTGCGGGTTCGATTGCCTACCTAGGTTTTAGAATCGATTTTCCCCCGGCAGAATTTTGGGTCCGAGTATCCGGGTATTTGCGGGTTTATTTGCCTACCTAGGTTCTACGGATGAGTATTTTTGCAACAGATTCTACGTTTCGCTGAAGATCCCGGTATTCGCGAATTCATCTGCCCACAAAGGTTTTGCATGCTTAATGTTTCCGAGGTATTCGTGATCCAAGAATCCAAGCAAATGCGAGTTTTACTGCATTTCTTGGGCACTAGGTGGATTATTCGATCATAAACATTTTCAGTTCGAGACGGAGACAGGTTTCTGCAATGGGGTTCAACTGACCTCCTGCGTTTTCAAATTAACCATCCACGTTGATATGTTATGGAATTTCAATTTCAAATAAGACGAGTCGAGATTAGCACTCATCCTTCATCCACCCCTCATTTATGGTCAAGAATCAGTAGAGCGGGTTCACTGTCTGTGATTTAGTATATGATATCCATAGTTGAGCCTAACAAGCCCTGAAAGTCAATGAAATTTTGAAATATTTAGATATATCCAGCGGTGGAGATATCTCATTGGGAATTTGACTTTCAAATGCATATTGTATCAAGCTTGAGGGAATTCCACCTCAATCAGCCCAATTCTGAAGTGATTATAAGGATCTTTAGTCAACTGATCAAAAACCTCGCAGAGTTTGTTCCTCTTCACTCATTTGGAATGTGAGTGGGATCCTCAAGGAAGTAAAACAAGGACAGAGAGAGAGAGAGAGAGAGCCAGGGAGAGCTTCAATATTGTAATTGCATGTGAGTTCAAGTTTTCTACTGGAAATAAAGCCGGATCAGTTGATTCATCCACCATTCAAGTCACAAAAAGTGTTCAGAGGATTGAACTAGTTTAGAACAAGAGAAGCAATTGGGTATGCATAGTCCTCCAACTGCTTTACGTTACCAAATACTATCTGACAATATACAATTACATGCTTCATTGGTACCTCAATAATTTTGTAGTCACCACCAACTACATCACAAATCCCTGAAAAAGAAGTAGTGCAACCTGGAATAGATTTATCAATAGCTCCAATCTCTTTCATTTCTCGCAAAGTTTTCTTGTCTAGCTGTAATATAGAATTGTATATGCTTCTGCTTATTCATTAGCAAAGAAGGTGGTGCAGCAATCAGCTGTAGCAGTTTGTTTGTTGTGTACTTGATTATATTTAACGTAAAGCTGAAAAAAATCAAAGAGCCATGGTTAATATCGAATGATTCCCAGTTTTCAGTACCTTATACCGATAATTCCTGAACTGAGTGAGAAGATATTGTCAGATGATATTCAGGTGGCCAGCTGGCCACTAATTCCTCCAAGAAATCAAATTTTTCTCCCATTCTGCAATACATTAGAGGTCAGAGCTGAATCATCCATGATCATACTGTTCAATCCCAAACATTGTAATGGAGCTCATCAGAGAATCAACAAACATTTTCAGCTCAGCATCCGAACACAATTCTATCAAGTTATGATGGTTGGAGTTCTAAACATCATTGAAGGTGAATACTGAAACTTTGATCTAAAGTAGAGAAAAAAATAGGAAGCATGATTGCCGGAGAGCAAAGACTATGCAATTGAAACCTACAGAAACGCTATAAATGTTAAATTTGGGAACTGCCCATTCCATCCGATACTTCTCCAATCATATACTCCAGCTCTGAATCGAGTAATAATATCTGAGAAATTCCAGATTCACAAAATTTAGCTAATTGACAAATCAAGCAACACATTGGCTCATGAGATGTAATTCATCATAATCTCATAATCTAGAACAGAAACACAGAACTGGCACTCAGAAAACTTTCACAGAAAACAGAATCTGGTTAACACTCCGCTTTCAAAAAAAAGAAGGAAAATTCGTCATCTCACTTTCTGCAGCAGTACTTGTCTATTTAGGATAATTCACAAACCGTAATCAAGTATCACTTTCTGAGGAATCTCAGTGAATATTGCCAGCACAAAATTGCGGTAAATTAAAGTAGCGCGACGTTGGAAGTAAAAGCAACAATTCACTCAAAACTGAAATACATAAATCATCACAAATCAGCTGATGCGCTGAATTTGGTATTCTGTCTATGCGGCTCTGCAGCAAAAACACGTAAAATCCGCGCGCGGAGAGGTTAATCAACAACCTGGCTCGTCATCGTCTGCTGCAGGCCTGCATGTGTTTTCATCGGCTCATCTCGCCCCAGTCCGCCACCGCTGGGTGCCACATCGGACTTGCTCCCTCTCCTCGTTTTCTCACAGGAGAGGGGGCTCGGGTGCCACTTTCCGCCATGTTCGATAATTTTAAACCCAACGCTGGGCTCACTCTCCCACGCTCCAACACATAGAAAGACCGGCACACGTACTGCACTATACCTATATCTACAACACCATAGCTGGAAGAGGGCAGCAGCTCTCGGACTCATCTTCGCTCTCGCTCATCGCAACATCCAGCAGCAGATCCAGCCGCATCAAAATCATCATTACATTACAGCTTTGGCTCTCGTCGCGCTTAGCTGTTGTATTCGGTCTCTCTCTCAAAATATATTGCATCATTTTATTCAACTTCTGATTTTACAATTCATTTATTTTAAATCAATTATCCTTTCGGACTGTTATTTCGTACTTCCCGCTCGTGCCGAAATACCCACGTAACAGCGTTGGCTCGAGCGCGCACGCGCTATCTTGAAAAAGGCAAACGCAAAAGGGCAGAAAAGGGCTGCGCGTCTTCTTTTTCGGAGCAAGAAAAAAGTAGTTACTTAGTTACAGCACGATAGTGTTTGTACAATCTTCACAGTTACTTAATTTCAGTTTTTTTCACTTTCGTTTTCTTTGCGATCCCCTCAAATTCTTAAAAGCTGCTCATCAACAAATCTCAAATCGATCCGGTCGCTAGCAGAATACAAGTTTTTCTTCTGCTACGCTCGCCTCGCGCTTTTCCTCGCGGTCGCGTCGCATCATTTGACTGAACACGATACTTACTTTTTTATTGTAAAGTTTTTTGTTGCCGCGAGCCATCAGTCAGTGAACTTCATGAAAGATAGGTGTAGGTTAGAGTGAGATTTTGACAGAGTTTATCAGTGTTTATATTGTGCTTTATTTGCAGAGTCTCTCTACCCTCCCTATACAGTGAAGAAATTGCAAGATTGTTTCGAGCAATGTGTAGTTCTGTTATTGTGACGAACGTTAGGGATTCAAACCTACTGTAGTTCGAACTACTCAAAGGGCGCGCTATTTCGGGGTGAACCCCTTATCAACAGGGTAGCTGAGGGTGTCTTCAGTGTGAAAACTCGAAATGCTCCAAAGTGAACTTGTTGCTGCAGAAAGGACGCCGCAATCACAGCGGCGAGCAACATGATTGAAGGGCATCGTATAAACACAAGGCAGCTTACTCTGCATCTGCCCAACGATATTAGTCCTGGTCATGGACGCCCTGCTGCCTTCGGAGGTCGCCAGACTTGTTCTCGGTTAGTCCCCTTATTGCTCTAGAAATATGCTCTACAAAGTGGTCATGAAGGCAGCTCTGAGAATAGTGCATAGTGTGTGAAGTTCTAAAGAGGTGTGCTTCTCTGTTGCAGGCTATCTCCAAGAGCAAAGATGCGACGAAGCAGCAAAACTCTTCATGGAGACGTCGCCTCTTCTGCAAGAGGTTCATGTTGTTGCAAAGCGAGGAGGAAGATACAGCACAAGAGTTGGGGGTTCGAGTTTGGCTGATATCTTAGACAAATACTGCTCCGTCAATGCAATGAGTATGAGTAGCAATACTTTAGTGCCCTTAAATGAGGACTGTTTACATAAATCATGTTTCCTCTTATTTGTTCCTCAGTTCAAGACAAACTCAGTAAAGTATCAGATTCTGAACAACTAAAGCATTGCAATGACCTGCTGGAACAGCTGAGGTATCTCCTAGATGGATCAACAAGAAGCCATAAATTTGTTGTAAATATTAACATGCCTCAGGTAACAAGAAATTGACATTTTTTTACACCTGGACACATCATTGATGGTAGTACACTCCAAAATTTATCCTGTTCCCATTGTTACAGAATTCACCAGCTGGAACATTTGGATCCCCAAGTTTATCTGGGAGCTCAAAGAAGAGGCACCTCAGCCATAGTGAAAAAAGTAAGAGGGCTGCAAGATCTCTTAACAATGCTCTTGAAAAATCTGTTGAAAACTGTGAGCAAAGTGAGTGTTCGATCTGGTTCTCTTACTGAAATCAAAATAACAAGATAATCATATCTTATTTTACAATCATTTACAGGGATCTGTGATAATATTGAAACAACACCTCATGGGACTATTTCTCATGGGAGTGTTTTAGCAAAATCTAATCATAGTCAAAATTTAGTGGATAAGGATATTGAAATTTGTAATGGATTGGGTGATATAACGAGCTCTGCAAAAGAAAATGGTAACGCTGTTACTACAACACATCCAGGTAAGATCACCAAGAAGTTTGGGGTACTCCATGATCAATCTAAGATTATACTCTAACTAGATTTTAATATCTTTAGATCTCCATTCAACCACTCCAAATTTGATTAACAATGATAACAACCACGCTCACAATAATTTTGAGCTAGAGTCGGCGAAAACTAAATGTACAGCAGAAACAAGCACAGAAGAATTGATGAGTTATTCTAGTGCGGAAGTACAAACAAGACCGTGCGACTTTCTCGACTTTGAATCGGAAATAAACGATGACCCAATTCAAAATTTGACTGTAAGTCATCTACCTCATATCATCAAAAAGTAACGCAGTTTTGAAAATATGAATATGTAATTGAATATTCTCTGGCCTTCTTCAGATAATCACGAAAGAACTGATGCAACGTTCAGAATTAACGGAGCGCATAGCTGAAAATATCAACAAATCGATGATCCCAGTCGAAGGTCGTGAAGAAAATCCGAACGAAAGCGTGGCAGATGCAAATAAGTCATTATTAACAGAGTTCGATAATGCTATCAAATCTGTCGTGGATGCTACTAACAATGACCCAGTATTTGAAGGATTTCTCAAAGAAATATTTGCAGTTGGCGAATCTGAGGAAGATTCTGACGGGCGAAAGAATCAAACGCACCATGTGAACGCCGGGTGAGTATTTTTACTGTATTACATCCTCTCAAATGCCATCCCCTCCGCTTTTTGGCGTCCATCGATACCTTGCTGCGTTAGATACTGTGAATAAGTATTGGAATAACATACTCAATGAAATGAAATATTGGATTCAGCTAGAATTCACTTTGATCCGCGAAAAGCTCATCTTTTGTAGTAACGGGTCCGTTATTATTGTGTCTGACAGGGAGGTCATAGAGATAGAAAGTGGAGCTCTCGAGTCAGAAAAGTGCGATACTCACGATGGGCCACCAAACGAATCTGACGTTCCATTGAAACAGAGACTACGCAGTGGCTCTTTGAGACCTCAAGTCGTAAACCTGGACGATGAAGAGTAAGAAAAACTTTCCTTATTGGAAATATCGAAAATACACGGTCCTGTAACTCATTGATTCTTTTTTTATGTGATTCAGAAAAGAAAATAGCAGCTCACTTGAAGATCAAAATGCTCAGGCAGTCATGAACATTGTCAACGTAATAGCGAGTAAAAGAAACTCTCTAACTTTGGAGAGTGAGCCAATAATTATCGACCCAGCGCTCAGCAATGATCACCCAGTTGACTCGGTCGAAACAGATCCTCTTGCAGGTGTGCCACCTGATCATGGAGTAGAAGATGGCAAGTCCAAAACAAGTGAAAAACCGCGAGCTAAGAGAGCGCGAAAACCCAGAAAAGTAACAAAGAAGAAAATTCCTCCAGCACTAGAAGAAGTACCAACGGTCCCTACACTTATCCTATGCTCTGAAGAAGAGGCACTGGCTAGAGGTAAGTTTTGAAAATGTTGGAGTCAGACACGTTCACCCATTTATTGGCCCCATGTACATCAATCCGTTCTTAATTGTCTGTGCCTTTCAGGTTTAGACGGAAACTATCGTCCGATAGCTCCGAAGCCGGGGTCGGTCGTTTCCGAACCGCAACAACGCAAGATAGTTTTGCGCACAGTAAATGTTCCGCGTCACTTGCTCACACCTTCGCAGATTGAATTGCTGCAAGTGCCTCAGTCCAGTCCGCTCAAAATGCCACAATTGTCTCAGCCAAGTCCGCTCAAAATACCTCCAAAAATAGTCTTGGGACCGGGCAGTGCCGTCAAACACCAACCACAAGAATCAATAACTTTGTACGGATCGGGATCCAGTCCAGCCAACACGATCACCAGTAACAACACCGGCGGCACGCCAAGCGCAGAATTTCGAATGGGATCGATTTCTAGTATGCCGATCATCAACCTAGATGAGGCGACCGTCTCCCTTGCAACGGGCACTGGTCTCTCGCCCTTCTTCAAAATCTGCTCCGGCAACGGGCCCACATTCACCCTGAGTCCAACCGAGAAAGGCGTCATTGCTGCAGCTCCCGACACTGCCACTTCCACCGACGCTACAGAGGGTTCGGATGGAGCCAACATCTGCATTTACGAAGAAAAACCGCCAATCGAGCAGATTGAAGAGGCATTAACTGAAGTGCCTGCTCAAGTAATTGAGGCGGTAAAGCGCGAAATTGAATCGAGAACGAGGACTACGTCTTCAAGTGGTGACGGCATCATAGCAAAACGCACGCCCCGAAGCTTGCTACGCTCACGCTCCAAAAACAACCGGCTGAGTCTGTCGACACCTCGCAGAAGACGCAGCCATGTGCGTGCCCTCGACTTTGGGACTCCTGCGAAATTTCATGGACAAGGCATCGGTACTGCCCAAAGTGCTCGCAAACTTAGCCACCACCAACGGCAGAAGCTCAACGAGTCTCGTGGCAGTGTCTCAAAAAGCGTGAAACGAACCGCTCTCTTTGGCTCACCGCCTTTTTCCGAACCCGAACTCGAATCGACGAGGAGCAGCGCTAAAGCTGTGCCATCCGAGACAGAATCTCAACCAGAGCCTGAGCCTGAATCTCAACCAGATCCAGAGCCAGAGATAGTCGAAGAGGAACCACCGCCACCACCACCTCCTCGAAGAGTTCCGATCGCGACGAGAAGCCCGGCACCCAAGCTGGTGGCCAATTGGAACAAGATATCCGGTATCGGGCTAATAATCGGTAGTGGTGATTCATCTGCTAGCGAGACGTCCGCTGACTGTTTCTCGTCACCCGAAAAGCTACCCAAGCAACCAAAACAGGACCAACAGTCACAGTCGCAGCAACCTAAGTCCGCTCCTAAAACCACAGCGCCAGGGCCGCCTCCTAAAAGCTGGGATAGCGACCTGCGCAATCTGGTCGGCCCAGGATCCGAAGAGCCCGAGGAGACCCGCACTCGGGCAAAAAATTCGCGCAAGCCTCGCAAGAAAGTTGCTAATGGGTCCGATCGCCAGCAACAACAGCCACAGCTGACGGAACAACAGCAGAAACAATCACTACCACAAAATCCAGTACAGCAACAACAACAATCAGTATTACAAAAGCCATTACAGCAACAACTACCGCAACATCAGATCATACTAGATCTTGAGACGCCGCGCAAGACTGAGTTGGCGGTGGTTCCGGCGACCCCCTGTGTGATACTCAATACCCCCGGAGACAGTTTGATTAGGACGTGCTATTCCAAACCCAGTGCCTGTTTGAGCATAAAGGATTGCGCTGTCGCTACGCCGGAGTTTCCGGTGACGCCATGCATCGTACTAACGCCAAAGTTCATGAATGACGATGATCCTGCCAACAGAAAACCCTCGCCTTACTACGAGCCTGAATTGCAGCCAACGCCAAAGACTGTCGTTGAAGAAATCGTAAGTTCCTACAAAATTGACCATTTTGTCTCCAATAATTCTGACCTAAATTAGAAATACTCTTTGAGATTAGTGGGAATACAATTCCTCAAGTTGTTTTCAATGTTTCAAATGCCGAACATCGGTCACCGCGTGCACGTAGAAGATGAATCAACGGACCATACCTTTCTGGTTGTTGCTGAGCATATGTAATTTTTTCCCAGGTGTTGGAAACCACAGCGACGACAACAACGACGACGGTTGCAAAATTGGTGGTCAAAAAGGACGAGCCAGAGTTACAAAAAAACGAGCAGTTGATTGAAAGAGCCAAGAGTATTGACATAGTCCCAGCACCCAACCACGACAGTGGCGATGAGAGCACAGACTCAGACTCGTCTAGTTCTTCCGATAGCTCGTCCAACAGCAGCTCGAGTAGCAGCAGTAGCAGCAGCAGCTCTGCCAGTAGAAGTCGTAAAAGTAGCAAAGCAGATGACTCTCTGCCATCCTCTCCTGTACATGCAGAATCTGGTGAGCCTGCCCTAGACTCAAGCAGCGCCAACAATAGCGTTAACAACAGCGCTGATAACAGTGCCAACAACAGTGCTAATACTAGCGCTAGCAGTGCCCAAATCCAACAGCAGATTGTAAATGATACCGAGCAAACTCCAGAAGAACGTGTGGAAGATCGGCAACGTGCAGACTTTCTCTCGCCGACATCGATGAAAGCGATCGCTGGATCTGGAGAAGGTGACGAGCCAACTGAGATTGTAAAAGAGACACCTGCTAAGATGCTCGTCGACGAGGAGGCCATCATTTCAGATACGCCATGTGTTTCCGAAGCTGAGCGAGCTGCCCGACGTGACTCCCTGACCGGTCTTACTTCCAAAATGACTGCCATCATTGGGGCCTCTCAACCGACGAATTCTAAAACCAATTTGGTGAGTGTCATCTTTACCAATAGCGTGATCACAATCCCTGTACTGCGTCTGTTCCGATAAGTTTATTAATGAGTTTATCCCTTCAGGAAAATGAACCTGCTCCAAATGGTGCAAACTCTTCACCGACTAAGGATGGCAACCAACTGAGCACCTCTGTTAAGCCAAAAATAGTGGATATCCAGAAATTGGCACCAGGAGATGGAATGACTCTGCAGCTGTCGAAAATGATGCAGACAGAGTCCCAACGACTCAATCCTCTCTCCGTTTTGAAAGACAATACAAGTTGCGACGCAAGCAAAGTTCATTTTAGTGTCCAGTTGGAAGAGAAGCGGCAGCGACTCGTAGCGAAACTAAAACAGACTAATACAAAGGCACCTGCTAAGAAGGTTACGGATGATGGTAAACCCAGAAGAAGTGCTCCAGGGAAAAAGGGCATCGACACCGATAAAGTTGTTTCTTCAACAAGCGATCAGCTTGAAAAAATAGAAAAACGGATCGATATTAATGATCCTGCAAAGTCGAAAACGAATAACACGTACGGCAATGCTAAATATAGTTCGGAGTTGACTACAAATGAATCAGTTTCTAGAAAATCATCTGAAAGAGGTATCTCTAGTCCTTCAAAAAAAGTATCAAAAGTCAATCAGAGTAGGGATCAAGACGAAAAGTTGAACGCCATCAGTTCCTCGAAAAAAGCCACCAATCAGTGCCCTTCAGCGTCGTCGTCTTCAGCGTCATCGTCATCATCGCAATCAACTGTAGCAACAGTCGCTGTCAAGGCTACCGGGGCAGTGGCTGATCATCCGAAAGGTATATCAAAATCTAGGGTTGATCAAGTCAAGCGAGATCTATTCAGCGACGATGAGGTCAACGATCAGAGAACTACTCGATCTCAAACTGCCCGCCAAGTTACAATTGACAGTCAAAAGAAAGAGTCCGATAAGGTCGCCGAAAAGGCTATTCCCGGTGTCCTTGAATGTCTGCAGCTCAGACCGGCCAATAAAAGTGATCTTGAAATGGAAAAAGAAAGTGAAGACGAATATGGGTTCCGGGATAATTCCACCACAGAGTGTGGAGAAATTAGTTTCGTCTACGATGAATCAGTACCAATCAAGAAGAGGAAAAGGAAGTACAGCAGCTCTGAGTTGCAGAATGAGTATACAATTCAATTTCCAGATGAGGCCCAGATACTGAGAGTGACTGAACTTGAAGAAATGTTTAAAATAGCTCCAACATCGAAAAAGAAAAAAGTTTCTTGCTCCAAGAAGAAACATGATAGTAGGAAGCATAGAGAGATAAGTCCTGAAAGGCCATTAGCAAATTCATCTCCTGTGACCAAAGTATCAAAAAAATCACATTCACACGAAAAAAAGAAATCATGCAAAAGGAAACACTCGCCACTGAAAGAAACAAAGGTATACAGATTATATTCACTCATCAGTGTAACGAGTTAGAAAATTGAACTTTCCATTAAAAATTGTGATTTTCTCCATGGATCAATTTCGTCTTACCACGTTCAATCTACTTTTGATGTTCTTTACACAAGGAAAGTTTGAAGTTTGGATTAATGAAAAAGAGCAACTTTATATTTATAAACCAAGATAAATGATGAAAAACAAATTGCAATCAATGAATCACTCTAATTTCGACCAATTTTTGCAGGTGGAAAAGAAAACAAAGATAGATCCACAGGCACTTTTCAATAAGATCAAAGTGGATGAGTTTTTAAAAGCTGTCCATGTTCCAGAAAAGTAGAGCAGCGATCTCATAATCTGTATAATCAATTAGCTCTTGTATATATTTGTTGATAGGTAGTGATGTAGCTCTCATATCAAATATTAGATTTTGTACAAAGTATTTCTTTTGTAATTGAACAAAAGTTGACTGAAATCAAACTATGAATACAACATCGTAATAAAGTCATATTCCGCATGTGTGTAGACATTTTTTCAGGGCTTTCTTTTACAACCTTTATTATCGAAAATAAAGTACAAAGGAACTTATTCAACTTCTCAACATTTCAGAAAAATACGGAAAATAATTTGCTTAGTTCTTAGATTTGATACATTCATTGACTTCATCAGTGACTTTTGTTAATTGTTTCCAAGTATCGAGGTTCATGAAGACTCCTGAAAACAATGCACAGTCAATCTCATTGTTCAGAAATAAAAACAGCTGCAGTGAAACATTGTAGGTACCTTTTTTGGTTGGTTTTTGTTCTCCATTCTTGTCAGTATACATCTCTCTGATATCAACATACCACTTGCCCTTGAAAGGTCGCACTGTTACATGTTTGTTTCCACCAAGATCCCAGGAAGTTTCATCCGAGTCTGTCTTAGCTTTCTTACTAGATGCTTTCTCAGTGCTCTTCTTAGCCCGTTTCTTAGATTTTGAATTATCCTCTGACTGTAAAGTGAATATAAAACAATAATAGCTTCACATTGAGATCAACTGAGGATACCTCAGATGACTATACATATGCTTTAACTATTTTCAAGACTGTATTGTCAACATTGAGGAAAAATGCAGAGCAAACCATTTTCGACAGTACCTCAGAATCCCCACTGTCAGAACTATCTTTCTGCTTCTCTTTCTCTTTATTTTCTTTCTGAGGCTTGGACTTCAACTTGATGATCTCTTCCTGTAAACATCAAGGTGAGAGAATGTAGATTATTCTTGCTATGAAGAATCTTGATAGAGATCATATTGCAATAGGCATTGAGACCATTAATACTTTCATTAAGATTGTCAAAAATACAGCGATGTATTTTCACTCTATTGACGAGTTCTAGCTCTACTTAGGATAGCTCCAATGCTCTACACTGTGTTTTAGACACTCTCAGAAGGGATTTCTTCATTTACTGCTTGTATGATTTTATTGTATGAGCGGCACAACTCATTATACAAGAACTTAAAATTATCAAGTATAGCATTCAGTATCTCACCTCTGAACCACTGGCGCTGTCGCTGTCGGATATCATTTCCTTGGATTTTGGCATTTTTCTGATAGAAGATTAGAATTGCGAGATCTGAAAAAAACAGGAGTAGGTAATAGAATAACTCATGACAACATTACATTCAAGTGCTTTATAGCAAGTCTGAATCAGAATATACCTCAACAAGTGCCCTTGAGTCTCCAAATGTAAATATTGTCAACGCGGGATTGAAAACAAACGGTTTCGAATTCTGAGAAAAAATCTTGTTTGCGAGGCCAGAGGAGATATTGATGTTCTAACCTTGCGAAAATTGTCTTATTTAACCCGCTGGGTATAAGCTAATCCATAGTAAAAAGCTAGAGCATGCAGCAATTTTATCGAAGCAATTTATCGATTGACATGACTTACTTGAGAAACAAGGTGAATAAAACAACTGCAAATTGAAATCCAACAACCAGCTCAAACTGCTCGAATACACGGAGTACTTACACCAAACCAAATAGAAACACATTCCGCGATTCCGCAACCTAAAAACCGGCGAAAAACTGCGCGGGATTCCTTCATCAGGTAAGGTTAGTTAAACTGGTGTGAATTTCTTCTGTACCGACACCACTCCTTTGAATTTACCCCGCGGAAACTTGAGAATGATACATCAGCTAATCAGCAACATCCGTCGAGTGAAATTCGTGAATCGTGATGCTGATGCTATATTCTTTTTGTATTTTGAGTACAATCTAAAATCGAGTCATGAGTCATACCCGTGAAAATTATGCCCCATGATGAGTGCGCAAAGAAGTGAATCAGAAATGCATATATAATAATTCTTGCCACAAAATCGGGGACAAAATTCAAGTAATCGTTCCAATTTATCTTTTTGTAATGCTTTAATCCGTATAAACATTGGGTAGAATCAATATTTTATGAATTCAGGACCAGCATCGGAAAACGCAGCTGCACCGGGCAATCATGCCTCATACTATATATAGTTATATTGATCCCTTGAAAATACTGCTTCACATTCACATATGCCGCACGCCGCCACACTTGGTGCAGACGACTCGTGTAAAAGATCAGCTCTCTCGAAAAGAACCCGTGCGACGTGTCAGCGTCATCATAAGTAAATCGTCATTACCGTATGATAGACACGCTGCAGCTGTAGCCGTCGATCTCAACAAATGCGGCATCGTCAGCAAGTGGCACCAGGAGCATCTTCAAGAACAAAAGCAACGGCAGCAGCTATCGCCTTGTGGCCGAGCTGAGTCGACGGGTCGATCATCTCCGCGAGAGCTCGGCCAGCACTTCAACAGCATTACGTTATTATTTACATCATCGCCGGCTGTGATTATCTGCACAATCTTGAGCTAGCACAAAGTGACAAAAACGGGTCTGAGCACCAGGTAGGGCCGGCCCGGCCGTCATAAACCCGGATAAAACAGCAGCAAGATGCGCCGCAGGAGTAGTGCCCGTGGCGGGCTGCTCGGTCTCCTGGTTGTCTGCTGCTTTCTCCAACCTCTCACTCATGCTGACGAGCACAATCATATTGTAAGTTGTTCTAGTATTATGTTTGTTTGTTCATTAACTCTCATGATGTGGTCTCATTTGTTCCGTAAAACAAATATTTTGAAGAGTTGATTGCATGCATGAAAGATTAGTCAGGAAATGTTAATCAATTCACAGCTGTCACTTTTCTATTGTTCGATTAAGCAGGTGATACTCTATAGCAATTCCAGGAGAAGCTATCGGTGTTGATTTTAGTAACAAGTCCCATTTAAGCTCATCTTAGCAATTATTTTGATTTTTGCGTGCAGAGACCCGAAGTGTATATACACTTGCAAAATATGGCATCTGAATCCTTTTAATATTTGTTTTTCAGTATGAAAGGCGAGATGAGGTAGTGTTGTGGATGAATACAGTTGGCCCCTATCACAACAGACAGGAGACATATACCTATTTCACCTTGCCATTCTGTCATGGACCCAAAGAGAGCATTGCTCATCATCACGAGACTCTTTCCGAGGCACTACAAGGCATTGAACTTACTATAGGTGGCATGGATATTGAGTTCAGAGGTATCAAAATTATGCATTGGGCAGCAATTGATGAGTGTTTTTTTTACAACTTTCTAAAGCTAACTTTATTCATTAGAAAACACCCCAAAACAAGAGTATTGCAGCATTGATCTCACTGATGCAGCTTACAAGGCTTTTGTATATGCTGTGAAGAATCAGTATTGGTACCAGATGTACATTGATGATTTACCAATTTGGGGTATGTCCACAATTTTTTTCATCTTGCATGGTCTGAAATATGTGTGATAATAAGGGCTCAAAACTAATAGACATGTTTGTTTTTTCCAGGCGTTGTGGGTGAAGTAGGAGAGCCAAATGGTGATACTTATTACATGTACACACACAAAAAATTCGATATTGGATACAATGGAAAACAAATTGTTGATGTCAATTTAACTAGCGAGGGGAAGACTCAGCTCAAACCAGGAATATCCATACCTGTCACCTATGAAGTTAATTGGAAGAAGAGCAATATCAAGTTTGAAGATCGTTTTGATAAGTATCTGGATCCCACCTTCTTCCAACACAGAGTGAGAAAACTCTTATTAGCCTTTGAATTCATCTTACTCACTCACATGTGGTGTAATCCTTGTATATTCTCTTCTCTAGATTCATTGGTTTAGTATTTTCAATAGCTTTATGATGGTCATTTTCCTGGTTGGACTTGTTTCAATGATATTGATGCGTACATTGAGAAAAGATTATGCTAGATACAGCAAAGATGAAGAAATCGACGATATGGAACGAGATTTGGGAGATGAATATGGATGGAAACAAGTTCATGGAGATGTTTTTAGGCCTGCTAATCATCCTATATTGTTTTCTGCTTTTATTGGTGCTGGATATCAGGTGAGAATGGAGGAGGGCTGCTTATTGA
Organism: Eretmocerus hayati; assembly: GCA_029851415.1. Taxonomy (NCBI): domain Eukaryota; kingdom Metazoa; phylum Arthropoda; class Insecta; order Hymenoptera; family Aphelinidae; genus Eretmocerus; species Eretmocerus hayati. Next base: position 5,735,332 of record CM056742.1, read on the forward strand.
ATCGTGTGAAAAATATTTGGAGAAGAACAAAGATGAAAAATGATGAAATACCCTTCTGTTTCCAAACAGATAACAGTTGTGGTCCTCAGTGTGATTATATTTGCTATATTAGGCGAACTTTATACAGAACGAGGTTCTATGCTATCAACGACTATTTTTGTGTATGCAATCACTTCGCCTGTGAATGGTTACTGTGGAGGAGGCCTTTATGCACGAATGGGTGGCCGAGTATGGATCAAGCAAATGTTACTCAGTGCTTTCTTGATCCCTGGAATAGTTTGTGGAACAGCATTCTTCATCAATTTCATAGCTATGTACTACCATGCCAGCAGAGCCATTCCTTTTGGATCCATGGTTTGTACACCTTCTATAAAATTGATAGCAATGATGGGCTCATACACCAAGAAGCCATTCTCAATACAGGCACTAGCCTCCTGAACCACTAATGAAGATTTCAATTCAAGGTTTTGGGTCTTATTTTTAGGTTGCTGTTACTTGTATCTGCATATTCATCATCTTACCCCTGACACTTGTTGGGACGATTTTGGGTCGCAATCTTGCTGGCACTCCAGATGCTCCATGCAGAGTCAATGCAGTGCCACGACCTATACCAGAAAAAAAATGGTTCATGGAACCATTTGTGATCATCATGTTGGGTGGAATTTTACCCTTTGGGTCAATTTTTATTGAGATGTACTTCATCTTCACTTCTTTCTGGGCATACAAAATTTATTATGTCTACGGTTTTATGTTGTTAGTGTTCATCATCCTCATGATTGTCACAGTATGTGTGACTATTGTGTGTACATATTTTCTTCTGAATGCTGAAGATTATAGATGGTGAGTAATGTGCTTGATCAATTTGTACCCTAATTCCAACTAGAAAATGTGGTCAAAGGACTACTATTATGTTATGCGCTATTATTGCAATCCATCTAAATTTTACAATATTTATATTTGTAGGCAATGGACGAGTTTTTTGGCAGCTGCATCAACTTCTGCATACGTGTATCTATATTCGTTTTACTATTTTTTCTTCAAAACCAAGTAAGATTTCTATATGGATCTTTGATATTCAGATGTTAATCACGATGAAATTGATCTAACACAAAATCTTCTTTCAGAATGTATGGGCTCTTCCAAACCGCTTTCTACTTTGGTTACATGGCGCTGTTCAGTTTAGCACTAGGTATCATGTGTGGCACAGTTGGATACATGGGGACAAGTGCGTTTGTGCGTAAAATTTATTCCACGGTGAAAATAGATTAGAAATAGTGATTGTGATTTGCCCAAGATTACCTCGATCTACAAAAGATGAGGTATCATTTAAGAACGTTGATGAATGAATGAAGTATGGTACTCTCTAGCGAATGAAACAGTATGGTGAGTCCGAGATTCTGGAATTTCTCAACCGAGATCGGCGAGATCTCAAAAAATTTTGCGAACGAATTTTTTCCTAAGCAGTTTTCTTACACTACTCGAAAATATTCTGACGCACATTTGTATCGAGAGTTCATTTAATCGTACAGAGACAACTCATTTCATAAAAAATAGGAAGTTGATCCAGATAAGTACGCGTATTACCGGTGCAAAACTTCAAAACTGTTGAAGCATCGAAGAATCAATGAGAGAACCGAAACCAGCAGACGCGTTCCGTACACGCTAAAGGTGTACAATATCAATATTCATGCCGATCATCCTTTGTAACCCAATGCTCATGCGTGTCTAGACGACACGGTATCTTGAAGAAGGGAGGTAATATGTGATGGATGGTGGAATATCTTTGAGAGTGCGTATGAGGTATTATTTGTTAGTTTTTGGATAATGACCCAAATTGTCGATTAACATCCCGATTTATGTAAAAAAATATGGTTATCGCATGGCCAGTTGGTAGAGACAAACTCGACGTAATTCGGTTGCCAAGATGTTTTTAGATCAGAAACCCTTGAAATACTCGTTTTATTCGTATCAGTTAGTTTATTTCATACCTGGAGACGTGTAGATGATTTCGGTACAGCAGATCGTGTCATATTTGCGGTCATGGTAATTATTGTCTTGGAAGGTTACACGTGAATACTATTTTCCAGACCAAGTTGTGAAAACGTGAGTTTAGCGTCTCAGACGAGAGAAGATAGGATTCGCTGCTTGCGTCGATAATTTTCATAAGAAAGATGAGTGGCTTTTGCTTTGCTTGACCTATGATCAGTTCTACGTTCCGAAATTACCTAAATGCGAACATTGGGTACACAATATTCTAATCTTTGATCTAAAACCTCTTGGCGTTAGCAACACGTGTACTAAGTATACTAGTTATGTTTTGCTTGAGAATCTATTCAAAGGTAAAGTCAAGCTATGCAGCACCATTTTCGAGCCCCACACACAGCGTAACCGGTCATTCCGTGGGAATTGGACAACGACTTATCAGAATCAAGTTATAAAAATCTGTCAAAAGTATCCTAGAAACAAAGGCATGGATTCGCCCATAAACTTGATGAATTGTGAGGATATTCAGTGATTACGAAAATTACTTTTTTATAGATTGATATGCCTTTGTGCAAGTCAGAATTATCATAGTTGTTTTCTACTTGTAAATACAAACTGTCTATCAATTAAGTCTTGCAATGTAATTCGTATGAGTGAGATTTTTGACCGCAAATTCCTTGAAACTTGTAGGAATGAAATTTCTCTCTTCATTTATGCACTCAATTTTGAGATTGAGTCAGAGAGCGCGTAGAATTCTCTGCTCTTAAAAATGATGACTGAATAATGCGCTTCGTGAATTCTAATTTGTTCGGATCATTCGTTCAAAGTTAGATGAGCAATAACTTAGAAACTTGAATAGAATGTTCCGTACTCGATTGAGCGTATTTGAAACAATGATTTATGTAAGAGAAATCAACGGATAAATTTGTTTACCCGTGTGTACGTTTGTTCCGATCATGATTCTTATCCGATATAGTGCGAAATATTTGCAGAGTATAGAGGATGAATTTTTTATTTAGAGCAGTTGACATTGATGGATAAGTAAAAGTTCTCCTAGCGCTTTCAAAAAGAATATATGTTAGCATCAACACATATGAGTCGCGGTGTTTTTTCTGATGGCTCATCAACGTTGCAGGCCCGAGTCGACTCACACAAGCTCAATTGCTTGGAATTATTGATCAAATTCCACAACAGAATTCACGTATAAATATGTTGTAATTATGAATTGCCAGGTTACAGAACGTTTTTTCAATAAAAACAATGTATGAAACCATCAAATTGATCTTTTTTTTCAAATTCTCCATTCGTTCATAGATTAGATGCACGTAAAACACATTCAACAAATCAAGAATTGAAATTTTGCATCCAAATCTAGACTATTTCTGGATTTTACTGTTTCCTTTTTTAAGCAAAACTAAACGAAACATTTTTGTTTTCCTTCGAGGCCAAATGTCGTAAGACGTCAAACACGGCCTCGGACTGAATCTTTTTGTTGAAGCAATGCGAAAATTAGGAATTAATATCAAATGTTCCCGAAGACGGCTCTGTTTTGTATCGCTCGATGTTTTTCAAAGGAGCTTTTGAGAACCACAATACGCGCCAAGTTTATTACTATTTTATTAATCCAGAATAGGCGAGGGAAAACTTGTGTACTGGCTAGCAATCCTGCTTGCAAAATTTCAAAAACTGCTTCAAAGAAATTTTTGATTCCGACAAATATGCAACCGTGATCAGGCTGATCGCAGCGATGATCATGAGTGATCAATGGATGACTTTCTGCGGGGGGCGGAATCGGAATGGTGTGGCAGCACACCCGCCGGCTGCACAGACGCCACGTCGCGTATACGTTACGCGGCTATATATAGATATATAAAGCTGTCAATTGAGAACAGCAGATCCCCATCAGTGCGTCGAGAATCGTCTGAGCCGCTGTCTCGTCCCAGTGAAAAAAAATTAGCCAGTGGCTCAAGAGCATCAGCAGGCATGGCACCCAAGCAAAGGATGCGCATCGCCAATGAAAAGGCCACCAAGTTTATAACGCAACGGGGTAACGTGCCCAAATCCACGGTGAGTATCAACATTCATCCTCATCGTCTACACGAGTAGTAACGGGCTGGTAGATATCTCGTAATGGACCCGTGAGTCAACTCACAGCTGTTGCCTCTGTCGTCGTCGACCAATTCGTTAATTTTATTCATTTTTCGTAGAAAACCCAGGATGAGTCTTCGCCCGTAGGACCCTGGCTTCTTGCACTCTTCATCTTCGTCGTCTGCGGCTCAGGTATGTTGGAAAACAATTTTTAGACATTTCATCCGGCTACCCGGCCTGCATAGTATTTCCATATGTGCGCGCATCCTCTTCTCCAGTTGACGTGATATCCTTTCATTCATCTGGTTGCATATGTTGAGTTATTCGACACAGCTTTGGTTCTTGGACTATCAAATTTTGACATGCTCAATCTCATTAATGTCTTTCGAAACCATCATATAATCATCTAGACTTGAAATGGACAATCCCTTTTAAGCTCATCGACCAATTTCTTCAAGCCTGAATGATATCATCAATCCTCACTTTTTCACCTACATGATTTTCAAGTGTATAGTTGTCTTCAATTGGATCGCAATTCAGGGTCAAAAATCTTTTCTTATTTTTCAGCTGTCTTCCAGATCATTCAGAGCATAAGAATGGCGTAACATGGATCTCCACATACAGCAACTTCCTCAAACTCGATTTGGAAACACCTTTCAAAGAAACGATTTCAATTCATCAATTTCTCAGAATTTTCTCATTTTCAAAGATCAGTATCAGTATATTATGTAAATAATTGCAGTGGACAGAATAGAACATGTAACACCTCCTATATTTGCTGCATCTGAGATTAATCCGAATAGAATGATTTATTGTGAACTTTGGCATCTATGTCTAGAAAATTTATTCATAAGAGTAGCATTTATATTTGAAAGTTATGAATAGGGGACCCTCTGAAGAGTTAGGGTGACAAAGTGAGATTTGAACTCTGACTGGGAAGGTGCAAGTTGATGACTGAGCAATTAAGGGAGTGTCGCTCTTAATCCGTTTCAGAATTTTTGATGATGTTCTCTAAGTAAGTACTCAAATCTATCATATATATCGATTTGTTTGGTTGAAAAAATGTTTTATATTGAATATTTTTGAAAAGCATCTTCTTACGAACTCGCATTGGTGTTTGTAAAGACTTTGAATTGTACATATAATACCCATCAAATTTGAAGCAATTTCATACTTGAAATCTAAGCATTCCATTTTACAATAGTTGATGTGAAGTGTAATTTACCATCATTATGTTTGCTGATTTTGAACAACTCATGTCACGGTGACTTGTGTTGAATAAAGAGAATTGTTAATGAAATTGATGTGTACTGCTTCTCATTAGAAATTGTATCCATTTCACAGTGCTTTTGAGAAAATGACAATTTTCTAGATCCCACCTAGTCCAACATGCGCAATAAGATCATCGTAGTTTGATACTCGTCTTGGACATCGTAATGGCTCTGAACGGCAGTGATGCGGAATGAAGATGAGTCGAGACGAAATTGGCGACGAATTTTGATTTTATCTGAATACTTGAATGGATTGAAAGTATGCGATCGCGATGATCATTATCAAAACCTGTGAGGCAAAATTTAAACGTAGATGAACATTCGTCAGGAATTTCCGCAAATCCCCGTTTAAGAGTGCAAATTTCATGTGACGAGTGTCGCATTTTGAACGTAATTGAGATCTTGAAAACTTGCGACATCGTATCATTTGGCGATATTTTCTCTCTACCATGAATTCTTTCAGAGAAAAAATGAAAACCAACAATCAACCTGATATCTCAAAAAGTTCGATTTACCCTACCCTCATATGGACGTGAAATCGAGTAGGTATACGGCAAAAACTTTTTGGACTAAATTCGTTCTTTGTGGGTGAAAGATGCAGATTGTCGGAAAGCCTCATCTTTATTTTTGGTTGAGGGCAGCGTTTGAAGACGTGTCCCAATGGAAAATGATAACAATTCAAAAGGAAGTAACTTCAGTAAACTTCGGCTCTGATTACCTTCGAAAGACCGGGAAGAAATTCTTGTTGTGACCGGGTTGATCAGACTTATACTTAGTTAACTAACCAACTAATTCGGGAAATTTTGCTTGTTTGTTATTACTGACTTCTACTGTAGTTAAAATTCAAATGTTTTCAATTTTGAATGGAGAAAGAACTAAGATTCGAATAACTTTTTTCTCTCTTACTTTTTTTCCAATATGTTCGATCCTTCTCAATGATTATATAGGGAAGCTGCAGAGGAAGCTCACAATCATTAGGCAGTCATAGAGTGAGTACATTTTTAATCAAATTTCCTATGATTTTGATCAAAATCTGCATCTTTAGGAATATCTCCATTTAGAATTATGGAAGCAATCGCAAGCAACGAACTCAATTGTGAAAATCACCCAAAGAGGCAATCATCATCGAAGTATATACCTATAAGGGATTTCCCGGATACGCGATGAAATATTCTCTGTGTGACGCGTAATGAAAAAATGCGAGTAGATCTGAGTGTTTCCCTCACAGATGAATGCAGTCCACTCTATTCACATGTGATAAGCAAACAAATGGGACGAAGGAACAAAGACCAGGAAAAACCAAATTTCAAAGTAGCATGACACATGATTTATTGAAGAGTTGCACTGACTACTATTGATGCTTCTCACAACAGCTCAACATTAGTAATAAAAATATGCCTCTGTATCTAAACTTGCGTAATCAAATGAGTTTTGATATTATACTACACGCACATTTCAAAGTTATCATTTAATCTTAACAGAATGGTTTGGATTTGAATGATGAAGTGACGAATTGCACCTACTCATGATGCAGCATGGACGAAAGACAATTTCTTTCGTTGATGAATTGAACGATTTACCTTATGACGCCCGAAACTAAATCAAGAGCCTTCATTTTTAGAATGGATGTATTACCAAGACTTTCCAAGGAAATAATCTACCTAAATGAGATTCTGATGTTCCATTTGATGATCATTACGAAGCTGATGGAATCAAAAGTACATATTTGATTCAAAGTTGTATCAAGAGGGCTTTGATAGATCAATCAACACAGGAAAACTAATAATGCTTGTAACAAGCAAAGAACCGAATACTCCTGTTGAAGGATTCGTTCATACATTTTGCTCACACTTTTTTTGCTAAAAGTTACGATATATGTCATTATTATTTATGATTTTGATATAATTATGAATCCATAATCAATAAACACATCTTTTATTGGAAAGAAACACTTGTTGCACTATTTCATTTGCCTTTTCATTACTTTATACAAAAAATAATGTATTCAGATCTTCTTGAGATTATTAATTTGTTCAAAGTGTATTTGAGTTAGCTTTATTCATGCTCCCTATATTTAGCATTCCTGCTTTTTTCATTAGATAAATTTGCATGAATGAGCTCCCTGGTAGAAAAGGCGCAATGCAAGAAAGATATTGCTATTGAGTCGGGTTATTTCATCACGATCTAACGATCATTCACGAGACTTGACGAACAAATCTATACAGGTTCATAGCTCATTCCTACCAGGAAATGTTATGGTAAAGATGAAGTATCTTAGCTTTCAATTATTGCCACAATTATTCCGCTCGTAAAAGTATTTACTCGCCAACGTTACAATAAAATATGGAAAATATTAAAAATCAGAGTAAATCTCTACGAAAGATTGATACTACACATCTATAAATGTATGTGGCTGTATTTACCGGAGTATACACACACACATATATATGTATGTACATATTTGTGCGTACATATTTGCAAATAGTCTACATTGCATCCGAATTTCAATTTTTGATACCAAGATGGAAGATTTCATTTAGAATTTGCACGTCCTATAATATGAATAGAGTTATTTGGAAAATCCTGATCTGTATTCATTTCTTTTTCATCATACTCTCAACATTACTGAACGAAAACATTGACAGTATCAATAATTACAGAAATTAGGCGTTCTGCAACTCTTTTATCATTCCCAAGATCTCAATTTCTCAATCAGTGAGGCAACACGAGCTTAAAAATGTTCACATGTCAACTTTATGTAACGAGGGCATTTTTATACATATTCCACTTTGGAAACCGAAGTGCATCAGATCAAACTCAAATTTGAAGAGGACCATCTCAATCTCGATCGTCTCAATTTCTAGGGAATTTCTTTCGCAACATTTTCAATACGTTATACCTCATGATTACATCGTCGATGTACGAAATTTTTCGACACAGACATAAATGCCTAGAAACTCTGCCATTGAGTCGAGGATTTTCCAAAATACTCCTAATATATGTCGTAATACTATAAAAACTCAATAACTATATGATTAATGTAAACTCGAGTATTTAGTCAACGAACATACTACATAGTGGTCTTCACGAGTAATAACTTTCAAAGTGTTACGAAAATGAAGAAATTTCAAGATACTCGTTTAAAACTTTTCGCCATTGATTTTTTCTGCGCATTCACGTTGAGTCTAATTGTGACGGTACATTTCTCAGAGCAAACATTCAACATGATCATTTGTATCTGTACGGATTTTACAAATTAAGAGATAGCTCAATCGAGATAATAATTTTTTTTAACCCGAGAGTGTCGTCCAGGCTTTATGCAACTCAAATAAGACTTTGTCCGTACGCGATTTGTAAACAATTCCAAACAGTGAATGACGTTTGAGTCAAATAATTTTGACTTGCATGATTAATTTCAGTCGAGTCGGCAGTTTTCTCATGAGCAAGGGGAAAAATGTTATGAATTAGCTGCCCAAACAGTTGTTGACGTGGTGATTGATACTGAGTCATACTCAAGGGTATAAGGGTTCGTTCGATCACTCTCTTCTTCTCTAGTACCATCTCACAATATAAATAAGTCTCTTTACGATTATATAATTATAGAAAATCTCATAGAAATTCCAACTTCCTACTATTACTTTCTTTTAAAAGTCAACTACTTGAACAATTTAATATTACCGATCTCTTATTGCTTTCTCCCCTATATGAATAGGTCAAAGAATTTAAATAATGTCAATATATCAAGAGATTAACATTAATAAAGCTGTAATAAGGGAGCTGTAATATAATTTTGTTAAAATATATGCTTCGAAAATAATGATAACAATTATAATTTTTGAAAAGTCTTTGTTCTGTATAAGTAAATATGTCTCTATCATGTTAAGGAAGAAAAGTGAAGAAGAGATCGTTTTTATAAGGCACGATGATTCACAAGCGAGAGCAGCCAGTTTGCACGAGGCTCAAACAGATCATCACTCTGATGCGATATCGTCAAATTTTTGGAAGATCATACTTATTGTCAAATAAGAAAATCCCGAATCGACGTTGCTGTCCCAAATGATTCTACCGTATCATAACCAATTTCAGTAAAAGTAGCTTGGAAGACTGGTCGACGGAAGAAGACCTTTGCCGATCAATATCAGCCTGGAAGACCGTATGTACTATAGGGAAGAGAAGTTTTGCAATCAGGACAGCACACATGGATACTGGCGATTTTTCCAAACTATGTTTTTTTGCCAACACGCTACTCAGTTTGTTACACAAGTTTTCCACTGCAAAGAAGCTCTGCCATCCGTCAGAAAAACAGCATAATCTTCAAATCAAATTTGAGATTTTTGTCAAAAATGGGCCTTGATTGCCGAATCTCCATGGAAAGCGCTGATGATGAAATTGATTCTCGTTTGTGGATTCACCTCTTCACGAACCTTTTCCATATGTTCATGAAGACATCATAATTTTTACAAAGGTCGATTTACTATATTCTACTCTCAAAGCAGCTCTTTTGAATTTGGAATTCTCAGTCTAAAACAGACTACTCTCGCTAACAAGTAATAGAAGACTCAATGATCCCGTTCAATTTTCTTCCTTAAATTTCTTTGATACAATTACTATTGATACAAAACCTACCTTTTCGATTCAATATATATGCAGATCGAAAGGTCTCTGGCATTACATAGCATTGTAAAATTCATTAGAATTTCTGCACATCATTTTGAAATGCCTTTTGGTAATTTCATTTCTCTAAAATTCCCTCAAAATGAAGAAAATACGAAAGTTTTTCTTCTGACTAATCTCTTCTTCGTCAAATTGAAGATCTCGTAAAAGGAGAGTATATCAAACTTGCAATTACATGCGTAACATGTACAGAAAACTAAATTCAAAATATTCTCAACCTCTTCAATCTCGCACTCACTCTCTTTCTTTTTGTCACTGTACTTTTTCCTTACCTTTTTTTCTTTCACATCCATGATTAATAAGTACTGTGAGATTCCTTCGACGAGGTATGTTTTCATTTCCATCACGGTTCACATCTGCACATTGACTATTCAATCAAATTTTCTTGTCGACATTAGCGAGACATTCGCTTTCTTCATGTCCCGTTTTGTTGCTCAAATGGCACGGAATAATTTTCCATGGCGAATTAACTCGAATCGTTACAGCAATAAAACGTGCTTGAGAGACAGTGTGAAATAATTGAACCCGCATATTGATGGAGTTCAAATGAAAATTTGACGCTAAATATTCTACGAAGGGAAATCTCCAAAATAAATGAGGGGCCAGGCATGGGATGATAAGAGGGCAAAATAAGATCAGGAAAAGGAGCGAGGGATGACAATTCGAACGAATTCTAAAATAGAATATAGGATATACAGTGGCTCATCCGCGAAGGACCACCGAACGATAGCAGTTTTGATGCACTTGAAATATTTCTTAAGCCTTATTTCTCACGACTGCTTTCTCGTTTTGGCGGGAGGAAAAAAATCTCAAAAAGGGCCATAGCGAGTCGTTGGCATCACTAATATGAAGCAAACGTGTGCGATGGCATTCTGGTAAAGAAGTAAGGGATAAATGGGGTTTGGAGGAAGCCACCTGGATAAATCGTGGTGTTCCAGGCAATGCTGCTGCTACTGCTGCTGCTGTTGTTGCTGCTGAAGGTGGCGACGACGTCGACGATGACTACTTCGACATTATGAACGAAAGTAGTTTCTTCCGATGGTTAGAGATATATTTGCCCATTTACCGACTGCTCCAGGTGCAGTAGTTGTTGTACTTGGAGTAGGGATGGTAGTAGTAGTAGTTGTTGTTGTTGTACTTGTTGTTGTTGTTGTTAGCGAGGCACGTGTGTGGTTTTTTTCCAATTGGTTAACACTCCGCAAGCCTACACGCCATGGGCAACCAGGGGTTAAACAAGATAGAAAAGAAAAAAGAGAAAAACTTGGTTAGTTACTCGGAATATGGGCTTATACTATGCAGAGCCCACATTCGCACGTTTGATCGAATGATGGATATATTATTATAAAATAGATTTTGTTATGGCTGTTATGGGTGATGAGAGGTATGTATATTATATATAATAATTATTATGATAATAATACCTCTATGCGACCGCACCAATGTGTATCGATGTATATTTCTCAGACGCAAAACTTGACTGATACTCATTAAGATCTTTTGGATGGGTAGTAATTTTATTGAAACTTGTGAGGTACTTCAAAATATAATTGAATGCTAAATTTCCTTTGCGTCTAAAAGCACTCGATACACGGAGCGTTGCATGATTGTCAAGCAAGTTTAATGTAGAAGAGTTTCATGAATGAAATTGATTCGGATTTGTGGTGGTGCAAAACCTTGTTTCATCGTATGATAGTTTGCCCGATATTTGAAACAATTCAAAATGAGCAGATAGTTTAGAAAATTGAAGACATACAATATCGATCAGTGATTAGCCAGTTTTAGCCATTTGGGAACTTTTTATCCATGCTCTCATCTATAGCTTGTGAGCACTTTTCATCGAAAAAACGGAAGTTTTGCTCCTCCAGAATGTATGTCAGGTTGATCGAATTCAAGACAGCTGTAAACATGATTAGTCTATAGCGTATGGAATATCATATCAATAGGGCTGTATCATTAATGATTTTCAATAGATTTTTCAATGATATTAATAAAGACTGATCTTTCGTGTGACTTTGATCGAGACCAAATGTAAGATCGAGCCCTCTGTGATCATGACGATGTAAAATATTGAGGAGATCATCAATACCACATTTATGCAGAAAAAGGTTTCTTGATTCTTTCTTGAATCGAGCATTTGTCGGGATTGAAAAATTTTTTAAATCGAATTCGCCACAGTTTAGACAAATGTTTTAATTTATTGCTGGCATCTCAAACTATTTACAACAACAAAATATAATTCAATTACGCGAATCGGTGCAAATTTTTTTCAAAAAGAAACCATTGAAAAGATTATATTGGTTCTTCTTCCTGGAATTCAAATACTACTTGAACGCATCTTGGAAATGCAGAGAACATAACCAACGAACTCCCTTATTCATTGGATTTGAATATCGATGATACTTTTTCTCGAAAGAAAATGTACGCGTCAATTTCTACACGGGGCACACGATCTCCTCTGAAATAGATGAAATATCAAGAATATCAAAGGTTTAGCCCAAAGCTTTTGAGGTCGTCGATCATTTTGAAACCATGGCAGAGAATCAAGCGTTATTTGTACTCATTAATAACAATTAGATAACAAACAGACAATTATTATTATAATCATCCTTCAAGTAATCATAAGAATACCAAAAAGTATCGAATGAAAACTAGGATTTTTTTGGATATTATCTTAAAAATCCGGCATAGCTTGGGTGCACACCAGCCACCAGAAATCTTGAAATGAACGTATTATGTGAGGTACTACTAAATACCATTGTTAAAAAATAGAATAATTTTTGCACGTCCCATCGACAATGCTTTCATCATTCAATTCGTATGAATCAATTAATTCAATAATAATGAGGAAATAGTTATTAATACATGTAAGACTTCCCAGTAAGCGGGTATGTCAGAGGCTAGTGAGTTGTTTAGTTTTTTCAATTGATATCAGGTTTGGTAAAAATTAATTATGAGAGGTAATAATCTAATTCCAGGCGTGTCAGAAGCTTCGTTATGTACGAACAAATTATATTATGGTGATCAACGTATTATTTTACATTTGGAGAAAGTATAGAAATAATTAAGAAAGACTCACGCGTGATATATTGTGCAATCGCATTGTTAATCTGACTTAAATGTCACATTCACCGGGGAGAGGAAAATTAGATCGGCAATGAGTCTATATATATATTTTATATGCAACATTTAGCCTATGAATGAGCGCGTTTTCCCTAGTAGTCATTGGAGCAAAAAGAGAGAGATAGAAAAAATTAATCAAAGTTAGTGTCAACTTGGCCATGTGGAGCATTTTTGTTAGTTTAATTAAAAAGAGTATAATGATGCTGCTGCTGTGCAAACATATGAAGATGAATGAAAACTGAGCTTGCAGTGAATTTTTTTTATAATCAAGAAAAACTCATTTTTCACTGCTCCCGAGAGGTTTACACATAAGTATACTATAGTTAAGTTGAATTTGCTGTAATAATACCCTATGAAAAAATCATATTCGTATTCGAATTAATTAGTACGAGTTTCATGGTTTTCAACAACAAAGACGAAAGAGTATTATCTAGGCGTGAAAGATGAATATGAGCATGTTTTTTTGTTATGGGTATGCGTGAAAAAATGAAAGCGAAGGTCACTCTTGAGATGTTGAAGGAAAAAACTAGTTATAAAAGAATTTAGATTAATATTTCAATATTGAATTAGTCACTTATCGACGCGTCGCCACCCTACAATTGTTGGGTGAGATTCAAACAAAAATAAATTAATAATGCAAAATTATTATATATTTTCAATTCTTTTGTATATAAATAATTTATTCCTTTATTCTTGTTTTGTAGGTAAATATAATTTATCTATGTACAAATATATTGCAAAGAAGGAAATTCTATATTGACATAATCTCTCATCTCTTTCCATTCATACGATGAAACGTATGAATTTTTGTGTATATGAAATATGTATTATACTAAAATGAGCTTTCCACAGGCTCAAGTTGCCAAAAGATGTGACTTTTTAAGTTTGCACAACACAAGGACGAACTCGATAAATCTAAGAAAAATATTTCCTAGTCCAACGAAATTTTTTTCCTCATACAAAAATGCAAGATCGAATATCCTAGGACGAGAAAAAAAAAATTAAGATGCGAGCCATCTTATCTTGCTACACATTGTAATACGAACTAGATAAATACATATTGACGCGTAGCACCCACATTTTACCATAATCATCATCGGTTGACTCAAATAGAAAACCTACGCCTTACTCTGACAAGAATCCAATACTGTTTTTTTTCTTTTTTTATAAATTTCCGCGGACAACACGCTGCCCCTGACTCACCTTTGAATTATTCCTCCATTGTATATGATTTTCACTTTTCTCATCCAATTCGAGAAAGGAAGATTGTGGCACTATACTCGTTTGCTACATCCTCTTCATATTTGTTGGAATAAAATTTCATACACAAATATTAGGAGGAGGTGCGCACCCAACCATGACGCACACTATATATCTCTCATCACACAGCTTGCCTGTGAATACTAATCAAAGATATTGACACGATGATAAATAAAATTACGCTTGAATTTCTATCAAGTTAAAGTCCCAGATTCCAAGTGAGGGGCAACTGTGCCGTTCGCATACAATTCGTCATCTGGCAATTTTTTGAGCATTTGTTCAAGAAATCACTGACAGACATTCTTGACCGATGCAACAATTTGTTCATTCTACATTCACTTCCCTCTGATTTGCCATTTCATCATTCAATCATGACAAAGAAGTGTTTCAGTCCATGAAAATAATCATTTTTCAGTCTTTCCGGTTGTAATTCAAGTGAGTATTAAATGAAAAACTATGTATCGAAAGAAAATCATCTCAAAAATGCATTAAATCCCAGTACTTTTACAGATGAATTTTTGAGGAAATACGTATGACAACTCGATTGAGGTTGAATGATGATCAGAGAAAACTGGCCTATAGCTGGCTTTTGCCCTGACTGATTTTTCTTGTAAAGGGAAAAAGGAGAGCGGAGATGGTTTCGCGAAAATTGTGTGTAACGCATAGTGTATGTACTCTCGATTAAGTATTGAATCAATGAAGGTAAAATATACTATATTTTGCCAAAAAATCAGCTTGTTGGAGGAAAAAAACTATACCCCGTTCAATTCATAATCGAGAGACAGAGAGAGCGTTTGGATATTTGTAAAGGTAATGTCAGAGGGGGTAGAGGTATTAAATTGAATAGAAAACTAACCTTGACCGCGGGGTGCATAGAATTCACGTGTCTGCCCCGCGGTAGCTCATTCATGAAAGAGCACCAGCCCTCTGATAAGGGTGGTCTCGTAACTGGCTCAAATGCCTGCGTTGCTTCGCAGCGGCTGCGGCACCTGCTCGTCCAAACATATATACCACATATATAAATATAAAACATTTCATTCATTATTAAACACTAGATAATTTCTCGGCATACTCGCGAGAGCATACTCTAAATATACTTTTTTTTTATACGCGACGTCGATCAGGTATCAAATATTGTAAGTAGATTCACTTTTTTCACGTATGTAGACCATCAATTACTGAGCAGCACTGTGCTGGATTTGATATCTCACCGACGCGGCTAAATCGATGCATAAAATATTTTTACGAATATAACAAAAAATAAAATATTCGATTCATAAAGTGTAACGAGAACATTCTTTTGAATCCGAAAATCTCGTAATCGTAATCTTTTCACACTTGTGCAAGTGGATTGACAATCATCTGTCCATTCTCTTCTATAATTCGACGAAAAATCTAATTCGAACGCTTGAAATAACATAATTAAGCCAAAGTACTTTGGCAGACTTCTTATGATTTTTTTCAATTCTCATTCCACATTTCTAAAATGACAAGACTGCAATGACTACAGACGAATAATGATAATCGAATTGCACTCACGAATTAATTACTAACATAACTATTTCAGTAGAAAAAACTATCATTCGAGATTTCATAAAATGATAAATACCACTCTATCTCACTATGTAAGCAACGTTCATACCTATTGTAATAAACCCAAATGATGAGGGTGCAATCAATACGCAGCAGTTGAGATTTTAAAAAGACAAAAGTTCTTGCCTATATTTGCCCATGTCAATATTTTCAAAATTCTTCTTCTGAAAGTCGATTTTTCTATTCAATCACCAAACACTATTCCAAGTATCTTGTCGCTATTTGATTTGAATGCACGTTTGATCATCTTCCTGGCTCACTTTCGTGGTTCAGCCAATTTAATTTTATGGCTAAGAATGTAAAAAAGAATCTATGTTGTACATCTAGGATTGCAATCATATATTGAGGTGTGGCAATTATTGTGAAGCTATACTCTATGACTGCAATTTCGTACTTTGACACTTACAAACGTACGCTAAAGGATCTAAATTAGACATTTTCAATCGTAATAATAGACTGTCATGTTCATAAACGTCTAATCGTTAATGAGTCAGGTGCTCATTTTCTTACTGATTGATCAAACCCGCTAGTTTTCCAACTAAGTAATTTTCTGTTGTACGGTATTCTATGCATATCTTTTTATCGTCAAACAGTTAGATCCACTCATTGTATTAAGAGTTGAATCTCTTTTTTCTTCCATAAATTTCAGAACTTGATCTTCATAAAAAAAGGCCTTTCAATCGTTGAATTTTGCAGAGAAAATCTAGTTGGGATCAACTGCAGCGCTACGAATCAAATTGGCCAGAAATACTACAAAAAACACTGTTGTCTTAGAAATGATCGTTTTTCATCAATTCTTGGTTAAATTTTCAATTGGCACTAAGGATAGGCTAAAAATAGCTCAAAGAAATATGAGAATGCAAAGAAGAGGGGAGTAAAAATGTATTTCCTTCTCTTTTCTGAGCGCCCCGTATCTCACGCGGGTTTAATGGCTGGCTCCCGCGCGACTCTCAGCGCATTTCTAAATTTAAAACTCGACCTGACTTTCTTGTGTGACTAACAGGGTTCTAAAAACTGCGCACGCTGCGTTGCTATAACGCTTGGGTGCCGCTACTTGGCAGTTAGATCTTCATGCATACTTTTAGATATCGAGTATATGAAGTCATGGATGATATTATGCATAACAGTTAAAAAGAAAATAAGAAAATATAAAACGATCTCCCAATTATGACAATACTGATGGACGGAAAGTTTTTTTTTTTTTACTATGCATCAAGTCATGGTGTTGAATAATAACTCAAAACTCTTATATTTCTCGGAGTTTCAATAAATAGATCCGCGTAAAAAGTAGCACATTAAGTATAAGTGATCAAAACGGTGACGATGGACCAATATCAATATTGCCCAAGATAATCTGCAAGACACAAAAGTAATAAATTGTATATGAATATCTCGAGAATACTCTAGGTCATATTTCATAAATCTCATAGAATTCTATAGCTGCATTTTTATAATAAAATTTTCCATGAGCGATAACCTTGTAAAGCTAATAATAAGACTTGTGATCGGTAACTTGGCATGTAATCTATGTAGATACGATTGCAAATAACTCTGAAATATGAAATAACAAAGAAATGAATGAAAGAGAGTTCTGATGACAACAATAACCGTACCACGCAAATAAATACGGTACCATGGATACGGTCATGATCTAAAACCACTATCTGGTTCAAAAATTTCACTGCTCACGGCACTATTGAGGCTCTAGAAGTAATTCTACAGAGCAAAAGTGAAACATCAAGCTATCCCAATGATGGCACCTCACATCTAAATTGAAATGTGACATATCAAATTTCGATTCTATTATTGAAAAATAGCTCAGAGATCAGAGTACATGGACGGTAATTTGAGATAGAGCATTTTTCTTCAAACTTTGTATTCCTATAGATTACTCTATGTCTTGAAGTGTCCGATCATTGGAGACTAAGTTCCGTGGGTGGCGATGGTTGAAAAAGATAGCCTGGACTGAGACATTGTAAAATTATGCTTTCAAACTCTGAAGTCTTGTGACAGAAAGAATAAGCAATATGTCCAGCATCAAAATTGATGAATAATGACTAGCAGATTGTTCTTTTGATTCGAAAATTATCATAAGATTTCCTCCATTTTCTCTAACAGAATTGCTCTTATATACTTGGCCCACTGCGTGGATTACGCGAAAACAATGCCACTTTTCTCAGAGGATGGGTAGTGATTCCAGAGTATTATTCGTGAAAGTGGTGCTCGTGTATGTCACCAATTGAGGAAACTGATTTCAGATTGTATATTTTTGTCACGAACAAATGATTCAAAGTCACGAGAAAAATGAGCTGACGTGAACCAACAACTCGCAAATCTTTTCGGAAGATATCATTTAGCTGAACCAAACCGGGGAAACTACGATTGAGCCAATACCAGTACTAGTTGGCAATCTCCACGCAATAAAGATAGTAAAGACTGATTAGATCTTGGCGCGTTTTGAAAAAAAATGGCACAGATCGGTCACTACTTTTTCATTAAAAACACATAAAAACCTAAGATTACGATTACGTTACAATCCATTTATAAAATCGAGGGGGGGGGGACGATCAGCTCTACGTTAGCTTGAATCATGAGTGAAGTGCTGAAAACTCAACGACGGCTTGCATTTTGAAATGTTCCATCAGCACAGTGTCCTTTCATTCACGAAGCATTCATATCATGTTTGCCAATCCCAATAGCGAACGACCACTCGGTTATCCGACCTAACTAGATTCAATCGACAATAGCGACTCCAAATAAACTGGCAAAGGAAATAGCCTATGATATATCTTTAAAAAAATAATCAATAACAGTCAACGATAACATCCATCCGCTCAAAAATGCACTAGCGGATCAGACAATGTGTAAATAGCTCAATGCCGACTAATTTTCGCAAACTTTGTTAGCAATTAACCTTTCTAAAATTCGACGCTTTGTCACATGAACTTGCGCATCGTGTATAGATTGATACGACTCCTCGAGCTTCTGTGTCGGGATGAATAAAAGAAACCGCATAAAAAAAGTCAGCTACGAGTTCGATATGAGCCTAGCAACCAAGGCGATCAATCATTCGTGTAAGACTAAACTAATCGGTTTCCGATTCGTTCTCGCGTCGTTGCACCGCTGCGAAATCGCAAAGGTATAGAAGGCGGGCCGGAAGTGGGTGCAGCTCGCGTAGTCGAGATGCTGCTACTTCCAAATACTTTGAATGAGAGAGAGAGAGAGAAAGCCCAAGCTTTATGGGGATCACACGCGCGCGCGTGTCTGTGTCATTGCGTTATAATCTACACCGGTAATGTATCAGATACACGAGGGAGTCAAGATAACGGCAACAACGACATACGACGCAGAGCATAGTAGAAACTACGAGATTACTACTGCTCCCGAGATGCACCGCCGGTATTTTAACGGTAAGCCGACTGTTTCAGCATCGGCGGTGCGTCTGCATCGCGCGTCTCTCTCATGCGGCTAGCGTCAGCGAGCGAATAACCCACCAGAATGATCAGCCGTGGCGTACTCGGTGAGCAGGGGTGAACTCGCCAGGGCGGCGTAATTTGCGTAATCGGCGTATGGAGCGTAGATAAGTCCGTGAGTTGGATCACCAGCGGCTGACAGCAGAGCAGATCCGGGTGGTCCTGAGCCGTTGAGCAGCGAGGCAGCGGTCGTTGGCACTGATATCCTTGGAGACAGGATCAGAGGAGCGCCAAGTGGAGCCGACGGCGTCCTCATCTGGGCACCCAAGCTGGGTAACAGTCGTTGGGTCTCTGCAGCAGCAGCGGCAACGCGCCGCCACTCTTCGTCGCAAGCTGCAATGTCGAAAGCTACGCTGAATTTTTAGAGGACTGTTCTGTGGTCGCGCCGATTGTCGGCAAAAGAAGCTTGCATCTAGTCAAATTTTGATATTAGGTCCACACTAGGTTTCATGAAATCATGAGCGTGAGATTGTGAACTATTTTGATAAGCAAAAAATAATACTCGAGTCGTGATTCATTGACTATGATACCGTTGCAACTTCTCACATTTTTTTGACAAATTTAAACCAGAGCAAGTTTGACACCCGTGGGTAAATTTTCCTTGATGCAATATCAGTAGAATAATCAAAATTGTATGATGAATGCGATGAGTAAAGGAAAATTAGTTTCCTAGATGTTGTCACGCCGAAATGTCCGAGCAAGCGAAAACAAAAACCAAAATATTGCGTCAGTTCCTCGTCCTACAGGCATCGAAACAGAATATCAAGCACCGTTAACAGTTGTAAAAGAAATTCAAAGATCTGTATAGTTTTTGGCTTTATTCATGATCATTTCCACCCGCGCAAGTGTTCGAGCCGAGAACAATCACTGGAAGAGTAAAACCAAACTTCCCACCCTCGAATAGCAATAACTATCATTAGTATTAGTATTTTACCGTTATAAATGGAAATGACAGATTGATTAGGACATGCAAATCAGTTATTTCGACACTTTCACTGACCATCGATATATATGTCGTATTGAATTCACGCATTGAATCATACTCAGAACTCTTATAGCAACAATAAAATATTTGAGTAGGTCCAAACCAGTACCTGTAGCTGCTGCAACTTTGGTATTGGAATCTCTATAGGTTCCATTGATTATGGCGAGCTCCATAAGTTGTCTCTTCTTCAACTCATCCTCTCCATCAGCCTGCTGTAAGTAGAATTATGGTCAGTATCGGATGATTACGAGGGGGATTTCAACTCATCATTTCAAAGATTTTCAACGTGTGAACGAAAAACGCGAAAAATGACATAAATTGAGTTCACGGCACATTGGCATGTTATCTGAACCATAATTATAGGAAAATGTAATACGAAACACATGAAGAAAGAACATTGTTTCATGGTCTGCACGTCTACACTATTAGCAGTCAAGCACAAAGCGTAAGTTTTTTTCCTCGCTGTTAAGTATCGCTAAGGAAGTATGATAACCATGTTTTGAAAGTGATTCTCTTGACGTGCTTGAATGGCGAAAACTACACTCAATGAGAAAGAAAAGAAGTTACGCTTCCGAGGCTACACGTGATTTTTTCGGCATAAAAATTATAACAGAAACCAATGGTTGGATAGAAGGAATTGCACGTGAGTGATTGGTGGGAGGGAAAAAGGAATTTCAAGGTTTTCATCAAATTTCCAGATCTGAATCTTAGAGAGAAGGTAATTCACAAATTCGAACACCACTATATCGGTTAGTTCTCAATACGAGTTCGTCTTGCTTTACTGAAAGTTGAAAAAGCATTGAGAAATTCGGCAATTTATAGATCAGCCGGATCTATTACTTATTGAACTGTACACCATCATAAAATATTGAGAAACTTTTCGACGTACAATAAAACGCAAAAATCTCTTACGCCAAATCGCGATGCAATAACTCTTCATCGATTTCCAACAATCTAAAATTTTTAATGAAGAAGAAGTAATGAAACCCAAGCTCAAGTTAAATTCTTGTCAGACAGAAAAGGGCGCGTGGGAGCTCTTTCAAATCCACATACTTGGAGTGGCCTCAATAATAATCACGCTGTGCTGTCAACCAAACGGATATATATTTCTAAACTTGCAGGTATCATATACCGGTGCTTCGCATAATCGGCTAAGCTAAGCAAGCGGTCAGCTTCTTCTTGCAGCATCTAGGTTGATATAGTTATATTATAACAGGTAGTGGGCGAGTATAGCGCCGCTATCAATAACTCGCTCTCGTTTCCGACGCTCGTCTAACTTGTAGATGAGCGAGCGCTCACCCGAATTCTCGACGACCTGGTTCGCGCAATTATTAATAATTGTTTTGAGTCACGTTCTAGAGTATGGGTAAATTTAGATACGGAGAGTCGTTGAGTCAAAACTATGCGAAAATTGTGAATATTCGCTAGGAAATAGAGATTTGAGGAGGATTATTGACTGGGGATAGGTTTTTTAGGGCTTGTAAATGGAACTATCTCACCACGGGCACGAGTAACTTCTTGACTTCCTCGACGGCACGAGCGAGCTTCAACGTGGCTCGATTTTCTGTATCTTCTACCGTCAGCAGTACGTGAAGTTCGTCTGTGAGATGCTCCCAGTTGGGTTTGCCTCGATTTTGCTCTTCCTGTAGGATGAAAAAAATTATCGTATTACAATATTCTCAGCGTTCACAATAAATTATGCTAGGCATGCGAGGGTGCTGGTTGCAATTTGTATTATTGTCCCCGATGCTCAAACGTATTTGGAGCTAACCTACTCGATTTATCCTAATGGGTTAGCCAATTCAGGTTCATTGATACGTTGCCAATTTGAACGTAAATCAGTCCGAAAGAGATGCAATTACTCAATTTACAACACATAATCGACAACCAACTCTTCGATGCCAAAATCTATTAGAAAGTAATCATCTAAGCTATCTTGTGAAATACAATGATTCAAGTACCAACAACTATCGAGATACATCAATATTTACAACGAAATAAAATTCTTCATTCATGACGAAGAAACTATAAGAACGACTAATACAAATATGTGGCGCACAGGAATACAAACGAGTTTCTACTGATATTATTATACGAAAGAGTTCTCTACAAATAACAATATTCTGGCTTTCATACAGATTACTGATAATGTGAGTAATTCGATCCCGAAAAAAACCATCGGTTCAAATTTTCCATTATTTCGTAAGGAACAAATAAATCTCAAATTAAAAACATCAACACATTGAAACGTCATCTCATACGCAGCTGACACATCAATAAACACAAGTGATCCGCGGGTGTTCAAATAAAAACTAACAGCAAAAATGTGCAAAAGTCGACACATACAAGACGTCGTCACGTTCTTGGTGAATACAAAACATCTTCCAGATAGATGTGTACTTACTTATACTTTCATAAAGTTCTAAAATATCTTCAAGAGCAGCTTGGAAAGTAAAAAAATGATTGTTTTAATAATACATTGCAAGATCTCTGAAGATTGTGGTTCTCATTATTAGCCGGTCATGGCTTTAACATCATTTTCTCGTTTTTTTCTCTTCTAAAATTTCGAGATGAACGTTAATTTTCAGAAGTGACCCAGCTCTAACCCGTCGTCAACAATTTCATTACTATCGAATTATGTGATGCATTCAACACTGATGTATTTAAATCTTCACCCACGGCTTTTTCCACGTTGAGAGGGAAATTAGTGAAAATGAGGATGCGGAGTGTTTCTGGCAAACGTTCAAGAAATTGCATGAAAGGGTTCCAAAGAGGTCAGTTCAATTTTAATTGCCTCCTCGTATCATAGGTGATCCATGGATACTTTTCACTTCGCTTGATACGTTGTTGAAAATCGCTAATTTATTACAGGTTCCGTAACTGCGTTTTCGCATCACTTGAGATTCGTGTTAAGTGGACTATTTTTAGCAGACCCTCTACATTGAGAAAAAGGTCCCTTAACCGTCAAACTCATGGCTAATATCTTGATTCATTAAAATTCATCAAAATTATTGGCTACATGAGTCAGCAGTTTTGAGCTGATAATTATTATAAATCCAGAAAAGTATCTTTCCAAACGAATCTTACCTTCTTTTTGTCTCGCATCGAGCCTTTGCCTCGAACCATTATTTTGCATCCCGTTTCTTGTTCTAACTGTTTCGCTGTCATACCACGGGGTCCCAAAATCCTTCCGACGAAATTGAACTGAAAAATTAAGGGAACAGTGAGGCTCACAACTTTTAGTATGTCGAATCGTAAATACATTATAAATAAGATTTTTGTTGAGCATTCTTTCAGGTTCATCTTGTTGTTTGATCTCGCCTTCTTTGCGATTTCATTTTATGGCAAAATTTGACCGATTGTAAAAGATGGTATGAGAAATAAGAAAAATAACTCACATCTGGATGCTCTTTGACAGGTACATATACTTTTTCTGTGAGTGTCGTGACTTCTCCTTCGGGGTCTGGAAGTATGAGTGCCTCCTTTTTGACTCCACTAATTTGAAAGAGACTCGCCCGTACTTTTGCGATTTCTGAAACAATGAAGGGAGATATTGCCTTTCAAATACTGTCAATCATAAGTCAAACTACTTCGTATCTTACATCAAATATCTAATCACTGCTTTGGATTTTCATAAATACGATCTAGTTTCTGGGGTAGTTGATCATAGGGAAATTCAAAAACCACAAACAACTACCAAATTTCTGTCGCTGGATTTCACGGGGAGAGTATATTACAAGAGAAGATCTTGTATGTTACAAAAAATGAATTGCAAACGTTTGCACATGAATAATTTGTTTGTTACTAGTTATATATTGAGAGATTGAACTATTTGTGTTGAAGGGGGTGAAATTTTTCCAATGTCAGATGAGAATGAAGTCTTTTCTGATCAGACAAAACAACTGATCCGAGTCGTCAAAACCCGACTCGTTTCTCATGAACAATCCCAGAGAGTGGTATGTTCCTAGAGTGTAAACTTGACTAACAGGGAGTTTTGGTCTGAAAGTGGTCTGGAAGGTCTTCCTATCAGTTTTATCATGATTTGAAAGCTCTGTAGCCACATAAAACCGAGATTTGGTATAAAATACTTTAGGAGGATGGGGAAGCAGAGCGCGGAGAATGTGGACCATGATTTTTCTCTTCGTGAAATCTGTAAGTTGTATTTCTGGTAGAACATATGCAAAATTTTCAAATAGGTTTGAAATCCTTGTGAAATTCAAGACAGCGTGTTAAAAGCTCCAGCTCATCTTATCCTGATCTACTACCAGAGTATTTGGGGAATGTTATTGATGCATCGAGAACAAGAGATCTCTCATTATTCCTCTACGGATGCCAGAAATTACCATAGCAAATCCAGCGAACTGAACAAAGCTCATGCGTTTCTGCTCATGCGAAATGAGTCTTCTTGCATCAGCGCATGTTTTCAAGATTTCCATCGAGCCTATCAGTTTCCATAAGGAAATACAGCATCAATTCCTGGATACCAGAACAGTTGAGATAATTCTAAACAGAAAGTAATAAGAGAAGGTTGAGAGAGGTAATCGAGTGCGCAAGATTCAACTCTCTCTGCTTCATCTGCAAGAATTTGTCTTTCCCTCCAAAGGTCTCAACTCAATTTCAAAGTTCGCAGGCACAGCTGGACCAGTTATGTATGAAACTTCTCAGGGAATTGTCAAGAATAAAAACTATCATCAAGGATAGGCGGAACGCGTATTTTGACATAACATTGTCGTCATTTTTGTTTGGTGCAAAGTGAAGATATCTCCCAAGGTTTAATGTCATGGGCCTGCTATTCTGAGATACAGCTACAGAGATCAACATTGCCCACACGGGTCCGTGTTGAAAAAGTCATAGGAATGGAATTACTGCTAATGCTAATTATCTGATTGCGGATTACTCGTCGTCCGGTGGCTGTTTAAATTATTCAAGTTCTTTTACGAGTTCTTCGGACACCTTAAGCCAGAGTAACGAAAATAAGAGAGCTCCTGTGGCTCTCACTTATACTTTTCATGTGCACAATGCAGGAGATTGTCGATTTAGATATCGTCCGTTATCCTACAAGCACATCCCGCCTCATTTTGTGGTGATGTAACACATAAATGAAGAAGATAGCTTGAAATTTAGAAGATTTTTAAAAAATAGGAAAAGAAAACCAGCATGGCCCCGATCTCTAA
This sequence comes from Eretmocerus hayati, assembly GCA_029851415.1. NCBI lineage: Eukaryota > Metazoa > Arthropoda > Insecta > Hymenoptera > Aphelinidae > Eretmocerus > Eretmocerus hayati. The sequence goes on from CM056742.1 coordinate 5,760,953, forward strand.
TCTTTGGGCTGGTCAGTTTGTCGACGAAGAGATCTGTCGAAGACAGAGAGTGTACAATAGCACATTGGGAAATATGGGTGAAATGGTTTGTATTGAGGATAACGGACAAAATTTACATCGACAATCCCCTGCACTGTGCACATGAAAAGTACCAGTGGGAGTCACAGAATCCCTCTCTTTTTGGTTATTTTGGCTTAGGATGTCCGCAGAAGTCGTCAAAAAACTTCAATAATTTGAACAGCCACCGGATAGGGAGGAATCCATCATTAGATAATTTGACAAGATAAGACGTATATGATATGCCCCGTTTTCTCCACTGTTTCAGATCTCTACACATAGCTGGCCTGTGATTTCCGCACATTTCATTAGCATCTTGGAATGAGGTCCATATCACCCACATTTTCCAATGCACCATTCTGCACCATATTCTCGGTCTTAGACATAGGTTTCTACGTCATCTAACTGACGCGCCCAAGCAGAGAAACCATGCAGGGCCAAACTGATTCATTTTCCTATTTCTTCAAAAAGCTTCGATATTTCAAACTATCATCTTCATATGTGAGTTACATCACGAAATGAGGCGGGAGTGGTCCCCTATACTTGGACTTTGGATATGTGTTAGTAGGATAACGAACGATATTTAGCTCCGTGAAGTTGGCCCGCCACTTTGAGATGAATATACCAAAAAATCGAGCAAAAAATCCCAAATCCAGTGGTGCAACTCTTTTAATTCGAGTAATTTGAGTATTTGAGGAATTAATTTTCAAAGTATGAAAAATTATCCCCCACCAAAACATAAAAAATGCTCATCACTCTTCAAATATACACATTAGGGGAAGCTACGTACGCTTAATTTAAAGCTCTTAATTTGAGTATTTCGATTCCAGCATCCAAACTTATCATTATTGACGCAAAATTGTTTAAACAGACAGGGAGAAGTCCCCATGTATACGGTATAGGCGGCGCCGACTGTGGCGGGAGGGGCAGCAAAGTGGGGAGTCCGCATACTTCCCATGTTGGCGCCTGGCCTATGCCTTATACATGGGGACTTTTCTCTGTCTGTTTGAACAATTTTGCGTCAATAATGATAAGTTTGGATGCTGGAATCGAAATACTCAAATTAAGAGCTTCAATTTAAGCCTATGTAACTTCCCCTAATGTGTATATTCGAGGAGTGATGAGCATTTCTTATGATATGGTGGAGGGTAATTTTTCAGACTTTGAAAATTAATTTCTCAAATACTCAAATTACTCAAATTAAAAGATTTATACCATTGGATAGAGGATTTTTTGCTTGATTTTTCGGTATATTTATCTCAAAGTGGCGGGCCAACTTCACGGAGCTACGATATTTCCATCGTCAATCTCCTGCATCGTGCACATGAGAAGTACAAGTGGGAACCACGAGATTCTCCTCATTCTCGTTACTTTGGCTTAGAATGACCAAAGAAGCGGTTAACAAACTTCAATCATGACCATGCTAATCTCCATAGCTGTATCTCAGGATAGAAGGACCATGGGAATAAATCCCTGAAGATCCATCATCTCGCATCAAAACAAGTTGATTCCCAGAGTTTCGTGAAGATCCGCGTCCCGCAAGGTTGAAACTTCTCTTGTGAGCTCATTTTTCAAACAAGTTGAAGAAGCATACGGAGACAGAGGTGTTCAAGTCTGATTCATACTGGCATATGATTGATCTCGTTTCAATTGAACTGATGTTCTTCTCAAACTCCAAATCAACAAATCCGAAGTGACCTTATTATCAATCAATGACGGTTAGGCCAAGAGGATTCACCAGATCTTTGAGGAATTCACTTTTTGTCAAAAATCATCAAAATTCATATGAACTGGCTTCTGTAGAGGCGTTGTTTCGCTTGGGTTTTGACTAGACATGATGGCGGAACGACAACCCGAAATTAAAAAGTAGCTATTTTTGATGTGGGTCATTCTCATCAATGGAAGAGACATCGAATATCACACAAACAAGACTGATTGAAGTACCTGGCCTTCAAATATGAAGCATGCCTATCAATTTACGGTCTCAAAACCATCGTGTTTCATGAAATAATGGCGATGGCATCATGTTTAGCGTGTCTCACGTGAGTCACGTAAGTAGTGATTGTTCGAGTGGTTCAGCGCCAACTGACATAAGCGGGAAAAATTATACGGGTACGCCTCTAGGAGGACTTCCATTAAATTAATAGAGTTCAGGATCAGGGCATGCCTGCATACTATGCGTCACGATGATTAGCGTCTAAATAGTCAATAACCCTACCCCCAGCATTGAAAAAAATGTTTCTAGTTTCTAGCAACAAGTTAACTGGAACTAACATTCCAAGATCAATCTTCTCGAGATGATGGCGTAGACTACTGTGCGAAAGCCTGTATAGTACAATTCTATTTCGAACGAACGCGGCCTCAAAGGCATAAAAGGGGCTAGCCTGTTGTGGCTACTGCTAGTACTGCTGCTGCGAGACCACGATCTGTGTAATCTTTTGGTCGCGAATATGACGCATCCGTGCAAAAGAGCTCGCGGCTTCTCTCCATATCTCAGTGAATATATATGGTAGACGAGATCATCTCACTCGTCACACTTGCATCATGCGTGATTTATATAGTGATGCCATCATCGCTCTAGGCTTCACATTTCAGATCTCATCGAGATATTCTACGAAATAAATTTCATTTTTCCCCGTTCTCCAACACCTCAGAGATACAAAAAAAAGTCCTTGGATATAACGACAGTGTACATCCGGCACCACGCAATTTTGTGTAGGCTGTGATGTTTGTTGCAGTGTGCTTTTATTAAAGCACAAATTTTATGGACGCTAAAAGTCTTTGCAAATCGGCCAATCTGATAGTTTTGCAAAAAGTATGTCGCGATCTCGCCACGGTATGAGGTGTGGGGACAACTTGAGTATTGAATGAACCATGAGATATTAGAGGAAGAGAAATGAGAAATATACAAGTGGAAAGGGTATTATATGTATATGGGGGACAGTAGTAGTAGCAGCAGGGCGTTGCTCGCGGGCGGCGGCAACGAGTCAAGTGGGCAGCATATAGGCGCTGAAGCTGAAGTGAAGGCAACTTACGTTATAGGATCTTTCTCTGACTCTGTTAGCTGTGTATAAGTGTAAGAAAGGCCAAGAAGTCTTGAGAGTATATAGCTGGTGAGCAAGCAACTCTCACGAGGAATGCGGTCGCGTTGGTGGAGAGTAAGCATGCAGGGGCAGCGGCCTGATGTTGAACCTCTACAAGAGTCTTGAGAAAGAGAGAAGCGGGGCCTGGTGGGGCCCCCATACGCAAGGACGTTACCTCCTTGTTTGTTCCGAGATGGGCATGAAAAGGAGGGAACTGTGAGTAAGTATGAGGTTGTAGGGTACGAAGGACGAGGGGATCCCATAAAGTCACGTTCAACCTCGGCCAATGTTCTCACACTCCCTACACACGTGTACTCGGGGGCGATAGCGCAACAGAAGAAATGGGGAATTGAAACAGGAACTGCGGGTCGTTCTTCAGTTACAAGCAAAATTACTACTTGGCTAACAGTGGGAAACATTTTTTAAGAATCGATTACCGGTCAACCCCTCGACCCTCATGCTCATTTACTGACTGGATAAGGGTGCATTCTTGACGTGTACATTGACAGCATCAATCGAAATAAGTTCAGATTTTCACACAAGGATGTCTGTAAGAAAATTTGCATGATGCATTGTTGCTTGGATACAAAAATTGAGATGACAACTTTTCCAAGCTGTGGCTAGATTGATTACGGAGGTAAATTATGAATGACTGCGACCTCCCCTTTACAGCTTTCAAATTTTGATCAAAAACAGAAAAAATGTCAACCGACTCGAACAAAATTAGGATTGCACCACGTGATTTTCATGAGATAGAACTACATCTACACAAAGAGTAATGATCTTCTCCTGCACGCCAAGTGCCTAGTATTTTGTGCAATGATTTGAAATAGTCCGCCGATTCAGTTGATTCATAAAAATAACACGGAAACCAAGTCTCTTTCACAATGTTAACATTCCAAAAGAGGCAGGTAGCTTCCAAGCAATCTTGTGAACTCAAAAGTGGTCACAGGGCCAAAAGATACCTGCTGCAGTTGCGATCCCACTGATAAAAAATGTGATCTTTGTAAAAAAAGAAAAAAATACCCGGAATAAAAAGAAAACCCCAAAATATGATGCGCTCATGTTCGGTTCAATACCGGTAATTGAACCATGATACCTGAAACAAGACGTGATCAGTGAATATGCATCTTGGTTTAACGAGGTACTCAACATTCCTACCAGCAAAAACAGAATCGATCAACATTGACGAGTCTTGGTCCAGAAGGCACTACCTTCACAACTCTTGAACATTCAAAATATCATCCCAAAACCACCCACAATTCTTACATTGCACAAAATTCCAACTCATTATTTGAGTTTGAACCAGAAGAAGGACAGATCTACATGTTTGTACCAATATTAATCTCGTACTAGACACGGACTGTGGAATTAGAGCCAACCCATTTTGATCATTGTTCCTGGAACAAAACCAGTTAATCAAAAAGACTGAAGTTAGTGATCTGATTTCTGTTGGCACCTGTAACAGGCGTCCAAACGGTCTCCGCACTGGGGTCTTATATTGTCAGCCATCATTCAATTGTCCTCAAGGTCCAGGACAATGACTGGAAAACGTTTCTAATCATAAGATGCATTTTTTTTTATTTTTCCATGGTCCAATGACCCCTCATCTTGGTTAAAATTAGAAAAGTCGGGAGTCAGGGAAGAAAATTGGCACCCCCGGCAATTAACGAAAAGTGCATACTGTCGAGTATTGGAATCATCTTTTCAAGATCACACGCTTCGGAAACATGCAAAATCTGGGTTACTAGTCTCGGAGCTAATCAACGCAGGGGAAACCACAGTCCTATGGTGCCCATATCTTCCATTGCTATGAATTACAAGATGTAAATATTCAACTTGCTACGCTACGAGAATGTGTAAATGAGACAAAATTGGGACCAATCACAATACGAATTTTGGCGAAGTCCATGAGATTATGTTGGGAGTTATCTAGAGAAGACAGGTGCATATAAAGCTGATTTCTCCTACTTGGGAGAGGAATACTCTTGAAGGATTCACGAATTGCAACCACGTTAAAAGGTAGATCTGCTAATTTACCTATTTTTGTAGAAAGAAAATTGCAAACAATGCCAGGTTGAAATTGCAAGATAATTGACGTAGCTCTTCAAAATGGTAGCAATGAGTAACTAATTCAATAATATTCCAAGAAATATTCATTCCAGAATTCGGGAATAATTAGCTGTAGCTTCTAGAAGCTGACACTAAAATAGGAATTTTCAAACAGTAAGTGTATCTATACAAGAAAATGAAATGACGTTTTTTAGATGCCAAAAATTTGAATGGTCTTTACCGTGAGGGTAATTGAGAGTTAGCATAAGTGAAATGGAGTTGCTGGTATGTTTTTTTTTATTCTTACTTCAATCATCATGCACCCAGGGTGAACATAATTGTACAATTTCCAGCCAAGGTCTTAAGTCGAACAGAATCAATTACATACTTGGTTAAGCCATCGTTCAGTGTGCCACAGATGAAAGCTGATAAAATTAGTCAATTCCGGCATGATTGAAACTTGGACAAAAACATTGCTGTCATGAAATGTGTTTTGTAACGACTATTGCAATGGTTCAGCAGCTAAATCAGCATCTACACATCAAAAAGTGACCATTTTCACTGGGCAATTCGGACTTTAAAGTGTTTTGACTGTAGACTAATCAACAGTTTCACAAGCATCATCGTCATCTTTGGAGGGCCCGGAAATTATGAGAGTTGACTTTCCTGATTATCTATTCGTTTGCATTATTCATTCACTCGTCGCTCACGAAAAGCCGTAGGTGGTTTTAGAGTAAATTTTTTCGTGACTCGCTCTCTCGCATAGAAAGATCAAGACAAGAAATCCAAGATAAGAAGGACAAAAAAGGAGAAGTGAGCGAGTCGAAATGATTCCTTTGGCTTGCAGCAGCAGCAGCTCGTCGTCGTGAGGATGTATATAATACAGTCAAAGTCCAGCAAATAAGTACACGAAAGATGTCGCCATCGAACAGGAACAAAAATTTCATTGCGTGAAAAGGAACGTGTGACCGGGCTTTCTCCTCCTGAACTCCACCATAGGCTGTTTTGTCGTCGTCGTCGTCGTCGTCGTCATGGACGAGGTATAAGTACGCAGGCAACGGTGCTTTCCAAGAATCAAACGAGTTTTTGAAGGCTTTACACGTATATATAAAACACGTCAAGAGAGAAACTAGCAGACTGCAAAATGTAGGCAATGCCCTTCTCCGCAAATCTTACTTCGGCTAAACTATGTCTAACCATGCTGCTATATGACATGCCTACGCCAAGTCATCAGTGTCAAACTACGATCTCTTAGAGATGCATATTTGACTAAGCAATGAAATAAGTTTAGACCTTTCACTTGGAAATTTTCTGACAGAAAGTGCGAAATATTTCGCGGTTGTTGTTCAAAGTTGATTGGATCAGAGTTATGACTTGTTCAGTGTCCGAGTCACAGTGCTTCACTTTTGCAATACTGGAGTTTTCTGCGCTTCGAATCCATCCTATATACATCTCCCAATCATGCACGTGATCTTCTACAAAAAAAATGTTCTCACTTCTTCATCACATTCTCTACATGTCAAGAGATACTTCCGACAATTTTCTGGAGCATACTCCGAAGACGGACATACAAGTATCCTTAGGTCCAAAATGGACATCGTCTGGTCTCAATTTAATCTACTCATTTCCACCATCTCAGATTGTAATCACTTTCATGCTTGTTTGCATGTAAGTTTTGTGAAATCTAGCTCACTATTAGGCACCAAAGCTCACTCAATAATTGTATGTGTGATTGCAGGTGATTACAGATCTATCAATTTTTTTCAACAGAGTAGTTGTTGCGTTTTTTGTCAAAATGTTGGTAGTCTGATTACATTGGAGTATACCCGGTCAGATTATATCAAATAGCCATACTTGAATACAGCTGACTCATATCTCTCACATGCCAATTAAATCTAGATCTGAAACAGCTTTACTTCTCATATAGGGGAGAGTGGGGCGAATTAGGACAGGTTTTGCAGTGGGGCTATCTGGCGATACTTGGGGCTAGGCGCGCTACGGGACTTGAAAGTTCAACTATTGAATAAATTGTAAAAAAATTTTCAGACCTCCAGGTCACCGCTTTCATAATTTTTTTTGAAGTTTGAAAAAAAAAATCTGTCCTAATTCGCCCCGCGTTTGGGGGCACTTTAGGACAGTTTTGGGGGCAAATTAGGACAGCCTTTGAAGATCGAGGTATAATGCAATATTCCTCAACTATTAGAGTCGAGTTTGCTCACCAAAACACGTAGTAGTAACCCTAAATACAGAGGGAAACTCGCCCGCGACCTTTATACCCTCCTCAGAGCCTCAGAAAGCGAGCCATTTTTGGGTCATTTTTGAACATTATTGAATTAGGTGGTTTATTGGCGCACTGCCGTCTTTAGCAACCGGCAATCGTTTCGCAGCCTCTAAGAGTCAACTTTCATTAGTTTTTCTTCATATTGGAGGTACCCATGCTCGCCCTAAGTCAACGATCCCGCTGATAGTGCGTGACATTCAAGGCAATGTTGCCGAATGCGAGAGTGAAAATGCGTGAATCGAGCACTATCCTCGAACACGTTGGAAGCGACTTCTGACCTGTAAACTGACTCCTAAGACGGCCATTGGACATCGTAACTTCATTTTCTTACCCATTATCAATCACCTAACTCACCCTCAACCTCCCGCGCCTCGAAAAACGCCCAATATACATCATTCATATATAATATACCCAATATACATCATGTATATATTATCTAATATATAATATACATAATATGTATCAATATACAATATGCATCATATTATATCTATATAATATATATAGATACGGGTAATTATCATCGAAAAACACGGACTCGCGACCGGTCGACCGATTTTATATGGGATTTAGCATTGTCCTAATTCGCCCCGTCCAGTTTGTCCTAAATTGCCCCCAAGCATTTTTTTCGCAAAATTGCGATTACTTGAGTTCAAGTGGGCCGATTTTGACCCACGATGGCTCAAAATCTTCGTTTTGTAATGTAGTTTTTGACCCCCAAACGGCGATTAAGCTCGTCCACTTTTGCAGAAGTGGCGTGAATTTTTGCATTTGGAAAATAAACCGCGTGAGGCCCCCAAAAAGCACCCCTACGTCAGCGAGGACCCCCAGTGTCGTTTCGAAAGGTCTAATTGGGATAAAAACCATTGTCTGTGATAGTATTGAAAATGTTTTTATGCGGCGGAAGCCTAGACTCACCCACAACCGAGCTATCTTGCTTGTCCTAATTCGCCCCTGTCCTAATTCGCCCCACTCTCCCCTATGTTATAGATGAAGTCAGATGCGCATTTCTGCCGGTCGGTCAGAAGCTTCTGTTAATTATTAACGAACATCAGTCCGGTCAGGAGTCATAAATTCATCGCGTGTGTTTAACTCATGAGTATCGTGCGATAGAATGAGTCGAGGAGTTGAAGAGCAAAAATGTTACCACACAAGAAGTGAGCGACATGAATAAGCTGGAAAAAATAGGAAAAGATCCCAGAGCGTGTGATCTGACAGATTTGCAATCCACAGCATCAGATCTTTTTCATCTCTAAGGAACTCGTTACTCATTTTTAACAGAGCAAAGAAATTTGAAAGTACTCCTTCTTCATGCAAATCTCCCACTCATTATTTGGTGGGAATTCAGATTATTTTGAGAGGACGTTGACAGAGCTTCATGTTTTGATAATGATATGCGAAAAAACACTGATGGTGTTTTCAACACATCGTCAACCACAAATCTTTTGTTGAACTGTGATATAATCGCTAATGATGGAGTTGAGAAATATATTCAATGGGAAATTAGAGTCAAATGCGAATGAGAATCACTTTCTATATACTTATACTCCGTGAGAAACCGCCTTGGCAAGGGGACGCTATTAGATGAAGAAGAATTATAATTGCAAGTGTTACTATGGTAAATATGGCGCAAGCACTGTAAAACATTTGTAAGTAAAATTTTCCCTTGAAAAGTCATGGCTTCATTCACCTTACTCAATCCGACCCTTCGTAGATTTATCCAGCGTTGAGTTGCGATTTAGTGTATATGACATCTTCCAAACTGCCATAGTTCCGACTTACTACTTCGATTCAATTACCCTATAGCAGATTTTTATAAGATTCATTACAGTAGATAATCCATCTTTGTGGTATTGGAAGAACATGAATGATACTATGGTATCATGGACACTGACATATAAAAAAAATAATCGAGGTTCGAGGGGATGAATTCTCACGGGTACTCTTCAAATGAGTTTGACCTCAAGTTTCTTGCCCTTCAGATATTCTTTTCTTACTCAAAGTATGTGAAGAGCAGTACTGTTGAAGAGAGCGCTATAGTATCTCCATAAGGAGATATGTCATAGTTTTGTCTTTTGTAGCGGGTTTTCTACAATAAGAGGGGTACAATTTAGCGAAAAATTGTATGAAAATTTTTTGGAGTCGAACTTGTTTAAGTAGAATTTGCTTGGGTAGGAAACCCCAATTCATGAAACAAAAATTCAGGTCCCTTGGGAAAAATTCTGAGTGGGGAGAAACTGCTTGAATTGAGACTTTGCAAGCCATCCGCCACACTAATATGTCTGGGACCAAATATGTCAAGGAACTTACTAACTGGGACGCGATGTTTACAAATATTCGCATTAATCAAGCCCGAGGATCAGTCGTCGATTGCTCATTGTGTCGAATAGAAAAGCGAACAATTTGATGTGTGTAATTAACAATAATTTTGATACACAATGAGAATTTGATGAATGCAGTTGAGGATTTACGTAGATATGGATGATAAATTTGTGGTGGTATACATGAGAAACCTACGTAAGATGGAACTCCAGTCATGTTGACCCTCTGTATCTGGTAAAGTGGATAACTGGGAAAATTTTCTAAGTGGGAAGAAAACGTTGTCTCCTTCAGGATCCACTTATAGGTATGTTCAACTATATTTTATGACTCTAACCTAAAAATGACAGATTTGGATGCAGTTTCGGGGTTCTCGTAGAAAAAAAATACATCAAGAAGTACCGAATTCATTTGAAAAAGTACACTCGTGCTTTGTTTGAAAGCCCATATCAGGCAATGGAAGACATGTCTGTCCTAGTGCCGAAGATGGTCCGACACGCGATTTCTTAGGCAAAAAATATGCGGCTTTTTTCAAAGATCCTTCAGAGGCCTATAAGAAAATTTGATGTCAATTGAGTATCAAACAACTTCTTTCTGAAAGTAAATGGAAATCATCTCTGAAATTTTTCAATTCTTGTTCTTTTCCCTTATCATTCTTTTATACAACGATGTAGGCCTCATTTTTGCCAAAATAAGAACACACTATCTGGAAGATCTTGGAAAGAACTGCACAAAAGTATTCATCATATTTTTTGCTAAACTGAATCGCTGCAAACTTGTCGTGGTAAAACTGTGAAAAAAGACAAGAATATAATATTTTTTCTCATCGAGAATACATTGAGATATGTTCTTCGTAGTTTTTTTTTTTTTTTTTTGAAACAAAAATGCGATTACGATTCTCCATCTTACGAGAGAAATCTGCATTCTACGCGTACTTTATAAGAGAAAAGGGATTTTTGAAGGGTCGTAGCACCGCGTTGGTGTGACAAGTTTCCTAAAATACTCAAATTTGAAAACTTTTTTATTGTGCCGGTTAAAGACGGAAGCAAGAGCTTGCAAAGGTCCACACATAATTTGGGGTCTCTTCCACCATCCACGCTCGAGTGATTGTCGTCTCTCTCGCACGATATCCATCATCGATGATGCCTCTCTGCGCGCTCAAAAACCGGGGCCGATTCCGCCGACGGAAATAGTGTCACATGGTGTCACACAAGCAATGTTAACAGACAAGCCCTTTTTTGACTCTCCAGCTAATACTTATAACGTCCCCCTCCTCGTTACGTAACACCAAAAAATAGAATTTCATCAAATTCCTTTAAAACGATTCAAAATATAGACTTTAAGCATCATTCGCGTGTCGATAACTCCTCAGATAATTCGGCGGTCAGCTCAATGAATTTCAGTGAACGAAATCAGAGCAGGAACACATTTATGTGTAAAGATATAGTAGGAGAATCTCCCACTCATTCACAACAAGAATGACACGCGAGTCGGGCGCATCATGCACAGGTGATAAGTCTTTTACTCAGAGATCTTTTCAAGTGCTTTTTATTGCAGGCATGCAGGGGGAAGTGAACGGGACACACAAGAAAAGTCGTTCCATGCAACACTAAATATGGGCCCAACTACAACCAGCAGGAAGAATCAAGTGATATGGTGGAGGGGCTTCGTTGTACGTGTTTTTCATCAGATATACAGTCGCTGCTCAATGAAATCAATCCGGTTTTATATAGGAAGATCTTCTCAGAGATTTCATCCTCCTCAAATATTCTCAAATTTATTCTGGCTCATTTTTGATGTAGGAAAAAGACTCTGGAAAAATCACTACGTAACTCTCCTGAATACCGATCGCGCGCAGGTGGGCGTCAAAAGGGGCGGGGGTATACAGGTATACCTCTAACAACAATAGCATGATATACTACATTCAAGTCTGTGTTTGTGTGTATGTATTGAATATATATGTTGGTGCAAACGTGATTGTGAACTCAAGAGGCGGCGGAAGGGCATCATCATCAGTTTCTTTCAGAACGCCTTTTTTGATCCGCAGCGAGTCACTAAAGTCAAGATGGTGACGCAATGAATAGATATAGGTCTTTTTTTTATATAGAAGGGGGTAACGGTGGGCCTGTGTGTTTGTATCGGTGGGCACTATTGCTATAAAACGCGTTGGGGGTACCAATATATGTATATATGAGAGAAAGAGAGAGAGACCGTCTCGCGATCGGTCTCATCAAGTGTATAACGTATCGGACCTATTACGGAAAGACAAGTCGCGACCGGGCGGCGCCGATCTAACTCACTTCTATAAGGTGACAAACCTGCATTATATGTGTCTGGATAGTGGTAAATACTATGGATGAAAAAAAAAAAATGAAATTTGAGTTTTTAGGTGGAAGCCGTGGGCCACTTTACGTGGAGAATTGAGATGTTCAACAGGTTTAGGAACGATTTTTTTTTCTAGAAATTCATATTCTGTAGATTGGTCTGAATTCAGATTCAGTACACGGAATTATTGAGTGAGTATAGAATATGAATTTCCGTGACGCAGAGTAAAGAAAAGTCAAAACGATTGTCGGGCAAAACCGGTTTTTAAGATTTGGGCAGCAGCGTGTGTCGGGCAACCGGAACCAGGATGTTGAAGATATTCATCTGTGCGTGTAAAGTGAGCTTGCGAGATGAACACGATTTTTAGTAAGATCGGTAAAATCTCTGCAAGCTTGTCCGTCACCGTAACTCATCAATGACCGCATATGAGAATGATGATATCAAAGAAGTCAATTTGAGCTAATCGGATGTCGCGCCGGGTATATATGCAGAGTATAATACATACAGGGTGTTGCCGTCCAATCCAATTGCATATTATACGATCTGAGTATAGCCGGTGCAACGCTCATATATTGAGCAATATTAAGTATCTCCATTACGCATGTCTGAGCAAATCTTGAGAATGTGAAACTGACAGCGATTGACTTGTATCAAATATGGAGAGAAAGATGAATATCCAGTGTTAACAGAGCGGGTAACATAGGTGGGAAACGGTTTTTTTTTTTAACGATCTTTCAAGAGATGATCGGACGTGTCGAAACGGTCCACAAAGCTCATCTTCTCGACGCCCACGCGGCTCAAAATCATCATCATCATCATCATCTGCACCGCTGCTGTTGCTGGATGCTGCAGAAGAAGGCAGCAACAACACACATATGATTCTCTCTCTCTCTCACTTTAGTCGGACGCGTCTCGGATTCCACGGATTCTCGTGGAGTGCGGCGCGCTGTGACTATATTTGTCCTCGTACATATAAGTACGCCGCCGCGAGCCGCCAGCGATCTCAAGACAGCCAACTCGCCATCAAAGAGTCTCTCCTCCGCGAGTGCTACTTTTATAAGATATACGTGGAGGACGATGCTTATACTTTGCAACCGGGGCAACCACTATACTTCTTGAGCAGCATCCCATCGTCCTCAATTCCGCAATACATCAAATTAATATACTAATATTCACCTGAAATATTTTACCGATCTCCTTTCGTCATGCGGATAACGAGAAAACCGCTACCGTACATAATAAACACGGGAGAAGAAAATTTGATATCAAAACACACGCGAACGAAATTCGATATGTGATCCACGACTCATTCGCGACCTTGCAGAATATAACATATAGTGTATATAGGTAGGTTTATCGTGTCGTCGCGTAACGGGATATCAGAGACGAGTTACGAAGGGCCATTGATCTCTAGGATAAAATCTACCAGCTGATACCTATATTAAAGAATTTCGTGGTGTACAAAAAAATCGTTGTGAAGTATTTTACATAGATAGAGCTGTCTGATGCTTTTGCGAGCATAACTCGTCGTGCAGTGCAAGAATAGCAGACTTGCAAATATATAAGCACAAACTGGTGTAATATGATGGGCAAAGAGAGCTGGGATAATGTGAATATAAAGGCATAGGCTGTGCGGGTGGGGCCGACGATCAACCAGCCAATGTTATAGATATGTATGGCATTCTGCATCAGCGTTGAGTTGTAGCTCGAAAGTTATCTCTTTCTCTGTTGCTCCAATGTGTCAAGCATACCATTTACAGCTGGGGCCCGCATATTTTACACACTTGGTACACACATGGCGGGGGCAGATAATATATCGTTGCGGGTGTCGTATATATAGTTGTCGCGCGGAAGGCCCCCCCTTGAGAAAAAAACGAATCTCTAATATATTGCCGTAACATGTGCCGCGAGCACAGCATAAAAAAAGCCTAAACTCTACTTATAACACAAAACTCATATCGAAACTAATAAATATGATGAAATGTATATAAAATTCTCTCTTACCTTCGTCGAGAAGCCGCTCCACGTGTATAAAGACATTTGGAAATGCTGCGAGCTGTTTCCTGTCCTTGAGTAACTGCGACAGATAGTCTGCGATGCTCTGGGTGGTGCTGTTGGTTGTGTCGCACATTTTTAAGCCGAAATATTATCGGACAAAAACGGATATTTAAAAATTCCTTTGCTGGGGGTGCCTCATACGGATGAATTCAACCGTAAACCGACACGCCCTGGAGCACAAGATTTTTCTTTTCTTTTCTTTTTTGATCCGCTGTATGTTGTACTTCTGCTACCAATCGGGACCGTAAGTAAGTGTTATTCAATCTGTTTTGAGGTTAGGTCGGTGAGTAGCGCGAGTCGCGCGACACGACTGCTGCGCACCGATGATCCGAGACGGTACGAAACCGAATATTGCTCCGAGAATGGATATATTTGCTTGCTCTGCTCCCGTGTAACACTTTGCGGGGGGAGTGAGTGAGAAAGAGAGACACTCGCGAGTAGTTTGGTCCACCGGTCTCTATATACTCTAACTATAGATGCTGCGTAAACTGGTAGACTCTCGCGATCAGATGGCACTTTTATTTCTTTCTATATGTAGGTATCAACAGACTGACTGAATCGATCTATGATCTATAATGCGACGACGGCCTACTCGGTAGTCCGTGCGCGACTGCGGCAAATCGGCATCAAATAGCTTGTTGCGTCGTCGTGTGGCCGATGTCGCCGATGTGGATCCCTTCTCTCTTCTCTTCTCTTCTCTCTCACTCTCGCGTGGATAATATCTTAGCGCGATGCCAACTCAAATAAGTATGACTCCGCTAACATCAGCGCCGCTCCTCGAGCCACACAAAAGTTCTCCTCAAGTGCTCTCTGCTGGATATCGCTCCGCCTCCGCATTGCATGCGGCCGATTCGGCGCCCACGCTGTCAAAATATATACCTATATCGAGCTTGTATAACACGACAATCCGAGATCCGGCACAAACTTTTCTTCAAAACATGAGATGAGCGGAAGAGAGTACAAGTACGAGGAACCACGTGTGCTCCGATTGCTCCGAAATTGCGGAGTACGATCGATATCGATAGATCGAACACTCAATGTTCTCCAAACAATTGTGACAAATCAACCGTGCTCAGTAATGCTCAAAGCTAGTTGGATGAGACGAGACGCAACGCACCTCGTGTGATAGCAATGAGAGTGAGCGAGAGGAAGATATTTTTTTGAGATTTGAGTGGGGGGTATGAGCTGGGAGCAGCATAGAGGTAGTACAGATTACCGTATTACCTCTATGGGGAGCAGACGTCACTCATGCAGATCTGAGCGGCGAACGCAGGCGGCAGGACGACCAGAGATCTATTGCGCATGCGCAGTCGACCGGCAATCGGCAATTTTTTGCACTTCTCTATGCGGTTTTATATATTTCGTCAGCGTTTGCAGCGAAACAATCGCACAACAAATGCAGATGCGTCTCTGCGCAAGGGCAATAGTTTTTTTTTTTTTTTTTTTTATTAAGCTTTTTCAACCCTTTCCTAGGGTTATTCAGCTACAATCATGAAATTCCTTTACATATTAGATTCTTACACACTAATTTACAACTATTCTACACATTCAATTTGCAGTTTTCAAGAAATTTAATGATGATCTTACAAGTGCGCTGTGTGGGCTCTACCAACAATGTTTTCATACTCACTGGAAGCTGTGTTCCATTTTCTTTCAATGAATCTATTAATTTAATTCTTTCTTGATCAAAATTTTGACATTCCCACATAATATGATCAATATCTTGTAATTCATGCCCACACATACAACTTGGGCTATCAATGAATTTAAAACGAAAAAGTGATTCTCCAAGGCTATAATGATTTGCTCGAAGGCGGTTTATTGTAACTATGGCTTTTCTATCAAGATTATATTTGTGGAACCAGGGATATTTGCAGTCTTTGTACTAGTGCTCAAAATATGTTGTTCCTTTAACGAGACCTTCTTCTTTGAGGTCTTTTTTTGTGTTTTTCTTTGCATTTAACAAAAACCTTGATCGAAGATCAGAAAATGGAATTCTGAATGCCTTATCAACATTTTTTACGGTAGCTTGTTTCGCTACCTCGTCGGCCTTCTCATTACCCGATACACCTATGTGTGAAGGAATCCATACAAATCGGATTTCATTAGAGTAACTTAGAACTTTTTCTCTAATTTGAAGGACTATTGAACTTGTCTGCGCGTCAAGTTTATTTGAATTCAATTTCAGAATTGCACTCAAGGAATCTGTGAAAATGATAATATCTCTACGATTCTGGGACAATGCTATATTAACAGCTTGCAATAACGCTAAACATTCTGCTGTGAATATTGAAGCATTTGGGGAAATACTATTCCCAATTTCTAACTCTAATTCTTCACATACGCATGCAACTCCTACTGAGTTATTTCCTGGAACTTTGCTACCATCCGTGTATATACATAATGCATTATTCGTCTCCGAGTAATGCTTAATCAAGATATTAGGTTCCTCTTCACGTTTGAGTTTTCTACCAAACTCTAGATCACATCGTAATGTTGGGTGCTGCACATCAAAGCTGAACATATAAATACAATATTTTTCATTCATTTCAATCTCATTTGATGCAGTTTTCATAGCTAAGATGGTATTTTGAAGCAAACGTTTTTTTGTTGTAACACGTGACCTTCTGAGGTACATATTGACTCTACTGTTAACATTTAGACTATTATTACTTAGCACTTTTGCCAAGTAAGAAGAGCATAAATACTCTGCTCTATCTTGAATAGTCATCAGTTTGGCTTCCGCGAGTAAAATATTAGTTGGGGTGCTTATCCTATACCCCAAAGAATATCTAACCGCAGCATATTGAATCCTTTCTAGTTTTAACTTTTGATCTTTTTTGCGAGGATAATAGATGAAGACTGCATAGTCTATCAATGATCTTACATATGATTTGTACAATTGTAACAGGGTATATGGATCAGCACCCCACCAAGTTCCTCTCAAAAACTTTATGATATTCATAGCTTTCATGCTTCGCACCCTTACTGATTCTATGTGTTCCCCAAATGTCATTCTATAATCCATGATAACTCCAAGATATCTAACAGTTGAGCTCGACTTTATCAATGTTTTACCCACTTTAATCGACGTTTCGCCTGGCTTTATGCCTTCATTATTGAAATGGACTAACACAGTTTTTGTATCCGATAATTCAAGACCTAGTTCAAACAAATTTTCCTTGACTTTATCAATTGTTCTTTCCATAAGGGATTTACAGCTCTCCAAAGATTTTCTTTTAATGACAATAGCTGTGTCGTCTGCAAAATTCGATACCAAAGCACTTCTGGGAAGATCTTTCTGGATTGGCACTGTGTATAGTATGTAGAACAAAGGACTCAATACACCACCTTGTTGCACACCTTTATATGCAATCCTATATTCATCTTTCAAAGAGTCTGTGTAAATTCTCCTACCATACAGTAAAAATTTAACGAATATTATAAGATTTTTTGGACAATTCAAAGAAGCCAGTCTTTCAAGGAGGATATCGATATCTACATTATCAAAAGCATTCTTAACATCAAGAAAAGCTCCTAAAACATGTTGTTTGGCATTCATCCCATCATCAATAGCTAAAGTGAGTTCAGTCAGATTATCAATGCAAGACTGCCCTTTGCGAAATCCCGACTGAGAAGGAGGGAGAAAATCGTTGTTCTCTACATACCATTGTAAGCGATTTTTTATGAGCGTTTCAAAAAATTTGCAAATACTCGAGTCAAGGCTGACTGGTCGAAAATTTATTCCATCAGGTTTTTCAATGAAATGAACGAAGTTGTCTTTCCAATCTTCAGGATATTGATTTGATGCGTACATTTCATTAAAAATATCTAAAAGTAAGAGCTTGAGCTGGATTGGCAAACGTTGAAGAATTTCATAATCAATTCCATCCATACCAGGAAATGAATTCAGTTTTTTGGACTCTAATGCAATATTAAACTCAGAAAATTGGAAAGGTTGACTCAAGAATTCATTCTCCTGGCAGGTTGGTATTCGATCAGGATCAGTTGGGGCCCAAGGTGGACAGATCTTGTCAAGAGCAATCTTCAAGTTCTTTTCTCGATCAACTTTTTTGAAAATCGTTTTGTTTTCTTTAATCCATTTATTTTTCAATACTTTAGTTCTATTCCATACATAACTCATATCAGTCCGGAAGTTAATTGTCTGACAAAATCTTTGATAGCTTTCTTTTTTCTTTTTTCTCAAAGTTCTTTTAGTGATAGCTCTCTGTCTCTTATAAAGTACCCAATCGTCTACTTTTTTCGTGAATTCCCATTTTTTCAGGGCTGCTTTTCGAAGTCTAACTACTCTGTCACACTCTGGGTCCCACCATGAAACCGGATTTTTACCTTCAAACGACTTTCTAAATTTTTTTTTGGGTGTACTTGCTATAATGGCGCTCTTTACTTTATGAAAGAAAATGCTGTACTTCTCAACGGGGCTTGCATTACTATATTCTGATTCAAAAAAGCTTTGATACTGCCCCAAGAGGTTTTCATTAAAACATTCCCAATTGGTTCGAAGAGATTTGAGTTTGAAGGTTTTCTTACGGTACGCATGTTTCTGTACTGTTACTCTACAAAAAATGGGGTAATGATCTGAACCATGTATCGTCTACCACCTTGAAATTGATTTTATCTATTGTGTTCATTGTACTCAGAAGGAGATCTATATTTGATTTCGTTCCTTGCGTGGCTTTAATGCGCGTGAGGGAATCGGTGTTATGAATGTATAGATCATTATTTTGTACAGAATTTAACAGACGTGTCCCATTCGAGTCCGTCGCTCTGCAGTTCCAGTATTGATGATGTGCATTGAAATCCCCAACCAAGATGCTGGAACTTTGGTTCGGCACTGCACTCACAATTTTATCCCATACATCCTGCGGTAAACTCCCATCTGGTGGGCGATAGCATCCAATCACGTTCAGTTCAGGAATAGTGTCAGTAATGCAAATACCACACATCTCAAACGACTGATCAATGGCACAAGGTACTTCAATGGTGTGAAAGTTCAAATTCTTCTTCACGAGTATGACAATTCCTCCACCATTCCCGTCTCTCCGATCTTCACGAACTGCATTGTAACCTGAGGGAATGTGAAACTTGGAGGACTCTTTCAACCAGCTCTCAACACAAACAAACACATCGATTCCTTCCAGAATTTTAGGGAGCTCTTTTTCACGTTGCGAGATACTATTTGCGTTCCAATACAGTATATTCAAATCTTTATGCTCCATTTGAAGAATCAATCTCCTCTTCCTCTCTCTCAGTATCGGTAGGTGTGACATCAATTTCATTTTCCGACATCGATAGTTCGGAGGCAGATTGTGAGACAGACAGTCTCTTCTTAAATTTTGTTAGTTTGCTTTTTATGTATCTTTCTTTGAGTAGAGAGTACACTTGGTCGATAACGTCAATGATTGGAGTGGGGAAATTTGGAATATTACGATCTTTTAAAGTTTCTTGTGCCGTGGTATAACTACCATTCACCACCATATCCTGAAATTCTGCGAAAGTGAACGGTGTATCTTTAGTTTTCTTGAAAAAGCTCTCACTCGGCAAGAGAGCCTTTCTCACTGCAAGCTCTCTCTCCTCGTCAGTCAATGGTTGCTCAGTTTTCCTCCTCTTGGTAGTTCCTTTTTTGGTTTTTCTCGGGACATGGGTCCACCCATCTTGATCTTGCGGTTGAGCGAATTCTGCATCAAAATTCTGGCTATTACCTTCATTTTCAATCATAGAAGCATCTTCGGTTATAGTACTCTCCGAATGCGATGTACGAGGCCGTTTCTGCTTGTCTTTGTTTTGGTCAGTATTTGTCATACCTGCTTCTTCAATAGACTTTGAGCTGTCGTTCACCATTTGATGCTCGGGGCTTTCAGCTGTGGCATTGTTGCTATCCGACTCTCTGCGCGGGCACGACTTCGCAATGTGGCCTGGTTGTTGACATATATAACACACCGCTAAATCCGTTGATAGAAAGCACCAGTGTGTACTATTATCAAATGAGATGTGCAAATTTTCGGGAAGATTTTTTTCATCCTCTTCCTTGATGTAAAATTGCCTCCTGAAAGAGCCAATATGAGCTCTTCCAGGCTTTGACAAACTAGCTCGAATATTCGTAATATTTGATACTATACGGATACCTTTATTTTGCAGTTCTTGTATTATTACTTGATTCGGCATTCCTGGGTAAACATTTGATATGACGACTCTTTTCGTACTACTCAGTAACGGTTTGATTGTCAAAGCTCGATCTTTCACTATAACTGTTTTATTTTTCAGACTTTCAACACATTGCTTCGATGATAGAAAAACACAAACACGACTTCCAGAAATTTTCGATATAAAACCAACATTAGCAATATCTATAAGATCTTCGAGACCATCCACATAATCATCAAGAGTTAGACCTTCTATTGCCTCAATAATGATGGCTTGGTCTTTTTTCGGTAGGGTGCTCAATTCAGTAGTGCTTGCGTAAGACATTTTCATTTGCGGTTCTGTGATTCTTGATTGACCTCCTTGGCCATTACTCCCACTCACTCTTCCTCCTGCGTTAGATTCAGGATCTTCCATGCTACACAGAGCTTCACTCTGCATCAGTGCACATAAACGCACTTGGTTTTCACACTGCACTTTTTACACTACATGGAAAAGTTCGTTAACACATAATAGTGAATTTCAGCCGATGGTAGGCTACTGTAAACAATCCGAACGATTTTGTAGCGCGGTACGTAAACACGTGTGCTCGCTTTGAACGCTCGAACGAGACTGCAAGGGCAATAGTGAACCCTAATCACATTGAATTTTTGTTGACACAAATCTGATAAACCATGGCCTTATCCATTTTACTGACAACATAAGGCGGAGCTGACAATTTTTTTTTTGCAATAACTTTGTGACGAATTAATTTTGTGTTATTATCATGAGACATCCTCGTCACATTTTTGTAATTGATTATAAGAGCAGAAGCGAGGAATTGCTTGGTAGATTGTGACAAGTAACAAGAATCATTAGGCTCAGAGCGACAAATTCTTCAAAAACCGGGCTCACCGTATCAAATTAAGTTCAGATTAATTTTGAGTTTCTGAATCTGAAGTACTTCCGTTTTAAATCAAATTCAGAACATCAGTTTCCACGTCAATCACATATTGCTCCTCGAACTTTTTGAATAGACGTGAATTATTATTAAGTAGTATGTTACCACTGAAAACCATGACCTAACTTGATTTTAATCTTGTTGGGACTGTAAATTGTTTCTGGTTGATTAAAAAAAACTAATCGGTTGACTATAGAATCATATCTTCCGGGAGCCACAAAAATCAAATCTTCTGAACTCGGAAACATCTGCGGTAGACATTTCTAAACACCAAATTACAGGTAAAGTGAACCTGTTGCAGTAGCAACAAGAGAAAAATTCCTTATCTGTCTTTACACAGACTGAGCTTGTGCGGTCATAGTAGATGAAGAATCGAGGGAAGCAAATATTTAGTAGATGTATAGGACTGACACAATGCTGATACAGCCGTAACTGGCAGGCTGATTACGAAATTTGTCGTCGTTTCCTTTCATTCATCCTCATTGATAAATGATTTGTTCGCTCGCTGATGCAGCTCAAAGACCACGCCTGCCTGCATGATGTTATACCTTATAGATCTTGGCTAATAGTCTGAGTGGGTGCAGGCTTTAATTGAATGCAGTCGAGCAAAAGAGCGAGTATAAGGCGTGCTGCTCGAGTTATTGCTATGCTTATTTATACAAAAAGGAGACGATCGACCTTCCGGAACTAAATGCAAGTTGCAACGTCCAAGCATCGTCAGAGATAATCTCTGACTCGATTGTGAAAGTGACGTCGACGCCGGGATGTCGATCATCGATCATAATGACTCCTGGCGATGACTTTTGATTTTGTTCGAATGGGAACGATTTTATCGAGTGTATTTCTGATTTCAAAGAGTTTTATTCTGCAGCATTAGACAATTTTGGCGTCGCCAGACAAAAATTATACGACCTCCCCCAAAAGTAAGAGTACAGTAAAGATGCACCCTAAAATGTTGACTATGCGGAATCACAATTTTTCCCCATATTTCAAATGAAAGGTCTGCTCATTTTTACGAGCCAAAAAAAATATAAGATCGGTCTGACAATAAAGGAAACGGTAATGCATATTGAAAGGTGAATATAATGAGTCGAACTTTCTCCTCAGTATGGATTCTGGCTACAATTTTTGCCGAAAATTCATAGTTTCAGGTCAAAGTAATCAGGATATGATATATTTCAAACTTTTCTCACGATTTACAAATGGACTAAATCTAAAGTGGTGATGACAAACAACACATAATTTAGTCATTCAATATACAATATTTATTTCGAAATCAATGCCACTTGATTCTTATCGTTTGATGCATTCATAGAACACTCATTTACATCAATTTCCTCATCTGAATCAGGAGGAAAAAGGCAATACAAGTAAAAAATATTGGCCACGTCAATGTAAATTCATTGATATTGATACATTTCACCCTTCTATTGCATGTTTCGTTCAGAGAAAGAGCGGCTAAAGGTATGAATAACCAGAACTACCGGCTGAACTGCCTAGAATCTTTTCCACCTCCTCCGCGTCGGTTGTTCACTTGCCTGAACGTTTTTGCTCGTTTCACACGACCCGCAGCCCCAGGCTGCTCCATATTCATTTTGCTGAAATGCCCATAACCACCACCTCCAAGACGTTTCCTTGGGCGCGAATCTTTACTCACTGATACTTCTGCGCGCGAGAAAAGGTTTAGCTAAGGAAAATGTATTATCAAGTAAAAGTCGATTTAGAATTTTGATTGCACGAAATTGGGTGGATAGCTATTTAAATTGTCACATTTTTTTAAGGAGACGAGGATACGTTTGAATGAATGATAAAAAATTGTAAAAAAGAAAATTGCAACCAACGGTTCAACTATTTCTTGATAGTTCCAGTGACTTCTGACATAACATTATTTTCAGAGATTGTGCAGAATCTTATATCTGTGTTCAACTTTAGACTGGATCCACCTTATGGGCATGAAATTTGGCTCATATATGGACATACCTGACGGTAGGATACGTGAGACAATTTCTTATTGAATTTGAATAGAAAAGGATACTCAGATCGACGGCTGGCGGTACAGTAAAACCAAACGATTTGGCCACTTGAGCAAGATCCAAGGTCTCGATGTCAAATATCTGCTTAAGATGATGCGAGTCGTATGCTCGAACGTACGCTTTGAATGCCTCTTTTGCTGACATATTCAAGAAGTAGTTCTTCGATACCAGTTTCTCCAGCTGCAAGAGAAATTTACAAAACTTGGATTCGGAATGTGGTTAAGCGATTTCCTGTTGAGTCCATCAGAAATCGAGTGAGCACCAAAGAAATAGTTTAATGCTTTCTCAAACGAATGAACATATTGATACCACTATCTTTCACCATAAAGTAAGTACAAGAATTGAATGTTCCTATCACTGGAAAAATAGTATTTGCAGCGATTAATCAGAACTTGCACGCATGGACGGCTCGGTACATGCAACCTGCAGTTTTTATCAAATACTTGCAGAGTATCCTTGTTTCTATGACACAAGGAGTCCGCAGAGAAATCCAATAAATGGAGAAAGAATGTTCTAGAATTCTTACATGAAATTAAAATTCAACTCGAATTTCATAACATGCTCGTAGTATTCAATTCCAATAACCGGCGATCTTATTTCAATATCATAAACGCCCATAAAACTCGTTCCGCTCAATTCTGTTTCAGCCCGAGTAAAAAGTAAACGATTCATTATGAAGATTCATTTCCGGTTCCTCACTCAAGATCCATTTTTGAATCTTACTGCAGCATCATGCTTAAAATTGAAAGCATCGAACTCTCTCCGCCATTGACCCGCGTTGAAAAGATTGATGTCATCGAGTACAAATACTCATCTACGAGAGCTCCAATTAAATGATTGCGTCATCGCAAATTGACTCGAGCATAATAATGAAAAAGATAAGAATACTCCACACTTTCCGATTTCAAGTGTCAAGAGGTGAATTGGTCAAAAAAGGACACATTAGTCATGACAAAGCTGGATTTTGTAAGTAAGATAGATCACGAATGCGAATGGAGACAGTCAAGCATACATATTACTCGGCTTCGATAATCGCTTGCGAGGGAAGTCATTCAGCCATCAGCAACCGATGCGTGGGCTGATCTTTCTTGATTTCATTACAGCTCCAGGTACAGAATAGGCTTCACAAGGACAGTCACACTTTCAGAAAATATGTATCTTGCCCACGACATTCTTTATGTAGAGTCTTGAAAAACTGAAAGTCTTCTCCATCATGATTTTAGCTAGAAAACTATCTGACCACCAGCACAAACTAAGCGGTGAATTAAAATAACGAAACTCTCGCTCATTTTGGACCTCACTACCCAGGCTCGAAAAATTTTGAAAAAAATCATCAACTTAATGCAAAATGATAGAAAAGGCAAAATTACATTGAGGATTCTTGGCTTTTCACATCGAGTTCACATTTTTCTTCAAAATATAAATATATAGAGACTTCAGTCTTTTGATCCACACAACTGTGGAAGTTCCAAGTCATCGGGTTAAGAGGATGTCGGATATCGACATTGTCAAGTTCTCAAACCATTCAATGAATTTTTGAGATATCGCAGTTCTAATAAGTAAGGCCGATTCTATTTGGTCCATAAAATCGGCGTTACTTATTAGAATTGCGAAATCTCGAAAATTTGTCGAATGTTTTGTGAACTTGACAATGTCGATAAGTATGCAAACAGGATAGGACTCGGACATCCCCTTGAATTGTTTGAAAGATCATTCGAAAATAGTATGACTCCTTTTCTTATAAATGCATAACTGATGAGTGACGCGCCGTGAGACAATGCTTGACAATGCCATGAAAGGATACAAAATACGACGCAACTCTGATGACAACAACGTATCAGGTACTTTAATACAATGTGATTGAATATCTTTGTTTAATCCGAATTTTGAAGAAAATTTGCTACTTTGCAAATCAACTGAAGCGGTGAAAATTAGAGACAATATCAAATCTATCGCTAGTGCGAACTTTGAATAAGGAGTTAGGTCGAAGACGATGTCAGTAGAAAAAAAAAATAGGAGTGGCACAGTCGGACTGTGTACCACCTTGCGCCACGTGCGTGACATGATTCATACAATACGTGGGAGGAATATTTCCATCGTCGGTCTCAAGCAAGGCTCATTCCGAAGCAAATAAATTCCGCTAGCTGTGCTAAATTTTTCCATGTTCAGCATCAAAATCCCGTTCAAGTCTTCGATCAAATGTATTATGTAAATCGCGAAATACTTAAACATTTTTCTCAAAAATCCGCTGATTGTTTCCGCACAATTTTATTAAGCGGATTAAAAAGCTAGACAAATCATATTCTTCTGAGCGACCCTGAGAATTGCGTACGAGAGCGTCGTCCCGATGAATATTTGATGAACCCTTCTGACATCTAAACTTATTCAACTTTTCCGAGCACCAATCGTATCGTGATGTATGTACAAGGATCGTTCAAGAAACTGTTTCTTATTCTGATCCCGAGCGAATATTGGCGTTTCGATTCAATTAGGCCGATTATCCGTCATTTGATTGCAAGTATGAGATTCGTTTGAAAACAAATCGCACGTCTTATTTTTTTCAAGTAAATTAAATCCATGTCGGTTCTCCGGCGAGAGGTATCCGCTGGGAATTTTTATCTCTTTCTCCAGCAAATCGGTAAGACGATTTAGAATAACGATAAAATGCAATGTTTAGACTCACCTGAAGCTGAATATCAGCAATTTTACTCCAAGAAAACTCAAATTCGTTGACAGGTACTCGAGCTTGTTTCAAATATCGAAGAAATCCGAGCTCTTCTGGTCGAAGAATTAATAATGCATGACCACTACTTCCCTCTCCACGAGCCGTTCTACCGACTCGGTGAATGTACTCCTGAGAACGAAATCAAAATCAAACTGAATTGAAAAATTTGCGGAATACAATCCACGGCTCTTTGGTCCAAGATGTCGGAAGCATGATATCCAGATAAGAATTGGATGAGTTAGGAGAGATTGAAATCACTCATTAACGTTAGAACATACTTCATAGACGGGCAAAAATTGATATCTGCAATCATTAAAGGTCATGAATATCTGGAGATAGTACAGCGGGATGGGTGCATTAGTCGAGTACTCCATCGTTGTTAAACGTTGATGCGACCGAAACCCGGAATCTACTTCGATTGCAATTTGTGACATCCTACAAAAATTATTGAATAAAACTAGACAGCATTTTGTACCTTTGGATCATCTGGAGGATCATACTGTACAATCCAATCCACATCAGGAATATCAAGACCTCTAGCTGCTACATCAGTACATAAAAGTATACCCGACTGAGCATTACAAAATTGGAAGAATGTGGTCGTTCTTTTGGTTTGTTTTTGTTTACCCTGGAATTGATAAAAGTCAATGAGTAGGAATTCTGGATCAAAACTTGAGAAGCAAGCAAGGAATACTCACATGGATACTCAACACTGGCAGATCAATGTAGTTCAAAAGTTCATGATGATATTTGACAGACATACAGGAACTGAAGAATACCATAACTTTCTTTTGACGATTTTTTTTGAGAAAAGTAAATAATAAAAGGAACCTTTTCTCACTGGGGCACATGACATAGCCTTGCTCTAATCCTTCGACTGTAGCCTTTTCTTTTTCATCATCAACTCCAACATATACAGGCTCTTTTTTTAGAGCTAGTGTTGTGAGAGCCTCTGTTTTTTTCGTTTGAGTTGCACTAAAAAGCATAGTTTGTCTCCTTTCTGGAAAACATTGATGAATTATAAAAAGCATTAGTGAATGTGAGAACATGAAAAATGATGTCTTTACTAGGCAATATATTGATGATTTGCTTCAGTTCTTCCTCAAAACCAATATCAAGAATTCTGTCAGCTTCATCAATGATCAAACACTGAAGATTCTTGTACAGAAAATCTGGAGTGTTTTGCAGATGGTCAAGTAGTCTGCCAGGTGTTGCTACCACAAGATTTATTCCTTTAGATAATTTTTGTGCCTCAGTTTGTCTGTTTGCTCCTCCCATCAGTAAACCATAAGTGTGGTGATGATACTTCATTAATTCTTTGAGCACACCAAATGTTTGCATTGATAATTCACGAGTGGGTGATATTATGATACATCCAGTCCCTGGAAATAATTTGTTCAAGTTCATTTCTAGGTCTAGGATGATTGTGAAGTATAGACTTTCTCAAACTTTTGCGAAAAAATTGTGCAGATCATCAAGCAAAATAAATTTTAAACTAACTCTTGGCTACAATTCTAACTAGTCTGAAAGTGAGGTCATATGGAATTCTATCAACTAGCTCAAAAACAGAAACTGTACAAAATAACACAGCAATACCAAAACTGAATCTTACCATTACGGGGCATGAATTTCAGTTTATCAATAAGTTCTACAGCTGGTATGAGAAAAGCTAGAGTTTTCCCTGAACCAGTTTTTGCAGCACCCACAAGATCTCTCCCTTCCAAGAGTGGAGGAATAGACATTGCTTGAATTTCAGTCATGTCAGTGAAACCCATGTCTGCAATAGCTTTCAAAGTGTTCTCACTAACTTTGCCATCAAGTACAGAAAAAGATTTGTTTTTCTTTATCTCCAAACCCATTGAGGATCCTGGCACTAGAAAATATGAATAATAAATGGTGGCTTCAACTCCAGAATCATCATCAAAAACCAACTTGTATGAGATCAGAAAATCCACATCTACTCACAAGCTGGACCAGAAGTTCCATTCTCTCTTGTGGCTTCAGCACTTGTTTGCTCATGTGCTTCTTCATCCTCTTCATCTTCTGTATCTGACTCATTAGGGGAAACTTTTTGAGTTTTCTTACTATTAAGATCTTTATCTACAGGCACATCAAGGTTATCACTTTCATTGTGAACACTCTTCTTCTTCTTTTTCTCTAAATATTCAATGATTGACAATATATAAATACTGCAACTCTGAGCAATTCATATGGCTTGAATATCCAGTAAAACTTACTTTTAACCACCTTCACCTCATCAAGCTGTCGCTTTAATGATGGTTTTGTGGTGTGATTTTCCTCTGTGTCGCTTGTCTCGACTGTATGTTTGGAAAGATCTAAGGGAACAATAAACTCAAAATTAACAACTTCCCATTAACCTCAACTTTTTGTCAAGTTTCAACTTACCATTTTGCTTTTGTAGTTCTCGCTCTTTGAGCACTTTCAATTTATTCTTTTCCCTTTTTCTTATTTTTCGTATTAATACCTTTTCGGGTACCGACATTTTGTTTATAGTCTAAGTTTTTTTAATATAATTCGAAACCAGCCGGAACTGTACGTGTTTTGCACGTTGACTTGAATCCACTGACTACCACTAATGCACCATCACACGAATACAGCACACCAATGAGACGCATACAAAACCATTCCAAAACACGTGCGAGACCTAACCTGAAATTAGTATTCAAGAAGGTTCAACACACGTGTTTGTTTAATTGGAAATAACACCGGTTAGTTGATGTTTATTGCGGCAATAATCCATCTTTCAACTGCTTACAATAAAGATCCCAAATCGGGCTACATTTTGAGAGCTAATCCATCTGCTGATTCTAAAATTGCGCCAAGTATGAAGGTTTTAGAAGTGCAGTGGATCTTATATGGAACTCTCTTACACTGCAACTAATTACATTTGTATACCTTTGCACTACCGTTCTTCACAATGTCGAGTGAAAAAACTACGCAAGCTCTAGCTAAAATGACTCATAGCAGGATATTTCAACAAAATCGTGCATTAGGATATGTAAGTAACCATATTCCAGTGGTAACTCGGTACATCCAACGAAGAAAGGAAAATCTTATTGTTACCTGCACGGGTAGAAGTTTTCACACCTATGGATGTTCTCATTTTACTTTGCTGAGTGTGTCTCCAGCTCACCCAGAAGATATAAGTTGTCTCGCTGCAGATACTTTTCATGTTTACACAGCCAGTGGTAACAAGATTTATGCATGGAGAAGAGGAAATGAATTGAAGCACACCTACGCAGCCCATGAGTGTCAAGTTCATATTCTGATGCCTTTTGGACCTCATCTTATATCTGTGGATGACGACAGTAATTTAAAAATCTGGGATATCAAAACCGAGGAAGTAGTAGCAGAGTCAAGTTTCAAAAATAGTGTCTTTAAAGTTACTTCTCTAATGCACCCAAGTACATACATCAATAAAATACTCTTGGGAAGCGAGCAGGGAAAAATGCAGTTGTGGAACATTAAAGTTATGAAGATGATCTATTCTTTTGAAGGCTGGGATTGCATGATAAATGTAATTGAACAGGCTCCTGCTGTTGATGTAGTAGCTGTAGGATTAGCAGATGGAAGGATTATATTGCACAATTTAAAAATGGACAAAACAGTCTTTCAAGTTGTTCAAGATTGGGGACTAGTCACATCAATCTCATTTAGAACTGATGGACATACAATCATGGCCACTGGCACCTTACAAGGCCATATCGTTCTTTGGAATCTTGAGCAGCGCAAAATTGAAAGCCAAATTCTTAGTGCACACTTTGGTGCTGTCAGTGGTTTGAAATGTCTGCCCAATGAACCATTAATAGTGACATCATCACCTGATAACACAATGAAATTATGGATATTTGACTTAGCCGATGGAGCAGGAAGATTATTGAGAATAAGAGAAGGACATGCTGATCCTCCAGCAATTATAAGGTACCTTGGAACTGACTTTTTGTCTGATTATTGGTGTTGCTAACGAGTTAAATCATTTTATTGGTTTCAAGGTTTTATGGTGATGATGGACACAACATTCTGTCTGCTGGAGGAGACTCATCCTTGCGGATATTCAACACCCAGACTGAAATATTCAACAAGAGCTTGGGAAGAGCATCATACAACAGAAAATCATCAAAGAAGAAAGGGAGAACAGTTGATGATCCTTTGATAATGCCACCCATCACCAATTTTGTTGCAGAAAAGTCAAGAGAAAAAGATTACGACAATATTGCTGCAACTCATTTAGGACTTGGGGTTGTCACCACTTGGTCTTATGATAAACTCAAAATGGGAGAGCACAAATTACTGCCAGAAAAATTCAAATTTGATATGAATGTGACTGCTACTACCTTGGCGTTAACTCAGTGTGGAAATTTTGTTGTCATTGGCTACAACAATGGTAGTGTTGAAAGATTCAATATACAATCAGGGCTGCATAGAGCAAGCTATGGTATTGCTCAGAAAGCTCATGATGGTCCTGTGAAAGGAATAACTATTGACAGTCTGAATGTATTCGTTATTACTGCTGGTAGGGATGCCAAAGTGAAGATTTGGCCATTCAAACCCACTAAAGGTGAGAAATCATGCTTGATTACAGTACACAATGTTGTAGGAAACTGCAACTAAGATGTGATACATACAAAGTATTATCTTTGTGTAACATTTATGCAATTTCCAAGAACAATATGAATTTATTGTACAGGTAAATGATCCAAGTTCAATATCTTTTCAGATGGCAAACCAAGGGTAGTCATCGATGTAAAAGAATCCGTAGAATGGCTTTGCTCACACAGAGAGAATTCACTAGTGGCTATGGCTCTTCAAGATTTTACTATACCTGTGATAGACATTGATATGCAGCGTATTGTCAGAGTTTTTGAGGGTCACACTGGACGTCTCACAGATGCTACTTTCAGTCCAGATTCAAGGTGGCTCATTACTGCATCTATGGATAGGACAGTAAGAGTATGGGATATCCCATCTGCTCAACTTGTAGATATTTTCAAGGTATTGATTTCACGAACTAATGTTTCTGTGGAACATTCATTCAAGGAACATTTCTCATCCAATGGTAATTCCTATCTTTGGCCTATGGTACAAGTCTATTTCTATTTTCAGGTACCTGAAGCTTGCATATCACTAAGCTTCTCCCCAACTGGAGAATTCTTGGCTACTGCTCATGTGTGTAATTTGGGAATTCATCTATGGTCCAATCGCACTCTGTACTCTCATGTTTCATTAAAAGCTATCACCTCAGTGGAGAAAATCCCTTCGATTTCATTACCTGGTACCACTGCAGAGTGTTTGGCCGAGACGGAGGACAGCTCTATATGCGTTGACCTTGACGATGATGAGCATATAGACGATGGTAGTGAGGATTACAAATCGCCTCAATACTTGGATTCAAAGCTAGTCACTATGTCGGCATTGGCATCTTCAAGATGGTTAAACTTACTCAATATTGACATAGTGAGGAAGAAAAATAAACCCAAAGAAGCTCCCAAAGCTCCAGCTGCTGCTCCGTTCTTCTTACCTACTGTTGCTGCTCTTCAACCTACATTTGACTTCAGTGATGCTAAAAATCAACAGGATAAGAGTCAGTTGATAGCCCATCCTGATTTTGAGAGCTTGACTCCATTTGGACGAATCTTAGAACGAACTATTACCACAAACAATTTTGATGAAGTGATCGAAAAATTGAAATCAATGGGGCCAAACGCCATAGATTTAGAATTGCAATCCTTAGCTTTTGATTTAAAGAGTTCTGTACCTTTGATGTTGCAGTTTATGAAAATGATTAGATGTATGATGAAAAGCAAGAAAGATTTTGAATTAGCACAAGCTTATCTCTCACTATTCTTGAAACGTCATGGCACGACGATATCTGATGAAGAAGAATTATCTCAGTGCTTGAGTGAGTTACAAAGAGTTCAAATGAAAAGTTGGATGATGCTAAGGGAAAAACTATTTTACAACATGAGTATCGTTCAGTACTTGAAAAGTACATGAATAGACTATTTCAATGTGCCAACTTGTACACCAACTAACTTAGTTCCTGATGGTCTTCTTCTATCAATGCGTACATATGTAAATAAATTAGTGACAAATAAATGTGACAAAAGATTATTAGTAACATCATTAGTTTTAGATATCCATCTTTTTCTTATTGGCTAGAATTCAAAGGGAATTATTACATTTAATTATAAGGCATATGCTATTTCAAAACTCCTCATCTCTTGGACATCATGAATATTAGGTGCAAGGTGATTTGCATATTCTGCACCAAGACTGATCTTGTTACTAATGCGAGTTATACAGAATTCATGATTGTATAAAGACATTTCAAATTCAATAACATCATCAATAGTTGTAATGACAGATTTTTTATTGAAGTCTGACAGACATAATTTTTTTCAACAATCCAAACACTTGAAATTGAAATAATTCTATACAATGTGAAGAAGAAATCTCATGATGGATGTTTGATTGATGATAAAAATAGCTAGAAAATGAAACTTTATTGAAAAGATTTCATTCTCTATATGTAAAGAAGGGTTGCAATTGATCAACAATTACAGGCTTCAAAGCAAGGTCTTCAATGTAGTCTCCAAAATGGGAGACTATTCTATACAAACTTCGTCTTCCAACAGAACGAAGCGCAGTAAGCATTTGCTTCAAATATCTATCATCGCTGACTGGTTTTCTTATCGAGATATTCATTTTTTGCAATTTATCTAATGATTGTTTGAGCCTCAGCAAAACTTCAATAATCTCAGGCAAGTCTTTTTGCACTATACCATATGAATCTTCTGTCAAAGAAACAGCAGCTAGGGTGGAAATCGCATCTGACGCCCAAATCACACTTTGAGCATCACTAAGAACATGTCTAAGTTTATTTTCCACTTGTTCAGCAAATATATATGAGATAGGCTTTTTTGAAAGCAAATAATTGACAATACTCTTTTTGGTATTCCTAAAATACTTGCTGACAAAATTTTCACCTACTACTGGCTTACACTCAGCATCATTCTTCTCATCTGAAAACATGGAATTTGCAGATGCTAAATTTCTCATGTGGTGCACTGATGGTTTTTCTTGCATCACAGTGCTAAAATTGGAGACTGGATGACTACTCTGAGGCTCACTCTCTACCTTTGTTACACATACTGAATTCAAGTTCTCACAAAATGTTTTGATCAGAGACAAACTTCTTTCTATCACACTATTCCAATTATATGGATGGCCACCTGGTTGGCTCAAGGCAAAAAGAGAGGTTCTCCGTGTATGGTCTTTCTGAGCTATGATGAAAAAATCCAAGAAGCCTAGTTGTTGCAAGACAGGAATTTCATTCAATGACATGGCATCTGTTAATGATAATTTTGCTACTCCAACAGCATGATTCTTTTCAACATCAAAAGAGATCCATTCTGTTAAATAGGCTTGGAATAGCAAATGCATACTTTGAATTATGAGAGTAAAGAGAACAGCATGGAGCCAAGCATAGAAAATCAAAGCTAAATTGAACAGCCTTGAAATATTATCAAGAGGCAAGTCTTCTATTGACAAAGAGAAAGGAGTTGCAAAGAAATTTCTGCACTGTTTTCCAAAAACTGAGTAAAAACCCAGGAAATAGACTACTGGCCAGATTGCATCAAGTAAAATGAGTGGAAAATGTCTCTGGATCTCTCTTTTTACTTGAGATAGTTTAGATTGAGGTATGATTGAGAATTGGAGATTTGTAATCCCTAGATGTCTTGAACTGGCAAAAAAATATAGACCTATCCAGAAACCCTCTAATAGTAGAAAGTAATGCTCTTCAACAAGACAGTATCCTTGAAGTTTTTCACAGCGTTGAATGAGAGAGCCAAATCGTCCACCCTCTACACATAGATGAAGCCAGGCAATAGCGCCTCCAATTAATATGTACAAGCTACCAACAAGAAGATTATGAGGTGTGAAGGTAAGGCAGAACCGTTCAAAACGACTGGAAGCATAAACTGTTGCATTCATGTAGTCCTTACTGCAGACAATTCCTTGGAAAAACACTAGTACACTAAATACAATGAAGTATGCCCACATTCTGAAGCATGTCACAAGGTTCCATGTATTCTGGATCCATTCCAGAGGATGTGCTACTTTCAAATTGGTTATGAGCAGTGTACCACTCATCAGCATGAAGTGCACAATGATGCTCGTTGCAATTGCAAAGAACATTCTTTGAACCAAGAGTTCTTTACAATGCACTTTGTTTACATTTGCCATTTCCAGTGCTTTGCTTAGATCTGAGTGTGCTTGATGGAACTAATTTCAAGTCTGAAAAATTACAAAGGTATGTAACATAAAGAATCATAAATCTATTTTTCAGTTATTTTTTTTCTTCACTTTTCTCTATTTTCAAACACTTACCGATATCGGGAATACTTCGTGGTTATAGAACTTTTCAATTCTATGGGATGAGAGTTTGCAAGCGATCATGGTAATCGTGAAATTCGGATCTCTTCATGTGCACTACGGACGAAATAAATCCAATGAGAAATTGTTTATTAGCCAATTTTAATAGACTTTGCAGCAACAATTCAGCAATTCAGCCCGCCAAAACACACACCTGCCGTACCGCGTGCGCCGCATCAACAAAACTGACCGCTTCTCGTAGGTTAGGTTAGCTCATCGAGCACATCGTTGCGCGTTGCGCGCACGTGGATGAACACGGTCCATACGGTCTGCTAGCATGAGAACTCTGTCAAATCACAATCTTTCGACTTTTGCCTTGTATGAAAAAACTAGTGGATACGACGTCGTTCCTAAAGGATTGTCAATCGTTCATCAAAGATTCAGAGTTTTGATCAAATGGATTTAACTGATAACGTTTTCACAAGGAATTTGGAATTGGAAAGTTGTAAGGCATCTTTGACTTTTGTTCAGAAAGAAATTGGAGATGTGAGCTGTGTTGTTTGGGATGCTGCAATAGCACTGGCAAAATATCTAGACTTCAGTAACTCTGAAACTAAATGGTTGTCAGGGAAAAAAGTTTTAGAGCTAGGAGCCGGCTTGGGATGTGCTGGTTTGACTGCAGCATGTTTAGGGTTTGTCTTTAGTCATATAAAGTTGTATTGTGAAGGCGCAGCTCGGCTTAGTTGTTCAAAGTTCATCATTATTTACAGAGCAAATGTTATCCTGAGTGATTTGGAAGGAACTTTACCTTTACTTCAACAAAATATCCAGATCAACGAGACTCAGTGGAAAAATTTTGGTGGTAGCGCCAAAGCTGTAGTTCTTGAGTGGGGTAAGCCATGTGATTTGGAATTCCATCCAGAGATAGTGCTGGCAACAGATTGTGTTTATTATGAGGAAGTAATAGCATTTGTTCACTTGCTGCAGATAAGTCTGTCTTCTTTGAGCAACTAATTTTTTAATTCAATTTCAGTCCATTAAACCTTTCCTGGATACTTTGGAAACATATTGCAACAAAGGAGCAAGTGTGATTCTGTCCCAAGAAGAAAGGGATACTCCAGTGCAGATTTTAGTCTGGGAAACATTCCTTACAGAACTGAAATCAAAATTTCAAATCTCATATATTCCTCAATCTGAACAACATCCTGTTTACTCTTGTTCTGATATCCATTTGATGAGAATTTCTAAACGACCTGATTCCTGATGAGTAAATTACAAGAAAAATGCTGCTCGATTCAGGATTTTTACAGTTCAGCATTATAAGCAATATTTTTACTTATGAATCAGATTTCTAAAGCTTTTTAATTATTGAATTGCAGTTATCTCATTTTATTTATAGAACAGTTTATTCCCACGGCCAATTTACCTCCCATATTATTACAATACAAATCAATTAATTTGGAATTTTTTTTATCCATATTTTAAAATTTTACGCCGCGCACTCCGTGCGTTCACAAAGGAACAGACAATAATGGGGTGGGTGAGATGGGTCGTTGGCCCCACCCCCACCTGACCCCACCCGCGCTTCTCGGCCACTTCTCGGCTTAGTAAATGTATGCGTGCAGAATAAACAGAGGAATTGTTGAGCTCTGAATGGAAACTTAGCAGTCGACAGTTATAAAATTGACAGTTTCGGAAAGACTTCCGTGTTATTCAGGGAAAACTAGAGATCAGTCATCACCAGTGGTCAGCGGGTCACTCGTTATCAGCCGACGATTAGTGTTATGACGTGAGCTGAAACTTGAAGTCTGGGAAGGAGATCAGCTAGTCCTGTCATGTGGAAGTGTCACAAATGCGGCAAACCCGTTTATTTTGGTGAGTTTTTTTCACCCGAATGAATCCTTTTTCATGTTTCTTGGCATCATCAATAGAATGCCTCTTCCCCATTCATATTTGGCCATTCTCTGGGTTATTTCATTTACCCAGTTACCCTAAAAGTGCATAGTACACCAACCAAAAAGGAATGCAGTTATCTTTGGGTTATGCTGCTTCTCAAACTCAAGTCATGCAATCTGCAACTAACATACTTCTTTTATTCGTGATAACAAAGATGATTGGTTATCTGTTGATGTTTCTAGTCCCTCTAACAAGTACTTTTAGTGACAGTTTTATAACCATTCAAATTGTTTCATTTCATACAAGAGATGATTGCGATCATTGATATGTAAAATTACAGAACTGCTCAGCTAGTTTTAGTTCATGGTTCACTTTATTTACAACACATACATCTGAGGAGTTTGCCAATGTTTCATCACTATTGGAATTCAGTCAAAACTTTGAAATTGGTTGCCTTATCTCTGATATACACTCTTCACTTTAGAGCTATGATATGAAGTTGTCATCCTCTCCTCATCCACAACTCAATGTGTTTCTTGATCCGCAACTCCAACATATGAGACAGACTTATCGTGGTACAAATTACTTATGCAAGTCGTCCATTGCTTTTACAAACATGAACATAATAGGACAGTTGAAAAAGAAATATGAATTATAAAGAAGCATGGTGCGTGAATAATGGCTCCTAGGTAATGGAATTCTATATGAATAGAGACAAAGCATCTAGTTCATCATTTTTTAATTATAAAATTTTCTTGACCAAATTTCCACTTTGATTGTTTACCACTTGTAGGATCTAGGAACTTAGAATTCTGAAGATTTCCTTCTGTCGACTCTCTTAGATGACCGCTTTTTGCACTTACATTGTTTGTCATGGAATTATTTTTAGTTTGTAAGCATTATTGTGCAAATACTAGAAATCCAGTAATATCAACTAAATCGACAGAAAATCTTTGTAATCCAGCAATTTGTGACTCGTGAAACTGCAACATTTTTCAATAATTGAGTATGGTGTCTGTCATTTAATGACAAGTGAAGAAAAATATGGTATTTATGTGTGGTGTTTTCTGTACAACAGGCGCATAACACGTATGCGTGCATCATGCTCGTGCATTTGCTTGGCCACAAAGATCATGTCTTATTTTGATCATTGATTCTTCACCAGCAATAGTATTATTTGAGTACAATAGAGAAAAATCACTGAAGGTCTTTCATTTTTCCGAAATTTTGTATGTTGAATTGATTGATTCAAGTATGCGGGTCTCGAACCGCAAGTATTGACGCAGTTGATTGCTATCTCGAGAATTTGAGTACTCTTCTCGTCATTCAGACCCACATACAATTGAATAGCTTCGTGATAGATATAACGCGAGATACACTTTCGTTGACTTGTACTACTGAAAATTTTCCGCCCGTCCCAGATGAAATCCATTTCAATGTAACAGATTGATCGCCATAAAACGGACAGTTTTAGCCCTAAAAATGAGCCATTTCATGGCCATTACTGTGCTCTACTGACGAGGATTTTTACCAGGACATCTCTGTCTTTATTTTGTGAATGGTGTTCTTAGCGCTCCCAGCAATAATTTTCCATTCCCTATTCCATCGAGCTATTTAGAATAAGTTTTAAAAAACTTGCATCTGACTGAGCTGATGTTGTTTAGTCCCAAAAATCGCATAGCGGATAGCGGTAGGTTCAGTCAAATGTGAATATTTCACAGCTCGTGATTCTGCGCCAATGCAAGGGAACCTTGATACGATTTCAGAATCCTTAATTTCCAGATAGCGTTTCCTTCCAACTGGAATTGAACGAACCGGATAGTAAGACCGCAATTGCAAGATATCTATAAGTATCCTCACTCATTAGATATTCCTCCCTCTCATCGCGTGGAGTAAATTTTTAGCAAATGCAGCGATCACTTTCTTCTTCCTTTTCTTTTGTCGAATTATTCAATTGAACTCGGTGGTGCCACTGCATTCTAGAAACAGCTGTTTCTTAAAAAACGCTTGGGGTTGTTGAATATCATGATCAACCTGAGTTTTGCCTCTCTTCGTCAGTTATGTCATAACCGAGAAATTATATTATTGCAGCCAAAATGCTTCTTTATGGATCTTACCCCTCCTCCAAGGTCATTTAGAATTGGAGATTGATGGAGATGGACGATTGCACATCATAGCTTGATGATCGAGTTGATAATGCTGCTTTGAAGTTTGAAGTAACAGAATCTGGGTGATTATGAGATAACTTAGGTATTTCGAGGGCAAAAACCGCGGGGTCGGGATTTCGACCAAAAATTGACTAGTTGAAATATAGCTGCAATCTGACTGCTCATAGGTGTTTTCCAATCAACCTGACATCCAAAAACATTTCCCAGACGGGCATGAGCGTTAGTCAGTCTATGTAAAAGATATGAGCAATTTTCGATATATTTTTGCCACGGTAAGGACAGCCACGGTAAGGACATTTTGGCATGAAAAGTGATCTCAAGGGTGTGAATCGAAACGGATCGTTTTTTCCGAATACACGGCCTATTTTTACGGTGAGAGTAGACTGTAAAAAAATTTCTGGACCTTGATGACGTTGCATAGTGTTCGAGAGCCAGTGACCACGGTAAGGACAATTCTTTGTCCGTAAGTCATCGCGTGGGAAGCTGTTCACGTAATTCATCATTCCGTTGGTGGTAGTATTTTGTTATTTTTCAGTGTATTGAGAATCAATTACCGCCGTTATGGCGATGCGGTCACCGTGCACGCTGAAAGTTATTCGCACTTTTATCAAATTCTTTTGCGATTTGGGCTAAATGACGAGAAGACGAATACTTATTATCATCTAACTTGAGTTCGTCTTCTCGTCGTTTAGCTCAAATCTCAAAAGAATCGGATAAAAGTGAGAATTACAAAGTACCTATATTGTAGGTTAGGAGGTGCCTGCGCTCAAGTTATTCGCACTTTTATCAAATTCTCTTGCGATTTGAGCTAAACGACGAGAAGACGAACTCAAGTTAGTTGATAGTAAACGCGGGTCTTCTCGTCGTTTACCCCAAATCGCAGGCAAATTTGATAAAAGTGCGAATAATTTCCAGCGTGCACGGTGCACGGTGACCACATCGCCTTATAGAGCCGTTTGAATCGATTCGCTGACCCGGAGTCGAATTATCGAGAAGCATTCGAAAAATTTGCAAAATTCCAGGACAGAATGTCGGCTGTATTTTGACTATTTTGAAGTG
Source organism: Eretmocerus hayati (assembly GCA_029851415.1). NCBI lineage: Eukaryota > Metazoa > Arthropoda > Insecta > Hymenoptera > Aphelinidae > Eretmocerus > Eretmocerus hayati. The sequence continues at coordinate 5,800,508 of CM056742.1, forward strand.
AGACTTGATACTCGATTTGTACATGATATCACCTTTTCATAACCCAACTTTGATGTTTAAGTGGTACGGAACCGAGATTGAACGGATATCTCGGTAAACTACACGATTAAAATGTGCAACTCCAGTTTAGGACATGCCACGGTAAGGACATTTGGAACACTCTTGGTAACCTCAGGTCCACATTAAACTTATATCCGCTACTGGAACTATTGGGACATCTTCATTTCTATAAAAATTGGTAAAAGAAAACTTTTAAAAAACGCTTTTATTCACTTGAGAACGAACAAAACCTGACTATGCAAGATATAACTTGGCACATCAAATAGTTAACTATGTTCGAAAGTATGATGACACTTAACTATATGATATATTTTAATAATGAAAATGAAAAATGGTTGACACAACTTGCGATTTCGGTGTTCGCTTGCTAAAAATTGACTTCCACTTCTTATCACAAAAACTAAAGGCGTGGGGCATCTTTATCCCAAGCAGTTGAGATTATATAATTGTTGTAATAAGGTTGTTAAGAAACTTGGTAATATATTCTGGTTCAGGCACACAAGTTATCAAGCATCTTCATTTTCTCAACAAATATGATACCTCATGTGTATACCTCGAAAATAGTGAGCTATATATGAAGGTTTCAACGAACTAATGAAATGAAACACTATGTCTCGTAATGGTTTGTTTGGATATTTTTGCGCCCCACGCTTTCACTTCTCGTGACAAGGTGTAGAAGATATTTTTTAGCAATCGAACACCGAAATCAAAAGTTGTGTCAACCATTTTTCATTTTCACCATTAAAATGTATTATATAAGGTCAGTGTACCCAACTTGCCCCCATTAAGCCATTTTCTTAATAATTCTGTCTAATCTCAATATTTTCCAACGTACTTTAACTCAATTTAAAGCTTGTCTCAAGACCTTTAAAATGAGCTAAGACACGTCCAATTTGGATGGAGTGGAGCCGAACTGTTTGAATTCTCCCAAAAGGTGATTTTTGAGAGTTTACAAAAGTGTGTACCCAACTTGCCCCCATCATTTAAAACAATGTAAATCGGCGATGAAGTGAATAAAATCGCTTTGATCCGTTTTAATCATCGCGCAGCGACATTTGTAGCTTTTAGCTGGACCAAGACATCGTTTCCGACCCATTTTGACGTGATAAACACGTTCTGAGTGGTAAAAACAGTCATACTGCACGCCTGTCTGAGATAACCATATGGGGGCATGTTGGGTACACTCCGATGTCGGCCTCCTTGATTCTCAAACCATCTTCGTGTTTTGTACATAAAATCGCTCCAAATCAGAGTTCTGCAACCCTAAAAAGCGGATTCTGAAGGTCTTGAGACAAGGAATCGAATGCGCTAAGGTACGTCAAGATTGGTCGAATAAAAATAAATTGGCAGCGGTTTTAGTGAACGTGATTTCCTCGGTGATTTCTTAGCCGTGCAAACACGAAAAATGGAAAACTCACTTTATATTTTCTGGAGAACGCAGAAATGATCCGGGGTCGTTGAAAACTACGTATTTTCTCATATTTTAACATAACAAACGTAAAAAAAAATTGCGGGAAGGTCAACGAGCGCCCATTCCTGAGATCGGCATATGGGGGCAAGTTGGGTACAGAGGCAAGTTGGGTACACTTACCTTAGTTAACTGTCATCATACTTTAGAAACATAGTTAACTATTTGATGTGCTCAGTTATATCTTGCATAGTTAGTTGTTCGTTTATTTAATCATTTTTTTGTCAAAATCAACCCCCAGGCCTAATTATTACGAGCTACGAGAGATCAGAAATACGTGATTTTACCCGATCCGAGGCAACAAATCAAAACTGGCCTGAATACAGAAAGTTGGACAAAAGGCGTTTGCTCGTATATGCGCCAGACATTCAAATAGTTCGAATTATCCTGAAATTCAGATTTCCGTGCGATACTTACTGTCCGTGCACTCCGATTCAGCGGTGAGACGTACTGATTTTGAATGATTGAAAGCAAGTACTCTCCGAACTTGTAAGAAAAAACTGAATTGCAACTTTGTTTCTCGGGTCATGAACCACCAAAAAAAAAAAAAAAAATTGGGTTGATGCATGCGTGCTCCATGTTCTCATATGGGCAATGAAGTACACGGCCGCGCTCGCGTGTCTGCATAGGATTCAAATACTCGGGCTCTTCGATCATTGACGTTTGACGTATTTAGGTATTTCTTAACGCATACCGCGTATCCGCGTAAACATACTTCCTATCGACAAAATACGATCTTCCCAAAGCAGATGGCGCTAGCACCTCCTCAATGTGTGAGAGAGACACCAAAATTATGCCATCTCTCTCCCTCTCACGTAACAATTCGTGGAAATGTTTACGATCGCACATTGGTAACCATGTCATCTACGATAAAGCCAGAATATTAGGCAACTTATACGCTGAGAAAAAAAAATACACCGGGACACAAGCACAAAGTATTAAACCACACACTTACGTTTACTTTACACACTCGTTTCAGCAATATTGTTTGGCCCTAACGCGTACGAGCAAACGACGTATATCTTGTGGGAGGAGCTAACAAAAAATTGTGCATCATGATTGGACAGAAATGACGAAATTGTATAGTGTCCCTATTTTAAAAAATTCACTAGTCGGGCAGCTGCCGAACTAGCAACTCGGTGAAGTGCAATAAAAGCGTTTAAAAATACACTATATATCATCGTTAGACTCATCATATTTGGTCATTTAATATGAATACGAGGTCAGGACATCAAATGCATAAGTTATCTCAGAATCACCCATATCTGATGTCGGATGCCTGAAAAAGCAGCCAAAGCATTGCCAGGGTTTTATTGTCCAGCATGGTTTAAGCCATTGAACATTTGAAAACTTGCCAGATATTTGTGTTGTGAAGATTTTTTTGCCTGTAAAGTATCCTGCCAGTCAAGAAAGTATAGATATTTGATCCCCCAAATGAAATTCATCATGATGAAGGCTAACTCCAATCAAAGGTGTATTAAAATATTACGAAAATCCATTTTGGAAAGATATTTGCAGATATTTGCAATATAGCTCGATATGGTGTACCATCGCCTTACTCAGACGTATAGTCTTCTTGCTTAGTATACATTATTATAATCAATAAATTTTGTATAAAGCGGAACGGAAACAATCGTTAGGATACGATTGGCATCCAGAGTGTTTGAGATGCGAAGAATGTGGCAAACGCTTGAACCCTGGTCAGCATGCTGAGGTAAGCGTCATTGAACTGCATTTATATCGGTCCGAACGAAGAACTCAACATCTGAAGCCTTTTTACGAAAACTAGTATGTTTTTCGTAAACCAGATCTTCTCAAAATTTCATGAGGATAGATTGATACAGTGCAGTTGAAAATCACTGCACAGATATTATTTGAAATCTACCTAGAGATTAGCGTTCCATTCACAAAGAATAGCGTATTCCAAAATTCGAGAACAAGAGTACTTTTCTTAGTGTACAAAAATAATATTTCACGTAAACAATAGAAGATGATATCAACATGTGAAAGAAAAAGTGTTCATCATGAATTCGAATAACTCAAGCATGCCTACTCGGCCTACCACTTTTTTCGTTTCCAATTTACGGCATTTTGAGGAGCGTGTGTGTGTCAATGTGTCATCATAATTGAGGGCGCGGATCGTAGAACTCGTTCCGTCATCCAAGGGAGTCGAGGTGAGCGAGGGTGGGGGATCATTTTTAAAGTTGGCAATATCGAAAAAAAAAAAATACGGGGACATGGACATTGAAGAGGCGCACATTTTTCACATTAACAGTTTTCAAATTGAATCATAACTTTTGGAGTTAAAAAATTATTTTTGATCGACCGGCGCAGTTTCAAAAACGAAGTTTGCGGAACCTAACTTCTATTATTTGCGTCAATAATGCACCAATCAACATGAAATTTGGACTGATAGTGTAAGATATGTTACTTATGAGATTGGTCAAGAGAAATAATGATTTCGTTATTACTAGTTATAATTATTTAACGACAAATGCGATATGCGCATCTATCGACATTTTCTAGACTCCGGATGAAAAAGTGTGCTACGAAAGTTGGAATACAAAGAACTTCCTGCGACAAAGTTGTTGGTGTATTGTTCAGCAAGATTTGTACGAAGTTTGAAGTCGATTGGATGAAAAATGAAGGAGTTAGGGCAAATTTTAGGTAGCACCGCTGCAGCTGCATCTTGCAGCTTATGATTCAGCACGGTCACCGTTCGGATTAGCGACTTCAAGCAGTGGTTCTCAGCTCCCACTACGACTGCGCGCGGTTACTCTCTTTTTCAGGTAGTTTCTCCATTCATCTTTGCTCGCATTTGCCAATCTTTCTTGAAACTACCGGTGCATCTAACTAACTATGATGGAAAATTGTTGCTACCTTGTATACACAAATCGTACGAAATACCGAAATTGCTCAGTACAAGCCTGTCTTTCGACAAAGTCAGTCTTTACACAGATCGTTGTTAAAATGGTGTTGAATGTAGTGAGCGAGTCGCAGAGTAACATTCAAAATAAGGCTGCAGTTCGAGGCAGAAAAAGAACCCGTCATGAAGATCATTGGAAAGAAAATATGCGGAAAAAACTTCGGAACGAGGTAAGAGAAATTCATCATAACTAACCCATGATTACGATCGAAGACAACTATTTGATAAGGTCACCCCGAAGTCATCCGCAAAAATTATTAAGATGCTGCTTTTGAATTCAAAATATTTCCTCTTCCACCGAGTGATTCAGCCTAATAACAATTTGATACATTTTTTTGCTTTCAGGGTGCTGAGTACACATCAACATCAGGAAAAGTGATACCACAAAAACTGTTTGGAGCAGTTTTATTTTGTTGTGCTAAAGAATGCTTCAAGTACGTTCCTGAAACTCACCAACGAGGATGTTTTCAATCTTTCTGGACGGCTGCGGCTAATTATAATTGCCAAAACTACATGTTAAGTAAATACATGCTAATGAAAGTGGCATGTTCGAGAATTTGGTGGGACTACATTTTCTCATTTGGCACCTTCCACATCGGCGTCTGTCAAAAGTTTTTGTGCAATCTTCTTCAAATCAAACAAGGGAGATTGGCGACAGTCCAGCACAAGTTAAAGAATAATATTCCTTTGAAAGACTTCCGTGGCAACCACGATGGCCGCAAGGTGAAGTTGAGTGACGAGTTGAAGTTGCTGATCCAAGAACATTGTGAGTCGATGGACCATTCGACTTCTCACTACACCTCGTCGTCTCTGAAATATTTTGATGACCCGGAGCTGAACTTGAAGAAATTGTACGAGTCTTTCCTTGAGCACCATGAGAAAGTGACGAATAGATCGGAGATCCCAATCGACTTATCAACGTACTCAAAACACTTCAATCATAACTTGAATTTCTCTTTCTCCCTGCCACGGACGGATGTCTGCAACGATTGCTTCGAGTCTGAGAAATCCACTACTCTTTCGCCAGCGATTGTTTTGCACAAATCTAATGTTGAGAAGCATAAGGCGTTGAAGAAGCTTATGATGACCGACAAAGATGCTCTTTGCATGGAGTTTGATTTTGGACAGAATTTGCCTGTGCCCAAATTACCCGTTAACGAGCAGTTCTACAAAAGACTGTTATGGTTGCACGTTTTGAACGTCAATATTTTGAATGATGACAGCCCCAGTTACATGTATTTCTTCATGGAAGGCTCCTCCAAAAAAGGTGGCAATGCAGTGTGCAATTTTCTTCTGGATGCAGTCTCTCGAGAAATGATGAGAGCATATCATAGCAAATATTTCTTGTTCTCAGACTCTTGTGGAGGCCAAAACAAAAATTATTTGGTTCTTCACTTCCTTTGCTTACTCGCTCAGACTTTTCAAATCGAGTTCCATCAACTCTTCCCGGTGAGAGGCCACTCATATTGCTCTTGTGACAGAAATTTTGGTGTATATGGGAATAAGAAGAAGCACATGGAGAAGATTGAGACGGCCGAAGAGTACTACAAGCTTGTAGAAGAGGCAAGGAATCCACCGTTCACCATAATCAAGGAGGGAGACATTAGAATTGCCGACTTTGAATCAGTCATGGAGAAGAAGGGCAACATGTCGAAAGATCTCCACATAAGAGATGCTGTGAAGATTTCCTATTTTCCTAACGGACTTGTCCAAATATTCGATGAGTACGACGGAGCATCACGAGATTACAGATTAGAACTTGGAGTATCTCTCGACGATCTCAGGGATGCTGAATCAGCTCCACCCATTGGAATTTCAAAGGAGAAAAAAAGCGATGTACAGTCACTACTCCGATACCTCAGCGATGAAAATCGAGTAGTTCTAGAGAAGTTTTTAGAGAAAAGTACTGTGAAGCAGAAAAAAGTCGCAGAAGCAAAGAAAAAGGAAAGGCAGAAGAAAGTGAAAGGACCAAAAGAAGAAACACAAGGAGTTGAGAAACGAAGATTGAAGAAAAAGTTGGAGCAAGAGCCGAAGGGAAAAGTGAAGAGAACCGTCAAGAAGAATGTGACGCACACTGCAGAAGAGAAGAGTCAGCAACAACCAAAGAAGAATTCTAAGAGAAAAATTGCAAAAAAGAGTGAAGTAAAGTGATATCGATAAGTGTAACAAATGGTTCCTCGAAGTGCATTTTACGAATTTTTCATGGCGCACTTGTAATACAGTCTCCAATACACGTCAGCAGTTTGTGATTTAATAAAAATTTGAATAACGTGAAATCTGTGAGTGTCCAAAGTATCATTCCTTATCCTCCTCGGCAAATCGGAATATTGTGCTATTTGTTCGGTATTAAAATTTTGAAACACGAGTCCCGCAGACATAATCTCTTTTCAAAAGTCAACGTTGGAGGACAAGCTGACGCGGTCGAAGGCGCGAGAGGGATCCATGCATACCTGCATAAGCTCAAAGGTAAGAACTGAGAATCACTGCTTGGAGTCACTACCTCGAACGGCTGCCGTGCTGCATAACATGTAGCAAATTGCAGCTGCAGCGGTGCTACCTAAAATTTGCCTTAACTCCCTCATTTTTCATCCAATCGACTTCAAACTTTGTACAAATCTTGCTGAACAATACACCAACAACTTTGTCGCAGGAAGTTCTTTGTATTCCAACTTTCGTAGCACACTTTTTCATCCGGAGTCTAGAAAATGTCGATAGATGCGCATATCGCATTTGTCGTTAAATAATTATAACTAGTAATAACGAAATCATTATTTCTCTTGACCAATCTCATAAGTAACATATCTTACACTATCAGTCCAAATTTGATGTTGATTGGTGCATTATTGACGCAAATAATAGAAGTTAGGTTCCGCAAACTTCGTTTTTGAAACTGCGCCGGTCGATCAAAAATAATTTTTTAACTCCAAAAGTTATGATTCAATTTGAAAACTGTTAATGTGAAAAATGTGCGCCTCTTCAATGTCCATGTCCTCGTATTTTTTTTTTTTCGATATTGCCAACTTTAAAAATGATCCCCCACCCTCGCTCACCTCGACTCCCTTGGATGACGGAACGAGTTCTACGATCCGCGCCCTCAATTACTGCTATCAGTATAATGCTTGATTACGGATTCTATACAGGATACTTGGACCATACTGTATAGTAGCAGTAGATTTCTACATACAAACCAAAAAAGTATTTGGCCGTGCCCGTTTTCACGGCGATTCTCCTGTAGAAAAGCATTTTGATTGTAAACCCATTCGTTGACCATAGAAGAATTGTATGCATACAAGTTCGTGGATCACTAAATCTCATCAAGTTGTCAGAGTAATTATCGACTACTCTAGACGATCGTCTCATTTTCCTTTGGTAATCATATACAGGCGTCCCTCGTTCAACGCGGGGGTTACGTTCCGGCAGGTTACCGCGTTGAGCAAAACCGCGTTGAACAAAGCATTGCTCTTATGGAGAAGTAGGGGATGCGTACCAAGACTCATGATCGACCAACTATGACCGATTTTTTTTGTGAATTTGGGATCAAATGAGAGTCTTTTCAATGATGAAATCATCGTTAGTGCTGATAAACCATAAAACTTCCCCAGGCTTTCTGTTCACTTTCACGAATAGTTCTTATTGTTGATTCATTTTACAAAATTTCCGCGCAACTTCTGCAAATCTTACACCTGTTTTCAATAGGTCCAAAATTTTCGATTTTTTTCCAAGTTCGTCACTTTTCGAGACTTTTTAGCAGCGGGAGAACTTTTGGAAGGTGATACTTATTTTCTTTTTTCAGACATTATGGAAAAAAGATATATTTTACTTTGCTAAAAATCCAGCCAAGATTCATGTAAACAAAAATTTGAATTTTTTGGTTAGGGGTTCAAACAATCAAACGTTGTCTAAGAAAATCAATGACTCGCCATAATAAATACAGTCTCGATTCGTTCACCCAAGACAGCATCAAAAAGTAGAATTCCTCAGAACTGTTATATGTGTGATTATTCACGAGTTTTAGCACTCAACAGGTTCGATGTAAATTGTTTGTTATTCTTGCGGTCGATAGCGTCTTTTTGCTGACGTCATTCGAAGCTTTCTTCAAAAATTTCATTTTCAAAACCGCGTTGTACAAGTCCCAAACCGCGTTGAACAAAAATAAGGTGGCAATTCAAAAACCGCGTATAACCAAAACCGCGTTGACCAAAACCGCGTTGAACGAGGGATGCCTGTAATTATTTAGGTGATCTGGGAACGATTCCGAAAAAAATTTGCGTAGATTAAACGCATGCGTCTCTAATCAACCCCCCGCCTACGAAATGCTCAAGGCAATAATAATGAGATATGTTATCTTACGATAGCCATATTAAGAATCCTATATTCTTTGACCAGAATTTTGAAGAAGTTAATTGCTTCTTTAGCCCAAATATTAACTTCTATTGGGGTGACATTCTATGTGCGAGTTCTGAAACTTGCTAGCCTTTGCCAGATAGTTTTTGTGAAAGTCGGCTGAACGGTGAGTCCAATCGTGGAAGATCGGATATTGAGTCTTTCGTAGAAATCGATTCTATGCTTTACTCAATTTGACACGTTCTGATAACCCTCAATCTAGCTATTCGTATCTTTTTCGTGATACTTATCTAGCATAAAGGGGTTCCTTACTGCCATGTTCCATGTTACGGGGCTCTATTTGGCCCACAACTGTTTGGACATGGAACGAGAGTCGAGTCTCACACAAGTTTTGGCAAAAAAGAGTCTCGGCCTTCATTACCCAGGTAAGATTCGTGAATCAGTACCTCAGTTGATTCATTTAGTTGTTTGTACCGTCATTAACAAAAGAGTCACCTCATTTTCCTGCATGTAAAACGATTTTTAAGAATTTCTGACATAAGATCATCTAGGCTACATCAAAAAATCGTAATAATTGAGAATCAACGAGTCTCTTTTATTTCAAACAGAAAAAGTTTGAATATCTGTATTTAATCTCTCTCTGTACTTGTATGAAATATGAGTAAGTTTTGCAGCAAGTTGAGCTCAAAAACTGAAAGTATTTTGATTGGAATCAGATTTTTTTCGGATAAGTTCAGGAACTTTGATGTTTGAATTCACAAAATTTGAACTCGCATGCATTTTGAAGGATTGTATCCGAGACCCTGTTCATCCTGGATCAAGTATACGATAAGTCAATTTCCAACAATAAAATCCTTGGAAAATCAAACTATATCACCATTTTAATCTATCAAACTATATCACCATTTTAGTTTATCAAATTTTATTACCATTTTACTCTCTCCGCTTTTTTGTGTACTCACTTTTTTTAAATTTGTCAAAATTCCACATTTTTAAGATGTGTAGCTAAAATTTCTTTCTAGGTCTCATTTGGAATCAAAATTAAAAGTGTTCAACCAGTACTATGAGGGAAAAAGTGGCGGTGTCAGGAGCCGAGAGGTAATTTTCCAATACATTCAAATTCTCAGATCAGGTCTGCAAAAAATTATTTCAACTTGAAATCATTCTATTCTTACAATAGGTCAATGGTCGACTGGTTTTAGAGGGAGCTCTGAGAATTCATTGGGGTGTCCGAGGTGTTATTCATCTCAAGGAAGATGATGATCAACGTACAGTTGTCACAGCTCGATATCGAAATTCTTCTAGAAGAAGTTATGTTGACCGTGATGAATATGAGAATGGAGACAGAGAAAACAAGATTTCAGATTCTCAAAATTTCTCCGAGACTCAATCGGAAATCAGTGAATTAAATTCGATACCAGCATCACCGGTGCATATAAGAAGTTTAACTTTGCCCATGAAGCTAGATGTAGAGAAAATGAAGATGAAATGGGGTGGTGGAATAGACGAAAATCTAAATGGTGAAAATGGTCATAGCATCGGTGAGAAGCGCTATCAAACACTCCCAAAAAATCTACATTCAACACAAAATTCAAACGTCGAAACATCGTCAGCCGCATCATCATGTTTTGGTGCTAACACGTCTCAGTCAGTTAGCCCTACGACAGAAACCAGCAATACCTATAGTAGAAGTAACAGCATTTACAGTACACCAACTCATAGCAGTTCGTCTAATTCAGATACTCCAAATTATCAAGAATCGCCAACTAAGAGTGCTGCTTCGAGTGAAGTTGAATTTTCTGATAGCTTAGAGAGAAGCACACCAAGGAATAAAACTCCGAGTGATGAAGACAGTTGGAATGATGGAAACTCAAACCGGTCTATGTCTGTACTTGATTGCGAACGAAGGCATCTTCTAGATAGTGACACAGATTCAGTCAGCTCTTTTAACTATCGTGATGATGACAGCACAACCATGTCGACGGATAGCGGGTTGGAGGTAAATTAATTGGTTAATTGTTTAGGCAGGTAAGATATATTATCTTTATGTGGACTGCGAGAATCAGGAGACGCTGTAGTTTATTCGCACATCGCGACGACCATCGATCACTATCATTTCTTTTACTTCTGACTACTCAGAATGTTTCATTCTTTCAATAAAAAATACGCGACGTTTTTCAAGTTCGGAGAATACACGGATCGTGATGAAAATTCAAATTTGCTTTTGAAAATCATTTCTTAGTTACCCCAATGAGGAGTGAATCGTCATAAGTGATTTATCTGGAATCGAACAAAATAACATTAGTGTATCGTATTCTTTTGATGACAAAAGATGTGCGTTTTGATGATAGGGTCATCGTTTGCTTATAAAAGTAGAATGTACGACTATCATGGAATCACGTGTACAGGATTATGTAGACAGAGCGTATTATTGAATCCAGCGAAATTTTCACCAGTGCTTGAAATGTGCTCAACGGATGGTTCTAGAAGTGCATGCTCTGTACACTATTGAAAATTTCTTCATTACCACACATCATTGAGATATAATGGGTCTACAGCTGTTGGAAAAACTAGGGTATGACTTCTCAGACCCCGGGATCGTAAAGTGGGGGGGGGGGGGGGAGTGATTGAAACCGCACAAAACAAAAAGATCGAACGGAAGTCGTATCTGAAAAGAACGATTTTGGAGTATAAATTGTACTGATACAGCGCCAGAAAATGCCAGATTTCGTAGCATTCGAGAAGAAATGGTGCCAGAATTACCTATTAGCATCTTCTGGGGATGGGATGTGCAGGCAAGACTAATTCGACGATTCATTTTTTAAATTTCGACGAGCCAAGGTGAATTGACCGAGTAGTGTGTCAACGCCGCAAACAGACTCCGGTTCAGGAGGCGGGATGCAATCTTCAGTAGCACAAGTCAACGTCATTGAGAATATTCCGAAAATAACGCTGACCCGATCGATACGATATAATCTAGTAAAATGAAAATTCTTACGGTTGATTATGGATCCTAATAACCGGTTACCATAGACCGAAATAACTGCAAAGATCCGGACCAAGTCCAGAACGTATATATCGCATTGAGACCGTGTGGCTAATACCACCAATCAAAAAGCATCATTTCATCATTTTTCTCATCTTGACAAAATAGATATGAGCTAATTAGTGCAAAACTTGTATCCGATCGTGCTGATTCATCTTATACCTTATTAAAAATTCATATCTCTCATTTAGTCAGACAAGTATGCCACCATTCTCGAAAAAGCCCATGTTTTTTTCACTACCCCAGTGTGACTTTTGTGACCTGTCAAAAGAGCTTTGACTTGACAGGATTGAATCGTGCGAAGGCAGTCAACGCCGATCTCAAGAACTGCGCGTGGTATCACACATTGACTCGTACTACTGAAAATCGTATTCCCCTCCCTCGCCGTTACACAGGCTTTTAGCCGTGCTCATGTAGAACTCAAAGCATCCCACCATCTCGCCGAACTCTTCCAAATGGTCACCAAAAGTATTTCGATCATCACCCTTTCTCAACAGCCGCTATATCTGCGGTCTTTCTTTCCGCTATGGTACAACCGATCCAAAATATCGTTCCGCTTATGGTATAGAATCTATCAGAATCTATCTTCAGTTTGAGACTTTTTTTCATCCCGATCGTGCTATTCAAGCTCTTAGCTTTTTTTATCGCCTTTCTTGTCATTGAGACTTGGATAATGAGCTAATCTCTCGATTTTGCAAGTTTCCTGAGGGTTGAAAAGTCCAAATTTCAGTTTTCAAAACTATTATCTAGCCGCTCTGATTACTCCGCAAAATTCCAGTGCCACAATATTATGATCAGAAGCCCTTATGCGTGCTTCCTCTTTTTTCTTCATCAAAATTTCTCTGTACCCCCTAGCTACCCTGGCGAATAGTTGCATTCGATTCATCCACGGCGACATTCCATGGCGTTCTCATATTTCACCGTACCGCATCTCACTTAGCTGACTGTCCACCAAGCGTATTCTATATTCAATCGGTTGTCTAACTTCCAAAATTCTCTGTACAGGAGAACCCTCTCTACTGCATTCCCTCTTTAAACTCAAGTACATTGATGCCCCTCCTCCATAATCGAGACGGTATCCTGCTGACGTCATCGGGTACAAACCCCCCAGGGCTGAAACATGGAGACAATCTTTCATCATCTATGCATCAGAACTGATGAACTCCCTGCCTCAATTCACTCTGAGTCTTGACTCACTCTCTGAGTTCAAAACGATCCTCTTCAATCACCTCATGAATGAGGACAAAACAGATTGGCTTGAGAAAGCTAATACCCTAGGCGTTTCCCCTATTTCCACTGCCCTGATGAACTCAGTCTTGTTTTGAATTTCACATTATTTTAGATATGGTATATTCCTATCTCCGTCAGTTTTGTATTATGATATTGTACTGCGCGCGCCACAACTGCCTAATTCAACTTCTGTCATTTTACCGTAACCTGCAAATATCTACATACTTTTCTGTACTTCTTTTGTATCAATAATCGCTTACAATAATATGTATCTGCTTGTACTATTCCTGAAGAGTCTCATGAGGCAGACTCCCATAAAATTTATTTCAATCAATCAATTGAACCCTTAAACAACGAGTTGAACACAATCTTGGGGCTAACAGAGAAAAAATACAAATTGGATAGATTCTTGCTTGGTAACCCAAGTTTTCTCTCAATTCTAGTCTAATTTTGGATTTTTGTTGACGAATTTTGAAAGTGACCAACACTGAAAGGTAATAATTTTTCAGGGGGATGGCGTTGTGCTACGACGCAGACAGGGATCCACTGCAATTCGACGTAGAACTGGGGCAAAACGACAGTCGCGTAATCGCCTCCGAAGACGTTGCTCAATCAATGGGCATTTTTACAATCGCGAAACCAGCTTTTTCACCCCGCCACATGGATCTCAGATGTCTGTTTGGGTTACGAGTTTGGTCAACACCCAGGAAGTTATCAATCTCATGCTGGACAAGTACAAAGTTGACGCTAAACCAGACAACTTTGCTCTATTCATCATTCGAGATAATGGAGGTAGGCATCCATCCAATAAAGTTTTCTATCGGTGGCTTTCTCAGATTTTCGATGTCAGTATTCAAGTCGTGTTTGTTTTAAAAATATTAATAGAGCAACGGAGGTTGAAAGACGACGAATATCCATTGGAAGTTCGAGTAGTTTTGGGTCCACATGAAAATATTTCCCGACTGTTTCTAGTTGATAAGTTATCAACTCCAGAAATAAGTTCTGATGTCGCACAGTTCCTCAACTTGTCTCTGGCTGAATGCCAGAATATTTTACAACGCTATCATTACGAAGAAGAAAGACAAATCCTTTCTATCAAAGAAAAGTAAGTAGATTTATTTTACCAATTACAGGGTTCATCGTCCATTTGTAAAACCACTCCCCCACTTTTTCTCATTCTTTGATTCATTTCAAAATATCTTGCTCGAGATCTTGCTACTTTGATACACTTTATTTGAATTCCATAGCGGGTCTGTGCTTACTGTCAAGCTGGTCATTTATCATGTAACGGCAATTTATAAAAAAGACAGGCACAACAATAATCCTCATAATTTGCCGTTGCTACCTCGGGTTTAACAATGAATGGTTTATAATTCTGGTATTTTTGTCACTCCCGACTTTATTGCAAAAAAAAATTGAAAAATTAAGTTCATTCCAGAATTCAGAAGACTCTCATTGTGGCAAAAGCGAAATCGTATTAAGCACAGTTTTTTTTCATCATTGACGTGGGAAAATCAGATTATCAAGTATTTACGAGGGTCAGTCTTGCGAGCAAAAAGGTCACATCTCTAGATTGTCTAAACATTTTTGTGAACTCCCAATTTTGATGATACTTATTCTTTTTTCTGTTCTTATCACCCAACCTTTTTACATCGTGAAGCATTCTCAATATATCATACTCCATTTCCTCAAAGGAAGACTCGTGCTAGGCAATTCAGCATAACGAAACACAATATCTCGGTGTTTTAGGTATAAGGAAATGCGTCGAAGGGTCAAGCAGAGAATGGAGGAGCTGAAAGTACGCTTATGAAACAAGAAGAATCTCATTTCAATTCCAGGCTAGGATAATTTTAATCCAAGTCAAAAATATGTAATTCATTGTAAGCGATTTTCAATTTTTTACGTGATAGGTAATATAAGTATGGATGCGTTTATAAAGGTTTCCAGTACTAGAGGGTTACAAGAATGTAGAATTTAACATATAAAGCATTAAGAAATGCAATATCAGTTTGATTGACTTCGAATCAAATGTTGATGTGTCTTAAGAAGAATGACTTGAAAACTTTTAATCATGACAGAATGCCAGCAAAAGTGGATTTCTCGCAACTTTTTGGTTTGATATGTACCAGAACTATTTGCAACCGATGACGAATCTCAGAGAAACGTTCGAGATCCTACGTTGATTCTAAGGATAATTTTGAGCCGATTTATTCATGTATGAATCCATATTTTCTACAATGTTCTTCCAATTAGATAATCAAAATCTCAAATGTTTTCTCTATCAAAAATATTCAAGTGAGTAATTTATTCTGGGTTTCATACGCCGAATCACCGAGCGGTAATTGATGTTGTATACAGTAGTGTTTCAATATCTTTTAGTGTAATAAATAATTCGAATGAGCATGATCACCTTTCAAATGTTCTGGAAACTCTGAGGATCAACTATAAATGGAGTCATTGCAATCTGGCCCTAGGATTGTCATTTCAGCCAGCTCCAGAGCGCATAAACAAAGTCATCGCTGTTCCAACGGCTATCTCAATTGTAATGGTGCTTTGAATAAATATCGATTTATATCTTCAAATCGACTTTTAGCTTATTGTCGTTCGCACTCACGGATGCAAAGCTCAAGTATTTATACTTAGATTGGATTTGAAAGCGTTTATTCGGAAATCATCGAAACTCAAGGTCAAGACCAATTGATGACAAATTATCCCACCACTTAGCCACGTGAAGTACACCAGCTGGCAGGCAGAAAGTTCCAAGTGTTCAAAATTGATCAACTCTGTACATATGAACCAATGCCCACAACAAAGATCAGGTAGTTCAAAAGTTCCAAGAGATGTAGTATTAATACGAAAAATATCATTTTATTGAACAAAAGTCAAAAAGTAGAAAAGAACAGATCATATCTTAGAATATCAGTACTATAGAAGGAGAGCTTACGCGGGTTATTGATTTTCTTTTTTCATTATTATCAAAGTTGTAATAACTATTTACACTCTCAAAAGTATCTCTAACTTTTGTAGTATCAGCCTTACACAAACCAATGACTGTACACATTTCTTTGGGACTGACCTCATGAGTTAGGAGTTCAATAACAATTTCTGCATACTCATTCACAAAATCATTGCATTTCTGTGACATATGCTTTGGAAGGTGATTGCAGATATTGTGAATCATGTGCTCTATTTCATCCTTGGACTTCCTGGTGTTCATGAAATGTTCCACGTACTTCATGATGTACTCACAAACGACGCATTCAACATCCTCGTCATTCTTCACTTTTTGGATCTTATCAGTACGTTCACCTTCGGAATCGTCAACTGTGTACACTGAATAGTCGGGAATATCGTTTGTCACTGAAAATACAATGGTCGAAATGTTGAGTCGGTACTGGTCAACTTTAAAGCACCTCAACAATTTTTTACATAACTGGATGGAAATTACTGGAGAAATTTGTTTGACTCACCTATTTCTCTATCTGCGTCCAACGTCAAGATAGCGATTGAAGGTTCGTCAACTTGAACGGATTCGCACAATTCCAAGTCTTCGCAGACCTGCTGAGGTGTGAAGTCTAGCAAAATCATTTCCATCATCTTTTCACTGTATTTTTCGACGAGGCTTTTACACTGACTATTTAGGCTCTTTGGTAGGTCATTGCACAGTCTCTCCAATGCAGCTTCCATTGATTTCTGTAAATGTCAAATAAGTGAATCATTCATAATTTACAGAACGATCAGTAGGCTCTGCAGTGAACTAAATTTACGACAACATCCATCTTACCTCGGTCTTATTGTTTTTGATATTATTGTATAGCTGGGTAACACCCAGAAGACACACTGGACAGTAAGGCTTGTCACCAGATTCATCAACCTTTGTCATCTCTTTGGGAATCTTTTTCCAAGCTTCAAGTAGTTCAGCTGACGGACAGATGTGGAACATAGGGCAGATCTGTAATGCAGAGAAAAACATTTAGAATTGACTTCACTTTTGCCAATTGCACTCATGAGGGCTTGAATGGATTAATCACTATTAAAGATTCACCTGTGATGGATCTATTTGCTGTGCAAGGACAGCTACCAAAGCTTCGCCGTAAGTATCAACGAATTGGTTACAGTCAGCTCTGACCGACTTGGGCAACTCGTTACAGACCTTATTAACAATATTTTTTATGTCTTGCTGAAATTAAATTAAAATCATAACTATCCCGGGTGTAGAACAGTCGAAAAAATCGATAGAAGATGAATAATACCTCAGTTTTTGGATCAGTGAGAGCTTGTTGAATGAAATGGAGTACATATTCGCATAGAGCACACGTCTCTTTACTCTCAACATCATTTTTAGGGACTGCAAAGTTCTTTTGGACAATGGGTAGCTTGGGCAATGAAACCTCTTGTGGGTCACAAAGTTTCAAATCTGCACACACCTCTTCCGGTGGCACATCATCTACCAGTTTCTGAATAATTTCCTTGCTATAAATCTGAACCAGATCGATGCATTGTTCCTTAAAACGCTTAGGCAGCATTTGACATAGTTTATCTAGAGCTTGTTCAATACTTGTCTAAAAAGCATCAAATGGTCAATAAGAAAGATGAAACAAACCTGAAGTGCCAATGATGAATTCTAAATAATTACCTCGGTTTTGTTATCTTTCACGAGTTCCTCAAGCTTAGTGATCGCCATCTTACAAAACAGACAACTAGGCTTATCTTCAATAGATTTTTGCACCAATTCCGTAGGAATTTTCCTCCAAGCTTCAATCAGCTGATCCGATGGGCAAACAGCCACTAATGAACAGATCTGTAAGGGCGACGATGACGGTAGAATTTCCCCTAAAGCAACGTAAATAAATTGAATCGAACTACTCACCTTTGATAAGTCGTTGCCTTGGAGAATCAGAACTGACAGAGCGGTACCATATTTATCCAAAAAGTTTTCGCCATGAGTTTCTCCTTGTATACTTGGAAGTCTACCCTGAACTTCTTTGAGAGCAAGTTCCACTTGATCCTTTGGAAAAATGAAACAAAGAAAACGATCGACTCTTAAAATGTCATGTTTCTCTTCGGTCAATCAGAAATAGATCTCTTACTCACCTTATTTTTGAGATTTCTCACATTTTTCTCGATGTATTGCATTACAAATTCGCAAACTGGACAGTGTGTATCATCTACGACTGAGAAACTTATTGATAGCGGCGAAAGCCTCTCAACAGGTAATTGCATTTCTTGAGCCGTGAATGCATCGGACTTTTCTCCTTCAAGAACTTGCACCGCAGTTTTTGGGTGCTCCTTGGAAATATTTGTCCAAAGAGGTTTAGACTGTAGATAAAATGAAATCAAAATTGTTTCAATTCATTTTGACACCTATTTATAAATTTCAGAAATTTCAAGTAATATACCTCCTTGCCAGGAGGTGGACACAATCCGCCCATTTCACAGACAGCATTGGCATTCAGCTTCTCAGTCAAATAATTGTAGATTTGAGGGTAGTACTCATCAACAATCGCTTTACACTCTGGAGCAAAAGACTTAGTCTGCTTACAATAACCCTCAAGAACGTGTTTGAACTCCTCATCAGTAGTGTTAGCTACGAGAACAGCTTTCAAGTGAAGTACAAGTTGTTCACAAAGTTTGCATGGAAGGTCGTCTCCAACTTCAACCATGCCTACACTGGATAAGGGTCGAATCTCAACTGCTGGTGTCTGGAAATTTCGTGATGCTTTTAAAATATGGAACCGTTCAATGTTTATATCTACTTTTGTACATAAGCAGGTCGTGAAGCAGGTATTCTAACTTCTGCACAATACTTCATTGAACCATCTTGATATCAAGATATAGATTCAAGTGGCATGAGTTCAAGTTTACAAAACTCTGATGATAACTTTAATTCTGACGATCCACCAACATAAAGAGAGCACTAAAAGATTTCGTCTTACCTTATCATCTTCGTGAGCATGGAATTTGTAGCTGCACTTTCCGGAAAGATGACAGACATTGTCGGTTTTGAGATTGTTTTTAAGATGCAAGTATAAATCTTCGAAATGTTTGAGGACAAGTGAAGAGCATGCATCTGAGAATGAGCTAAACTGGCTACAAACGTCCAAGAAACGTTCCAGTAAGCTATCACGTGATGTCTCAGCAAACTTGTGCTCCATGTGATGTGCAATTGTATAGCATTGGGAACATTCTGTGGGATTGTTCTCATCATCCTCCAGAGAAGTTGAAATTTCTGATAGCTGTAACATTTCAGGAAGACATGGTGTATTCACTTATATCTGTTACTATGATCCAAACTCAAGGCATGTACAATTCTTCAATAATATATATCAGAGCAAGACATTTCACTGTTAATTTTACAATGAGAGATTTTATTTATGGGTCTTTACATGTATTTCAGAGAGCAATTGTAACATCTTGGAAGCTGTACTTGAACGATCAAGAATTCGAAATACTGTCATTGAATTGAACACAGTGAAATTTTTTTGTATCTTTTCACAAAATATTACCGTGCTATATATTGCATGAGGCCTAACGGAACCCTCGCGTAATATAGAAATTTTTCTTTCTTGTTCGGAATTTGAGCCACAAAGCAGTTTTGTGCACTCACTTTATCGCGGTGTTAATAGCCACAAAAAAGTACATGGAGGAAATGCTATCATCTCAACCGATATCCTGAATATATTACCTCTTTCTTTGATGGATTCTCATATATCTCCAGAAGCTTATCAAAATGGGCAGAATTGCATAGCCCAGCAACTGAGCATACTACTGATGGATTCATCTGGGATGCAAGAGTCTCCACAAGCTCAGGGATGAATTCATCAACAACTTTCTTGCATTCCTTGACAATCGGTTTGATGTGGATTAGAGCACAGCTTCCTTCAAAGACAGCTTTTAAATCTGACTGTGTTTCATTGCTTTCTAACTGATCACGGGCTTGCTGAACCATATCTTTACAAATTGAACAAACGCTATCATTGTCTTCGGGTACTACTCTTTTTTCCCATTCTTTTGGAATACAGTGTTGCATGGCTTCACATTTTCTTGCAGTGCTAAAGAAGAAAGTTAATAAAAAATAAATCAAATTGGCTCAAGAGACCAAATCGGTTTGCGATTTTACATCGCCTGGAGGTACAAATGGGTACAAATGTGCGATTTTGTATCTATAACAGCCAAACCTTTCCTAATGTCGTCAGTTTCGAAGTCAATTTACGAGATTTCTACTCATTTTTGCGGTTCCCACTGGTGGGACTTGTCTACTCATGTAAGATTGAGAATTGATGAATTCATTCGAAATATTCTTGAATACGGAAAACTCCCTAGGCATCAAGAGGAGGAAGAAAACTCAATTTTCAAGCTTGTATCTTGTTGGCGTCGAGCGTCGTATTAAGTGAGTGGAAACACATGCCTTCGCATATATCTGCGTATTTGGTGCAAACTGAAACCCGAATGAAAGTGGACGTACCAGAGATGAAACTTTATTTTCCTGTGATTACTTATTTAACTTTGTTCGAAAAATTACCACTGAATCTTCATCATGGCGATTTACTTCTTCGAAGAGATAAACAATGAGCCAAAAGAGAGTTCAACTCCGTACAGCGCGCTTTAATAAAATATTGAAGCTCAATATTTTACAATCAGGATAAAATTACAAAAAAGACTCGCATTGAACGGGTTGATGGTTGAAAATTGTCATAGTTTCAAAGCACCAAACAAGTTACTTACGTGAAATTGGTGCACCAGTATCCTGGTCCCCATGTGCATACCTTGGCACCCAGTAGATGTGGAGTATTTTGACCTTTATTGTTTATGAATACCCTAAAAGCTGTTGTCACTGTTTGGAAAAAATGAATTGATCAGCCAAACTAGTTATTATCAAAAGTGAAAATGTGAATAGATATTATCACATCATGTTACACATTGAGGTTGAGAGAAAGCCGGCAAACCTCTAGTCCAATATACATAATCCTGAACCCAGGTGAGTAATTCCACGTCAACTCAGCAAGGTTTCCTCCGACCATTTTTTTACCTTTCATAGGTTTTTTTACGTTTCATATAGTGTTGAAAAAAAATAGTTCCAACAGTTTTGGGATCCAAAAAATTTTTTTGCATCGCTCAGGTCTGAGTGATTCTGCTATGAATTCAGAATTCAAAAGATTGACTCGGCAATTTGACCCTAGCTTTAGACTACTCCTATATATCGCACGGCTTTCGAAAAAGGGGTCAAACACTTTCCGATTTACCACCTGCAAAATCTTTTTAAGGCTGTATTGGTCCTTGCCAGACTCAAAATAACCTTGAACTACAGTATAGACCATAACTTCTGTGACGTGTCAAAAGAAAATTGTCTCAATTTTTTTGAGTTTGTGTTGTACAGTGAAAAAATTTTGAAGCATTATATCTGAGTTATGCCTTCCCTAGAATTTTTTTGTGCGTTAAAAAGTGGAAAAATGTGCAGAATGATTTTTCATGAAGCCGGAGTTCCTTGGAGAGCTCTGAATTTGGTCTCATCGTGTTTGCCGCGTCATTCTCCATCAGTTGAATATATTTTGAGTGTTTGAAAGTCGTCAGAACCCTGGAAAAGTTTACCCAGAGCACACTTTAGAATAGAAAATAGCGTTACCGGCATGCCCATCAGGTTTTGGGCTTGAAAACCATTTTCAAACGATGGCCCTTGAAATTCCTTTCAAAATGATATTATAAAAATCAATTTGATGCACTAGAATAGGATCTGTAGCGCATCGAATCAGTACAAAAATGTCAAGAATGGAATATGTGAGCCCTACGAAGCGTTCTCACGGCTTCAAGGATTCTTTGGCAGCTGTGTGCCACCCAATTTGACTAAATCGACTCTGAAAATAGGTTGTTATGAAGGAAATCGACCCAGCTGCCGATTGAAAATAGTGTTGAGAGCATATTGAATGGGTCCCGTGGGCAGGAAATCCACGTTTAAGGAAGAGAAACAGAGTTTTCAATTGAATATGGTTCTTTATACGTGGATTCCCTGCCCATGGGATCCATCCTAATGCTCCCAACATCATTTTCAACCGATAGCGCGGTCAATTTCCTTTACAATAACAGGACGTTTCGTAGGGCTCACAGATTTCATTCTTGACATTTTTGTTTTGATTCGAAGGGCTGCAAATCCAACTCTTGTGCATCGAATTGACTTCTATGATAGGTCATTTTGAAGGTAATTTCAAGGGCTATCGTTCGAAAATAGTTCCATAAGCCCAAAATCTGATGGGCATGCCAGTAAGGCTATTTTCTGTTCAAAAATGTGCTTTTAAAATACTTTTTCAGGGTCCTGACGACTCTCAAACACTATTTGATACTCAAAATATATTCAACTGGTGGAGAATACTTGGCAAACACGATAAACCCTCATTTAGAGGTCTCCAAGGAACTCCGAGTTTATGAAAAATTATTTGGCATATTTTTCGACTCTCCATACAATTCAAATATACTGCTCCAAAAATATTTTACGTGTAGATTACAATAATACTGATCAAGAAGAGTTTTTTTGACATGTGAAGAAAAATATGGTCTACACTGTGATTTAAGGTTATTTTCAGCAAGGACCAGAACAGCCTTTAAAAGATTTTGCAGGTGGTCAATTGGAAGTTTTTTAAGACCTCTTTCGAATCCCGTAAACAGGATTGCAATTGGTAGAAGCAGTCCAAAGCTATGGGCACATTAATAATTGCCGGGACAATGTTTCAAACTCTGGATTTACGACAGAATCACTCAGATAGACCTGGGCGATGCAAAATAACTTTTTCGATAAACTGTGAGTAAAAGTCGACAAACTGTGCGCAAAGTGCACTTTTACGCACAGTGTATCGAAAAGAATCGTAAGCAACTCGGGCGCAATTTTACGCCCTCGTTCCCGAAATTTTCGTGCGTAAAAGTGAACTTTTTACGCCCAGCGCAAATTACTTTGCGCATTGCGCAAAAGTTACAACTGTGCGCAAAGTTCACTTTTACGCACTCATTTCGGGAACTCGTGCGTAAAATTTCTTTGCGCCCTTGTTGCTTAATGTACTATTCCTATTATTACTATTATACGACTCGACGCGGAAACTGCTTGTTTCGCGTCTCGCCATATACAACAGCATATGCGTCCCGTGCAAATTTTTCGCGAATAACAAAGATTTTTGGCACTCGCCGCCTAATATACTATTTGGACCCCAAAACTGTTGGAACTATCTTTTCACTACTAGAGACTAAACAACGCGTTTTACTCCCGCTTTGCGAAGCGTAAATGACGCGAGTTTTCGTTCCTTCGTATTAATAGAAGTAAAATACGCATGTGAGGAGTAAAGAGGACGACCACCTCCCGGATTTTTATCTAATATCTAATAATAGCTAATATCCACCCGGCAGAGACTCGTCCTCTTTTACTCGCTAGTTACGTAATGTACTACCGTCAACTGGGGTAACTTTGGGACAAAAATCGCATTTTCCCCCTTCAAACTCGGGAAACTTGTACGTCTTATACCAGAGGGGCATTCTATGTGTAGTGAATCGCAAGCTTACAGCTTCAGCTTTCGATTGCGGTATTTATAAAGTGCATTTGCATGACATCTTCTCTAGTTGAAGATATGAGCGCTCAAAGTCGTGTTCCAAAGTTAAACCGGTTTGGGGTAACTTTGAGACAGCATACATCGTATAGGGGATTCCGTGGCTACCGTCAACTGGGGTAACTTTGGGACAAAAATCGCATTGTTCTCCTTAAAACTCATGTAACTTGTATATCTCGCACCAGTCGTATCAGAACTACATTGTGTTTGTGGTCACTCAAAAGCTCACACTTTCAGCTCCCGATTGACAGGTATTAGAGTATATTCGGACACTTTTTGTCAGAAATATGGGCGCTTAAAGTCGTGTCCCAAAGTTACCCCGGTTTACAGAAGAAAACACATACTTTTTAGTTTTTCCGCTACAAAATGGAAACTGGAGATACAAGTACGCCAATGTAACGATGGATTCGTTCAGATATCTATAGATACAAGTGAAATCTAGCTCAGTTACCTTGGAGTCACCCTATGTCAAATGTCGGCATCACACTCATTTTTCCGAAAGACTGTTTTTTTGGATTGAAAACATATTCTTAAAGAATCTGTCTATGAATGAACTCATAACTAATGGAGGACCTTCCGCCGGTGCAAAACATTGCTCATGCGTGCCCCAAGTAGGGAGAACAGGTACCAAAGCCTCAGGATTATCTGCCTTGCTCGTGATAATGATTCTTTCATGGGTTGTCCCAAAGTTACCCTCCCCCCCGTCCCAAAGTTACCCCAGTGGGCGGTATTTTTCAACACTATGAAACGGAAAAAACCTATGAAAGGTAAAAAGTATGGTCGGAAAAAACCTTGCTGAGTTGATAAGGAATTACCTCAAAAATTGTCTAATCTATACAACTAAGTTTGAAGGGCGACTTGATTATGCAGAGCTGCATTACTGAACCAAGCAAAAATGTATCATAGCTGCGATCAAAATTCAAAAAATCTTGAATCACGTGTGAATGCAATGAATCATCATAGTGCCACCAAATCGACGATTCCTTCGAAACGCTTCATCGTACACTGAATTTGGAAGAACAATTTTAAAGACCACAAAAAACTCATTTTTTTCTCAAGTTTTTTCCGTGATGAAACATCGAGAAAAATAATTTTTCCAGCGGAGCACTTGTAAAGTTGTTGAGAGTTGTCCGATCGAATGAATCCAATGGGATATTGCAGAGCGTTCAAAAACCTACGAATATGTCATTCGAAGTTTTTTGTATGACCTCTCTCGCTTAAGCCACGAGCTTCGGGAAGAAAACCTTTCAATACGTGGCCTTTTATCGAGATACTGGACCACGCCCCAACCCCAATTGCACAGGCTCTGTTCTGCCGTAAGAATCCACCCTTAAAATCATTGCAAGCATAGTAACGACGAAAAATCGACTGAATTTCTCGAATGGGCTATCAGATTCCATTCAGACGTGACCTGCGCAGGCTAATTCGAAATTAACTGTACTTTTGGAGCCAAACTTATAAAAGCACCTGTTGATCACATCGAAGCAAAAATCTGATCGCTTATTATTGAAAAATTCAGAAATTTCACGGTAAAATCGTGCTATTGAATAAATCCGGGGTGGATTTCATCGCAGAACAGATCTTGAGCAAATCGAGTTGGAGCATGGTCTAGTATCTCCATAAGAGGCCACGATGTGTCACAAAGTTTTCTCCCCGAAGCTCGTGACTCGGACCAGAGAGATTGTAGAAAAAATTTTTGAATGTCAAAATTGTAGACTTCTGGGCGGTTTACAGATATTCCGTTAGAATTTTTGTGATCGGCTAACTCCCGTCAGAGTTATAGGTAATCCGCCGAAAGAATCATCTTTTCGGTTTTAGACATCAATTTACGACACGAAAAAAAATGCGGGAAAAGTTTTTTAAACCCACGAATCAACAAATTTGTGTCGTGGTCTCAAAAATGCTTCTTTCAAAATCTTCGCACTAGGACGAAGGGTTTCGGCCAGATCGTCAAATTGTTGACACTAATGCTTGATCCATCAATCAATTTTGGTGGGTACTGTATCTTCTGTCATGTTTCATTTGAAGTATTGGTATCAACCAAAATAAATTACAGAATCACTTACCAATTCTTGTGCAGTATGTCTTTCATGAGTGCAAAAAGAAACAAAAGGGTATATTTTCGAAATCTCACTGTCGACCCTATTATGCAGGACAAAAGGCATATTCCACCACATTTACAAACGTATTAAGAAGATGACTACACAGCATTTTCATAAATATTTTAGGTCTTTATTTCTTGAATACTGCTTTTCGCTCATATTCTTATCATTCATGAATTCATCACCAGTGAAGCATGCCATCTCAAATTTGAATCTGAGAAATACGATATGGCAGAATATTCAATCCCTAACTGATTGTCCAGCATCAAAATACGTGACGACAAGAACTCGATAACGAGAATGCAACCCTGGTACTCGAATTTCTTTGTTCAACAGAAAGAACTGTGTGCAAAAGTGGGCGGATGAAAAAGTGAGTCACTGGCAAGCCAAAAGTAAAGTCACTGGCAAGCAAAAAGTATATAGCCAAGTCGGATAGACATGTTCTCGTCAATGTATATAGTTTAAGTATAACGACTACCTAATTGCTTTGAAAGCCGAGCTGATGCGAAATGCGAAATTGAAGGCCAACTAAAAATGAACAGAAAGAGAACCCATCTACTGAGAAATAATCGTAGAAAAGAATGATAGTGATGAAAAAAACCGTGAAAGTTCTTTCAGAATACTTAATTGATTGCGATTTCTTGGGGATCTAAGGTGAACCACAGCTTTCGAATTAAAATATATATTACGATTACGTGCCGTTGATACAAGTGAATGTAAACATCGCCGGGAGCGATTAACGCTTACGAAAGTCTATTTCTGTGCGTATCGGCGACTATCGGTCCAGAAAGATCGGCATCCTCTGAGACTGAATCATCCGGTGTCATGCTGAGATGTGTAACGACGACGTGAAGAAAGAAATATTCCAAAGCAAACTGAGCGATAAGCGAGGGCAAAGGAAAAAATGCGAGAAGCATGCATGAAAACAAGAATAGCGAGAATACAACACAAAGTGTGATATGCTTGTGAATCACAGCATGAACCATCTCTGCAAAATGATCAACGAGGATGAATAAAATGATTATTTTAGGATTCGATAATGCAGTCTGAGGGGAATTACGTCAGTGAGAGCCATAAGGCTGGAATTTATAGTCGTTCCCTTACCAAACCCCTTATCGAGCGCCTTATGCGACACTTTACGGCAGCGTCCAGAATTTTTGACGTGGTCGCGCGTCTACCTTATTCGTTCACTCGGAGGTAGACATAAGCAGAAATTTGAAGGATAAATGAGCTAACTGTCAGCTCGAGCGGCTGCTTGAGCCACAGAAAGTACAGGCAAATAAAGATGAGCAGCCACCGTCAAAAATTTTTGACCCTGCCGTAAGGTGTCGCGTAAGGGGATTGGTAAGGGGTTTGGTAAGGGAACGACTATAAATTCCAGCCTAAGAAATACGCCTTATACGAGTTTGAAAGGTGATGGTTAACGATTGTGAGTAGCGAACAAAGGACAAGTTCAAATTGCATACCATCTCAGAGAGAGAAGCATGTAATGAGCAAAATAAATAAAAACCATCAAACTTACCAGCCAGGAGGGTGCACAGAGCAAATACCGTTGAGGCAACCTTCATGTTGATGATTATGGACAACAACAATGGGGTGGTTGATCGTTGATCAATTCCCTGGCCGCGCGGCCGGTCCCTTCTTAATTTGATTCGTCTCCAGAAGATTCTCGAGGATTGCGATTACAAAATGGGCAAATTATTTCTGCACGCGCAACAACCAACTGAAGTGTATACTTAGCGTCCTTTTATTAGACAATTTTCATCCAAGCCTCTCACTTGGAACAAACCTCGACCAACCTCGACTTTGACGCTACGCTCTGTGTGCTCCGGAGTAAATTTTACAAGTTGTGTTGTTTACGACTACTTGAACCGACTGTAGCAGACGAACGTGAACTGTCTATCAGGGAAATTACTAAAATATGTGGCGTGAGCGCAGCCGCAGAGCAGGATCAAAAAGCTCAGTTCACACCATCACATTGACGCGCGCTTTTTGAAACTGGATTCCCTGAAATGAGGGAGACTTTGAAAAATAATCGTAAAAGTCTGATAATTTCATGTTGTTATTGAACATCCATAATTTTGCTTTTTATCGCACAGTGAGGAGAAGTGAGTTCGAGAGTGAGTTAGTTTTGTACTGAATACAGGGACTAGAAATTTAGTGTAGCATTCACTCAAGGGATATTCCATGTCAGGCAAAATTTCTAATCCCTGTTTTTCACGTCAAAATTACCTGCTTTAGGTTTAAAAAAATCGGGAATATAGATTACTCACCAATTTCTTCAATATCAACATAATTATCTGAATCTCCGCATTCTTTTTTAGATTATTCTTCATTTCAAAGATTCAAGTTTCAAAAAACGCGCGTAAATGTGATGTTGTGAACGCGTCATCGGCGGCCATTTTTTTCAAAACTAGTGGGTGGTGCATGGCGGTAGCCTAGCGGTAGGTGCACATGAATGGTGCACAACAACTCACTGTTTGGCACTCACAAGTCTCATAAGCACTCATAAATAATTATAAGTTATTAGTACTGTACATACTTGCTTACTTGCTTACCGAAGTTGTTTAAAGGCTCCGAGTTACAGTCTTAGGTTTTCGTCAATTTCGGTAATCCGAAAGGTTGTGCGCCACATAGATTGACATAGATGCCCGAGAGAATCTGCGTTTTCCTGTGTAAATATCTCGGGCAGTACCCAAAATACGATATTGTCGCGGTGAGCCATATTTAGTCACAGTCCAGGGGTGCCAGAGCTTCAGTGGAAGTGGTGAGTGTAGTATTCGGGCACCTCGCCGTGGGGCAGCGGTGGCCGGTGAGACAAAAAGTGCGGTCTTGATGGGCCAACCATCGCAGAGCCACCCGAGAATGTCCCGTAAACGTGCCAATAGCTCGACCCGGGATTCTATTTCGGGTGCGGATGCCTCCTCGAGTTACGACGACATCCGAGACCGCGACAGGCCGTCCTCGTCGCGGAGCAAGAGCAGTAGCAACACGGAGCCTCCGCTGTCGGGTGAGTCCAACAATGCCCATTTATTATTGCGACTTTCATGTCGGATACTCGCCCATCACGTTCGTATACGTAACTCTCTGTGACTTTTCTCCCAGCCTACTGGGTCAAGTTCTTCAAGAGTGCCGGATTTCCTTCGGACGTTGCGACCCGGCATGCACTGGTCTTCTCCAACAACCGCATAAAACCCGACATGCTGCCCGATCTCGACAAGCCTAGTCTGAAGGAGATGGGTATCACGCTCATGGGTGACATGATAGCCATACTCAGGTATGCTAAGAAGGTAGTCGATGAGACCACCTGCAAGAAGTTTTTGGTCAGTTCTGAAGACTCTCCACCCCCTGTGGCTCCCAAACCTGCAGTGGTCAGACCAGCGCCAAAGAAGGTTGTGGCTAAAACCACAAAGGGCATTATTGCTGTCAAAGTAAAAACCGATCCAATGTCCAAGGTGGTGAAGGCTGCATCCACCTCCAGTGCGAGACCTGTGCTTTCTCCCATTAAGAAGACCATTACAACCGCTGTACCAAAATCAAAAATGTATTCAGATTACGTAGATCTCACCAAGACATCCAAACCAAGCTCTCTAAAGAGACAATATGACAGTGAAGAGGAAGGAATCAATGGCAAGTGGGTTCACAATGAAACTGTCAAGCGTCAAAGACTTAACACAGACAACACAAAGTTTAGGATTATTGGTCCAAAATTGGCAACGAATAGCAGTCAGAAGATTTTAAAAAAAGCTCTCGAGACAAAAAGGACAGTGTTCCACAGATTGGGTGATAGTATGGTTTCTAGTACAACCTCTGAATCTCACTCTAATTTTGATCCCACATTTAATATCACTGGTATTGGATCCGAGTACAGCAAACGAAACTCCAGTGTATTCAATCGGCTTGGAAACATAGACAAAAGTCCCAAAGAGTGAGTTTGAAGCTTCTATTTGCTTTTGTGTTGTATTGAGACTTGTAATTCATTTATTGACTCAGAAAAAATAATGTCATGGAGACATTGAGTCTCATGCAGATCCAAGGAAGAAAATATAAATTGACTCCATTTTTTCAATTTCATGAAAAATTTTAAGCTTCTATTTTCATTGCCAGATAATCATTGCTCAATAGGCATAAGAATTCCTGAAAATTTAATTTTAGGTACAATAGACACGTGAGGAATGGTGACCCAACAACCCAAGGAATACTCAAAACAAGAATGCCATTGCATGGTACCAAGACAATAATCACAAAAACCGTACTCAAGAAACCTGTTGGCACCATGAGGGCTGATGAAGAGGCTACCAGAAAAGCCATCGCTCCTAGCATGAGGCACTTGGTGAAGACTACTAGAAATTTAACATTTGGAGATGGTTCAAGAAGAAGTGGAAATATCATAAGGAGAGTTCCTGTGACAGGCAAATTAGGTAACTTGCGTTCATTCATTGGAACAATTCTCTTTCATTTGATATACAAATTATTACTTTTGAATGATTTCAAATTGACGAAGTATATGCTTCTCAGTAGAGTGTGTCGATATAAGACTTGTTTTTATAAAGCTTGCGTAGTTATCCTTCAACAGTAGCATCATGTGTTTCAGGAAAGTAGCTCAGTTTATTTAATTCTGTGTGACAACAGATTGTCAAGTGTGACAGACTTCTCAATAGTGATTCTCCCTTCAAGATAATTATCTCAAATGTTGTGCCCTGTTATTCATCTTGATTCTGATCTGTTCATGTTGCAGCATCCGAAAGGATAGATGTGCCAGCCAAGTCCCGTCTAGGAGTCTCAAAACAAGTAACATTCAATAAAATGACTACCATAAACCACATTAGAAAACAAGGCGTTTTCAGTAGATTAGGAGTTTGAATGCCTTACGTAATCATTTCTCAAATTATTGTACATATTCAATTTCGTAACGACTCGTTTTAAATAATGCTCATCACGTTTTTCATACCTCGGCTTTTTCCAGAAGTAATGTGATTACTTTGACAACTTTCTGATCGCGAATAAAGTAATTTATGAGAATTTTCAACAATTTCTGCCTTACCCTCATTCATTATTTAGTTATTCCGGAATTTTCTCTTATTTTATTTTACTCCACAAAGTACAATGACTTGTCTAACTATCAATTTCACACTGAATCAATCAGTGGTGTAGAAGAGTCGTCATCTGTTGAATCTATTGAAGTTATTCCAGGCAAAGAGTCGTTTATTTATCTTTATACGTCCATACGTAGGAACAAGGTGTTTCTGCGTACAGACGTATAAAACTGCATACGCGTCTCGTGCGGAAACATTTTTCTTTCGGGAAAACCAAGCTGGACGGTGCCATCGGCCATCGCCCACGTCCAGCTTGGTTTCCCAAAGGAAAAAATGTTTCCAGCACTCGACGCGTAATGTACTATTGTAATAGACAGGAGGGTTGAATAAGTGAAGGATGGAAAAAAACACGCATTATGTCATTTGACATCATGTAATTTGATCAAAACAAGTGATACAAAAGTTCGAACTTACTTCGCCTAATTTCAAGTCTAGCAAGATTGTAATAGCATAGCAAGGTCAATGAATTTTCTGTACAATGCATGATTTATACAACTTTGAGAACTAATAACAGTAAAATGAATAACCTAACCATGAAAGTGTGGTGGCGTATACGAGTTCTGCCCCCAAAATCACGCTTGTCACAACTCTTCCAAGACCGGTAACATCACTACAAAATAAAATTATTGGATTACACATTGACTCAACAACTAGCATATCATAGGATACCAGAGCAAGGCATTGCAAACGACAGTCAATAGATCTTTCAAGCAAGGAACAGAATCTATCGCATCAATCCATTATCTTGTATGAAGAAATGCTCATGACGTCAATGCGCAAGATCAAGTATCTAGGAATCTTGATGATAATCACCTTTTACAAGTGCCTATAGTTGCATGAATGGGCTTCTCTTCATTTGCTGTGGCTCATCCATGCACAATCAATATTCTGGTGTTGGCATTTTACAGTATAAGGAATCGATCACGGTTCCATCATCTTCCAAATTAGTATCACATCTTATTTCTTCATTTGCTGAAACTCGTAAGATTCTTGTGAATATAGAATGGAACCATATAATAGGTTGAATCCAAATAAGATCGTCCGGTAAAAATGATCGACATCTCTGATTTCCTTGGCGAGAAAATATATGATTCTAGAGACAAAATCAAGAGACACGTATTTCTTTGTTTTGCCCAAACCCGATTCTCTCGAAAGTTGTGCGAGTTCTAAGTTTAGAGGTAAAATGACGAATTTCTGAAAATATGACTCTTGAAAATCACTGAAATTGCAACTACTCGGCAGGCAGTCAGGATGTTGATACAAATTTCATATCATAGTGTTGAGTGCATGTTCTTACACCAATTTTCATTGCTTTATAGCAGGAAAATCCGTTCACGGCTCGAGGAATTGTTATTTCATGGAAAATGGTCAAAATTGAATATCTGAGATTACATCTGGACATGAGGAATGAGGTAAAATTTGTCCGGTCTGCAGGACATGATTGGATTGAATAGGGAAAACACAATTCGAGAAAAAAATTGTTTGCAGTTCTTCAAGCAGCAATAGCGTTGAACTCCTATTTTTCTATTCAATCAGAATCATCATGAGAGATATGCCAATCATCTAAAATGTATCTAGATCTACTCTCATGATGCTCAAGGTACCCTTATCTGCTTTACAATATTCCAAGAGTCTCAACTGACTCAGAAAAATGAAGTGACAATAGTCAATATGTACATGTTCAATATTATGCAGTTAATCTAAGATCTATGGCAATGGGTCTAAAAAAAGGATGGTCCATCAATTTCCCCCCGTATTTTCCTCGAAGCTGCGTTGTCTTGCATTGAACGCAGCTCTCATATTCGCCTCGTAGTTCTCTTTCTCTGAAAAACAAAGTGCTTCGATGGAATTTGGGAAAAGAAATTGATAGACCATCATGTTTTCCGACTCATTTCCATACATCAAAAATTGACAACATAAGATTGAGCTCGTACATATTGATTACAGTAGATAATGACAGAGTCAATTCATTTTTCTGAATCAGATGAGCCTCTTGGGATATTGTAAGGCAGATAAGCATCATGAGAGTAGATCTAGATACATTTCAGATGATTGGCATACCTCTCATGATGATTCTGATTGAATAAAATGCTAGGAGTTCACCGCTGTTGCTGCTTGAAGGAATGCAAACAATTTTTTTCTCGAATTGTTTTTTTCCTACTCAATCCGATCATGTCCTGCAGACCGGACAAATTTTACCTCATTCCTAAATCCGATCATCTAATCTCAAAAAAACTTTCAGCCGAAAATATCAATACTTCTTTGAGATATTCAGTTTTGACCATTTTCCATGAAATAACGATTCCTCGAGCCGTAAACGGATTTTCCTGCTATACAGCAATGAAAATTGGTGTAAGAACATGCACTCCACACTATGATATGAAATTCGTGTCAACATCCTGACTGCCTGCCGAATAGTTGCAATTTCAGTGATTTTTAAGAGTCATATTTTCAGAAATCCGTCATTTTACCTCTAAACTTGAAACTCGCACAACTTTCGAGAGAATTGGTTTTGGGCGAAACCGAAAAAAACCTGTCTCTTCATTTTGTCTCTAGATTCGTATATTCCCTTGCCAAGGGAATCAGAGATGTCGACCATTTTTACCGGACGATCTTATATGGATTCAGCCAATAACTCAGACAACTGAGTCAGTTATTAAATAAAAGCTTGGTATTTCAACGCCTTGGAGAGAAAAAAGTACACTAGACAAGATATACTTCAACCTTTTTCGTCTTATGGCAGTTGAATTGCTCAAAAGGAAATGACACGAATCACGTTAAATACTCAACCTGATGGGGAACATGACTTCAGACATTCCATCTGGGCAAACGTTTCTTCTTTAGAGCTCTCAAAGCATTTTCGACAAATACTAATCTATTGTCTTGAAACAATGCTTCCAGTTTCTAATATCACAGCAACAAGATTCCAGTCATTATTCCAGTGAACTCCTGCAACTCAAGCGATTCGAACATCTATGACTGATTCTGCCCCGTCAAAAGCCATCGCCCATGGTTCAGGTTGAAGACTTCCAACTGCCATTTTGAATCGAGTTTACCAAGCTGCTATCATCCTGTAATCATAAGAATTTGCTTATACCGTCTCGGAAGAGTTTTACGGAAAGTGACTTATGACCAGCATAGTCACACCAACTTACGTTTACAAAAAAAATGACAGACACAAGATACAGATGGGACAAACGGGATACTGTTTAGAGCAACAATGAGCTGAAATTGGCAACAGTTCTTCTAGAGCATGCTTGATGAAATGAGTTTATGTCGCGTACTGTAAATAACTTTGTGGATAACTGAACATAGATCAGAAAGCTGTTGATTGGACATATGGGGAAGAATTACCAAACTGCATGGACTCAATTTCCATATTCAACCCATGTTGATCTGGGTCAAAATGAATTCCAAGATGAAAGTATAAAGCGATTGTGAATCTCACATAAAATTTGGGGAAATTAATCATAAATATTTTTGGTAGCTCATGAAGGGAGAATTGTATCATACAGACCAAGCTTGTAGTGAAATAATAGGATATTGGAGAATCAACTGCTTATTTTCAGCTGATGTAGAGATATTTGTGCCAATGGCATTTTTTGCTGTCTTTGCCTCCCTTGGGGTCTAAACTTATATTACCTTAGCCCAAAAGGCTTTTCTCCACTGCATCAAACAAGACCTTCAGATTTCAAACTTTTCAAGTGACAGATTGAGCAGTACTCTAACGAAACTCTACTAGAATTTATGTGAAGACAAACACCAGTATTTTCCAGGCTATTGAACAAAGTTTTCTCATTCCCTGCATCAGACATTTGGCCAGTTTCCAATGGATTAATGTTGACATTTTCCAGGACGCCACCTTCTCTGTCTAATGAATGAAACAAGCTCTCTTCATTAAATATATCTGGAGTCACCTGATCAAACTGTAGAGGATTAGCCACTTCGTCAAATTTGTCAAAATTGTCAAACAAATCAACATTGAATGATGACAGCTGGCTGAAATCTGTATCAGATAAACTAGCTTCACCTTTGTCCATTGAATGAGACATAGTACTTATTGGCGTTGTAGGTGGTTGATTATCAGGTCCGGCTGAACTTTTTTCGCCATAATACTCACAGTGGCTGCTACATTCTGATGAGGTCATATGTGAAGGCTTCCTATCATCATCTTCTATTATACTTTCTACACTAGATGGGTTAGATGGATTTTCCATCTTAGCTAGAGTGCAAGTATTAAGAGGCATGGTTTTTCTCGCTATTTTTGGAGTTTGACTATGTGAAAATCCTATCCGATGATCTAGACTCTGTGGTGGGTGCTGTACAAGATCATTCCTTGCAGATGATGCTGGTGTATGTCCAGACACATTGGTTGTTTTCGGCTTGCGTTCTTGTCCACTGGAGAAATGGAAATATGCTTTCTAGATTCTGGGTTTTGAAATTTGTGAGTCAGATAGTTATGATTAATATTACTTTTTGGGATCAATTTAAAGTTGGCGAAACTAAAAATCAACAATGAGACAAAAGCCAAGTTTTAATTTATTCAAGTGTCTCGTCTTCTTGAAACAGGAGGTATTGAATTAAAAGGATGTATTCCATGAGGAATATGAAAGCCTCTATGCTGGGTAACTATAAAGAAATAAGGCAATGGCTTTGATAGAAAAACCAAAGGACTCTGTTGCAACAATTGGTTTCTACTAATTTTGAAGCACAGTATGGTGTCCACTGGATGGCTCTCCTATCAACCAGCATCGCAAGAATCATTTACTTCTTAGAATAATGTAAAAATTACATAGATGATAAGGAAGAAGTTAAGACTGATGGTGAGCCTATGCAGTAACTAAGCATTGAAACTTGATCAGAAATAGTCACTCACCTGGCAAGCCAATTGAGCACATCAGCAGAATGCTGAACAGAACTGTCAGTGGCACTGGCTGGAATGTTGGGCTTGGCTGGACTCGTAGCAAGTGGCTCGGGCGGCCGGTTATCACCGTGCATCCTCTTGAGGCTGTCGTTCATAGACTTGAGCAGCGACGATATGACGGTATTGTTATTGAGTACCGTTTTGAGATAAGTTACTTCGGCGTTGAGCCTCTTGATCTCGGTGGCCTGCTTCTGTATCGTGCTGCTGAGCTCGTGGTGCTCCTGTTGGTAATCCTTGAGCTTACCCTCGATGCGCTCCATGTACTCTTTTTTGCGCTGCCTGTTCTCCCGGGCCATGAGGGCATTCCTATTCAGACAGGGTCTTTTCGACGGACCCCGTCCCCTTTTGCGAGAGCCCGACGAGCTGCCACCAAAGCCGCCCGGGCTGTCCACGAAGCCCGAGGCTGGACTCAGACAGTCTCCGCTAGACTTGCGCGGCCTACCCGAGCTCGACCTCCTCCTCGATTGCTGCTGCAACATGTCGACCTCCTGCACGTCCATCTCTTCCTCTTCATCATGACTGTCACCGGTGTAGCTGTCCTCCTCGTCCAGCTGTTGCCTCTTGCTCGCCATAAGCCCGCCCGTTACTCCAGACGAGGGTGCACCACGTCCAAGCACCCTTCCAGAACCTTCTTCCTTTCTGGATCGAATCTTGACGGCTATCATGTA
Source organism: Eretmocerus hayati (assembly GCA_029851415.1). Taxonomy (NCBI): domain Eukaryota; kingdom Metazoa; phylum Arthropoda; class Insecta; order Hymenoptera; family Aphelinidae; genus Eretmocerus; species Eretmocerus hayati. The sequence goes on from CM056742.1 coordinate 5,836,955, forward strand.
CTCGTACTCGATAAGTTTGTTTTGCTCTGGCTTGATTCGACGTAATGTTCACAGCTGTTCACAGCACGACGGCCATATTACTACGCGATCGAGCGTGCGTCAGAACGCTTCAATACACGGAGAGTATATCTATGTAGCATCATATATATATAGATATACTCTCTGTATATTTTCTATATAACCCCGATTGGACAGTGGCGACACCAATCCAGATGACTAACCTAACCTCTCCCTGCCTCCTTCCCCCTCTCTTTGCATTCAGTCTCAGTTTTGTATCATCTTGTTGCATATTTTCGAAAACCACGTGCCCAATGTGCATCTTCCAAAAGCAACAGTTTTTCTTGAATATTTAAGGAGAAGAAAAGTCATTAATAGTTCTATCGTGTCTTTCCAAGATGCCAAAATCGAAAAGAGATAAGAAAAGTAATCCTCTAGTGACTGTTGTGACAAAATTTTGTTGGTTAAGAGAATGAAAAATATCCCTTTACTAATATTTTACCTGTCTTGTGTCCAGTATCCCTCACAAAAACAAAGAAGAAAGGCTTGGAGTTGAAGCAGCACATAGTAAATGATGTTCGAGCATGTGTGGAAAAGTACAAAACCATAGTTTTGTTCTCGGTTGACAACATGCGTAATAGCAAATTGAAGGATCTACGAGTAGAGTGGAAACCTAGCAGATTCTTTTTTGGAAAGAATAAAATTATTGCACTTGCTCTTGGGAAGACGGAAGAAACAGAAATTGTAGACGGGGCATCAAAATTAGCAGCTAAGTTGCAAGGACAGTGTGGACTGTTTTTTACGAATGAGAATAAGAAAAAGGTTTGTATGGATTGTTTTTTTTGCCCAAACATCAAGTCCTTGTGTTAATTTTTGTCTTGAATGATACCTCAATTCACTTGCTAGTCTTTTCTACGTCCCTGTACTCATCATGACAAGTTGAGCCCATTTAAAGTTCTGTGATGACTTAACAAATTGAGTATTATGTACATTGCAAAAGTTCAAAGTACATACATACATGTCCTCATCAGTTGTGGCCCAGTATTCATCATCTAAAAATTATTCTCTCTTATACTACAGGTCTTGAAATGGATGAATGAATATGAAGAAGAAGATTATGCACGGTCTGGATTTGTTGCTCCTGTCACAATTGAATTACCAGAGGGTCCACTGTCTGACTTCTCACATAGTATAGAGCCTCATTTGAGGCAACTTGGTATGCCTACCTCATTACAAAGAGGTGCAGTAACTTTGTTGTCAGATTTTGTAGTTTGCAAAGAGGGCCAAGTCTTAACACCAGAGCAAGCAAGTATACTGGTACGTGATGTGTTTTACATTTTTCACTTGTTCATAACGATAAAATTGTGCTATTGGACTCGTGAATTTTTGTTGGACTGTGGAAGAGTACCTCTTGGAATTATTTGAATGTTTTACAAAGTTCATTTATGTACATATTTTTGAGTCATCCTTGTCAATGGATCGAAGTGGCCAAAAATCCTGACTAATATTTTATCTTCCATTCGGCAACTTCTCGCGTGATAACAAATGAGTCGGTCATGAACGACTCGTTGAAGCGACTCATTTAGAACATTCTAATATCTAAGTTTTGTACTGTTACTGACTTATATTAACGAGAAGATTGCAATATCAGTAAAAACAGACTAAAATTGTAAAATCTACTGAAGTGAGTCACATTAACAAGTCATTCGGGATGACTCCACGTAATGAGACGAGAATCGGCCACGTTCAACAGGTTGTTGGCACGACTCATTAACTGAAATTCTTCAAAATTCGTAGATTTCTAAATACATTTCGAAAACTTCATATCAACAATATTTCATCCTTTGTTCATAGAAATTGTTGGGGCGACCGTTGGCTAAATTCAAGCTGACACCGATGGGGGTTTTCACCAAAAAAACTGGATATGAGCATATTGCATCTCCAACTGATGCCCTAGACAATGAAGAATTAGAAATGGAAGAGTGATGCACAATGAATATCCTGTACACGTTAAGGCTTTGTACATAAATGTAGTATTTCATAATCGTTTTTTACTGTACACAGATGATGAATTTCTCAGAAGATAATACTTAGGAGGAAGAGAACTGATGAGGTTTGGAATATTTTGTATTTCAAGAAAGATCATGCTCTGTAAATCAAATATAATACAGAATTCAAAGTTTCAAGCTCTCGTCTGATTCTGCACCTATGTACTTGTTCATCAAGAAATCAGTTAGAGTTCAACTCTGACCACGTTGATTGATTTTACGAGATTTAAAATATCCCGCGGAACTGAGTGTGATGACGGGGCTATTTCATTTCCGCTCTCTGCCTGGCCACTTCCACTTCCTATTAGGTTGTAATGGTCCGAAGCTCTAGTGCGGTGGCGCCACGGTCTGTAACGTGAGTTTACGCACACACTCTCTCGTCTGTGAGCTCACGGACGCCAAACAGACGCAAACATGTGTGAGTCTCACTCACACATGGTCGTGCCCCAAAGTCATCGGTGAACTCACGGACGAGAGAGTGTGTGCGTAAACTCACGTTACAGACCGTGGCGCCACCGCAGTAGAGCTTCGGACCATTACAACCTAATTCCCTCGCCATCTTCATTTTACCAACGCTGCGTTGTCCAACCAAACCAAACGCGATAGCCCCGTTGAAGGACGTGCAATGACGGTGAAATTCCAAGAGAAAATCGTAAGGGATTTTGTATTATATTCTGATTTGTCCAACGTCAAAAAGGATGACGTGAGATTATTCCGTACAAAAGTCGTTCCTAGAGAAGATAATTTTGTCAATCGTTCCGTACTGAGTGAATATTCCTGTGATGGTTGCTCACTCGTTTCTAATTCTCCATTATGCACCCATTTTGAGGATGCCTCGGATTGGCCTTGGAACTGCTTGAACAACCATATTGAGGTGAACCTTGATTTATTTTTAGAGGTGATGAATTTATCCTTTTCGTATAACTTAATGTTGAAAAACTTTCTCTGCAGAGAATATGCAGTTATTCAAACGTGTGTAGCTGTACCAAGAATCATCACTACAAGGATTCGAAGTTGAAAGAACTTGCTGCATCATGGTTTAATTCAAAAGCATGCACAAGTCATTATTTGTGGGAGTCTCAAGAAACATGCATCTTGTAAAAATCCTGTAAATGCACACAGGGCCTACAGTCTATACTTTTTATGCCAGTGGGATACATCAATAATAATTCTGCACTCTTAGAACACATCTGTAGTACAACTTAAATCTTTTACAATCAAGGGATCTGATCTTCAATTCTTAGCAATGAATTTGTCAGTATCAATGCAGGAATAAATTCAATCGCCCTCTTAATTCTTGTGTTGTTGATGGAATTCAAGCCTGTTATGTTTTTCAGAGATATAATTATTGTGATTCAATTTGAAAAGTAGAGCAGCTTGTTTTAAACAAATCCGCCACTGACTGTATTGCACACAAACAATAATAAATTATACGATTGAACATAGCTATCAGAAATCAAGTTAGCTTTGTTATGTACTTAGGAACCTGTGACATTCATTCACTTCACAATTTTTAATCCAGTTTTATTTCAGGTGGTATAAGTTTTTTGATAGGACTATTCAGCTGAATCAGAAACCAATCAGCTATAGATGTTGCATTTCACTTGATTGGAAATTCCTCACAACTATTGGATAGTTTTACTTTGTTATGATGAGATGTTAAGTGTTGAATGGTAAATTCATCAATCTATGTATACTTTTGACATTTCACAAGGGGTACTTGGAATGTGTAACACTACACTCATTTCCAGAATTGAGTACAAACTATCAAGACTATACTACCATATTAAAAATGACACGAGTCACGGTCTTAGGCTATGTAACAAAATTACAAATTTACAACTCATAATGAGGCATTAGCAATTCTTTTCAATTACAAGGATGTCCAGTTTGCAGTTCTTGAAATCTGTCTTTTAATTGAGCATAACGGTATTGCAAGGCATGCTCTCTTTCTTTTTGTCGCTCAACATCCTCCATCAACGAGTCAAGTCTTCTAGGCAGTGCTATTTCTTCTTGTTTTTGCAAGAAAGTGAAAGTTGACAGTTCCAACTGTGCTTGTTCGATCTGCTCTGTTAAATCAGTAAACTGTTTAACCAATACTTGAGCACGATTCTGAAAATTTGCAATATATTTGTGAAATTTGAGAGTAAAAAATTACAATAATTTATGACTACAATTCAAAAGCATATCATTACCTGATAGCCTCCTAATATGACTTTCAACTTTTTCTCCATTTTTGCAGCTCTCTTAGCTTCACCTGTCATGTGGACTCTGTTTTCTTCTAGTTTCCTTTCACATGCCTCAATCCTATCTTTCTTAGATGCCAGTGTTGCTCTTGTATACCTCTTTTGTGGCTCTAGATATAAAATCTGGAAGAATTAAATGTCAAATTGATGGAATTCAGGAACTCACATAATTGTTGAGTAATAGTTTACATACTTGAGACAAACATTCTTCCCACACAGTGCAATAAGATTCCAAGCTCAGTTCTCCATGAGCCATTCCTTCTTTTACCACAGATATCTCATTGGTCAAGACTTTCTTAGCCTGTGTAAAAAATTGTTGAGGATCTCGTTTGGTCGATGTATTTAGCATGGTCAAGTGAGTTGAGTACTTACCTCTTCAAGTTCACTCTTATCAAATTCTCTGTATGGGTGACGTTCCAAGTATGATTCGGCTTGATTTTGAATGGTCACAGCTCGCTTATGATTTGGTTGCACTGGATTCAGAGTAGTGTCGTATTGCATCATAGTCACCATTTCTCGTTTGATTAATTCCTCAGCCTAAAAGAGGCGAAACCTTTATTTTACTAGATTATGAATGTCATTGATAGAGCATATTCTAAATGTGTCCAAAGCTTGGGATGTGTTTCATCATTTTTCAATCTCACGCTTGGTTTGATCGTTTTATTCTATATAAAAAGAATAACAAGATTCTAAAGTGGATTTTTCTCCTGAACAAAATCTAAGGATAAACTCTCGGCATTTACATGATGTACACCATCTATCAAATGGCAGTCATGAATAAGCAAAAAGGATACTCGATTTTTCATATGAAATACTGACAAGAGTACAAGGCAGTGACGTATATTTGAAAAGTTGAAGAAAGCAGAGCATCAAATGTTTATCATCAAACCATATTCACTCATCCCAATTGAAATAAGGAAAAATGTTGGATATCACTCACCTTCTGTAAATCAGTGAGAGAAACTTCTGATGACGGCCTCAAAGTATTCATATTGACTTCAGTTGGTCGTGGAAGAGTCCTCTGTATCACTTGAGATCGTTTTGCTAATTCTTTTTTCTCTGTTGAAAATGTTCCGAATTACTCACATAGACTAACATAATTTGTGACCATTGAAATCGAAACTAAATTTTGTTCTTGACTAAACCAAAGATCAAAATCATCAAGAAGAAGAATATTTAGGGACTAGTAATGAACTAGCTATGCCATTATCAATGAAGGACTAAAATATGGGATTTGAGTACTGCATTTTCTTATCACTTTCAATAGCCAAGACTTTCCATTATTCTTACTTTCCAAGTTTTGTGCGTACATCTTATAATTAATTCCTAAAATTGAAGGATATACTATACATTCATTCAGAATGACAAAAGTATTATTTCTTTACAGTAAAAGTCAAGATGAGTTCAGTGATCAATGTTGTGCAAGAAGCCTCCTTGGACATGAGCTAATTTTGAATTACAATGGACTATTTCATTGTCAAGTTTCGGGACGATTTCATTATGAAAGTTACTTACGAAGTTCAATCAGCTCTTGTTGTTTTCTAGCATCAATGTCAGCTTGATCTTCAATGAGATCAGTACTCGATGTATCTGTATCTTCTTCCATCATCTCTTCTTCGGGGATAACAATTTCATAGTCATTCTTTGGAGCTGGCAGGGCAGCAAAGCTTTCGCGTAACCGCTGCTTGATCTGAAATGGATAAGTCCTTTAAAGGGTTGAGGAACATACATGCATAATTGGGCAAGATGAAAGAATAATCTTAGGAAATATTTGCACAAAATCTGGATTTGAAAGGATGGAAATGTCACAATCTCTATCTACTTGAAAAATAATGTCTCATCTTCAAATTTTTAAGGCTCACTTGTTTTTGCAATAAAGGTGTTGCAGATGCCTCTAGCGCATCTTCCGAATTTATATTCAATTTATCACGAACGGTTGCTGGAGTAGCTACGACACCACCCCCTTGTCTAGCGGATCCGGGTGTACCGAAAGCAGCTGGTGTCGAACCATCGCTTCTCTGTGACCTAAAAGGTGTAGCCAGCACAGTGTTGGGAGTTGCCATAGTTTGGGGTGTAGGCACTGCGCTACTGAAGTCAACATTATTCAGTTGTGTGTTCAATCCACCTGTAAAGTTTGGATCGTGACTCAATAACTTGTAACCAAAACGATACGCTCGTTATGACAAAATTATGAATTACTTTAATCAAGATTGGGACATTGAAAAAGGATCCAATCAAAATTTTTTTTGTAGAGCAATCAGAGGAAGAGACAAGCAGTTAGTGAGGGAGAATTACCTTTCAATGGAGTGTCAACATGAGTCAAGGCCATGACATTTTGAGCCTCTTGCAATACTCGGTCTACAACGGCAGGAGTTCGAGGAGTAACTGCAACACTTGGAGTCAATGAATAATCTGCTAGTAAACTTTCTGAAGATTCTTGTCCACCTTCCGAGACGATTTCTCTGGCAGCCTGAAATGCCATACAGAGTTTCATGTGACAAATGTTCAGATTATTTGATTAGAAAATATATTAATGTTGTACTATCAAATGATGACTGAAAAAATATTGGTCACTTTCGTGAAGGTAATGTCTTTGAATAAATTACCTCGGATGCACGACCCAGCTTTACAACTTGTTGCAACTCTTTATCTGAAATCTGAGGTTCTGGCAATACAAGTTTACTTCTCTTCTTGACAGGCTCCTGGTTCATCATTGTTGTTGGTACATCATTTTCTTTTCTCTGTTTCAACTTCTGTTTATCTTTCTTTCTTTCAATCTCTTCTTTTTCTTGCCAAGTCAACTGATTTTGTTGCCTCATTTTAGAAAAATCTGCAGCATGAGGATCAATTTCCTCATTACTTGTATCATAGAATCCTGCTGCAGGTCTTTTCTCAAATGGAATTTCTGTATTGTAGTTAATCCCTCGTTTTCTTTTATTTTTCTGGGCAATTTGTATACCAGCTGCCCTCAATTCTCTACGTTTTTGTAGAGCAGCAAGTCTACGAGCTTCTTCAAGCTGTTTTTCACGGGCTTTCCGTTTTGCCTTCTTGCCTTGTGTATTAGCTAATCTTGCTCTAGCTTCAGACAGCATTTCAAGTTCTGAAAGAAGTGTAAATTAATTCGAAACATCTCTTACCACAAATAACCATTAAAGAGATGTAGAGAATACACTGTACATACCATCTTCATCCATATCCTTGGGATCAGGACGAGCTGGTTTCGTTTCTGGATTAGGATCTATTTCTCCAGGCTTCAATTTTCTTGGATCATCTACACCCTCATCACCTTCTTCTTTTTTCTGAGCTTGATCTCTAGGAAAATTATGAGCATGATATCAATGAAGAATCTTTGAGTTCAATTATCTTACAGATTAGAGTGAGCAAACACAAAATTAAGTATATGGTAGATCATCACACACTTACAGTAAGTACTCGTATCTTTCGAGACATTGTGCTGCAGTGCGTCCAATGATTGGGGCTATAGTTCTCCATTGCGTGGGCATCAGTTTGGCTAAATGAAGGAGTTTTTCATCTTCTTCTCTGCTCCATTCTGTTTTCTTGATACTTGGATCAAGCCATTCAAACCATCTAGCTTTACACTGTTTGGCTGACTTTCTGTGCAACAGCGAAGCTATCCGACTCCACTGGTTTTTACCATATTTCATAACAGCTGCCTTGAGAATTTCATCCTGAAAATAAGATTAATGAGGGATCAGCTTTCCACAAATACTCCACAGTAAGAATGGATCGAAATACAGGGATTTTTATTAAAGTGAAACGAGAAATTGAAGTAAAGCATAGGTTATCAACTCACTTCAGTGTTGCGCCAAACGCCTCCCTTTATCATAATTCGAGGCATTTTGGTGTTTGTTGATTACTCTTCGGTTGCTTCAAGATTGACACTAATGTCTGAAAAACACGCCGAAGTAAATGACTCTGAACAAAGATGAAAATGACAAAAAACTACAACAAAAATATACAACCCACACCCACTTCGGCCTAGCAGCCGCTGGCAGTATGACGTCACATCACACATTTGCGGTCCAATATGGCAGGCCGATATAGTTCGGGTAGAGCTAGGTAAAAAGTACGCGCGAAAAACGTCCCTCGCAGCTGCAGACGAAAAGCCAAGGCCCAGAGAAAGGTGCGCGATAACGGGAATCAGGATCGCGACTAGCTTTTTGTGGGCCTTGAAAAACGTACGAACAAAGTTGAATCTCGGATTCGCAAGACTAGCAGCATGAAGGTCACAATTCCTGAGATCTCTTGGCACAATCGAGGCCCCGTCCTCAGCGTAGATGTGCAGACCGGTTGCGGTAACTCGGATGAGCGTTTTTGGAGAGTTGCATCTGGTGGAGCCGATTCTCACGTCCTGGCAAGTTCATCATCGCTTTGAGCACATTTCATCTTCATCAATGCCTCTGTCAAATTTTTAGGACTTTTCTAGAATCTTTTATGAGAACGATGCTAACCATTTTCAATGTCAATTTTCTGGAGCCCATTGCAATATTTTCCTAGTCTAATCCCTCCTTGTGCTAATCTTAATTGTGTAATTTCATGTGTAATTGAGACCTAAATCACGAAAAATTTTCGTGAGTAACTCATCATCATCAAAATGAATCATGACTACTTATTTTTTATTTGTTTATTCAGATTTGGCATGTAACATTCAATGAAGCAGGTGAAGCAAATGTGACCTGTGTAGCAGATCTTGAACGGCATCAGAGAACAGTTAATGTGGTTCGTTTCTCACCATCTGGGGAGTTGTTAGCCTCTGGTGATGATGGTAATGATGAATATAGCACCTCCTTATTCACATTTATTCTTGTAGAACTAACTTCACTTTGTACTACACTGTTTGTAGAACTAAGGAAGTCAATTTTATATTGAAAGTCTTATCATCATACTTTATTTCAGAATCAATCATCATATTATGGAAGCTGAGAGAAGGATGTGAAATACCTGTTGTCACTGGTGATGATATCATAAATCAAGAGCAATGGAATTCTTGGAAAGTTCTCAGAGGCCATATAGAAGATGTGTATGATTTGAGTTGGTCTCCTGACTCTTGTTCATTGGTGTCCGCATCCTTGGATAACTCCATAATTTTATGGGATGTGAATAAAGGAAAGAAAATATCTATGATCTCTGATTATCACAAAGGCTTCCCACAAGGTGTCACATGGGACCCAACAAACAAATACATTGCCACCATAAGCTCTGACAGGTTTGTAAAGAATTAATGTGCAAGCACTGTTTCCAGAACTAGGGAAGTCAATTTTTTGTTTCTGTTATTACAGAATATGCAGACTGGTAGATATTAACTCAAAGAAAACAGTCCAGAGAGTCAGCAAATCTAAAGTTCCTGCGCCAGCAGGGAATCCATTGGATGGAAAAATTGTAAGACTCTTCTATGATGACACTTTCAAGTCCTTTTTCAGAAGGTTAACATTCACACCTGATGGATTGTTAATAATAGTTCCATCAGGGATTATTGAACCTCAAGACTCCTCAGAGAAGATTGTCAATTGCACAGTAGTTTTTTCTAGGTTTAACTTCAAAGAGTGAGTTCATACTAATCTTGATGTAACTTTACATTGACCTCATTTTATCCACTCAATTGAATAATGAATTTTTACCTGCAGGCCCATAGTAATTCTGCCTTCTTATGATGAGGTGACAAATGCTGTGAGGTGCTGTCCAGTTTACTTCCAACTTCGAAAAAACGGCCCGCCGCCTATGATAGCTCTACCATATCGAATAGTATTTGCAGTAGCCACAGATAATTCTGTCATGATATATGACACTCAACAAATATCACCTGTTGCAGTTATTTCAAATATTCATTACACTCGATTGACGGATATATCATGGTAATGCATGAATAGATTCTATTATTTTTTTGCACACGAAGAGATTGTAAGAAATCAATAATTTTATTTTTGAAGGTCTTCAGATGGGAAAATATTGATTGCTTCTTCATCAGACGGTTATTGCTCTGTAATAAATTTCAATGATGGAGAATTAGGAGAGATTCACGAAGTATTGCCAAAAGCTAATGAAATCCAGAAAAATGAAGAGACAAAAGACTCCACAGATACAAACTCGACAATAAACCCATTGGTAGAGGCTGATACAAATGCAGTGGACTCTGATATGTTGACTGATAATCCGTCCGTTAGTTCTGGTAGCAATCAAGTCTCACCCGTCAAAAATGTAGAAAAAAGTGAAGAGAGCAAATTCACAGATACAGAGAAACAATCAATAGGCATGGATGTAGATCAAATTGGCAGTGTTCACGACGCCGACGAGACGGAAGATTTCCAGTTGGTTTTAGAAGATCCGGTTAGTGAACAAGAAAAGAATGTCAAATCGACACCCCCAAAGACTGAAAAACCTTTGAATGTATCAGCAAGGACACCCCGAAGAGTACAACTCATCACTTTGTCGAGTCCAAAAAGAACGAAAAATGAATGAATTTTAATTTGTACATAATGTCCCTATCTTCGTGATCGGTGTAGGAATAGATTATTTAATGCATAAGATGTAAAAACTAAAATTTTATATATTCAGATTTCTTTTGTAAAAAAATACATTTTGACTTTACAATTCTTTTTTCGAGAAAAACTTCTTCTTGTCCACAGGATTAGGAATAATCTGAAATGGGAAAATAACGGTATAAATTCATCATGTTGAATTTGGAGCAAACTTGTTTTTACATCAACAAGTAAAATTTAAGAATTGCTTGACTAATTCACTCTATGATTTACATTCACACAATGATTTCACTCAATGCCTAATCGATTGTTGATCAAGTGCTTTTTCGTAGTTGACCAGTTTTAGTGTATTTTGCTTCTGATATCGAATTTAGTAACTCTGCAACGCGGTTCAAAGTATAAATGATACTTGGAAGTAACTTACTGTATCCTGTCCTGGCTTCCAACCAGCTGGACACACTTCACCATGCTCGTCTGTATACTGGAAAGCTTGGATGAGTCTCAGCGTTTCGTCCACCGATCGCCCGACCGGTAGATCGTTCATTGTAATTTGTCGTAAAATTCCTTTGCCATCAATAATGAACAATGCTCTGATAAAAAAATTAAAAATCCAATATGTTCATCGTAATGAAATGTACTTTCTTCCGGGAATGTAGCTTATCGCTAACGATTGCAACTTACCGAAGTGTATGCCCCAAGTCGTCGAGGTAAACACCATAGTCTTTGGCGATTTTGTGCGTTAAATCGGACAATAGTGGGATTTTAATGTTTTCGAGTCCACCTTCTTTTCTTGGAGTATTTATCCATGCTAAATGCGTAAAGTGTGAATCAACTGATGCGGCGACCACTTCTACGTTCAGTCTCTTGAATTCCTCTATTCTATCGGAGAAAGCTAAGATTTCAGTCGGGCAGACGAATGTGCTAAAATAAGGTGTAAAAGAAAAATGAATTTTTCAAATAATGTCTGCAGATTTCTCTTTGGATCAATAGAACTTACAAGTCGAGCGGATAAAAAAAGAAGACTAGATATTTTCCTTTAAACTGGGATAGCTTAATCTCCTTGAACTCGCCTTTGACCACAGCTGTGCCTTCCCAGTCTGGAGCTTTTTTGCCAACTAAAACAATGAAGGATTCATTCAAATTAATTATGCATGACACTGAACACTTTTTAATCGCGTCGCGTGTGTTAATGATACGACAAAAATTGCAAAATAAAAGTCAAGACTTCGTATATCATATCTTGGAAAGTAAACAAAACTGAAAAAACTTTGTAGATTTTTCAAGCGCAATGTGGTCCTGAAAAATGTATTGGTGAGCAATAAGCAATTGGCATCTATAACAACAGTCAATGACAGTCAACAAAATAATAGGCATCATCTTGTGATGACATCAAGATTACCTCTAGAGTTGCAGGAATGTTTTTCATAGGATATATGCCATTTTGAGTGATGTGAAACAATATATTCAAAGTACTTCATGGAGCTATGCTTTCTGTCAAACCGGTAGCATGAACTCACAAATGTTAATGAAGGACTTGCATGTTATTAATGTTTTTTAGACTTGCTAATGGGTCAGTACTAGTAAAATCTGGTTTTCTGGTTAGAACTTGTAATTTTGTTGACTTAGGGAGACTAAATCTATTCCGATAAATCTTGACAGGATAAGTCATTGGCTCCAATGAAGTGTATTTAAATTGAAAGCCACAGTTGTCGTCAGAGTTGTTGGCATTCAACTGTGTTATAACTCAACAGAATATTGATTCCTCATCAGAACCAGGATGCCCTCAAATCATGTCAGTCAGACATGAGTATTTGTGTGCAACCTTAGATCTAGATTATTATTGACAGAATATACTAACTGATTGCCTTGGTAGTGTGGAGCTGGTGTCCTTCGTACTTTGAAGTGCTATCTGGATAAACGCTGCCACCGGCAAAAGAATGGCAAATTTCAGCCGAGGATTGAGCCAAGAGGAACAGCATCGCAATTATGCTCGAGAACATCATCAACATCGCCGAGGCAGCGGTAAATTTTGCGAGATTAGAAAATGTAGGAACCATTGTGTGCGTCTGAAATACTACTTCCTTATTGTGCGTATCGAAATTCTTATCCACTGCTAATAATCACTGGGCTTATCAAGTAATGGTCAATTGGATAATCTGTCACATGGAGCTCGTAGGCATGTTGATAACGCCAAAGATGACCTACTTCACTATAATATCAAGAGCAACAGTTTGGAACCGGCGTGAATTCAATGGAACTGCCAGCTGGATGTCGCCCACGCATACTTATCGGCGAGACTGCAGATGCAAAGATAACAAAAAAAAAGTACAACGTGGACCACTCCATGCACAGCACCACCGAGCTTCCGCCACGCGGACAGGTTTTTGAGTTTTTTGGGTAGGAAAGTATACGATTTTTTTACACGCGACGCGGCGTGTGGCGTCTGCTGTCAGCAGCTGGCTTTGAGACAACCTAACCTGACGCGGTGCATTGCGAACTGCGAAAATCCGAGTCGCGATTCGTTTGTTACTTTACTATCGAATCCAACAGAAAAGCCGGCTTGCGTCAACCGTGCATGTGCTAACCGGCATGCAGTTTTGGTGTATTGCGAAATATTTATTTATTTTATCATTAGAGTGATAATGAGCGATTCAGCGAGTTCCTCCCACTCGAAGAAACGCCGCGAGGCGTGCGGATAGAGATGTTCTTATTGACGTCAACATTCGAATATCTTATCGAGAGTGAGTAAGTATAGCAAATGAAAACAATTGAACAGATCATATCAGAGGATCAGAGCTCCTCGATTCACCCATAATTATATGTAAATCAGAACAAAGTTATATCCAAGCATGCAACTTCTGCAGTGGAGCCATACATTTCCACCCAAATTTCCATGCTGAGAAAGTTTTCATCGAAAAGATGTGGCTTGCCAATCTATGCAATGGTGTTCTTGCACCACCAGTCTTTTTTTGGGCAAGGGCGCAAGGAAGAGAAACATGCAATGATATGAGGTGTCCCATTATAATCTTATTCCTGATCCTAGATTATTGATCAATGCGAGATCAATATTTATGTTCTTGTTCAATTGAGATATTATTCTTGTTAGTGACGAGTTTGTTATCATGGTAGATTCACTTATTATGATGGTACTGCAAGACTCTGAGAATAACTTTATTCGGTGTTATACACCCGACAGATCTAGAGCGATTTTTTTGATTTATCCTCCAAATATTGCATGAATCATTCAGTAAGTGTTGAAGGTAGCGATACTAGTTGATGTAATGTCTTAAATTCAATTCAACAGGTAATTACATGGTCCAAAGTGACGTCATCGATTTTTATTTTTGAACATGCAAGATAGGAGGGAACAAGCATGGCAACCAAACTTAGACCATGGAGAAAAGTATGAGAATATGTTCAGTGGGTAATGTTTATTGACAAATGTCTATCACTTTAACAGAATCGTGATTTCTGGTGGGTTACTACTCGAACTTTATTAGTAGTTGATGTTAAAAAATATTCTATCTTTCATATAATGTAGGTCAGAAATATATTTGTAAAGCAGCTGATTTTCAAATGCTTTTTCCGTAAAGAAGAATTTTTCATCTTCCCTATTTGTATTATTCTTCGTTTTCTCATCTTAGCTTAGACAGAGATTCAATAGTTTCAGTCTTTATCTGAGAACGGAGAAAATTCTTTACAACGAATCGTTGCTGCTTCGATAGCGTCGATCATAGCTCCCCGAAAACCATTCTTCTCCAACATATGAATTGCCGCTATAGTTGATCCTGAAATTTCAAATATTCTTCAGGACAATCATATTCAATAGTAAAATATTATATTCTCCGTCCCAATAATTAATCTTCTAAACCTTGGAAGAATTCACAGAGCTTCCGAGGATACTTTGAGAAATTCTCTGTGCGTTTTGTAATTGAATTCAAACTGTTATCTGAGTCGGTAATCCTTTATGCTTTTGCTGAAAGAACAAAATTTTATGCACGCGGTTTTTTTGCTCGATGTAAAGTCATTATTACGTATCGTAAATTGATAAAATGGCTCGAGACGAAATGTGATGATTTATTCAAAATTTTGTGAATGCGTACCCGCGGGTGAGGAGACGGCATCTTTTAGTTCACCGGGATGTATATTCGTCTCTTTGACCATGGCTCCGGCTCCGAGAACAGTTTGTGAGGCCAATCTGTAAGCGAGATCTCTAGGCAGTCCCATTTTAACTGCCCCATCAGCCATTGCTTCAATCATCATGTAAACCTATCATAAAATTAGTTTGCATTTAGGGTAGCTGAAACATCTAAATCTTCATATGCGAATTTATCAGCCTCGGGTGTTCACTCTATCATCCAAACTATGTTCAGTTCGTTTAATTGAGTCGCTTAATTTTTCCGCTTGGAATAAATGTGAAACTTGACCTTGATTAAAATCAGAAATTTCATGGTGAAAGATAGTCGGAACGTTGGACTTGTTGAGAAATTTTTGAGGTAAATATGATGAATTTGAAAATATCATCCCATCGCCTTGATAGAGATTGAATAATAATGGTGATGTATTTTCAAAGTAGATATAATAACTCACGTAAGCTGGTCCGGACCCGGCAAGGGCTGTGATTGGATTGATCATACTCTCTGGCACTTCTTCGCAAAGTCCGACAGCGGAAAATAGTTCTTTAGTAATTTTGGTGTGATATTCATCTGCGTGACTGCCCCTTACGAAAACCGTGGCTCCATGTCCTACCACGACTGGGATGTTCGGCATTACCCGCATTACAGGGTTGCCTTCCGGCAAATTCTGAAAACATCGTTCTGCAAAATCAGTTAACTTGCAGCTTGCGCGTGCCGATTTGCTAATCATTTCTAAGTTCTTCTCTCAATGTCAAAGAATTGAATTATTCTAATATGGATATTGTGCCATTAGTGCTTTCATCGTTATCGACAGTGTAGAATGATATGAGAATTTTACTCACCCTTTCTAATGTCTTCAAGGAAACGCCCATTGCTATGGATAGGAGTAACTTCTTTTCTCTTTCTAAGCTTTGTTTGACCTCTGGCAGTACTTGTCGTACTACTTGTGGTTTTACGGCTAAGAGTAAAACCTCGCTCAAATTGACGACCTCGGCATTAGAAAATATTACTTTCGAATTCATCGTCTGTAAATGACAAGCTAGATTTCATTTCTCCATCACAACCTTTAACTATGTTCCATCGATTCTTGAAAAAGTCTTATCATGCCATTTTGTATCTTCACATGCTCCAGAAAATAAACCTCGTATGAATCTTAAAAATGAAAATTGAACAATTTGGACACAAAACTTTTAATAATATGTACCGATGGCTCAATATGCTTGACATTTTTTTTGCCGTCGAGATCAATTAGCTATATATGGTGAGGATGAATTTATTTGAGAAAAAATTGTAATGATCTATCTCTCGCCATTAATATATCAGATTTTCATTACTTTCTGAAGGTCTTTTTCGCCATCTTTGAAATTTGCAAAAACGTCAGAATTTGAACATGGCAAGACATTCTCTTAGTGCAACAGAAATTAAGAGACTTTTGAATTGCATGTGACAAAATAGTGAGATTCGACGATTTCAAGAAAAATGTTGCATCCAATACTCATAAATCTTGAAAAAATCCCTTCAAGAATTACCTCAAATTCTTTGATACTGCTTTCGTCACTTGGAAGGCAGCTAGCCACAACCATTTCTCCTTTCGTTAAACCTGTCAAAATAAATCCATTCAGAATTTTAGGGATGGATATTTTACCACAGTTAACGGTACGATTTATATGATTTTGTATCATCAAGTCGTTTCGCGTTTGTGCCTGACTATTATTAATCCTGCGCCCAAAATCATCGGTATCAATGTTGTTCTTCAAAATGGTTCATTTAAGATTTTGGTAGAAAGCTTTTATTTGGGTAACGCACTTTGGATCATTGAATGGTCTATCATTTGCCTGTGAGCATAAATCCACGGAAAAATGGTAAGGTTCTCGGGTTTTACACGGACATAGGCCAAAAATTGATCATTTCATGGCTGTTTTCAATGGAGTTGAAGTGGCGGTTTCGTTAGGGAAAAAATCCTGAAAAATATATTCTCATGAATATCTACCTGCTGAAATGAAGCCTTTGGCCAGAGCTTGCGCCATTTTTCCACCACCGATAAAGCCAATTTTCAGCATTCTCGAGCACACTTGTTTTACAGGCCACTGCAACAATTATGAGATTGTTCGATTACCTACCCAACCCATGGTGAAGATCGACTGTATTAGGAGTAAGAGATTCTCAGTGAGAGTCATGATTTGGAGTGTACCCGAAATCAATTTTAGATTTCGTCTCATTTCGTTATTCGTGGCTCTCACTTGTTTCTACCACGGATTTGTACGATAAATATTTCGATCCCGATAAATTCGATTTGATAATTCAAAATGGAACACTTGAACGAATTTGGACGTATTTATAAAGAAATGGATTGAAATTATTCTCTGATTTTCCTAGGAGTCATGGAAACACTAAACAAGAACACTGGGAGATTTTCATATTCTGTGAATGAAAAAATCATCCATGCATTAATCAATGCCTTCACATGCAGGGTCCAATTCAGAGATTGATATTAAAAGTAGTTTCACGAATAACTTCTGTATTCAGCAAAGCTGTGTATATTTCGGTTGTGAGAATCAAGGTTACCGTAGAGCGCGCCATGTAAGAAATTGCAATGATGCTGTGTTCTAGCTGCTACAGAAAAGTATACTGACGTATAAGATCTTGTGAACTCTAATGGAAGATTTTGAATACAAATCGTCTCAAACCGAGATTGAATATCACAACAAACATTCATTAAAAAAAAAACTCGATTGATCGTTCCACATGTTTTGCATTGCTTCAATAATACAGATACATCTTTAGAATGATTGGATGGAAAGTATGGGGCAATGATTACGTACTCAGTGTTATACTTGATAGAAATTCAAATAACCGAAGCTATCATTTTCTCATCAATATACTTTCTTTAATAAACTTGGAATTTTTGTAAAACATGTTCCAAAAATCTCTTCGTCTTCATGACTATTGAAAAATGGATAGAATTGCAGAACCTTTGATTTGATGTGTTTTGATAGTTGCAATGTTTATTGTAATTATCTCCTACGTGTCACAGCGATAAATGGGACAGAAATGACTGACTGGTGATCGCACAGAGATCTGGCTGGCATTGAAGTTCGGGAAAGTTTTTCGAGATAATTTTGGCCTTGAAGAAGGCAGAGTCTAAATTCATTGAAACATGATTAGGTGTCTTTAAAGTAAGCACGTGAAATCTACCACTGCATATTTCTAGTCATATTTTTCAAATTTAGTATTAGAAAAAAAGCTGATTTCAGTAAATGTTGTGAGATTCTATTGATAATACAAATATATGTATTCGAATCTTCACCCTCGAGGTTTTTCTTAAAACTGTAAAAACTTTAAACTACGTTTGGTTTATCTTAGAGATAACCCAATCCAGAGCACGATCAGACGGTATAAGCTTGTTTGTTCATACTATGATGCATGCATGCCATTGTCTCATTTCATTCAGCATTGAAATACATTGAGACTATTGTCTTTGAAAATCCGATAATCCGTGCGTAAAACCGGGAAGATTATGAAAGGACTTTGTTTATAAATTTGGGATAATCGTAAAGGGGTTGCCAGTCCTACGATAAGCTTTTACAGAATCAGTGTCAATCCTTCTTTTTCTTTACTTATACAAAGTTTACAATGTAATCTTACCTTTCATGAGATGTACCGAGTACTTAGCATCAAACGATATTTCCATGTCTGTCTTACGAAAATTGATGATCCATCACTCTAATAGTGCATCTCCACAAATCACCATAACTTATACAACAAATGGATGTCTTAACGAGGAATCAATTTGCTAAAATTCAAAGATTGACATGGAAAAATTTCCATTGAGACAGAGACCACATGGACTTTCTGCATGAGCTCGTAAGCAGTTGAATACCCTCGAGATACTAACAAGAAGCGCATCCAGATGATTTCAAGTATCGTGATATTTATCAGCCAAGCCACAGATAAAATTTTACTTTTCGTCAGCGGCTCCACAATTAGATAAGATAGACTAAATTATGGAAAGCTAATAAGACTTACTTCAAATCCATAGGATCATAGCTTTCTGTAAATAACAAAGTCATTGCTCATGATTTTGACACGATTGGATTAAAATATTTCATCTGCAGATACATCCCGAGTTGCACATTTTTGATTGAAAAGTGATCATGTTTTGCCGCCTTATCTTATATATATTTCTGTGGTTTACAGCAATCTTATCAAATCTATTGGTTTTAAACTATATGTGAAATTCATTCTAGATTCTATTGTATATCTGTATCATCGCAGAAACTTGCACGCTTTGGACCAGAAATTCCAGAAGTTATAAATTGAGTCCCCGCATGCCTATGCTGACTATTTTCTTTCGTTTTTGCGTCTAGTGATAGCTTGTCATGAAATGTTGAGAGAAATTAGCTTCATTTTTGAACTTGCCACCAGAGCACATATATTTGTCAGATTTGATCTCTAAATTTCATTTTTTTGGTGTCTTGACCTATTAAGTGTCCCAGAAAACAGCGGCCGAGTCCACGGCATTGACATCTCACGACTAGAATACCATGAAAGAATCGTGGTGTCCACGGAACTCACTTGAAGTACTTGGATACTTTTCGGCTACAGATATTTATGCAGCACCGGGAACTTTGATTCTAAGCCTTTTCTTGCGCTGGCATCAATTTTTTGACATGTTCCCTTGAAATTTTGGTATTGGTGTAATGATTTAGAGTGGACTCGAGATGCGCTGTGGCGGATTTAAAAAAGTTTACTCAGTTTTAGTCAAATTCCATCAGAAAGAAGAAGTACGTGGGTCAGGGTCTAACTGGAGCATATACTGGTCATAATAAAGTCTACGGGGAATAGTTGACTTAACATTTTATTTTGAGAGGAAAATTTTGACGAACCCATTATATAGATTACCTCGACGTTAGCACTAAGAGTATACGTAGAACTCCAGTTATCACAGTCCATTGAACTGACATTTCGACCCTTGATTTTCGAAAAATACAAAAGAAGAGTTGACGGATCCACGTTGAACTCTGGTAACGAGTGTATATCAACAGAATACGTGAAAAAAAATTTGAACGGAGTGATTGAGAGCTCTCTTGTCGAAATGAAAGGCCATTACACGTTCCGCGTTAGTTCTCGCAATATAATACCCGTAAGTACGGACAACTTCTATAAACGACGAAAACTCGAACTGTTACTGTCATCCTAATGAATACCCCCATTTTTTGTCAGCACCTCCTTAATTAAGGTTTTCAATTATTTCTTTTAAGTCTAAAATATGTCTGGGAAAATACTTCAATTTGCTACATCACATATGAGTCCACGTGATCAAGAATGATTTCACCTACAATTTTTTGGGAGCCAGTACTTACTGACGCGAGTTGTCATTTTACTTAATAAACAAAATATTGCGTGGATTGAAAGTTGAGCTTAAATTTTGAGCGGGAGCGAAATCACTAAATCGACCTCCTTCAACTCTTTATGTATAGGTACAAGCCTTGTCTTTTTATTTACCTTGTCAAGATATGAAGCTATACAAAAATAAGTATTTGACCCAAGATACTGGTGTTGTAGAGATTGCAATGTTTTTTCTTCGATAAGATGATGATCTTGAATTTTTCGCTTATCTTGGTCTATGATGCGTGAGTGGTAGAGCCAAAATCAAGGTTCTTATCCAAGAGTCGGAAAATAATTTGACTCAGTCACGAATTTGAAGAAAGGAATAGTATGAGAGAGCATTTGGTGAGTAGCCACAATAGGGAAGAATTGAGAATACACAAAAATTATGAGTGAAGTATTGAGTGGACAACAGTACTAGTTTTAGTTTTAATTATTTTTTTGTTTTAATGAGTTTTGGGTGACAATTGGTTACAGGAATCGAAAAAAACCATGTATTTAGATTGCCAAACCTTGTTTTTGTTGTGAATTTGTTATAATGCTCAGGTACATGCAATTTTGGATTCAATAGACCATGTTACAACAATTGAATCTGTCGATCGAAACATGCATCTCGCGAATGACAAGAATAATAATAATTTTATCAAGTAACTTGTACATACATATGATGGTAAAAAAAGTAGTCACAATTTACCGTGAGACGCGATTTTGTCTCATGCAAAGAGAATAGGGGAAAGGCGAAGATTCATCATTATTTTACAAAGCAAAGAACAATGAATTTAAATTTTGAACGAGTCGTTTTCCTCCGATCGTTTCTTCATGAGATCTTTCCAGTCGAATTAGTCCGGAAAAGATTGTTTTATCCTCTCCAAATTTCTTTTGAAGATTCCTCAGACTATCAAAAGATCCATCCCATCACATCAGAAATCAGTAGCCACCCATTGATTCTCTAATTTTTTTATCAATCCATTTTTTGTAATAAGCTACTCGTACGTAAACTCCTGGTTTGTTGGGTCTACCGCAATGTTTGCCCCAACTCGTTAATCCATATAAAGTAAATGCCCCTGGAAAAATATACAAAGTGTGAATGACAGAAATAACACGTCTTGCTCAAGACTCAGACATCTCGTTTAATTTATATCCATCATCGATTTTTTGTGTAAAGATTAAGTAAAAAGTCCATTTATCTTTGAAATCTCCCAAAATAATATTGAAATTCCTCAAAAGTCTTCCGGTGTATCGGATTCAATATTTCGATTCAGCCCTGATTGAAATTAGCAAGTAATTCTGAGAATATGTAATGTCAATAATCTGTATACTCAACCATTATGAAGGCAAGCGAGAGGGCCGCCTGAATCGCCCTCACAAGTATCAGTTCCGCCCTCCAAATGACCCGCACAGAACATTCCTTTGGTGATAGACCGGCCATAGACCCAGTCAGCTCTGCAGACATTATCTTCGATGAGAGGCACCCATCCATACTTCAATTTTTGAGAATGTACTGTAATGAGAAGAAAGATGCGATTAAAAATCAATTGTTGCATTCTAATCAGATTATCGGATATTTTTGTCTAAAAAGGGAAATATCATGATGATCAAAGACCAGTGCTTCATCAGAGCTATTTTTTCTAACCCACCTATAATATTTTGATATAGAAACAAAATATTCTTGTCACCCGTTAATTTGCAGAATTCATTTTACAGAATTGAAAAGCTTAATTTCTCCTCAAAGCTGTAGACAAAAATTTGTCTTATTATTAGATCTACTTACTCGAAGATCCAGGTTCGATGGCTCCGAAACCGCTTATGGTGCAATTCAATCCAGGCGAATACTCAGTATCGGGATGGGGTAAGCAAATGGGCATGACATTTCTACCCAATGGTATCCCGTGGCCTTTTAATAAAACTACCGCAATATCGTTGTCCATACGATGCCCTCCTTTCCGGAAATTTTCGTGGATGTAATAATCTTCGATATTCGCCTCTGCTTCAGTGCCCTCGTCAACCTTTATGGAAAAAAAAACAATATGATAATCACCGCGGTTAATTTAGGAACAACATTTCTATCGGAAGATCAAATCATGAATCATTTCTAGTATGTTTTACGATTAACTCAAATTTGCAATGGATATATGTTGATCTATAACAGTCTTCAAGTGCATTTCAATCATGATAAATCTTTGAAGCTCCTTTGGGAATTTTTGTAGTAACCTTCTACAGAAAACTGTAACTTGTGACTTGATCCACGTGACGATAAATGCAATCGTTGAATACATTTTTTCTGTCACATTAAAAAAGTTTGACTGACAGCTCACCTCAGTATTGTAGTCACCAGCTCTGACAAAATACGTTCCTTTGTTGTATCCTTCCAGGCAATGGGCTGCTGTGAGGACATGTAGTGGTGACAAGATAACAGCCCCACACCAATGGCTCGATTTGCTGTGCGTTCTTATTCGGATGCTTGCCTTGGTGCAAAATGCATCATTTTTTAAAAAAAATTCTTCCATAAAATTCATTATGAAGTCTAATCCTTGTTTTAAAAAGTTACTGCGAGCCACAGCTGTAAACCTCATCAATTTTTCAAAGAGATTCAGGGGACTACTCTTGACTACTCTTTCGAAGCGAGTCTGAGAGTTTTGCGAGAGATGCAAATATTCATCTCAACCAAAGTACAACGGACCCACCAGCACCAAAAGAAAAAAAATCCTTGTGCATTTCAATTACGATCAGAAGCAACCGTGCATAGTAACTTCATTGATCTCATTTTGGGAACACGAAATTTTTTGCAAATGAAGCTCATTTCTCATCTTCTGTGCAGAAATACACCTTTATAGCACTCTAACCTAAAAATTGCAACTTTGATAATGATTTTTGGATTCTCGTGCTATGAAATATCGTATGAGACTGCGTGCAGATGGGTAGAGTCATAATATACTATTTTGATATCAAAATGATCATGATCATGAAATGTATCAGATTCAAGATAGTCATGATGTTTTGTGGGGAATTCGAAAGGAAACCTTAGACAACGATACGAAACAAAATTCGAAAAACAATTTTCGTTCTTCCCTGCTGTGAAACATACATTTCAAATCGCGAATTTGAACTTCTAGATGCAAACTAAATAGTACATCTCGATACGAGGGCGGGAATGCTGGTTTCCGTACAACGAAGGATATTTTCCGGCCCGAGCCGAAGGCGAAGGTCAGACTCATCACAAGAATGCGAAAACCACCCCATCAGAGTGTAGAACACTATTTTTCCATCAGTTGCGCGGGGGACAAAGTCAAGAAAGCCGTGCCGAAAAGTCATAAACTCTGGCTCAAGTCTTTTAATGTTGAATGAATCAAAATTCGGGACTCAATTTTTGGTCAAAAAATTGCTCAGAAACATTAGTCTGATTAGAAAGTTCGTAGAATTTTTTATCAAAAGGCGTTATTACCTGCCAAGGATAGGATCCAGGAGGTGCAATGGAGCCTCGCACCACTTTTTCAAATATGAGCTCGTCGTCGTCGTCAAAATCCTCTAGGCGTTTGCCACATTCAGCAGGCAACACCCTATTTGTGTTGAAGTCAGGAATTGTTGGTAGATGATTATCGTTGAAATTCTGCTTGAAAGATGAAAAAGTATGCTTTGTTCATTTTATTCTCACGAACAGAGTTCTTTGGAATGATGAAAATTTTCAAACGATACAGACGAATTTCACATCAATTTTTTATCGGCGAATATCTGGCAAATATTACCAAATCACATCACTTCCTAGGATCAACTTACTTGACTATAGACTACACCAATCGCATGGTCGGTAGCGCGTCAAATTTAACAAATTGTAAGTGTTCATCTAGATTGGAGTTATTTGTGAAGAAATGAGACATTTATATAGGTCATATAAAATCTCACTAAGGCCCGAATTTATAATCGTAATCCGGAGTCCGGATAAGCTAATACGAGGCGCCACAATCGGTGCGGCGAGTTCGCGAGTGTATTAGAACTGGCGATTGTGGCGCCTCGGATTAGCTTATCCGGACTCCGGATTACGACTATAAATTCGAGCCTAAGCAATTGAATCGGTTCATGCAAAAAGAGGACTTTCAGTGTAAAACAATCGTGCACAAGGGATGTCTCTTTTCTTCTCTTCATAGACCAATGTATGTACTTATTCTCCAAAAATTTGTATTTATTTGAATAACGTCTCATTTTGAACTTCAAAGTTTACATCGTTCAACGTGCCATTGTAGCAGATATTCTTGATATTGTGATCTCAAAATACATCTCTTCCGAGCGTTTGATTGAGAATCAAAGAATTGCTGTCAAAATTTCAACTTTTATCTCTCTTGATTGCCCATACCGTCAAATTGCATAACTTTGGTACAGCAGGTGCAACTTTCGTGCACCCCTGAAAAATGATTTCCAAAGCTGCGTTCGGCAAGGTAATTAACTTTATCACTCTGAAACCCTTTCTCTCCATTTTTAGTACGTATCAACAATGTTTTGAGCCACCATAGATCCCACGCGAATGATTGTAGTTGTTTATTGAAGCTTTTTACAAAAAGGTTGATTTAGCACCGATACGCGATGGTCTAGTTAGTGTACCTGGCGAGAATTGTTCCGGAACGAACCACGGGCGAATAACGTTCTATTTCGTCTACATATATCACTATATACAGTACCGTCCAAAAGTTCTCGATGGGTGATCCCTCGAGTACCCTGACTTGCAACAGCAATAAGTCAAATTCTATGCGTTGTACGAAAGATTTCAAAAAAGCATCTTAAACAGCAGAAAAAATACTAACTTTGACTGGGTTTGGATGATTTTTATCAAATATTTTTGAAGGTCCTACACGCTGATGAAAAGATAGGAAATCTAAAAAATGTTTACTTCCATTGAGACACCTGCAGTTTTAATGCGAATGAAGATACGGCAATTCTGAAAAAAAAGCATCTTGTAGAGTGGAAAAAATGCTATGTGTGGCTATTTTTTGATTATTTCTTACGTCCGATGTATGAGAACGTGCGAGCTGTCCAAATCCCCAAAATCATGACTTTTCACCGTTTCCTGTGCCGTTTCCGATGATAAACAGTCATTTTGGGTATCTAGACAGCTCGTACGTTCTCATACGCGGTACGTAAAAAATAAACAAAAAATGGCTACACATAGCATTTTTTCCGCTCTACAAGATGTCTTTTTTCAGAATTGCCGTATCTTCATTCGCATTAAAACTGCAGGTGTCTCAATAAAAGTAAAAAATGTTTAAATTTTCTATTTTTTCATCAGCGTGTAGAACCTTCAAAAATATTCGATGAAAATCATCCATACTCAGTAAAGGTTAGTATTTTTTCTGCTCTTCAAGATGCTTTTCTGAAAATTTTCGTACAACGCATAGAATTTGACTCATTGTTGTTGCAAGTCAGGGTACTCGAGGGATCACCCATCGACAATTTTTGGACGGTACTGTAGAAGAAACCATCGTTACATTGAGGTATTTACAGCATTTGAATAATCGATGGATGAAAAACAGAATGAAAACTATGAAAAAAGTGTACCAGGTTTACTCTCTATTTAAGTAAGGATTACGGTGGGGTAACTTTGGTTCAACTCCGCGTGGCTGTTCTTTTCTGACTAATCGTCGATCTAGTATGGGTCCGTAAGGTTATAAAATATTTCAAATAGCTGAGATTAAGAGTCCTGAATGATCAAAATTGGTTTTTCGTATGGTGGTGGGTAACATTCAAATATTTTGCAAGTGTATCAAAGTTGCCCGGTCGGGGTCTAACTTTGGTACACTTACAAAACTGCTAATACCTCCTGCTTAGACACATCAAATTGAACTTTGTAGCCCGTCAATCGAAAGCTGAGACTGTAAGCTTTCGATTGACTACTAATAGAAGCGGGTTCTGTCAATGTATGTTGAGATGCTGAGCCAAAGAAAATGGAAAGTAACGAAATCGTACCAAATTTACCCAATTTGACGGTAGATCATTGGGAAAGACTGTTCTCGGAATCAATGAAAAATTCTTGAATTTTGTTATTCTAGTAATGATGAATTGAAATTTTGTGAATAGTAGGTGATGCATTTTTGAACTATCTCATTGCACATCAGGTAGGTCTGAAATAAAACTCAGTTCTGATGACCAAAATTTTATTAAAACAAAAGTATTACGATAATACAATATTTAATCAAATCTACAAAAATAATCATTTTCCCGAACTTTCAATATTGATTAACCAGTATTTGAGTAATAAAATATTTCTTTTTTTTATCAAAGCTGAAATCAGAACTAAGAAATGGAACTACTTGATCACACATAATAAATTGAAACTTCTGTTGATCATACTATCTATAAAAATATTGTTGCTGATTAACCTCGAGCCTTGTGTTTGATGGGAACCAAGAGAATGTAGATCAGAATACATATCATATTAATGTATCTTACTCAATCTCTGCATCTGTTGTAACCAATCAGCCAAGACTATTCGAGTTCGTAATCATTGAACCAATTACCTCATACTCAGAAGAGTCTTGTCCACTTGAACATACCACTCCAACGTCTTCATCATGGTTGCAATTATTTCTTCCCCAATTATCATGTTCGCACTTATTTAGCCGAGTCTCGTTGCCGTGACAGTAAACCTATGATGAAGAATGGATTATTAACTTGAATTATCTTTGACAAATTTCTCCGCTGAACCAGCAAATGTGTTGGGTAAACACTTTTTAAGAAAATTTCGGCTACGTTTTGGCTGGCTGGATAAAGAATTGCGTAGCTATTCTAAATAGAGAATTTCGATACTAGAGAGAAAAGCAAGTTTAACTTCCCTACTTTTGGATAAAGCGTGTGAAAAAGATAGATATCGAGCAATGAACTGTGGAAAAAGTGTACGCTCTTAGCCACGGGGTATCAGAAATCATTTCAGCAGGAGAAAACTTGATGACATTCTGACATATTATACACTCCCCAGATATAAATTCCACACAAATTTACCAGAGGATTTTTCCTTTGCTGCCGTTGGAAAAACCCTTGGATTACATCAAAATCTTAAAAGGACGTGGTAAAGGTTCCGAATTCATTTGGGCACCCAAAAACGATCTGAACTGATTCAGAAGCAAAATAAGGACGAGCACATTTTTAAAATGTGTGCAAAAATTTTGTCCGGAAAGTGTTTGTCTATCGTGAAATCAAGTTTCGAATTATTT
Source organism: Eretmocerus hayati (assembly GCA_029851415.1). Lineage (NCBI taxonomy): Eukaryota > Metazoa > Arthropoda > Insecta > Hymenoptera > Aphelinidae > Eretmocerus > Eretmocerus hayati. Next base: position 5,864,463 of record CM056742.1, read on the forward strand.
TGATCGATGTATCAGATTGCAATATAGCAATTGAAGGAACTTTGTCTTTAATTGTAAGAGAGTTTCTGAAGGTATTCATGGTTTGACAAACCTGATCTAGCCAAATTGGTCCATCTCCCTGCCCGTATATTCCGTCCTTTTTGACCATAGCTGGACCATGATACCCTAGGGATCGACAAATAACCTTTGCCGTTGTATTTGTAAAATCGTCGTCGCACACCGTACCCCAGATGCCATGATGACGAACCTCGACTCTGCCTTCTAATGGACTGCTTCCATTGGCCAGACGCAACTCGAACGGAGCCTGCAATTACAGAGTTGAATTTCATTTTTTATCAGTTTGATAATTATCGTCATTAGTGCAAAACAATTTTTATATACGTATTCATGTGCTGCAGGTCTACATGAATTTGTTCGTTTTTATTACAACAGTTATGAGCCCCATATGGTTATTATGGTGAGTTCTTTTATCGCGTGTGGCATTTTCCTTGTTTTTTTTCTTTTTCAAATACCTTTTGGATACAAAACCGATACAAATCAATGCTCTGACGTTATTTTGAGCGGATTCAAGTGAATGTGCTATTATGGGAAGAGTAAAATTGATAAATCTTTATGGTTTGAAAAAATATGAGACTCACGTCACAGTAACGCGAACTTTCATCCGATCCATCTGGGCAATCTGTAACTTCATCGCATATGAACGGCGTTGGTATGCAGACCGACGAATTTTCACACTTCCATTTATCTTTTTGGCACGTTTTTTCTGGGGTCTTGCATATGATTCCCACAGCTTCCTCCGGCTTACAATTGTGCTTGCCCCACCTGTAAGCACGTAATTTTAAATTGATTGGTAATCATGTGGTTGATGTACGTAAAGCCTGGAAGTTGGTACTCATTCAGACTGTCTTATTACAGCCGTGTGATTCAAGTTGATGGCACAAGTGTGAATGATGCATGAACATAATCATTTGTGAATGTTCACAAAGCATAATTAGATTTTTCTAATTTCACTCACATCACATAATTTTCTGTTCCAAACATTTTTTGATCAGTTTAATCCCAAAAATGATCATGTCTCAATCAAGAAATGACTCTATAATTCAATTACTGTCCAAATTGGTCGTGACAAGCTATACCAATTCGATATTGCAATTTATGTTAATATCTTACCCATCAAAGTCACACTCCCTGATTGTACTCTCGTTGCCTAGACATTTGAGTTGATCCACCATGAATGAATCCGGAGGATTCATATTTCCATAAAAACCTCCACGTTTGATTTCAAGAGCTCCAAGATTGAATCCAAGCTCCCGACAAACGACATTAGCATCAGCCATGTCAAATTTGTCGTCACAGACCTGTCCCCATTTTCCTAAAACTGTTTACAACATAACACTGTACTAGAATTATGTCTTTGGGAATGGAGCAAGAACTTGTTCAAAAAGTTTGCAACCGGTGTCAAATCAGTACACTTCGAAACAAAGACGAAAAACAGATGTCAGTCCCGTGTATCCGACTATAATTTTCCTCTATTTGAGCACCAGTAACGTGGCATTTTCGTAAAGTTTTACGATTGTCGGAGTAATTTTTGCATTCTCGTAATAATTCTAACCCTCGCCTCCGGCTCTGGGCGAATAACATTACGCCGAGCCGAGTTTGGAGTGCAAGAACCAAATTTTCCGCCCTTGTGTTGAATCCCATCACTTCGATAAACTGTGAGTGAGAGCCGATAAAATGTGGGCAAAGCACACTTTTACGCACAGCATATCAAAACAGTACGTTTCGTTACGAGGGCGGGAATGTTGGTTCTCATACAGTGATACTCTCTGTCCAGAATTGAAGGCGAGGGTCGAGATTATTACAAGTGTGTACAAATCAACCCGCCTGAGTGTCGAATACAATTTTTCAAGCACCTGTGTGGTTCAAAAAATAAAAAAAACTGTGTGGAAATGTCATTGTTCTGCACAAAAGACAGGGATAATCATTTTTCTTACCAATACTATTATTCAAGATGCCGAGTAAGCAAATTGCGCTTGACGAAGCGCGTAATTAAATAAGCTTGGACTCAAATTGGTTCAAGAGCAAATGAAAATTTTAAAAGATGTCTCATTAGGATAAAATTATCATACTCACTTCGAACCTCGACCCGACCCTCGCGAGTAGAGTTAGTCCCAGCTAACCGAATCCCATAATCGAGATTAGCTGCAGAACAAACTTTCTCATCAGATCGATCCAAGCAATCATTTTTGCCATCGCAAACTCTCGTTTGATTGATGCATTTCTGATTTGCACAAACAAATTTCCCATCACAATCGATCGAAAGATCTCGAAGTTCGTAGTAATCGTGTCCATCACTCTCCACAAGTGCACCCGTCAGACCAATATTGCTGTCTGATAGGTAACAGGTGTTCCCTTTAGTTCTGCAAATTTAAAAGATGTCATTGCAATAACTAGGTTCACTAGATATTGATACTGTCGATTCCATCATATCTGTATAATAAAATACTTACTGATGTGTAAATGATCGACAAGTAAAAGCAGCTTCTTTGCATCGCAATGCGCAGGTCTTGGCTGGTGTGTTGAGCCACTTCTCCACTTCAAAACCATCCAACTTGTGATTTGCATACTTTTTAAAGAAAAATAGATGCGATGAACATTTTTCCTCATCAGCTCCGTTCGTACAGTCCTTGAAAGATTATTTGATTTGAAAATCAATTTGCTCGTGATTATGTTTCAATTACATGATGATTTGTAATTAATCGCTGGCTTACCGTTTGACCATCGCAAACCCAAGGAGCTGGTATGCACTCTCCAGGCAAGCACTCGAAATGCTTTGGCTTGCACGTTCCGGTCAAACGTGCTTTTTTCGATACTGTAATAAAGCCATAATAAATGAGGTTCGTTACATTTTTAAACTGTATATTCGCATATGAACACTCATGCGAAGGCATCTTCATGCACCACTGCAGAGTATGATGTTGTTGTTGTTTTTTTTTCCTCAAAGAAAGCGACTGAAATGCGCACTTTTTGAATCTGAAGATGGAATTTTATTTGCAAGTCCCCGCTCCAAGCATTATGAACGATCATTTTTCCTTTGTGCTGACCAAATTTCTCGGATATCCAAAGATTATATACGTGCACACAATTAATGCATGAACCTATTTGAAAATATTTTCTACAAATTTTTACATGTAGATAACGTCGTTCACAAGTCCTTATTGGCTATCTCAAATGTTCAATATCGATCTTAACAAATACTCTCTGAACCCAGTTTTGAAACGCCATTCGACACAGAGCTCGCCCGGTATATCATTACTTGGAGTGGCAAAAGAAAAATTCTTCAAAGTAAGGTCTTTCTCGACTTGAGTACAGTGAAGGTGAAGGATTCAACGAGACTGGGGACAAAATTGAAACAACTTTGCACAGAAATTAACTCACATATTTTTCCGCAGTATGGGATGTCACAATAGTCCACTTCTCCCTTGGCACTGGTAAAGCACCACGGCCTAGATTCCTTCTCAGGATTTGGGTTGCGACAGTAACTGTGCGATTCTAGTTTATTTCTAGCTTCGATGTCAGGTACCTTAAAAATCAAATGCCGAGGTTAAAATGAGATTCATTTCGACGATGAACGTTGAATCCCTTGGTGGAATTTCGATACATTTAATCTCATTGCCGTTTAAAATTGACTCAATCAAGTGTCAAACAACGAATTTACTTCCTAATAATCTTGATCTTATTAGTCAGTCATGAAAATAGAGGCTCCATTTTGTGTCCTCATTAAAATGGTGCAAGATTTTCAAAATCATGAAATCAAGAGGCGCGGTAGCGCCTCGCTGGCGAGTATGAGCAGACGAAAAAAATCGAGCGAGGCGCTGTGCCTATCTATACTTTGAATTGGGGTTTTTTAACCTCACACTTTTTTTCTACTTGGATTATTAACCTCTTAACGTTGCTCATAGAGCTCTGCAATGCTTTAGCAAAGCCTTTCAAAATCGATTCAGAGTTCTGTACAATTATTTTCTCAATTCGAGCATTGGGCGCGTTTTATTCAGCACCGCAAAATTCATGCCTTCGTTTCACATCTCAGTTCGATTTCACCAGCCCCGTGCTTCGACTCGAGAAATATCGAAACGTCTCAACACATGTGTTGGGTATATGTAAGATGGTCGAGGAAGAGAGAGATGCAAAGAGAGAGATAGCGAAGCGCCTGCGCAAGATCCTGTCCGGTTGCGGGTTGACTGCTGCAATGAGGCTGTCTGCTGCGGTCGCTTTATACCGGGCAACGCGGGCACCGATCATCTGAATTGTTATCGCGGGTGGATGAATTTTCGAATTTAGCTGCATTTCTCGATTTCATATTGCATCAGATTCGGATTCTCAAAACTAGCCATGACTAGAGGTGACGTAAAGATCAAAGCGCCATGCGAGAAGGACAAGGAGGAGAGATTCGTCTGCTTTGTTGTGTTTTGCGTGTTCGTCGCGGCTCCGCGATATTGCTCTTGCCTGTTGCTGCATGGCTCTCCAGATTGAACTGAACAAAATATACACTGATATTAGTGTATTTTTATGGGAAAAAGGACGGAGCCGTGTGTAAGAAATTCTCAAGTGCGGCGGGGACAAGTGCTTGGAAAATTTGTGATTACCCTTGGATTTTTATAACCAAGGAGTGAGATCCCCCCCCCCCCCCTCATTCACTTTTTTTTCAAAAGTAAAACTAGGCGAGTATGAGGTTTAGAAAATAACTATTCACCTCCAGTACATCAAAACTTCAAATTTTATACGACATGGTTTAAACTCTTGGAAGGAATGAGATCTATAAAAAACCATGTCGAGTATTTTTTGAGCCGATTTGTCACGATCAACATATCATCACTGATAGAGACTAGAGCCACTTTCCTCCAATCAAATCTTTCTTTCAATTCATCCTCATGGTGGTGGTTTGATAATTTCTTACTAGCTAATTGTCGCTGAAATGACCCGAAGTTTAGGTGAGTAGAAGAGGTACAGGGGAATATCGAAATAGAGAAAATATAACTGAGTTTAATTTGGTGTTCATGATGATTCACTAAAATCTCATATACTCAGTTATATTTTCTCTATTTCGATATTCCCCTGTACCTCTTCTACTCACCGGAACTTCGGGTCATTTCAGCGACAATTAGCTAGTAAGAAATTATCAAACCACCACCATGAGGATGAATTGAAAGAAAGATTTGATTGGAGGAAAGTGGCTCTAGTCTCTATCAGTGATGATATGTTGATCGTGACAAATCGGCTCAAAAAATACTCGACATGGTTTTTTATAGATCTCATTCCTTCCAAGAGTTTAAACCATGTCGTATAAAATTTGAAGTTTTGATGTACTGGAGGTGAATAGTTATTTTCTAAACCTCATACTCGCCTAGTTTTACTTTTGAAAAAAAGTGAATGAGGGGGGGGGGTATGTATTACAGTGATAAAAGGCTAAAACTCTTTGATGAATGTCAGATCTGAAGACGTACTTGATTCATCAATGAACGAGCAATTTGGGGGGAAGACCATGGAAGGCATTTCTTGCCTGATACAGCTATGCTTGCATTGCCAGAATACTGGTTCCCATTACCGTAAACGCATCCTGAAAATAAAATGGAAATTCTGAAATAAAGTTATCATTTGGTATGCAACTCCACTGGAGTTGTGGAAATGAAAATTAAACCATGCACATTATTGGTCTCGAAATAAGATTTGCAGAAATGCGTGATGAAAATGAGCAGATTTAGAATTTGTAGAGAGATCGAAATCACCGCTTGAAGAAAATTGTCTACATGAGTAAAGAACTCGGCTCATTAACTTGTTCAAAAGTTCAAATGCACGGGTTTTGAGCTTTTGAACCGCGATGGTGAATTAAAATCCAAATCATTCAAGCCCATTGTGACCTTGTAACTGAAATCGATTGCAAATTCACGTAATATGAAGATCACTGGATGTTTCTCATGATTTACCTATATCATCAAATGGGCGTTCACATATGAAGTAGTGACCCTTGTTAGAAGTTGCGCAATCTTCTACATCCCAAAAGTAGTAGTCAGTTGCACAAGACATTTCTGGTCGATTATGGCACGGGAACTTGCGACTCATTATCATGCAAAGTGGACGAGAGCCAACGGATGGTGTCGCTTTTTTATCTTCCGTCCATCCTGGCCACCATTTTTTAAACCTAATGAGGAATCACATATAATTATATTTTAGAGAGGAGCATGAAGTTTGGGAGTAATCTCCGTATATACGCACTTGAAGTCTGTGTTGTTCGAATTTTCCCAGATCCAAACGCTTGCATTCAACATCGTGAAGCCAACAGCTGAGGTCATGACAGAATGCACATGAGGTTGTGTCTGAACAAGTAGTTCCGAAAGAAAATCATTTTCTTTCTGATTGATTACATCAACGAGTCTTGATCCCCGGCTATTACAGTGATCGTGAGCCTCGATACGGTTGAATCCCTTACTAGACTCTGCAACGTGATAGCAGTTACCCTTGTATGGTGTTTCATCTTCTCGACAATGAGCGAAACGATTCGGTAAGCAGCGAACGCCTACAGCATCTTGAGCCTCGTTGCACTCTGGCCTATGCGTGAATCTATATATTCCAAGAAGAATTTTGTGAACAACTTCTGTTGATATCATTTTCATATTTTGTTTTTAGTCAAATTGATTGATTGATTAAAGTAAACTTTATCGGAGTGTGGAGGTATAACCTCACGAGACTCTTCAGGACTATCATAGTCAGATACATATAATGAGAAAGGATTATTGATACGGGGGAATAAAGAATAGTAGGTTGATATTAGCATGGTAAGTGACAGAAGTGGAATAGATAATTGTGGCATGCGCGTAGCATTATCATGACACCTCGCATGACACAATAGCAAAGAGATAGAAATGTAAAAAAGTAAAAATGACGCGAAATCCATATCAAGAGTGAGTTGACCAGCTCCAAGGAATTAGCTTTAATAGGTCTATCTAATTTTTGCTCATTCGCAAGATGCTCAAAGAGAATCGTTTTGAATTCAGAGAGTAAGTCAAGACTTAGAGTGACTTGTGGCAACAATGTCATTAGCTCTGATGTAGAGATAATGAATGATTGTCAGCATGTTTCATCCCGCAGAGTTTTGTACATTAGGTTGGGTACGGGCGGGTTGCGTCACTATACTTGAGCTCAAAGGGGGGAGTTCAAAGGAGAGGGTTCTCGTATATACTGAGAATTTAGGGTGTCAAGGCGAACTTAGTAGACAGCTAGCTAAGTGAAAGAATGTAACTGGAATTATGTGAACGCCATGGGATCTTGCCATAGATGGATCCAATGCAACTATTCACGAGGCGTTGAAGTTTGATATCAAGGAATTGTTGATGAATTATTGCGGCAGCGTAATCAAGATGTGGTAGTGCAAGACTCTGCACGAGCTTCAGCCGCAGCGAGCGAGACAGGGCACCTCGGTACCATTATAGTGCATAGCACAGTGTACTTGCTGTTGACATGGACGAACCAGTCCGACTCCGGAGATATCCCTAGGCTCTTGATGGAAGATGAGTACGGTTTCCGAGACACAACAATTTTGTAAAAACCACCGATTTTGATGAGCTTCATCTTGGGTTCACCTCCAAAAACGATGACGGTGGTTTTCTTCGAGTTCAACTTCAGACCAATTTCAGCGGACCATCGGACGACAGCACTTGCATTCCAAATAAGAAGGGCAAAACACGCAGGTAGTTCAGCCGGGCGACAGTTGAGATAAAAATTGGGTATCATCTGCTTAAGTTAGTCTCTCGACATCAAGACTCAAGTGGTCAGAAATAATTTCATTTATGTGAATAATGAAGAGCAAGAATCTAAGGCAACTACCTTGAGAAACACCCGCGGAGATTGATTTCCATTCTGAATGATGACCGTTGACCGTTTGCTCTGCTTGTGTCCTGCACCTGAGATAACTCGCGAAACACCTTATCACTCTATCAGTGTATCCAATTTTTTTTGAGTTTCGTGGAAAATTTGGCATGGCGTACCGTATCAAATGCCTTGGAAATGTCGAAAGGTATCAGTGCCGTAAGCATTCGCTTATCTATTGCCTGGCACGTTCCTTGAAGAAGTTGAAGTAGTACATTTTGAGTGGAGTGAGAAGGACGAAACCCCGATTGAGAATGATACAACAGTTTGTTGGTTGATAAATTGACCATAATTTGATCATGAACAAGTATTCCCAAAGGTTGAGAAGCTTCTGGGAGTTGACTCATTTGAGCGATGTGGCGCGTGTCAGACAGACAAGAGAGAAGCTGTTTTTGCTGATGGGATTATATTGATGCTTTCCTTCAGTTCGTGAGGAAGTAACCAACTGGTAGAGACTCATTAAATAGCTGGATGTAGTAGGGGACAAGTGTCGGCAGGGCATGCTTTAGCACGCCTCATGAGATCAAGTCAGAGCCTAAACTACGCGAAGAACTGGAAGCACCTCTGATCTGAATGAAAATGCAACGTAGTGGTTATTGAGAGCTTTAGCCGAGAAATGAGTGAGTGGTGAAGGAAGCCTTCGTGACAGTGTACCAAGCTTGCGAGATTCTCTTCATCAACATTTAGGGTCTGGCGCAGCGTTGAATGAAGTTGAGATGAACTGGTTCGCATTGGCATCAAGTTTGTTGATCTTTTTATATCAAACGGAACGGTATTGCTCATAATGAGCAGATTAGGAAGGTCGTTTCGCAGCTCGATACATGGGATTGCGTTGCCACATTAGACGTTTGATGTCAGCTGTCGCCCAGGGTATATGCTGAGAAGATGCCTGAGTGGATTTTTCTAGGCGACAGCTGATCAAATTGTTGGAATGACTCTTCGTATATGCTGCTGTAAACTTCTTCACATAAAAAATCACGTCACCCATCTTACTGGTTAGAAATCCCCTAATGAGAATGGCCCCAACTAAAAAGTCAGAATCTTATATCAAACTGTTCAATGAGTCCAACAAACTCGCTACGCTGTCAGGTATCTTTGATACGCAGAGCTGGATTCGAAACCTTAACAGATGGCAAAGTATAAGGCAACCTTATTTGAGCATTCCACGCCCTATCAGTGTAAAAATTCTAAAGTTCTATTCCTGAAGTGCCCCCGAAGGTACACGAATTATTCGTCTTTTTCCCATCTCGAACGAGATTGGCTCGTTTTAGGATGAGATCTCTATACTGAGTATCTTACCTACAAGACTGGAAATAAGTCTCGTTGCCGTGACAAACTACCGAATTAGTAGCTATCCATTTTGAACGTCTGTACATGTTTTGCCGACCTTGCCAAACTGCCTCTGCTCCTCTAAATTGAGATTAGATACTGTCATTAATCAATGATCGAATGATAGTTCAACGACTCCATTTCAAAGCTTACTAACCTTTCGAATCCTAGCTGTCTACAGACTATGTGACCCTCTTGTAGGTTCCAATTATTTCTAGAATCACATACAGTTCCCCATCCTGGTCTCATACCCTGTACTTCCACGTAACCCTCATTGAAGCTTGGCCCTCCTCGTAAACGCAGGAACTGAAAGGTTATACAAGTTTCATAATTTTTAAAACTACTTTGCTGCCTCTTTTCGTCCGTAAGATTTTATTTTGATGATAACTGGATTTGGAAAATCTCATTCAAGCTGTGATCTTGCATAGTTAGGTCCAAAACATGAGTGCAAAAACATCGAAGGTTACTAACGGTTTCCTTTTCTATATCAGAAATCGAAATTAAAACGAAAATTTGGACTAGGTTGTAAATCTATCTACTTCATCTGAACTCAGTTGATCAGATCAAGCTCAGTGATTTCTCTTGAATAATCTAGGACTTTCAATATCTTGTCTATTTGTACTGATTACTTACCTGTCCAGCGACGGGGGTTGATTGATCAGGCTTCCGAATGAAATGCGTTTGGGGTTCTCGGTAATGAACAGGAAAAGGTGGTTCATCTGAAAGTGACGCGAGTAATGAGTGAAGCTGTAATAGTGCCTAGGCATAGAATTGTTTATGATTGTCGCTAACGAAGCCACAGGACTTGGCATGTTAGATAGATTTCTTCTTCAAAATACTTTCATTATGAATAAATGATAATTTACCGTTGATCGTTTCTTGATTTCCACCTAGATAAAGATTGTTCTTACGATTGTTGATTTTCATCACAACCGATTCATCGTCACCAGAATTCTTGTCTTGAAAATTCGAAGTCTGTGGCGTATTGGCTCCACCAAAGTTCCCCTCTCCTGAACTACCGTTTCCTCCTTGCGTTTCAATCTCGGAGACTTTGTCTTTTTGAGATTGATTCTCGACCAGTTTTGGATTACGATTAGGTTGTATTGTAACTTCTCGAGGTTTTTCTCCTTCTTCCGATTCGATTGAGACCGTCGGTATATTTGGATCAATTGATTCCGAGCTCTTTAGTTGGTCAGGATAGACAAAATCTGGATTTATTGGAGGAGTAGCCGTAGCAGGGATTGCAGGTTTCTGTGTGGATGATACCACTTGATTCCTTGACTGAAGAGTTGACGGGGAGTTGGGCCCTCTGATACTTGAGTGACCTTGGATGACAACTACACTCTCAGAAGTATCGGGTTCGTTTAGATTTTGAATCGGTTTGCCTCTTGAAGTAACGTCCACATCTAACTGCTTTGAATCTGTGAATAAGATGAGAGTATATAGTAATGCGAGTATAGTATACCTAGTAATCTTACTGATAAAAAAAAACATATAGGATATTTCAGAAATACATATCGCATTTGTGTCATTCACAATGGAATTGGTTTGAAAGTGACTGCGTTGACTCCGTGCCAATTTTCAAAATTTTATTTTGTTTCTATATAAATACTGACAAAACTCACCACGACCCGAGGAGTTATCATGGCTTGTGACACTCGGTCTGTTCTCAAAACCTGGTCCCAAGCCTCTCCATGTTTCTGGCTTACTTCCTGGTGTACCAGGAGTATACAAATTATTTTGGTTCCTTCTAGATTCTGCTGCGCCTTGGTTGTTCTTTCCACCAATATTGCCTTTGTCCTCTTTCAATATGTTGATACCTTGTCTCGACTCAGCCCATGCAGATCCACCAATTGGTCTAACTGTTGGAACGTCATCGTCTCCCCCGGGATTAATAGCTTCTGTAGTTTCCAAAACATTATAGCTTTCGGTGACGTATGGATACCCATGACCATTGAAAGTGTACTTGGTTTCTGTAATAATGTATTGAAAATTGAAATCAATTTTTTGGAAATTGTTAATAATTTAATGTGCCTTTTGTTTGTTAGCGATAAGTTCAACACAATTGAATTCGCGTTTCACGATACAAAAGTGTGGGGATTAATATCTCAATTGTTGTTACTTGGTGTTGATTGACTTGATGGTTGGAGTTTTTCCTCAGACGGGAATCCACTTCGGGTAGGGAAGTTTTGATTGAGACTGGGTTGAAAAGTATCAGCTTTCGTATTATCTTGTATTTGTTTCTTGGGCTGCTGTAGGCGATTGTTTTGTGAGCTTTTTTGAGGATAGCCATCTTTGCCCAGTTTAGTTGGATACTGATCCAGGGATTTTCCAGTTTTAGGGCTGTCCAATGGCTTATTCTGTGACTGCAAAGGTTTGTTAGATAATCCATTGGTTCCACCATATCGGCTTGGTGGCGTGGATACACTTGAACTTTGCCAATTTTGGGGTTTACTCGTATAGAAAGGTGTTTCGTTGTTTGCTGCCACTAGAGAGTCTTCCAGAGCAGTCTCTGAAAATCAATGATTTCCACCTTTGAATGGTTCATATGTATGTATCTATAAGAGCCAATGAAGAGATCGTCAGCTTGATTGTGATTCCTAAAATACGGGGGAAAATCTACTTTCCTGAAAATACTTCTGCTCGAGAAAAAATTAGCTTTGACCTAATACAACTTTTGTGCGCATCCGTTTGAACAGAAATAGATACGAAATTTACACAAATGACTGCGGGTCTTTAGAGAAAATAAGTCGGAGCTTATCACCAGATGAGCATTTTAAATAAGTCACATCCAGATGAGAATCTTTCCGATACTCCGAAACTATGCATGATTTGTCAGGCTAGCCTTGATTAAATGTAATAAATTTTGACACATACCAGTGTGACCTCTGGCACACTCAGGAACGTTGGCCAACCAGTCGCAGACTTTCGAAGCAGGGTTGAACACAGTCCCGGGAGCACAGTCCATGACGTAAGTGGCCCCATTAGCACATTGCAAGTATTTGTTGCAATCATTCGGATGTCTCGTCAATCCGCTAAAACCTTTCGGGCACTCCACTTTTTTAGGAGCTTGTTTTGGTTGGGGTGGTGGGCTATCATCGATCGATTGTCGGACATCAATGAGATTTGAATAATCAAAACCCATCTTCCGTTCATGGTAATCTGGGTATTCACTGTTTCCCTGGGCTTCTTCGCTACTAGGCTTTGTTCCACCTTCAAGGGAATATATTTTCATCATTACTGACTATAAACAAATCTATGATTTAGGAAAATTTGTGAAAACTGGAGATGCAAAGATGTAGATCGTACCTCCACAGCCTGCAACGTTGTTTGGCCAATCGCACACACTTATGTCAGGATTGAAGACGGTTCCATGACCACAATCCATTATGAAGGTGTTGCCATTAGCGCATAATAAGTATTTTGAGCAATCATTTGGGTGCGGTATCATACCATACATGTAAGCTGGACACTTGGGCTCCTGTAAAAATCATTATACAATCAACCGATCTCTTAGCGTTTTTATTAGTAAAAAATCCCGTGCTCAGACTACTTGGAATTTTACCTTAGGTGAATCTTGCTTTCTTGTGTCACGATGATCCGCAGTCAAATATCCATTATCCAAGTTTTGTAGAGAAGACTCGTCTTGTGGTCGAAACTCCAGACACTTGACCTTGTTCGGAAAGTCACACTCGAGGTTTACGGAATCGAATAGGGTACCTGGAGCACATGGCATGACAAAAGCTCTGCCTTGGGAGCATTCCACATAAAATCTACAATCTGGTGGATAGGCAAACAGGCCAGTCGTGTGTTCGCCTGGACATCGAACTCCAGGGCTACTCGATCCATCTTGTGTCAAAACGTCCCACGGAGAGCTCAACGCTTCACCTGCGTTTGGTGATGCTGGCTTTGACCGGGTTGCTATCTCTTCTCGACGTGGTTTCTGTCAATTGACAAATGAAGAGACTTTTCTCATGAGAACATTAAAAATGGTGATTGGAGTGAATACCAAGGGTTCTGTACATTGTCTTTCCTGGGAGTGATTATATTACGAAGAAGATTGAAAAACTAGAATAATTGATAGACTTCTTAGTGGCTATGGAAAAAAGTTCTCGAGTTCCTGGCATATCAGAGTTTGTAAAAAATGATTTGATATCGTCTCTAAGTGATACATTCTCGTGACTTGGTTATTCTTTTGTCAATCAAGCGAACACGAGAGGTATCCATTCATGCAGTCTGAACACGATTTGGCACTGATCACAGTGATCTCAAACTCACAGAAGAGGTCTTGAACTTCGATAGACCATCAGTGAAATATTGTAAATTGCTTACCGTGCTCTCACTTGATATTCCTTCGTACCAATCACTTTCATCACCCTCGTCACTACTTACAGAAGCGTCAAAATTTTGCGAACTTGGCTCATACTTCCAACCATAACTATGAGGTTCAGCAGGGTATTCTTTTTCGGACTCTCGTATATTTTGGGATGCAATGTATGCGCTTTGTTGAGGCAAGTTGTGTACATTTGACGCGTAAGAAGTTCTCTGATTATTCTGAGAGATTGTTGGATTAATCTGCTCCCTCCATATTGGCTGGCCTCGCACTTCTCTCTTAACATTTTGCTTGCCAAAACCTTCCTACAATATTTTCAACATTTTCAAAAATGATACCTAATAATATGTATGAAGTCAGAATAGTTATATATTCATCTACTTTTGAACTGTGGGGTTGTATTTTTATATACAGTAGAAACTCTCTGACTCAAAACTTCCTAACTCGAAAAAGCCCCTAACTCGAAGAAATTGCCCGGGCTCATGAGAGAAACCCCTTAACTCGAAAAAATACATGGTAAACTGAAAACCCCCTAAGTCGAAAAAAAATGTCGCCGTCAAAAACTCCCTAAGTCGAAAATTTTATCGATTTTCGCCTATGATTCGAGCGAAAAACTCCCTAACTTGAAATTCTCTGTTTGGCAAGTCTCGAATTCATTAATATCAACGTGCCAGTGATCCATCGACGGCCACAATGGCACAATCGAAGCGACAACTTCGTATTCTAACTATAGCGGAGAAATTCAAAATTATCGAAGAACTCAGTTCATCGATATTCGAGAATTCTACTGAACCAGATATATATTGCATTAAAACTCGGCATTCCAAACATCATATTTGAAGGAGCTGGAGGAACCGAGAAAAAGATATTCTCAGCTTTGTCTGGGTAAAGAATGCTTTCGATTGTATGAAACTGCAATCTTCATAGCATCAAACAAGAATGAATGATTTTATGTGATTGACTGTGATTGAAGATATTTGAAATATTTTTTTAAGTCCATTTAATCTAATATGTCACGATTTGACGAGTTGGCTGGAGTAGATTGATTTTAGAATACACTCTATACCGAGGACACCATATATCGAGTGTCATTCCCAAAAACTCCATAACTCGAATTTTTCGCCGGGTCTCTTGAGATTCGAGTTAGAGAGTTTCTACTGTAGTTGTCAGTAACAGAACTGTGTTAACTATCATGAGTATGTAATTTTCAATTAATTTGATCATATGTATTTCATTTCATGGACTAACTGGTCAATAGAAATAGAGTTTTACTCAATAGAAGTTTATCGCCCCGTATTTGTTGTCCAGCAGACTCGTTTTTTTAAATTTCACGTGATATGCGATGACGCAGAAAAAGTGAAACGAAACTCCTTATCCCCCCTCTTTTGAGACAAACTGATCAAATACGTGAAAAATCTAGACCACGATGTGTTTGATCAGGCATCAAGGCCAAAATAATATGTTATATGCGAGTACCATCGGGTATCCACAGTGAGATAGCAGGAGTGAAAAAATTTTGATACGCTTGGAGAAATATCTACAACTCCACACATTTCATGTGATTTTCAATGAATTGAAACTTCTGTCCATCTCGTAGAATATATCGAAACTGCATACGAATAGATTTCTGTTGTATTCTCATTGAATATAACTTGTTGACGACATTTTTTTATTCGACTTTGAATAACTTAGTGTAGTTATAAGATATCGACTCTAGATGTTTTTTTATGTACAACATGTGGAGTTTTCTAGACATGGTTTGTGGACTTTTGACATGCATAGGAAGCTTTTTATAGGGGAGGATATCAACAAGTGTTGGCATTACTCCAAAATCAAAGAACGGGGTACTATGCAGATCAAGTATGAGCTCATATTCAATGCAATAATCTCTTGAGTATGAAATTTGTATGAAAAAACGATGTTATCGCTGCGACTTGTGCCCGTTTTGTCCTCTCATCTCTTAGCAAACGAAAAAAATCATGATCATGTAATATTAGATTTCTTTTATTCATTGTGCTCAAACCCGTCTTTTTTTACGGATTTTTCATTTTTGATCACAGTTTGTTTAAAAAATAGCTCACAAGATTCCTCGTGACGATTACGAACCTTACCTTAGGGCGGGATTGAAAAAAATCACTCGGGATCCATAATCTAACTCTCGCGGTCATTCGTCATGAACTTCCACTATGTGGAGAAGTCACAAGATCTACCTGAGTTTCAAAACAACCCAATTCTCCATCTAATGGATATATTTCCCACCTTCTGAAAACATGCTTATTACAACTTGAAATCCTTACCTCCGATGCAGTGCTGGGATCAGCATCCAATGATTCGGTTCCGCTGCAATCATTCAGAATGTAAAGCCCTACAAACACTAAATAGAGAAATTCACGTCCTCTCGGGACCATTATGACCTCTTTGAGCCCTGTGACTTTTTGAACGATGTATATAAATTTGCTTTGCAAATGCTTTAATTGCACTGCGTTTATCCAATCACTCCCTGATCAATTCGAGACAGCATCAGTCCATATGCTTCACTGACGACCGCTATTTTCTTCACCGAGGAAGTGCTTCACAAACTAACTCCACCACTTGCAATGTAAATACCTTGGATTTCACTTTGTAGGATTTTCATAAGATTATTTTTCAATTCAGTTCCGACACACTTGCCCAATTAAAGAAAGGAAGCAATACCGAAAGCTAACACGTCACTCAAGTTTCAATCCGACACCATTGGGATTTTGAGGCCTTGTCCTGAGATCCAACAGCAATTCCTAGCACTTACATATAATCTTGCGACGCGTGGAAATTCCCAATGCACAAATTTGAGTGGCTATAGAATCGATACTGAATCCAAACTAATCAAATTCAGGGAAACAGCAACGAGTATTACAAGTTGCAATGTGATAAAGCGATCACAATTTTTCAGCTAATAGCTGTGGTATTGGACGATCATAAAGCATTGGACGAGTGTAATCGTCAACTAAAATCTACTCGACTGTTGAGATGATCTAACTGAAACAAGACGAATCGTCTACAGAGATGGGGATGAGAGAAAAAAGGGAGGGGAAGGTTATCGCCGCATCTCGACAAAAAAAGTTCTTGCGGGTCAACGAAGTCTTGTTGTTCAATCGTGAATATATGACCTTAGAGATGCGTGACAGAGCCGCAATACCAGGGAGAATCTCCTACAGGGTACATACATCTCATCCACTGCAGCCGATTCACCATATATATATCGGTATGATTATCTGCAGCTGCATCTGTTGGTGCATCGTGACATATGTTTCATCCCGCTCTATCGAGATTCTTTTTTTATATGCGTCTTAGATTAATAAAGCGCCGCTGAGCGGGAATCTCGAGAATGATATAGTTTGCTCGGATTTTTTTCTTTATCAATTTTGTCCTTTTATCAAATGTATTTCCTGCTGTTCCGAGTAATGAGTCATGATGTTATTGGTCCATGGAAGTGCATGCGAGTTCAGCTCAATTGATTATTGGAAATCAAACCAAAGTGATCAGACTTACAATAACGGGCTACGATCCACAGATTAATAATCTTCAACAAAGATTTATTCAGTTTTGTATCAACTAGAATACAAAAGTTTCAGGAAATGCCCGTTCAATGATGGGCTTCCTGTCCATATGGACATGGCAAAAGACTATGTGGCATCGCCTGCGTATGATAGTATTATTGATAAGTCACATGTATCAGATGTGTATATTACACAGCCCCACAAAAAAAGTGGTCTGAACCAGGGCTCTCACTATGTTATCTTTATGTTTTTTGGGTCGCTGATTCCGATACCGGTGTCGGTTTTCACCGATCACATCGATTTTTCGAGACATTGAAGATCGAAACGAGGGGAAAAATGGAAAATCGCTAAAAAATTTTTTATATATGTTTTTCGGGCCCAAGAACATGAATCCGATGCTATTTTTCATCTCCGGTCACACAAAGCTGAGATATCGACTATAACCTGAGTTTCATGACGGAAAATTTGATTTTTGACATCAAATTCTGAAAAAACACAAAATTCTACGTCCAATTATGTGTTTTTAGGAATTTTTCAGAGATTTTCAAAAGGTCACACAGCGGAACAATTCAGCACTTTACGAGAATATGACCCACTGACCTGATGCATGACTCACCGACCTACCCGCCTGGTGAGCTGATGATGACCTACTCACCTACCAACCTCTTCATCTTCCACATATAGCACCATTCTGTCCGCTGGTGACGTATAGACCCACTGATCTACGTATACTTGTCATATCACTCGCCAATACGCCGACCTGCTGGTCGGCCTGCCGACTCATGTATCTGGCGCATGACCCACTAACTCGCCAACCTGGTGACCTGGGATGACCAACAGTCCCACCGACCTACTGACCTGTCATATAACACGCCGACCTGACGAATGACCTACTCATCTTTACATCAGGTCACATGGCCGTTAGATCATATGGCAGGTCAGCAAATCGGTGGGGTGTACGTCAGGTCAGTAGGTCGGGGAGCCACGAGGTCATATATTGGGTCAATGAGCTGGTGGGTCTGTGAGTCTGCCGAATTGTCACAAAATGTACAAGTTGATGTTATGTATTGAATGAATAAGTTGGAAGATGAGTAGGTCAATCGTCAGGTCGGCGTGTTATATGACTGGTCAGTAGGTCGGTGGGACTGTTGGTCATCCCAGGTCACCAGGTTGGCGAGTTAGTGGGTCATGCGCCAGATACAGGAGTCAGTAGGCCGACCAGCAGGTCGGTGCATTGGCGGGTGATATGACAAGTACGTAGGTCAGTGGGTCTATAGGTCACCGCCCGACGGGATGGTGCTATATGTGGCAGATAAAGAGGTTGGTAGGTGAGTAGGTCATACATCAGCTCACCAGGCCAGTAGGTTGGTGAGTCATGCATCAGGTCAGTGGGTCATATTCTCGTAAAGTGGTGAATTGTTCCGCTGTGTGACCTTCTGAAAGTCACTGGAAAATTCTTAAAAACACATATTTGGACGTAAAATTTTGTGTTCATTCAGAATTTGATGTCAAAAATCAAATTTTCCGTCATAAAACTCAAGTTATAGTCAATGTCTCAGCTTTGTGTGACCGTAGATGAAAAATAGCATCGGATTTGTGTTCTTGGATCCGAAAAACATATAAAAAAAAATTTTCAGCGATTTTCCATTTTTCTTCTCGTTTCGATCATCAATATCTCGAAAAATCGATGTGCTCGGTAAAAACCGACACCGGTATCGGAATCAGCGACCCAAAAAACATAAAGACAACATAGTGAGAGCCCTGGTCCAGACCACTTCTTTTTTTGTGGGGCTGTGTTATCAATGTATAAGGTAAGTGTACCCAACATGCCCTCTGTATCCAACTAGCCCCTATAATGCCGATTTCAGGAATGGGCTCTCGTTGACCTTGCCGCAAATTTTTCTTATTTTTGTCATGGTAGAATATGGTAAGATACGTTGTTTGGACCGACTCCGATTAATCTCTGCAATTCCCAAAATATTCTGAGTGATTTTCTCATTTTTCGTGTTTGCCCAGCACCTGCTATTGAGAAATCGCCGAGGCAAAGGGATTCCCTGTATTTTTGGTTCGACAAAACTCTGCTCGGAAGCCATTTTATTCGCAAAATATGGGGATGCTTTGTAAAAGATGAAGATGAACGCCGGAATGTACCCAACGTGCCTCTTTATGAATTTGTCAAAAGGGCATGCAATACAACTTTCTTCACCACTCAGAACTTGTTGATTACGTCAACATGAGCCGGAATTTGGGGTATGATTCCACTTCAAGCTGCTGAAGGCCGTAGCATAGAAAATATACTGGTCGAATTGTTAGCCCAAGATGAGATAGAACAGACCGTTACAGTTAGCCGCAGATCCTAACTTGTCAACTCAGTGTTGCTATTTATTGAACTTTGTAATATCAAACTTCAACGGACCTGCGCTCGGCACCTACTTGAGGTTCGCGTAGTTCTAATTATTCATGGGGAAATAAGTTTGTCAACACATTGGATTTTTTTCAAAACTTCTTCCAAAATTAAGTTTTTTCTGAAATTTGGTTCAAGGTTTCATCAGCTATATTACACTCATACCAATTTTTTTCAAGTGGGCGGCCCCGCGAGAGGGGTAGGCATGAAAAAACCGACCCCCCCCCAGCGTACCTAGGTTAATTAGGTAGGTATTTACCGACTTGAAGATTACCTCGGTAATTTTTGTATGGGTTTACCTCCGTAAATTTACGGTTTCGTAGGGAAGTAAAACTAGCAAAAAGTGTTACCTCTTTATGCAGGTATATCCGAACAATCTGTGCATGGTGTGGACTTGCTCAGATGAAATTTTTTGCCGTCGTACCCAGGGTAGGTGAAACGAGATGGATATTTTCATAACCTCTTTACCCAGCGCAATTCTACACCTCCTGGCGATGATTTTTGCCTACTCGGCCGAGCTACACAGAATGAAGTAGGTATCTTCAAAAAGTCACCGGCAGGCGATTTGTGTCTGCGTGAAATTCTATTTAGCTGGGGCCGAGTAGGCAAAAATCATCGCCAGTAGGTGTAGAATTGCGCTGGGTAAAGAGGGTATGAAATTATCCATCTCGTTTTACCTACCAAGGGTACGAAGGCAAAAATTTCATGTGAGCAAGCCCACACCATGCCCAGATTGTTTGGATATACCCACACAAGGGGGTAACCCTTTTTGCTGGTTCTACTTCCCTACAAAACCGCAAATTTACGGAGGTAAACCCATACAAAAATTACCGAGGTAATCTCGAGTGGTTAAATACCTATACCTAATTCACCTATAGGTACGCTAGGGGGGAGGGGGTGTCATGTTCTCATACGGGGGAGTTGCACCCCTAGACCTTGCTCTCCCCCCCCCCTTGCGCGCTCTGAATCCCCTCGGCATGATTATACCCGAGATTATACCTCAATAGTAAAGTCATGGTAAAGTCCTTAACTCTACGGCAACTTGGAACAGTTCCTGTGACATTTCTCATGACGATTAGCGTCGTGAGCATGGCGTATATGCCATTGTCTTGAGACCTGCCCATAAGTTTCGTATTAAGAAAATGGTCTTTTTTTATCATAAATTTTTCCCCGTTTCCACCTTCCAAGACAAGTGCTGAAAGCTCTAGCAAAAAGTATCTACCTTTTGCGACTTGAAAATCAGTCTCACGCTGAAATTCCTCTCTTCTTGTTGCTGCGGACATTCTATCTTACACGAAAAAAAAAAAATCGGAAAAATTGCTGGCTATGCTTAGGAACAAAACTCGTAAAGATTCACTCACTGATTCCGCAAGAGATCGTATCAGGTCCTAAATAGTTGACCTCAGGCCAATGTTTGACACGTTAGAATTAAGTTTCGCAAATAGCATGGAAAAAAGTGGTTCTATCTATTTGGAGACATTGCAGAGCTCTTACCCTGTAGAGAAATTGAAGAGGTTTACTGTCTAACTCCTGGTCAACACACAGTTTCCATGTCGTTGTTATGGTAGTAAAAAATTATTACAGCCTTTATACGAATAGTATATGATAACTGTAAGTTGGCTGTCTTTAAAACTGTAAACCCTAGTACTTTACTCGAGAGATTCAATGTACAGAACCAACCGAATAGTTCGTTTATAATCGACTCACAAAAAGATGAAGCCTGTATCTTAGAACTAGTTAGATGTCGGAAGTTTCCTCTTCTTCGGGCCACTTTATCGAAGGTATATGGGAATATGGGCCATTTCGGAGCATTTCAGCCAGAGCCGTCACCATGCAGGGGAGTCTGGAAAAAATCCCAAAAATTTTTTTTCTGTTATTACAGGATGTCTAGCGTAAGGGGTCAAAAAATTCAAGGATAATTCAGGGACATTTCAAGGTCACATCTCCAAAATTCAGGGACATTTTTCCAACATTCAAGACAAACTTGATCCTAATACGAAAATCGTATTTTGTCAATTCACCACTCTCTATAACTGTAAGACATTCGACACATGGTGAAAAATGAGGAGATTAACCTGGCGAAACGCATGCCCGCTCAAAGGGATAATAATTCAAAACCTCGGGGTCTACTTTGACTTTTATGCATACCATAACTGTTTCGACATAGTTCTGCGAAGCAGCAAAACGATTATCCTGGGGAAGCACGGGCCCGCTCAACGGGCAAATACATTTCGGGGCTGTGCCAACTTTGATGCATTACACAAAATTTTCGGCAAAATTCAAGGACAATTCAAGGATTTCAAGGACATATTTTAGAATTCAAGGACAATTCAAGGATTTCAAGGACCGCTAGACACCCTGAATAATTACAATGTTTAAATAGTACGAAAAATTTGTTTTGGAATTTTTTCGAAGCCCCTCATGAGCCTGAGGGACCATGAGAGATCCATTTATGGCCATTTTTAGCCTATTTTGGAAAATTCATAAGGTTTATTCGATTATGCAGCGCGGGCGCCAGGCCGGGCGTGACCATCGGACCTCTCTTGCTTTCTCGCGATGTTGGAAAAAGAGATCCGATGGCCACGCCAGGCGCGGTCGGCGTATTCGAATAAACCTATAACTCCGACTAGACTCACTGAGACTCACTATTTTGGACGTGCTCATTGGCGCTCTATATTGGCGCATTTTCTTTCTCGGGACTGGTGTACTTTCAAGAAAAAAACTGTCCAATTGAGCCTCGCAATTTCTAGGAGCTTTTTGCTGAGAGCTCATTTTAGCGATTTTTGGGCCTGCTTTAAAGCAATCTAGCTCGCACTAGTCCACTTTGAGGAAATGTGTTCGTCGAGGTTTCATGCGAGTCCACCAATTTTTTTGGGATTGGGATTTATAGGGTTCTTCGTTGGAGATCAAAGAATTTCTCTATGTTTACTCCCATGAGAACGCGTGTATACAAGGGCCCAATTCCTATGGTTTTTTTCCTCTGGAAAGTCATCGGCAATCCCCCTTTTTCTCAGTGGCTATCAATTTGTTATTGCTCGTTCAAGTATATTTTTGAGAATTATTTCAGCTCTCTGACGTTTTTCGTCTCTACTCGCTCGATCATGCTTCGAATGCAAATGGATGAAGATGAATCCTGAGTACAGCATTTTGAAGAAGAAATCAAGACGCGTCGAATGACCCAAGATACATAGAAGTTGGGTCGGAAAGAAAATTGCAATAATTTAATTATAAGCTCAAAAGTGGCCATAGTCACCGCCCGGTTTTACCTGGGATCTCTAGCCCGCGTTCCGTTATAGGGATTTTTAGTGACACCAATAAGAGCGTCAGTAAAGTACACTCGCCGGACAAAATACCTGTACAAGCCATTTAGTGATTTTCACTTTTTGGGTTGGTATCGCCATGCATTCGTTCCATTTTCCGCGTTCCTTTAGCACGGAATGAGATAGGCCGTGCCAACCCAAAAAGTAGAAATCACTAAATGGCTTGTACAGATATTTTGTCCGGCGAGTGTACAGTAAAGTAAGCAAAGTCAGGGTTACAGAAAACCTAGATTGTTAATTCGATTACGCCGGCCACGCCGGCGTGGCCCATCGGGCCTCTCTCTCTTTCTCGCGATGTTAGAAAGAGAGGTCCAATGGGCCACGCCGGCGTGGCCTGGCGTGGCCCATTGGACCTCTGCCGGGCGGCTCCTCTCAACCTAATAATTCATGTTTACTTTTTAAACCTAAGCGCTCAATTTCATAATTGCAAACATGTCACGAGTATAAATTCCAATATATATCAGGATTCGCAAGTCCATGTAGATGTTTGCGGTTCATATACACTTTTTGTTCCTTATAGATGTCAACTATCCGGATAGCCGAGTGGTTAGCAATTTCGCCTGCAGACCTGTGGGTCCGGGTTCAAATCCCGCTGAGAAGATTTTTTTTTATTTTCTAAAATCTTGCTCCTGGTTCTATCAGCGTTTTCATTAACTTACATTGTTTACTCAATTTAAAATACGCTGCTAAAAGAATTAAGCAGAATGCTTTCTCATTGCCATAGAAGAAGTCAACTAATCTCATATTATTCACTCGAAAATTCAAATACATTAATATGTTACATTAATCAATTCTCCTCATGAAATTTTTATTAAAATATTTATTCATCCAAAATATCAAAGCGTCTCCTAACCATGATCCAGAACATGAGATATTTTTTCGAATTTCTTTATACTGACTTTCTGTAATATCAATCGGTAAACATCCATGATCCTTCATTTATCTTTGATCTTCATCTTCAACATCAATCAAATCCACAATATCCTCCTCAATGTTTTGTTCTTTACTATCTTGCTCTAATTCATCATCCTGTATTTGACATTTTACTATGTTAACAGGTTTATGGTCTGATGAATATGACTCGTATACATTGAGAAGGGAATGAATCGGTTTGACGAAAATCAAGTAAAATTGAGTATTTTTCTACAAATTAGTTATTTGAAGAATAAATTATGGAGTGTAAATTTCAATTTGCAGTAGGTGGAACAGAGTGATAATAACGTAAAGGTCTTTATTGATTTTCATTAACGCGAGGAATTGATTGATTGATACAGAATTTTGGTAAACAGGTGATTATGTTAGGAAAGAAAGCAATTAACTGTCGGTGAACGTGAAAATTGGAATAAAAATGTATCATTTGGAACGCAAAATTTCGAGATCGATTTGACAAAATCTTTTGAGACTTTGTAGGTGTATTTTAAAGACTGTGACGATGATGCCAGTGAATTTTGAGCATGATCGCATGAATATTTTTTGACTGTTGAATTTTTTAATGAGATTTTCGAAATTTTTCGGAAAGAAGCAAATCTTATAAATGATTTGTACTTCATTTGACTATATGAAAAAAATGTCAAGGAAGTACTTTAAATATTTTTCGGCGTGCTGGATCGATTCGTTGATACAGAATTTTGGTAAACAGGTGATTATGTTAGGAAAGGAAGCAATTAACTGTCGGTGAACGTGAAGATTGGAATAAAAATGTATCATTTGGAACGCAAAAATTCGAGATCGATTTGACAAAATCTTTTGAGACTTTGTAGGTGTATTTTAAAGACCGTGGCGATGATGCCAGTGAATTTTGAGCATGATCGCATGAATATTTTTTGACTTGTGAATTTTTTAATGAGAAATTTGGAATTTTTCGGAAAGAAGCAAATTTTATAAATGATTTGTATTCCATTTTACTACATAAAAAAATGTAAAGGAAGTAATTTAGAAGTTTTTCGACGTGCTGAATCGATTGGCTGATACGGAATTTTGTTAAATTGTGATTAGAAAGGTTTTATAGCCCAACGAAAGAGAGGTGTGTAAAAGATATAATAAAATGAGCTTCAATCGAAATTCCGTATTAACCAATCGATTGAGCACGTCGAGAAACGCGTAAATCAACAGCCCCAGATTTTTTGAGCAGGAAGGAGAGAATATTTTTAGTTTTTAAGATGAAAAAAAATTATACATAAGTGAAAAAAAATTCATAAGTATAAAAGTAATCATCGGGGGGCACTCAAAATCTAGCATTCCCATCTAGAGACGCCTCCTACATGGCATAAAAATTTCAGGACGATCTATCAAACCAGTGAGGAGTTTTGCTCAGCGATAGAAAACAACATACATACATACACACACACAGACACGGACAGAGGGCTCGAAAGACGGGGTTGTAGTAATTTTGTGAGGGGTTATAACGAAAAACTGTGACCTACATTCGATAGATCTTGGCGAAAGGAAGAGGACTGTACCAATTTCATGTATTCAAGAGGTTCACTGGAGGAGAAAAAAATTTTTTTAGAAAAAATTTGACGAAAATTCTGCTGGCACCAAATTAATGCTTTCTCTTTTGAGAAAGCAAATACGCTGCTAAATGAGATTAGCAGAATGCTTTCTCTCAGCGAAATAGTTTAAGAGGTTCACTGAAACTAATGAGAAATTTGCGAAACTGATCAAATTCCAAAATGATGATTGGGATTCCTACAAAATAGTTATATTTTTTAATCTAATTTAACTGTATTCCATATCACACTCACAATCCAATGATTGGATCCAACCAATCGATGTAGAATGAGGGAAAAGTATCTCTCTAGTCCATTAAAAGGTGGATAGATTAGTTGTGGAGGGAGATATGAGGATAAAATGAATTTTAGCTGCAATTTTCTTCTAATATTTTGGGTTATTATTACGAGATTCACTTTTAGGGGAATTAAGATGACCTAAACTGGGGTTTTTCATGGAAGGTATGTAGTCTGGTTGAGGGAAAATTTTGATATAGTCGGTGAGAAGATCATAAAAATGGAGTTTTTAAAAAAAAATTTGGATTTTTCGGGAATAAATTGGATTTTGAATGTATTTAAAAGGATTTTGAACAATTCGGTATCAACTAATCGATTTAGAACGATGAAAAAGTATAAACTTAGTTGAGTAAAATTTGTATATATTAGTTTAGGGGCTGGGTAATAGCGGAAAATGAATTTCAGATGCGATTTCCTTCTAATATTTTGAGTTATTATAAGGAGATTGCCTTTTAGGGGAATTCAGATGACCTAAACTAGGGTTTTCCATGGAATATATGTAGTATGGTTGAGGGCAAATTTTAATATAGTTGGTGTAAGGATTATAAATACGCTGCTAAATGAGATTAGCAGAATGCTTTCTCTTAGCGAAATAGTTTAAGAGGTTCACTGAACCTAATGAGAAATTTGCAAAACTGATCAAATTCCAAAATGATGATTGGGATTCCTACGGAATAGTTTTATTTTTTAATCTAATTTAATTGCATTTCATATCATACTCACAATCCAATGATTGGATCCAACCAATCGATGTAGAATGAGGGAAAAGTATCTCTCTAGTCCATTAAAAGGTGGATAGATTAGTTGTAGAGGGAGATATGAGGATAAAATGAATTTTAGCTGCAATTTTCCTCTAATATTTTGGGTTATTATTACGAGATGCACTTTTAGGGGAATTAAGATGACCTAAACTGGGGTTTTTAATGGAAGATATGTAGTCTGGTTAAGGGAAAATTTTGATACAGTTGGTGAGAAGATCATAAAAATGGAAATTTTAAAAAAAATTTGGATTTTTCGGGAATAAATTGGATTTTGAATGTATTCAAAAGGATTTTAAAAAATTCGGTATCAACTAATCGATTTAGAACGATGAAAAAGTATAAACTTAGTTGAGTAAAATTTGTATATATTAGTTTAGGGGGTGGGTTATAGCGGAAAATGAATTTTAGATGCGATTTCCTTCTGATATTTTGAGTTATTATAAGAAGATTGCCTTTTAGGGGAATTCAGATGACCTAAACTAGGGTTTTCCATGGAATATATGTAGTATGGTTGAGGGCAAATTTTAATATAGTTGGTGTAAGGATTATAAAAATGGAGTATTCTGAAAAAATTTGGATTTTTCGGGAGTAAAACGGATTTTGAATGTATTAAAACGGATTTTGAGAAAATTCGGTATCAACCAATCGATTAAAAACGATGAAAAAGTATCAACTTAGTTGAGTAAAATTTGAATAAAGTAATTTAGAGGAGAGATATGAGGAAAGTATGAATATTGAAAAAAATATTTTTGTATATTTTGAGATATTTTTTTGAGGAAAATAGTTATCGGGATTTAGGCTACCTAAAGTGAGGTTTTTTTAGCAAAACGTGTAATTTGGTTAAAACAGAATTTCGATAGAATAGGTCTAAACATGCTCAAATTGCTGTTTTTGTTGGAAATTTTGGTTTTTTTATAAAAATTTACGTTGATGGAGTTTGAATGGAATTTCGGTATTAACCAAAAGATAGATTGAGCCAAAAAAACCATAGCCTAGGTAATCAAAATTGGGGTAAGGTGAAGTTAGAAAGAGATATTTTAGTATGAAAGTACACAATTTCAGCGATTTTACCTCAAAAAACGTTTAAATCAGATTCGATTTGGAGAGGAGACCAGACAAATCACTGGTCTCATCTCTGAGTGATTCTCTACAACTTGTAGAAAAGCAAAAATCGATAAAGTGGAGTGTAGAAGAGAAAGCGTGGCGCAAAAAAAAACAACACACATACACACACACACAGACACAGACAAAGGGCCGGAGAGATGAGTCACCGGGGGGTTTTTGAGGATTCTAAGGGGAAAAGTGTTACTTACAATCGTTAGATTTTGGCGAGAGGAATAAGATGGTTAAAGCACTTTTTTGATAAGATGAATTATGTTGGAGAAAATATTGGGTTGAATGGGAGTATTTTGAAAAAATTTGGATTTTTCGGGAATAAATGGGATTTTGAATGTATTAAAACGGATTTTGAGAAAATTCGGTATCAACCAATCGATTTAGAACGATGAAAAAGTATCAACTTAGTTGAGTAAAATTTGAATAAAGTAGTTTAGAGGAGAGATATGAGGAAAGTATGAATATTGAAAAAAATATTTTTGTATATTTTGAGTTATTTTTTTGAGGAAAATAGTTATGGGGATTTGGGTTACCTAAAGTGAGGTTTTTTTAACAAAACGTGTAATTTGGTTAAAACAGAATTTCGATAGAATAGGTCTAAACATGCTCAAATTGCTGTTTTTGTTGGAAATTTTGGTTTTTTTATAAAAATTTACGTTGATGGAGTTTGAATGGAATTTCGGTATTAACCAAAAGATAGATTGAGCCAAAAAAACCGTAACCTAGGTAATCAAAATTGGGGTAAGGTAAAGTTAGAAAGAGATATTTTAGTATGAAAGTACACAATTTCAGCGATTTTACCTAAAAAAACGTTTAAATTAAATTCGATTTGGAGAGGAGACCAGGCAAATCACTGGTCTCATCTCTGAGACATTCTCTACAACTTGTAGAAAAGCAAAAATCGATAGAGTGGAGTGTAGAAGAGAAAGCGTGGCGCAAAAAAAACAACACACATACACACACACACAGACACAGACAAAGGGCCGGAGAGATGAGTCACTGGGGGGTTTTCGAGGATCATAAGGGGAAAAGTGTTACTTACAATCGTTAGATTTTGGCGAGAGGAATAAGATGGTTAAAGCACTTTTTTGATAAGATGAATTATGTTGAAGAAAATATTGGGTTGAATGGAAAAATTGATCAAAAATTTGCTGTGTCGAAAACAAAGCTTTCTCTTTAGAGAAAGCAAAATGGAGTATTTTGAAAAAATTTGGATTTTTCGGGAATAAATGGGATTTTGAATGTATCAAAACGGATTTTGAGAAAAATCGGTATCAACCAATCGATTTAGAACGATGAAGAAGTATCAACTTAGTTGAGTAAAATTTGAATAAAGTAGTTCAGAGGAGAGATATGAGGAAGAGTATGAATATTGAAAAAAATATTTTTATATATTTTGAGTTATTTTTTTGAGGAAAATAGTTATGGGGATTTGGGCTACCTAGAGTGAGGTTTTTTTAGCAAAACGAGTAATTTGGTTAAAACAGAATTTCGATAGAATAGGTCTAAACATGCTCAAATTGCTGTTTTTGTTGGAAATTTTGGTTTTTTTTATAAAAATTTACGTTGATGGAGTTTGAATGGAATTTCGGTATTAACCAAAAGATAGATTGAGCCAAAAAAACCATAGCCTAGGTAATCAAAATTGGGGTAAGGTGAAGTTAGAAAGAGATATTTTAGTATGAAAGTACACAATTTCAGCGATTTTACCTCAAAAAACGTTTAAATTAAATTCGATTTGGAGAGGAGACCAGGCAAATCACTGGTCTCATCTCTGAGACATTCTCTACAACTTGTAGAAAAGCAAAAATCGATAAAGTGGAGTGTAGAAGAGAAAGCGTGGCGCAAAAAAACAACACATACACACACACAAACAGACACAGACAAAGGGCCGGAGAGATGAGCCACTGGGGGGTTTTTGAGGATTATAAGGGGAAAAGTGTTACTTACAATCGTTAGATTTTGGCGAGAGGAATAAGATGGTTGAAGCACTTTTGTGATAAGATGAATTATGTTGGAGAAAATATTGGGTTGAATGGGAGTATTTTGAAAAAATTTGGATTTTTCGGGAATAAATGGGATTTTGAATGTATTAAAACGGATTTTGAGAAAATTCGGTATCAACCAATCGATTTAGAACGATGAAAAAGTATTAACTTAGTTGAGTAAAATTTGAATAAAGTAGTTTAGAGGAGAAATATGAGGAAAGTATGAATATTGAAAAAAATATTTTTGTATATTTTGAGTTATTTTTTTGAGGAAAATAGTTATGGGGATTTGGGCTACCCAAAGTGAGGTTTTTTTAGCAAAACGAGTAATTTGGTTAAAACAGAATTTCGATAGAATAGGTCTAAACATGCTCAAATTGCTGTTTTTGTTGGAAATTTTAGTTTTTTTATAAAAATTTACGTTGATGGAGTTTGAATGGAATTTCGGTATTAACCAGAAGATAGATTGAGCCAAAAAACCCATAGCCTAGGTAATCAAAATTGGGGTAAGGTGAAGTTAGAAAGAGATATTTTCGTATGAAAGTACACAATTTCAGCGATTTTACCTCAAAAAACGTTTGAATTCAATTCGATTTGGAGAGGAGACCAGACAAATAACTGGTCTCATCTCTGAGTGATTCTCTACAACTTATAGAAAAGCAAAAACCGATAAAGTGGAGTGTAGAAGAGAAAGCGTGGCGCAAAAAAAACAACACACATACACACACACACACACACAGACACAGACAAAGGGCCGGAGAGATGAGTCACTGGGGGGTTTTTGAGGATTCTAAGGGGAAAAGTGTTACTTACAATCGTTAGATTTTGGCGAGAGGAATAAGATGGTTAAAGCACTTTTTTGATAAGATGAATTATGTTGAATAAAATATTGGGTTGAATGGAAAAATTGATCAAAAATTCGCTGTGTCGAAAACAAAGCTTTCTCTTTAGAGAAAGCAAAAATAGATTTTCCAATCAATTTTAAAATTTTCGAGCCCCCTCGACCCTGGTTTTATCGGCGTTTTTACTGACTTACATTATTTACTCAATTTTGAAACCATGGATTTTCCAATCAATTTTGAAAATTTCGCAGCCCCCTCAACGCTGGTTTTATCGGCGTTTTTTACTAGCTTACATTATACACTCAATTTTAAGAACATGGATTTTCCAATCAGTTTTAAAATTCTCGCAACTCCCTCACCTTTGGTTTTATCGGCGTTTTTTACTAACTCATTATTTACTCAATTTTAAAACCATGGATTTTCCTATCAATTTTGAAAATCTCGCAGCCCTCTCACCCCTGGTTTTATCTGCATCTCTACTCATTCAAATTATTTACTCAATTTTGAAAGCATGGATTCTCCAATCAATTTTGAAAATCTCGCAGCCCCCTCAACCCTGGTCTTATCGGCATTTTTACTTTCAAATCATGTACATCAATTTTGAAAACATAAGTATGCTCGATTCTGAACTAAGAAACTTTGTTGCCATCAGTAAACATCCAGACCATAACAGACGGATTCTTGTACAACGCAGCCGGGGTCTGATTAGGGTGTGTCTACAAATAAAGCGTACGCACTGCTCACGGCTCACAGCGCATACCCACGGCTCACGTGTGCCATGCGCTACTCATCGGATTTTAGCCTGCGAGTGATATGGATTTCCTTTGTTACTGGCTGGATCCAATACAGAACTTGAGGTTAGCGATCGAGAATGGATGACGATCTTCCGGGAAATCCATGTCTTCCGCCGGCTAAAATCCGATGAGCAGCGCATGGCGCACGTGAGCCGTGGGTATGCGCTATGGCTATGAGCCGTGAGCAGTGCGTACGCTTCATTTGTGGACACACCCTTATGGAATCTTGCGCGCGCGCGCTGCGTTGCGTAGTATATCTTTCCTCTATTCTGATTGGTTGGAGCCGGGAGAAAGAGCCCAATCAAAACAGAGGAAAGATATCCTAACGCTATCCTACGCTGCGCGCCATAATCAGACCCCTGGAACGCGGAATAATCGGACATCGGACCTTCCCTGCCTCTATGGCCGGCCATCTTCATTTTTTGTAAATTTCACCGGCTATTTCGGACCTGTGGTATAATTCTGTGGATAATTTAAATGTTATGTTGTTCTTTGAACAGGCCTCCGCCGGGAACGGCCAGTGGATGCAAAACATAGATCAACGTGCGACAACGTCGCATAAGTTGACCAAGAGCAAGCTGGGGGACTGGGGGTTGCATATTGTACCTAATAAATGGCAGCCTATGGTCTATCAGGTGTGTAGTTGTTCCTTTGAAAGACGTGTATTTAGTCTAGTACCACTAAGTTATTTTGAGAATTCATCATTCCATTTCAAGGATTCTCACTACCCTGTGCCAAAAATTGTCTGATGACGCGAGTCCAGTGTAAGGCAGTACAAATTCATTCCACTTCAAGGATTCTCACAGACTTGTCCCAGAAGTGGTCTCATGATCCGAGTCCAGTGTAAGGCAGTAAATGCTGTGATACCTTTTATCCGCTGTCCATCACCTTCAAGAGTTCTTCTGATAGTAAAAAGGTACGATAGAATTCACTTGAAGAACTATCACCCGGACAACTGAATAATGACTCCAAAGGTGAATTCATTGTGCTCTCAGCACTGACACAGTGGGATAGTTTGTGCAGTTTTGTCAGTTTTTGAAACTTCAAAATGACCAGTCTGGCTTTTAGTCTAGCCTTCTCTAATGAGCGTCCTTCTGAAACTGTTCAGAAACAATATATTGATTTGATGCAAGCAATTCGTACTGGTAATGAAGGCTTGGTTCAGAATTTGGTAAACAATGGTGTCCCTGTAAATCAGCTGATTGATTTTCCCCATCTAACACCTTTACATTTAGCTGTCCAATCAAGGTCCAAAGGGATTATTAAAATCCTCTTGTCCAAGGGTGCTGATGTTAATGTCAAAAGTTGGAGTGGGGATACCCCGCTCACACTGGCAGCTAAAACAGGGAATGGTTCACTAATTGATATCCTCTTATCTCATAATGTTTGCAACTGTGAAGATGCACACCATTTCAGTCATCTACACATAGCGTCAATGAGAAATAGAGTTGATGTTGTTAAGAAACTTCTATTAATTGATCAAGGAGAGCATTTGAACAGCAAAGTGCTACCAAGTTCAATAATCTGGCAAGGGTACACTCCTCTCCATCTAGCTGTACACTTTGACTGTATTGAAACAATCGAACACTTGTTAAGGTGTGGTGCCAGTATATTGGCTGTGAACTCAGGAGGATTGACACCTTTGCATCTGGCTGACTTTCAACGGAATGCAAGAGTTATCAATATACTTCTTTCAGCACATAAAAATGAATTCCAAAACCCTGGCTCTCCATTGGGTTTGACCCATTTCCACATTGCTTGCACAATAAATAACAAATCTTTCGTAGAACATTTCCTCAAATTAGGGGTGAGTGTCGATCTTGTGGTCAATTTATTTCAAACCCGTTGGGGTGGTTGGACACCAATAAATTTTGCCGTATACTATGAATGCCCTTCAGTGATTGAAGTTCTGTTGAAACATGGAGCAAACTTGAGAGTTGAGAATCTTTCTAGATTACTGAAATATGAGTTCATGATGACAAATACGATTGTCTATACTCCATTCACCAGTAGAGTAAATGAGAGATTTGAAGACATGTTTGACTTTTCATTTTACACACAAAATAGACTATTCCATGAAGCTTGTGTTGAGAATGATGCGAACACTATTGGGAAATTATTAACTAACCCAGTGGTTAAAGCTTCCTGTGGACTGATAAAACCAAATTGGATTGGACGTAGTCCCCTTCATTTGGCAGTCAAATATAATTCTGGGGAAGTATTGAAATGTCTCCTTGATCTTGGGATAGACATTATTGTCAGAGATACTGAGGGCAAAACGCCGTTGCACTTGGCATTCTACATTAAATCTAATGAGTTATTGCAAATGATGCTGGAGAGGTTAGATGATACAAAAAATGTGAATGATAACAATGGGTTATCGCTATTCCATATTGCATGCACAACAGGTAAACTAAAACTTGTGCAGAGCTTTTTACATTCTGGCGTGGATGTCAATGCAAAAGTTTGGAACCGATCAGAACTTTGGGCTGGCTTTACTCCATTACACTTTGCTTGTAAATATTTCCAGACAGAAGTTGTTAAAATACTGCTAGACCATAGAGCCAATCTTTCTATTGAGAATGGGATGCATTTGAATCCATTTGACTTTACTGTTGAGAAGATGATCACTGGTTCTTCATTTTGCCATAAAAAATGTTACGCTATTCTGGAAACAATACTCGAAAATTCACCTCTTGAAAACAAAGAGTTCAATTTTCGAGGTATATCTATCTTACTTGGATTAAATCTCAAATATGATGAACGTGAATATTCTGTGAAAGAGCTGAATAAAATTATACAAATTCATCGCGATAAACTCAACAGTAGAATTGTGTTGCCAAGAAAACATATGTACAGTGAATCTACACCTTTACACATTGCTTCGTTTTTTCGTAACGTGGGTCTCGCGAAGTTGATGATAGACTGGGGGGCTGATCCTCTCATAGTTAATGGGGAGGGTAAAACACCGCTAGAATATCTTTGCGGCTACCAGCATTACTGTGGTAAGTTATTATCCAAGTGGGCCACGACTTTCTTTACTCTTGAAACAGTCAATCAACCTTCTAGGCCAAGTCATTTCCATATGGCATGTGCGATTGGTCGTTCCAACCTCGTTAGGTGTGTTTTAGAAGTTTATTCTTGTGAGAAGGTGAAGAAAATATTTGTTAACTGTTTAGACGATTATGGTCTGACACCACTACATGCGGTATTGGAGCGTAAAAATACAAAACCCAAGTCAAGGCAACAGATCACGCGTTTGCTATTGGAAAACGGCGCCGATGCAAATGCACGAGATTTTGAAATGAACACGCCCTTGCATTTCGCGTATCGCTATGGAGATGTCGATGTCGTCAAGCAGCTCATCAATCATGGGGCAGATGTTAACGTTCGCAATCTTTACGGTGATATACCTTTGGTTAAATTTTGTAAGAATAATAGCGCGGAACAGATATCTCTACTTCTAGAGAATGGTGCTGATATTAATTTGATGGACAGAACTGGTAATACGTGTTTGTCAGCAATGGCTGGATATACCCCACGATACGTCGATATTCAAAATCGAAATAAAACTCCATACTGCATTATTGCCATGTTAAAGCATGTGAAAAAGTTACAGATAGTTGGATGGTACATAAGTGAACAAAATATCCGTGCCTATGCAAAATCAGTAGATATGATCAAACAACTATACAACGAAGCTGCTTTTATTACTGAATGTGAACGAGAAATTGAATCCATGACGACCGTGCAAATTGATCATTACACAACTTTACGTGATATTGTGATGAAAAATGTAAGCGGGATGGCATCTCATTGTCAAAATATTGATTTACAAAGAATGGTGGAATCGGATGATTTTCATAAAAAATTCCCTCTTTACGGTAACATTGTGAAATTACAACTGATTCGTGGCACGGCCAGACGATCACTATTGTTGAAGTCTCGTGAATCTTTGATCACTTTGATCGGACTACATCTACCACACTCGTGCGTGGAGATTATTCTCCAGTATCTCAGTGATACTGACCTAAAGAACATCATTTCACAAGGAGAGGCCAGGGAGTGCGGGTCACGGATTTGTATGGATCTCTGGGGATGGTCTCCATGTAGCACCAAAAAATGATACCCAATGCCGCAGAGTCTAACGCTCAAGAGTTTTAGAACTACAGCCTAGATCCTATGTTTTACAGTATATCGATATATCATACATTAATATCTGTATATTGATATATACAGATCTGTATATATCATGCCTTTAACATGGGTCCATATGGGCAATGCTAGGCTCTAGTTCGAAAACGCTTGAGGGTTAGACTCTCATCTTTTGGTGCTAAAAGGAGCTATTCCCGAGTTTCGTCCAAATCCGTGATCCGCACTCACTGGCCTCTCCTTGTTAGCACTGTAAAATATTGTTGAGAATATAAGTGTAACTTCAATTGACTTCAATAATGATTCTATCGCACTCTACAAGATGTGATGTTTCTGTGGCCAACTTTACGAGCGCACGAAGATATTCGAATCCGGGGATTCGGTAGTGTGACTTTAATTGAATTAAAGGAATAATTCACCGCCTCTCACTCTATAAAGAATAGTGAAAAATTCAAGCAAACAATAAAAAATGAGCTGTTTGTGCATGTAAATTTGATCTGATTAACTCATATTTGTCTTGTGCCATATATTACCTATATTTTATTATTTCTAAAATGTTGTTATCAAGATTACTTATACTCTTCGATTGTAGTTATCATGTTAGTAAGTATTCTGTCTAAATGTACATCTAAAATCATGATGTAATTTGGGTCGTAAGGACTTGTTGTATTTCTTTAATAAGATAAGATGAAATGAAGTCTGGCTCTTAGGCACTCGTTATGTAACTCGTCGGACATGAATTCTGCATAAATGTTGGAAAGGATTTTTGTATTTCGGCCTCTGTTGAAAATTCTAGAACTAGAACCCAATCTATAGGAAAATGCGAGGAGTTTCCAGATCATTTGCACCCCCTGAAATGGTCTGAACTGGTTTTGGAGAAAATTAGTTTGAATAATTTTTTAAGATTTGTGCTGAATTTATGTCTGGCTAGTGTAACACATGATCGAAGAATTCATGATATCAGTTTACTATCAATATTTTGGTAATATTCTATTAGTGCATAAACTTTCAATGTAAGTCTCCGATCTGTCAAGAATGCATTCGTGAATTCTGTGCCTCATTAATATAATATTTATAATGGATTTTCGATCAGTTACTCCATAGTTTCAAAATTTTGTACCGACGTTCAATCAAAAATATATCTTTCTCAACCTATTGCTTGATTTTTTTCCTCGAACTATTATCCAGCCATGAATGTATCTAAATACTCATTCTAAAGAAATAGAATTTTCTAATAAGCTAACAGTTTACAGAGCATGGGACCACTGAATTAGTTCAGCCCTATTGAAAAATCACGATGACGGCTCAAAAATTGCAAATGTCTGAGGTATCCAAGACGAAAATCGTAAAACCATGCTTATATACCGACCCATTTTTCAATAAATTTTTTAGTCGGGGGTGACCGTACTTTAATTTTTCTGCAAACTACAATTGACTCGACATGATGAAGTTGCCCCCGTCATCGAAAATCTTTTAGAAACTTTTTGAATGGCAAATACTCGCTAGGCTTCGAGATATTTGGAGTTTCGCGGGACTCTTGTTCCATGCTCTCAATGAGTATGATATTTGGAGAATATGGATGCGCTAAATGATTTTCATTAATCGACTCTTCATGTCACTATTGATCATTCTTAGCATTTGCTTGCGTAGAAAATATTGTAATCTGTAGGTACATCTCACTAATTGATTTTTCTCAAATGGTTCAATTCAAAAGAGGAACCCGGCTGATATTTCGATACTTAGATTCATAATCATGCTCATTGTCTAATATACAAGATCCAATTCAAAATTGCCCGCGGTATGGAGCTTGAGCGAGAGATGCCAATAGACAAATCAAAATGTCTCATCTCGCGACCTTCACTTGGGGAATGTAAAAAAACGTAAAGCTTAATCAGATTGATTTCAATCAAGAATAGAATTACTGAATATCAAGTGAGCTTCTCGTTGACCATTGAAAATAAACAAATATTTTGCGACAATACAAGCTCGGCGATTCTCAGTGCATGGAATGGTTATGCTCCAGCCATAAGTGATCTTATTCGGCCTTATCAAAAACTATCGAATCGAAGTCATTGCTCAAAAAGCGGTAGGTATGATTATGGTACGTGAGATGGTTGGCTCACCTCATTTTCAGAGGTCAAAAATATCAGAAAATGATTACCGAGGTGATATTTTTTCAAATTTATTGAGCAAAACGTCAACCACTGCAAAATCACCCAAAAATTGTAGGCAAAGATTATAATTATTTGATTAATGAGTCAATTTCGTCGGTTTTGCTTATGTAGCATGAATTTGTAAATTCGAAGAGTCTGCGACTTTCAGAAAAACATCCAGACCGTAGCTCCAAAATTCAATTGGTCCTAGTTGAGTAGTATCATGCTTCAAATCGTTGTTGATAAATGTTTTCTATCATAGAGTTAGTAGTTAGTATACATATATTCATCGCACTCGCTTTCGCTAGCGAGGATTGTTTATTACGTTTACGCTTACATTTACCAAAATTATGGGCTGATATTTGTCGGAAATGATCGAAGGCAAAGTCAGAATGTGTCTTTGAGAGAGCATCTGAGATGATGACTTCATTGATCGATGCCCATGAGAAAGTTTTTGAGTACTCATACCTAAAAAATGTATTTGAACATTGAATATCTATTTTCATAACTGATCCGCACGTGTCAAGAAACTTTGAAATAGCTACAAAAATCTGAGATTGATACTGTCTCATCGTCAAAATCCGAGTGGGATTTTCAAAAACTGTTTTTCCACGTATTTAAGGAACTTTAGTCCCATTACGAATGTGAGATAAAATTCTGAAACTTTAAAAAAATCATGTTTGGGGTATAAAAGACTAAAGTAAAATGCAGAAAGATCTTCAAGAGTGAGAATTGAATCACAATTTATTCAATATACAGCAAAATACGCCAGCCAACACATATAGATCAATATAAAATGATGAAAATTCACCAAAAAGGACGTCACAATTAGAGATTTCGGTAGAATAGTCCCAGTTAAATTTTTATACACTTCTCTGCACACTAAACGCACTCTACAATGCGACAATAAAATCAAATTATAGAAATAGTGTTGTAGTGAATTCGGCAATTCAAGGCCAATTATCACGTGACGAAGACATGGCTAGTGCCTTGAGTTCATCGCAAATTTGCTTTCAACTTGTCGTTGCTCTGGTGTGTATGTGAGCCTGTTATTTACATAAATTGAATTGATATTTGCTACTCAATTTTCCAAAGTTATAGCTTTGATCTCGTCGAGATAATATGTCATAGAATTATTCCTGTGACGCCCGGCAAGTTCCTTCATCTTCGAAATATAGAGCTCAAAGCGCAGTATCCTTCTCTCGATGCTGGACGACTCTTGCTTCATTCTCTGATCAAATTCGCTTTTGACTTCAGTGATTTCCTTGCTTCGTTTCATGTTTTCATCTTTGAAGAGTTTCGACAAATTTTCTAATGTTTCATTCTTGATAACCTGGATATCCTGCTCAATTTTGTCAAATTTTTTCTTCCACTCGACCCTCACTTTTTCCGCCTCTTTTGGACGTCGCTCGTTCTCGTTGCGATGATTCTTCTCCAACGCCTCGATATTCCTTTGGATATTCTCAATCTCGTACTTCCTCTCGGACTTGTAGATGCGATCGCGATCGGAAATCGTATAGAGGACGAAAATACACAGCAGGATGTTGAAAATGCCCAGGAGTATGCTGACGACGATCAGAAGTCCGCAAAATTTCACGTTGAGCAAGGCCTCGGTCATTTCTATCAAAAGATCCTGACTGATTACGTCCGACGCTATGTATCTCGGATTGCTCATGATATTTCTCACAGTAGTCCGAGAGTAGTCGAATTTATCACTGATGCTCTTATTTCTTACAATATTTTATCGACACTGATTCTACACTCATTGGTTTACGTCTTACGAAGAATATCTACTTTCGCCAATGTTGAGGATTTCTTATGACAGATTTGAATGTGGTACTTGAATTGGCAATAATGCGGTGCGAGGGCTAGAGGTGTAAGCATAGGTATCGTTCGAGCGAGACTGATTTGGGCTACTCGAGACATTTGTGTATATATACTTGCGGGTCGACGGACGGTTCGTTTTGCACGAAAATATGAGCGAAGCTCCCGCCCTTCCACTTTCGTTATATGTACATATAGCTATTGTTGTGTGTTATGCGATGAGCAAGACAAGTTATTTAGTTATCTTATCGACCCAAAACTTGACTCACTCAAGATAGCCGATTACAAACTCAATTTCACACAGTATCCTCCAATCAGAATTCCTAGGTATGGAAGCCTTTGACGCAATGCAGATTTTTCCAGCTAGAGTAAGTGTGCCCAATTTTCCCCTATTCCCTAATACTCCCCTAATCAAGCACTCGGATGTATACGCGATCACAGACCTTGCCGCGAAATTTCATTATGTCGGTTACGTGAGAATGTGCAGAAATAAGCGTTTTGGACCGATCCTAAGTGACCCGCGCATTTCTCAGAATAAAAAAGGAGTTTTTGACGCTTTCAATTTCTTCTTTATTAGTCACTAAGAGTCATGGCAAACAAAATTGATGTGATAAATTTCGATTAAACGCACCTTAACTCATTTTCTTTGTCTTTGTGCAGAACTACAAATTTCGATCTCTAGCCGATTCTATGCTCATATTACTAAATGAAAGTGCAGTGTACCTAAAATGCCTTCATAATCTTTTTTAAACTCGTTCTTCATTCCATCAGAGTCAATATTTTCAACTTCAATTGTTTGAAATAAGCACTCATGAAAAATTTATCCGCAAGGGCAAACAACAGCTTGGACCTTCTCTTGTCCGACCGATCGTTTGATCGGAGCTGTATTGCTTACTGCGTCCGATGGTTGAGCTTCCACTGTTCCTGACCGTGCATTTGTCGATGATCCTTGTGCTTGATCAGCTGTTGCTATTGCGTTTGCCTGGTCAGTACCACGTCTCACCTGTTACAAATCATCAGTTCATATGAATTACAACAGTCTCAGATTGATACTCTCTCGTCGTCAAAACTTGAGTGGGATTTTCAAGAACTCTTTTTCCACGTATTTGAGGAATTTCAGCCACATCACGAATGTGATATAAAATTCTGAAACTTTTTAAAAATCACGTTTGGCATATAGAAGACTAAAAAGCGAAAAGATCTCCAAAATTGAGAATTGAACCACAATGCATTAAGAAAATTCACCAAAGGACGTCACATTCAGAGATTTCGGTAAAATAGTCCCAAATGAATAATGAAAACGTTCTTCACAGGTTTGACAATGTGATTGTATGAGGAAAATAGTCTCGTGAACCGTGGTGACTTCGGCCTTTTTGGAGTTTCTAATCAAACTCTCATTGAGAAAAACGAGTATTCTCTCCTCGGAATAAATTTTCTGATCACGAATATAAAGTCCAGAGACAGGACATAAAAGTC
The DNA here is from genome assembly GCA_029851415.1 of Eretmocerus hayati. NCBI lineage: Eukaryota > Metazoa > Arthropoda > Insecta > Hymenoptera > Aphelinidae > Eretmocerus > Eretmocerus hayati. The sequence goes on from CM056742.1 coordinate 5,905,200, forward strand.
TTATAAAATCATGCCGATGATATAATTGAGACTTCCCGCCCAAGTCTGAACAACGAAACTCAGCTGACCACTTTGGGGTGGCCAAAGCCACCCCTTGCGAGTGACCCAAGTCACCTCGAATGACCCAGCGTATCAAGAACCACGAGAAATGACAAATTGACATTCAAGTTTTTGTTAGATATGACACCTGGAGTGCTCAAAGTCACCCCGGATGATCCGACAAGTGACAAGTTGTCGTTCAAATGGTCGTTCGAAGTGGCGGATGGGGTGGCCACAGTCACCCCGGGGAAGCCAAGAAAATACAAGTTTCCGTTCAAACGGTCGTTCTAAACAACAGTCGCACCTAGATTCAATCAGCGATAGCGCAAAATTAGAGGACGTACCTATACTAAGAAAAAATTACTGATAGAAGTGAATTCAGTGATTTGTCCAGATGGATTTTCGCGACATGAATATTTTATTTGAAAATTATCATTTCACTCCAACGAAAAAGGGACGATGAAGCCCACCTTACCACAAATAAGCCTGCATGGCTTATTCTGAAAGTAGAGTTTCTTAGCTTCAAAATGAGCTTTTGAACGTTCCTCTAGGTGGTATAGCGTTGGAGCTACGACTTTAACAATCTTTTTCCGGAAAAGTGGCCACAGTCATCCCGGTTTAAGGTGCTGTGATGAATTTGGCGATTCAAGGCCAATTGTCACGTGACAAAGATATTCCTAATACCCACGCTCTAATAGCTGTGCGATTCGTCGTGAAATTGGCTTCCAACTCGTTCGTTGATCTGGTGTACTTTATACTTTAATATGCATTTTGGGGTGGGCCGAAAAATCACTTTTTCCGAGAATCGATACGGGCTAGTGCGCAAAAGTTCGCCTTGGCCATAGTTCCTACCATGGTATTTTTTCCCCATTTCTGGAACAACATTTTGGCTTCCTGTTTCTTGTTCGCTTAGGGACCCCATGATTGACGACTTCAATCAATTGAGTCTTAGCGATCGTACGCGGTGGAGGGGCGGCGGAGGGGGGGAGGTTGTCCTTGACTACAGTATCTGCTGCACGTAATGATGAGTGTGTGACACAGAGTGGTGCCAAATTCTAATACGAGACACCCATAGAGCTTATACGCATAGTTTCTTATGTATACTGTGCAATTCCTCTCTGCGCGATTCTTTTTTATCGGTCTCTCAAATTCTATCTCTAATACACTACGCCGAGCTCCACCACGCCGTTTGGATCAGTGAATGAAAGCGTTTTCTTGCTTCCAACGGAGAAAATACTGTATGCACCTCGTTCGGAAAAGCGTCTTTTCCGCATAGTCCAGTCCGCCACGGCCGATTTGTTGGTCTGAAATGTAAAAGTGACCAAAAAAATATGGTATGTAAAACAGGCCTCAAATCGAACAATTCCAAATTTGTAGACACGTAATCCCTATAGTTTCCGAGGAAATAATTTATTTATTTATGATTTTGCAAACCAGGCATGTCCGTCGTGTAAAAGTGGGGAGTTAACGGAATATGAAATATGAGGATAAGTAGAATGCAGAGTTAAAAACGTAGACAAATCGGTGCGTAACTCTATGATGTAGACAGGGGTCAAAGGTCGATTTTTCACGCGTCAGAGAGCAAAAAAAACAGTATTTCGCTTGTAATTCGGAATCTATGCAATTTAGCGGAATTTTGCAAATACACTTTTTGGTAGATGTTACAGAGATCTTCAAATTTGATCCTCATGAATATTTCTCAGAAACTCACCGTTTCTGAGATATGATCCATATTAGTTTTATGAATTGATTATTCTCGATTGTAACTCGTGATGTATGCAGTTTAGCGGAATTTTGCAGAGACACTTTTTGGTAGATCTTACAGAGATCTACAAATTTGATCCTCATGAATATTTCTCAGAAACCCGCCGTTTCTGAGATATGATCCATATTAGTTTTAGGAATTGATTATTCTCGATTGTAACTCGTGATGTATGCAGTTTAGCGGAATTTTGCAGAGATACTTTTTGGTAGATCTTACAGAGATCTACAAATTTGACCCTCATGAATATTTCTCAGAAACTCGCCGTTTCTGAGATATGATCCATATTAGTTTTAGGAATTGATTATTCTCGATTGTAACTCGTGATGTATGCAGTTTAGCGGAATTTTGCAGAGACACTTTTTGGTAGATCTTACAGAGATCTACAAATTTGACCCTCATGAATATTTCTCAGAAACTCGCCGTTTCTGAGATATGATCCATATTAGTTTTAGGAATTGATTATTCTCGATTGTAACTCGTGATGTATGCAGTTTAGCGGAATTTTGCAGAGACCCTTTTTGGTAGATCTTACAGAGATCTACAAATTTGACCCTCATGAATAATTCTCCGAAACTCGCCGTTTCTGAGATATGATCCATATTAGTTTTAGGAATTGATTATTCTCGATTGTAACTCGTGATGTATGCAGTTTAGCAGAATTTTGCAAGAGTACTTTTTGGAAGATATTTTAAAGGAGTACAAAATTGATTATCTTCATTATTGCTCAGAAACTAACCGTTTCTGAGATATGAGCAAATTTACTTGGAGGAATTGATTATTTTCGATTCTAACTCGTGATGTATGGAGTTTAGTGAAATTTTGCAAGAGTCTTTTGTGATAGATATCTTGAAGTAGTACAGAATTGATTCTTTTCATTATTGCTCAGAAACTCACCGTTTCTGAGATATGAGCAATATTAATCCCAGGTATTGATAATTTTCACTTTTCACTCGTGACACACGGAGTTGAGCGAGATTCTGCAAGAATAATTTTTGATAGATCTCCCAGAGATCTACAAAGTTAGTTATTTCGATTATTGCTCAGAAACCCACTGCTTTTGAGATATGAAAGATATTCGTCCCGGGAATGAATATTTTCAATCTAAAACTCGGGATATATGCAGTTTCGAGGATTTTTACAGGAATACTTTCTCGAGGATCCGTCTGAGATCAATATGATCGATAATATCGGCCATTGCTCAGAACCACGCTATTTCATAGATATTATAGAATTTTTATGCAACCGGAGCACGTTCAACATAGGGATCATTGTGTTTCACACGTACATTGCCACTTTTGTCAAATTAACCTGGTCACCACGACTGAGAGTTTGTGTATTCACACTGCTAATGAAGAAAGCGATGAACCATGTCCCTTCGATGAAGTTGGGTATTTTTATCGTCACCTCACCAGGGTCATTGCTTACATCTCAGGAACAATAGGTTCCTCACGAAGGATTCCCAACCAGTAGTCAGGGTGATCAGAATTGACCCGTGAAGGATTCTTGGACAAAATTCCGGTGACTGATAGGTACATGCCGAGGTAGGAACTAACAATTATATTCCCCGTGACTAAGATCATTCATATCTTGGAAACAATAGGTTTCTTAGTTATAGTCAATGTAATTCGTAAATCTCTACGAGGTCCTGGAAACAATGTTCCCGCAGAACTGCTAAAATACGCTGACATCTGAGATCAGAAGAAAAAACATGGCATAAAAATTCGTTAATATCTCAGAAACGGTAATTTTCTGATCAATAATGAAAATAATCGATTTTGTACTACTTCAAGATATCTATCAAAAAGTACTCCTGCAAAATTTCACTAAACTGCATACATCACGAGTTACAATCGAAAATAATCAATTCCTTCAAGTAAAATTGCTCATATCTCAGAAACGGTTAGTTTCTGAGCAATAATGAAAATAATCAATTTTGTACTACTTTAAGATATCTCTCAAAAAGTACTCTCGCAAAATTCCGCTAAATTGCATACATCACGAGTTAGAATCGAAAATAATCAATTCCTCAAGGTAATATTGCTCATATCTCAGAAACGGTGAGTTTCCGAGCAATAATGAAGATAATCAATTTTGTACTCCTTTAACATATCTTCCAAAAAGTACTCTTGCAAAATCCTGCTAAACTGCATACATCACGAGTTACAATCGAGAATAATCAATTCCTAAAACTAATATGGATCATATCTCAGAAACGGCGAGTTTCTGAGAAATATTCATGAGGGTCAAATTTGTAGATCTCTGTAAGATCTACCAAAAAAGGTCTCTGCAAAATTCCGCTAAACTGCATACATCACGAGTTACAATCGAGAATAATCAATTCCTAAAACTAATATGGATCATATCTCAGAAACGGTGAGTTTCTGAGAAATATTCATGAGGATCAAATTTGAAGATCTCTGTAAGATCTACCAAAAAGTGTATTTGCAAAATTCCGCTAAATTGCATAGATTCCGAATTACAAGCGAAATACTGTTTTTTTTGCTCTCTGACGCGTGAAAAATCGACCTTTGACCCCTGTCTACATCATAGAGTTACGCACCGATTTGTCTACGTTTTTAACTCTGCATTCTACTCATCCTCATATTTCATATTCCGTTAACTCCCCACTTTTACACGACGGACATGCCTGGTTTGCAAAATCATAAATAAATAAATTATTTCCTCGGAAACTATAGGGATTACGTGTCTACATATTTGGAATTGTTCGATTTGAGGCCTGTTTTACATACCATATTTTTTTGGTCACTTTTACATTTCAGACCAACAAATCGGCCGTGGCGGACTGGACTAATAATATACTATTTTAAAGATTCTTTTTAACCTTTACTTTTTTTTATATGCGTCTTAGATTAATAAAGCGCCGCTGAGCGAGAATCTCGAGAATGATACAGTTTGCTCGAATTTTTTTCTTTATCAATTTTGTCCTTTTATCAAATGTATTTCCTGCTGTTCCGAGTAATGAGTCATGATGTTGTTGGTCCATGGAAGTGCATGCGAGTTCAGCTCAATTGATTATTGGAAATCAAACCAAAGTGATCAGACTTACAGTAAAGGGCTACGGTCCACAGATTACTAATCCTCAACAAAGATTCATTCAGTTTTGTATCAACTAATAGAATACAAAAGTTTCAGGAAATGCCCGTTCAATGATGGGTCTCCTGTCCATATAGACATGGTAAAAGACTATGTAGCACTCGATGTAGCATCATCTGCGTGCGATAGTATTATTGATAAGTCACATGTATCAGATGTGTATATTATTAATGTATAAGGTAAGTGTACCCAACATGCCCTCTGTATTCAACTTGCCCCTATAATGCCGATTTCAGGAATGGGCTCTCGTTGACCTTGCCGCAAATTTTTCTTATTTTGTCATGGTAGAATATGGTAAGATAAGTTGTTTGGACCGACTCCGATTAATCTCTGCAATTCACAAAATATTCTGAGTGATTTTCTCATTTTTCGTGTTTGCCCGGCACCTGCTATTGAGAAATCGCCGAGGCAAAGGGGTTCCCTGTACTCTTGGTTCGACCATTTTATTCGCAAAATATGGGGATGCTTTGTAAAAGATGAAGATAAACACCGGAATGTACCCAGCGTGCCTCCGTATGAATATATCAAAAGGGCATGCAGTACAACTTTTCTCACTACTCATCAGAACTTGTTGATTACGTCAACATGAGCCGGAATTTTGGGTATGACTCCACTTCAAGCTGCTGAAGGCCATATCATAGAAAATATACTGGTCGAATTGTTAGCCCAAGATGGGATAGAACAGACCGTTACAGTTAGCCGCAGATCCTATAACTTGTCAACTCAGTGTTGCTATTTATTGAACTTTGTAATATCAAACTTCAACGGACCTGCGCTCGGCACCTACTTGAGGTTCGCGTAGGATCTAATTATTCATGGGGAAATAACTTTGTCAACACATTGGATTTCTATCAAAAATTCTTCCAAAATTAAGTTCTTCCTGAAATTTGGTTCAAGGTTTTATCAGATATAATAATGCATTCGTACCAATTTTTTTCAAGTAGGGGGTCCCGCCGGAGGAGTAGGCATGAAAAAACCGACCCCCCTGGGCGTACCTAGGTGAGTTAGGTAGGTATTCGCCGACTTGAGATTACCTCGGTAACTTTTGTATGGGTTTACCTCCGTAAATTTGCGGTTACGTAGGGAACTAGCAAGAAGTGTTACCACCTTATGCAGGTATTATCCGAACAATCTGGGCATGGTATGAAATTTTTGCCTTCGTACCCTGGGTAGGTAGAACGAGATGGGTAATTTCATACCCTCTTTACCCAGCGTAATTCTACACCTCCTGGCGATGATTTTTGCCTACTCAGCCCAGCTACATAGAATGAAGTAGGTATCTTCAAAAAGTCACCGGCAGGCGATTTGTGTGTGCGTGAAATTCTATTTAGCTGGGGCCGAGTAGGCAAAAATCATCGCCAGTAGGTGTAGAATTGCGCTGGGTAAAGAGGGTATGAAATTATCCATCTCGTTTTACCTACCAAGGGTACGAAGGCAAAAATTTCATGTGAGCAAGCCCACACCATGCCCAGATGATTGTTTGGATATACCCACATAAGGGGGTAACACTTTTTGCTGGTTCTACTTCCCTACAAAACCGCAAATTTACGGAGGTAAACCCATCCACAAATTACCGAGGTGATCTCGAGTCGGTAAATACCTATACCTAATTCACCTAGGTACGCTAGGGGGGGGGGGTGTCATGTTCTCATAAGTTTTGTATGATGCCAATATGCGAATTAGGTGTCATTATTTTGAGAAAATGGCCTTTTTTGATCATAAATTTTTCTCCGTTTCCACCTTCCAAGACAAACGCTGATAGCTCTAGCAAAAAGTCTCTACCTTTTGCGACTTGAAAATCAGTCTTATGCTGAAAAACGAAGAAAAAAATCGGAAAAATTGCTGGCTGTGCTTAGGAACAAAACTCGGAAAGACTAACTCACTGATTCCGCAAGAGATCGTAGCAGGTCCTAAATTGTTTGCTCAGGCCAATGTTTGACTCGTTAGAATTGAGTTTCGCAAATAACATGGAAAAAAGTGGTTCTATCTTATATTTGGAGACATTGCAGAGCTCTCACCCTGTAGAGAAATTGAAGAGGTTTACAGTCTAACTCCTGATGGTCAACACACAGTTTTTATGTCGTTGTTATGGTAGTGAGAATTTATTACAGCCACTATACGAATAGTATATGATAACTGTAAGTTGGCTGTCTTTAAAACTGTAAACCGTAGTACTTTACTCAAAAGATTCAATGTACAGAACTGTAACGAGGTGATATGTTGATAAAGTAGATAACTGACAAATATGGTATAAGACCCCCGCCCGATTCAAATCACCGTATATAAATGGTCACTATAGCTGGCAGCGTATAATTAGTTAAGAATAAATGAATACAAGCCACCCCTTTTTGAAACCTATGAAGATTCGCCTCCAAAACATCGATCGACGCTCTCGCTAGCCAAGCAGCCACAAGTGCGAGAGAGACAGCAACAAGGCCCACCGAAAGGGCCCGACGCCCACGCCATCGCCGCAGCAACGAGCCAAGCGGCCCGCCATCAGAGCTACACTGGCCTTCGGCTAGATCGGGTCCATGAAGTTAGCGGACAAGGTAAGAATCCCGTTAAACTCGATATTGCAATCGTTTGTTATAGCAAAACTAAGTATTTTATCATCAGTGACATTGGTTTGTTAAGTTCTTGGTTTTTGAGTTAATCGCGAAAAAAGTTTGGCTACAGCGGACAAGCTCGAATCTTCATTTCCTTACCAACTAATGCCTTTAAAAATATTCTGTAAAGAGGGATCGAAGCAAAATCGTTTGTTAAAGCAGCGGTCATGACCAGAGCCGAAAAATTTTCAATCCTCGTGAAGAGCTTTGCGATTCTCTAAAAATTGTTCAAATTCGCCGCGCAAGCAGTGGTGGGAGAAGGTATACTTGTCCAATACTCGTGTCAGGGCCGTGCCGCGTGATTGACACCCCGCACCCGGACCCCGCACCGCATCCCTCAGCGACCCTGGTCCTTATTCTTGTCGGGTTGCCGCATGCATGGCGCGCATTAAACTTGAAGAAAATTAATTGATTGAAATAATTTATTAAAAAATCGCTCCGAACGTGATGGATGCGATCAAGTGGTAAAAAAGAGGAAAGTTCATCATATCAAGGATTTTTTTAAATCAATAAACATACATGGCTGATCTTGATATATGACCTCGTAATCGTCGTCACTACAAATATTCACAGAGAGACTCTGGAATCCTTCGTTATTTCGTTCACGAGTTGTGGAAAGGAAAGTCAGGCCATTTGACACTTGTTTTTGGGCCTAACTACCCTCATTTTTAACCTTCTCTGAGTTGAAATGAAGAACGATCTCCACTTGATTTCTTGAGGAATTCGCGTTCCAAAGTTAATACCTCCATTTTCGGTTTTTTTTCTCGTGATTATCTCAGATTTTAAGCGTTCTATCGAAAAAAAAAAAAAAAAAAATGAAGAGGGATGAAAATTCTTATCGTTAATAAATGATCTTTCCGCTAGGTGGAAGCAGGAGATTTGGTGGCTTCCGAGACAAAGCCGAAAAATTGCCTCATACGTGCGTATTTTAAATCAGGAGATTTATTATTGTCTGTGGCAAAAACGGTTTTTTGTTACTATCAGTAGTAAGTCTCATGAGGAATGAATTTACTAGCATACTCAGACACCCAACACAGGTCTTTTGCATGATTTTGGGATCTAACTACTTGGGTCGGATTTGGGCTCATTTGCAACAATCAGGTACTTTTTTGACACCGATCTTACATAATTCGAAATCTCCGTGCAGTACTGTTGCTTGACTTTTATCATATTTATCATGCATAGTTCATGAGTGGAATTCCATGGGAGTGGAGAAAGAATCGTGGAAAAGGTCATCCAGAAAATTTCAAGCACACTGCACTTTCTTAGCGATATGCTCGTGAAATTGCTTAGAGATCGAATTTCGGAATTTCGCTAAGAGCATTTCGAAGTTTAGACGAAGATCAACAAAATGAGTTGAGGTGCGTTGCAAATGGTTGTGCTAATTTTATTTAGTATGGCTTTGAGTGACTAACAGAAAAATTCAGAAGTGTGAAAACCACTATGTATTTGCTGGAGAAAACGCCGGAATCATTCTAGACCTCCAGTCCGAAGCGCTCATTCCCTCATATTGTAATATAACACAACTAGAAAAATTGCGCAGCAAGATCTGCGAATGCGTGCCTAAGAGATCTTGAGTGCATGGGGCCAAATTAGGCATACTTACCTCATTCGTATATGAAATGACTGATTTTGATCTAAAATGACTATAAAGTTGATCTCAAGATGGTTAGTTGTATTAGATTCGATTCCACATGTTTTAAAACTTTCAAAAAATTTATTGTACGTGCATTGAAACAACAAGCAGAATATTCCAGACGCGTAATGCAAGTAGTTAGCGAGGGGTATGCCACCGCGTCGCTCGGTGTCGCTCGGTTGCCAGTCACCGCTGTTCGCTGCTGTACGTTGCTGTTCACGGCTGTACGGCCTATTATCCAAAGGGAGGTGAACGGCGGCCCGCAGGGTAAACTGGCGGCGAGTGACGAGCGAACAGCAGCGAACAGCAGTGTACAGCAGTGCACAGCAGTGCACAGCAGTGCACAGCGCTGTTCGCCGAGTCGGCTCGCCGCGGCGGCACTCTATAGTTTGTGCTGTTTTGTTCACTCGATGAAATGATTATTTAATAATTCTTTCAGATGGATATTTTCATTTGGGAATCAATAAGAGTCCGTAAATAACAAAGTCGGTCCTTCAATTTACCCGTAAACTAAACGGATAATTTCCAAATCCCAAGCCCCTCATGGGGGGCCGACGAGCATGAGGAACATTTGAACATCGAAGTTGAAAGTGTAGATTGGTGCACGGGCAGCGTGTCCGCCTCTCACGCGCTAGTCTCGGGTTCAAATCCCGCTTCAAATTTTTTTTTTTCTCTAATGCTATAGCGTTTCTTAAGCTAGTTATTCTTATGATTGGTTTTTAAATATATTTTTTTTTTCTAATAGCGTATATTAGAACTCATTTAAGAGAAACTTTCTTCAGATAACCTTTCTTTATTAGCAAAATCGGATTGGAAAAAACGTACTCCAAGCGTTTACCTTTAGGAATACTGCCGTCGTGTTCAGGAGGTCAAAGTACGTACAGTACCGTTCAAAAGTTCTCGATGGGTCATCCCTGGAGTACCCTGACTTGCAACAGTGATAGGTCGAATGCTATGCGTTGTACGAAAACTTTCAAAAAAGCATCTTGAAGAGCAGAAAAAAGACGAACTTTTATTGGGTTTGGATGATTTTTATCGGATATTTTTGAAGATCCTACACGCTGGTGAAAAAATAGAAAATCTAAAAATTTTTTACTTCCATTGAGACGCCTGCAGTTTTAATGCGAATGAAGATACGGCAATTCTGAAAAAAGCATCTTGTAAAGTGAAAAAAATGCTATGTGTAGCGATTGTATGATTATTTTTTACGTCCCGTGTATGAAGACTTACGAGCTGTCCAAATCCCCAAAATCATGGTTTTCCACCGTTTTCTGTACCGTTTCCGGCGATGAACAGTGTTTTTGGGTATTTAGACAGCTCGTACGTTCTCACACGCGGCACGTAAAAAATAATAAAAAGATGGCTACACATAACATTTTCTCCGCTCTACAAGATGCTTTTTTCAGAATTGCCGTATCTTCATTCGCATCAAAACTGCAGGTGTCTCAATGAAAGTAAAAAATTTTTAAATTTTCTACTTTTTCATCAGCGTGTAGGACCTTCAAAAATATTCGATAAGAATTATCCAAACCCAGTAAAGGTGAGTATTTTTTCTGCTCTTTGGAATGTTTTTTTTGAAAATTTTCGTACAATGTATAAAATTCGAATTATCGCTGTTGCAAGTCAGGATACTCGAGGGATCACTCATCGAGAACTTTTGAACGGTACTATAGATAACAATAGTACCGTCCCTGGCCGACTAAAAGGATGCGTCACCGCAGCAAACAATTTACAAAATTAGCAAATAACGAATGAAACGCTATCATTTGAAAATTCTTTTTCCTGCGATTAAGAAAAACCTCACGTGCATGCGCTGAATTGCGCTCAATTTCGGCTTCTATATTGAAGAAAATACTCAAAAACAGCTGGTTGACTCTTATACACTTTAAATACAAAATTTTGCTAATCAGTGATATTCATAAAGAGAAATTCACAAGCTTGTGCAGATATGAAAAAAGGGGGGCATACTCAGATCTCCTCATCAAGGATGTCTTGCCCTGTCTTTGTAATTCAGAACAAAACAATGAAGAAAAAGTGAGTGAAGTTGTTGCGAGGTACATACTCCATATAGAAGGCCTCTTTTTGTCATTGTTCTGGCTTATCAAAATCCCAGACAGTTTATTAATTTTTGATCAAAATTATAATCATCTTTGACTGAAAAGTAAAAGAAAAAAGGTTTGAATTGCAAAGTCAGAGCAACTCTTCCTAGATAAGGATATCTGAATGCGCCCCATGGAATTCGTATACGCTATTAGAAAAAAAAAAAATATATTAAAAAACCAATCATAAGAATAACTAGCTTTAGAAACGCTATAACATTAGAGAAAAAAAAAAAAAAATTTGAAGCGGGATTTGAACCCGAAACTAGCGCGTGAGAGGCGGACACGCTGCCCGTGCACTAATCTATACTTTCACAGTATATGTTCAAATGTTCCTCAGGGTCGTCGGCCCCCCATGAGGGGCTTGGGATTTGGAAATTATCCGTTTAGTTTACGGGTAAATTAAAGGACCGACTTTGTTATTTACGGACTCTTATTGATTCCCAAATGAAAATATCCATCTGAAAAAATTATTAAATAATCATTTCATCGAGTGAACAAAACAGCACAAACTATAGAGTGCCGCCGCGGCGAGCCGACTCGGCGAACAGCGCTGTGCACTGCTGTGCACTGCTGTGCACTGCTGTACACTGCTGTTCGCTGCTGTTCGCTCGTCACTCGCCGCCAGTTTACCCTGCGGGCCGCCGTTCACCTCCCTTTGGATAATAGGCCGTACAGCCGTGAACAGCAACGTACAGCAGCGAACAGCGGTGACTGGCAACCGAGCGACACCGAGCGACGTCGTGGCATACCCCTCGGTAGTTAGTATAAGTGTTGCCGTGTTAACAGAGGTTGGCATTGGATACAAAAGGGAAACTGCACAAGGATGCAGAAAAAGAGAGAAGTATCAGTACTGTTTTTCGCAACTACAAAGTCAAAAGTATTGAGAGTATCAGGCTGTGTGATGATGATATTCGCAAACGTTTTTGAAAGTTTTGAGGGTCACAAGAATGATTATCAGAAAATGACTTGAAAAGCCTGGTCTTTGCCACTATACTCAAGCGGAGCGTCGCAATGAACATAGATTTATTCAATCAAAGAAACAGTTCTATTAGCATACGTAATATTGATATATATTTTGGTATTTTTACGTAATTTCGTAGTATTACGATTGGAATTCACTCAAATATCTTCAAGTATGATTCAATGGAGCCGGAACTGAAATCGCGACGGGTCAACTTCGGAGAAATAATGAAGAATATATATTTCTAATCATTCATTTAGCCTAATTGTGACAATACCAGCTTTTGCGACGAACGGCATTTCGGTTATCAATTTTTCTTCATGCCGTGAAAATCACGGCACAGAAAATCAATTATATTTCCAGTGTGCCTTGTTATACGGAAATTTGAAGGAAACATTTTGGAGATCACAAAAAATCAATCGATTGATGTATTACAAGAATTTTTACGCATTTTTTACATGTTAAATATTCAAAAAATTTATTCGCCAATCATAATCAACTTCGGCTTTGATGGGAGTCACTCAATCATAAAAATGCTCATCAGATATTGTAGCTCATCAAAAGAACTATAAGATTGATCCGTAGTAGAATTTTATTACGTCTCTTCCCGTCACGAGCCCTGGAAGGGAAACTTATCATTACGTGCATGGATCCTCATGAAGATCCGAAGCTTGCACCGGTTTATGCAATCAGATTATGTCTCGGATGTGACCTGGAGAAGTAACCCCGAAGCGAACCTTGTTTTCCGAGAAAAAGTTGAGAGAAGCATGTAGGTTGCATCTATGACAAAATTTTGTTTTATTTAGATTATAAAAGATTAATCTGATAGCATATCCTGGAAAAACGGAAAATTTTACTCAGAAATCGAGAGGCTCAATAAGTTTTAGAACTAAATTTGGGATTGCAATGGACCCTGAAGAAGTTTGTGCGAGCTGCGGGTCCTCATAAGGCTCCATGTACAGTAGGCCCCGCTTAATGTGATCGCATCGGGCCGAGAAAAATTGATTCTAATAAGCGGGTGATTCTTATATCCGGAAAATTATTGTATTACATTCTTCAATATAGAGGCGAATCGGGCCAAGCGATTCTGATCACATTAACCGATTGATTCTATTATCCGTGATCACATTAAGCGGGGCCTGCTGTAATAATAAGTTTTCCTGCTAATGCTCGTAGCTCCGACGGAAAGGGCCGTAGGGAAATTCTTCTAGAGATCATAATTATAGATTTTTTGACGAGCTATACAACATCCCGTGAAAAATTGTGTGATCGAGTAACTCCCGTCAAAGATACAGGTGATTGATTAGTGAGTAATTTTTTTCAGTTTTCAAAGTAGATTCTTACCACGTAAAGAGTGCGTTAGTGTTTAATATACATCAATCCATAGGTTTTTTATGATATTCAAAATGCTTCACTCAAAATTTCCGTACGACAAAGCGCATCGGAGATATTGTTGATGTTCTGAAATTATCCATTATTCATTAATTTCGCAGGATACTGAATGTTTAGTGATTATGACTGTCGCCATCGGCAGATTGTATTGGATCTAAGAGTTCCCGAATTAGAAACGTTTTAATGTATAAGATATAGAACTCTTAAACAACAACTATCAACAATGCTGGGCGAAATAGCAAAACTTTGCTAGAACTGGACAGGTTTTACTGTACAAAAAGATACAACTCTCTAGGTGATAGTGATCGACATTGCCGGTTGAAACAAGGGAAAAACATAAATAGATTCTTTCCTACCGAATGTTGATGATTCCATCCTTATATCATACCGGCAATAACGCGAAGATGATTGAACCATGTATGTTTATTGATTTAAAAAAATCCTTGATCAAGAGGCGCGGTAGCGCCTCGCTGGCGAGTATGAGCAGACGAAAAATCGAGCGAGGCGCTGTGCCTATCTATACTTTGAATTGGGGTTTTTTAACCTCACACTTTTTTTCTACTTGGATTATTAACCTCTTAACGTTGCTCATAGAGCTCTGCAATGCTTTAGCAAAGCCTTTCTAAAGCGATTCAGAATTCTGTACAATCATTTTCTCAATCCGAGCACTGGACGCGATTTATTCAGCACCGCAAAATTCATGCCTTCGTTTTACATCTCAGTTCGATTTCTTCAGCCCCGTGCTTCGACTCGAGAAATATCGAAACGTTTCTACTACACATGTGTTGGGTATGTAAGATATGGTCGAGGAAGAGAGAGAGAGAGAGAGATAGAAGCGCATGCGCAAGATCTTTCTGTCCGGTTGACGTCAGTCTGCAATGAGGCTTTCTGCTGCGTACCGGGCAACGCGGGCACCGACCAGCTGGTTTGTTATCGCGGATAAATGAATTTTCGAATTATCTGAATTTCTCGATTCTATAATTACTGCATCAGATGTGGATACTCGAAACTAGCCACGACTAGAGGTGACGTAAAGATCAAAGCGCCATGCGAGAAGGACAGGGATGAGAGATTCGTCTGCTTTGTTGTGTTTTGTGTGTTCGTCGCGGCTCCGCAATATTGCTCTTGCCTGTAGCTGCATGGCTCTCCAGATTGAACTGAACAAAATATACACTGATAGTACTGTATTTTTTATGGAAAAAATGACGGAGCCGTGTGTAACAAATTCTCAAGTGCGGTGGGGACAAGTGCTTGGAAAATTTGTGTTTACCCTTGGATTTTTATAACCAAGGAGTGAGATCCCCCCCCCCCCTCATTCACTTTTTTTTCAAAAGTAAAACTAGGCGAGTATGAGGTTTAGAAAAGAACCATTCGTCTCCAGTACATCAAAACTTCAAATTTTATACGACATGGTTTAAACTCTTGGAAGGAATGAGATCTAAAAAAACCATGTCGAGTATTTTTTGAGCCGATTTGTCACGATCAACATATCATCACTGGATAGAGACTAGAGCCACTTTCCTCCAATCAAATCTTTCTTTCACTTCATCCTAATGGTGGTAGTTTGACAATTTCTTACTAGCTAATTGTCGCTGAAATGACCCGAAGTTTAGATGAGTAGAAGAGGTACAGGGGAATATCGAAATAGAGAAAATATAACTGAGTATGATATGAGATTTTAGTGAATCATCATGAACACCAAATTAAACTCAGTTATATTTTCTCTATTTCGATATTCCCCTGTACCTCTTCTACTCACCTAAACTTCGGGTCATTTCAGCGACAATTAGCTAGTAAGAAATTGTCAAACCACCACCATTAGGATTAAGTGAAAGAAAGATTTGATTGGAGGAAAGTGGCTCTAGTCTCTATCCAGTGATGATATGTTGATCGTGACAAATCGGCTCAAAAAATACTCGACATGGTTTTTTTAGATCTCATTCCTTCCAAGAGTTTAAACCATGTCGTATAAAATTTGAAGTTTTGATGTACTGGAGACGAATGGTTCTTTTCTAAACCTCATACTCGCCTAGTTTTACTTTTGAAAAAAAAGTGAATGAGGGGGGGGGGGGATATGATGTACTTTCCTCTCTCTTACCACTTGATCGCATCCATCACGTCCGGAGCGATTTTTTAATAAATTATTTCAATCAATTAATTTTCTTCAAGTTTAATGCGCGCCATGCATGCGGCAACCCGACAAGAATAAGGACCAGGGTCGCTGAGGGATGCGGTGCGGGGTCCGGGTGCGGGGTGTCAATCACGCGGCACGGCCCTGACACGAGTATTGGACAAGTATACCTTCTCCCACCACTGCTTGCGCGGCGAATTTGAACAATTTTTAGAGAATCGCAAAGCTCTTCACGAGGATTGAAAATTTTTCGGCTCTGGTCATGACCGCTGCTTTAACAAACGATTTTGCTTCGATCCCTCTTTACAGAATATTTTTAAAGGCATTAGTTGGTAAGGAAATGAAGATTCGAGCTTGTCCGCTGTAGCCAAACTTTTTTCGCGATTAACTCAAAAACCAAGAACTTAACAAACCAATGTCACTGATGATAAAATACTTAGTTTTGCTATAACAAACGATTGCAATATCGAGTTTAACGGGATTCTTACCTTGTCCGCTAACTTCATGGACCCGGCTAGATCACATTGTAACGAGGTGATATGTTGATAAAGTAGATAACTGACAAATATGGTATAAGACCCGCGCCCGATTCAAATCACCGTATATAAATGGTCACTATAGCTGGCAGCGTATAATTAGTTAAGAATAAATGAATACAAGCCACCCCTTTTTGAAACCTATGAAGATTCGCCTCCAAAACATCGATCGACGCTCTCGCTAGCCAAGCAGCCACAAGTGCGAGAGAGACAGCAACAAGGCCCACCGAAAGGGCCCGACGCCCACGCCATCGCCGCAGCAACGAGCCAAGCGGCCCGCCATCAGAGCTACACTGGCCTTCAGCTATGTTCAGCTAGATCACATCATTTTGTCAAAGCGCTTCACGCTTCATCTATTTCTCGAGTCTTTGATATTTCTGAACAATATAGCTCAAATAGTTTATTCATAACTCTGTGTATAAGTCATTCACCCTTCTTCCTACTTGCGTCGGCGAACCAAAAGGTAAATTAAACATAAAATCATTGTTTAAAACTGGACCATTCGAGCTAAACTCATTCTTATTCATTCTTCAATTCAAATATCGAATACGTACTATTTCCCTAGATTTAGTACGTAACAGAACCAACCGGATAGTTCGTTTATAATCGACTGTTATGTATTCGAGCCATGAGCTGTGGGGGCTGTGTTGGGAGGGGAGTGCGATTTAGGGGCATGAACTGTGTAAGTATCAAAAGAGAGGTGAAACGCTATCTCTCGGACGTAAGTATGGTTCTACAATGAATGAGCGGCGGCTGGGTGCCTGCCGCAGACGCGCATGCGTCCTAAAATCACGGACTTAGCCCTTGACCTTTTAGGCCTAGCGCACTTCCAACCCTCTGTTTCATCTTTTTACAGGAGAGACGGGTAGCCTGACGATAGGTGAATCACACAATTATTCACTCTTATAGGTCCAGGAGCAGTCTATTGGGAAACCCTTCTATTTTACCTTTTTACAAGAATAACGAGCCACCCAATGATAAAAGACTTATCCAATCCTTCACCCTTACAGGTTCCAGGGATAGCACCCCAGGCTCTCAATATTGCGCATTCCAATACTTACTATTTTTACAGGAATATCTACGTTACATCCATTCACACCTCTAGATGTATCATACAAAGAAATTATGCGCTGCGACTATTTGAATGAGGCATGAATCATACTTATTCTCATATATTTATGCCGATGAGAACGAACGTGGGAAGGAAATACACCAAGTGACGTCACCAACTATGGGCCTCAATGGTTTGCGCAACTTCAAGCGCGACGCACGAGATGAATTACGCAATACTCTAATATAAATAGACTCTGGACTCCCCTCCCCATCTTATAGTATGGACACGCACACACTACAATAACGCAGCATCCAAATGTGAACGAGCTATGGAATTTTCCAGTATTGATGTACGCACGAGAGTCGCGCAGATAGTACGCAGCATCGACACGTGTCAAAGCGTTGCGTTACAGATCATTTGTGATTTTCCGAGGCACAGACTCTGGCTTGTGGGCAAGCCCCACCACCCATAGTGCCGGCATGCACGTACGCTCAGACAAGGACCAGCTATAAATTCGGGTGCCACGGCAGCCAGCAGCACTACTTGTTCTTCTTACTTCTGGATCACTTCTAGACTGCACTTTTAGCAATTTGATCTTGTACATTTTTCCTGCTTTTCAATATCCGCTCAGCTCTTGAGCTTCACATTGTCAATCATACTGAATAAATTAAATTTTTCTCAAGCCCCTTGCACTTCTGTGCTTTATCGGAACGAGCTCACGACCCAAATATACCTAAGCCCGCGTTAAATTCAAAGGGATAGTTCGCACGCCAGACGGCCAGTAGGCCTGGCGCTGCGGTGAGGCCTGTTACCGAGTTCGTGAATCGGGTTTTACCCCACGAATTCATAACAGATTTTTGGTGACAGCGGTGGGATTCGAACATTTTTTCCGAAGGGGGTTTTTTGAGAAAAATGTTAAGGACGGAGCCAAAACCAGATAAATCAAGAAAGTCAACCGACGAACTCATTTACGAAGAAGTATACAAGGTGGATAGGCGCAGGAAGGAGTTGAAGGCTCAACTTGGATTGGTGGAAGCAAGACGACTCGCCCTTCAAGGAGCATTGCACTACAAACCAACGCCAGCAGAAACTCTCCACAATTAGCGGAATCACAGTCAACCGAGTCAGCCGAGTCACCCGAGTCACCCGAGCCAGATTCAACCCAGGCTTCGCAGCAGCGGCAGCCAGAGACGGAGGAACAGTGACTTCTCATCGGCCTTGCCAGCGCACCCCTCAAGCTAAGTACCCTAAGCTAAGAGTGATTCAGACGAATTTCTAACTTTTGAAAGTGTGTCTGACATATCGGACATAAACTTGAAGTTGTTACGAGTTGTAAAAGTCGTGTCAGAAATTAAGAGGTGTCACGTGAGGACGCTGGTCTGGCCCCTGCTGAGTTGATTCGGGAAAACTACGGGCTGGTAACGTGGAGATTCGTGAAAATTGTGGATAACGTGAAAATAGTTGATAGGGACAGTTGAAAATATTCGAGAAATAGTGTGCTTGATTGACAAATATTTGACTATCGTGTCTGCAGTTCTGTGCACATATATATATATTTCGGGACATATTATAGGATAATCCTCTTCTTCTTTCACTAACATTTGTGGTAAAATAAGAAATCATTAGTCATAGGTTGAGAACAGGGATATATAGTAGCATTCGAGTATTTTACGTAATCTTGATTAAGAACTCTCATTGGATTTTAATCCAGGAAATAGGCGCTGACCAAACATAAGTTATATTGGAAATCCTGTGAAGCCATACGGATCCGGGATTGTTGTTGTTCTTTTGACTAGGATAATTTGAGCTTTGAAAGTAAGTTAGTTTAGTCCCTGTAAGAACTCATTTGATCCGGGGAAGTTAATATAAGTTACAAAATAAGTTAGTTTAGTCCCTGTAAGAACTCATTTGATCCGGGGAAGTTAATATAAGTCATAAAATAAGTTAGTTTAGTCCCTGTAAGAACTCATTTGATCCGGGGAAGTTAATGTAAGTTATAAAATAAGTTAGTTTAGTCCCTGTAAGAACTCATTTGATCCGGGGAAGTTAATATAAGTTATAAAATAAGTTAGTTTAGTCCCTGTAAGAACTCACTTGATCCGGGGAAGTTAATATAAGTTATAAAATAAGTTAGATTAGTCTCTGTAAGAACTTACTTGATCCAGAGAATTTAGTATAAGTTACAAAATAAGGTAGTTTAATCTCTGTAGAATTTAATTTGATTCATGAACATCGATATATTTTACAAAATAGGATAGAGTAGGTTCTGTGAACACCCTTTGATTCAGAGATAGTAATTCTCAGCGTATAAAATAAGATAGCTTACTTATTGCAAAATTTCAAAAGAGTGTGAGTTGGATAGTCAGATTAACAAGAGTAAGTTTTGGAGAATTAATAGTTTAACGCATTAGTATTCCTAATTTTACTTTTCTTTCCTGGAGCATATTTCATTTGGCAAGGTTATCATAAGAATTTATTGTTAAACGTACTATTTCAAACTAATAGGGTAATTTTGGAAATAACGATAAGAAGTTTCTCTTAGGGGTAGGGTATTGAAGCAAGACATTATGAGATTGCGACGTAAGGACTCGAATACACCTCAGCTTGTCGACATGGCGAACTCTAGTGACACCGAGACCGCGTCGGGATCTTTGAATAATTCACAACCAATGCCCAATACAACCGTACCTTTAAATGATCAATCAAATGCTCAGTCAACCCATACTCAGTTTAATTCTGACAACTCACAACAATTATCCGGTAACCTTATGATGCCCCTCCCTGATCATACTCAATCAACCTCCGTTGGTTCAGTGAATCCGCAAAATTACACTCAAAGATATTTTGATCATTCTGGGGCGGTTTTGATTCCTGGAAATGTAACATCCATCTTTCAACCTTGCTCAACAGTCCCCCTCAGCAGAAGTGGCGAGCGGCGCATCTCGTATAAGAAAACATCTGATGTGATTCGCATTTTACCAGAATTTGACGGGCATAATATGACGGTGAATCAATTCATCCGCGAATGCAAAAATGCCGAAAAATTTATAGATCCCTCGGATAAGGATTTCTTTTTGCACCTTGTTAAATCTAAAGTCATCAAAGATGCAAGTGCTTACATTCAATATAAAAACTTTGAAAACATTGATCAACTCTTAGCGGAATTAAAGCGAGCATTTTCTACTACTCAGAATCTTCCTCAAATCCAGGTCGACCTTGCTCGCATTGTTCAGAGGCCTAGTGAAAAGGTTTCTGAATACGGATTGAGAGTGATGAAAACACTTCAAAAAGGAATTGAGTTGATTAAGGAGGATTTTAGTCCTACTGTAGCTGTTGGGATGATCGAAGGGATCACTCGCACTGCTATAGAGTGCTTCTGTCTCGGTCTTAATAAAGAACTGATGCCTTTTATGGCATCAAAAGAGCCATCTACCCTCGAAGCCGCCATAGGCCTAGCTATCACTTATGAAAAACGGAACAATCAACGCCGCGATCTTTATGCTGAACAGGAATCCCAATCACGAACCGGGTTAAAGTGCACATTTTGTCATACCATCGAGGCCGGGGCCGGTTCCCGATCGGAGGAAAGGCCTCCCGATAAGATTTCCGAGCGTTCAAATCCAGAGGCTCCACCGGTTCCCGCGGTACCTATCGCCACTGTGACTCCTGTGAAGGATATGGGCTCTAATCAGTGTTATCATTGTCGTGGGTTCGGTCGGTCATGTAGCTCGCGATGTCAATCAGCGTTCTGACAGCAGACGCGAGTGCAATATTCTTCCTCTCAACAACCAAAATACATGGCCCTATCGAAGCGAGATGGACCGTTATTCTACCGACATTGATCGTCAAAATAAGGGCTTCAACAACAAAAATTACGGTACGTGCAATCACCCAGTAAGTTCGCCTAATGGTTCAACATTGCATCGGTTCCGCTCTCGGCTTGCTGGAAGATCAGACCCACGGACTATCATTCTACCGTGATACGTAAAGAAGGAAAAACGAATAAATATGCAGATGCTCTATCTGGGAACCCTATTCTATCTGATTCCCCTCCCACTAACGTCGAAAAAGCCTCTCGCGAACCCTTGCATGCAAATTCTTCCCAAGAAGCTACATAATATAGCACTTCTCTTGCTTCTAAATTCGAGGGTATGCTTCTGAACAGTGATAGGGAATCACATCATGAGGAAAACTTAGAACTGGGGAACTGTTATCAGATTTTTACAAAGTGAGGAAGTTGAATTTGAATTTGAAGAGAAAGTTGAATTTGTATTTGAAAGTACCCTCGGGCTCCCATGATTCACTACCCACCTCGGGGAATTATGTGGCTGCCAAAGCGAGGAAGTTGAATTTGAATTTGAAGAGAAAGTTGAATTTGTATTTGAAAGTACCCTCGGGCTCCCATGATTCACTACCCACCTCGGGGAATTATGTGGCTGCCAAAGCGAGGAAGTTGAATTTGTATTTGAAAGTACCCTCGGGCTCCCATGATTCACTACCCACCTCGGGGAATTATGTGGCTGCCAAAGCGAGGAAGTTGAATAAGTATTTGAAAGTACCCTCGGGCTCCCTTGATTCACTACCCACCTCGGGGAATCATGTGGCTGCCAAAGCGAGGAAGTTAAATTTGTATTTGATGTTGTTGAGATATGGAAATTTGAAAAGAGATGATATGAATTGTAGCCTGGATTTGGCTGGTGATGATATGAATTATAGCCTGGATTTGGCTGGTGATGATATGAATTATAGCCTGGATTTGGCTGGTGATGATATGAATTATAGCCTGGATTTGGCTGGTGATGATATGAATTATAGCCTGGATTTGGCTGGTGATGATATGAATTGTAGCCTGGATTTGGCTGATGATGATTTGGTTTTGTTGAGATTCAGAAAGATTATGACATTGATATGGAATTTTTCAAGGTTTGGTATTAGGATTAGGGATTTACTGAGGGCAAAATTCTCATTAGTGGATAGGAGAACCTGGCCAGGTCAGTTCAGAAGTATACCCTACAAAAATGAGCAGATGCAAAATCAACTATCAGAAGTCATTCATGGTATACGGTCTGATTTTCCAGTCGAGCCCCTTATCTTACCAATATTTCACATTCAAAATCTTGAATATTCACCAGAACAGTTGCTTACCAGGAAAGATAATATCGTACATTTTATGTCTGTTGATTGTGTCATAACTACACCTGTGTGTCGACAATTAGCGGATCTTGGTATGATTAATGTGGAGGAAATGAAGGCGCAGAATCCTCGGGTTATGGATATCAATTGTGGTGAGGCGGATGACGGTCGATTAATTTTCACAATCTTTGTCAAAGAGCATCATAGGGATATCATATCGGTCGCGTGCTTGATACACTGTCTCGGATTGTTGCGAGAAATTCTCTTGAAAGAAAAAGTTGAATCAGTTAGCTTGGCGCGTATAGGGGATGGGCTGGATCACACACATTGGCCTCCGATAGATCAGGAGTTGCGGTCGTGGGGAACCCTTGATATTCGAATAACTGTTTGTACCGGGGAGATAACAACGCCCGCACTTGAGGAACGTCAAGAAATTATGAGAGAAGCCCATGATGCAACGGTGGGAGGACATAAGGGGATATTCAAAACATATCAGCGAATCCGCGAGCAATTTTTGTGGGAGGGGATGCGGAATGATATAATTAAATATGTTCGGACATGTGAGGAGTGTCAGAGACGCAAGCTTTGTCGTGTAAAGACCAAATTCCCAATGACAATTACAAGCACTCCAACCGAGGCATTCGAAGTGTTAGAGATGGATATAGTCGGGCCCTTACCCACAACCCCATCGGGAAATCGATACCTTCTCACCCTTCAATGCAATCTCACAAAACTTTCGGACGCAATCCCTTTACAAAATATAACAGCTGAATCCGTTGCTATCGCGTTTTCCAGAGAATTCATATGTCGGCACGGATGTCCTCAGTACATAAAAACGGATCAAGGAAGCAATTTTCAGAGTGAGTTATTGGTTAATTTTGCTAAAATCTTCAAAATTCAGAGGCTTTGTTCAACCGCGTCCCGCCCACAGACCATGGGGTCTTTGGAACGTAGTCACCAGGCTTTAACGGAATATCTCGCCATATTCACTAAAAATAATGATTGGGATTCCTGGATTCGATTTGCAATGTATTCCTATAACTCCTCCGTTCATTCAGCTCATGAAATGACTCCGCATGAATTGGTCTATGGCAAGAAGGCTCGATTACCATCAAGTTTCGAAACCCGCGTTGTTGAAAAAACATATAATATGTATCTCGATGACTTGATTACAAAATTGAACCACACTCAGAGTACCGCAAGAGAAAAATTACCACTTGCAAGGGAAAATCCAAACGGTTTTATGATCGGAAAGTAAATGTCCGCCGCTTCACTGTAGGGGAGGAGGTATACCTACTTAAGGAGCCTCGGGTTGGCAAGCTGGATGAACGATATCGGGGGCGCTACAAAATTTTGGAAATGATTTCGGATAGAAACGTCAAATTGGATATGGGAGGAGGAAAGACTAGAGTGGTCCATGTTGATAAGCTGAAACATGCCTTTTCGCGAGTGTGATGACAGTGTTGCAGGACGACCTATAATTGATTTTGTATGACTATTATAATCGATGTAACTTTGTATTATTATTTAAGGAATGGTTCCAATTATATAATATGTGTATCTTTTTGATCAATAAAGCATAAAACAATGAAAAGCGGATGAGAAGGGTCCACGGAGGGGTTAACGAATTGATGTATTGGCCCGAACCTTGCAGTTGCAATGTTCTGACCGGGATCAATGATGGATGGAAGAATCTCACAGGAGGGAGCGCAGGAGGGGGCTCTATCCACCCTTATTATCTTCTTTTTCTCTCTCTAGTAGGGGTCGCAGCAAACTAAAAGTCATACTTTTAGGAATTGATTGTCTGTACTTCGTGGAGCAATTCTATACGGTTATTCATAATTCCAAGATTATTTGTCATTTAAATTACAAGACCGTTGTCGTACCCAGATTAGAATTTTCCTCGATTGTTCACATAAATCAAACAATGAGTTCGGATGTCAACGGTGACACGTTCGGGTTGACCCTGTAATATTTGTCGAGACTCTCGGGAGATCATTTGAATACTATTTGCGCAAAGTAACGTCTTACAAGGAAACCATGATATTCTACTCATCAATTTTCGTAAACTCTGGCTGAAATTCTATTAGGTGGTTGGATCTAGTATGGTCTCTATTGTTAAGATTGTAACTTGTATCCTGGAGACTGTAAACTCATAAAGATAATTAGTCTGTCTTGAGAATTCCAAATTCAAATCTACGAATTTGCATACACACAGATCCTTGACCGTCCCACATTGATTAAATTCATTGCATTTATTGCTCCACTGGAGTTGTGATAAATGGACCAGAAACTGAGATCGTTACCATGCACCACAAAGTTCCACGAAAATAACTGATAAGCTCGGGAATAAGTCATCTCGATATGCGTACGATTATATCGTTCATGACAATTAATTTTATTTATGAAGGGCATCTCTTTTATGTCTATTGTTGACTTCACAACAGAACTATTTTGTTCCTATGCTACGTAGATTTTAAGAGTTCCTATTCGTAAGAAGCATTATGGATGCAAATTGTTCCTATTTTTTCGAATTCGATAAATTTTTCATATTTATTCACCTTTCAGATTTTGATATGCCAAGAGGCCCATTTATATGGTTTTTTTGATTATCAATGAATATTAATTTTCAAGAGCTTCTTTTTTTTTCTAGGAGTAATGAAAACCCTCAAAACTCAATCCTGCTTACAGGAAAAGTTTGATCCGTAAGGATCAAATTTTTGCAGATGGGGGGAGCTGTTATGTATTCGAGCCATGAGCTGTGGGGGCTGTGTTGGGAGGGGAGTGCGATTTAGGGGCATGAACTGTGTAAGTATCAAAAGAGAGGTGAAACGCTATCTCTCGGACGTAAGTATGGTTCTACAATGAATGAGCGGCGGCTGGGTGCCTGCCGCAGACGCGCATGCGTCCTAAAATCACGGACTTAGCCCTTGACCTTTTAGGCCTAGCGCACTTCCAACCCTCTGTTTCATCTTTTTACAGGAGAGACGGGTAGCCTGACGATAGGTGAATCACACAATTATTCACTCTTATAGGTCCAGGAGCAGTCTATTGGGAAACCCTTCTATTTTACCTTTTTACAAGAATAACGAGCCACCCAATGATAAAAGACTTATCCAATCCTTCACCCTTACAGGTTCCAGGGATAGCACCCCAGGCTCTCAATATTGCGCATTCCAATACTTACTATTTTTACAGGAATATCTACGTTACATCCATTCACACCTCTAGATGTATCATACAAAGAAATTATGCGCTGCGACTATTTGAATGAGGCATGAATCATACTTATTCTCATATATTTATGCCGATGAGAACGAACGTGGGAAGGAAATACACCAAGTGACGTCACCAACTATGGGCCTCAATGGTTTGCGCAACTTCAAGCGCGACGCACGAGATGAATTACGCAATACTCTAATATAAATAGACTCTGGACTCCCCTCCCCATCTTATAGTATGGACACGCACACACTACAATAACGCAGCATCCAAATGTGAACGAGCTATGGAATTTTCCAGTATTGATGTACGCACGAGAGTCGCGCAGATAGTACGCAGCATCGACACGTGTCAAAGCGTTGCGTTACAGATCATTTGTGATTTTCCGAGGCACAGACTCTGGCTTGTGGGCAAGCCCCACCACCCATAGTGCCGGCATGCACGTACGCTCAGACAAGGACCAGCTATAAATTCGGGTGCCACGGCAGCCAGCAGCACTACTTGTTCTTCTTACTTCTGGATCACTTCTAGACTGCACTTTTAGCAATTTGATCTTGTACATTTTTCCTGCTTTTCAATATCCGCTCAGCTCTTGAGCTTCACATTGTCAATCATACTGAATAAATTAAATTTTTCTCAAGCCCCTTGCACTTCTGTGCTTTATCGGAACGAGCTCACGACCCAAATATACCTAAGCCCGCGTTAAATTCAAAGGGATAGTTCGCACGCCAGACGGCCAGTAGGCCTGGCGCTGCGGTGAGGCCTGTTACCGAGTTCGTGAATCGGGTTTTACCCCACGAATTCATAACACGACTCAAGAAAAGATGAAGCCTGTATCTTAGAACTAGTTAGATGTCGGTAGTTTCCTCTTCTTCGGGCACTTTATATCGAAGGTATATGGGCCATTTCGGAGCATTTCAGCCAGAGCCACCATGCAGGGGGGTCTGGAAAAATTTTTTTTGGAACTTTTTCGAAGCCCTTCATGAGCCTGAGGGACCATGAAAGATCCATTCATGGCCCCTTTTTAGCCTATTTTGGAAAAATCATAAGGTTTATTCGATTATCCCGGCGCCAGGCCGGGCGTGACCATCGGACCTCTCTTGCTTTCTCGCGATGTTGGAAAAAGAGATCCGATACGCAATTAATTACTCCACAAACAAATTCGATAACATCGCCGCATCCCGCCGAGGGCACGATTGGGGCGTCACGCGGGCACAAACCAGAGAAGATTATCGCATGATTGGCTTGAGAAAATATGTGGTTTTGGTACCGAGTTAGATAGTCTGAGCTTGACTGAAGGATAGATAGATGAAAACGATGACCTCTCTTGCTTTCTCGCGATGTTGGAAAAAGAGATCCGATGCCCGTATAGAAATCTAGACGGGCTTTCCCTAACACAAATTGGGCCCCGTACGGGGGAGCCGCGGGCGGGGCTAGGGCAATCTGAGGGGGGAATGAGGGCATGGAACACTGCGCAAGACGGGGCCCGCACGGGTGCCCGTAATCAGCCCTAACTTCACCACAGCCCGTCCGGTGCCCTAATGCTGCCTCAATAGCCCCCGCACTCCTGTCTATACGCTGTTTTGACTTCTATGTCTATGTGTTTTGACAGCAGAACATATAGCGGTCTACAGACATTGAGCTCGGGTTTTCACTAACTTGTGGATCTGGAAATCTACTGTTGCCTTCAAAATCGTTAAGCCGTGAATATTGATGAACAGTGAGAATAACTAATATTTATTAGTTTCACGCTATTATCGTACACTCGGAGGGAATAGAAAGTGAACTGCAGGTTATGGTACCCTAACCTATGAGTGCGAGTGAGACAGTGTATAGATCTATAGATAGATCTCAATGCACTGCAGTAGTCGCAGTACTTTAGAATTTGATGACTCGTACTTTACTGTGAATAAATATTTCATGTGACTTTTAACCAGAAGACTGAACATTCATTAATAAATCCTGACTGTACAGGCCTGTGGCAGTAGGAAATTGTAATGCTCGGAAATGTCTGTTTTGTAAAATTCATATCAATACCTCGATCAATACAAGAATTTTCTGTAATTCTTTTTCAAGTTTGGGATTGAATCGTTTTCATCTATCTATCCTTCAGTCAAGCTCAGACTATCTAACTCGGTACCAAAACCACATATTTTCTCAAGCCAATCTTGCGATAATCTTCTCTGGTTTGTGCCCGCGTGACGCCCCAATCGTGCCCTAACGCTGCCCTGACTCGCAGTAAGGGCGCCGGCATGCGCAGCGTTGCATGCCCGCACCATGCCCGTACGGGCGGGAAGCGGGCAGTTAGGGATCCCGTACGGGCCCCGTTGCGCCCCCTAACTCGATTTTTATACGGGTGGCCACGCCAGGCGCGCTGAGACTCACTATTTTGGGGTAAGCACAAGTTGGCACCAACTTTGTCAGGTATAGAAATTCCAAAAAGTGATTTAGATAGAAAAAAAACACCTTATTCCGAAAACGCGTTCCAAAAAAACACCTTACTCCTGTATTTTTAATAATTAATCGATGAATATGCGCATAGCACTCCATGCTGTGTGGCTTCCCCGTAGCTCGTACCGACACGCAAGTAGACTTAAAAAATTCCAATTCTCCTAATAAAAACTCCTCCTTCACAGTTTTATGATCCGATAATTTGTTGTTCTACAATTCATGTAATAATTCATCACACCTGAGGCCCAGATCACCACAAGGATCACGTAATGTAGTACAGCTGGTGATCTGGGCTTCAGGTGTGATGAATTATTATATGAATTGCGAAATAAATAATTATCGGATCCCAAAACTGTGAAGGAGGAGTTTTTATTAGGAAAATTGGAATTTTTTCAAGCTACTTGCATCTCAGTACGAGGCGCAGGGAAACCACACAGCATGGAGTGCTGTGCGCATATTCATCGATTAATTATTAAAAATACAGGAGTAAGGTGTTTTTTTGGAACGCGTTTTCGGAATAAGGTGTTTTTTTTCTATCTAAATCACTTTTTGGAATTTCTATACCTGACAAAGTTGGTGCCAACTTGTGCTTGCTCTATTTTGGAGGTACTTATTGGCGCTCTACATCGGCGCATTTTCTTTCTCGAGACTGGTTAGGTGTACTTTCAAGAAAAAAATTGTCCAATTGAGCCTCGCAATTTCTAGGAGCTATTTGCTGAGAGCTCATTTTAGCGATTTTTGGGCCTGTTTTAAAGTAATCTAGCTCGCACTAGACCACTTTGAGGGAATGTGTTCTTCGAGGTTTCATGCGAGTCCACCAATTTTTTTGGGATTTATAGGGTTCTTCGTTCGTTAGAGATCAAAGAATTTCTCTATGTTATATAACTGGTATATATACTCCCATAAGAACGCGTGTGTATAAGAGCCCAATTCCTATGATTTTTTTTCCTCTGGAAAGTGATCGGCAACCCCCCTTTTTCTCAATGGCTATCAATTTGTTGCTCTTTCAAGTATATTTTTGAGAATTATTTCGGCTCTCTGACGTTTTTCGTCTCTACTCGCTCGATCATGCTTCGAATGCAAATGGATGAAGATGAATCCTGAGTACAGCATTTTGAAGAAGAAATCAAGACGCGTCGAATGACCTAAGATACATAGAAGTTTGGTCGGAAGATTGCAATGAGAATTTAATTAGAAGCTCCAAAGTGGCCACAGATCACCGCCCGGTTTTACCTGGGGTCTCTAGGTTTACGGTACCCTATAACGGTCCGCGTTCCGTTATAGGGATTTTTAGTGACACCAATAAGAGCGTCAGTCTGCGTCAGTCAGCGTCAGTAAAGTAAGCAAAGTCAGGGTTACAGAAAACCTAATAGATTATCTTTATATTTTTTGTAAATTTCACCGGCTGTTTCGGACCTGTGGTATAATTCTGTGGTTAATTTAAATGTTTTGTTGTTCTTTGAACGCAGGCTTCCGCCTGGAACGGTCAGTGGATGCAAAACGTAGATCAACGTGCGACAACGTCGCATAAGTTGACCAAGAGCAAGCTGGGGGTTGCATTGCTAATTGTACCTAATAAAACCGCAGTCTAGACCATAGCTATGGTCTATCAGGTGTGTAATTGTTCCTTTGAAAGACGTATTTAGTCTAGTACCACTAAGTTATTTTGAAAATTCACCATTCCATTTCAAGGATTCTCACAACCCTGTGCCAAAAGTTGTCTGATGACGCGAGTTCAGTGTAAGGCAGTACAAATTCATTCCACTTCAAGGATTCTCACAGCCTTGTCCCAGAAGTAGTCTCATGATCCGAGTCCAGTGTAAGGCAGTAAATGCTGTGATACCTTTTATCCGATGTTCATCACCTACAAGAGTTCTTCTGATAGTAAAAAGGTACGATAGAATTCTTATGGCTAAAATCATCTCTGCACTCTAGCAGAAAGATATAGCCAATAATTTGAAGAAGAAGAAGAAGACTTGAAGAACTATCACCCGGACAACTGAATAATGACTCCAAAGGTGAATTCATTGTGCTCTCAGCACTCACACAGTGGGATAGTTTGAGCAGTTTTGTCAGTTTTTGAAACTTCAAAATGACTGGGCTTTTTACTCCAGCCTTCTCTAATGAGCGTCCTTCTGAAACTGTTCAGAAACAATATATTGATTTGATGCAAGCAATTCGTACTGGTAATGAAGGCTTGGTCCAAAATTTGGTAAACAATGGTGTCCCTGTAAATCAGCTAATTGATTTTCCCCATCTAACACCTTTACATTTAGCTGTCCAATCAAGGTCCAAAGGGATTATTAAAATCCTCTTGTCTAAGGGTGCTGATGTTAATGTCAAAAGTTGGAATGGGGATACCCCGCTCACACTGGCAGCTAAAACAGGAAATGGTTCACTAATTGATATCCTCTTATCTCATAATGTTTGCAACTGTCAAGATGCACACAATTTCAGTCATCTACACATAGCGTCAATGAGAAATAGAGTTGATGTTGTTAAGAAACTTTTATCGATCAATCAAGGGGAGCATTTGAACAGCAAAGTGCTACCAAGTTCAATAATCTGGCAAGGGTACACTCCTCTCCATCTAGCTGTACACTTTGACTGTATTGAAACAATTGAACACTTGTTAAGGTGTGGCGCCAGTATATTGGCTGTGAACTCAGGAGGATTGACACCTTTGCATCTGGCTGACTTTCAACGGAATGCAAGAGTTATCGATATACTTCTTTCAACACATAAAAATGAATTCCAAAACCCTGACTCTCCATTGGGTTTGACCCATTTCCACATTGCTTGCACAATAGATAACAAATCTTTCGTAGAACATTTCCTCAAATTAGGGGTGAGTGTCGATCTTGTGATCAATTTATTTCAAACCCCTTGGTGTGGTTGGACACCAATAAATTTTGCCGTATACTATGAATGCCCTTCAGTGATTGAAGTTCTGTTGAAACATGGAGCAAACTTGAGAGTTGAGAATCTTTCTAGATTACTGAAATATGAGTTCATGATGAGAAATACGATTATCTATACTCCATTCACCAGCAGAATAAATGAGAGATTTGAAGACATGTTTGACTCTTCATTTTACACACAGAATAGACTATTCCATAAAGCTTGTGTTGAGAATGATGCCAACACTATTGGGAAATTATTAACTAACCCAGTGGTTGAAGCTTCTTGTAGATTGATAAAGCCAAATTGGATTGGACCTAGTCCCCTTCATTTGGCAGTCAAATATAATTCTGGAGAAGTATTAAAATGTCTTCTTGATCTTGGGATAGACATTATTGTCAGAGATACTGAGGGCAAAACGCCGTTGCACTTGGCATTCTACATTAAATCTAATGAGTTATTGCAAATGATGCTGGAGAGGTTGAATGATACAAAAAATGTGAATGATAACAATGGGTTATCGCTATTCCATATTGTATGTACAACAGGTAAACTAAAACTTGTGCAGAGCTTTTTACATTCTGGTGTGGATGTCAATGCACAAGTTTGGAACCGATCAGAACTTTGGGCTGGCTTTACTCCATTACACTTTGCTTGTAAATATTTCCAGACAGAAGTTGTTAAAATACTGCTAGACCATAGAGCCAATCTTTCTATTGAGAATGGGATGCATTTGAATCCATTTGACTTTACTGTTGAGAAGATGATCACTAGTTCTTCATTTTGCCATGAAAAATGTTACGCTATTCTGGAAACAATACTCAGAAATTCACCTCTTGAAAACAAAGAATTCAATTTTCGAGGTATATCTATCTTACATGGATTAAATTTCAAATATGATGAACGTGAATATTCTGTGAAAGAGCTGAATAAAATTATACAAATTCATCGCGATAAACTTAACAGTAGAATTGTGTTGCCAAGAAAACACGTGTTCAATGAATCTACACCTTTACACATTGCTTCGTATTCTCTTAACGTGGGTTTCGCGAAGTTGATGATAGACTGGGGGGCTGATCCTCTCATAGTTAATGGGGAGGGTAAAACACCGCTAGAATATCTTTACGGCTACCAGCATTACTGTGATAAGTTATTATCCAAGTGGGCCACGACTTTCTTTACTCTTGAAACAGTCAATCAACCTTCTAGGCCAAGTCATTTCCACATTGCATGTGCGATTGGTCGTTCCAACCTCGTTAGGTGTGTTTTAGAAGTTTATTCTTGTGAGAAGGTGAAGAAAATATTCGTTAACTGTTTGGACGATTATGGTCTGACACCACTACATGCGGTATTGGAGCGTAAAAATACAAAGCCCAAGTCAAGGCAACAGATAACGCGTTTGCTATTGGAAAACGGTGCCGATGCAAATGCACGAGATTTTGAAATGAACACGCCCTTGCATTTCGCGTATCGCTATGGAGATGTCGATGTCGTCAAGCAGCTCATCAATCATGGGGCAGATGTTAACGTTCGCAATCTTTACGGTGATATACCTTTGGTTAAATTTTGTAAGAATAATAGCGCGGAACAGATATCTCTACTTCTAGAGAATGGTGCTGATATTAATTTGATGGACAGAACTGGTAATACGTGTTTGTCAGCAATGGCTGGATATACCCCACGATACGTCGATATTCAAAATCGAAATAAAACTCCATACTGCATTATTGCCATGTTAAAGCATGTAAAAAAGTTACAGATAGTTGGATGGTACATAAGTGAACAAAATATCCGTGCCTATGCAAAATCAGTAGATATGATCAAACAACTATACAACGAAGCTGCTTTTATTACTGAATGTGAACGAGAAATTGAATCCATGACGACCGTGCAAATTGATCATTACACAACTTTACGTGATATTGTGATGAAAAATGTAAGCGGGATGGCATCTCATTGTCAAAATATTGATTTACAAAGAATGGTGGAATCGGATGATTTTCATAAAAAATTCCCTCTTTACGGTAACATTGTGAAATTACAACTGATTCGTGGCACGGCCAGACGATCACTATTGTTGAAGTCTCGTGAATCTTTGATCACTTTGATCGGACTACATCTACCACACTCGTGCGTGGAGATTATTCTCCAGTATCTCAGTGATACTGACCTAAAGAACATCATTTCACAAGGAGAGGCCAGGGAGTGCGGGTCACGGATTTGTATGGATCTCTGGGGATGGTCTCCATGTAGCACCAAAAAATGATACCCAATGCCGCAGAGTCTAACGCTCAAGAGTTTTAGAACTACAGCCTAGATCCTATGTTTTACAGTATATCGATATATCATACATTAATATCTGTATATTGATATATACAGATCTGTATATATCATGCCTTTAACATGGGTCCATATGGGCAATGCTAGGCTCTAGTTCGGAAACGCTTGAGGGTTAGACTCTCATCTTTTGGTGCTAAAAGAAGCTATTCCCGAGTTTCTTCCAAATCCGTGATCCGCACTCTCTGACCTCTCCTTGTTAGCACTGTAAAATATTGTTGAGAATATAAGTGTAACTTCAATTGACTTCAATAATGATTCTATCGCACTCTACAAGATGTGATGTTTCTGTGGCCAACTTTACGAGCGCACGAAGATATTCGAATCCGGGGATTCGGTAGTGTGACTTTAATTGAATTAATGGAATAATTCACCGCCTCTCACATCTATTAAAGGTCAGTGAAAAATTCAAGCAAACAATAAAAAATGAGCTGTTTGTGCATGTAAATTTGATCTGATTAACTCATATTTGTCTTGTGCCACATATTACCTATATTTTATTATTTCTAAAATGTTGTTATCAAGATTCCTCATATTCTTCGACTGTAGTTATCATGTTAGTAAGTATTCTGTCTAAATGTACATCTAAAATCATGATGTAATTTGGGTCGTAAGGACTTGTTGTATTTCTTCAATAAGATAAGATGAGATGAAGTCTGGCTCTTAGGCACTCGTTATGTAACTCGTCGGACATAAATTCTGTATAAATGTTGGAAAGGATTTTTGTACTTCGGCCTCTGTTGAAAATTCTAGAACTAGATCTCAATCTATAGGAAAATGCGAGGAGTTTCCAGATCATTTGCACCCCCAGAAACGGTCTGAACTGGTTTTGGAGAAAATTAGTTTGAATAATTTTCTAAGATTTGTGCTGAATTCATGTCTGGTCAGTGTAACACATGATCAAAGAATACATGATATTAATTTTTTCTATCAATATTTTGGTAATATCCTATTAGTGCGTAAACTTTCAATGTAAGTCTCCAATCTGTCAAGAATGCATTCGTGAATTCTGTGCCTCATTAATATAATATTTATACCGGATTTCCGATCAGTTACTCTCAAGTCTCATAATTTTGTACCGACGATCAATCAAAAATATATCTTTCTTAACCTAATGCTTGATTTCTTCCCACGAACTATCATCCAGTTATAAATATATCTAATAAATGAGTATTTTTTTAATAAGCTAACAGTTTACAGAGCATGGGACCACCCAATCAGTTTCGCTTGATTGAAATATCACGATGATGGCTCAAAAATTGGAAATGACTGAGGTATCCAAAACTAAAATCCAAAAACCATGCTTATATACTGACCCATTTTTCACTAAATTTTTAGTCGGGGGTGAATCTCTCCCAATCAGTATACGTTTCTCTGGCGATTTTGCGATTGTAAAATTTCTTAGCTTAAATATCAAATCAATGTTTCCCGTACTTTAATTTTTCTGCAAACTATGATTGACTCGACATAATAAAGTTGCCCCCGTTATCGAAAATCTTTTAGAAACTTTTTGAATGGCAAATACTCGCTAGGCTTCGAGATATTTGGAGTTTCGCTGGACTCTTGTTCCATGTTCTCAATGAGTATAATATTTGGAGAAAATGAATGCGCGAAATGATTTTCATCAATCGACTCTTCATGTTACTATTGATCATTGCTAGCATTTGCTTGCATAGAAAATATTGTAATCTGTACATCTCACTATAGTATATTATGTATCGAGTTGCCGAAAATGCGTTTATTTAACAAACGAGCTTTGTTAATAAACGCGTTTTCGGCACGAGATTCATACAGAATTTTATGGCTATACATCGTGGAAGCCGACTTTCGGCGCTTCTACGCTAAGCGTAGATGCGCGCCGTAAATCAAATGGTTCAATTCAAAAGAGGAACTCAGCTGATATTTCGATACTTAGATTCATAAATAATCATGCTTATTGTCTAATAAAAGATCCAATTCAAAATTGCTCGCGGTATGGAGCCTGAGTAAGTAAGATTCTAATAGACAAATCAAAATGTCTCATCTCGCGAATTTCACTTTGGTTTACAAACAAACAAAAAATGAACGAGAAAGATTACAATCAAGGATGGAATTACTACAATATCAAATGAGCTTCTCGTTGACCGCTAAGAATAAACAAATATTTTGCGACAGTATAAACGCGGCGATACTCAGTGCGCATAGAATGGTTATGATCAATCCATAAGTGATCTTATATTCGGCCTTATCAAAAACTATTGCATCGAAATCATTGCTCAAGAAGCGGCAGGTAGGTCAGAAATATCAGAAAATCATGACCGAGGTTATACTTTTTCAAATTTATTGAAAAAGTATCGCCTAAAGAGTTTGCGACTTTGAGGCAAAGATCTAGACTGTGGCCCAAATAGTACATTACGCGTCGAGTGCTGGAAACATTTTTTCCTTCGGGAAACCGGGCTGGACGTGGGCGATGGCACCGTCCAGCTTGGTTTTCCCGAAGGAAAAATGTTTCCGCACGAGATGCGTATGGACGTATAAAATTCAATATAGTTGACTAGTACCATGCTTGTTTATCGAATCGTTACTGATGAATGTTTTTGTACTTACAAGGAGGACCCAGGTGTTGTGGGCCACGGATTTGGCTGGAACTCTGGGGATAGTCTCCTTTTACCACTAGAAGATGAAACCTAGAGACGCACTTGCAAATGCCCAACCATTTTCAAGCTATAGCCCATATGGGCCCATAATATTCAAGAAAGATATATAAAGATATAGGTACTTATTATAATGCTAATGTTATGAGCTGCCGCTCGAGAACGGTTATTATGTTCCTTGTTAGCACCCATGTATTCATCGCACTCGCTTTCGCTAACGAGGTTTGTTTACGTTTACGCTGTTTACCAAAACTATGGGCTGATATACAGTAGGAAATACTTGAAGCAAAAGTGAAAATGTGGTTTTGAGAGAGCAATTGAAGATGATGAAGTCATTGATCGATGCCCATGAGAAAGTTTTTGAGTACTCATACCTAATAAAGGTACTTGAACATTGAATATCTATTTTCATAACTGATCCGCACGTGCCAAGAAACTTTGAAATAATTACAAAAATCTGAGATTGATACTCTCTCGTCGTCAAAATCCGAGTGGGATTTTCAAGAACTCTTTTTCCACGTATTTAAATAACTTTAGTCCCATTACGAATGTGAGATAAAATTCTGAAACTTTTAAAAAATCATGTTTGGGGTGTAAAAGACTAAAACGCAAAAAGATCTTCAAGAGTAAGAATTGAAACACAATTTATTCCATATACAGCAAAATATGCCAGCCAATACATATAGATTAACATTAAATGATGGAAATTCACCAAAAAGGACGTCGTATTCAGAGATTTCGGTAAAATAATCCCAAATAAATTATAAAATTCTCTGCACACTAAACGCACTCTATACAATGCGACAATAAAATCAAATTATAGAAATAGTGTTGTAGTGAATTCGGCAATTCAAGGCCAATTGTCACGTGACGAAGACATGGCTAGTGCCTTGCGATTCATCGCAAATTTGCTTTCAACTTGTTCGTTGCTCTGGTGTGTATGTGAGCCTGTTATTTACATAAATTGAATTGATATTTGCTACTCAATTTTCCAAGGTTATAGCTTTGATCTCGTCGAGATATGATGTCCAAGTTCTATCCCTGCTACGGACAGCAATTTCCTTCATCTTCGAAATGTAGAGCTCAAAGCGCAGTATCCTTCTCTCGACGCTCGACGACTCTTGCTTCATTCTCTGATCAAATTCGTTCTTGACCTCTGTAATTTCCTTGCTTCGTTTCATGTTTTCATCTTTGAAGAGCTTCGACAAATTTTCTATTGTTTCATTCTTGATAACCTGGATATCCTGCTCAATTTTGTCAAATTTTTTCTTCCACTCGACCCTCACTTTTTCCGCCTCTTTTGCACGTCGCTCGTTCTCGTTGCGATGATTCTTCTCCAGCGCCTCGATATTCCTTTGGATATTCTCAATCTCGTACTTCCTCTCGGACTTGTAGATGCGATCGCGATCGGAAATCGTGTAGAGGACGAAAATACACAGCAGGATGTTGAAAATGCCCAGGAGTATGCTCACGACGATCAGAAGTCCGCAAAATTTCACGTTGAGCAAGGCCTCGGTCATTTCTATCAAAAGATCCTGACTGATTAAGTCCGACGCTATGTATCTCGGATTGCTCATGATATTGCTCACTTCAAATCAAATATACTGTAGTCTAATTTATCACTGATGCTCTTATTTCTTACAATATTTTATCGACACTGATTCTAACACTTATTGGTTCACGTCTTACAAAGAGTATCTACTTTCGCCAATGTTGAGGATTTTTTATGACAGATTTGAATGTGGTACTTTAATTGGCAATAATGCGGTGCGAGGGCTCGAGGTGTAAGTATAGGTATCGTTCGAGCGAGACTGATTTGGGCTACTCGAGACATTTGTGTACTTGCGGGTCGACGGACGGTTCGTTTTGCACGAAAATATGAGCGAAGCTCCCGCCCTTCCACTTTCTTTATATGTACATTAGGGTGGGCCGAAAAACAACTTTTCTTCGATATCGATACGCTTGGGGTCGGAAAAGTTGGGTTTCAACTAGTACATGTGGAAATTTCTCCGCTGGGCGCTGGGAAACCACATCTTCAGTTGCAGCAAGAGCCGTGAAGGTTTTTTCCAAATTAACACAGGTCTAAATGGGAAAGTACCTTTTTTGCTCATTTTTTCTTCACTATTTAGCATGTATTTCTGACGCATCTTGACATTTTTCGACGTAAGTTAGCTCATTTTGAAGCTTGTTCCAAAACCTACAAAATTAGCTAAAGTACGTCCAATTTCGACTCAACCAAGCCAATCTATCTCAACTTTCCCTAAAAGTGATCATTATTAAAAATCCCAAAAATAGAGCGATTCTCCCTCCAAACTTTGCTTGTATTTCTGGTGCATCTGAACATTTTTCAACGTACTTGAGCTCATTTTAAAGCTTGTTCCAAAACCTACAGAATGAGCTAAATTATGTCCGATTCCCTGGTAGAAATCTGAGCATTTTTTTTGGCCACCTGACCAATTTTTGGCCAGTTTTATTAGGTTAAAAATGGTCTCATGTAAATGGCCAAAAAATGGCCAATTTTGGCCATATTTCTGCCAACATAACCTCAAGAATTGACAATCAAGTTTCAAAATGGTAATAACTCAAAGATAAATCGTCTATTTCGTTTCTCAAGGGAACGGTTAACTCGTGCTTATGAATTTTTGAGAATTCCCCAATTAGTGATTTTAGAGCTCATATCACATATTTCAGGGGAGTTACATATTTTATGAAAGTACCCACAAATATATCTCATGTATGTGGTAAATTGGCCATTCTGATAGCTTATATACTCAAAATGTCAAACATAACCTCAAAAAAGCACTGAGTACACGTAAATACCAGAATTGAGGTTGATGTTTACTCTATCGATGAACACATCTGTGCTTTCGTAGGGTCCCAAGGCAACTTTTGCGTTGAGATAATGGTAAAATTCATCTTTGAGGGTGATTTGTTTAATAATTTTCAGTATTTATTATTGAATTATCAAACATCTCAGGATTTTTGATCAATGGATTTCATCATTATCTCAATATAGAAAATTGCCTTTTGAGTCTTCGAATACCCCTCCAAGCCCAGATATGATCATCGAAAGAGTAAGAGCCAACCTTAATTTTGGTATTTAATTGTATTAAGAGCTATTTTGAGATTATGTCCAACATTACGGGTATTGAGGTTATGTTTGACATTTTGAGTATCTGAGCTAACCACACTCTTTGGTCAAATTTTTTTCTCGCGAACACTATTCCATATCCTAGAATACTATCCTCATCTTTCCTGATTACTTCATGAACATTTCCAGAATTTTTGAACCGTCATCTTGCATTCATTTTATCGATGTCCTTGACAGATTCATACAAATATTCATAATAAAACCATGCTGTAATCCTGGTAGTTCCGGTAGTTCTGAAAGACAATATCTATCAAGATCTCCAACTTCATTTGTATAATATATTGAAGCTTGACGTTCTCATCGGCTAAGAATTTCAGGAAAGATAGATATTGCTTATACAATTGACAAAATTCATTATGAAACCATTCGAAGAGCCGCTGAAATAGATTCGTGCTTAATCCCATTGGCCAAAAACTGGCCAAAAAAGCATTACATATTTGGCCAATTTATCGCCAGTGGCCATCCTATTTGGCCAGTTATTGGCCAAAAAATGCTCACCATTTCTACCAGGGTTTCGACTAACCCGAGCCAATCTATCTCAACTCTTCCATTTCGAGTTTTGAAAGGAGTGAGGCGGGAGGGGGAAGTCGCTTATTTTCGGATTTTTTAAAACTAATCACTATATAGAAAAATTGAGATAGATTAGCTCGGGTTAGTCGAAATTGGCCGCACTTCAGCTCATTTTGTAGGTTTTGGTACAAGCTTTGAAATGAGCTAAAGTACGTTGGAAAATATTCAGATGCACCAGAAATACAAGCAAAGTTTGAAGGGAGAATCGCCCTATTTTTGGGATTTTTAATAATGATCACTTTTTGGGAAAGTTGAGATAGATTGGCTTGGTTGAGTCGAAATTGGACGTACTTCAGCTCATTTTGTAGGTTTTGGAACAAGCTTCAAAATGAGCTAAGTTACGTCGAAAAATGTCAAGATGCGTCAGAAATACGTGCAAATAGTGAAGAAAAAATCAGCAAAAAAGGTACTTGCCCATTTAAACCTGTGTTAATTTGGAAAAAACCTTCACGGCTCTTGCTGCAACTGAAGATGTGGTTTCCCAGCGCCCAGCGAAGAAATTTCCACATGTACTAGTTGAAACCCAACTTTTCCGACCCCAAGCGTATCGATATCGAAGAAAAGTTGTTTTTCGGCCCACCCTAATGTACATATAGCTATTGATGTGTGTTATGCGATGAGCAAGACAAGTTATTTAGTTATCTTAT
Source organism: Eretmocerus hayati (assembly GCA_029851415.1). Lineage (NCBI taxonomy): Eukaryota > Metazoa > Arthropoda > Insecta > Hymenoptera > Aphelinidae > Eretmocerus > Eretmocerus hayati. Next base: position 5,945,581 of record CM056742.1, read on the forward strand.
CGACCCAAAACTTGACTCACTCGAGATAGCTGATTACAAACTCAATTTCACAGAGTATCCTCAAATCAGAATTCCTAGGTATGGAAGCCTTTGACGCAATGCAGATTTTTCCAGCTAGAGTAAGTGTGCCTAATTTTCCCCTATTCCCTAATACTCCCCTAATCAAGTTCTCGGATGTATACGCGATCGCAGACCTTGCTGCGAAATTTCATCATGTCGGTTATGTTAGAATGTGCAGAAATAAGCGTTCTGGACCGATCCTAAGTGACCCGCGCATTTCTCAGAATATAAAAGGAGTTTTTGACGCTTTCAATTTCTTCTTTATTAGTCACTAAGAGCCATGGCAAACAAAATTGATGTGATCAATTTCGATTAAACACACCTTAACTCATTTTCTTTGTCTTTGTGCAGAACTACAAATTTCGATCCCTAGCCGATTCTATGCTCATATTACTAAATGAAAGTGCAGTGTCCGTAAAATGCCTTCATAATCTTTTTTCAACTCGTTCTTCGCTCCATCAGAGTCTATTAATTCGACTCTTAAAATTTGGAAGGGGTTTGAAAAAGCTATAAAATCAGCTCAAGTACGTCTTATTTGGAAGCCTGGGAGCCAAAATATTCTGATTTTACGAGAAGCTCGTAAGGTAAGTGTACCCAACTTGCCCCCATTAAGCCATTTTCTTAATAACTTTGGTCGACCTCAACTATTTTCCACGTGCTTCAGCTCATTTTGAACTTTGTCTCAAAACCTTCAAGATGGATTGAATTACATTCAATTTGGACCGACCAGAGCCAAATTGTTTTAATTCTCCTAAAAGGTGGTTTTTTAGAGTTTAGAAAATGGTGTACCCAAGTTGCCCCCATTAAGCTATTTCCTCAACAACTCTGGTCTACCTCAACATTTTCCAACGCATTTCAGCTCATTTTGAAGCTTGGTTTAGGACCTTCAAAATGCACTCAACTACGTCCAATTTTGATCAATTGGAGCTGAACTGTCTCAATTCTTTCAAAATAAATGATGAAAATTGGCGATAGAGTGTTTTTATCGCCGTGCACCTTTGAAGCCATGTCGGAGTCTCGTGGCACAAACGGGGTTACAACTTACACGATGGTTTTTTCATCAATTGAGACGGGGGTGGTCGTAAATGACTCGGAATTGCTTCAGAAATGTGCCTCTGGTACGATCTGTTAGGATAAACGTCTCTCACTCTTGAGGAGGAATCGAAGAATCAAGAGATATTCCGATTCTGATTCTCAGAGAGCGCGACTTGGCACATTACATCGAGTTTTGAGGGAGATAGTCTCTATTACCGTCTCGTTTATCCTCACAGATCGTACCAGAGGCACATTCCTGAAGCAATTCCGAGTCATTCGCGACCACCCCCGTCTCAATTGATGGAAAAACCATCGCGTAATTTGTAACCCGTTTCGCGCGAGACTCCGACACGGCCTTAAGGCCCCAAACTTTGTAGTCAAATTTTAGTAGACAGAACTTCCAAACTTGAAGAGTGAAGCTCGAATCTGCTTGGTATCACCAATGTATGAGAGATTCGTGTTTCGAATTCTCCAAAACCTCGACCACTTTTAACAACTTAGATCTCTTGACCGGACGGTCGAAGCCACAATTTTTCGTGTATTCATCCACGTTTCTATTATGAGATTTGTTCTAACTCGTGACTGTTATCTGTCTACCTATGATGCAAAGTTTTCCAAAGTTCGTGTTCAGATTTTCGTTGGGGTTCAGAACTAGAAGGCAGTATTCAAATCTGCTTGGCATTACCATTCTCTTGTAGGTTCAAATGTGTGATTTCCGAAAAACCTACCCAATTTATAGGATTTTGATCTCGTAGGGGAGCAGTCAGAACTACAATTTTTTGAATTTTTTTCATTTCCCCAGCTACGAAATACCGTTCTAATGACTCGTGGCGATAAATTGTTCTTATCTATAGTACAAAATTTTTCCAAACTTACAAGGAGAGGTCATGGTCTGTGGGTCGTGGAATTGTCTGAAACTCCAGGAATCATCTCCTTTTGGTACCAAAAGATGATATCCAAAACCATTTACTTGAACGCCAAAGCGTTTTGAAGCTACAGTCTATGACATTAGCATTGCCCATATAGGCCCATGTTGAAAATGTGCATATATAGGTATACTGACAATGCTAATATCCATAGCTGTAGCTTCAAAACGCTTCAGCATTCAAGTAAGCGATTTTGGATATCATCTTTTGGTGTCAAAAGGAGACGATTCCCAGAGTTTCAGCCAAATCCACGACCCACAGACCATGACCTCTCCTTGTTAGTAGTCAGAATTTGGGCGATGAAGTGTCTAAAATTGATAACTATCACCTAAAGGGTACCTTAATCTGTTGGGGACTACTATTGTCCAAGAGGTTCAAATGCGCGATTGTTCAAATTTTGAACTATATTGGAGAATTTTGATCACATGACTGCTCAACAGTTTCTTACGCATTGTTGGACTCTTGTACTAAAAGGTACAAGAGTACAAGCTCGATGCTTCTAATATCTAATACTTCAAAGTTTAGCCGATTGACACTTGTCACGAGTTTCCATTGTGGATGCCATGGCTGGATAACCTACAAAACAACATTCCTGATCATAGGTTAAACTAGGGAGGGTAGAGAAGAGAGAGAGAGTAGGTCTTCTCTACCTTCCCTAGGTTAAACACAAAATAATAAGAGCACGTGGCATTACACCAAAACAATAACATTACCTATCACATGGTGTAACTAACCTCTACGACGAGTGCGGTGTCAAATTCAAAGATAGCAATTTTCCATCAGTTTTTCTGGAAAGTTGAGCGATAAAAAATGATTGATTAAGTCATTTTGGACTCAGAATTTCATGAGCTACACTGTGCCGTATCGCAACATTATTTTTCTTGAATATTTTGAGAAGATTTTTCCGGTTCGCATCGAATTTTCCATTTTCTCGATTTGTTCACTTCACCATCCGAGGCTCAAGGTCAAACCATGTAAGAATAAACTTCGATCCAATTTGTAACCTTGCAAAAATAAGAAATGCCAAGGGGTGTCCACCTTAGATTGGTTATACGATATATTAGGGTGTCCGTTATTTCCCAAGTTTCTCCGATCCTCCGTGTCACCCACCACAACCTAATCATTTGTTGAGATTTTGCGATGAAAAAATTTTCGTGGACCTAGGTGATGTTCAAGTGCTGCCCACCTGAAGCGGTTTTTTTCTGGATTATGGCCTCGAAGCAAATTTTGATTCAGTGATCAGCATTTCCTGTGTATTTGCGTGCTTTTATATACCTGAAAGTATTTTTTATCGATATCCAGTGAAATTGCCTTTAAAATGACCACTTGTTAAACTCAATTTGATCGAGTATAGAACTAAAGCTATCGCTATTTTCGAACTCTCTAAATGAGTTCGAAACGAGTCACGGCGTCGCAACCTCGAAGCCGGGTTGCGACTGTTATCACTCGAATTCTTTTATTAGAAAAATTTAAGGTACCAAATCCGCGAAACAGTGTTTTCCTCAAAGAGTCCTAAAAATGCGAATTTTGAGTCGGTTTGTTTTAAAGATGTGAATACGTGTTTTTGATGTATTTTTATTATACACTTTTATTCTACTCCACCGAGTTAGTGTTTCCTTCGTCCTAGATCTAGTAATTTTGGTAATGTCACGTATAGACTTCCGCTAGTCGCTCATTTGATCTCGTGGGTGTGCTCAGTAGTGGGTGTTCAGAATACATACCGTGTCATATCTGAGTTATTTGTAATTACTTGTAGCATGATAGTGAAATGAGGAGTGACGAAAATTTATTCAGAGAATCAGTGTTAGATTGTTTGATTAATAAAGAAAATAAATCATTGGCGCCGTTCGGGGATCGACCCCGAGCTTTCCACGTGGAACTTCCACGGTGGAAGGAGATGGTGTTATCCACTTGACCACGGTGGCTACCATCACACGCTTGATGTCTGCTGCATGTGGCGCCTAATACGAGACACCAATAGCTCATTTGCGGGACACCCAGTGCACACGCGCCTCTGCTTATGTCAGTTATATTATTAGAAATGAAAGTAAGGTGCAGGTCATAAAAGTGTATTTTAAAAATTCTTTTCAACTCTTACTTATTGAACGTAGAAAAAAATCCGTGCTCAGTTTTACCTCTAATCATCAGGATTCTGTACTAGACTCAAAAACCCTAAAAAAGAAAAAACGGTCGTTTTCAGTCACTTTTATGTTCTTCAGGTGGATCAAACGCAAATAAGTGGACCATCTCCGGTTCTACTGTATCAATTTGAATGTTTCAGATCTTACAAGGGGAGGTTCAACCCTGCGGAACACGGATCCCAACGAAATTCTGGGAATCATCTTGTTTTGGTGAGAAATGAAGGTATCTCCAAGGGTTTAATCCCATGGACCTCTTATTCTTAGATACAGCTATGGAGATTAACATTGCCAACATAGGCCCATGTTGAAAAATCGTATATATATAGATATACTAACAATGTTAATCTCTGTAGCTGTATCTCAGGATAGGAGGCCCATGGGATTAAACCCTTGGAGATACCTTCATTTCTCACCAAAACAAGATGATTCCCAGAGTTTCATCGAGATCCATGTTCCGCAAGGTTGGACCTCTTCTTGTTATTGTTAGTCATTTTGAAGGAAATTGCACCCGCTATCGATTGAAAATACATTCAAGGATGTCGAACGGAATGCATGCGCGGTAAATGCGAATCATTGACTCAAATCTTTATTTAGAAGGGTATACAGTTCGAATAAAAAACGCCCCAGGTGGGGTAACATTTGAACTTCACCTAGGTCTCCGAAAACTTTTTTGCCGCAATATCTCACCAAATAATTAGGTTGTTGGGGGTGGCATGGGAGATCGGGGAAACTTGGGAAATAACGGACACCTCCATATATTTAGAAGACTCAAGATTACAGGATGCAACAAATTAGTCTTGACCATTGGTTTCCAAAATTTCTTCGATCACTTGAATTCTCATACTTCGGGTTCCAATCTGACATATACCATCTTCAATGATGCCAAAATGGTGATATGCGGATGTGTATTTAGAAACACTGAGTTGCTGACTTAGCAATTTTCTCAAATATTGCGACAGGTCTCAATGTTCATTATATTATTCATCATCTATATTGACTATAACTGAGAGGTCAAAAAAAGTTGGAAGAAATAAGGTAAGTGTACCCAACATGCCCCCTGTACCCAACATGCCCCCATATGCCGATCTCAGAACTGGGCACTCGAGGACCTCCCTGCAATTTTTTTTTACGTTTGTTATGTTAAAATATGAGAAAATACGTAGTTTGCATCGACCCCGGATCGTTTCTGCGTCCTCCAGAAAATTGAAATTGATTTTTCCATTTTTCGTGTTTGCACAGCTAAGAATCACCGAGGAAATCGTGTTCACTAAAACCGGTGCCAATTTATTTTTATTCGACCAATCTCAACGTACCTTAGCGCATTCGATTCCTTGTCTCAAGACCTTCAAAATCCGCTCTTTAGAATTGCAAAACTTTAAATTGGAGCGATTTTATGTACAAAACACGGAGATGATTTGAGAATCAAGAAAGCCGACATCGGAGTGTACCCAACATTATCTCGAAAAGGCGTGCAGTATGGTTCTTTTAACCACTCAGAACGTGTTCACCGCATCAAAATCGTTCGGAAACAGTGTTTTGGGGCACCTGAAAGCTACAAATGTCGCTGCACGGTGATCAAAACGGATCAAAGCGATTTTATGCACTTCATCGCCGATTTACATTGTTTTAAATGATGGGGGCATGTTGGGTACACCCCCTCGCGAACTCCCAAAAAAACACCTTTTGCGAGAATTAAGATTACTCGGCTGTAGTTGGTCAAAATTCAACGTATGTTAGCTCATTTTGAAGGTTTTTTTTCAAGCTTCAAAATGAGCTAAAGTACGTCAAAAAATATTAAGATGGGCCAAAGTTATGGGCAAAATGGCTTAAGGGGGGCATGTTGGGTACACTTACCTTAGTTACATATGTGTTCAAGGCGCCGAGAAGGTTGTTGTCTGGAAGGAACTATAAGAAAAACAAAAGAGATGTTTTCAAGTAGCTCCATTTATTCTTAGTTTCGACATTTGTATGAATCTCATAAAGAGTTGGTAAACTAAAGGACTAGGTTCTGTATTTATAAATTCTCTCATTCGTTCAGTCCTTGTGAGAAAATTATTAAATGCCATTACCCGATAATGTCAATCCCAACGGCTCTGCTCATTTTGTCCGACTCGGATTATATTATTGACAAAACCTGATGAGGCTTCGTCGGAAAACAATCTCATCGTAAGTCTTTGATTGATGCATCGTTGCCAACGAAGTTTTTTTCTTTACTCATCTTCCGCAAATTTTGAATACTCGTGTACTGCAGCATCCACATTAAGAATTTTCTATCATGAAATCATTAATTTCTCTACAAGGCTCTCAGATAATTCTACCAGAAATTCTACGAACTCAATGAGTCTTGTCGTCGAGTTATCCATCAAACACATCGCTCAATTATGATACTTGACAACACACAATCAGACGAGCGTCGCGCACACCAGTGTATAAAACATCAAAACATACTTAGAAGAATTAATAAAACACGTGAGTCATGTCTGTCTCATTACAGCAAGGAAAAAAGATCAGACGATCCTATATACGCTTAAGGAGGCTCGCGCAAATTTCAACTAAACTGTGAACTTGCGTAAATATGACTCATATTGATAGATAAACTAATGAGGAATCATAATCCACCAAGAAAAGAGGAGGTTGACGATGAAATTCGCGAGAAAAACCGTTTGGCAGAAAAAATCCTTATACACGTATCCTTATGGGCTAGGCAAGTTAAACAGAGCTCACGCGTTAACTAAACCTTCATTATTGAAAATAAGATGATTAATCGGCGTTATTTTACCTGGCGCGTTTAATGGTGTAAGAAAATTGTTAGGTTCACGACTTAGATTTTAAGTAAATTGAGTTCAAAGTGAGTTTTGAGAGTGGAGCAGTGCGCTGCGCCGCTCTGCTTGCGTTGTGAGTATACCTATATGTAGCGTCAGGAGCGGAATGGAAAAGAGAAGGGCCTGACTACTTGCGCGCGGGGCCCCGTGCTAAGCCCCGTCCAATAGAGGTGAGATGGATCTATCCTTGGCATTTTCGTAGCTTATCTCACTTAACTCACCTACAAATCTCGTTGCACGAATATATATTGCCTTAGATCTTCTCCTAATACTGGAAATCAACATCCTGGATTAACGCTGTTGCCCGGATAAGCTTGGTGACCCGATGGATATCCTGATCCCATGGGGGTATTTCCTGGTCGAGGGTATCCACCATTACCACCACCACCACCACTGCCGCCGCCGCCACCACCACCAGAAGGTTGTTGATACTCTTGTCCCAAATTATCTCCGCCTGAATATTTTTCGGGTCCCTGTTGATAGCCTCCTCCACCGGAAGATCCAGAACCACCTCCGGAAGGCGCGTGATTAGCTGGAGGTCGCTGACCCCCTCCACCGCCACCTCCACCACCACCTCCACCACCACCGCAACAATTACCGCCGCCACCACCGCCACCTCCACTGGGCATCTGATATCCCTGATCGGAATCATCTCCACCGTCTGACCAGATATCGGGTTGTTGCATCATTTGGTAAGGGCCACCTCCACCGGCACCACCACCACCCCCGGATGGTCCATGGCCTCCACCACCACCGCTGCCGCCGCCGCTGGGACGATATCCACCACCACCACCACCACCGGATGGTCCTGATGGCCTTAAACCTCCACCGGGTTGAGGATAGCTAGCCCCAGGTTGTTGACTTTGACCGCCCATTGGACTTTGGTAGTTTGGTGGACCTGATGGGGATTGGCTATTCCCGGATCCGGGGAACGATGTTCTGGCGCCACCACCACCACATTCGCCACGGTCTACCAAGGGATAGTCACATACGAGAACCTTTGGATTGAATTCTGTACCCGGGGCACAGGGGAATACGAAGCAGCCGCTGTAGTCGCACAATTGGTATTTTGTGCAGTCACCCTCCACCGGGAGTATCTCGCCCTGAAAAAATTAGAATAATATAGAGATTTGAGCTACATAATGTAGTCAGTCTTGAGAGAATGCGCGATGAAATCGCTTGATGGAGTATGCGAGTGCTCCTTTATGAGAACCATTAATTTTTCATCTATAGAGTTGATACATGCATTAAAAAATCGATTCGATTCTCTGAGCGAAAAACTCTTGTGATATTACCAACAGATGATCAGTATATAAAAAATTGATCATTGATAGTTAGTTAAAAGAATCCCTTGGTACATCCGAAGGAAGAATTGAAAGCTTGGAAAAGGGTCTAAACCGAAATTGAACGAGGCCTATTTTTTGGTAGCTTCCTTTACAAATCATCCAAATTTTTTTTCAAATGCCAGTAAAAACTTTGAATGAAGTCCACTCAAGCTCAAGAAATGCAGGAATGTGAAAACTTATAAACTGCAATAAGAAGTGCGCAGATACGCGATAAACGAAAATTCATTATCAACTAACCACATAATGCTATGGCGGTCTGGCTAGAGAAGGTGAGTCCGATTTCTACGAAAATCGAGATAAAGCTATATTGCGCTGCATCCCTTAACATTTTTCGTATCTCCAAATAATTTTTGAACGCCAAGATCGCCTTGCAAAAATGTAACTTGAACGAAAGAACGTAAGTTTAATTTACAGACCCCGAAGAGAGAAAGGGCGTGTGTCCACAGTGAGAATGTAAATTTATTGCCGAAAGTTGATATTTGATTCATATCTTTATCAATAATTAGGTTGGGGTTAACATGCTGCGTTCATTGCGTGCAATACATTAGCCGATAAGAGCGCCTATAGATCTCCTATCACGATATGATATTCTGCTTTCAAATTCAAGTACGGATACAAAAAAACAAGAATTTTCACGTTAATCTGGCAAAAGGGCCCAAGTCCAATTGATTTATAACCTTTTTCATACATCCTTGCCAATAAATTGAGTTTTACGAGATAACTGTCGAAAAATTCTGGTTGAATGTATCTGGCCTTTTATACGTGATATTGTTGGGATTGGATTCCATCCACTTGTTTCAAAGATAGCATCAAAACGCTTTTTCCGGGATTTCACTCGAAATCGTCTTACGCCCCTTATGAGCTATAGCCTGGATGCTACAGAATCGAATTGGCACTTGCAATTTCTAACTTAATTTTGATGAATAATTTAAATTGACTAGAAATTGATACAGCTATAGCGTCCTTGCCATGATACATTTTTGAGCGGTATACTCGAAAGGTTCAAAGCTGGGGTTGTTGAGACAGCTTTAAGATACAAAATATATCTGCGAATACTGATATTTTGAAGTTGGACGAACCTAAGCCAGCCGACTCGAGCACGCATCATTGATTGCTTCGACCGATAAAATCTTCTCGCGTGATGGTTAAATGGAATTTTCGCACAAAAAGCAAGAGAATGCAATTTTTGCATAAAAACTCACTGTGACATAGTTGACGAGGAATGTGTCGAAGAAGAGGCTCAAGATGACACTTATTGAAATGACTTTGGCCATCATCGTTGTGCTCTAAAATATCCACTAAACTATCTCAACATCATGGATCACTAGATTCTTGTGCACATCACATCCCTGACCGAGGCTCGATTAGTTGATCAATTCTATCATCGCGCTCTTTTAAAGGAGCTCCATTGCACGGCATCGCATTACGGAAATAAGAATGACGTAATTTGCAAGGAGCCTGTTCTCTTCCTTATTCATTAGTTCTTAATAGTGTGAATTCATCGCATAATGATCGTATTTTCCCAATATAATTGCCCAAGTCGCAAATTTTCCCGCAGCATCAGCAAAATGATTACGATTGAGTAAACGTTGCACAGGTGTCGTAATCTCGGAATCATCACATCATAAGAATTGGAAATGCTCGGAAAATGAGCAGCTAATCTTGAAGTGAATCTTCATTCACACGTACATGCACTCGATGTATTTATGTAGAATAGATCAATCTAAATGATGCTGATCTTAATCACGGGTGAGTTGATGTATAAGCTGATATTTGGATAATGCCTGATGTGTGAAGCTTTCGCTCCGCAGTGATTGAAGACTTGTGAGTCCTATTGTTACGTGATCAATTTCTGTAAGTTTTCCAAAATTTATTCAATGTATATTAGATCTTAAATTTTTGAGTGATCACGCTTTAGTCTTTATATGTCGGAGTTGCTTTGATCTGCCACGATACATTTTGAGCGCATTTGAACTCGAAGGCACTTAGAAAATCTTTCAAATCTTTACACGATATAAAAAAGAATTGTTGATGAAGAAACCAGGTTGTTGAGATTCAAAGTCTCAAAAGCAATAGACTTTTGTCTTTTGATTAATTTTTTTTCAGAATATCATTGAAGAATTGAAACTCAGGTCCCTTCATGCCTCTTTCATGTACCTATTCTTTTCAATATAAATTGATGCGAAAGATGACAGAATTTCAACTTCAAAGTCAGTGTACTTACTTCGTCATTATTCATTTTCTTCGCCAATCTTTATAACTGGGTGGAAAAGAAATATGAAGCTTGCCACGTATAATTGAATGAAGACTTAAAATCACTCTGTTGTGAAAAATTGTAGAACGGCGTGCTCTTTACTTCTTCAACCCAGATGGCAGCACAGCTCTCCGATAATTGTCGACAAGTTCCCCAAAACACTTTTGCAAAGGTCTTGTGAGAGTTCCCGGAGATATCCCAGGAAGCCGCCAAATTTAGCTCAGTTCAATTCCGCAGAGTCAACCATTAACACCCTGGGGCCTTATTCTATAATGTTTTTCCCACCTGTTCCCTCCGCGAGAAAAATTTCCAAAAAGTCCTTACTAGCTAGGCGGGAATTTTGTTGGTCCGCTATATTCCGCTGTTCCACCGCAAACAATTTGGACTATTCACAATTTGTATTTTTGAGCAAACAACAGAATTGCTTGTCCGCTACTTTATTGATTTTCATCAACAAGCGCCGATTTAGATAGCAGATACAATCTTACTCAAAAACCAAAAGTAGCAGACAAACAATCCTGTTGTTTACTCAACAATACAAGCACACGCTACATCGGGGAAAGTTTTTCGTCAAGGGCTATGTTGTAAGTTGAGAGCTTGTACATCCTAACTCGCATATGAGATTTTATATAACGCTCACAGCAGCCCCTTATCAACCTTGCTTCTAATTCTGATGCCCATGGCACATCACTTTTTATTCATCTATTCAAGCAATCTGAATCCTTCCATAAGATTATATTGCCATGTCACATCACTGAATTCCAGTTTGATAGAACTTCATCAAATAAGAGTTCCATGCATGCGTACAAGCACTTGCGGCGCAGTCTTGCGCGGATTCATCAAGAGCCAATTCAGATTTTAGATAAAAAAACATCCCACCCAAAGGCCAAAAGTAGCAGACAAACAATCTTGTTGTTTGCTAAAAAATACAAATTGTGAATAGTCCAAATTGTTTACGGCGGAACAGCGGAATATAGCGGACCAACAAAATTCCCGCCTAGCTAGTAAGGACTTTTTTGAAAATTTTTCTCCCGCGGAGGGAACAGGTGGGAAAAACATTATAGAATAAGGCCCCTGGGAGCTCCTTAGTCACTGCCATAAAGCTCTCAAAGATACTTCCCGGGAATTCCCTGCTAGCTATACCCGATAGCTCCACGGCGCTGATTCTGAATTAGCTCCCCGAACCGAAAGCTCTTCTGGTTTCGGGTACGTCGAAATTTTGCTCTGCAAGTCGATGAGAGTGATTAATGTTGCGTAAATGAACCTCAGCGCTTGAAAAAATTTGACTCAATGTGATGGCAATTGATGTGAAATATTTGCTCCATGTTTTTTATCACAGAATGCGTGAATTGAATTCAATATTATATTTCAGAGAACTCAAAGGGCAGGAATTGGTTTGATAGCACATGCATTTCTCATAACCGTTGCTACATAATTCTGTCACTGAATATATTTTCTTCACACGGGTCTAGTGTCCGCCGTCTTCGGCTTCCTGACTTTATGCTTTTATCAGCCAAGGTAGATGACACCTGGTGATTCAAAAAATTTCAGTCTGCTTGTTGTTTACATTTTCCCGAGACCAGTTTGAGTGCTCAGCGTTTCAACCAAAATCGCGACTCGAACATTTCCGCGAGTTAGGATCAGAGAAGACAATTTTAGAGAAACTGATACGTCGTCATTTGCAAGAACCTTGGTTTATTCTGCTTCTCCAAATTTCAGATAAGTAATTCGTCCCAGTTATGATCATTACAAGCTAATTATCATCGTGTTTACTATGGTAGTATAACCTCCAACATTTGTTGAAAGATTTATCGTTTGCACAAACTTTCTGAGACTAGGAAAATTCATTGAGCCTCGCAAAAAATTCATCATTTTCTCGAACTCTCTGATTTTTTGTGGGTTAATTTCCCTGGCGCAGGTTTGTGGCGAGGCGTGATCGAGTTTTGTAAACGAAGACGTTGTAGACTAAGAGCTAGCTCGGAAATTAGGGATTGATCAGAGGCACGAGCTGCCTCAACGTAAAATGACGCCAATTGTCCATGGAAACATGAATCCGTTGGAATTAGCACGCTAACCTGGTACAGGAAAAAGATGGCGGCCGGGAAAGCCCCCGAGTTTTCCGGGTTGATGGAATTGATAAGAGGCAAGGATGAAACTTTTTTCTGATGATAGTATTAGCAATAACAAACCCAAAAATCTTGGAGGCAGAAAGCCACCCCCGTGCCTAGGGGTTGGCAGCCTCCCCTTAAGTCCCCTGAAAAATTGGAAAAAGTTTTGATAAGGGGCAAGGCTGCCTCCTGAAGATATCGATTCTTTGAGTGATTTCAAGACCCTATGCACGGAGGCAGAGCCCTAGCCTGGTACAAAGTCCCGGAAAATGCGTTTCCGTTATAGCAGCCGGGCACCAGATTTATGACTGCGAAAAAAGTTTTGATGAGAGGCAAGGCTGCCTCCTGAAAATATCTATTCTTCGAGTGATTTTAAGACCCTATGTACAAAGGCAGAGCCCTAGCCTGGTACAAAGTCCCGGAAAGTGCGTTTTCGTGATAGCAGCCGGGCGCCAGACTTATGACTGCGAAAAAAGTTTTGATAAGAGGCAAGGCTGCCTCCTAAAAATATCGATTCTTTAAGTGATTCTAAGACCCTATACACAAAGGCAGAGCCCTAGCCTGGTACAGAGTCCCGGAAAATGCGTTTCCGTGATGGCAGTCGGGCGCCAGATTTATGACTGCGGAAAAAGTTTTGATAAGAGGCAAGGCTGCCTCCTGAAAATATCGATTCTTTGAGTGATTTTAAGACCCTATGCACAAAGGCAGAGCCCTAGCCTGGTACAAAGTCCCGAAAAATGCGTTTCCGTGATAGCAGCCGGGCGCCAGATTTATGACTGCGGAAAAAGTTTTGATAAGAGGCAAGGCTGCCTCCTGAAAATATCGATTCTTTGATTGATTTTAAGACCCGATGCACAAAGGCAGAGCCCCAGCCTGGTACAAAGTCTCGGAAAATGCGTTTTCATGGTGGCAGCTCAACTTCCACAATAGCGAATAACGACAAGATTTTGATCTTCATGCGGGTACCTCCTGCAAATATATTCCATCCTCCAAATATATTTCATTCCTCACAGAGAAAATATAGCAAGTTATTTTCAAAACCTTCATAGTCATAAATCTGGCGCCCGGCTGCTATCACGAAAACGCATTTTCCGGGACTTTGTACCAGGCTAGGGCTCTGCCTCCGTGCATAGGGTCTTACAATCACTCAAAGAATCGATATTTTTAGGAGGCAGCCTTGCCTCTTATCAAAACTTTTTTCGCAGTCATAAATCTGGCGCCCGGCTGCTATAACGAAAACGCATTTTCCGGGACTTTGTACCAGGCTAGGGCTCTGCCTTTGTGCATAGGGTCTTAAAATCACTCGAAGAATCGATATTTTCAGGAGGCAGCCTTGCCTCTTATCAAAACTTTTTTCGCAGTCATAAATCTGGCGCCCGGCTGCTATAACGAAAACGCATTTTCCGGGACTTTGTACCAGGCTAGGGCTCTGCCTTTGTGCATAGGGTCTTAAAATCACTCGAAGAATCGATATTTTCAGGAGGCAGCCTTGCCTCTTATCAAAACTTTTTTCGCAGTCATAAATCTGGCGCCCGGCTGCTATAACGAAAACGCATTTTCCGGGACTTTGTACCAGGCTAGGGCTCTGCCTTTGTGCATAGGGTCTTAAAATCACTCGAAGAATCGATATCTTCAGGAGGCAGCCTTGCCTCTTATCAAAACTTTTTCCAATTTTTTAGGGGACTTAAGGGGAGGCTGCCAACCCCTAGGCACGGGGGTGGCTTTCTGCCTCCAAGATTTTTGGGTTTGTTATTGCTAGTACTATCATCAGAAAAAAGTTTCATCCTTGCCTCTTATCAATTCCATCAACCCGGAAAACTCGGGGGCTTTCCCGGCCGCCATCTTTTTCCTGTACCAGGTTAGCGTGCTAATTCCAACGGATTCATGTTTCCATGGACAATTGGCGTCATTTTACGTTGAGGCAGCTCGTGCCTCTGATCAATCCCTAATTTCCGAGCTAGCTCTTAGTCTATTGCGAATGCACTCCAAGTTGCGCGGAAAGAGAGCGGTCGAGGGTGGATGCTGCGTAATGGTTCGCCTGTCAGAAAATTTCGATGATATGAAGAGCAGCTATCAGCAAATGGCAAGCCAATTCGGGGATGAAATTTGATGCGGAACCGATGGGTAGTTGTCCACCGACAAATATCACCTAGATTTGAACCTGTGATTCTCAAACACTAAAGTTGTCTAGCAGAATTATGCGCGACAAAACCTCGAGATCCAGACCAATTTGACTTTGAAAACCAAGTTGGAAATTTCCCATGCACGTGCACCATTCGATGACAGCTTTTCATACCCGGTAGATTGTGGTTTCATTTACATGAAATCCATGGAAAATTAATTGAAAAATTACGATTTTTAATTCGTTATTCTGATAGTATAAAAGCTACCATTCGATATCACAATGTAAATCTTCTCAATAAGATGAAAATGAGCGCCAAAAGTTACTACCCATAACTTCTATTTAATCCAACACTCTAACCCTATAATACTGCAGAATCCCTGTATCAAACTTAGTCTTTTCGTTTGCGGATAGATAAAAGACCATTCTTAATTTTCAAACCTTTTTCTCATACTTGTATATCTTATCATGAATGCTGGTTGAAACAACCAAAAACCACAATATTTGGAAAAGATGTGAAGACGCCATCTATAGGAGCTTTAGCAGAAGCTATTCGGGAGCTTCAATAAATTTCCCCGGGAATATTGCCAGAGCCAGAACTATCACGGGAGTGTTTGGAAGCTTTCCGGAAAGCTTGTGCGGGAACTAACAAAGCTGGAAATTTGATGATTTCCGCAGAGCTCCCTAAAAGCTAAATGGTATTTCCTATAAAATTTCCGTGGAATTCACCAATCACAACGCTGCCCGCTGGATCAAGGTTCATAATCTCGAACCCGAGAGTGTGTAGTGATTAATTTCATTTTACTGCCTTCAAAGGGTATGGAGAATATCAAAAGACTCGTCATATAAGCTAGGGTCCCGCAATTGATTACGAAATCAGCTGAATAAGTAGATACAGGTGATCCTCCGCATTTGCGGTCAGGGACATGACCTCCCATCTCAATATTTCCGTAAGAGTAATGACCAGGCGAAATTACCGCTATCGCTTGCAAAAATAGAAAAATGGAAATTCTTCCTGGGATCCCCTTCGGAAGACCCTTCTAATCCTAGGAATGCATGTTTCCAAGCCGGAATCTGGTACAAAATTGTTTAAACCAAAATTGTTTAAACAAATTGTGAGAATCACTTTGAGCAAAAACCAACACTTATCATTTTTCCCTAGGAGCCATTGTTTTTGAGCTACGAGCGGTATTAAGTTGGAACAACGCGAATTTTGCGATTTTGAATATCAAAAAAAAGAACGAACAAAGCAAAAAAGCGAAGTTTCCAGTGGACAAATATGTTCACTAGAATATCCTCTACAAGATCCAACAGCAATAACTGATGTTTTCGGCCAGGAACCACTCGTTTCGGGAAAACTTCCGTTGCATGGTTCCTCATAGAGTCCGCATTTATATCGCTCGGCGGTATATACATAGTTGTACTGTCGCAACTAAAAACAGTGCGTTGAACAATCTCAAAAAAAGAGTGATTCCCGGACGGAAACATCAGTTATAGCTGTTTGATCTTGTAGAGAACATTTTAGTGCACCGATTTGCCCATTGGAAACAATACTTTTTCGCTTTGTTATTGCTTTTTTTTT
The DNA here is from genome assembly GCA_029851415.1 of Eretmocerus hayati. Lineage (NCBI taxonomy): Eukaryota > Metazoa > Arthropoda > Insecta > Hymenoptera > Aphelinidae > Eretmocerus > Eretmocerus hayati. The sequence continues at coordinate 5,961,977 of CM056742.1, forward strand.
TTATATGGAAAATCGCAAAATTCGCGTTTTTCCAACTTGAAAATGCTCGTAACTCAAAAATAATGGCTCCTAGGGGAAAATGACAAGAGTAAGTTTTTGCTTAGAATGTCCCAAATTACCGATACAGTTGGTGGGGTCGCTGAGTGTCAGCTCGGCCGACCATCGAAGTTGAGCAATGCCCGGCGCGGTTAGTACTTGAATGGGTGACTGCCCATCTCGGTCTAATTAACCTCGACTTGCTGACTTTTCTGATCGATTAGTTGGCACTTACATCTCAGCAACGTGAGCGGGAGGCACGAAATGTTACAATTGCGATGTTCATTTACGAAATGTGGCATGAGCAGCCCAAGGGTAGCATGATAAATGTGCCGAACTCTCTAAAGCAGGTTTTCTCCCATCACGAGTTTTCCCTCGCTCCACGAAGGTTAGGGTGAGTGGCTGGATCTCAAACTCGCCACGATAAAACATGAAATGTTAAACCCATGAGATCCGCCCCGGATCTGATAGTCCATTGGCTGAAGACGACCGTTGAACACACGAAAAAAAGAAGAAAAAAATTGTCCCAAATTAGCTTAATCCAATAGTTTTGGATCAAAAAAAGTGATTTTTACAATTTGTTGAAACAATTTCAGTTTAAACAATTTTGCACCAGACTTCGGCTTGGAAACATGCATTCCTAGGATCAGAAGGGTCTTCCTAAGGGGATCCCAGAAAAAATTGTCATTTTTCCATTTTTGCAAGCGATAGCGGTGGTTTCGCCTGGTCTGCTTGGAACGTAACATTCGTGAATACGGGGGGTCATGCTGTGGCATATGCGATCGAAACAAATGCTATACAAAAAATGTTCTTAGGGTAATATGAACGCATTCACTCACAGTGTCCAATATAGAGTACGTTCATGTCAAATTCAAACGATTTCTGCAACTATTTTTTTAAAATTCCCATACCATTTTTTTTTCCATGTGGGGTACCAAAATAAGATATTTATCATGGTTTGTAGGATCAAAAAATGTTTTTTGTCCCAGATAGGCCTACAAGAGTGATTTTACCAAAAAATCAAAAACTGAGACCATCCTACCGTATTTTGGTCGTAACTTTCGATTGCTTTGACCAATTTGGATTTTCCAAAAAGCATTTGAAAAGTGACTTCAAAAGCTATCAATTGATTAGTAGCAGAATCTCTCCGAGTTGTTTTTTGGACAGCTGGTAGGTGAAATACTCGAAAATCACGGATTGGCGTATAACTTTTTTGACGTATATTTTAATTTTTTTTATTCCATTCTTATCCGATTCCTCCAGTGATGAACTACGTGTATGAGGATTTTCAGTCATTATTTTTACTTCTGGAGCCTCCTAGAGCTCTTCTAGTGCAAAAAAAATCCCAAAAAGTCGAAAAATGCGTTTTGACCTCGTTCAACTCCCTCGGAGGATCTTGCAACTTATCCCATTGTGTTTGCGAGACTGTTTCACCTTAAGAATGACTGTTTTGAGTATTTTTTTGAGTGTAACAGATGCTCAGATTCGTAAAAAATCATTTCGAAAGCAAATTTTTATTCAATAATTAGCATCTCCTGGGGATGCGTTATTCTCTACGCCTTTGAAAGTATCTTCAATCGATAGCTGGTCCAATTTCCTTCAAAAAAACCTTTTGCTGAAGTCAGTTTCATGCAGTAGAATTGGAGCTACAGTTGTTGAAATGAAAAGAGATGTCTTAGGTATCAAATCCGTGAGCCTGGAGAAAGATTGTCGGTCTCGCCTGCCGGTTGAAGCGTGTATTTCCGCTTCTACTCCATCAAATCGACTTCACGAAGAGGTCATTTTAAAGAAAATCGAGCCAGCTACCAACTCAGATTAGTTTTGAAGCTCTAAAGTCGTTTGCATGCACGAAAAATTCGAATCTAGCGAATCATTGCCAGCAATTCTTTCCGACTCTGATCAGATGATTGTGAAGTTTCTGCGCATGGAAATGATTTTGGAGCTTCAAAACTAATCTGAATCGGTAGCTGACTCGATTTCCTTCAAAATGACCCCTTGGTGAAGTCGATTTGATGGAGTAGAAGCGGAAATACACGCTTCAACCGGCAGGCGAGACCGGCAATCTTTCTTCAGGCTGACGGAATTGCTACCTAAGACATTTCTTTTTATTTCAACAACTGTAGCTCCGATTCTACTGCATGAAACTGACTTCAGCAAAAGGTTTTTTTGAAGGAAATTGGACCAGCTATCGATTGAAGATACTTTCAAAGGCGTAGAGAATAACGCATGCGCAGGAGATGCTAATTATTGAATAAAAATTTGCTTTCGAAATGGTTTTTTACGAATCTGAGCATCTGTTACACTCAAAAAAATACTCAAAACAGTCATTCTTAAGGTGAAACAGTCTCGCAAACACAATGGGATAAGTTGCAAGATCCTCCGAGGGAGTTGAACGAGGTCAAAACGCATTTTTCGACTTTTTGGGATTTCTTTTGCACTAGAAGAGCTCTAGGAGGCTCCAGAAGTAAAAATAATGACTGAAAATCCTCATACACGTAGTTCATCACTGGAGGAATCGGATAAGAATGGAATAAAAAAAATTAAAATATGCGTCAAAAAAGTTATACGCCAATCCGTGATTTTCGAGTATTTCACCTACCAGCTGTCCAAAAAATAACTCGGAGAGATTTTGCTACTAATCAATTGATAGGTTTTGAAGTCACTTTTCAAATGCTTTTTGGAAAATCCAAATTGATCAAAGCAATCGAAAGTTACGACCAAAATACGGTATAGGATAGTCTCAGTTTTTGATTTTTCGGTAAAATCACTCTTGTAGGCCTATCTGGGACAAAAAAAAATTTTTGGACCTACAAACTATAGGGAATATCTTATTTTGGTACCCCACATCGAAAAAAAATGGTATGGGAATTTTAAAAAAATAATTGCAGAAATCGTTTGAATTTGACATGGACGTACTCTATAATGGACAGCATTTCTTTCGGCGATTTTCAATAACCGGCTATTGCTTCTTCCGAGTTCATCAGAAAAATCTGAAAAATTCTCATAGGTCCCTAATTTTGCAGAGGATGAATCAGAATTATTGGTTAAGGTCAAACACCTGGTTTCTTGGGAGGGGGGGGATTGAAACCAAGGAATTTTAAAAATTTGAATTTCGACATTTTTTGTCGTATTTTCACCAGAATAAGATGATCTGAATGCCAAAAGTACGTTTCCAAGCCCCTAAGACCCCCGGTAGTGAATGGGTTAACTCCTGAAGAAGCTTTGAACATCGAGTAAAGGAAAATGTGTTAAGGAGTAAAAGAAAAAACTTGTACATAACTGCAAGTGATTTTTGAGGTACCGTAAACCGGGATGAAGATGGACACCGGGCTAACTTTGTAACTGCGATAATCAGGTCATTGATTGTTGGTTATCCGAAGAGCTTTCAATTGATGAGTGTCTACAGGATGTTCCAGAGTGAGCCAGTCAAGAGCGAACGCGAAAACAAAAGTGTTACAAAGTCATCCCTGTTTACTGTATCGCAGTTATTGCAACTGTCAAGGATTTCACGAGGATAACAATTCTGTGAGTTCCGTTTAGTCGAACTGCAAATCCTCGGGCCAAAATCACTCATTCATAATACGGTACGTTTTTTTACGTCTGTGTTCATCAGAAAGAGATCAGTCTCCTCATCTTATACAGTGTCCAAAAAAATTATCGCTCTCCAATCTTCATTGTGAAAGGATAATTGAACATAAAATGTTCATTACTCCAATTTATAATTGTTGCATGAGAACGCAGATTCAGTGTCTCACGGTGGGAGAACCATAACCGAATTCTCTGGTGGCACAGTCATCCCGGAGCTCTGATGAATTATGGGTTATCTCGCTGGTACGCAGAGTACGATCATGGGAGTTAGGCACAGTATTCTTATACATACATCAGGTGAAAAATTTTTACAACCAAGATGATTTCAGATCAATTATTTATTTCGATGTTCCAAGTCCTAACTTGGATCTAAGAGTTTTATACATGTGGCTGTAGGGGTGTGCAAATTCAGCCGAAGTGATAGGAATTCTCAGTAAGCGCCGAACACGAGGTGAACTTAGTAAAAAAACTTGCATCAATCCAAACATGGAACTGGTCGTCCAATAAATAGAAACAGCCTGAGAAATCAAATTAAGATTTCAAATTAGGCATATTTATTATTAAAGATGGCTCAAGGGAGTAAATGAGAGACGATGACTCACTGCAGGGAGACAAGAAGCGATGAAGACCGTGGCAACAGTGAAGCACCTCAAGAAGTTGTGCAATTTCCTCTCCCATCCTTTTGGTGGTTGAACTCTCATTAACTCGTGGACCTAGAAAAAATTTGAGTTCGCTTTTGTAAATTCAATGATGAGCAAGCATGAGGTGAATCGAAGAATCGTCCGAATCCCCTTCGATTGAAGCCCGTTTTCAAGTTTTAGAAGTGGAGTCAACAAGATTTACAAATGAAATGAAATTTTTGCGTAGATTACTCCAAAAAGTTTTTTTTTGGTAATCTACATCATGGAAAAGTCAACTATTGGCCAGTTTCGCCAGAATTACCCGCAACATATAAAACTCTTGCAATCTTGAACGATTCTAAAACCGCTCACTATAATTGAGATTTTCAATGTTGTCAAAAAAACTATGTCGATCTCGCTAAGCAGGCCGTAGTTACTGCGTATCAGTAAAAATACCAGAACAGAGACTCACCTCCAAAACTATCAAGTTTGACAAGCCAAAAGCTAATGGCAGAATAAAGTATGGATCTGGGATTGCTAGATTGGATACCCATCCGAAACCACCATTCATCAGCTCCATGAATGTGTTTTGGGCAGCTAAAAAGAGATTCTTAATCAATTATGAAAATTCGAAGATTGAAATTGACTTGAAGCTAAATATAAATTCAATACCCATATCATGATGAGGCCTCATGGAACACAGATTTCTTGTTGCAACAGAAAATGAAAGCCAGACCGGCAGTTGTATGATCATAACAACTATAGATTTGCCCCAGTGGCAATTATTTCTGACCATCAATTCTTTGTACTCCTTTTTGACCTGGTGGGAAATATTCGTTTGGACATCTGAGCATTCGATTATTCTGTTTCCATACGTGATTTCCAAGTTAACAGTACAAATCATGATGAACATGTATTTCTCTTCTAATATATGTATGTTCTCAGAAACATAAAGTCATACATCACGCCCGCGTCTTGACTAAGAAAGCAATACGGGGTTACAACTTACACGATGGGGTTTCTATCAATTGGGACGGGGATGGTCGCAAATGACTCGGAATTGCTCCAGGAATGTACCTCTGGTACGATCTTTGAAGATAAAAGTCTCTCAACCTTGAGGAGGAATTGAAGAATCGAGAGATATTCCAATTCTGATCCTCAGGGAGCGCGACTGTGCACCTTACATCGAGTTTTGAGAGAGATAGAGACGTTTATCCCCACGGATCGTACCAGAGGCACATTCCTGGAGCAATTCCGAGTCATTTGCAACCATCCCCGTCTCAATTGATGGAGAAACCGACACGTAAGTTGTAACCCCGTTTTGCGCGAGACTCCGACACGGCCTTAGATATGGAAGATTATTGAAGAACGTTAACAAGCGAGAGGATTTTTTATATGGCGATGAAGTTAGTTATAATAGTTCTCCTCTCATTAGCGGGACTAAGCGGTCTTCATCATGGAATCAGATGATGATTCCCAGAATTTCCCAGAATTTGGAAGAAGGGGAAGTAGATGCTTGATTGACAAATGCATTTTGCCGCCACCCAGAATCCTTGAAATTTTTAGGATCCCAACCATTTTTTGCAAAAATAAGATTCGGGAAGTGATAATTGGTGAAATTATTCCCAGTTTACATAAATAAATTGCACAAGAGACCCTTCGCGGCTCATCCATGAGGTATTTCTCTCTTTCTCGGAATTCCTTCGACTCCTGATTGCACCTCGAGCCGTCATTCAATGGCCCGGAACGAAAGCATGCTGGCTCCGTGCGAAATGTACTATTGTCATTCTGAGCCGCATTCGCCATTTCCATGCGCTCATTTCAAGCGCAGATAGAAACTACTCGATAATTTCTGAGAGTTATTTTTGTATCAGATACCTGAGATTTGACTCATTATAGAATTATCATCACTTATTTTCCATGACTCAAATCTGCTGCACATGTATTACAAAATTGATGATGAGTGGAGATAGCAAGTATGACACGGGGTAACGCGAAGGGTTCTCAGAGTTGAATACAACTACGTGTGAAACACACTACAAGATAATAGGAGTACATTCGAAACTCTCAGAATATTTAAATGATATTAATCAAACGGAATGCTATTTTTTATTCGTGAGACGCATTGGCGGTATGGATGGACGCCATATCACTTTCTTACAAACGTCTCCGAGTTTATAAATTAGCACATTCCCTAATAGTTTCATGTCAAGAAATGGCGAAGTACTTTCGTTGATTGAAATGCAAGAATGCTCAAAATTCTTTGTTTTACAGAGATGAAATTCTACATACAAGTATGCCTAAATTTAGCGTACTTGATAATAGTTGAAGAATTGTTGAAAGATTTTCTGAGAAAAGAAATGCAATTCTGACTCACTCTACAATTTTCCTGGGAAAGCAACATAGACTTATATCGAGTTCAAAGTGTTTGGAAACCCTATCAAAGAGAGTTGACTGATTCATTGCGTAACTCTATTGATCACATTATGGCCAAAATTTAATAATTGAAATGAAAACAAGGATTACTCTCAGAATATGTTTGACATATGATAGCTCTTGTCAAGAAAAAAGCACTCACCAATGCATTATATCGCCATCTGACCTTATTTTCTGGTTCACCTTGGGAGCATGCATAATTTGCTTCCATCTTCAACCTCTTCACAATCTCTTTCATTTCTGGTTCTAGATTTCGTAATTTTGCAGTATTATATTGCTGAAAATATCCTTACATCATTTTCATGCAGTACAATCAAATGAAAGTACAAAATTGGTTTGGTTCACTGATCGCATACTTCACAGATCCATCAAGGTACAATCAAAGTTATACAAGAACAAATCGATACACACACCTGTAATACTGAGAAAGGTAAAGTGACAGTAGTTCTGATGAGGATTGCTGAAAGAGCAATGGAAGCCCACCAAGGTAACCCACTGACTTCATGAATTTGTAACAACATTTTTCGAGCAGCCTCAACTATTTGCCAATCTGGAATGCTGTCAAGGATCCCAGATATCATAGGATTTGGAACAGGTTGTGTCTGTAGGAGAGAATCTGTTGTAGAGGATTCCAAAGACTGCCCCAGATCACCCAATATGGGTCCGGTTGATAAATGTCTAACAGCCATTTTTGTGTTGAAACATTTTGGAACCAACCCTGATGTTTTGCTTTGTAAACATTTGGAAGGTAAATATGATGACACACAATGTCTTCTTATTCTGTGATAGTTAACAATATCTAAAGTACAGTAGCTGCTCTCAGTTGATCTGTTCTTGTTGATAACGGAGTGGAAACTTCTCCGCATTGTATGCATTTTACTGAAAATATGAACTTTGGAGCTCAACATGATTGTGTTTGAGAGAACACACTTTCTCCACAAAAATAGTCAATTTGAGTTAGACTATCCTGATCCTCATCACTTTCATTGATCATTCAATGAACTAAATCACCCTGATGATCCAGCAAACTAATGTTGAACTTTTCAGTTCCTTTTGAATGGACAAGGTGATTTATTTTGAGGTTACTACAACCTCATCATTCTTCATTTTCTAAACGTGTGTCCATGCAGTTTGAAATTCAAAAATATCTGATAACGAGACCTTTAAGATCACTGATTTCAAATCGTAATAGCTTTTTTAATGTATTACACTTATAGAACATGCTCAACTTTTATTTACATTTCAGTTGGCCTGTCACGACCAGACGACCATGCACGAGTTATTTCCTTTTCCTATCTCTAGCAGACAATGTTATGAGTCCCCCAGCGCTGTCAACGGGGAAAAGTCAAACTATTCATTGTAAATAAAGATGGAGCAAAACCCGCCGATGTGCGCCTTATGCGCGGCCGGTCGCTGCTTTGTGGCATAAAACATTTTCTTCTCGTTCCTTGGAGTAAGGTATTTCAAGATTGAAGCAGTTTTCTTCATAGTCTCCTTGAAAACTGAAGTTTGAACAGACAACAGAAGTGAAACCCTTTGCCCTCCAAGGATCAGCTGCTTCCACCAGCTCACATCTCACGTTGGCATTCTTAACCTTTCATCGTTACCACTTGTGAAAATCAGCTATTAAATCAGTTATACCTCGATTTCCTGGAAACGAGACTAACAAATATGAGATGTGTAGTATGGTGACTGCTAAATACCGATGACGGAGGCCCTTTCAATTCTCAGCTACCGTCACACCCATCATGAGTCTCAGTAGCCCTTCAAGCTCTTCACCAACTACACCAGTGGATGCCATAACAACAGAAGTTTCATCTCCAAACTCAAAAATAATCATGGATGAGAGTGTCATGATAATTGAGCCTGACACAAGTATGGCAATGGACTCAACTGTAGTGACGTTTGATGCAACATTACCACCAGGAGCTGCTCCAGAGGGCTTTGTCCTTGTTGACGAGGAAGTAGATGTAAAGCCTACAAAACAGGACAGCTCAAACATTTGTGAACAGCCAGTATTTAGGGTATCTTTTAAAGACGAATCCATCTTTCAGTGAGTACCTGCATACCAATTTATGCCTAAACATCTCAGATGCCAAGGCTCAGTCTTTTCTTCATGTTTCTATCCATCACTGTACAATGTGTAAGCCACTAGTTTTTTTTGTTGATTACAGAAGTTACTCTGCGGAGGTGGAGAAGTTTATGAAAAATCTTCTAGGAAATAAATTTGATAGTGTACATAGTAAATCTTACAGTAAAGACTTGATAATTGAAATATTCACAAATGGGCAGCCAAATAATACCAAATCCAAAGCATCTACAGAAGAACCAGTATTTGATGCTCTATTCACCATTGAAACTGAACCTAATATGATGGATGATCTTGACATTCCAATGTATGGAAAGGTAAGGATTCAAATTATTTTTTCAAACTATGAAGGTAATTGAGGCACACCTCTAACAAATTTTTCAGAAATTCAATGTCACTTTGGATAATGAGAGTGAAGATGTAGAAGTGAAGGCGGATTGCGCTCCAAAACTGACCTGCTTCAACTGCTTAGGCAATCATAATTTGCGTGATTGTGACCAACCCCGCAATCCAGCAGCTATCAGTAAGAATAGGAAAGAATTCGTGGCCAAAAGAGGACCAATGAATGCTAGATACCATTTAGATGATGATCAGAAATATGGTAATTTTGAACCTGGAAAACTGAGCTCAAACTTGATGGAGGCATTAGGATTGAAAAGTGACGAAATCCCTAAACATGTGTACAGGTAAGATAATTGCTGAGTCTCTAATCCCTTTTTCATGGTAAATGCATCCTCATCTTGAACATTTTTTAGAATGAGATCTCTAGGGTACCCACCAGGCTGGTTAGAAGAAGCTAGATTACAACATTCTGGACTTTCTCTGTTCAATTCTGAAGGTGTACCTGAAGTAGGATCTGATGAAGAAGGTGAAATTGTTTTACCAGGTGATAAAGATAAATACGATGTCAAAAAAATAATTGACTTTCCTGGTTTTAATGTTACACCGCCTCCTGGTATACGAGATGTAAGTTGTACTCAGACTAATCAAGTTTTCATTGTCATATTGAGCTGAATTACTGACGGAAAATGTCGATTAGGAATACCAACAATATTGGGGATCTCCAATGCAAGAGCATCATAGTAAAGCTACTATGCTACAACTTTTGAGCCACAAAAAAGCTGATGATGGTTACAAAAGGCGCAAATTAACGAACCCAGCAAATAAGAGAATCAAACTAGATGTTAATCCTGGAGAAATGGAAATAGACGAAGTCGAAGGTAAATAACCACTTGTTCAACAGTCATGCAGCCTTTGTTTTCACACCTCTTTCTGAATTTTCAGATGCACCAATTGAAAATGTACCTGTTGAAGGTTTATTTATACCTCCACTGCCGCAAGATAGCTCAGCTCCACCTCCTCCACCACCCCCAGAACCTGGTAACTCCGATGAAAATTCTCAAGATAATTCTATGAATTCAAACGTAAGTCTTCGTATCTAATTGAAATTCGCTGCGCCTACAACTTGCTTGCTTCTGCACTTTTCAATACTTCCAGTTGGGAAAATTATAATTCACTTTGTCAATTGAATATGTTGCAAAGCCAAGTGCACAACCTTCATCGGTCTGTGTTAGAGTGAATTTGATTTATATTACAAAGTATAAATTGCACCTCCCCCCCCCCACCAGCCTTCTGATCACTCCAGTCCAATCAGAATTGAAGCAATTTCGGATGTCTGAAAATGCTTTGGACTAATTGGGAAACATTCATCAATGTTATGACGATATGTGTATGAATATCGTCTAAAAGAGAGCCCAAAATAATTTCTAGGTTCGAGATATTTTTTTACAACCTGTAGAAACTAATCTGAAAAGAGCTGGTGGACCCAGCTGGTAATCGTCTATTTATTCTAGCAAAACATTCTAACCGAAATTATTCGATAAATCGATTTTACATGATTACTTGGGTTGAAAAGTTGGTAAAATCCTAAAAATTAAGGGCCCGGTTCTAAGTACAGGTTCTGACGTCAGACCCATCCAATCAGGAGATCCTTCTTCTTCTTCTTCTTCAAAAAGTTGGCTAGGAGAGATCCTGTTTACCGATCCACGCCTTGAATTTGTTCTGTGCTGAGAGGCTTGAGATATCAATTTCAGAGCGATGAAAAAATTTCGGTTAACATGGTGAATTTTGTTATTGAGTACGAGTAGCATCTGCCGAACTTCTTGTGCTACAATCTTTTCGAGTCGAAGTTACCGGAATGAGATGAATGCACACCCACTCCCACCTTCTCGAAGAATCTAATTTTAATCGAATGAGGAAGATTTTTCTCCTCACTGAAATTTTGATTTACCATTGGTTTCCCAGACTTCTTACATAATAATTCGATTATTACAGGACGCGAGTACAACACCATCATCAAGAGATGGTTCACCATCTTTGTTTGATCTGGAATGTGTGAAGAAAAAATTACATTCCCAGCTTCAAGAGTTAGAAGGTTCAGGTTCTCGATCTAAACCGGCCGTTGCGAATACTGGGTCTCCAAAGACCGAGAATTCAGATGAAACTAAAAATTCAAGTCCACCAGAGCTGAAAGAATCTAGCCCTAGTTTGTCAAATGCTACTAGCACGAATAATACAGGGCCAGATGTCACTCCGCAGGACAGTCCGATGTCGGGGACTTCGAGGCCGCCAAGAAATGTCGTGGAAGTTATCTTAGGCACTCCTATACTAAAAAGTTGCTCGCCTTATAAAAAGTTACCAGCCTCTGAAAAGTTCTCGAAAGATATTTGTGACGTGATCAATTTCGAAAATTTACCGGACTCTACTGGAAAGTATGATAAGATGGCAGAACTATTGGTGAAAGTTCGAACGACTGTGACAAAGCTACAGAAAGAGTGAATTAAAGACCAAAAGTGCAAAGTGTTGTAAATATATCTCTCAACAGAGAGAGCTGTATATTGTACTGATTCATAAGATAATTTTTTTAGACGAGTTGAAAAAGGAAACAAATAAAATCGGTAAAATTTCTAAAAATAATGTTTCGCGTTATTTCAATTACTTATAAAATGTAAGGTTGATGTAATAAAAATTTGGGCATTTTATTTGAAAAGAGGTCGTAGAGTAACAATTGCTGTGTATAGTAACATACTTAGGTATTCTTCTCTGTAAATTTGCACGGTCCAAGATCATTTACACAATTACGTCAAAATTCGAGTCAATCTTAGATGCAGATAAGTTTTCTGCAATGTTCTGAGACTCGTATAACCAGCTTTTTCGAAAATTACTTTGATTATACGTGACATGCACACGAAGTTCAAATAGTATAAAATTTTATACACTCTCATAATCAATACATTTAATAATGAATTAATTTTTACAGCTCATGCAGACGAACTATACTTAAGTTATAAAATATAATTTATCTCAATACTTTGTAGCGCTTAATCGATACCACAAGTCGGCAGATATACTGATGATGATTGTTTAACTAACGCTCAGAATAATTGACTTGTCTACGGACCGATCATTTTCGGTTCTCTTGATTCACGAACAATGAGAAGCGCAATATCATTGACCCGAATGGAAGATTTCATCTCTGTCTACAAATCATCAACTTTTTCCATTCCAGAGGGTTTCAAAATCATAGTATCACTCCATACTTCACAATACAGTTTTTACTTTCTTAGCAGTGCCCATTTTACAATTATTGACATTGCTTCCAAACCGCAAAGAATTAACTGATTCATTGAAAGCTTCATCAAGGGGAGAGATATTTAAAAGCATAAGAGTTTTAGAATTACCTCCTAATGAAGGCATAAGTAAATGAGTGAGTTTCGAGTTTCTGTATGGTATGTGATCTTGTTTTTGTAACAATGCGAGAATGACATGCCCTAAATTGGCTAAAGATTTGTTAATGTTTTTTGTCTCTGCAATTCTTGCCGCTTCCTCATTTTTTAATCGCTCAGATCCCGCCAAGTCGACTAAATTCAAGTTCCCAACACAAATTTCTGAATTAGCCTTATGAGTTCCAATCAATCTTATTCTTGCAACAGAATGGGACCTTGAAGACCTGCAAAGATAGTGTTGAATTAATCATCAAGCTACAGTGAACATTCATCAAAATATAATCAAGCTTGTTACCTCTCGTTTGATTGCGTAGCTGCCATGGCACGATTCTCCCGAGCGATTAATAGACATTGGTTAAGCTCTTCTGGACTATGGATTTCTTGAACTAAAAGATTAGTGACATACAGGTCACTTCCTTTACTATCTGCCATTCTTATATCATGAGATTTTTTACTATTATCCAACAAATCAACTATTTGTTCGTTATAAATTTCGAGAAAACTGGCTTCAATCTTATATTCCCACCCTAGTAACTCGAAATGTTTCATCTCAGTAAAAATATGTTTGACCTGGAAAAAAATTTTGAAATTTTATAGATCTCGATTATTCAAAAAACTTGCAAGATTATTCTGATGAATTCTCGTTGATTACCGTTCTTGGAATCATTCCCTCATCATCTGTCCCAGGAAATCCTTCCATAGTATAAGTTTTACCAGAACCAGTTTGGCCATAAGCAAAGACACAAACATTGTAGCCTTCAAGGGCAGATTGCACCAACATTGATAGCTCTTCAAAAATAGCTGCTTGAGATGCATTTGGCGGGAAAACTTTGTCAAAAGAGAATTCTTGACGTTGGCCTTTTAGTTTAGTATTACTACTGATATCATCTGCTTTGCCAATCTCCAATGTACACTCATCAAGATAGTTGATGATGGATAAACTAGAAAAAAAAACATATAATGTGAATCATAAAACTGGTGAAGATCACTATTACCAAGTATGGAAATAACTATTATCATAGATTGTTAATAGGTGAAAAAAATTCTACGTCTCAACAAACATTTTGGTTGCCTTGTTCATGAGTCTGATCTCAATATTCTCTGATGATTCATTTTAATAAATTCTTGAACAGAAATTCAAAGTTATTGAAAGATTCTTTCAGGGGGCTATGCATTTTTTCTTTCTATAATAATTATTATGAAAAGTCCTTTTCAAATGCCAAGGGTCACACAATGAGCCCCTTATCTGGAAAATTTCCGGAGTACACGGGTAGAAATTCTTTCTAGTCTTTTTTAATGCTGATATCTTTGAGAAAGAATGAAAGATTTTTGAAAATATCTCTGCATGACTTGATTGGAGATTTTGATTATTTCTGGTGTTAGGTCTTCAAATTTAGAATGGATAAGGAGGAAAAATTTACATGTACCAAAGGTTTGACAGAATATTTAAGCAAGTTTAATAACGAAAATCTAAATTTTGAAAGTAATTCTACTCACTTTTTGGATGATTCTTTTGGGAGTCTTGGTCTTATCCGACAAAATACCCTTATGTTACCTTTCATCTCTTGTATAAAATTGTGCAGATATCTTCTTTCTCTATCCAGGTCTTGCACAAGTGTTTGTAAGTCATTTTTTTCTTTCGTTCGAGACTCCAAAGTGCTCTTCAACTCTAAAATTTCACTATTCTGCTCAGTTATCAGAGTTGCTTTCATAGTTGCATCTTTTTTGTATTCTTCCAGAGATGCAGCTTGTTTTTCACACAATTTTTTTGATGCTTGGAACTCATTTGTCAATTGATCTCTTTCTTTCTCAAGAGCAAGAATTTTTGTCTTCAAATCTTCAATTTGTGTGGTATACTGAGACGAATCCTTTTCGAGTTGTTCAGCTCTCAATCGACAACTACTTTCACTTTCTCTGAGACTCACTATTTCTTCTTGAATACTATTATACTGAGATGTTATCTCTCTATGCTTCTGTTTGAGAGCAGTTAGTTCATTAGAAGTGTACTCTAAACGTCCTTTAATGTCCCACTTGCTTGGTTTTGCTCCTGCTGCTTTTGTGGTCACTACAGCAGCAGTTTGACCTGATCTACCCAATGGTCCAACTGTTGTGTTAGGTCTGATTGGCCTAGCGACTGGTTTCATAGAAGTTGCAAGATTAGCTCGTTTTGGTTCAATCATGCTGTTAACAAGACCTGGTCGTTTTTGAGTCCCTCTGGTTATCACTGGATTGGTTCTTGAAATCAAAGTCTTGGCTCGGGTGGATGGAGCTTTGTTCTCATCAGTTTTTTTTGAACTGGCAACTGCAGAACTGACAGTTTTTGAGGTAGCTTGTTGAGTTTTGGGAAGGACAACGGTCTCAGTACTACTTTTGATTGTACTTGGTTTAAGAGTCTCAAAAGTACTTGGACCATTGGGAATCCTTGCTGGTACTTTGAACTGGAAATTTGGTTTTGGAAGTCGAGAGTCCATCTTGAGAGTAAAATTAAAAATAGGAATAAGTGGGAGCATTGTTCACAAAATCATGAAGATCTTAGGATAGCTCAATAAGTTACCTTGAAATGTCAATGAAGTAATATTTTGATGCCGGTCAAATTTTGATCAATTCTCAGGCATGAAATATTCCATCACCTGCAACAATATGGTTATAGTCATAATCAGTGATCAATACAAATATAAAGCACAAGAACACTCTCACTCAAGCATCACTCAAGCAATTTCATCAAACTTGAGTACTTAATTTGCTTGTTGATTTGTCAGAGCAAAGAAAGATTCCAACCTCTTTCACCCTAGTAAACACATCCATTACAAACAGAGAGCACTCACCATTTCGTGGTAAATAGGAATTCCAAAAGCTTTCTTTCGCTTATGTGTAAATTTTTTTAAAAAATCAGCGTCAAGCGATATAAAATGTTGTCTTAAACTACTACGTAAAAACAACAGCTTTGTATGCAGTTGATGATCTTCAGATCGATGAGACACTTCGACACTGGTCCGGTTCACAGATCACAGAAGCGTTGACGATGACATAGTAGAATCCATGCTTATTTAAAGGTAGTAAATAATAAATTTCTCAATTCTTCAACAACAATAATTGAGTGTGATCCTCTCAATAGTTTGTGAACAACATGCACATAAAGCGACAGTTGACGCACGTTTGAGGCGTTGGAAATTTTTGAATAGATCTCCATTCGCGTTTTAGCTTGCCTCCGAAAGGAGATAGCCAATCACATTGCAGAGCGGCACTTGATTCAGGTCACGTGGGATGCAGTTCAAAATAATCAGCATCCATAGCAGACGATTTAATCAATTTTGGAGCAAAATCTATTGATTCATGTCGAGCATATTAATTTTGACGATAATTAATAGAGATAGAATCCCGGAGTTAGGGGCTTTTTGACTCTGCATGAATGTTTCTCTGGATCCAGAGGAAATAATGTGTCGTATCACATATTTTCACATTACGCTTTTTAGTGTGTAGTGCATCAGGGACACATCAGGGATGATGAGGTCATTGTCAACATCTACCTCTTGTTTATTATTATGTGTTTACACTCGACAAACTACTCATATATCAACCAGTTGGTAAATGCATTAGTTCATATTCGTCTTGAATCATTTCATGGCTTGAAAATGATTTATGAACTTACATAATATCATCTATAGATCCACTTCGTGCCGGCAGATTTAGTGTTGAAAAGGGTGACGTGTGTGAGGGGTTGTATTGACCCTAAAATAACTTGTTGCTCTTTACTTTCAATTGCATAACAATAAGGGTTGATGATGGAACACCAGCTGATGAGGGCTGTCGACAGCGAATAGATGAAGATGCACTCATCTGTTTTACGGTAAGGCCATCATCCCGATTATTATATTTCGGCTGTCAGAGTTTTGAAACCGGAGTCTTTTGAAACAGTCAACTCAATCGTAAGTACATACTTTAAGCGTTAGTTTTTCTGCGGAGAGGTAATAGAAATAAATGCTTGGGGTTTGATTATCATCACTACGAAGACCTTTCTGAAATTTGTCGCTGACAATTCCGACTTTTAATTTCTGAAAAACTGGATTGGAGGATAAATCAACTGTGGCATACCTCTCAATTGTCAAAAAATAAGAAAACAGATGGAACAAAAAATTGGATAATATGACAAGAGTCAGCTACATTCAAAGCACACCATATAATAAATGAAGTAGTTCGGCAAGTGGCCGGGCTTTTGGCTTTTGCATGGGAACATCAGTCGACGGCTGCGGGCAGCACGGCGCAGCAGCACGCTTCGAAGACGAGCCCAAAGGAGTGAGCCTGCGCCTAACGAGCTCCTGGTGCTGTGGCTGCTCTAGGAGACGCTGTGTAAATATAAACCAGCTGCTGCAGTTATCGTCAACCTTATCCAGAATGACAGCATTGTAATTTCAATTTCGTCACCGTTAACAAC
Organism: Eretmocerus hayati; assembly: GCA_029851415.1. NCBI lineage: Eukaryota > Metazoa > Arthropoda > Insecta > Hymenoptera > Aphelinidae > Eretmocerus > Eretmocerus hayati. The sequence continues at coordinate 5,978,963 of CM056742.1, forward strand.
AACGATACAATCCATCGAGTTCCCATCGAGTGAACGAATAGAACCTGTACGGTCCAGGACCCCGTGCACGAGACCTCGACGACATCGAAGAGTAAACAACATCAGTAAACGGTTGACTCGAGCTTGCTGCTTGCTTTTAATCATTTAGATTCGGATCCGAGACAGTGCATATAAGGATCCAGATCTCACCTCGACGCCGCGGTCGCGCGCTTTTCCAGCCTCCAACATAGCTCCGAAATCAGCTTTTTGAGGTTATACAAAGCGCTCCGCGAGCGTGCTATAAACTTTCGTAAGGCTTTCTTGTCTTTACGAACTCGTTTGCTGATTAGCTAACGACTGCAATTCTCAAGAGAATGCTCATTTGACAAACCCTGGTGTGAAGTCCCGTGGATCCTGATGCTCTTCGTTGTTTTGTGAAGCCAGCACAGCCTCGCCGCAGTTTGATTCGTGCTTATCACGGTATAGCAGCTCTTGCACTCTACATCCATATACTGGTCAGGATTATCCGGTGCTGTGCAATTCTGTAGCTCTGACTTCGGAGCAGTAACCACATCTTCTGCTAGTGACAGTGAATGTGAAGGTGGTTCACAGACTGAATACGCTAGACTCTCAAAGTCAAGAGCCCCTAAGCGATGATATGGTTTTGATGAACCTTTGGGCCTCTATGTCTTATTGGTGGTGTTATAGTTTTGTTGTGACTAGTTTTAGCACAATTTCTGCTTGCATTTGTGCAAAATTCCCTACTGAAATACTATGGCCCAGTATGTTAACTTGCAGTTGGTGACCAATGAGAATGGTTCTTATAGCATCCAAGACATATCTCAGACCCCTCAAGTGGAACTTTTTCCTCTTCAGGGACAAAAAATCATCTTGATTGATGAAAACAACAGTGCTAATTTGATAAGCCCATCCAACTTAATTTACGCCACAGCATCAGATAGTGCAGAACAAACTGTATTTTCTCAAGGAACAATTGATCTAGGAGCTCGCTTTGCAACAACGCAAGTGGAACCAAGGTACTTCTACCAATCATCAAACCTGCATCTATGCCTCACTTCTTTATTCCATCATTAAGTATTTTGCATCCAAAATTTCATGTCTGAGCTTGAATGTTTATCAGGATCGTTAGGTAGCCATTATGATGGGAATCATTCTTAGTCAAAATTTCAATTGGTTCACCAAAAATTTTGATTTTGTCACCTCTTTAAATTTTTCTTCTATTCCAAAATCTAAGAAGTTTCTAGTTATTTTGTGCATCACCTTGAAGAGCTTCCTCTGGGAATATTTCTCAAATAAAGCTTACAGATTCTTTGAAGATAAAATTCAAGGCTCTTGGTCGAATGTTGATCTTTCATAACTAGTGCAAACTATTTTTTTCAGTGTGTACATAATTAAAACGAATGATGAACCAGTTCAACAGACTTTTTTGAATAGAGTGGAATGTAGCAGCAGCAGCAGCAGCCAGAACAATGATTCTCGAGGTGAGCAACATCATTATTTTCCTCCTAACAATTTTTTGGCAATCAGTGTTGCAACCAAAGTAACAAAAGTTCCGATAGTGTAATGGATTCAACAAACTCCGTCAGCAACCCCTGTAGATAATAATTTCTTGACTTTTTTCAGCTCAAGATAAGCAAGAATGGTCTAACACACAAGAAAATAATGAATCTTTTCAAATAGTTGTGAAAAAAGAGCCACAGCCTGCAAGAAAAGTTGTATCTAATATAGTTAGGAGTCCCCAGGTATGGATGATGGTTTCTGGATCCAAATTTAATAGCTATCAACCACGCCAATCAAATAATTCATTTTTCACTAATTTCTTCTAGTCCTCCCAAATTGTCACCCAAGGTGGTTCGGGAAAGAAACCAGCCCGGGCCATTACTCTCGTTAAACGGCACTCTACTGGAACACAGCCCGTCGGGATCTTGAAAAATACGCTACAAGGACAAAAATCTCTACCTGCAGGCTCTGGTAACATGAAACGGAATTTTGGTGCAAATAATTCGAATATTAATTTGCCTGAACGATCTAGAGCTTCTACAATTGGTACAGGTGTTCAACAGCTGGTAACTCCTCCCAGAGCTCCACAACCGCGGCCTCCAATTCATTTAGGACCTTCTCCTAGAAATGTTCTGCCTTCACCAAGAGATGCGCCCGAACCTCCATGCCCAGAATTTGATACCTTGAGTGAAAGGATTAGGCAAGTTACTGCTAGACAGAGAGCTCCTCAAATCGATCGGAGTGCAACAAAATTGCAGCCAATTGCAACAGTGAGTCCTATGCCCATTGTGACAGTACAAGGTCCTGCTCAGAGACAAAAAGCCATGGGTATGCTATTCAGTCGGCAGCAGCCGCAAACTCAAGCTCAACACAATCAACAGCAGCTACAACTGCAACAACAACAACAGCTTCAGCGGCAGCAACAACAGCAGCAGCTTCAGCGGCAACAACAGCAGCAGTTCCAGCGACAGCAACAACAACAAAAATTACTTAAACAACAGCAACCGCAAAAACAACAACCACAGCAAAAACAGCAGCAACAACATAAACACTTGCAACACCAGCAACAACATGTACAGCAGCAACAACATAAGCAGCAGCAGCAACAACATGTACAACAGCAACAACATAAGCAGCAGCAGCAACAACATGTACAACAGCAACAACATAAGCAGCAGCAGCAACAACATGTACAGCAGCAACAACATAAGCAGCAGCAGCAACAACATGTACAGCAGCAACAACATAAGCAGCAGCAGCAGCAACAACATGTACAGCAGCAGCAACAGCATTTACAGCAACAACAACAACAACAACAGAAACAGCAGCAGCATCTCCAGCAGAATCATGTGGTTATCCAACGTCAAGTAGGAAATGTGACATACCAAATGCCTTTAGGGGACCATAGAGTGCAAATTGCAAATTTCACTGAAGACACCGCGATGACGATGGACGTCGACTCAGGAATTTCAGAAACGCCCATGGAAGTTGATTCTACTGCAGAACAATCAAATCAAGTGGACAGCAGTGTTAATTGTGATCTAGAGGAAAACTCCAGTGAAAGCGTCGCATATTTGCAACAAGAGATTAAAGACCCAAATACTGCAATAGTGCAAGATCAAATTACTGGGAATGAAGCAAAAATGCTTGTTATCCTGGAAAATGGAGAACAAAGGTTGATAACCTTTGAAGTTCCTACAGAAGAGTGCACTGTTCAAGATCTTCTAGAACAAGTAACGGTCATGACTCTTTTTCTTATATTATGTTCATATTTTGATTTCCTCAGAAAATCAAATATAATCTCGGGTCTTGACAAACTGCTGAATGTAAAAATTTTCATTTTAGGCTAATATAGGGACAACTCAAGAACCTCATGTGTCTTTGGTGTCAGATCCAGCCCTTGGTATCAACTATATTGTAGATACTACCGTCAGACCTTCTATGTATGATGATGAACTTAGTACGTCTGGTGATTCTATTGGCACTGTCTCTTCTACAGTGGAACAAAAATCACCGTAAGTGAACAGTGACCACATGCTTGATTAATCAATCTCACTACGCAAATAATAAATTTTGATCGGTTCCAGGGTTAAAAATAATGTTACTCAACCAGTGAAACCCGCTCCTCCGACGAGCCCTAGGGTGAGTTTTACTATCTGCACGTGAAATAACTCCTCAGCTTTTGAACCATAAACTCTTTTTCATAGTGATCTCAAAAGTTGGTATCATTTCAATTTGTTGACTAATCAACAATCAAGCATTGATCACTTCTTGCCATTCACATTGAATAAATAACTGGATATCACACTTGATTGTTCACAGAAGAGACTTATTTCATTGGAGACAAAGCTTTTTATCGCTCTAAATAGTGCACTTGACTTGTGCAAAAAGTACTGTTTGCTACAATTTAAGTCAATTTCGATCTACCTGCACTCAGAGTGACTAAGAATATTCATAGGTTGTGGGACATGAATTGGCTGACTTTCTAGGGATAGACTCCTTTTACCACTAGAAGATGAAATCCAGAGCCGCAATCACATATATGCTCAACAGTTTTGCAACGACTGCTAATGATATTTGCATTGCAAGCACTATATTTATAATTTTTTTTTTTTTTACATGAGCCCACATAGGCAATGCCAATAGGCAATGTCTCCAAATTCAAAAATGGTTGGACACTTGCTAGTGCGGCTCACGGTTTCGTCAGATAGAGATGATATAAAAATATCCCTAAATTTGAGGTCAAATTCGTATTCCTCGACCCGCGGTGCCAATCATGAGTTGATTCGAGCCATAGTATGAATTCAAGATCATAAAAGGAAGTCAAATTTTCCACATCTTCCTCTGGTACGTTAGGATTGGCCTAAACATGCATCTTTCGCAGCATTTCCATTTGAAAATCATCCATTCTACAATCGGGCGTGCTAAAACGAGCTTTGTGGCCAAACGACTGCCATACCTCAGCTATTTGGTCAATCGGCGGATCGCGCACAGCCTTTCTATATCAGAACTTGCGACTCCCGGTTCTTGGCGTTTGGATCGTGAACTTACACTCTTGAAAATGAAGAAATGGAAATGATCGCGGGATTACAAATTCCATCATCACATCTTCGACATGCAACGGTCATAGATTTATTGCATCACTAAAAAGTGCATATCATCATGCAGAATAGCACATTACGCAACTATAAGGGAGTGAAAGAGGACGAGCCCCTCCCGGATGGCTATTAGCGCTCGAAGCGCAGCCAAGAGCGATAAAAACCCGGGAGGTGATCGTCCTCCTTACTCCCCAATTGCGTATTTTACTTTTTACTACGAGGGAACGGAAACTCGCGTCAATTACGCCCCGCGAAGCGGGAGTAAAACGCGTCTTTGAGTCCCCAGTAGTGAAAATGACATTGGAAGTCGTATAACATATAATCATTAATTTTTATTAGCGCATGATTAAATTACATAGCATCTAGAGTTGCAACTCAATTTTTCGTCTCAAACCAGAACATCTTGTTGGCATTTTGTCGTTGACACGCGTGACCTCAAAGATCGATGATTTAGGAGTGAGGAGAGCTGCTTGAAACGCTGGAGTCCATCCGAAAAAAGTGCCAGTCCCTAAATATGATCAGGGTCCATTGGATGCTAAAATAATCTTGTGTTTCGTGGTGGAAATTCTGGAATGGAATGTCCAAAGTTGGAACATCGGTAGGAACACTCAGGAAATATCCAGCCTAGTGTCAATTTTTCTTGCACAGTTTGCAATGATGAAATTTCACTTCGCGAATCATCGATCTTTGGAAATCAAGGCTGTCAATGACATGATTGCCAACCTCTATGACTATTGCATCTCGTAAATTTAATAATTGAATCTGTCGACCCTTGGACTATTTCTATTTTCTCATCCTCAAGAGTATGAGTTCACGAGCTTGCAGCCAAAAAAATGAGGCACGACATGGCTCGAAAATCGACCTTTTTCCGTGTACAAGATTTCTACGAGATGTTCGACTCTGAATTATTTGATCAAGTACCCTTGTTTTATTTTCTTTTTCTTTTAGCAGCAGTCATGAATGCTAAACCCAATTTATTGCGACGTTCAAACGCGGGTAACTTATTTTCAACCGATTCAAATTTGAATAACTGAAGGCTCGTTTCCCATTGAAATATGATCCAACCCCGTTATTAATTTTAATATGAGATAAGGCTTTATAATTATCCTGAGAAAGCTCTGACTATTGCTCTTTCTTCTTGAAACAGACGCCTCGGTACATCAAAGGAATGCTAGCAGTGTGTACATTTTGTGGGGGGAATGCTCCGGATTTCAATTACTGCATGCGATGCAAGAGAAAATTGCCAGATAATGTAAAAGCGCTGCCCATTTCATCTACATCATCAACCGCGGCTAAAAAACAGACCGGCGTGCCTCCGGAAGTAAGAGATGAACCTTTCACATGTACCCTATTATCTCTGTTCTGTTAAACATTATTTTATCTAAGTCCTAAGTTTTAAGCTTCTATACATACTCTCATTTTCTATCGCTCAATTAAGTTAGTTATCAATCTGAAAAAGGCATATTTAGATCCCCGAAACGTAGTTGATCTAGCGATAAAATAGAATAGAAGTTGTCCACGAATAGTATCTAACTCTAAATCAACATTACTCACTGATGGACATTAGACCCAAATTACAACATTATGCTATCTAAAACCAATTTTGCTTTTTATTTTAGACTTTCTACAAGAGGGCTGATCCACAATCACAAAAAGAACGTGAAACGGTTGCCAGAAGAGGCCGAGGAGGAAGAGGCCGGGCGCCAGTTGCGAGGACGAGACAGATCAAAGAGCCAGGTGAGTTGACTTTTTTAGTAATGCATGTGATGTGATGTGTGCATATCAGTGTACACTGAAGCGATGCACGACAACTAAGTATCGAAGTCTGCCGCTAGGTTCGCTATAGTAAAAGTCTTGGCCAACTAGCCACGAGCACTGCGTCGTGTATTGTTGCGTCGTCTCAGTTTGCCGACTGGCGTTTGCTAGAGGTGGCTCGGGGTTAGCAACTGATTAAGCCTTCTCTATGACTAAACCTCTATCTCATCTACACTTGAATGTGCTTATAAATTAATTTTGCTTTCTTTTAAGAATGCTTGACGATATCATCCGACGAGGAGGATGACAACCGGAAGAAACGGCTGGAGGATGGTAAAGAATCGTCGAATCTAGTCAATAGCAACAATGACGAGTCCGAGACAATACTGGAGAAAGAACCAGTCATAACAAATGATCCAAATACGTCTGTAAGAATTCACACCTTGACCAACATGAGAAATCCACAAGGTATGGTTCTTCTATTCATATTTCACGAGTATTCAGTTTCTGAGATACTCCGCTTATCAACAGTGCCCAAAGCAATTTACACGTGTACTCCAAAGATTCACACGTGGAATAATGTCTGTATTTAGAAATTGAGTTAGGTCCGTGATAACTTTGAAAAGATTCATGGTTTTTGAGGGAACTTTGCCGTACATTATTTGTTGTCGTCTTACAATGCAGCAGCACCACGTAGCAAGGTTCCCGAAGCTCGTGCTCTCCCACGGGCGATGGCGCTGGGAAGGGGGGGGGGGACTGTCTGTCAGAGTAACGGAACGAACTTCTCCCATAGGATCCGTAGAGTGTATTAGAAGGCTGCCGAAGAAGCAATGTATTCCCAACTTAAGTAACAGGGAAGTAATGCAGGAATCTGCGTTTACCCGATTATCGATCGCTTGGTTTTGCAATTGTTGAACTCGGTACAGGTGCACCGCATAAAAGTTTACGTAAAAGATGGTACCAAATTTCACCTTGAAGAAAGAGTCTACCTTGAAAAAAATTAGATTATCTTGTAATTTCCGACAAGTAGAGATATTTTCCCATTTGTTTATACATTGGGGAGCATAGAAAGCGACGATCTAATACCAATTTTTACTCTATTGTTGGCTCTTATTCTTGGCACTGATTTCAAAAATGAAAATTCATAGATCGTAAGCAACACTGCACAGATCATGCTTCATCTTCACTTTGTGGGCGCATTAATTTCACCAACTTCGAAATCCGGCGATGGAGGATGGCAGTGGCTGTGCGTACCTGCACAATCTCCACCACCTCGAGCATGTACTCGTTACAAGGCTCAATATATCAGTGTTCGCTAAAAATTATCTGCCATTCCTCTCATCACTAAGCTCCCTGGATCCTAGATAATACCACCGGCAAAAACATTGGTCCTTCGAGCCGGATAGAGTCTACGCCGGATAGAGTTCACTCTTATTGTTCTAGTCACACCAAACATCTCAAACGTTGGTTGATTTTTTGATAGGAACATGAAGAAGATGTCTGATGCTGTCATTGTCAAATCCTTAAATACTTCCGAGAACTTTGAAGACATCGTGATAATCGAGTGCATAGCCATTCTCAGGAGACTCAAAAAATCAGCATTACTATCCAGATTTAGGATATCTAGCAAATTCATCGAAAAATTTGAGAATGTCAATAAGTATGCAATATTGATAGAACTCTGACTCCCCTTTGAAATTAGATGCCCATTTATTCGCTCATGGCAAGACGTCAAAAGATTATCACGGTCCTTCATATGAATAAATTCATTTTTGATTTCTCAGTCCGAAATTCAAACTCAAAATTCTAAACTGACTGAATCAAATGATGGGATCACTAGCGACAATAGTATATTATGATACAAGGGCGCAAACGATGGTTTTTTCACTTCAAGTGGCTATTCCAGGCCCGAGCCGCAGGCGAGGGTCTAAAAAGTCACGAGAAAGCGAAACCCGTTGCCCCCGAGTAACATACAATGTTTTTTGATCTTCTATGAGCAAATGAAAAGCGACAAAAGTGTGCAAATGACTCATTTGCGCACAGACGATCAAAATAGTATATTTCCGTACTGAGCGCGGTAGCTTATTTTGGGCACTAGGACAGTTTGCCAGTCGAGCGAAGCGAGACAGACATGTCCTCCAGTGCCCAAAATGGGCTTGCAAGCGAGGTGCGGATATATTTTTTCATTACGAGAACCCTAAAATCCTATTTAAACGCGGCATTTTTAGGTTAGAGTAATGAAAAAAATCATTTCGAACTGACTACTCAAGCATACGACTCGGATGAGCTTGCACTAGAATGAGAACATTTCATTAAAATCTTTAAATGGATTTTGGAGAATTAGGAAGTTGTCAAAATTAGAGGGATCAATGATTCAGTAAATGACCTATTTATTGATTGGTTCAGTGGTTTCCGTGTCGAAAAAAATTGACCCGATCCGTTATATAACCATGGAAATATTACGTTGTCTATGAATAAAAGAGTAGTGGTCGGAAACTTGTTGCGGAAACGCATCTTCTGTCAACTCCGTTTCCATTACTTGTTAGGGAAAATAATCTGTTTCTGTAACACGCTACACAGTATACTGAAATTTCGTACCTATAATTCAAGATCGAAAATCGACGCAACAATCCATGAGGGGGGTCAACTACAAAGTCTTTTATGCTTTCTCTTCCATTGCAGACAAAGGAATATCACCAACAGATTCGCCAGATTCAGCCGTCATTAGCACCCTTTTGACGTGTCGCACTGTGCGAATAGGTTCTTATAAGTATGTTCCAAACGAAAAAATTTCTATATCATCCAATGGATTGAGATTAGAAGTACCTACTTTAGAAGACGGTAAATATATTGAGATTTTATTACGGTCTTCACCAATATATTATTTAAAACTTATTCCGTTTCTCTTTTTTGACCTTGTAGACAAGTCTACCGTGATTGTTGATATAAGAATAATTGATATGGTCAAGGTTTTGATACACTTTGCCAAGTCAATGCCTGTCCTATTTTTTTATACTAATCCAGAGACGGGACTGAGGATAAGAGATATATTGGGGATGCAAGACCCAAAAGGTCCATATTTTGATCCAGCAAGTAAAGGTAACATTTATAACATTCGAGCTACAAACCGTAATAAATAATTTTCAATTTTGAATTCCATTCCATTTTTACAGATCAAACGCATAAAAGGATTACTCTTCTTCCTGAAAAAATAACAGAGGAGTCGAAAGCGGCCATAAAAGAGATACTCAAATCTAAATTTGAGGAATTGAACACAAAGGAGGCTAATGACATTCTCGTAAAAGCATCACCAAAAGTGGTAATAATTTTTGATAGTTTCGATTCTTATCTTTAACGGGTTCTTTCGTTGAGTGGCTAACAAAACATCATTAGAGCGGTAGCCAATAGTTGTCGGAATTGCAGTAAAAATCATTCGTCGAGAATGTTGAGCTTTTTCATAATTAATGGTACCATGTTATCCACAGAAAACTCTGACAGCATCGCCTGCCAAAAGATCAACCCCGGCAGCTTCCGCTAACTCTAACTCTAATGGAGTAATTCAAACGTAAGCATCGAGAAGACTTTGATTTTAATTTCACTATACCACGTCTTTCTGTACTATTTAATGTTTTCAGCATAACTGTATACCCTCCCCCGCCAGCGAAAGGAGGCATAGCAATAAATACTGAAGATTTCACTTGTCTTGCCGAGGATCAGTTCTTAAATGACGTTATTATAGACTTTTATTTAAAATACTTGAGTTTAGAAGTTTTGTCAAAAGAAGACAATGACAGGACTCATATGTTTAGTTCATATTTTTATAAGCGATTGACGAGTCCACATGCTCAAGCAAACGAGAATACAGATAATCTTTCGCCTGCCGCCAAACGTCATGCCCGAGTTCAAAAATGGACGAAGAATGTTAATATCTTTGAAAAAGATTTCGTTGTCATCCCCATAAATGAACAGTGAGTTATTTCTTTGTTACCCATCAGGTGCTATACAAATATACAGTATCAAAGTAATACTAGTAAAATGGAATATTGTTCATTCCAGCGCTCACTGGTTCCTGGCTATCATTTGCTTCCCCGGTCTAGTAGGCACAGTTTTACCCCAGGTTGAAACCAAATCTGATGTAGCTAAATTATTGGAGAAGAAGAAGAAAGACTCGCAACTTCCATCTCTTGTGATTGGAAACACAACCATCACACCAATCAATACTATTACGATAGATACCACTGCCGAAGACTCGGAAAGAGATGAGGCAGAAGGTGATGAGGAAGAGATGGAAACGGACAGTGAAGACGAGGTAAGCAACTTGAGTAGATCGTCGTATTTTTAACACAAAAATCGCGTTTTCTCGGTGGCAAGAAGCGTTGTGAGTTCGCGTCATTCCCCTTGTAATCCATTTCCAAATTACGTGAATATTGAAGGATTGAGGCATAATAGTTTTAAGCAAATCTCCTGAAAAACGAGAGATCGTCTAGATGTGTTGTGCCCATTGAGACTTTCAGACTTGCCTCAAGTTATCTGTAGAACTTTGAGGACAGCGGTTGAATTGAAGAAACGATATAGAGTCATTTCTTCAAGAAGAATGAGAGAAAAATCTTCATTATCTTGTCTACGCAACCGGCTCGTTAGTTAGATGTCAGACAGACCTGTCCAGTACACAAAATGTTGTGTAAGTGTTGAGTTTTGGATTGACTAAGTCTAAGTATGTCTCGCAGAGTTTAACTTATCGTAGTTTTGCTGTAGTATGCGCGTTGAATGTAGAAAGTCTAAGGGTACCCTCTTATATGAGGATGATTTTCCCCCTGAAACTGGCAGGCCTGATTCTCTTGCAATTTTCTATTCAAATTCGAACTTCCTCTCAACTTTTGCATCATGTTTCAAAGCACTGAATACAATCGGACGAAAATCTATGGTATTTGATAGCCATCAGATGAGAAGGATGTTGACTTACCAACAGTCTGGAGAATCATCTGATTCTTCTGAAAGTGATGATTTTCGATTACTCTGAGAGTTAGCGTTAGAACCGGCTTTCAATTACCGTCATAAGGATATTGCTGAAGTACATGAATGAGATATGTAGGATTTTCCTGTCGAATTTTGGAATCATGATATATACATTCCCCAACGATCTGAACTGTAATAGTTTCGACAGTCAATAACCGTTCGAGATCTCTTGTCTCACTCGCACTCGTTATCATGATAAGTGCGAGTGGAACAGAAGATCTGGAACGGCCCCTCACCGTCACGTTCAGTACAGTTCAGACCATTGTCTGTGTACATGCCAGAAATTGGTCCATTGAACAAATCTTGAGAAACGCAATTGAATCAAATGCATAAACTCAAGGTTTCAAGATCAAGAAAGAAACGGAATCCTATTAAATTTATGATAAACAACTCTCGTGTCGTTTGATTTGAGTGTAATTCAGAGAAAGTAGTGGTTCTGCTGTCACATCTCATCTTTTGCCATTTTCTCACAACTTCCGTAATGTTTTGAAACCTACTGAATCTTCAAAGACTGTTTTTCAGATGCCATCAAAACCGATTACAAAATGATGGCATTATTTAATTATTTTGTATCAATTCTTCCTTGGTGAATTGATCGGGTGGAATCCAAAATTTTTCTTGATCTTGTAACTCCTGTATGTTCGAGAGTAAAACTAATAGTTTGAAAGAATCGAGAAATTACAACAAATGCAAATCCATGAAACAAAAGGCGGGATACTCCGAGCTTACCGGTTACAGTCAATCGTCACGGGACTTTTTATAGGCCCGGGGAATGTTTTGTTTGAGAAGCCATATTATTTCCGTGTATCTTCGCCACCAGAGTAAATCGGACGTTTGATATTCCTCTTTAGTTGTCCTTTTCCATAATAATTTGTGTTATCGACAGGATGAATCAAATGCTAAACCTGCTTCGCAGCCTGCAATCGCTGCACCCATCATACAACAAATGTCAATATCTGAAGTAATCAAAGTGTAAGCAAATTGATATCACGAAACTCCCTTATTCAGTATGATTTGTCAAACTGTCATTAAATTGTTTGATTTCTTTTCACAGTCCTTGTATTTTAATATTTGATTCGCTTGCTGGAGCGAGTAGAGCGCGAGTAGTTGCAACTTTGAGAGATTACTTGAGTTGTGAATATGTCGCAAAAATGGGAAAGGAAAAGATCTTTTCGAAAGATACGATAAAAGGTCACTGTCCCAAAGTTCCTCAGCAGTCAAATTTCACAGACTGTGGGCTATATGTACTTCAATATGTGGAGAGTTTCTTTGAGGTGAGAAAATCTTGATCCATATCTGTCAATCTCTACATGTTTAACACGTAATCAATCTATGGTTTATTATAGGCCCCTCTAAGGGATTACTCATTACCCATCAAGACTCTGAAAACATGGTTTGAAGAGATAGTTGTGACACGAAAGAGAGAAGAGTTAGCAAAGTTATTGACGCAGTTGGTGGAAAAAACTAAAGGCAACAAGACCATCAATCTTCCCGTACTGACTTTTCCCACGCAAGATGGAAAATTGAAGCAAAAACCTGAGACCGAAAAAGTTTCCGTCAAAGTTGAAAATGAAAGTAAAAAAACCCCCGTTGAGTCTCAGGATAGCAAATCTTCGAATACAGTTTCCGCAGCCAGTGAAACTGTGACGAGTAGTAAGGATGATCCTGTGAGTAAAGATGGACCTTCCCAGGTAACCACCAGTGCCCAGACTCTAAATCAAATTACTTTACCGACTACACAAGTCGAAATTACGGCAATTCAGAAAGACGCAGTTTCTACAACAGTGGCGAGGTGAGTTGCGTTGATGCCTGGTAGCTCCTTCATTATTGAACACTCAATATTTTATTTCAGAACACCTGCCGAAACTAGGACTTTATTGAAAAATGCAAGAATCCCAAGGCTACAGAAAGCACCCCAACCGCGTGAGGATGAACAAGCCGCCAAAAAACACAAAGGCGACTCATTTGATACTTGTAAATAAGTGTTATTATTATTATATTATTATTATTATTATTATTGATAATATCATTATTAATGCTGTCATTATTATTATTTTGTAATGGTGAGAATAAATTAAGGTCAGTAAGTATCAGTTAGATGAAGTTTTCGAATTTGTTTCTCGTTTCGAATTTTACCTGGTAGAGTTTTTGAAACGACGTTAATTGTACTAATTTACAAATCAAGTTCAAGTATTTCGATAGCTTTTGTCTGGACACTGAACATTTTATGAAACACAAGTCCATTGAATATCTTTTGACAAAACATCACAATGTACTTGGAAATACTCTGGCTTTACGAGACATGACTTGTCCAAACATTCGCTATACCGATTCTACGCCGCTTATTATTTTCTGACTGATGAACTAACAAATGAAATTTAAAAATTGATCAATCTTTAGAAAAATTTTCAATAATGAGAAATATTAGCGGAAGATTGGATAGCTATATTTTTAGTATGACGATCTGTTTTGTTAGTATATTTACAATACATCTAAAATCGTTTTTTTCACATGTATGTACAAAAAGCCGAATGCTCGTATGAGAATAAATCATTTGAAAATAATATCTATCTGAAGACTGTATTTTCTATCTGAGGAGATAACTATACCTATCAAGTAATCAAATAATTGCATGATGCTTCACACCGCAGCAAATCACAATAAAAAATTTTATTCGTAAAATATCGTAAATCATCTACGATGATAACGTTATAATGTACGATACCGAACCCATTCGATATCCAAAACAATTTAAATAGTAATATCAATTTTTTGAATGAACCTCACTGTCATTCTCAACAACTTTTCGAGTAATTTTTCTCGAATACGACGCGTCTATTAATTTTGTACGTCTGACATGGATCGTATTAATTATAGAAGGATCGTTGAATGTCACAGTTATAGAAAAATGGAATGAATAAACAGCGTAGTATTGTCAGAGTACAATAATTTTCGAGTTAGTCACTCATACTCATACATTTTCAAACATATTCTCAGAATATTCATCCAATGCAAGCATGACTGAGCTTCGGTCCTCTGATTTATATATATATATATTCTACTAATTTATAGCAGGTGGTGGTAAGGGTGGTTCGCCATCGAATCCCTAAAAGAATACGGAAAATGTTGAAATTGTCTTTGTTTGAAATTGAATGGAAACTTGAGATAATACACTTACATCGTCGCGATCTGCACCCTTGTCAGCACCCTCAGATTGCCTAAGAGATTTTGGTCTCATGTAGTATAACATGAATCCGACAACAGCCATCATACATACCATCATAAAATCGCCTTCGTTTAAAGCGTTTCCGGGTACTGGAACTGATCACAAAGTTCATTGGTTTCATTACAAAATTGTTTTTTTTTTTGTATTCTTTGTAGATGTGAGCTACTTACGCCTGGGTACGGATAGACATTCGGTGTCTGTGCAATAAGCTTGTGTTTGCCGCAACTATAGGAGAAGAATAAATATTGAATTACAATATTATGACAGAATCGTCTCTTTTTATCATCGAATATTGAAAAAGCTGATAGTTAGTATCGATTACGCGGGCTTTCATGTAAAGTTGTTCACATTGAATGATGCAATAATTCAGGGGCGTCATTTTGGGTGTGGTGGGTGTTGAAATTCAATACCCGGATAAGAAGCGGGTGTTGAATTCAACACCCGAAAACTGGACGTGTTCGACCGATTTCATTCTCGTAAATTCCCTCTCTGGAGACGCTTGAAAACTTTGTCACCGGTCATGAAAACGTCGATGTAAAACTTATTACAGACTTTTATAATGACAAAATTGACTCAGAAGGCAATGCAATTCCCGATGAGCAGTTCGATGGCAACAGACTTGTTCTTGAAAGAGGCGTCGTTTTGAATGCCGTTAACGACGATGCACCATTTCGAGAAAAACTCGAGGCGTTGAGGGCGAAAAAACGTGAAAAAAGGCAGAAAAAGAGCCAATTTGTTGGTGAAGCTCAAATTCTCGCATGTTGCGAGGAAAATGAAGCTAGTGAGCGTGGCATCCTGCATCGTCTTCGGTTGAGAGACGTCGTACAATACTCACGTGGAAAACCAGAAATGCGCTCTATTCTTCCTCAATTACCATACCAGGCTCTTCTTGTTCAAATGAAAGATCTTTTTCGGTATTGAGACGTCTCAAATCTTATCCCAGAGCAACAATGTTACAACAACGTCTGAACGATTTAGCCCTCTGTCATATATACAAAAAATTGCTAGATTCTGTGAATATAAGTAAGCTAGTGAACATATTCATCTCTAAATGCGCACGTAGAGAACATGTATTTGATGCCCGAACTTAATAAATAGATATCGAGAAATCAGACTTTTTATATCGTTGCGTGTCTAGAACACAGGTATGGCGGATGTGGCTCCATCCGAAGACCTTTTTTTTTTTTGCTTCTCTGATAGCCTCTGTTAGAACTCCACACCCGGACCAGAGGCGTTCTGACGCCCCTGCAATAATTAGCTGAATATTTTAGAAACTGTCGTTGGCTTTTATCAAGAAGCGCAGAGGACAGAAACATCAAAGTCTCAATTTGACATAAAACCACTAGATGTATTATAAACTCAAAATCACATATTTTCAGGAAGGGCAATATTTTATTGGGACTCGCGATTTGTTCAACAAGTAATGATATAAGCAAAAAATCGCGTATGGCAGTAGAGATGTAATTCGATCAAAATTTGGCTCCGAGTTTGTCACCAAATTCTAAAAAATTTTTTCTAATTCTCTGTCAGCACAATGAGACCAAGGAAAATGAAGTAAAATGAACTCACTATGGACAGAAGCCTCTGCATGGCCATTTCATGGCTCCACAAGCAAGCGCACGGATCGAGTCCTTCGCCTTGATCGCCCATATCGTTTACTGATGTCTTATCGACTAACAGTCAATCTGTAGCAGAAAAGATGTCTATCATTAAAATCAAAAATTTACAGTTTCTCGCAATCGATCATCGATTGAATTGCAATGCGGCAATAGATATCGCAACTGTATAGCGTGGCAAACCTCATTGCGAGGTATGCATTGCGCTATATGTTATATAGGTAAATGTTACGGCTTAAAAAAATTTATTCTGCAATTTCTTGAATTATATAAATGTTTAGGAATGTAGTTCCCACGTATACTAACTGATAATGAGTTAAGAACACCTTGTGTATAAATATATAAAGTTTGTCGCGGTATGAGTTAGAACATATGTTGATGTGAGTATTGTACATATGTGTGTACACACAGAGGCTAATTGTTATTCATTTTTTATTCGAATGATAACATTTTGTGTAACTACCGAGAGACGGTTCAACGAGCAGCAAATGTTTTATTGGAAAATTGAGGGGAAAAACTACTGCGTTGTAGTTTTGATGATAAAAATTGGATTGGTGGCAATGTGCTAAAAAAATGTTTTATGATGATGTCAGATGAATAAGGACATTTAAAATCTGTAGGCAGATGATGCATGTGAGAATCTCTATGGTCCGAAATATTTTTCGGACAAGTTATGAAGTTTTTGTCCTGGTATAAATGTTTTTATCAAAAATTTTGTACCCTAAACTCGATAAAGCTTACTTTATTAGAATCGAAACATACATTATGAAGATGGTAGTGCGCATAGCAAAATTCTCGAATAATGCTCAGTTAGCAACAGAGTGTAATTTGAAAAGTTTGATGTAACAACTCCGCCGCACTCGCTGGTTGTGGAAATTTTTATTACGAGAACTAAAATTTACGAAGACTGAGAATTAAGAGAGTCAAAATAATCAACATTGGTATGAATCATGAGTCCGGAAGCTTCGATTGTTTTCACAACATATTTCACCACGGCAGAGCAGTCAGGACCGAATTTACCAAGTGGAAAAAAATGTGAGACATGCAAAAATATGGCTATCTAAAAGTACTTTAAAAATCTCGATATTTTAGGTATATAGTTTCGCGGGTAAAATAACACGGAATAGGTTTAAATTTAAAGCGCAAGTTAGGCATGAGCCATGATAACGCGTGCAGAATTTGACAATTTGCGCGCGCGTTATCACATATCTTAGGGTGTGTCCACATGGGAGGCGCCCGCGCCGCGCCTCGGCGCCCGGCGCGGCGCACGGCACCGCCGGACCGCGCCAGCGCCCACCGGGCCGGTGTGCATTTTCCCACATTACCGACCACATCCAAAGTATAGAACCGGAAGTCCGGTTCTATACTTTGGATGTGGTCGTTAACTCCGGTTCTATATAGGCTGGAATTAATAGACGTCAAACAGCACTTAAGTAAGTAATAGTCAGGGAAAGTTAGGTCAAGATTCCGATACCTACAGCATCGGCAAAGTACCTAACCTTCACTGGCCATCGCTCACTTAAGTGCTGTTTGACGTCTATTAATTCCAGCCTATACTTTAGATGTGGTCGGTAACGTGGGAAAATGCAGACCGGCCCGGTGGGCGCTAGCGCGGTGCCGTGCGCCGCGCCGGGCGCCGAGGCGCGGCGCGGGCGCCTCCCATGTGGACACACCCTTACGTGTCTCAATTTGACAGGTGCGTGCGCGCGCGCGCTCGCGGCGCTTTTAGCTATTATTCAATTTATCACAATTTTAAGTATAATCACCTTCTAGAAAAAACGAAATTGATGTGGCAATTGCGGTATACTTCTATATGTACCTTGTTGAAATCATAAAAAAATCATGTTGCACTATAAAAATTCAAACTGGGGAATTCTATGAGATACTTTGATTTTATTTGTCACAGCTGGTAATATTATCAGAGTGCAAAGATAGACACTGCCTGCACGACGAACGAAACGTGAGAGTATACGAGATAGAAGCTTGTCGTCCTCGATGATGCACAAGATTCCGCATCATTCCTATAATGTTAAAACTTGCAACAAACTATCTCGCGTTATAGCGCGAAAGGAAAGAACGAGAGAGCGGGTATATTCTACTGTATAGCTACACACAGATAATAGATATATAGTTATATAGAAGTATGGTTACAGAGTGCATCGGATTCCGTCAGAGTGACTGCATAGCTGTATTCTATACTAACTATATACATCTACACTATAAGTCTGATGCAGCTGGTGCACTATGTATGTCATAGAAAGAATGTTGTGGTATGTTATAGCGATAATTTTGATTGCGGTTTACTGAAGATGGTGTAAGCAGCTGTTTTAATTTTTTTCAGAAACTACCAGAAGCTTTTCATTTGTTGTCAAAGATAATTTAAAGTTTGTTCGGTTGTTGACACTGTATGATGTGATCTATCGATCGACGAGGCGCAACTTTTAGAGTTATATATAGTTTCTCTTACCTGTCAATTTATTTTTTACACTTTGCGGATATGTAGTTTAGATAGTAACTATTGAGTTGATGTTGATAATATATAGTTGTCACTGAGGGTGTTGGCTGATCATAACTGGTTACGTGGTTTGATCTGACTTTGCTTAAATTTGTTCATGATCTGCGCATATCGTATCGTTGTGTCGAGACGAGCCAAAGCCAAAAGTACACGTCGATGTTTCACTACAACTAAAGAACGATGCTGCTGCTGCTGCTACTGCTACTGCTGCGCGCACACACCATTATTATTACCTCCACCACCTCGTCTCTTGATCCTCCTCACTCCTCACTCACATCACTGAAAATAAGAGGAGAGGAAAATTTAAATGGTTTTTCCTGGGTAGATATTTTTTTAAACGATATCACAATGTAATTACGTGTTTATTATTAAGTGGCTGATATAATGTTTTGTTGGCTCGATATGATAAATCGTACCATTCACTCTAATAAGAATGATAATTTTAAGAGGAATCCCGAGCGCCAAACTCTCTCGCGGGTTCTGATACAAAGCTCGCTCTACTGTGTGTTACACAGAGATTTGGAGATGAGGAGTTGGGAGGGAGGGAAGAGAAGGGGATAAAATATGATGCTCGGAAAATTTCGTACATGCTCGGAAGCGGTCGTGAGATTTCCTTTCTTTTTTTTCTTCGCTTTTATTTAACTCGCCTTCCTAGCGACTTCGTCCGTTCTACCAATCAGAGCGCAGAATACAGAAGGTATTTGTATGTCCGCAACTTATCCTGGACGAGAAAGCGAAACGGCCGGGTATCTTTTTGGTCTACTGGCCGTCATCTCATCTTGCCCTTCATAAGAATAACCCAGGAGCACGAATCACTTCGATCGACTATCTTTGCATGCGAGGTGGACTGGACTCGTTTTTCGACTCGCCACCGCATGGATTCTTCCCCTCCCCATCCCTCCCCATCGCAATCTGGTATAGTCGCAATGGTAACTACCAATCGTCTTCAACTTGTCCGAACTAGCCTCCAACCGCGACCGACTTGTCCATAACGAAACACGCTGTCCCTGGAGGTGGGGGTCTTTGTTGTCTGCTGTCATTGTCCACGCTGATTTAGATCTATCACAAAGCCAACTCCATAACCCCAAATTGCCCCAAATCCTACTGTTTGATGTAGGTTAATTTGCTGCATTGGCTTTGTGATGGATGCAACTGGCTGGTGGAAGTATGCTACTTTCTACTCAAAAATTCCCAACAAACAGGACAAGAATCACACATGCACCAAATAATCAAGCATAGGTTTACGTGTGCCATTCCAAGTTTACGAGGAGTTTGGAATGCAGTTTAGGGATTCTGAGACTGTCTTTGTTTATTAATATACAAAACTTTGTGTTCTTTTCCTCTCAGATCTGACTCTCTGAGTGATGAATGTGGCAGTTTATATCATTTAGTTCAAGCACTGCTCTAGAATACTAATCCAAAGCTCGAATGCACTTATCATTACAAAGGAATTAGCCAAGTACAAATTTTATTCTGGGTTATCGCATTGATAGAATGATTTCAGCTCTAAAATGTATTCTTACTGTCAAGTATCTTTCAAAACCAGATTCAATTGACTTTTGAAGATCTAAGCGCTCTTGATTGATTGATCATACTAAAAATATGCGCGCATTCACTGTTCTTGTGAAGAATAATTGTTTCATACAGAGGGCTGATTGATTTCTGCCTTTACTAGTGATTGGATGAGACAAAAGAGTGGAAGTTTGGCACATTTGAAGTGTTCACTTGGTAATTTTAAAAAGAAAACATATTCAATATCGCTGAGATCTGAAATCAATTTCATTTACTGTGCTTTTTTAGTGTTGTTTTGACAGACTGATCTGATGGACTCAAATATTGTCTTGTTCTGAGATTCTATTGAAGAATATATTTGCTGCTCTTCATAAATATTATGTGCGTAAGAGACAATGAAAGCAACGCTCACAATAATTCCTTTAGCTTTACTGTGAGGATGACTTTTTCACAGAGAGATTGCTATTTAAAATTACCAAATCACAGCAATTATATAATTATAACAAAATCAAGTCAAAAGCTACAGAGTCATATCAAGAAGTACAGATCCAATTAGATTCTCTCATGATTAATAACCTTGAGGGATGTAACTTGGTCTTGACTAAAAAGAAAGAAATAAAATTGGTAAAAAAAAACTTTTTAAGCTTCGCTTAATCAAGAAGGTTGTATTTAAAAAAAACGACTCAAAATGTGACAATAATTTCACCCCCTCCTGGCTCCACTGCATGTTTAAAAGAACCTCATATATTTCAAAATCATCCTAATCATCATTACATTCTATTTTGTACTACATTCCATAAAAGCGTGAGGTGCTTTATCAAAAATGAGACACATGCAACTAAATTGTAGCACTCAACAAATCTCAAAAATATTTTTTATTGATAAAATGCCTCATTAATGCTCAAAACAACTTTAATATACTGCAAAATTTCGATTGAAGCACCTCACGCTTCTATGGAATGTAGTACAAAATAGAATGTAATGATGATTAGGATGATTTTGAAATATATGAGGTTCTTTTAAACATGCAGTGGAGCCAGGAGGGGGTGAAATTATTGTCACATTTTGAGTCGTTTTTTTTAAATACAACCTTCTTGATTAAGCGAAGCTTAAAAAGTTTTTTTTTACCAATTTTATTTTCTTGTGGGATGGCAATTTTTGGAACCGTGACGGCTGTTCAAGCTGTCATTATTCGTGGCTTGGTTTATATGCTATTTTTTTTGCGCACTGATTGTCGAGCAGGGGACGATTGAATTTTTCATCGAGCGAGTTCTACTAAAATTGGTCGAGCACTTTTGGATTTTTGAGACTTTGAGCTGACTTTTTACTATACGACAGGCTAATGGAATTGAATTGGAATCAGATGGATTCGATTTGCCATGTATTTTGTTTCATTGTTGATGAATTCGGTATATATTGCAGAAGAAGAATCATCTGATGATTTACATGCGATTTACTACCCCCGGGGTGTAGGTTTATAACAGAAATGAGCCAGTTACTTTTGAAGCTTTAACACGAAGAAAGCTCAGGAAGCTTGCACAAAACTGGCAGCTACCGGTTCCAATAACGTAAAGAACGGCGCGCTAATCTCGACCCTCAACGACGCGCGAGTAGAAAATTCCGGGACTAGTCAGACAGCCGCTGAGTGTAATGGTATTCCCCCTGACTCGGGAAGATCATTTCAGGAGATAAATTTTTTTTCAGAATGTTCTCCTTTATGATTTTCTGAGATATGACAAGGCATGAATTATAAGCAGTATGAACAACTCCCCGTCCGTCTCGACTCTCTGAAACATAAATCCCCGTTTATCTCTCCCCGCGCGGCCGATGAGCTCCCCTGGCTGATGTAATTCCCCGGTCATTTCTCCCAGCGAATATAACTGAAATAACCAAAACTCCCCTGATTTAAAAATCTCTATGAGAAAAATGTGCCACTCCTTGACCTTGTTTCCATATTCCTAAACCCTCTTTCTATCAGACTTCTGAGGTTCGCAGGATTTCCACTTTTTCCAAGCGTAATTCAATTTTCGTTGAAATCAATGACTGACCAACGAATGCCTGACATTGCTCAAAAATTATCCAGAGCTTCGAATTAAGGCAAATGTATGTATGTACCTGATTTGCCCCCAACTACAGTCCCTCCCATAAATAATGGAACACGTAGGGTCTCGCTCAAACGGTGATATTTTCAATTTGATTGGTCGTACGAGAATTCTGAAATCAAGGTTTTGGAGAGCACAAAAAAATCTATCAATTCGTGGGCTTTGATAATTTTTTACATGCTTTTTAAGTGCCCGTACACGTGGTTGAAAACCAGAAAAAATTCTCCTTCAATCAATCACCTACAATTTTGACGGGAGTAATTCGATCACAAAAATACTCATGGGATCTTGTAGATTGTTCGAAAATCCAAAACTCTGGTCCTCTGTAAAATTTTCGTGCGACCCTTCCCGCCTGACTTACGGAGCTTCGAAAGAAAACTGTGTATTAACATAGGGTGCTTATGGAGACACCGAGCTGGGCACCTGTTTAATTTCCTCTCGCTCTATTCTTCGGGCAAAATTGGATTTATTTAATATATCATGGCACATGATTTCGAGGTAAAATGATCTCATCATTCAGAATATTTGATCAGATTTTGTCCAAGATTTGAGGTAGCAACAATTTCTCGAAATTTGATGTGAAAATTGATAAATTTCGTGATTTGCACCTATCGGGAGGAGACAAAATCTGATTAAATATTCTGAAAGATGAGATCATTTTACGTCGAAATCATGTGCCATGATATTTTTTAAATCCAATTTTGCCCCAGAATAGAGCGAGAGAAAATTAAACAGGTGCCCGGCTCGGTATCTCCATATCAAGCACCCTATGTTAATACAAAGTTTTATTTCAGAGATCGTAAGTCAGACGGGGAGGGTCGCACGAAAATTTTACAAAGGACCGAATTTTTGGATTTTCGAACGATCTACAAGATCCTGTGAGTATTTTTGTGATCTGATCACTCCCGTCAAAATTGTAGGTGATTGATTGAAGGAGAATTTTTCTGATTTCCAACCACGTGTACGGGCACTTAAAAATCATGTAAAAAATCATCAAAACCCATGAATTGATAGATTCTTTTTTGCTCTTCAAAACCATTTTCTCAGAATTTCCGTACGACCATAATCAAATTAGAAATATCACTGTTTGAGTGAGACCCTACGTGTTCTATTATTTATGGTAGGTACTTTTGTTTTGCTCATAATTCTGGCCCATTTTAATATTTTTCAACACATATTAGCTCATTTTGAAGCTTGCTTCAAAACCTTTGAGATGAGCTAAATGCGATTGATTTCGACAAACTGCAGACAAGCTATTTCAGTTCTCGCCAAAAAAAAGATTTTTTTCTTGCGATCAAAAGTGAGTGCGACTGATTTGCCTTTACGTAGAAAAGAGGCCTATGAGACTATACGGATTTGTCGTAAAATCGGGATATTTTGGCTCCCAGACCTCCAAATAAAACGTACTTTTCAAGCTCATTTTCCAGCTATTTCGTCCCCTTTCAAATTGTCAGAGTGAAATTGATCGGTTTCAATGGAGTGAAGAAAGAGTGTGAAAACAGGTTTTGGGGCAAATTAGGCACCCTGCACTCTTTCTAGTAATATGAGCGTAGAATTTGCTAAGATTTCGAATTTTGAAATTCTGCAGAAAGTATTTCAATGTTTAGACAGAGCCAAAGAAAATGAGCTAAGGTGCGTTGAGATTGATTGCTTAAATTTTTTTGGCGAGACTTTTGATGACTTAGCAAAATGAAATCGAAAGTACCGAAAACCAGTTGTTTGAATCTAAGAAATGCGGTAATCATTGAAGGTCGAGATAGTTTATTTTTCCCTTTTCTAACGTAGCGAACATGATAAAAATCCGCTGCAATGTCTACGGCCGCGTACATTGGAGAACTTGAGTGGGGGCATATTTGGAAATGAGGGAAAATTAGGAATACTTACCTTATAATGAATGTTTCTGACGAAGTTAATCATTTTATCATTCTGTACGTACTTATAATGAATCATAGTTCAGTATCGAAGGCAGCCAAATTTCCTATTGTCTGCGATTACGTAGACGCTTTTTCGACCATAAAAAAAGTCACCCTCAATTTCCAGGAGATGATGATTTCGAAAATTTCAGCTCAATCCATGGCCGTCTGGTGTGCTACGAACAACTAATATGAATCTATTGTTACCATCATGTCTATAGTCTCAGCCTCTATTCACATGGCATAGTCTGAGTATGACCTCCGCTTGTGAGTAGAGTCAGAGACTAGACATGGCAACAATAGATTGATGTTTGTTGATTGTAGCAAAAAATTCCGGTTTGATGTATGTTCAGACACGTTTACAGGATTATGTTTCGGAAGTTTAAAGAATATTCGGGAGAAGAATGCCAGGGGAGTTTCGTACCGGAATGAGTAAAACCTCTGGGACTTATGTCTCCCTAATACGCAACCATGCCCAAGAATTAGTGGCTCATGGATTTCCCTAATAGTAGTAAAACAGGAGACTTGCATAATAGTGAATATCTTTCATCTCAAGTTCGAGTTTCCATTGAAATTCAATTTCCAGAGATTATGTCTTTCCTCGCCAGATTGAATGACAAATCATCGATGTCCACGAAAGTTCCGTACTATTGTCCTGATTATCCTCATGGTTTAGCGGTAAGTAGTAACAGCCAGCACTGGCCAGACATACTGTGATAGTGATTGATTTTTTGGATGTGGAACTTCTTGGATTCTCTTCCCTCATGAAAGAAAATGTTGATTCCCTTTTCAACATTTTTCCTCCTGAATATCAAATCAACCGCACTATATAAAGAGAAGTCAACGAAAGTTTTGAATTTAAGCGCCAAGCCAAAAAGTGCTCGCGCAAGCGCAAAAGCGCCAAGTTGATCGAGCAGTGGCGCTTGCGTCAGAAAATAATCCATTCGACCAGTGGTTCGCATTCTCATCAAAGAATAACGACGCGCCTCTTCTGAGCAGTCGACGCCAGCCACTACATCGACCAACAACTTGAACAAATAGTTATCCCAAAATAATACAGACGCTGACCCTGAAAACTTGAACTCTCTAGATTCAGCATCATCGCCGCGTTGTCGGCTTTTCGAGGACTACCCTTCTTCATCAAGTAAGTTATTAATTATCACAACCTCACTTTCATCATTCTATACGGTGCCGACTACTCTCATATCGGGAAAATGCCGGTATTACCTCGTGGCTCTATGGGTGTATGCAAGTAATATAATGTGGTTAGTTCAGCTGACGTATATACAAGGCCTCTTATCTTCTTTACTCATTTGGCAATATGAATTTTGACACTTTGGCAACGTGCATCACGATCATCTGCAATTTTTATCGTGACCTTGTCAAGGTCAGCTTCTATATTCGCACAATATTTCGCAGTTTGATCGCGAAAAAAATTCGCCGACGCAGCTAAATGCCTTGCTCCGAAATGCTAAGTACTCCATTCTTTATTACTTTTGTGCATGACTAATAACTCGTGAGTTTTATCACGTGGCACTGCCGCAGATTCACATTTTGGAAAGATAGTAATTTTGACTTAGAGGGGGCCATCTCAGTCTCACGTCAGTCAAATCGATAATAGCCCGGATTCGAAGGGTTCCTAAGGTCGGAGTTGCATTGGAGGTCAATTTTGTTACGTAAGCCATCATCATAAGCAGCAGCAGTAGTGTACAGCGCAGCGACAGAATTCGCGCGTGCCCTTGCAAAGAGCCGGGAAGTGCCTCGTGGCCCTTGGCTAATTTGGGCACTAGTTTTTTGCCCGTGCTATACAAGCTTTTATGTTAGTTTCGTAGCGGATAAAGCGTCTCTGAAGCTATACAGACTGTTTTCACGAAGATTATATATACTTCATTTGTATTTGTTCGTTTTTTTCAGAACTGCAAGAGTTGGCCTAGGCCGGTACTTCTCTACAATGCCTATCTCAAGCATCAAGGCTCGCCAGATCTATGACTCCCGTGGCAACCCCACCGTCGAGGTGAGTGTGATCCCATGTGATCCTTTTTTAATCAACTCTCTTTTGGTTTTGACTGCTAATTCCTCTATTTCAACCGTCGAATTCGAAAACTCCCTGAAATGCAGCAAAGAACCTTATACCGGATTACAATGATGTAAGCTTATAGAGGTGTGTCACCAGAAATATGGATTCCAGAGCTCCGAAAATCATCTTGTACAATTATTTAGAATGGGTGAATTATCGCTCTCCATTCATATAACATTGGTAGAAATTCGTGTACAGAAATAAGCAGCTATTATTTCACGAATTGTAGTATTTCAAAAAAGTTCTATTCCCTGAGCTATGAGTCACGTCCATATTGTCGGCCTACTTGATCGTTTGAATGAAATCGTTTGTTGATTATACTTAAGCATAAATCATAGTCACATTATAATCTTGTCCTAGTCGCGATCAAATTTTAAATGCTTTTCAAAATTAAATGGACAATCACGAATTTTCAAGCATTCAAGCTCGCGCACGAAATCCCGCAAAACATTATTTCGTTAAAAAGGGGGAATCGATGAAAATAGTTCGTCTTCAGGATTGAGCATACAATATTTCGCATATCGACAAATGCACGCGTATTTCGTTTATGCAAAGCTTGAATGCATTGAAAATTAATGCGATAATTAATATCACTTCAATTCGATTGGTCAATAAACGTATATAGCCTCATTGCCGAATCACAAACACGTGATCAATCATACGAGCCAAATTTAAATTCACAAGTTTCCCTTGTTTTTGAGAATTAAACGAAATTTCTACCCCCCCCCCCCCCTAACCCTCGAAGTGATAGCAATGTCACATTCCTCATTTTGAGAATTTCCACTCAATTACTTAGCACTCATCTTGACTTCAGGTTGACCTCGTCACTGAAAACGGACTTTTCCGTGCCGCTGTACCTTCTGGTGCTTCAACCGGTGTCCACGAAGCTTTGGAGTTGAGGGACAACGACAAATCCCAATATCACGGAAAATCCGTTTTCAAAGCTGTTGACAACATCAACAAAATCATTGCTCCAGAGCTACTCAAAGTAAGCATAACGAAATACTCTTCTGTCATGCTCTAAAATTTCATCACGAAATTAATTGTTGTGATTCTCGTCATAGGCTGGCTTGGACGTGACCCAACAGACAGACATTGACAATTTGCTGTTGAAACTTGATGGAACCCCGAACAAAGCCAAGCTTGGTGCAAACGCTATCTTGGGCGTTTCTCTTGCCGTTTGCAAGGCCGGAGCTGCTAAGAAAGGAGTTCCTTTATACAAGTAAGTTGAAAAATTATTTCATCAAAATCATTTCAAAGTGAGCACGACTACAGAATTTTTCACTAAATTCTTGCATGAATCCTTTTAGTTGTGCATTAGGAGCTCAATTATTGCTGCTACGGATAATTCTCACCCTTTTAAATGAATCACATTAGTTGGGAACATAGTACTATCTCTATGGTTGGGAATGCCCAAAATTGAGATCAAATCAATATACCATAGTATGAGAGGCCAGGTCGGCTGCTTGAATTATTGGAAGTTTAATTCCCGAATTTGCTTTACAGATACATCGCAGAGTTGGCTGGAAATACAAATATCATCCTGCCCACCCCGGCTTTCAATGTCATCAATGGAGGCTCTCACGCCGGTAACAAACTTGCCATGCAAGAGTTCATGATCCTTCCTACTGGTGCCTCGAACTTCACGGAAGCCATGAAGATGGGAAGTGAAGTGTACCATCACCTCAAGAATGGTATCAAGAAGAAGTTTGGTCTTGATGCCACCGCCGTTGGTGATGAGGGTGGCTTTGCTCCCAACATTTTGGAGAACAAAGAAGCTTTGAACCTCATCATTGACGCTATCAAGGTACGGGTTGCAACATTAGTGCTTGACAATTTTTTTTCAAACTAGAGACTATATTTAAAATCATCTGTTTTTTGTAGGCCGCAGGTTACGAAGGTAAAATCAAGATCGGTATGGATGTAGCAGCATCCGAATTCCACAAGGATGGAAAGTACGACTTGGACTTCAAAAATGAGAAATCCGACCCAGCCACTTACTTGACCCCACAAGCATTGCAAGACTTGTACTTGGGATGGGTCAAGGACTTCCCCATTGTCTCCATTGAAGATCCCTTCGATCAAGATGGATGGGATTCGTGGACATCCATCACCGCAGCCACTCCAATTCAAATTGTCGGAGATGATCTGACGGTCACCAACCCTGAGAGGTAAAACTATTTCGTAAATTCCTTGTCCAATCAAGTTCCCATATTGATTAATCCAAGAGCTTCCAACAAGTGATCGTCGATTTCAACTTTCACATTAGCAATTTCAATCTTACTGCAGATCATTTCTATTCCTATTTCATCAAAAATATACAAGATTCAATCATATTGATCGGGATATTGTTCCTTCCAGAATCAAGACAGCTATTGAAAAGAAAGCCTGCAACTGTTTGCTGCTCAAAGTGAACCAAATCGGTAGCGTGACGGAATCGATCAACGCCCACAAACTTGCGAAGAGTGCAGGTTGGGGAACCATGGTCTCCCATCGTTCTGGAGAGACCGAAGACACCTTCATCGCCGATCTCGTTGTAGGCCTGTCCACTGGCCAAATCAAGACAGGTGCCCCTTGCCGTTCAGAGCGATTGGCTAAGTACAATCAAATTTTGCGTATTGAAGAGGAGCTTGGAGCTGGTGCCAAATACGCTGGTGAGAAGTTCCGAAACCCACATGCTTGAATATTTTCGCCTGTAATGGGTTAGAAAACGTGATCCAGTTTTATGGACGAACCTTTTTCTGTACACAAATATGAGAGATTGACTTCAATCTGTCGAAAGTTTCGGTGCTGCAATTTTCCATCATTCTGAGAAGTATGCATCATCTCACTCTGTTCTTCATCAAGATGCAATAGTTCATGTCGTGAAATCAAAAATACCTTTTGATCGTACTATGTATGACGTTCTAATTGATTAATAATGTGAGTTTTTGAATTTAATGTGGATCGTTATGAAGTTGAAAATTTCATGATTCGAAAAGCGCATAATACAATTGTAGAGTTGCTACAGATTGATTCTGTACAACACGCTTTGTTCTTGATGAAAAAAAATGTAAATAATTTAGCATTAATAAAATTGAAGATCTTGCTAAATTTGACAAAAATTCTCGATGCATTCTTACACAACCCATCTACCTACCTACATTTTGTTTGACTCCCGTAATAAGTATTCCTATATCAAGATATTTGATCATTGAAAACGTGAAGGAATTAATATGTTGACACATCCCTAAGAATTTGGTCCTTTGGAATAAACATGTACATTATAGGAGAGATGAGAAATCTCTTACAGTTTCTCGTATTGCCAATTGATATGAGTCTGTCGCAATTTTTTTCTAAGTAGTCTTTTGGGACAATAATTGAGAGCTTCTTGTTTGAGATGGCAAAGTTCCGAAATGTCTATCTCGGTGATCAGAACCAACAAGCCCAAAATTGAGTCACAATATCTGAAAATTTTGAGCGAGAAGATCTCACTGAAAATGACGACCGATATCGAATAATGTGTTGTACATACGGGTGGGCTCAAAACACATATTTTTTGAGAATCGGGCATTAGTCGGGATTAGAGTTTGGGTGAGAAAGTAAAGGAACAATATTCGCTGCATGCTCAGAGCCGTGTTTTCTAGATGAAGCCGAAGAGCCTGGAAGTTTTGATATAAAATGTAGGTATGGCATTAGTACGTCGTTTGAGGGTTTTATATTTTCCTTCTAATCAATTATGTTCGTGGATATTGCGTGGATATTGATGCACGGGCAGTTTTATCTTAGTTTTCCCAGAAATTTCTACACATCAAATATCATCCCATTGGTTTCCGAAAGCCACGATGCATTGGAATCGAGAATCGAGATGTATACCATTGTGGATGAAGCCAAATTCCATGGGAAACAGTGAAAACTGCTGAAAGGAGAAACATAATGCCTTGTTTCTGCTTCATATTCAGGAGATACAAGGTACCTGCAAAAAAGTAGGCAAGATTACCCGCGCACCTATTAAGATGCTGATTCGATAGGAAAAAGAAAATCTTTGGATGGCATTTTTGATACATTTTTTATCAAAAACTTCAAGACTCTTGGATACACCTGAAAAAATCGACATTGAGCCTGCAGCAATTATTTTAACAAAACTTCTTCACCCAAGTACAGTAGAAAATTTCATCTTTTTCGCGATTCTCGGAAGAAAAAATTTTCTTGGACCACCCTTCTGTACGATTACGTACATACATACGTATATGATTTTCTTATTCTTCGAGGATAGTTGAAAACAACGCAATCTGATGGTGATTTGATGGCATTCACGAGTTCGTCCTAAAGCTAACAAAAGTATGAATTTTGGAAAGGAAAAAATTCAATGGAAAAGACCACGACGACAATTTTACAACAGCCAAGGTGGTGGGAATACTTGCATGGGATGTGCGACCAACGCTTGAACTCTCCGATCGATAGACCCGTTACACTTACATGGGTAGGGTCTTGCATTGTTGTTGGCTCTACAATGCCCGAGTGAAAATGGGCTTAAGCCACGTGACCACCTCGATCATCGTTAGCGCTCGTGGACAACTGTGTAATTTCACGAAATTCTATTTTCAGTAGTGGAACCACTTGCCCTACTTACTCTATAAGTCAATAGAACCCAGACGGAGAAGTTGCAAATTTCGTCCTGTTGGATCTGAATGATTTTGTCAATTGCCTTCCTACTTACTGTGCCTCTAACATAACTCGACAGAATGAGGTTTTTTCAGCATGCGGAAAAATTCCAAAGGAACAAGGCAAGGATCGAGTTACAAGTTTGTGAATACGTGACTTCGAAAATTACTCTCTCGCAGTTGAAAAATTGTTTAAATAGCCAGGGAAGCTTTGCGCGGACTGGCTATTTTCGATTCCCCAACGGTAAATGAGTATCAGAATCAGCTCATATCAAACTTGTATGACTCTGGAAAATAATGAGTCAAGTTAAGATCTTGATAAAATTGCACTAGTAATTTGAAACATGTAATCATCGATTGAACTTCTTCGAAAAAATTCTTGAAATGTCAGACAGCTAATAGGCCATCTATGTTATTAGAATTTCGTTAGAATTTCTCCAGCTAGATCAGCCTCAATGGCATATAATGAGTTTTTGAAAATCTGAGTTGAACCCGCACTGCTCCGAGTCATCTGTTAGTTATTCCCAAATATCTTTCAATTCTGTTCTCCAACTTTTACACTAATTGTGTCAAAGGTTTCGCGTGGGTGCAGATAACGTTGCTCTGGTGAAACTTTTTGGGTACCTTTTCTATGCTACGCGGTCACGATTATATTGGAAAAATGACCAAGGTCGTTAATCAGAAGAAAAGTCATAAGAATCTTGAAGGATTGTCCCAAATGAATTTGATAAAAGTTGAAATGAAACTCAATATATCATTCCTTGGGACAACTAAAAATCAAAAAGAATGTAGGTGCCATCGATACGGGTAACTTTGGAAAAGGGGGGTAACTTGGGACAACCCATGAAAGAGTCGTTATCACGGGCTGTCCGCAAGGCACTCATACCTACTGATCTAATAACCTATTCTATCCATCTTGAACCATAGAATATTTCTATGCCTTGAACACGTTTGGGCAATCCATCAGCTGTGTGTTCGTTTATGACAGAATTTTTCGAAAGTGTGATTTTGGGCCAAAAAAAGTCTCTTGGAAAAGCTATTGTGGTTTCAACTTTTGTGGGACAAGCCCAGGGTATAAGTGAATTGGGTTTCACTTCTCCGTACAGATATCTCGACGGTACATCGTCATTACATTGGTCTATTTTCAGCCTGACTCAATTTTGTTGCGTGAAAACTGAATATGTCACGTTTTCTTTGGAAAATGAGGTAACTTCGCAGCACGACTTTGAGAGCTCATACCTTTAATCATAGAAACGTTCAAATGGACTTCATCAATCGTGCAATCGAAAGGTGAAACTACACTGTAAAAAATTTGTGGGAAAGACTTCAATCAATTTTTTAAAGCTTTTCCCTCACAACAAGCTGTTGACACTGATAAATCAACCAATTGTTTGAATCTTTGCGGCAATTGAGATAACTCTAATGTGCAACGGTGCCTGAATTCCATATCGACAAATCGTCATCAATATATTCGAACTATTTTGAATGGTGCATCGGTCTTGTCCAAAATACGTCATGATCGTCATGAATAAATCTTCATCTTGTTACACATCCGAAATGACAGTTGGAAAAGCTCGTTTAGCCAAATTCTGGTCGAGTAGAAAATTGTACCAGGTGATTGAAAGTTCAACCAACCAATTGAATTGCCCGTGTACAACAAGGTGAACAAGCGTCGACCAACTGGTTGATTTAACCAATTTTCACAATGCTGATTTTAAATTTGAACCATATCTGTGGTTTGAGGAAGTTCAATCCGAGCTAATACAGAAAGAGAGTAACCCAGACCACGAGGCAGACCATACGAAGCTCACTTCGAATAGATCGTCCTACACCTCGTCTCTATCAAACCGCCATTCAATAAAAACAATTTGCACAAAAGTGACAATGTATGTACACATAGAGCAATAATCAAATTGTGAAATGCACGTGTCAGAGTCCTCTTTGTATACCTTGCATTTGGCACGATGTGATGAGTAAGGGAAATAAAGGACAATACGCGGATGGTCGTTACAGGCATGAGTGGGCACCGTCGTCGCTTGCTGTTTCATACCGTGTATCACCTGCTTTCTTCTGTTTTGAGGTGCGCAAGTATGACTTTGTGGGTGGCAATTGCTATGGTGTTGGTATATTATAGTTCAGGCCAGGCTATATGGTCAGTGTATAATACAAGATACCGTCAGCATGTGTAAAACGTATAATAGGTGAGGTGCGGGGCACGGGTTCAAAGTACGGCGGGCGCCGGATACGAATCGGCCGTAGTATGTATAGTAGCAGATCCTGTCGCGTGAGCTGCCCCATACACAGAGAGCTTGCTTGCCCAACACTGGACTACTGATGGACATTTAGTCGAGTGCGAGCTGCCCCCGAGAGCGAATACACTCCAATTTTCTTTCGCTATTTTTTTTCTGACACGTGCGAAACTTTCGGAATCCCCGTGCGATTTTACTCGGAACTTTTTTCGATCGATCAAATCGGTGGTTTTTCATTGATTTATAGTTTAAGGAGATGCAAGTCCGTTGATCAATTAGTCAGCTGAGTTTTGGACTTTTTTTAGTTTTAAAATGATGAGATGATCGCGAAAGTGTACGATTTCGCGAGAATAAATCGGTACTCTATTACGCCATGTGATCTATGAAGCGAAACGGAGTGATGACAAGTGTCCTGGATGCAAAGTATCTCAGCAGGATGAGAGCCCGAGTGGCCGGCAGGTGAATGACCCCCGCACAAAGTGATTTGCATAGGGTTGCATGTGCATCTCAGCTATACCAAGAGGGTGCAAAAACATTGCAACCAAAGCTATCGGTAAATAGGCCAACGTGAGTCGATTCCTTGATCAATATGCAAACAGCTTGTATTATCCTGGTTGAGGATTAAGTCTTCCAAGCTCTATATGTGAAATTTGGTCGAAGTTTCTTACTCTTACATTTGATACTCTGGAAACCTTACATTCTTGTTCGGGGATTTATCGGCTCAGCTGTTTGGGATTTTGAAATTTTGTAAAATGACTTTTTCCCCAATTCTTCCGCTAGCAAAGTTTGCTTTAAATTTACCCTACACGATATTTAAATTTCAGATACCCATACATTCCAAGTGTGGAGTTAGGTACTATAATGTTAATTTGTTTGTGCAGATGAAAAGGAATTTTGTGAAAAAAATTATTGCATCTTCGTTTGCCGTCTGAAATTCCAGATTATTTGAAGGTATCCAACAATCTTTAACAGTTTGAAATGATCGGCAAGATTTTTGGGCTCTTGAAACTAGTGTCTGATCTCCTGAAACATCTATATCACGGTTGCGTGAAGATGGAAGTTCTTGCTCAAACTGATTTACGTGCACAGCACTCAACTTTCCCACTTTGAAGCATGTGTTTAATTCAAATGACCCAACAGATCTGAAACCAGATACAAAGCCACGTGATACTCAAAAATTTGTCATCAGCAATTTTCCTCGAAAAAGTATAGCTCAACAAAATTATCGAGCTTCCAATGCATCAGTAGACTAGTTAAAGATAGATGATTTTGACACGAACGAGGTTGAGATAAAACATTTCTTGTTTGTTTCATAACAAAATTTACCTACAAAATGGTCCTATACATTGCTCTGATACCATTCAGACCTCATACCAATATTCAAATATCCTAAACGATACGTAATTTACTATGCATATTTTTCGAATCACCTCGTTGACAAATGAAATTTCCAGATGATGTCGCAAACTTGGATCCTTCGAGCTTTGTGCATCGGTAAGAATCGACCAATACCTTGTAACAACTCGATCTTCCAACATGGTGTTTATTTTCTACTCAATTTTGCTCTTTTGTACACATAGCTGCACTCATCATTCGAGCCACCGGTCAAAATTGCACAGAGGACCGAGCTCGGAAATGCATCTCTATAGCCGAGCCAATGCTGAAGGATCCGCAACTAATTTTTCCCGATAACGCGGATGATATCAACATTGTGTGCAGGTGATGCCCTAAATAGACATGATTAGTCGTAACTCTGTTTTGATTTACAAGAATTTTTTCAAAAATAGGACGTGGTCGAATTTCGAGAGTTGCATAAGACAGTATATCGATCAATGCTTCTCAAGAGAACGCAAGGATCGATTCAATGTTGCTGTTGAACTTCCAATTACGTCGGTACACCAGATATGCACCATTCCTGCTTATAAGACAGGTATAGTTCTAAAATATTATCTCAATCATAATCATGAAGATTGGTGAGGGCGCCGATTTTTTTTTTAATTGTGAAATTTTTTACACAGCACAACAGTTTCACTTTTCTCTCGCTTACACATCACGCAAACGCTCCACTCGCTATTTTCTCAAATGCACCACTTGAGGAATCTCTTGACAGCAGTGTGATGATTGATTCTGTTTTCACCGGGTAAAAATGAAAATTGTCTCTTTCAGTATCATTATTTCAGGTAAATACTGTGTACTTGGTAACTCAGTAGGTTTTTCCTTGAATTAGAAAAGAGAGAGATGATGATAAGCCACCAACACTCTAATAACCAGACGAAGAGACGCTGGATTTATCAGACTTTGTTTCGTAACTCAATTCACACTTGAATGTCTAATAAGACCTGAATATGAAGTAGAGTTTACCAAAGATTGGTTGGTGAATTCGTGCACAATATCGAATCAGATTACTCGCGCAATGTGACACTCAAAAATCGGTTTAAAAATTGTTTCGGTGTCCATTAGTGAAACATGGTTCGGTATTTCGAGTTGCAATCGATGAGGAAATCATTCAAACGTTCACTGTCCAAGTATGTATTCAAATCGACAATGTTTTGCAGCTTTTCTAAATCTTTACTACGGTAATGAGGTGGGTTCACTTAGTCTGACATAATGAAACCCAGAAGAACTAACGTCCAGATCCTTCCGTAAAATTGGTTTTGAATTTAAGGCAACATCGATATCTTTTTAATGTTTGCACACAAGTATGATTTTCGAAATCCGTGACTTCTGCGATCTCTTAGAAAAAAAAAAGAAAAAAAAGCAGAAATAGTGTAAAAAACTGTGATATGACTCATCAACAAAATTTTTTAATTGATTTTACACAGAATATTTAGAGTACGCGGCTTGTTATAAGGCAGCAGTCGTTGAGCCTGACTCCTGCGGTCATCATTATACATTTTTAGTTGAGCAAGTTTCGCAAGAAAATGTGCGCAAGGCGGATCTCTGCTGGTGAGTACATTTATGCCTGTAATGTGACATCCGTAATTACCTGGAATCATTAGAAATATTGCAAAACGTTAGATGTCGGCTTATTGTCGAAAAAATTATTATTATTGTAATATCTTATCTGTATGTCAATATGATGAAATTGATGTCGATGATCAATTTCATCAAATGAAGGTCCACTTATATCTGAAAGTAGAAGGAAAGAGCTTCGAAATCCGTTTTTGGAAGTAAATCAGTCCTCGTCCGAGAAAAGACGGATTTTCTGAGACAAAAGATTTCTCTCGGCAGAGTAAAAAAAACTATACGATTGGTGAGGAAATCGGGCATTGACATTTCTTTGATTTTTCTCAAGTTCTTCTTTATTATTAATGGAAAGAACCAAAAATAGTGCTTTTACCAGTTCAAATACTTATGAGCCCAATCATGATTTCTCAACGACTACATTTTTTGAGAGGAATCAAACGTCACAAGAACCGTCATTGTTCAGTCTACGAACGACCTAGAATGACTTTCAAAAACGGACTTTGAAGCTCTCGACTTCTTGTTTTTGGATGTTTTTAAAATCATCTCAATCCACCAATTTGGGTCTGACTTGCACAGGTCTGGATTTTGACCCAATTTTTATGAATTCATCCAACGATTCGACTTCTGACCTAGCAAAAATTTGTTGTATCGATCGAAAAAACCCCCAAAACTCCTTGAAAGAGTCTCAAATAGCTACGAAATGAGCTAAGTTAAAGTTGTGTTCAACCAATGAGACCAGAAAAATCGAATTTTTCGAATTAAAACTTTCATTTCTAAGTGTGTTAAAATTTTTGACGAGTAGTGTAGTTAGAATACTCGAGATGAATTGGTAGACATAATGATGAAGTAGAATCTATACATTTACAGCGCCTACCATAATTTTCGTACCTGCGTGATTCAAACGACGCAGAAAAAATGTGACAGCAAACAAATGGGTGGGCTTGCAGCAAGATTTTCCCGCCAAGTTCTTGATAGAGCTTTTCGCTTTCTTCAAGAGGAGTGCATCAATCACATGTATGTCATCTGCCTTTCTAAGCGTTTGATCCATATTTCTCATGGATTAAAACTACTTTCACTCGTCATAATAATCCATGCAATATTATAGCACCTCTTTTTTCAAGATGGCACACGACTTGAGTCCTCTCAATAAGTTTCTGTCATGGGGATCCACTTTGCCACGGACTTGAACAATGAGCCAAAAACGATTTTACACTTGCATAAAATCGTATTTTTCACAGCACAACTAGTTCATGACCGAAATAAAATTTTTTAAAACTGGTTTCGCAGCAAATGTGTCCCATTTCTTATCAAATTTTCAAACATGGTTGGTAATGCCCGTGCATTTTCAACGAATATAGATTCCATTTCATATACTTTATCATATTCCTAATAATACCAAAGACTCCGGACAGTGGATTTCAGTCTCAGATCCAATTTTCTTTTTCTTTTTTCATATTAGAAATGAGTTTTCCATCACTCCTCGGAGTCACCCTAGAAGAACTTTCTGAAAAAAATTCTTGGATCTGGTGTTTTAGGTCTGATACCGGAAAATGCTCGATGATGATGGATAACGCATCAAGCCCGATACCAATGATACCAATGAGCCGACCAACTGAGAGTAGACGATCGAATTCGGATGAACCTCCGAGGCGGACACATCCACACAGTTCATTATTTGAGGATAAATTCAAGCCTAGCGATCAGGATGAGACTGCGACACGGAATTCACAGCACCGCGACTCGGTTCGGACGCCAACAATGAAAGTTGTTGAAGGTAATAATACATGAAATGCGTGTAATATGTTCATAAAAATAGTTCATGATGGAGACTACCAAAGAATTATGAGAAGCTGCAATAGATATTATATCAAAATCAATATAGTGGTAAATTATAATCAATATTCGCTGTTCACAGATGCGTCGACTCATTCAAGCACCGATTCAAGAGTACCAGTGACAACCAGTGCGTACAATTCAAACTTTCACAAATCAGGTAGAGTCAAAGCAGATACACCGGAAAGAGGTCAAAACCGGAAACCGGAAGCACCTCGCTACACATCGATTGTTGACAACTCTGGTATGTTCATTTACCCACCTGTACTGTGTATACCTGTAACTAATGGAAGTAACAAAGATCCTCCTGAATCAAAGAGAAACCCATTTTGTGCAATGAAAACGATGACGATCTTTCATTATCTCGTACATACTATAGAAGTATGTTATTCCACATGCTCTTTGACCCAGAGCAAATTTTCTAAAACTTGTTATGTTGATATGAAGTAAGTGTGCCCAACTTGCCTATGTACCAAACTTGCTCCCATATGTTGATCTCAGAACTTGGCATTCGTTGATCTTCGCGCAAACTACAAACATTAGTCTACGAAATTGAATGATTTTCAAACGATGTGACTTTCATCAACAAGTATTTTCATTGGGCCTGATGAGGCGCATAAACCTAGTTGACGAAATGTAGCAAATAATTTTATTGGCAAAAAATGTTGCTGTAACATCCTTTGCACGATACTCCATTGTCCTCCAAGATCGAATTGGAGCCAACAGGATATATTCATCGATAAAAGGAGACGATTCAAGAGATTGTGAAAAATTTTTTTTTACGTTTGCTATGTGAAATTAATAGTACATTTCGATACAAGGGCGTAAAACGTGGTATTCGCGTCCGAGTGATGGGTTTCCGGCGCGAGCCGTAGGCGAGAATCATCACGAAGATGCGAATAATAGGTTTTACGCCCGTGTAACTCACTATACTTTTCAATAAACTGTGAGTGAAAGTCGACAAACTGTGCGCTATGTGCACTTTCACGCACAGTGTATCGAAAAGTGATTTTTTTCATTTTTCAAAGAAGAGTTGCAAAATACCAATGAGCAGCGATTTCATGTGCAAAACATGGAGATGATTTGTAGAACAATAACACTGCAAGAAGAAACTCTTGAAATCGGACTAATCATCTGAAATTTAAGGTTAGGGGGTTTACTGTGATTCGGTACGATTTTCATCTGACTTTAAGAATTTTTCCCTCAGTGAA
The DNA here is from genome assembly GCA_029851415.1 of Eretmocerus hayati. Classification (NCBI taxonomy): domain Eukaryota; kingdom Metazoa; phylum Arthropoda; class Insecta; order Hymenoptera; family Aphelinidae; genus Eretmocerus; species Eretmocerus hayati. Next base: position 6,018,196 of record CM056742.1, read on the forward strand.
GAAGGCCAATATTGTAATATACCCAACATGCCCCCAAATGATTATCTTGAAATGGGCGTAGTTGTGACTTTTTCAACACTCAGAACGTGTTAATCGCGTCTTATAACAGGTCTGAAATAGTTCTTGGACCGGCAAAAGCTCCAAGTGTGGTTACATAGCAATAAAATTGTATAAAAACGATTTTGCGCACTCTATTGCCTATTTACTTTGCTGTGATGAAATCATCGGGGCAAGTAGGGTACACCGTCTCGTGAATTAGCGAACAATCAATTTTTGGGAAAATTGAAATCAGTTGATTGTAATTAGACGTTTTCTAGCTCATTTTGACGGGTTTAAACTAATTTTGAAAATGGTCCAAGCCAAAGTTATCGAGAAAATGGCTTGTTTGGAGCATTTTGGGTGTACACTAGGTATCCTTACCTAAATAGAAAATATGTGGTGTCAAGAATGCACAGCGTGTTTCTCTCCAGTCTAACATTCGAAAATTGACTATTTTGTAGAAAAATATGTAATGAATGATACGTTTGCAGTATCAGTGGCAAGTGTGACTCAGAGATCACCAAGCTACGGCAGAGGTATCGTGTGGACATCGTCGCCCCCGTCAACATCTGCGGTTCCAGATTGGGCAACAAGTTTTTGGTATTCTTACACTCAGGTAATTATTGTGAAAATGATGTATTGGTGATTACAATCAGTCCTTGAAACAATTGAAAAAGTCACCACACACTTGATATTCCAATAGCATTATTATTAGGTGTTCTGCTTATATTGTTAGTTGTTGATGATACAATTTGATTCCATAGGACACTACTACAGACGAAATTTACCCAGCCCCTGGTATCTTCGGTGGAAACAACATCGATGAACCCAATCAGCAAGGATTATCCAAAAATGCCCAAATTAGGAGTTCGCAACCAATTTTGCGTAGCATTCTTGTTTTGTTTGTATTATGTGGCATTCTTGCCTAGAGTTCAAATTCTTTTTTAGGGTTTTGTCAAAAGAAAAAAGTGCATTTCCGTAGATTTTACGCTACAGAGTAGTGTTTAGATAGCTAGATTGTACATCTTGATGCAGTATTATGCCGAATATCTATGTATGACAAGATTTTGTCAATAATTTACAGGAGCAATGATAATAAATTGATGCACTGGGAAACGGGCTCGTTCCTACTCATCAAATAGGCGATCCATCGCATTCCATACCGAAACCCGATGTTACCAAGCTTCAATATTTCCGAAGGGCTTTCCTGATGAAAGGGTGTTTCACTATCTTGTTCATCTAAATGAAAGTCTTGTATCATATGCCCTGAATCGAAGCCTTTCAGTTGAATGCTCTAATAAATATATTCATGGTAAAGCGAGGTATGGATTCCAACGAAATTGAATTCTTGGTTACAAGTTAACGGATTCTGACTCAAATACACATTCTTGGTGATAGCATAGAATCCAACCCAATGACGAGAAATCTCGTTTCGAAAATTGATCGAAAACTGAATTGAATCCAGTTCGGGTGCTCATGACCTATAGTAAGGGAACAAGAGAATTGAGAAAAAGTACGGAATTTTCGCGAAAATGACACCTCTTCCAACTCAAAAGATCGAATATACATCATAATTGCGGATGACTTCAAGGTTTTTATGAGTATACCCGTCAAATGATATTCGAAGTATAATCAATCTGCTAAGTGGAAAAGAAACCACACTATACACAATCCTCGTAACGAAAACAAATTTGACTATAGAGAAAAAATTACCTAAGGTCATGACCCATCAACTTTTAAATTCTACATTATTCGGAGAAATCCACAAATCCTATATAAGTGTGACGAGTAATGCTTTTTGATCCCGTGCTTGATTGAATGACACACGAACCCTTGAGCCAATACTATCACTTTGGAAATGTCTCCTTTACTTTCCCCAAATTTGAGTTAATCCATGTTTTTTTTTGCTCTTCAAAAAGAAAATATATGCTCAACAGGTCGCCTTTCAACAACAATTTGGTAAAAAATCCATAAGGCTGCAGCAATCGAGCCTAACGCCACACCAGCTGCAACGGTTGCAACAGCATAGCTCTGAATTTCATAACAACCTGGAAATAAGACAGAATACTTCAATATTTGTTGCATTTTACCTTTTATGAAAAGTTACAAGCCGTCGAATTTGACTATCTTGTGTTTGATGCATAGTTTGTAAGTATTTTCTTCGAAATTAGACAAGTGATTGTAAGAATTCAGTGAGGACAAACTCAAATCAACTTTAGGATAGTGCTGAATAATATTCATGGACATCAAACAAATCTCACAGCAAGACAAAGTTCCACGCATTCAGATTTTGAGAAGGACAGAATATTTGACCTTCTTACGCAGTGACAACATGCAGTTGTCATGGAACGATAACAATTTTTACGAAACTTTTCCGAGTATGTGGAAGAGACTGGAAATTTTTTGAGATTAATTAAAAATACTTCGAGCCTGCTCTGATCTTCGGATTTGGTCGAAATGGATTCTACAATTTCAGTTATGAGTGATCAAAATAACGATTTCCGAATAACTTTTACTAAAGAGTATCCGTATATTAATTGAAATCAAATTAACCCACTCACTAAAGGTGTCCACGTGTATCGACATGTGCGAAAATCAACATTTTTGATTTTAATTGACAAGTGGTGAAAATCTGAAAACATTCTCAAAAATTCATGGCATTGCCAGAATCATTTTCTTATGACGATGAAGCCTTTATATGCGACTATTTTTTAGGATCATGAAAAAACTGAAAATTTTTGATTTTGTAATTTTGCACCTAGGTATTATTGACTTTTCACGTATCAAATTTTTCCGAGGCCAGGAAGTGGAGACCAAAGTGAGCGAGGTAAATTCGCATGCACTTAATTGAGACTAATACTCGAGACGATTGCAAGATGAATCCTCACCACAACCAAAATCGTCTTCTCTAGGAAGTAAAGGTGTATTGTGATCTATGTCGATTGCAACATCTTTCTTTTCATTGGTTACAATCATACTGCTCATGGGAAGTTGAGTCTCCACTCCTGCCGTACATTGTGATCGAACTTCTTTGGCCTTTTTTGTGCCCTTGGATTTCTGTCTTCCTTTGTTCTTTTTCGAGTTTTTCATGATGTCTAGCAACAAAAAACGACAAACAATGGGAATGTCTCAACTATAGCTTCTTCGAGTGGAATCTATCAACGTTGAAAGACGAAGGTCATCGCACAGTCCATTTGATGGAACTGAAACCATTCAATTGAGAGATGATGTTCACTTTTTCACTCAGATCAACGCTCATGAACTACTTTCATTTTCAAACTCTTCAATAATACCTATTTTTTGCTGTGATTCACCAATTCTAGATCCCATATATTACGAGCAACAGTACTGTTTCCGCCGATCGAACACGTAGCTTTCACTAAAACGAATTTCAGACGAATCACTCACTTATCGTTGACTATTTATCTAATCTTATCCGCTCGTCAAACATCACGCACAACATCTTCATTCCCCTTCTACCTTACCAGAAATTGAGAGGGTATAGAGCTTGCATTTTTTCCACTTATGAGGCAATAGAAATTAAGTGTATTCCAACAATGATGCCAGGGGATGGCAAATTCTATTGTGCATCGGAATGAAATTTTTTCCACGCACTTTCACAGACGGAACTGCAAAATATTCTAAAAATTTGACCAAGTTCAAGAATCATTTGGTCAAGAAACTTGATTGGAGTATCGTATCAGGAATTTCTTGCAGTTTTGATACAATCTCTATACCAGCTGTGGTTGAAGAAAAAACTTCTCCGGGCATCAATCACATTTGTAATTAATTGACTTACAAAACAGAAGCCACTGAAGTCGAACGATGGATCCGGGGTCTTTCATTTGAAATTTTTCATGAAGAAAAGTAAATAATCTCATCTTGGCAGGGTGACTCTTAATTCTACATTATCAGTGTTGCCTTACTCGTTGCCGTTCGTCCGGCTTGTAAAAGGTCTTGATAAGTCACAGGCCTCTGAAATGCTTTTGTAGTTGAACAATTGATGATTGTAGAATTATGATCGATGACTAATTTAAGGTGTCATACAGGAGTTCCTCATGAAGATCGCAAGAATGATATTTTGTCAAATCATACCTGCTAATAGATCTATTTTTTTTAGGAAATTTATGTTAACTGTTCTAAATTTTCGAAAAAGCTCTGTTGATTATATCAAAATACCGGACTATTCAGAGATTCTTTTCATGAAAAGTCAATATGTTGGAAAAATATTCAGTGATACAACGAATCTGAGATGCATCACACGGTGCACTCAAAACTACACCTGGCACATGATGAACGATGCACGCTCTACAATGCATGATACGCGACCGATCAGTGGATTTTGCCATCAGTCCATTGATTAGTGAATCCCGCCCATAGAGATATTATACAATCTGTATGATCTCGCCACCCATAGCCTACACGGCCACGTGATATACACATATTTGAATAAGATTAGACCGGACCAGATCTTACTAGACTGTATTAAATCGCACCAAACCGAACGAGACTACTATACTAGACCGGGACATACCTAATTAGACTAGAATAGACCAAACTAGACCGTATCAGACCGCAGTAGTACCGAACGCGACCTAATTAGACCGAACTAGATCGAGTTAGACTAAGGTAGACCTAATTACACATAACTTGACTGTTGTGGCCCGAGCTAAACTCAATTGCACCGAATTACATCGAACTAGACTGAACTGGGCCGAGCTAGAACGAATTAGACTGAACTGTTAGTTCCGAACTAGACCTGATTAGACCGAACTAAACCGAATTAGATCGAATCAGACCGAACTCGACCTCTGGACCGAACTGGGCCGAACCAGGCCGAACTACACAGAACTAGACCCATCTAAACCGAATTACACCGAACTAGACCGAACTGGACCGGACTAGAACGAATTAGACCGAATGAGACTGAACTAGACTGTACTAGGCAGGATGATTCTTATGCGGTACCAACGCGATGATTCTCTCACTAGTACGATTATGATTCTTGTATGGTAAAGTACAATATTAGTACGGTTTTAGTATGATTCTAGTGCAGTACTAGAACCTTATTTGACTGAACTAGATCAAACCATTTTCTTGAGACGACAAATTTTCGTTCTGCACAAAGTCAACGAAATGAATGGAAAGGATTGCAGTGAATTCATGAAATGAAAAATGCTAAGAATCTTAGAACGATTTACTAGCTTTCGAATATGTAGTTAAGATCTCCCACTCTCTCATCTGCATAAGAGACCAAAGACCAAATCCTACAGATTGTGGACCCAGCAAACAAGTAGATAATCCCTGAGCAATCCAAAATGACCAACAATAATGTACGCATCATCAGAAAAACAGCTCCGCGCCACTCTATTTCCAGTAATGCGGGTCCCCCATATGTTTATGTGCACCGGTGATAAATTACCGTGATCCACGTGCTTACAGCAAGGATCGATCGCGTGACACATGACCATCACATGTGGTAATTCAGAAACATATTAGGATAGCACAAATAGGGATCGCTTAGGAGCTTTAGGAGTGGGTGGCGGGGGTGAGGATGGCGATCGATTATATCCTAGCAGCTTGCGGACGCATGCGTTCTTCGGGGTCTCGAGAAGCTCTGTATGATAGAATGGCATATACACCAGCAGCTGATATGGCTCAACCATCAGGAGGGTTCATACATTTCTCAAGTGCGTTGTTGCGCATCTCGCAGCCTTCATATCACGACTGACAGCTGGAGTGATTTAGTGTGGACCGATTGATTGAAAAAAGGGGGGTTGATTTCAGTTTAAATCGCGGGTGAGTAGACAAGTTTTATACGATTCATACATACTTTACTGGAAATTGAAAGGTTTTGAGGTGAAAGAGTCGAGAGGTAATATTTTTTGGGGGGTGATTTGGAGGTCCTTGAGCCTCGTGGAGCGAAGCTGACGTGCGCTCAGAACTATTGATTCCTGACTCGAGTTGGAAATTAGGATGAACGATGATTGCGCTCTTCCTGATTGTCAACCTTGATTATTTACGTTTATTAGGGATGGTAATGAGTTGATCAGTTCTGTTTGATACTTACTCCAATTCCTTTGATCGAGAAAGATTGTCATTGGTCTGTACTCTGTACAAGAGATCGGTTAATTATCAGATGCCAAGAAGATCTGTCGCTGATTTTGCCTGAATTCTTGAACAATTATTCATTTATTAACAGGCATTTGGAATTTTGCATCAGGTCGAATAATTTTTTAAGAATTAACCCAGAATGTTCAAATCATTTGTGTAAAGTTGAGTTATCATTGAATGGGTAGCTTGAGAACCGTTTTCTTCTCGTGCATTCTAAATTTCAAAAACCATTTACTTTTCGTACTTAGATTTAAAGGACTTGATTTTGCCTGATTTATATAAATGCGAGCTGAAAAAGAGACCATTTTTGAAACTTTGAGTATTGTGGAGATAATTTGACCAAAGTCCCGGTGGAGTCGATTGGTTACCATACGTTTCGACCATTAAACTAGGGTGTGAGGGTGTGAAACTTTTTTCAGTTTTGAGGAATGAATAATTATGAACGGCTGCGGGTGCTATACATTTTCTAATTCTCTTATAGCGAGAGTGTCGTTTCGACGACATTATGAAAATATCTTAATTTAGAATTATTTTTTCTTTTCTTGGTAAAGATCAGCTTTTTGACGTACAAATATTTCTCTCATTCTGAGGTCTCTCGTCGAGTCTCTCGGAATAGAGAGATCAATACAAACAACAATCGGAAAGCGCAGAATTGACAACGAAACTATTTTTTCATGAAGAAAATGGTAATGAACCGAGATATAACTAATTTCACAGAGATGCCGTCAGTAAGGCGTATGATACTCGGCCACGTGATGTCAGGGATGTGCGCAAAAATTAATCGCAAGAAGAAATTGGAGGGCGATGTAATGGACACCCCATTGAAGCGCTGCCTATCCACTTTCGACATAACTCTACTAGGTATGTCATACCTCGCCTTATGTTTTACTGATTTGAATGAAGGCTGCCGTAGTAATTCGACTTTTTTTTCTTATTCTGGAGATGGTCACCAACGTGCTGAAAACATTTCTAAAGAAAAATAGAAGTCCACAGACTGTAACTGTTGGACTATCACAAATGTCTTCAGATTATCCTTGAGCTCATTTGAACTGGAATTCTTTGTAAAGCCAATTTCTGTCCAAATTTGAGGGACAGATGACATAATAAGGCTGACATCTGCCTTGCACCTCAAGAACTTGATTATTTTCCAACTTTACCTTTCCGTAATGACGGAACTCAGAAAAAAAGACCAGAATAAACCTCAAAGTTATAATACGTTTTACTCTCGGTACCACACGGTAGCAAAAATTGCTTGCCACTAAATTTTTGAAGGAGAAGAATAAGTTGAGATTCTCAAAAAATTTCGAATTGTCCTCAATACTAATTCGACTAATGACGGTGACTTGAAATTATTAAGGAATCGGGCACATGATCGGCGCTGGAATCTACGTGCTGATTGGACCAGTAACCCGAGACGTGGCCGGTCCAGGTGTGATCCTATCTTTCCTCCTAGCTGGCCTAGCCTCACTTTTAGCCGCCTTGTGCTACGCCGAATTCGGTGCCAGGGTACCAAAAGCTGGAAGCGCCTATGTCTACGCGTACGTCTCTCTTGGTGAATTCTGGGCCTTTGTGATAGGCTGGAACGTCATTTTAGAGCATATGATAGGAGCCGCCTCAGTTGCTCGAGCTTGGAGTGGTTACGTCGATTCTCTGAGTGGACACTACCTTAGCTCCGTAGGACGAAATTTAGCTTATGCTCTCAATCTTCAGTCTGACCCTCTGCTCGACGATATTTATGGGGATGAAGACGAAGGAAGTTTGTTGGACGATGAATTGATTGGGAGCCCAGATCCTGTGGCTGCTTTACTTTGTTTGCTGTATGCGATGTTGCTGGGGATTGGGGTAAAGTGCTCGGCTGCTGTGAATTCTTTCTTGACGATGGTTAATTTGGGTGTGATGGGTCTGGTCATTGGATTAGGGCTGTACCATGCTGATTTTGCTAATTGGAATTACGAGGGTAAAGGATTCTTGCCTTATGGAGTTGGCGGTGTGCTTGCAGGTGAGCTTTTTTGAGTACTGTTCGGTACGATTTTGAAATTCCAAATTTTGTATAGCTGATCCATTTTGTAGGCTAACTTGAATCAATTAGTCTGTTCAGTTCAGTTGTGAGGTGTAAATCACTTGATTCAGAATTTTCTAAAAAAAAAAAACATCGTTTGAATTGGAAATGATAATGGGATATGGACAGATTTATTTCGTTGGTAATCGGATCAATTCATCGCTGGTTTTGTCGATGGGAAGATATATCAAATAAGAAAACTGCTACTAATTTTTTATCCCAATTTTTCGATCACGAAAGAGTAAAATAGCTTCTGTGTTGAGAAATGCCCCTTTACAATTGATTCGACGTGGTTATTCAGTAAAAGAATTTTGAATATTAGTACCTCACTATCTCAAAATTGTAGCTGCTTTGAAATAATCTATCTAGTTCTTTATTGCATTCTACGATTATGAAAAATTATTGGATAAACATCTATTCGTGCGATACCATAGGTGCGGCAACGTGCTTCTACGCGTTTGTGGGCTTTGATTCGATTGCAACAGCTGGTGAGGAAGCAAGAGATCCAGGTCGCAGCATTCCTAGGGCAACGGGCTTGTCTATGGCTATTGTTACAATTGGTTACGTTCTCGTGAGTGGTTCACTCAGCCTCGTCGAACCTTACGCTAGGATCAGTCGCGATGCAGCTCTCCCCGAAGCTTTTGCAGCTAAGGGCACTCACTGGGCGAAATACGTCATCAGGTACGAGTTTTCACCACTTGCGTCATCCAACTTATTTTCATATTTATCGGAACGAGAAGAACAAAAACCTTGGCTGAACTTTAATTTGAGTAGAACGGGAGTTCATCCTCCTTCTAATACGTATTTTCGAGCTCAGAATATGTAGTACAAAGGTGAGTGTCGATTTTTGCGCTCGTGATATTTTTTGGCCATCATAGCCGAAGGCGACGGTCAAAATTATTACCATGAGGATGCAAAAACCAACTCGTTCGGGTGTCGAATACTATTTACTTTTCGATTATCTGTGTAGGAAAGAAATGAAAACAGTTTGAGAAAATGTCACTTTGTCACACAGAAGATCGAAATAAGAGTTTTTAGATCTAGAGGACGAACTCAATGACTCATCCACTGCGTGTAAGTATCAGTGTTTCACTTTTAGAAGAAAGTAACTGGGACTTTTGACAGTATTTGACAATTTTATTGATGTTCTTCGCGCGACAAGTATGAAGAAGTGTCTAAAAATTTGAGGACTTAGCTGTTGTTTTCGTACGTGCAAAAACTCTCTGCACCAAGAGGCTGATCTTCGGGCTGATCGGCCTTACTAAAGGCATCTCTATATGAAAAAACTGAGTGTGAGACTGTGAGATAAAATCGAATACACTTATTTTGAGAGCATACAAATAAATAACTGATGGATTTCATCTCATAAAAAATCGACAGTGTGGGCGCTTTGTGCGGCATGACGACTACTCTACTGGGCTCCCTATTCTCCTTACCTCGAACAATGTACGCAATGGCAAGCGATGGCCTCCTGTTTGGCTGTTTCGCGAAAGTCAGTAAACGGACCCAGGTTCCCACGTTCAACTTGGCAGTAAGCGGCATTCTGAGCGGCCTCATAGCCCTTGTATTCGACCTAAAACACCTCGTCGAATTCATGTCGATCGGAACTTTTTTGGCCTATACCATCGTCTCGGCGAGTGTGATCGTACTGAGATACAGGCCACCACCCGCACCCTCCCACGCAATGGACGAGACTGCCTCATCAAATACGACCACGACTTTGGCTAGTCCAACCACCACAAACTCTGCCCGACTATCGCCTACTGGGAATCATGCAAATGATCTGGCTGTTGATCCGGATCCACATGTGCCGGGAATCTACGAATCGGTTGAGTCGCAGGTGAGCTATATGATATGGGAAAATTATCATGTTTTCGGATGACTTTCTGAACCGAATTTGATGGCTGAGAAATTTTTGGATTAGAACGATCAGATGAAAATTTATTGTCTCGGAATAAAGAGCCGAGAGATCCATTTGGCGCTACTCGTATGCAGTACACCAATTTTTATTTTCCTGACGTAAATTTGGGAAAAACACACACACACCAATAAATAGCGCAATAAATGGTGCTCTTGTGGAAGATTTTCATTGATCCCCCAAAAATCTGAGCAACTCATCTGCAACAGTTAACAAAAAAAAATTATTTGATTCGACAGTTGATCGAAGGCTTCTGCACTGATGGGATCGGGCGGGTGAAGCCTCGTCACGTCTGGCTTGCAAATTTGTTGGCTGATTGCGAACCTGGCTCCGTTGTCACCGCCTGCATCGTCTTCTACTCGATGGCTTGTGTCTCCTTGTGTTCGATGCTCGTTGTCTTGTCAAAAGACTCATGGACGCCCACTTGGTGGGACGTATCCTTACTCGTCAATTTCTTCATCATCCTCATTGCCAGTGAGTATATAATCCATGTTCAATTATTCCTTTTTTTATTAGTTACCCTCTTTCTTCGTGTTCGCATGCATAAAAGCAATTTTCGCTCAGAAAACATTTTTGGTCACTAATTTGTTTTCACGGGAAGACATAACTATGAGGAAGTTTTCAAAAATTTAGGATAAAACTGCTCGAAGTTATCAAAATTAAACTGACAAAGGAGTCCGGCCGGAGGGTCCGGGTCACCAAATCTCACCAAAATTTTTTTACAGTTTTGTTTCACCTAGAATATGAAGAATCCAGAGTAAATCCGTCAAATGGGCCTCTTGTTCAGAGTTACAAGTAAAAACATCAGAATTGCCAGTATATATCTATATGTCACTTTTTAACATGGGCCTATATGGGCAATGCCCATGTCATGGGCTGTGGCTTTGAACAGAAGGCCCATTTGACGGAGTTACTCTGGATTCTTCATATTCCAGGTGGTACGAGACTGTGAAAAAAGTTTGGTGAGTTTTGGTGATCCGGACCCTCCGGACTCCCCTAGTGAGTATTTAAAAGAGGGGTCTGGCGTGAAACACGTGCCTCGTAATAATTTGTATTTCCAACACCATTTCCATTCCTTTTACACCAAACCACCGCTCAAAATTAAATTCCAAAATTATGGAGATAGTGAAACTAAGATTCACCCTTTCAGGCTTACTGGTGATAGCTGCTCATCAACAGAATCCACCCAGTTTGGGGTCCACATTCAGAGTGCCCATGGTTCCTCTTGTTCCAGCTTTGAGTATTCTGATGAATATTGGATTGATGTTTCATCTGTCTCTTCTAACATGGCTGCGGTTCCTTGTATGGATGTTGATTGGTAAGTGAAATCAATCGACCTTGACGGTTTTATTCACATGCAACAGGTATTTTCCTTCCCGAGGTAAGACGAGAAGAAAAAAATGAAAGTACATGGGTTTTTAATACAACTGTGTTGGAAAGTCAGTCTGCATGGGTAGATAATCTGCGAAAGAATGGCGTAGCAAAACCATACAGAAAGAGGCTCTTTCTAGTGGATACGATCAACAACAGAAATGAACAATATCATACGAAATAGGAGTCTTGGCACAAAATTGAATGACAAGATTATATCTTTTTCACAGGATTACTGATTTATTTCCTGTACGGAATACACTACAGCAAAGAGGCGATTGATCCGAGCACCTATGCAGTTTTAATGGAAAGCTCTGAGGCCGAACGAGGCGCCAAGTGGGGATCCTGCAATTTCAGAAGCCGAAAAAGTGATCCATCCCCGGTTATCCCCAATGCCGAACTCATGCATTGAAGGAGCAATTGTTCAGCCTAAAAAGGATGTAGATCATCCTTTGGCCTGTCTCTCAAAGAATTCTGAGTTACGAATTGAAAATAATGATTGGTGTATGGATTTATTTAGTGAAAAACAAACCAGACTCTATTCTGACTCTCAATTGAATTCAAATTGAAGTCGTAAGACTGACAATGTCTCTTTGAACGAATTTGAAGTAACAGTGGTTAATTGTCTGTTTACTGAAACGAATTTTGTCATGATTTTTACTTTCTTCGTTGGACTGTAAGATGCATCTAGAGTTAATACATGTAAATATGAGTGTTTGTCGTTGATATATAATAGCGTGCCTTGACAATATTGGCATCAACTTGACTACGAGGAGGTGCTGGAGTGCTACTTGTGTCAATGGTTGTTGAATCTATGGATGGTGTATTAGAATAAAGCGAACCATAGTAACATAACCTACCCTTTACGTAACTGCATTTTTATTGTGCAAATTTTCAATGGTTGCTCGGCCAAGTGAAAGGATTGTTGCATTGTTTGGTCCAATCCTGTTTCAGAGACAAGTCTTAAGCTCGCAGATTTATTAATACCTTGTCGAAAATATATCGTGGCTGTGAGTTATTCCCGAACAACACCCACAACAAGAATTCAAAATACCTGTATACCTGTTTATTCTCTTATAAATTTTTTTTCGAGTTATCCTTTTTCATTTGCGTTGTTTTTAGCAAGTGGCTTGTTTGTTTGAAATGTTTTAAACATCTATGGCACCTGACAAGTTGACTTTAGTACATAGGATGAAGACATTTACTTCATTTATCCTTACAGAAACAATGTTTTGTGTGGAACCCAAAAACTTAGAACAATCAACGTCACTCTTTTCATAATTTTTATCTCATTGCGTTCTAAAAACTATACCTACTTCTATACATTGTTATACCCATATCCACATCGACGGTGAAAAATGTGTGGGCACCTTACACATGATAAGTCCAAGTGAAAAATGTAATTTCTGCGGTGACATTGGTACAAAATGACTTCATTGTAGCTGCTTATGTAACTTTCTTCAAGTACTACGCGGATTCTTTGTGGGTTTTTTTTTCGTACGGGAAAATAGGTTTTCTGTAGACCGAATCGAATCCTTGGGAAAATTCATGGAAATTGGGTCAAAACTCGGAACTTTGCGAGTGAGACATGAATCAAGGGATCAAAATGATCTGAAAAGCATCTGAAATTAGGAGTCAAGAGCTTCATAATTCGATTTTAAAAGTTATTCTACGTCATTCTTAGTTTAAGAAATGACGGCTTTTCTTACGAAAGAATTTTCCCAAAAATGGACGAGTCAATGCCATGTTATGAAAGGAGCCATGCAAGAAGTGTTTTGAACATCAAGGTATGTGTACCCAACATGCTGTACAAATTTGGCGTACAACGAATAAGTACGCCAAACAAGGGAATTGACGAAAGCAGTGAGGAGTTTTGCTGAGCCACATAGAAAGCAACACACACGACAAAAGGGCTCAAAAGATGGGGTTGAAGTAATTTTTTGAGGCCTTATGAAGAAAAACTCTGACCTATAGTCTATAGATCTCGCGAAAAACGAAGAGGATAGTACAGTTTTCATGTACTCAAGACCTTGTTGGAGGAGAGAAAAATTTTTTGAAAAAAAAATTCGGGGAAGAAGCTACTACCATCAAATGAAAGCTTTCTCTTTTGAGAAAGCAATAGCAATTTCTCAAACCCGAACCAGGAACGATCAAGAATAACTTCCAGAAACGGATATTGAAGCTGACTTTTTACCTTCAGATACTTTAATAATCATTTTGGTTCATCAACTCATGTTTGATTTGCAAAGATCTGATGAATTTTCCCAAAGATGCGGCTTGCCCTACCGAAAACCTGTTGCGCCGTACAAATAAATCACAAAGAATTCTTGGAGTACTGGAAAAAAGCTACAAAATGAGCTTTTTTCAAATCATTTCGGACCAACGAGACCGCAGGAATCAAAATGTCTAATTCAGACTTTTCATTTTTAGGTGTAAACAAACTTTTGATCGATCGTGTATAACTATATCAGTGGTTCCGTTGAAAGTGTGATTTTCCGTGTTCCGAGTTCCCCCAAGTTTCTGAGGGTTTCAATATGCATTATAACGATTTTCTGGGGTGTATTCTATTGGTGCGCAACTAATGTTAATAGTTTTGGAGTCGATTCTGACGACCCCGTAATTTGTAGTGCCTCATAAAGGGCCGAAATATCAATTTCGTCCCCTGTAGAAAACCTACCTTTGACTCTTGCATTCACTGCAACGCATATTCAGAGTCGAAAACCCTCATGTGGAGCTATGCACTTCAATTTGTAAAACTTCAAACAACATATTCCACCACTTTGCGAGTCAAAATTACTTGCTGCTTAGTTCACGCACGGACATCCGACATTTTGAAGACGGGTTTGCACCGAAACTGGTCGCACAGCACTAATTAGGTCGGCAAAGTCTCCGATAGTCTACCGAGCCCTTCTAAATAATGAGGTTGTCATCTAGACACCCAAATACACCTCATCCATTCGCGACACTAGCCGAAAACTCGAATCCGCGGCCGTAGTGCACCATATAAACGTGTTTTCCAAATGGCTTACACAATTTTCGGTCAATTCCGTCCCCATGTTGTGCTATCCCCAACGCGCTATATGGCTTCGTGTAACACATTTTCTTGAAGTATTTGGTTGCATTAGGTCAAATCTATGCGGAAAAGAGTTTATGATTAGTTGGCGAGCCGTGCACGGTGGGGCGGAAGGTCGAACAGGTGGACCAAAAGTGTCAAGAAAAACGGTTGATAGAGTTTTGTTCGTCATGTTTCACAAAATTTAGAATCTTTTTCGATCGATATTCCAGCTGATTCGATGTTAAAATGCGAGCAAAAAACGCGGAAACGCCATTCATTTCCATGTATTTTCTCGGCATATGTTAACTAGTCGACGGGTATCAAATGTACAGTGACTGTCACAACGTCTCCGAACGGGTTAGAACGTCTGTCAACCGAACGGGTGTCAACGAGCATTTTCATAGGGAATTTCCCGTAGAACATGCTGGTGAAATTCCTTTTTTTATATTTAGATGTAGTTTTTGAAGCGCGAACGAAATAGTACAAGAACCTTTAGCAAAATGCAATTTCGTAGCAACGTCTTGTACGGAGAATTGCATCGCTAACGAGAATATGGAGATCGAGATAAGGATTAGATTATGATGTCTATTATATTTTCACATGTAGAATACGAATTTTAGTCTAGTTTCTTCCTCACTAGTTGAGTTTTCATTCGAATCGCCCAAAACTATCATGATTCTCCATTATTCATTATGATTCAGTGAATAAAAACTCGATCGAGTCAGTCCGTGGGTTATTCCTAGGTGCGTTTTTGAATCATAGTACCATCGACATTATGTCAGGTAGACTTGAATATATCAATTAATCACATCAGAAAGTCATGTAAAGTTGAGAGGGAACAGCTCTCGTTTAATTGATTTGCATTCTTTGCAGAATCTGGATGAAAATTGAAAGTTTCTGGGGAGTCACGACCTCGATCACGACAGTCCTTCGTGATTCGAATGGAAACTCGACTAGTGGGGAAGGAACAGGTCCCAAATTCATATTCTACGTGTAAAAATACAATAGAAATCATGAATCTAATCCTTATCTCGACCTCCATATCCTCTTTAGCGATGCAATTCTCTGTACAAGACGTTGCTACGAAATTGCATTTTGGTATAAAATAGCACAAGAACCATTATAATGGTTCTTGTGCTATTTCGTTCGCGCTTCAAAAACTACAGCTAGATATGAAAAAACGGATTTCACAAGCATGTTCTACGGAAAATTTCCTATGAAAATGCTCGTTGACACCCCTCTAGCCCGTTCGGAGACGTTGTGTCAGTCACTGTACATTTGATACCCGTCGACTAGTTAACATTATGCCGAGAAAATACATGGAGTTGAATGGCGTTTCCACGTTTTTTGCTAGCATTTTAACATCGAATCAGCTAGAATTTCGATCGAAAACGATTCTAAATCTGGGAAACATGACAAACAAAACCCTGTCAACCGTTTTTCTTGACACTTTTGGTCCACCTGGTTCGACCTTCCAGCCCACCGTGGCGTGGGAATATTTTTAAAGCGAAATGTCAATTCCGTCCCCGTCAATTCTGTCCCCCTCTACGATCCCTTAAACTACACATATCTTCGTCTGACTTCTGAGATACGTAGTTCTAGATACTTCCTTTTTGTGCCCAAACAAGTGTAAATTAACTGCTACGAGATACCGGAACTCGTCTAGGGCTGAAATAATTGTTTGACCCAAATCACTCCCTGCGACGATTTTGGCCCCGAAAAATCACACTTTCGGCGGAATCACCCATATAAAGAACCGCGTTGGCTGTACAGCCGCATTATAACACACAGTGTATTAGGGAGGTTTTATTTATGTAATTAATATTGAGAGACTCCAAAATCATTCCACGGAAAGCAGTATTTAGTTGTGAAATTTCTCACAATAAAGTGACTAACTCTTAAGAAAACTATGGCACGAATATTTTTTGGGCCATCGAAAAAGATGATCGATTTTCAACTGTCATTAGATCCATTTCTCCTTCTCTGTATTTTTTTTCAATATTGTCGAATTGCAAATTGGTATCTTAGAATAATCCATTTACATGTAGTGCAATAGACCCCAAGGAGTATTGTAATATTTCGTAAAAAGACGCGAGAACTCTTTCATTTCCGTTTCAAAATCTGTGCGATTACCGTGAAGAATTTTCGAAATTTGATTACGGCTCGCAATCACTTGTTTGAAAATGCAATTACGCGAACAATCAATTGTAGCATTAGCGTTGCAATGCATGAGAGGCAACGATTAATCATGCATTAGTGTCGCGATCGATTTTCTCAAATGTTTGATAAACGCTTCGATAAGTCATAGCTTGCGCGGTGATATAAAAGCGTCAAGTGGTCAATTTAGAGCCTACCTTGACACGGGATTTCGAGTCAGATTCATTATTTCGTCAAGATGTTGTTCCGAGTAGTACTCCTGATCAGCCTCTCCAGTATGCTGATTATCAACTCAAAGGCTCAGCCCACATCATCGCCTAGCCCTACCAACGCTCAAAATTCTTCAGTCGTCATGGACGCAGATCAGAGGGTAAATATTAGTAGAAATTTCTACTTTGAGATATGCTAGAGTCAAAATGACCACTGCTTCCCTGTGTTTTCATGAAACTTGTGTTTTTGAGTCCATTCCTGTGAGCCAGTTCAGAACTTTTGTGCTGGGCTTGCTTGTAGGTCTCTTGTCTTTCCTCCTGCCCAGAAAACGTTTGTCTCTTAGAATATAACGTCAGCTAATAATGGCCCTTAGTAGGCATGTACGCCAATTTCGGGTTGCCCAGTAAATGTCTCAAGTTTCCTTATAATTTCCAATTTTCGTTCACTATCGGCTTACCCTGATTTTTGCTTCCGGAATAGGACCGGTTGATGGAATGCTCCAATTGCGTTTTTATGAATGAATATTCAAACATTTTGCCGAGTCCCGAGAAAGGAGATTCAAAGGCCCAGTCAGATTCATAGAGTATGGAACAAATAGACCATCGTATAGATTCATGGACAAAATAAGAGGCAAAGATCTGATTATTAAGTTTTTAGCATATGAAGATCGCTGAACTAGAGATCCTGGAATCGAAGCAGTAAAATAATCGGAGAACAGTTTCGTAACGCATTTTCGGGCATAGACTTTGATTGTTGACAACGAGATGTGTGAGAGATCCGAAAACAAGGATTTTGAAATACTGTCGGCTGTTTTTTAATTCTTGTTTCGCTTTCAAAATTGATATTTTTGTGCGATATATTTTGGAAGCAGTCTCAGACTATGATTAAGAATGTATTTCGACTTTTTTGGACACCATGACAGTGTTTTTTTGCTGACAAGTCCCGTTAGAAACGAAGTACAAGTATGATGCTCATGCATACCAGTAATTGTGTGAGAGGAATGAGATTTCCTAGCTAGCTAATATTTTGTGCCTGATCTGGACATATCATTTGATCTATCATGCAGGATAATAGTCATCCGTCATTATGATCCATTGATCATTGAACCTGGTACTCATAGATACAAAGAGCGATCATGTGATTGGCATATCAAGCATTTCCACGAGAGAGCATCGCATCACTCATGAAATTTATATGAACTGATAATTTGTAACAGGTGAGACGTGGTACTGACCAGGCAAACCCAATAGCAACCGATGATCAAGCACAAGGATCATCGACAAATGCGCCGTCAGGAGCAGTGGAAGCTCAACCATCGGACGCAGTAAGCAATTCAGCTCCGATCAAACGATCGGTCGGACAAGAGAAGGTCCAAGCTGTTGCTTGCCCTTGCGGATAAATTCTTTATGAGTATTTAGAACATTTGATCTCATACCGACGACCGATTTCTTACGACAGATCGAAATTTTGACCAGCCCGATGAATTACACAAGTAACCATCTCATTACTGACTGACATCACACTACATGTATTACTTGGAATCATAAATAAATGACTTGACTAATACTTTTGCACAATATTCTCTCGTCGTGTTCACATTTACTCGTGCAATATACATATTAGGACAATTACTCTAGGATTTTTTTCTGGAAATGTTTCTTTGGAAAAATTTGCGAATAAAACGCTTCCGGAAGCATCCTAACGTAGGCCATGTTGCAGAATTCTCGAGTGATTCAGACAGTTCACATTGATACGTTAGCTATCAGCCCTGTTTTGATCAAAATATAGGCTAACTGACCTTGGGGGTTATCTGGGTACATTTGGCTCATCGAGAACATATCAAAGAGGCTACAATAAAATTTTGAAGCCGAGAAAGATTGATTATTCAAGCCACGGCATCGATTTTTTGTCAGGGGTGCAATTCCGCCAGGTATAAGGGTTAAATACAAATAGGACACAAATTTGTTATGGTGCCTTCTAGAGTAAAAATGTTCCGTTTCTGTAAACAGATTCATTTCTACCCGCATCAAAAACAGACATTTTTAATCAGAACATTGACAATGCGATTAGAAAAGTTCAAAATCACCGGTGATTAGAAGTTAGGTGTATTTGGAGCCGTTAACAGAACAAATTCACTAAACTAAGGTGAGTATTTGGGTGTTTGGGTTTTCTGAAGAATGGAATTTTTGAAATTCTGGATAAGTTCATTGGCTGTGAGGAGTTTTACTTGAAATTCTGCATACTCATAGATTGAGCGATTGAGATACCAACACTTTTGAGCCAAAAAGTGTTGGTATCTCTTACTGTTGCGTCATAGTTCACCCGAGTTATCAAATATTCGAAATGACATCAAACATTGCTCACCTTGCGCATCAAGTATTTTACTTGTCCCGTGTAATTGAATGATCAATGGTTGGCTTTTACTCGGGCTTTTGGCTTGTAAAATTTATTTGACGATTCGCATTTCTTTAATGTATGACGCGAAATAATGTATTTTTGAGACCATTCAAGTACCACCTCGAAAAGAATCATGAGCCTGCTCTCCACGCTTATTTCAATCGGTCGACTAATTCAGGTAAGTGTACCTAGTATGCCCCCCCCTACTTTTGTTTTGCTAATAGTTTTGGCAGATCTGCAATAATTTTAAACGTATTCTGGAGCTTGTTTCGGAACCTTTTGAATGACCTAAAATACGTTTGATTTTAACGCGGGCTATCTCAATTTTTGCATGAAACAGATCTTTTTTTCTTGCGATCAAAAGAATGTGCGCCTAATTCCCCCCCCCCCCCCTGTGGAAGAGAGGCCTATTTCTATAAGATTATAGGGCTTTTCGTAACATCCGAATATTTCAGACCTCAAAATAAGGTGTTTCAACCCCTTTCCAAAATTTTAGAGTCAAATTGATGGACTCTGATGGAGTGAAGAACGAGTTTAAAAAAGACATGGAGGCATATTAGGCACACTGCACTTTCGTGGTAACATGAGCGTATAGAATTGGCTAGAAATCGAAATTCATAATTCTGCATAAAGAGCGTTTTAAAGTTGGTAATAAGACAAAGAAAATGAGTTAACCCGTGAAAAAATGTTTGGTGCATGATCATGCATGACGGCATACCGCTACTAGTGCACGATCATGCATGACCGCGTACAGAAAATGGTGGTATGTAGTCATGCATGTATCATGCATGAATTATGCATGACCATGCACCATACAATGTTGCAAATCATTTGGGATTAGGTACTAATTTCGGTGTATGGAGAAAGCTCACGGTTTGGAAATTTGGAGTGTGACAGAGAAAAATCTACCATTATGCGTTTTCATCGCTATTCGGTTCGCTATTAAGTAATTTAGTTGAGCACTCGGGAGCGAAACTTGACGTTTGATTTTTTTTTCTCGTAATTTTGAATTTTTCATATTAGAATTCAGATGATAGTTTTATGCTGATCCATCCAAAAAAAACTCGAACTTCAAAAAAAACTCCTCAACTAAATTACTTTTACGGAAAATGACTAAATTTCTGTACATCCTCACGTATTGCGAAGAATTTCGACGACAAATTTTCTTTTAAAAAATGTTCCACTCGGCTGAATACTCGGAGGATTATTATAAAATTTCGTCCCGTGTTGCAAGAAAAAGTACCGGAAAACCGCACCAGTCAAGCCCTCTACAGACAATAGGATCACCTGATCTGATGGGCCATACAGTCACGTAATCCAGGTGATCCAGTCACCTGATCCGGTCAGGTGACCAGATCAGGTAATCCTTTTTTACCGGGAATACTACGAATCACTCAAAAACTCTGATGGTTAAAATGGCTCCGCCATTTGAAGGCTCACCGAGAAAATGTGCAGAGACCTTTTCTGTTCATCTTTCAAAGATCCACCTAAAGTTGCTCCACGGATTTTTTGATGAAACGTAGTTCTCATGAGTTATGGGGCCGAAACCGTGAAAAATATCGATCTTGGACGGAAATGTCTTGGTTACGGAAACAGAAAGCTTCATATGAGTAAATGTGTAGAGACCTTTTTTGTTCATCTTTCCAAGATGTACAAAAGTTCTTCAACACATGCCAACAAACGTGTATCTTGACAACCGCATACCCACATTATTTCTGGATGCATGATAGCCCCTTAACTTTAATAGAACATGTTCTATCGAGAATGTGCACTGTAAGAAATATGTGGGAAAAACTTCAACCATTGGTTGCAGTTTTTTCATCAACCACTGATTGACTGATTCCCACAACGAATATATGAGGATGAATGCGGCGCCCACGATATTGGTCGATGGTGGTCTCCGGGTGACACTTTTGAGTCGGAAAAACAAGTTTCATGTTTTTTCACAAACAAAGAGGAATAAACATCACCGCCGGTCGAATACACGTCGTGAGGCTGAAGGGATGAATAGATGGACGGATGGGATGGATGGATGGAACGGACTGGAATGGAATGGACCGGAATGGAAGGAAATGGAAGGGCGTGGAATGGAATAGAACGGAATGGAATAGGATGGAACGGAATGGATGGGAATGGAACGGTGTGGAATGGAACGGATCGGAATGGAAGGGAATGGAACGGTGTGGAATGGAATGGAGTGGAATAGAACGGAATGGAATAGGATGGAACGGAATGGATGGGAATGGGACGGTGTGGAATGTAACGGACCGGAATGGAACGAGACGGAATGGTTGGGAACGGCATGGAATTGAATTGTATGTTCCATTCTGGCCCATTCCATCCTATTCCATTCCGTTCCTTTCAATCCCATTCCGTTATATTTCGTTCCGTTCCATTCCATCCATCTATCCAACCCTCCAGCCTTACGACGTGTATTCGACTCCTACAGGACAGGCAACCCGCTTTGTCGTCTATACGCGACCGGTGCTAATGTTTATCCCCTCTTTGTTTGTGAAAAAACATGACGAAACTTGTTTTTCCGACGCAAAAGTGTCACCCGGAGACCACCAACGACCAATATAGTGGGCGCCGCATTCATCCTTAAATATTCGCTGTGGGGAAAAAGTCAACCAGTGGTTGAATTCCAACCAGCTGGTTGATTTTGACAACCAACCACTGGTTGCCGATTTTGATGGAAAGTCGACCGATTTTTTACAGTGTGTAAAGCAATTGCTTTCTCTAAAGAGAAAGCTTTGTTTTCACCCCAACAAAAATTTGATCAAATTTTTCATTAAAATCAACATATTCTTCAACAAAATCCCTCTTATCGAAAAAAGCCAACGACCATTCTCTTCCTCTCGCCAAAAGCTATCAAATGTAGGTAACACTTTTCCTCCTAATGTCCTCCCGAATCTGCCAAGGACTCATCTTTCCACCCCATTTTCCGTGTTTGTGTGTGTGTATGTATGTATGTTGTTTTATATTGGACACGCTTTCTCTTTTACTATTCGCCTTATCAACTTTTGGCTTTCTACAAGTTGTAGAGAATCCAATTTCTGAGAGCCCAGTGATTTGGCACCTTTCGGCTCCCAGTCAAATTTGATCCATGGGCTTTTTGAACAAAAAGTGCTCAAATTTCAACTTTTAATACATAAATATCTTTTTCCCACACACTCTCACAACAAATTGAGTCACCTAAACTATGATTTTTTCTGCGAGATCTATCGATTGGTTAATACCGAAATTTCATTTGATCTCTACAGATCTCAAATTTTCAAAAAAATTAAAATTTTCACCAAAAATTTTTTTTTGAGCCTTTTTAAACCTACCGCATCCAAATTCTGTCTCAACCAACTAATAGATATCATCGAAAAAACCTAAGACTAGATGGCTCAAATCCTTCTAAAAAGCTCCCTCCAAAAAATAATTCAAAAAATAAAGGAAAATTTCCCATAATATTCAATTTTCCCCCTACCTTCCTTCATGACTCATTTATCTCAATCTTGATGACCTAAACTATGATTTTTTCTGCGAGATCTATCGATTGGTTAATACCGAAATTCCATTTAATCTCTACAGATCTCAAATTTTCAAAAAAATCAAAATTTTCACCAAAAATTTTTTTTTGAGCCTTTTTAAACTTACCGCATCCAAATTCTGTCTCAACCAACTAATAGATATCATCGAAAAAACCCAAGACTAGATGGCTCAAATCCTTCTAAAAAGCTCCCTCCAAAAAATAATTCAAAAAATAAAGGAAAATTTCCCTTAATATTCAATTTTTCCTCCTACCTTCCTTCATGGCTCATTTATATCAATCTTGATGACCTAAACTATGATTTTTTCTGCGAGATCTATCGATTGGTTAATACCGAAATTCCATTTAATCTCTACAGATCTCAAATTTTCAAAAAAATCAAAATTTTCACCAAAAATTTTTTTTTGAGCCTTTTTAAACCTACCGCATCCAAATTCTGTCTCAACCAACTAATAGATATCATCGAAAAAACCCAAGACTAGATGGCTCAAATCCTTCTAAAAAGCTCCCTCCAAAAAATAATTCAAAAAATAAAGGAAAATTTCCCTTAATATTCAATTTTTCCTCCTACCTTCCTTCATGGCTCATTTATATCAATCTTGATGACCTAAACTATGATTTTTTCTGCGAGATCTATCGATTGGTTAATACCGAAATTCCATTTAATCTCTACAGATCTCAAATTTTCAAAAAAATCAAAATTCTCACCAAAAATTTTTTTTTGAGCCTTTTTAAACCTACCGCATCCAAATTCTGTCTCAACCAACTAATAGATATCATCGAAAAAACCCAAGACTAGATGGCTCAAATCCTTCTAAAAAGCTCCCTCCAAAAAATAATTCAAAAAATAAAGGAAAATTCCCCTTAATATTCAATTCTTCCTCCTACCTTCCTTCATGACTCATTTATCTCAATCTTGATGACCTAAACTATGATTTTTTCTGCGAGATCTATCGATTGGTTAATACCGAAATTTCATTCAATCTCTACAGATCTCAAATCTTCAAAAAAATCAGAATTTTCACCAAAATTTTTTTTTTGAGCCTTTTTAAACCTACCGCATCCAAATTCTGTCTCAACCAACTAATAGATATCATCGAAAAAACTTAAGACTAGATGGCTCAAATCCTTCTAAAAAGCTCCCTCCAAAAAATAATTCAAAAAATAAAGGAAAATATCCCTTAATATTCAATTTTTGCTCCTACCTTCCTTCATGACTCATTTATCTCAATCTTAATGACCTAAACTATGATTTTTTCTGCGAGATCTATCGATTGGTTAATACCGAAATTTCATTTAATCTCTACAGATCTCAAATCTTCAAAAAAATCAAAATTTTCACCAAAAATTTTTTTTTAGCCTTTTTAAACCTACCGCATCCAAATTCTGTCTCAACCAACTAATAGATATCATCGAAAAAACCTAAGACTAGATGGCTCAAATCCTTCTAAAAAGCTTACTCCAAAAAATAATTCAAAAAATAAAGGAAAATTTCCCTTAATATTCAATTTTTCCTCCTACCTTCCTTCATGACTCATTTATCTCAATCTTAATATGATTTTTTCTGCGAGATCTATCGATTGGTTAATACAGAAATTTCATTTAATCTCTACAGATCTCAACTTTGATGTAAAGTTCGTCAAGTGATCGATGATATCGATAATTTTGAATTGGTGTTGTAATTGTGAGAATGTAGAATTTTTTAACGAATATCTGATTTATGAGATTTATATTGATATTAATAAAGATACAAAAAAGTATAATATAGTTCCAATTATCATTCGGAAAGGAATTTCACATTATATTTTTCATACAATTTTAGAATGATGATGGTCTGGTTATTCTAATTATCATCATATGACGCATGGAGAAAGCTTTCTGCTAATCACTTTTAGCAGCGTATTTTTTGTAGGTCTTTGAAAAGAACAAAAGAAGTTCAATGCCTTTTTCTCGTAAAACGTATCCTGTTTGTAATATTTGTAGATTTTTCGCTTTGACTCATACTCCCTTCACTAATATTAGAGTTGTAAGTATGGATGTCGACAAAGAATCCTCAAATAACGCAAACAGGATGCGTTTTACGAGTAAAAGTCACTGAATCTTTTTTGTTACTTTTTGGGAAACCTACAAAGAATTACCGTGCATATTCTTTGTAAATCATGTGTGATTGGAGTTATTGAGCTAAAATAATTTTAGAGAGAAATTTTCGAGGATCATCCTCAAATATCCACAACAGGACACATTGTACGAGAAAAATTATGGGAACAACTTTTGTCGATATTTTGAAAATCTACAAATATATACTCCACATATTTTTCGATAACACGTGCTCCTTTCGAGTTATAAAGGAATTACGACAGGAAAACACCAAAAAAACCACCCTTCTTTTAATTTTTTCGTAACGGCCCAGTCAAGAATTGATCATATAATTGTAAGTGCACAGAAACACATTGCACAGGAATTTTAGGTCTTGGTATCTCGACCGAACGTGGTTCAAGACCACCGTGAAGGAGATGAATCATCTTTCTGGAATACCGGTCCATTTTTTGACATCGTTTGAGCCTTCAAATGGCGGAGCTATTTTAATCATCAGAGTTTTTGAGTGATTCGTAGTATTGGAACCAAATAGCGATGAAAACGCAAAATAGTAGATTTTTCTCTGTCACATTCCAAATTTCCAAATCGTGAGCTTTCTCCATACACCGGAATTAGTACCTAATCCCAAATGATTTGCAACATTGTATGGTGCATGGTCATGCACAATTCATGCATGATACATGCATGACTACATACCACCATTTTCTGTACGCGGTCATGCATGATCGTGCACTAGTAGCGGTATGCCGTCATGCATGATCATGCACCAAACACTTTTTCACGGGAAGGTATTGTTAATCGAAATTGATCGCATCAATTTTTTGCCATGGCTCTTCGTGACTAACAAAGAAGAAGTTGAAAGCGACGAAAACCACTTTTTCGTTCTAAGAAATGCGCGGGTCACTTAGGATCGGTCCAAAACGCTTATTTCTGCACATTCTAACGTAACCGACATGATGAAATTTCGCAGCAAGGTCTGCGATCGCGTATACACTCGAGAACTTGACTGGGGGTATATTACAGGGTATAGGGGGTATTTAGGCAGACAAACTTAAGTTCGAAAACTCTGAATTTAGTCGAAGACTCCCGTAGACCGTGCTCCCGTACCTACTAGTGATTCTGAAAAAATATGAGATATCATAGGATACTTTGTGAGATTGAGTTTATAATCGGCTATCTTGAGTGAGTCAAGTTTTGGGTCGATAAGATGACTAAATATCTTCTTGCTCATTGCATAAGACACAACAATAGC
Source organism: Eretmocerus hayati (assembly GCA_029851415.1). Classification (NCBI taxonomy): domain Eukaryota; kingdom Metazoa; phylum Arthropoda; class Insecta; order Hymenoptera; family Aphelinidae; genus Eretmocerus; species Eretmocerus hayati. Next base: position 6,044,403 of record CM056742.1, read on the forward strand.
CATATGTACGTATAACGAAAGTGGAAGGGCGGAAGCTTCGCTCATATTCTCGCGCAAAACGATTCGTCCGTCGACCCGCAAGTACTTACACAAAAAATGTCTCAAGCAGCCCAAATCAGTCTCGCTCGAACGATACACCTGATCGAGCTGTCGCACCATATCATTGCTAATGACAATACCTCACTCAAAAATCTATCACGAAAAGATTGAGCATAACCATTCCATGCACTGAGAATCGCCGAGTTTATATTATCGCAAAATATTTGTCTATTCTCAAAAGTCAACGAGAAGCTCGATCACTTAATATTCAGTATAATTCTATTTTTGATTGAAATCAATCTGATTAAGCTTTTCGTTTTTTTTTACATTCCTCAAGAGAAGGTCGCGAGATGAGACATTTTGATCTGTCTACTGTGAAACGTCAAAAACCGCAAATGTCAGTTCCGTGCACTACTTCCCCTATAGTGGGACCATATATATGAGTCATTCTGGAGCAAGCTGGACAAAACCGTCACCAAGGGGGTCTGGGAAAAATCCGCAAAATTTTTTTCCATCAGTACTATGTTAAAATAGTACGAAAAAAATTTTTCAGATTTTTTCGGCCCTCCCTGTGGGCCCCAGGGCCCATGAAAGGGCCATTTTAGGCCCTTTTTTTAGCCTTTACTGGAAAAATCATAGTTCCAACGCAATTCAACATTTTTCAACGTACGTGGGCGCATTTTTCTCGTCAAGACTAGTGATTTTGAGAAAAAAATTGTCCAAGACCACTCAGTGAGCCTGACGGCTTCTGCAAATTATTGAGAGCAAATTTTAGCGATTTTTGGGCTTGCTTCAAAGTGATGTAGCTCCTACTAGACATGTGATAATCGACTTTTACAAGTAGTTATTTTGAAGGTCTTGAAAATACCTACAATTTGCCCACTTGTAAAAGTCAATTATCGCACTCTTTGTTGGAGCTACAGTCGATACAAGTTGAGCTATTTACGAGAAAGTCGAAAATTCAGGACTCAATTCCAAAAATATATCTTGATTTTTTTCAGCAAACTTGTGCAAAAATGTTCTTTGAGATATCTACTTTCGATGTGAAAAATTTGGCGGAGATAGGTTATTTTTTAAAATTTTTTTTGCCGATCGTTACAAAATGCCGCATTTCGTGGTTTTAGCAAAAACGGCATCTTTGACCACGGTCACATATGCTCCCATCTGGACTGATGTGCACCAATCTGTGTGAAAGTACTCCCCAAAGTACCCCCAAGTACGTGTAAGAAGTTGCGGGGACGAGCCTCCAGCCAGGAGCAAGCTGTAGGTTCTATTTACCGTGTCAAAAATAGGCATTATTTAGGCTATAGCTTTAGAATATATTCGAGCGTAAGCGACCGAGAGCATGATTTTACTTGTTCTGGCTTACAAATGAGATAATGGGGCTAGAATGAGGATCCAAACATACTTTTCCGACTCAGAATGACCCTCTGAACACAATTGCGAGGTCAGTTTTGCTCTAAATACTCGTCCCTCTGCCCCTTAAGGCGATGCGGTCACCGTGCATGCTGAAATGAATATCGGAGAAAAAGTGGGAATAACTTTCAGCGTGCACGGTGCACGGTGACCGCATCGCCTTAAGAACTTAGATTCTGTTGATGGGTTCTGACACCGTTGAGGCCAGGTGAAAATGCTTAAATCGAGGACTATCTTGGAACACGTTGACAGCGACTTCTGACCTCTAATCTGACTCCGGAGATGGCCATTGGACATTGTAACTTCATTTTCTCACCCATTTTCAATCACCTCACTACCCCTCAACAACCCGCGCTTCGAAAAATTCGCACAAACGCGCATACGCGCCTCGATGTAAGTTATCCTGAAAACGAGGACCCGCGGTCGGTCGATCGATTTTAAATGGGATTCGGCCAAAAATAATGCCCTCAAGCGTTTTTCTCGCAATGTGATCATTTGGGCTCAAGTGAACCGATTTTGGCTCACGGCGGCTCAAAATCATTCGTTTTGTAATGTAGTTCTTGACCCCCAAATGGCGATTCAGCTCGTCCACTTTTGGATAAGTAGCGTGAATTTTCGCATTTGGAAAATTAACCGTGCGACACCCTTGAAAAGCACCCCTATTCAGCGTGGACTCCCAGTATCATTTCAGGAGGTCTAACCGCCACAAAAACTGTTGACTGTGATAGTATTAAAAGAGAATTCACGCGGCGAAAGCCTAGACTCGCCTCCGACCGAGCTATCTCATATTTTGCCCCCGTCCAAATTTGCCTCGGATCCCCTACATGTGAAAATCACATATTATATTTATCGTCCTAAAATGTTCCAAAAAACTTCCTGCATACGTTTTATCACATATAATCGCTCAATCTGGACGCTAAATAGCACCCTGAGTGCTCAACAGCGTCGTTAAATAAATAAATAAAAAAAAATAATAATAATAATAATTGCTCAATATGCGAAATGAAATGGAAAAAATCGACTCAGACAGGCGCAGACTCAATATTCAAATTCTGAATTTTCGGACACAAAATGTATCGCGATATGCATCATTTGTGGACGCACCCTAAGCTCGTCGAACGAAAATAGTGGGGGAGTGGGCCGTGGGGTCGTGTGTGTTTGTTGTTTGTAACTGTAAGTGATCGTCAGTGTGTCGTCGACGTTGTACAATGCATGGCGGGTACAATGCGTTTCTTGATCTGATTCATGCAGCTTTTAGCAATGAATTGTAAGTTTACTATTCAAGTTTAGTAATAGTTAGGTGGCACGTGGTGGCTCGCGTGGTTGCAAGCGAGTCGTGTTGTTATTATTGCTCAATTATCTGTCTCGCATCCGAAATCCTTATAATCAGATTTGTCTTGAGCCGGTGACCCCGAAAGTGAGTATTCGTCGAACGAGTTATACGTCTCCCCGTCATCTGCTGTCATCGATTGTTGCTCTTTGCCACGATGAGATTGCTTTTGTCATTTCTCACGAGCCATAAATAAAGAGAAAGAAACTGTCTTTTCACAATATATCAGAGCATCCAAGAGCATCGATGTGTATCGATGAGGGGAACGAAGAGGAACAAAGAGGAATAAGGCGGGAGAAGTGAGGAATTGCAGCAAATAGAAAAAAAGAAACAAAAGACAGAAGTGAACATAAGAGGAGGAACGAGAGATTCAACACGGAGTGGTGCTACTGCTACCACGGTGCTACACAAAGTGAGAGAGAAAGCAAGAATGTGAGAATATAGAGAAGGAAGCCAGAAACTGATGAAGCTTACCTATAATCAGTCTCTGCTTGTGCTCATCAGAGACGTAAATTGAACAAAACCTTGGAATGAACAATAAAAAACAAGTGCTTCCCATGAGAAAGACTTCATACCGGAATTCGTTCAATTGATGTAGAAAAAATCAGATGTCAGGTGATTTCCACGCAGAGGATGATGAATAGCTAAGATTTAACTATCAATAAAGGAACAGTTGATGAGTATGGGGAATCAAAATGGTGAGACAGTGGTTCAACTCAACCTTGATAGATTTCCCAGCCCTCCAGACTGAATTCATTTGATATTGATCCGACTGAAGAGTCTCACAGTGAGAACAAAGTATGTTCGACTTTTGAGTAAGTTTTGGATGCAGTGCCACCCAGAGTTCTACCACTTGTCCAGTTCTCAATTGTTTCAACAGTGACTGTGACTTTGAATTGGAAATTCTTTTCAAGTGTTTTTTGGAGAAAGCCGTTCTGAATTGAGAGATTTATCTATACAGAGATGTATCAAAAGAATGATGAATACGGTCACCATGGGAAGTCAAAAGATGTTGAAAACATTGTCATTAAACCAGATTCCATTGAAATTCTTACTCATGTTGAAGATCCATTCTGGTTAGAAGACGATAATCTTGAAAACAATGTTCCAGAAATTTGGAGAGGCCCTAATAATGAGTACTTGGTAGTAACATTGTCGGGTGAAGTTATTGCCATAAACATTGGAGATTTAGTGCAGGCACCCTTCTGTTTAGAGAATTACTTCATGGATTATAATGACATGCAGAGTTCTCTACCTTTACCACCTCACCTACCTCAAAAAGTTGCAGAAATCGATAGAGTCACGTGTTATGAATGTGACATTGTATTCTGTAATGAACAAAGACTGCTGGAACATCTCATGACCCACATTAATATAAATAGAATGGGTTGCGATATCTGTGATAAGGTAAGCTGGCTCTCTCAATTTTCAGTTATGAGAATCTGCTGTCTATTCATTTTTTCAACTTTAAGCCCCAATGGGTTTGGTGATTTGTCAGTCGAGTAACTTATCAGAATTCATTTGAATTTTCAGGATTTAAACTTGGAGGAAAAATTCCAACTCCATGCTATGGCTGTCACATGGCAGAGCATCTATTACTGCGATTACTGTAGGAAGTCATGTGCTGGTGTTGTAAGATCTAAGGTATGTCTTATAATGATTGATTGATGAATAGATCTAAATACATTATCAATACTGATCATTTCAGGATCAAGTGCCACCTCCTGGAAAAACATTCATGTGTCATGATTGCGAATGTGAGATGAAGAAAGAATCTCTCATTATCCACAACAACACACAATTGTACGATCACAAAAAATTTCAGAATGTCACTAGTCAGCCAAAATCTCAACCTGTGTTACCCCCTGCACCTCAAGTTGTGGAGCAGCTGTCAAACTCACTTCCAAAATATTCATCGATGGAAGTACTGAAAGATCATAAGCAGGTAGTGGTTTCCTCAAAATCACTCTCTGTACCTTCACCCATGGAAGTACTGAAAGATCGTAAGCAGGTAGAGTTTTCCTCAAAACCACTTCCTGCTTCTCCACCCACAGAAGTGTTGAAAGGTCATAAGCAGGTGGAAGTTTCCTCAAAATCACCTGCTACCCCTCTGATGATGGAAGTATTGAAAGATCAAAAGCAGATGCCTAAGCATGAGACCAAGAGTAATGATCGTGAATTGAGTTTAATTGAACAAGTACCTGCAGGGAAACGGAATCGCAGGAAGAATGGTAAGTCTCAAGTCACAAAAGAAAATAATAAGCACAGACGACCTAAGCCTGGAGTTCAGACCGTCAGTGACAATAAAAATAAAAAGAAGGAAAAGTACAGACGACTCAGGCCCAAGGTTCAAGCAGTTAATGAAAGTATGAAACATACTTTGAAAATGTCTACAAGATCTCGAACGCGCGAACAAAATAAGCTACCGATGCGGAACTTCAAGTGCCGCTATTGCCCCAACGCATTTAGAGGAGATGATGCTTTCTTGATACATTTGAAAGAAAAACACGAGTTCCACAAACTAAGATATATTTGCAAATTGTGCGGGAAAGACTTTAGGCAGCAGCGTTGTTATGAAAACCATGTGAGTCTCCATAAGTTGTCCGAGAACCACATGTGTCGTGTGTGCAATTTTTCTTTCTTATCTAAACGCGAACTTGAACAACATGCTAGAGAGCATGATGAAAGTGAATTTACTAAGACATATTGTAATCCTCAGGCCGCAACTTATTTAGCCTTAGATTTAAGAAAGAAGAGAAAGAAAATCACTGCAAGGTGAATGTCTGTATGTACACTTGGTGTACATTGTATTCTGAACAAGCTTTTTTGTCCATGGAATGCTACTTGAAATCCTGAGACTAGGTTCCAATTCTGAGATGTTGAAGATGAGGTTACGAGTATCAAGGTACCAAAAACGATCAGATTTAGATTGAAACAACAGCCCAGGATGAGACCAGGGACAAGACGCCTTTCCAGATTTGTGCAGACATTATGTACACCTTACTTGATTGCCTGAAAATGTTGCTGGTGCGTGAAGAGGCAAGGCTAGTGTTGATTATTATAGATTTTATACAATTTTTCAAAGTAGTTTGTTAATTAAAGTGGTTGTTGAATGGAATCAATTTTGAAGTTTCCTTAAAATATCTAGATTTTGTAAATCACGCAAACTTTCCATAACAAAGAGGCTCCGGCATGAACAGTCGTTTAAACCGGACAACTGAACATGTTTTTCCAAACATAGCATGCGCGGGTGAAATTTTTTGACGAGTGTGAAATGTGTTGATCGCGGTATACAAGTTCTTGATATGAAATATCCTTAAACTCGGAAGAAATTACGCGTGTGCCCTTTCACAAAACATTTTGAGCAGTTAATTCGGTCACAAGTACACCTATGTATACATTCCATGTTCAGAGTCGAGTTGCATGAGAAAACACAAAAAGTTCTTTTCCAGTCTTTCAAAGAAGCTTCGTCGTAGGGAAAAGAAAGTTTTGCCGTGAGACGCTATTGCGAAATTCATTTTCTCCCATGTAATGAAAAGATTTTGCTCTTGCTCGTGACACCCCGAAATACTTAGCTCTCAAAACACTAAGTGGTTTATTCGATTCTCCAACTCTGGTGCGTCAACGTTCGTCTTTTTTTCATATTGATGAAGTTTCTTGTTGATCTAACTCGATGCGCTGAACATGAATCAGTCACTCGCGGGAATATTCATGCATTTTTTGTGAGTGCTCAGGAGTCCTCTGAACCATATTTAAAAGGAGTTATCAGTCATAGGGAGAAAATTGACAATTTCTCATCGGTTATTAATAAAATAGTAAAAATTTGTCCCGAATGCAATTATTAGGAATATGAATGAAATTGATTATACCGGAACAGGATCATGTATCACCAAGAGATATATTATCATTACATGTACTGTGAAAATTTCCAAATCATTTTAATTCAAATATTAATCCCTCCAAACTATTTCTTAATTGATTGTTGATTCGTTGGCTATAACAGAACGTGACCCAATCATGATGGTTACAATTTCAAAATTTCTAAGCGATGCAATACATCATGGTGGAGCTCAAGGTGATATTCAATTCCATTATCTTTTGTTGAAAATAAAAACGTTGAAATAGATCATTATTTGAAGGAATGGAGAGGGATCTAAAAAATACCAAAATGTTATCAAAGACATGAGATTTTATTATTTGTCAATAGTTATCCTAACTATGAATTGATATCTTATTAGATATTTTTTATTATGCCACGATCAAAGTGATTGAAAATCTGATTGAGCTATGTGAGTACAAAAATAGTCCACATCATTTGGCCTTGATATGGGCCAAGTGCGTGATAAATATATTCAAAATTGTTTTTTTACAATAAACAAGGATGCATGATACGATTTTCTCTCTGACATTTGTCCTTGACTCATTTCCAAAATATCATTTACCACCCTAATCCTTGTTTGAAATTTTTGTATGGAATATTCTTGATACCTGTTGCTATGGCAAACAGTTGGTGAATTTATGATGATTCACTCAAATCAATTCTTGCCATTTCATTTGCATATAATTTTTAATGACAATATCTACGCACATTTACTGGATGTCTCGATAATTTTACGCTAAAATAATCCAAAAAATCTTCAATATCGAACAAAAACGCAATCAATTATGACCCCAAGCATAGCTTTAGGTCGATCACTAAAAGACTAAAAGAAAGACGTTTGCAAAAATTTGACTCAAAATCGAATATATCACATGAGATACAATAATTTTGCACATCGATAAAAATAAACTTAGTTGAACATTGCATTTACATTTGAAGTGACATCGAATCGTTAACATTAAGATAAATCTACGACGAATTTAACAAAGTTTAGAATATGAGTAAAATGAGATTTAAGATAATTTTCATCGCGTCATCATCAATCCAAATGGTCTCAACAGAGGATAACAATTATAGTGCATCCGGTTCGAAGAATTATTTTATGATTCGAAACAACTTTGTGTAAAAGTTTGACATTAGAAGACTCCACTTGTGTATGATTTACATTTACTTATTTACACATAATCACGCGAGCTAGTTAGAATTTCAGTTGGTGACAAAATCTCTTCAAGACACCAGCATCAATGATTTCGATATCTTTTCATCAACGGTAGAATATACATGAATTTTCTTGTTCGTGTCTTATGAATGACGTGAACGATTCCTATACATTCTCGCAAGCAGCTTTCTCATCTCGAAAGAATAAAATGTTCAACTACTTGAACATCGTGTAATTTAATTTACAGCATACCATCAACAAAGTAGATGAGTAACAAAGATATTTACAATATTTCATAATAAATTCAAGTCTTCATGAAACTAAAACGCAAGAAGGTGAACAAAGATCGACGCTGCAAACTGTGGTTTACTAAAAAAATTCGAGGTAAATCATGATTTGATGATGAAAAGATGTTTATGTGCAACGATTCATTTGACGTCCTCAGTGATTATCAGACCAAAGGCGCTAGTATCTCATGATTGCTGACTCGATTATAAAATAGAGAAACTAATTGTATAAAATTTTAGACTCAAAAGCTTCAAAGATACCCGATTGAGTTAACAAACGAATTAAATGCAGGGCGAAAATCGCAAGTGGTCGGCACCTACACAGCCAAGTAAGCATAGAAAGCAATAAAACTCGAGAAAACGAGTTTATAAAAAAAAGCACTCGCCTAAGAAAGATGCCATCTCTTTTTGACAAGTGCACCGAATCACAACTCAAGACCAGTATCGAATCGAACAGAATATTTGTTCCAACAAGAACCAGATATATGATACCACCTTTCGAAAGCTATCCTCAAAAGCTCATAAAGCAAACCACGAATATGGCGGGAAATTTGAAAGTCGAGTATCACGACTAGACGAAGGCGAGGCCGGCTGGAGTAGCGCTGGCGACAAAGGGCAGGAAGGCCGAGGCTGCTGAAGCTTGCAGCTGATGTAATCTGTCCTACTATCTGGCTGGCAGACTCGGCATTTTTTCGAGAAAGTCCTGCTCTATGACGGATTCAAGGTGAGCCACATTTAGGTGAGCGTTGGTTTCTTCAGGTCGGCGACTCAATGCGGTGAAAAAGTGCTGAAGGTCCTGGAGTGAGCGGATGTTGGACGAAGTTAGAAGGAGCTCGCCTGCTTGCAGCTTTGATGGTGACTCGCTCTCTTTGAACTGAGAAAGAATATGGGTCGATTAGATTTTTATGAAATTACTGTTGATTGTCTGGCTTTGTTATTTATTTGTGCTCGGTGTATGATGAATTCTTGAAAAAGGTCTTCTTTTTTTGTTAATGAATATTTTTCGCGTCTCTCCAATGGGTCAGTTGAGTTCAGAAAAGTAGCAAGAATTGAAATTCATTACATGGTAAATGATTGAAAAATGCCAATACAATATCCCGGTGCATGCAGACCCATATTTTTTCTTTTGATCCTCAAGAAGTGAGATGGTTTTTTTCAAAAAAGGAAATTTAATCTGTAATTTTTCGCAAATTTTGCAGGGTCTAAATATGACTTGATTCTTATAACGATTTGAGGTTTCGAGCGAAACATGTAACTCAATTTAATTTGAGTAACTTGAATACTGTTAAAATGTAAAATACACAATCAAAACCGTAAATACTGACAATTTTTTACTTTGCTCACAAATTTTGAAGGTAATAAAAATGCCAACTTTTCGTCAGTCCAAAATGAAAAAACTAAGCCAAAAAGAGTCGAGGTCTGCGCAAACTGTGAATGAGGGAGTGAGTAAATGTATTAGTTGAGCCATAGGACTGGCATCAGTTGGACACAGTCCAGACGCGTCCAGCACAACGAGCAAACTTATAAATAAAGTTGCCTCTTCAACGCGAACTGTTTGACGTGCGCTCAGTATACACTCATGCAGTCAGGTGTCCGCAGTTTTAAACTACCCGCTTTTAGTTTATCGACTCATACCCACATGCGGTGTTCATTTTTTTCGCAAACCCATTCGTCACGACGTTGTAGCAAAAAATCGCGCCTCCTCATTGCTGCTCATCTGCGGGTACCATAACACTCGAGTGGAATATGAATAAGACGCAAGTTTTTGAGGATATGTGCAGCAAGTTTTTGAATTTCAAAACAATAAAACGGCGTTGGATTTCGAGTTACTGCTTAAAAAATGTGATCAATTCACTTTTCACGGGTTTGATTAAGTTACAACTCTTATAGGGACTCTTATTTTGAAAAACAATAAATTTTGTAAACTAGTGAAGATCACTTTCGGTGGTGTGAAAGATTTGATGAGTTCAATGCTTACTCAAAAGAAATAAGCAAGATCAACATTTTGTGACCTCGAAATGAACAAGAACAAACTTGTGATGGAAACAAAACAACTCGAATATTGCCGGCGAGGGTGATGAATTTTGGTCGGGAGGCACGAAGAAAAAAAGTAGGCAACCAAAATGCAACTACTCATCAATTGAAACTTATCGATATAAGTAAGGAGTGTTAGGACGACCCTCGGGACGACTTCAAGAAAATCAACTAACGCGAAAGATCTAGACAGTGAGTGAAGGCTCAAGTTGAGTGATTATCAAGTGCGTGGCACGCGTCGCAAATTATGGACAGAATTGAATTTGCGAGCGAGTAGCAAAGAAGTGCGAAAGAGCAACAATATTAGCCCATTTGAAGGCACTGAGTGGGAGAAAGATAGAAAGAGAGAGCCACCCGCGCATCATCACGAGCTTGCATGTTTCGACCGGTCTCTTGTCAGCAGCTTGCATCAGATGCTCCGGTGTGGCAGTTGCGACGATGAGTATTAGAGCTTCGGACGGCGAAATGGCTAGATCATCGCTAATACTGAGCTTTTCGTGGTTCCTGCCTCCAATGTTGCTGCTGTTGATGTTTGTGTTTATAAGCCCAGCAGTTTTGGCCACCGAACGTGAGTAGCTTAATCAATCAGCTGGCCAAATTTGAAATACCGTGACAACCCACTCGTTGCCTCTCATTCATTGGTTTCGGAAATTTTGAGCAGATGAATTTTCCTTGGGAAGGTGAAAGTGTTTCGTGATAAATTGATGAGTGGTTTATCTGATTCGTGCAGGAATGAAATCTTCTTGCAAGTGATGTTTTTTATTTTGTGAGCAAATCGAAAATTGAAACGAAACGTGTTGTCAAATTTGGAACTCGGAATTTCATTCGAGTCTTGAAAAACCGCGAGTTCAAGAGTGTTATGCCATCAGCCGTTAGAGGAATTTGACAGAATTACAAGTCATTCTGAAAGTATAAGTGCAAACAATCTACAAACGCCAATTAGAAGATACTCTTTGTGTAAGCTGATTCACGCTCTTGTGAATTAAAGAGCATTCATCTTATTAACGGCATGAAAAGAAGTCGAATGGACAAAGGAAAGTGAAGTACGATGGATAAAGAAGAGTCTAGGACATGATCATCGATTCACATCGTGTTCGGAGTTGGTAGAAAAAAAAGTACTTTTTCGATACACTGTGCGTAAAAGTGCACTTTGCCCACAGTTTGTCGACTTTTACTCAGAGTTTATCGAAAAGTATAGTTAGATACACGAGCGTAAAACCTATTATTCGCATCCTCGCGATGATTCTCGCCTGCGGCTCGGACCGGAAACCAATCACTAGGACGCGAATAAAACGCTTTACGCCCATGTATCGAAATGTACTATTTACGTATTTGCGACGACGTTCTTCACGTAACCGCTTTGCGCAAAACATCCAAGCCAACAATGTAGAGTTTTTATTCAACTGGAATAATTTTAGATGCTGAGATTATCTCATTGAGAATTCGACTATTGTGATCATGGAACTTCATGGAGATTGACAAGCATTTATTTTAGCAGCAACAATTCGGAATCAAATGAAATGCGCCTTTCAGATCGACGTTGAGCACGGTTGAGGTTTTTTCTAATGAGCAAAATGAAATTGCATCCAATTTCCTTTGCGAGCTCAAATATATTATTATGGCCTCTACGGAGGGATCATAAAATGTAAATAATCGACAGTCAGATAGAACCAACGTTCGGATTTTTCATTGCTTTTATATGATCCTGACCTAGAGACGCTATATGTATTACGCTCACCCACAACTTCCTTCGTTGCAGAAAAGGGACTAGCGGCGGGTCGTCACGATCGATCAAACTGGCCTCTACTTGAACTAGCGGATAAAATAAACATAGCAAATATATTATGTGCCTTACAAAAAATCACTAAAATGTTATTATTGTGTTTTGCAGTACATAATGATGATTCGGACTACGAGTTTGACGAAGATTACGAGTATTTGCCGGAAAAGCGTTCCTCAACAGACGACGACCTATACATCGCGGGTGACTTAGCAAAAGACGTCGATAGACGAGCCGCCAGTAGCAGTAGTAAGGAGGAAGATATTGTTCCGTCCGATGACGCAAATACGGTAAACAGAACCCTCTAAAAATCAATGCATTGCTGGAAAATTTCCAATAATTTTTTTTCAATCTAATTCGTGCACAGGGTGAATGGACAGCTGTCGAACGGACTTATCGTTACACGAAGCACAGGATACCGGGTTACGATTACGATGAACTGGACTACTACGATAGCAGGTGCGACGAGAGATCGGTATGGACCCACTGCGTGTGTCAGTTCACGTGCGCCGAACCGAATATCGTCGATTGCTACTCTCCTTGCAACAGCGGCTGCGAATGCCGTGAAGATTTTGTATTTGACCCTCACATTAGAGCTTGCGTGACCCAGAATCAGTGTACACCAAATGACGAGTTCTTGATCTACTGATTGCGTCAGTTTAGAGCAAGTCTGGACTTGTTCCTTGGAGACGAGCTCGAATTGATTGAGTTTTTTGGGGGGGGGATATTGAGATATCTCTTCTTATCTACTGTGCTGGTTTATCAACAAGGGGATACTTTGGATAGTGTAGTTCTCAACCAAGATACGGTGCTTGAAAAAGCTGATTGAGCCGTGCACGTTTTGATCTGTTTCGCGGATTCGTGCCAATGATTGTGGAAAAAACATGTTCATCAAACTCACTTTGGCCTCCATGAGTCTCGCTATCCTCGTTATGTGTGGGACAAAACCCGAATTCAAGTTGTTGTTCTCTATTGTACCAGCTGCAGCATCTCCAACAAAGGCCCAACGGTACCTGGAAATTTAACATCAATCTTACTCAATCGTGTTGGTTTGTCCCCAAACTCCCCTCGAAAGCAAACTCGATGACCGAATCAATTATTCTATTCAATTCGATGAAACCTTGCGATAACTTACATTTGGAACTGTGGTAATCGATGAGCTGGTAGTAACAGAGCCAAGTCCACCAGTTTAGCCGCTGCAAGTTGCAGATGTAGCCAGTGCGGATGTCCGTGAGCCTGTAGGCCGTTGTTCGCGTTCACCGCCCACGAAGAGTCAAGTGCCGAAAGAAGCTTGATATGCGAACTATATATGAAAAAACATAATGGTTATGGGCTAAATTGCTTCGAATCGATAGTTTTTATTCATTAGACCAATTCACTGTTTTCCATTGTAAGGTTCTACATTGACTTGAGCAGTTTCAAGCTACTAACTATTACTGTTAGTTTGTTTCGAGCGAGTGAGGCAGAACCGAAAATTTTGCTCGACAAAAAACAATAATTTTACATTGGGAATATTGCATTCAGATTGTAAATATTCTGGAATCATTGATCTAGAGAGTCTAAAATATACCCAGTTTATGAATTATTTAGCAAACAGTCTTTGAACAATGCATATAAAGTATTGTAATTCCCTGACAAGGTACTTTAAAAGTATGAGTATATTTACAAGAATGAAAGGTGAAATGAAGTAATTTTTATTCCTGATAATAGCTAATGATGAAAGGTAAGATCAACTGGATGGAAAATCGTGATGAATTACCTGTTCTGACGACTGCCATCCCAACACCAACAAATCAAATCACGTTGGCACCAAAAACCCCGTCAAATCGAAGTTGCCAAAACAGAGCGAAGAAAACATCACATCATTAAAAATGCTCATTGTTAGTAGGATCGATAAGTAATTCACGTTTCTTTTATAGAAGAGATAATTTGTAATTATAAATTACGGAGATAGAATAAGTTTATATACTTGTATATTCATTGAGGAGATATAACTATCTAAAGATTTTTCAGATTTGAACGCGACACACAATTAGTGTCTTGAGGTAGTTGTACACCAAAATTATTCATCAACAGAATTTCTCGAGATTCTGCAGAGAGATAGTTCTAATATCGAAGAGTACGTGTGCAAAATTCCAGAACGGTTGACCATCCCGTTTTAGAGTATCGATCGTCACAATTTGGCCAGTTTTGCACATTTTTAACATGGCGCTTATGGGAGCGGGCCCCAAAAACAGCACAAAAATGGGTCCAGCGCAAAACCTGATCAACAGAAAATGGCGGGACTGCGAGAGATCCGAGTTTATGTATCAATGAATCATATGGCCAAGCCTGGAGATGATGGACCACGTCGTTTTTTAGTAATTGTTCATACAAAGCGTAGAATGCAAAAAATGCGACACGTGATTTCGATTTTAGGGTAGATAACTTTGGAAACCATGCCTGATTCTGTCCAGGAAGGCTTAGATGACCGTTTTTGTTTGTTGTTTGATGGAAAAAGTGCAGTTATTAACAATAATAATAATTTCGAATATTTTGATGTGGGCAAAAAAAAGAGGTTAAGTCTCTTTGACTCACGTAGTTGGTGTACAACTACCTTAATAAGAAGGTTAATTATATTTAAACTGATGTTTTGTAAGAGCAATACAGTTCATTGTCCTACAAATTAGTTTATTTATTTTTAGTTCTACAAGCTCGAGAAAGGAGAATTTTGGAACTAGAAGCTCATTCAAGAGCACAAAGTTTAGAATGTCATATAATTCTAAGATAAATTATTTGCTGTATAGAAATGTATATTTTATAATATTAAAATGTTATGCTCTCCCTCCGAGAAAGTTTTTGTATTTATCCAAACCGTTATACATAAATGAAAGTTATTCAATCTCTAAATACGTGACTTTCTGAGCTAAAATTCTGCATGACCCTGAATAAGCCAACCCCAGGAGAATATTATCTTTAAAGACACTTGGCAGTCGTTGTTAGTACATAATGATAACCGGAATGAGAAGGATTATTATTCAGCGATAAGCGTTAAAATTTGAGTCCCAAAGCATGAAAATAGATGGTTATGGTAAGCAAGACGAAGCCTAAGTCTTATTGAAATCAGCGACGCTATCCCAACGTAGTAATCGATCTTACCTAAATTCTTCAGTGTCGGTACTCAGTTCTTGTTCAATGTGCAAGAACACTTGGACGAGCTCGCTGACTATGACTGGCCAAAGTGAGGTCGCATGTTGAGGAGAAACTCGAAGTAGTAAGACTCGAAAGCAAAGGAATACTTGAGCTTGAATCGATGGAATAACTTGAGGCAAACGTAGACTATCGGCTAGTCGCTCTGTTGAACAGAAAAAATAATTTTTCATTTATCTGTCCTCAATTTTAAAGCTTAGTTAGTTCAACGTCCAATCATGTTATGTATTCAAGAAAATTCACCTTGAATTTCAGGCATGTATTTGTGATATTGGTCCATTTCACTGCAGAGAATAACAAACGCTAGTCTTTTCAGGAGTTGCGCCCTCTGTTCATACTCTTGTTCTTTCGATGAAAATATGCTTATACTACTACTTTGCGCGACAGAAACTTTGGCTGAAACAAATCGATAACGTATGATTGTAGAAGAACTCAATCAGCTTTGATCAATGAAAGAATTTTGATTATGTCCCAGAAACTTACTTAATAAATCTCGAAAAGTCGTGTTGTCGTGCGTCATCAAATTGTCTATGATTGTCCTCCAGAACGGCAAACATGCGGCCGTCATTTGGAAAAAGGCAGGATCCAGCAACAAATCTAAAACATCCTTACGCCACGCTTTTCGCGTGTAAGGATACCCAGAAAGCGAGCTAAGTAGCTGAGAACAGGCAGTGAACGATGCAATATTTTTCATTCTGTGAACAACAATTCTTGATTAATTTCCAACATATAATGATTCCAATTATATCAGCGTGCCGTACTTACGTATGATTTTTCAAGTAAGGCGTGACGTTGTACATTAAATTGGTTAATAGTGTTGCAACTCTTTCTTTTTCCTGGGAGCCATAACTGACATCAAGAAGAGGTGCTAAGATCTCAGCCAGCACCGCTTGCGCTTGGACACTGAAAGCCGAATTTGGTGGAGTTCCGGGAGTCACTGGTGGAAATAGGAAACATAGACAATCATCATCAATCAGATACATTCTGCGAGTAATTCAAATTTCATGATTCTATTTCTCACCAATTCCAGCTTTTCCTTCTTTGCTTTCCAAGGATCCTTCTGAGACATCCAAAACATCTTCTCGTACAGCCAGATTCCGCCGAAGCCAAGTAGTCTGTTCGAGACATGCACCAGCGATTTGTGAACACGACTCAACGAGCTGTGGATGAAGAAAGCAATTATTGTTCAATTAATGGCTCGATTCACATCATATTTTCCACACTCAACCTCTACGAAGAAAAACGCTTTTCATTGTTCTCCCGATGGATTTTCTTAATGGAGACGCGTTTTTCTTGGCCGAGGTCGACGATATAATCCAAAATACAGTGAATGACATCATCCAAGAAGTTGTAAGTTTCACGATGCGGGTGCACCTGATTTGAATTATTCATATGCGTACCTTGGCTGTTATATCTTGTAAATCTCGAACATCTTTTCTCTCTTGCATCGGTGGACATTTCTGTACATATTCATTCAAAATGGCCAGCAACAAGAATTGAGCAGGTGCATTCAAAGACAGGCCATCTTTCAGTAGTCCAAGGAGCGAAGTCCACGATTCAACAAGAGTTTGAGATGTGTTGCTCTGCATGTACACGTACAACAATTCCAATACTGACACTTCTAACGAGAAATCATTTCTGACACCACTGATTGGTGGAGGAGATTTGATGACTTGATTCACTGTCTGAACTAGTGTATCCATTGGCATAACCCTGATGGCACTCACTAACTGAACCAATACTTGCTGATTTGAACAAGCTTCTGGCAGAACCTGAATGCAAACAAGAACCGCATTTTTAATGATCTTGCATTGATTAATGTTTTTTGCATGCTGTTGAATAGATGTAAGGGGATGTGAGCAAAATTTTTGACGGGATCAAAAAATTGAGTCTGTCTCATTAGTTAGGGTGAGAAATGGATTAATAGTCAAGCATTACCCTCTTGGAATTACACGAGGGCTGGCGCCTTTCGTGCCACGCAACAGCGACCGCTGCGAGGAAATTCACACCATGGTGGAAGGATATAGGTGAGAGAAGCTCTAAGAGTTGATGTTTTACCACTCGGGGACTACCAATCACGCAGACTGCCTGCTCACTGAAAACGCACACAACAAAAACAGAGTTAGATCTACATACAAATATTTGAGAGCCACCAAGATTTACTCCAAAGTTACTCAAACGTTATTCCAAGTTTACTCCTAAGTTTTACTCCACACAAACTTACTTGTTTTAAACAAACAATACTCTCGAAAGTCTTCGAAGTTCTCAAGAAATTTACAACGCGAATATCGAAAATAATAATAATTTTCTCGACTGTACATCTAAAAAGTATAGCTGGCAAGAGTAGAGCGCAGGATATCAAACTTTCAAACCAAACATCACGATATTAAGGTATACTTACTTATCCTTTGTGGCAATAACTGCTTGCCATAGTGCAGATAATGAAGCTATGATTCGTGGTAAATGACTCAATGCCATTTTTCGGGCAGCTAGAAGTTTTTCATTAGTAGCACTTTTATCTTTTCCTCCGCTCACATCCTGTTGAATTAAAAATCAATGGTTAAACTCATGCGAATCACGATGGGCACGGGTAATTCAGTCGAAAAGATTCAAGCTTACCGCAGTTGGAAGAGTAGGCATGAAAACATGAATGAGATTATTGAATATTTGACCAGGGTTGGCACCGGGTAGTCCTGTCTGAATAGCACTACTTGATTGATTATATGAGAATACAATTTGCTGCGACGAATCGAGTAAACAGTAGTGTAACAAAAACGTCAAGGCTTCAAGATGCGTGACCGTGTAGTCTGCCGGTAGGCAACATTCCACCAAGCTCAAGTCATCACATTTTCGCGCAGTGAGAAGAGCATCATCGGTCACATAATACGAGGCAAGCTGTTCGATATTGCAGCACAATTGATGTATCACTGACATCACCATTTGCGTGAGCGATGAACCCATAAAAGGCAGACTAGAGGTAACGAGGGTCGTCCAGTACTGGTGCAAGTGCCTCATGTGTTCCTAAAATCCACACTCGTATCATCATTCATATCGAAACATTAGATTTGAACATGCATTCTTTGCCTACCAATTTTAGAGCACTGAGTATACTAGCAGAAAACATTGGCTGTTGAGTAATTGGAGCTCCAGCGACATATTTCAATGTGTTGCTCGTTATACTATGAGCTATTTGACTTGGACTCACTGGAGTAGAAGGCGTTGTTTCATCATTCTTTTGTGCACCACATTGATGCTCTAACATTATTAACGCTAACAATAACCTAAAAAACAAATCAAAGTTCAATTCGTTTATGAGACTGCAGTTGAAAGAAGAAAAAAATCGAAGAATCAGTTTAAAATGTGTATGAAGAGTGTCTATTTTTCAGTTTTTCGGAGTACACCGCGCGTGAGTGAATAAAAAAACTGCAGAAACTACCTTAACAATTGCATCTGGAAGGCTTCCGTGTGATCACTGGCTCTATATCTACATTTATTCACATCATTTTCTGTGACCGGATCGTTGAATTGTACAATTTCCTCCGTGAAAGTTGACGTTTCGTCGCTTTCCCGTTGGGCATTCTTCATAGTCAAGACACTTGAAACGAGGCAGTGAAGAGCGACCTTCTGAACTTTACATTTAGTTAATAAATCTATGATATAATTGCTGAATCCCTTGCCAGAATCTCGGACGATCGGTATCATTTCAGAAAACATTAAAGTTAACAGTTCTGTGCTCGCTAGTTGAACCTGAAATCAAGATTAGTCATTAATGATAGAGGTAGGGTTTTCGCGTCTAGGGTTTCTTTTATCTAAAAGATAAAGGGCCTTAAAATCGGTAATGATACTTGGTCATGTATACTTCATCATTTCAATCCGTGTTTCACCCTCGGATGGAAAAGAGAAGAGATGAAGCTCAAAAACAAAAGTGAAAGCTATGTTAATGAGAAGTGTGCAAAAAATCGATTACACACCTGGCGATTTCCAGATATCTCCTCATGGGTGAGCCTCATCTGTCCAAGATTAGGATAGTAACTTCTGGCAAAATATAAACAAACACTAATTAGCAGCTCAAGATACATGCTGCTGCGGTAGGCCGCTACAAATTCGCTGTTGGCGATATCTCCATGGAAGTTCCTGCCAAAAATACTCTTGCGGTGTCTAGCGAGCAGCGCCAAAAGAGGTGCACTCCGGGGATTGTTTGATACACCCGTTGTCGCAGCAGCGCATAGGAACATTCGTGCATTTGTCAATAATTCATTGCGCAAAATTCGTAACGCGTAGAGGGTTCTTGTTGAATCATATACGCCGCAGTACAAAAGCATGTGGGAGTGAAGATTGTGCACGCCAACACCACCACCACCGATGCTGCTGTTACGTTTCGATCCACCAATGATGCTGCCATCGACCTGGCTCGTCTCTTCCGCCTGAATGAAAAAATTCAAAACATGAAATACACCTGGTTGTGTATGAGAAGTTAGCTACTCGATCTCGTGATTTAGTTTTGAAGAACGGAATTGAGGAGTTCAATCAGTAACCAACTTATCAAGATTGTAACACGCTGCATATTAAGTGGGAAGAAGTATAGCTGTATCGTGCACGATCATTTTTCCAAGTTTCCCTGAGTAGTTCAAGGCCAAGCCTGTTTATAAATTGCAAGAAAAAATTAAACCGTCTCCTATATTTACAGTAATAACCGAAACATGAGTCACGCAATGTATCAGCGATGCAAATCGGTTATCTAAGAAACTACGCCTGTTATGCAATTCCTACTCTTTTACGCGTTTCCACCTTCTGTCAAGATCTTGTCTTTGATTCTCGTTCGTTTGAATCTCACAAGGAGTTTTACACAAACGCTCGAGATTAAAATTAGGTTCACACATTTTTTGATCGAGCTGTTGGCACCAAACTCTCTTAATCCGAGACACCAACTCAATAACAAATGTGATGATCAGCGCAATCTTTAACGATTTCACACAATGAAGATAGTAAAAGAAGAGTTCTCAGGACACTCACCAATTTCGATTGCTCGTTATTTTCGCATAACTCTATGACTCTGTCCACGACGTCATTCAAAACTTCCTCGACTACACTCATCCCACTTGAATGACTAAAATATTCTTCAGCGGCGGTGCTTGTCTCCAGATCACCCTCATCGTCGCCCATTGTCCAGCTAGGCACTTCTGTGGTGGTTTCAAAACCACTACTGCTACCATCGTTGACATCGTAGCAAGCATCATTGAAATCATGCTTCATACTTTGGTATTTGCCTTTGATCAACGTACCAGCAACTTCTCTCGAGCTATTTGGTATTATCTTGTGATCTTTTTTCATTTTTTGCTGCTCGCGGAAGAAAAATTTGTTGATTAGAAGTCATACAGTTTCACAGAAGAAATGACAGGTAATTATTATTCTCATTACCTGAGGTGTCTTGTTTGCGGCTAAGATTTCGGGACTACTGGAGGCTAAGCTGTTTGTGAGTGAATCCAGAGACGACGAGGCTAGATCTCCGTTCATGTTTGGAGCGCTTTCTATCCTATCTTGTGGTTTAGAGACAACAGAGTTCGAATCTACAGACTCGAACAAACTCTCGTCTAGGCTGCCCGTGGAGCCCTTGCTGAATTGGGGCTTCCTGAATCTTCTTGCTGTTTTTAGTACATCAACGGCAGCACCTCCACTTCCACTACTGTGCCTCTTCATTGGCAGGGAATTATCATCTCCCAGAGAGTCAGTCAAATTTTCGTTGCCATTGAACGACAGAGGATTCACAAATACAGATATTTTACGATTTCCTGATATACTGGGTGGCACTTCAAGTTCTCTCATTGTCTGATTCCGCTCGGTAACGTACTGATTTCCCTTATTGTCGTTTGTGAGAGTGGTGACGGCGAAGATACGCTTCACTTTGACAGGATTGATCAAGGACCTTTTTTTGCGACCACCTTAAAACAAAAAATAAAACACTCATGTAAGATAGAATGCATACAATTTTAGAAAACATGAAATTCAGTCAGTCTAGTTACCTCTGCGCCATCTCTTCTCATCATTATTGCGATCGTCCGGGCCGTTGCTCACGTGATATATCACGTTACCCTCGACCGAACTGATCGCATAAATGTTGGCCGCACCCTCGGCGTCGTCTTGTGCACTATCCGATTTCTCTTGGAGAGCCGAGGGATCGCTTCTGGTTAAAACGATATTACTGTGCTGAATGCTAACATGGAGAACGCTCATACGACAAGTGGATGGATCCAGGAGCATCATCAATACGGGATTTACGATGCGAGAAATGTCATTGCGGACGAGAGAATGCAGAAGCCAAGATTGCGATTGGAGCTTGAGAGGTGAGTTGTCCGGGAGTTGTAGATTATCGAGAAGTTTCAATAATGACCTAGAAAAAATTGTCAATAGTATCATAAACGATGAATTCAAATACCAGACATCAAATGTAGTCAAGAGCATGAGGAAGTCCAATGAAAGTTGATTATTAACTCACTTGTCAAATCCTCTCAAGCAGCCTCTCAGCCTCGGATTTGTCTCTATGTCTCTGCCAAGATGCCACAAAGCTGCGAATCTATTGCAAGCTTCCAATCTCTTCTCTGTACTTTCACTCATAAGAGCAGAACCTATCACATCTTCGACTGCATCACAAGATTCGTGTAGAGCGTGGTGTAATTCGTGCAAAAGCTCGACACATCGCATTCTATATTTGTGAACGGGCAGTTCACCCAAATGATGCCACAGAGAATGAGCCAAAATCTGGAAAATTGTTCAGTATTTTGAAATTTTGATTAAAATTCGGAGACGGCGACAGAAATTTTTTCGATCAATTATATTGAAAATCAAAATACAATCAGTTGACTTGGAATAGATACATGCATTCTATGCGTTTCACTGTTAAACTTGATTATTCGTTACATCAAACCAGAGTAAAGACGATTAAAAAGTTTATGTATAATCTCACGTCCCTGATCATGAATGCTAGACGAAGTAGTAATTAACATAAGTATTGACTATTCTAATCAGGGACATGTATATACACATGTAAAACTGCTGATTAAAAAAACTTGCAGAACGAGTATTTCTGAATATGCTTGGGATTCTAGCATTAAAATCACGCTTGATACAGTTTTGGTGGTTAATATACTTGAATAATATTCAAAGCGAACTTATTTACCTGAAACACATTTGTATGATTCTTCAAATAAGTCACGTGCCACTGTTTTAGCAGAGGTAAGATTACGACCGTCGTAACATTTTCCCCGTGATACTGACTTGCAGAATCGTTGTGCGCTTTTGACAGAGCGATCAAATCGAGTAACGTTGCTATGCTGGTTAATTGAAGGGATGGCTGTTTGCCCAACCAGCAAGCGCACACGGCTAGCACCCTCAACCATTCGGGTAATGCAACTTTATCTCGTGGTTCCTGTTCCTCGAGAAGACCATCTCCGGGTAACAAATAAGTGGGGAAAGTTGACAATTCAACGAGCAAATTTGATGCAACTTTTAGCACTTCCTCCCACTCGCTTTGATCTGCCGATTCCACGTATATGTGTAGGATATCTGATGTAAGGGAAAATGCGTCATTAGTATCGATATTAATATATCTTATCTCAAATCCTAGTATCAATGAGCAATTGATGGTTATAATTCTTCAAAACGTCGTAATTAGTTGAAGCTTACCGAGAGGTTTATCGTCGGGTGATGTAAGATCCTGGCTAAAAAATCCCGAATCTTCAAGGTCCAATTTCGATCGCAATAGCCTCTCCAGATGTCTTGTGCGCTCCTCAAAGCTCTCTTTGTTGGACGATACTCTCAAGCTGTCGAACAGCTCGGGGATATATCTATCTCGTTCGATAATACGGCGCTCCGCAAGTTTTACGTAGAATTGCTCATATAAACGTAGACATTTTTCAAGCATTGAATGGTGCATTTGATGAGCTGGTGAAGTACCTCGGCTGAGCGAGTTCAGTGACACCGATGACTCTTTCTTTGATTCATTAATATTTGCGTCTGCGTTTAGACTTTGGTCCGAATCTTTTTGGAAACCAGTTACTTTCAGATCATCTAAACTTTTGTTGCGTTGCATGTGACTTGGAGATCTTGCCTCTTCGCTAACGACGACTGATATGCTACCATTGTCTGCCTGAATTGTGTACCCATCGGCGAGTTTAGATGTACTTTTACTCGACTTCTTTTTAGACTTTTTGTCACTCTTTTTTGATGCGCCACTCGAATTAGCTCTTCTTCTTGGACTGGAGATAATCGAAAAAAAACTTCAATGAGATAAAAAAGCGCGCCGACCAAGTATTTGACAAGATCAATTCATTTGATTGAAATTGAGAGCATTGAGCATTTAAAGTTTTTCGGTAATCTACACTGATCAGGTTCTGATCAAGTTCGTAAAGACACCTCATTGCGTTGAGGTATACTTGAACTTGACATTGACTGTCTTTGAGAAGTAATTATTTCGTTGGCTTTCAAATCAACCATATCACAAAAAGTTACACTATTTTGCATCATAGAAATATTCAGTTGTTCAAGGAGTCGCTCTGCTCGTCCGAGGCTCAGAAGATATGATCAATCGTTTTTGTAACTGTAAACATATTTAATTTATAGATTCCTCATACCTGGGACTGCGATCGGCAAACGAATTATTAGCTGAATCATTGGTGCTTGGCTTGTTGAGTTTACTGTCTGACTGGCTCTTCTCTAACGGTATCGCCGCCAAGCCATTTTCTATGATCTGAGTTGATCCATTCGCATCAATTTTAATACTGTCCGTTTCTGCCTTCTCCGAATTTGAATTTGCATTAACAACGGGCTGTACTTTGGCCAATATTTTACAGCACAATGTTAAGCTCTTGCTTATCTCTAGAGGCGTTAAATAATCGACGCGACTTGATAACTTCTCAATAATGTTATGAAACAGACTGAAAAAAGAATTTATAAAGATTACAAATAATACTGGAGGAGAGATCGAGATGCAGCATCCGACGAATTTCATGAGTGAAGCGGTCTTTGTACTCATCAACGAACAAAAATATAACATAGAGGGCTTTATTTCTCGTTTTACTCGTTCCAAATGAATCAGACTATTGAGAATTTATTGGAATAGATGATCTGTAACATTTTGTCGAAAGCTTTGCCCAGCAATTCTTCAACATCAAAGGGACACAAAAGATAGAAACTGATTACTTCGAGGAATTGAAAGGTCGAACGAAGTAACACCAAGATTGATGATTGATTGAAAAATGTAATATCTGGAGGAGATATATAATTCCAAGTCGATTATAATCTGGACAACATGCGCAATGATTAATCCAATTCCTAGCTTCGATAAACTGAATATGTCACTATTTCGTGTCACTAGTAGATCCGCTAATTTACGGACTTATCTCATAAATCGTAATTCAACGCGCAACGACAAAAGCGAACATCGTAAAATTAATCAAGTAAATACTGTAAGCTACTCGTCCACTAAATAATATTTTGTTGCTAAGATTACGAGACGGAGCTTACTGATCGAGTCTTTGTTGATAAGTGAACAGAACACAAAGGCATCAGCTGAGTAATAATTTTTGCAGGACAAAATTATTTTGCTCGTGCGTAAAGAACAGCTTCTATCGCGTCGACATTCTTAAAGAACCTCGTGTAAAGTTGTTTTACCGATCTTTTTTTGAACATGAATTTTCATAGCAAACCATCCAAGATTCTGTTTGAAATTCTTCTAGCTTACCTCGGCAAATGTTCAGATGGAGTATCGATGAAAGCATCTAGCGAAACAGTTTCAAGTAGAAATTCAGTTAGCACGCAAACTTCCGGAAGATCTGGCATGCCACTACCCACTTGTTTCACCGATGCATTTTGCGGGTTCAAGCTCTTCAAGTGTTTTGATCTGTTGTCGTTGGCATCTTGAATGCAAGCTTTTTCAAACAAGTAGCCGCAATGAATCCAAACGTACTGAGGCTCGAGAGTTGAGAATAACAAATTGACAGATTTTATGACTTCGTTCGTTTTAGAATTTTTGCAGGCTACTGTGCATGCGTTATAAAATGTTCTGGAAAAATAATAATCTCTTTATAGTCAATTCTCTTTTTCTTATTCATGATTTATAAACAGTATCTAATTTTGGCGGGGGAATTTTAGCGGATACTTCAGAGGAATCGTATATTGGGTAATCTTGATTTAGATAAAGAGGTTTTGTGAAAAAAGAAATTAAGAGTATTTGATAAGTATCAATATATGAATCGCGTTCGTTATTTATCGCACAGAACTAACGAGGTCTGAAAGCCTCTGATATCGTACATCATAAAATCAATAATGGTCGCGTCGGTAATGCCGGCAAAAGCAATATCGGAGTTCAAACTCAAGGATTTACAAGAGCAATACATTGCGGGTGAAGTCATCGATATACCTAGTCCGATACTTTTTTTAGAACTTTCGTCAGCCGTATATACGATAGTTGACAATGTACCTACGACTCTTCATATATTAAAGACTAGAATATTGTTGGAATGATGTAAGAAATCTAAAATTACCTGTAGACTTCAAATAGAATGTCGTCGAGAATTATGGGCCCGATGTCAGGCTTATCCAGCAGAGAGATCAAAATTCTGTAAGGCCTCAGATCTTGTGGATTTTCAACACAAATGCTTTTCAGTGTACTCTTAATTGCATCGATCAACATATTCTTAGAGTAGGTGTCGAAATAAGCAGCCGAACTCTCAGCCGTTGCCGGATCAACCTTCTTCTTTAAAATTGACATATTCACCTCGGTACCCAAGAGCCAAGCAAATAGCCGCCTACGAAAAAACAAACAAAAAGGAGGAAAATCATTCGCAACTTTTCAAATGAGTGTCTTTACGAAGTCGAGTTTGTAAAAAAAGCGCAAACACCGCACCTATTCAAACTCATGTCACGTCGCAGTATAGTGGTCAGTGCTGCGGTTAGTACATTCACCATTTCGTTCCTTGATAACTGACTGTTGTGCACGGGAAAACCTATGAGTAATAAATCGAGGGCGCTCCTTTGAACCAGGACGGAATTGTCTTGAACACCGGCGCACAGCGCGGTGACCTGTAATTAGTCAACAATTCAATAATCAATCTTCGCCGCGAGAACAATAAAGATAAAATATTGCAAGACCTGAAAGATTAGATACGTCTTAAAAATATAAAAAAAGAAATTGAGATAGTGAGCTGAGTGAACGTGAGCCGATAGCTAGACCTGTTTCACTCGTAGAATGAGCCGACTAAGACTTTTAGTTTTTCCATCTCCTTCTGAGTAAGGAAAACTCGAAATATAAGAACGCTAGGTTCAAATAGGCAATAATTTTAGACAATAAGCTGAATGAACCACCAGGAACCGAACTCAAAATTAGCCAAAGATAAATCATGACAGTAAATATTTCATCATGAGTAATTTTGTAGATTTTTCGTCCTTGATTTTTGAAACCTAGTGGACGAAACGTAGCAATAAAATTTCTTTCATGAAATTTTGGGAATTTATTTAGTTCCCCACCGTCCTTCAAGATCGATGAGACCAAATAATCAACTCATATTGTAAATATTTTAGGTCAAGACGTTGAGGTGTCGGTGCCTAGCGATAATAGTTGATCGTTTTCCGCACTGTAGATAAGGATCTGAAGAATTTCTTATCTGTAAGTCACTTAAACCGTACTAATCTGATTAATACTCTAATCGAAATTCATAAAAAGTAGTCACCAGAATTTGGACGCAAGTGTCGTCTATCCAAGAAGAACTTCAAGATAATTCACGTTTGGCAACTGATGCTCATTCACAAAATTGGTAATCATTCAACCAACGAAAACTTGGCTCTATGATTTGAAATACGCGATTAAGTTGTTAGACTTACCATGATATCCACATTGGTCCCCATGATGTATCTTTGATCTTCCATTGGCAGCCTTTTATTAAAATGACTCAAGGCAAACAAAATAGCTGGTAATCGTATTCCAGAATTGGATGCTAAACAATCCCACAAACATGTGTAAAAATGCTCTGAGCCAACTCCTTCACACACCTTCTCTAATAATGAATTAGTTCTCTCAAAGTGATCAGAACCTTCCTCTAATCCTGGAAGTACACCACTGAGAAAACCACTCAACCCTGGTCTCAATCTCTCTCCAAGAGGAACAAAATGAGTCTCATAGACAGTAAGAAGTAATGGCCTCACATTCATAGCAGCATTGCCAAGCAATGGGAAGAGTCCTTTGAAAAAATGTTCATTTGTTAACTCACTTTTCATTGTAAAATGATATATGTATTAAGGTCAATGGAGAAAGTTTGAGCTAAGCACAGCAATGTAAGCTGATAATTATCAAGTTTCATCATGTGGTTTACAGCTGACATCGTTAACATGAGATTGCACATGAATTGAGTATCTTGAGAATCTCATTGTAATTAGATTACCATTTGAAATGTTGCAAAAAATTCATAAATAATCCCATGCTGCAATCGTGCAATTTTTATAAGGAGACATCAGACTAACATGTCAGAGGAAATGATGTAAGACAGGAATTCACTTTTTAAAATGAAATGATGTGAGAAGTTTACTAGTTTAACAATTAAAGGAGAAATGACTGTGCCCAACATACCTGCGCTGTAAATAAACAGCTCATGACTCAATCTATTTGTGCCCATGCATTTGAATATTATGTCATATGTTTCCAAAGCTTTGAGATGCACTCCTGATGGTAAAGCTGGGTGCATACATTGTGCTAAACGTTTTGAAATCTTGATCCGTCTTGGGATCACGGGGAATTTCATATGGCTCAGAAGGACTTTGTTGAGCTTCCCCAGTGCAGATATTAAATCTGCCCATTCGCTGGTATACTCAAAATTTTTGAGTGCTTTGTCAACAGCGGACACATACCTACAAAATTATGATAATGTCTCATTGGGCATGACACATGGGCATGGTCAACTAAATAGATAAAACATTTTATCTTGGACATATGAAAGGAGCAAAGGCTTGAGGCTTTGTCATATATCTTATCTGTGAGCAACCTCCATTGTTCACACCATCCAGCAGTCCATCTTACTTAAATTATCACAACAAGGAAAGAAGACAATGGAGTTGAAGTCTGGGAGTTTTTCAACAGATCACACATGCAGATATTGAAATACATTCACACTTTGTGGGTCAAGAGCAAGTGTGTGCCAAAGCAGTGTCAGCCACTAATGCAATAAGGCTCGGTGACTAAGGTAAAGACTTGGCCTCTGGGATGACCCTCAACATCGCTTATTGTATTCATACATAAAGCATTCGAAAAACTCTCATCTTCAGGATCAAGGATGGGCAAATCAAACTCAACAATACAGATTCAACGGCAGATTATATCAATTAAAGGATTGAACAGCTGACTGGCTCGATGACTAATAAAATGCCCAAGGCAGTCTCTCCCATCAAAGGCCTTGATCATATGGTACGACTACAGGTACTCACACTCTGTATTTCGAATCCTTCATGAGCTCATACTCCTCTAGAGCTATGGTGCCCATGGTGTCAGCTGCAGAGGCCCCCAAAGGGCCGTGTCCAGCAGCAGAAGTCAGGATGGATCACTCACGACAGCTGAGCTTTACAGACATCGGCGGCATTCTTTGACAAAAGCCTTCTTCTCGATGGCTAGTATTGTTACAGGCTTCACGTCTCATTCAGCGCTGAGCTCATCACCTGCACTAGCAAATAATAATCGGCTACCCGCCTGAGTTGAGACGTTGAGAGGATGATGATGATGGGTAAGTAGCTACGTTGTCGAGAGGAGCAGCGCAGAAGTAGAGCAATGCGCTGCCCCCGATCCCACAACATACACTCGGATATAGGATATAGGATATACCAATGTCAAAGTCGGAGTTTGCGCTCACTAATATATACCTTCGGACACTTATTACTCATCTGGAAAACACGAGCACAAACATCAATGTAACAGCACAATTGACCGAAGCACCGCAATCACAATGTTTACCCAGAAAGGCGCGATTTTAGACAAACGTGTATCACAAGATGATGCGCATCGTCTCCACGAACGTGAAACTGCGTGAAACACTAACGTGTCACTCGCGAGTCGCGATCGGAGACTCGCAAAAGCAGCCGAAGTTCCTCTTCGCAGCATATGTTCCTCAACCAACACTCCAACACTTTTGACGCACACATCCGCAAGACCGCTACGGATTACGCATGTATATTGCAATATATCGCGATGTGAGTGATGTAGCTGATAAGTTTGCTAGAGTCCCCCGCAACAACCTATATAGATCGGGGATCGAATTTGACAGGTAGCGCCACGCTGTTCCCGAGCGGCAAGACTCTTGGCATGCAGTTGCTCGTTTCTATTGTTACCGCACGCAGAGCGAGAGTCCTGTTTTTCCCGCGGGAAAAGGAGAACAGCTGTCGGGATATACCGCACGTGTTCATCTTCCGTATATCGAGCTTTCCTAAGTGCCTGACATTTATGAGCTATTTTTGTAGTTTATAGACAATCAGTCTATAAACCTCGATCATAGTACGAAAATAGATTTCGTAAACATTTCGGGTTCGGTTCCTGCTCCACGACCACGTGCTTTCAATTTTCTAGTTGAGACGTTGCAAGCTCATCGTCGATTAAGATGAAATTTCGCCTGTAACGAATGAAATATTGTACAGTCGATCACAAAGATTGTAATTAATTCTCTTGGATAAGAGAAAAGAAAAAACAGTGGCACTTGCTGTAATAATATAAACAAACAAATGATCTGAAAATATATCGTCAGAATGGAGATAACCTGCACGCGGGTCGTACGAGTGGAAACTCGTCGTCTTCCTCGCGATAAACCAAAAATTCGCGAAATGCATAATCAACAACGTTGGCATTGCGGAGGATCGCGTCAAAATAATGCTGTAAATTTCAACGGCTTGCATAATAATCATCATAATAATAATAATCACGCGCAAAACTTGCAAAATTGCCAATCCGATTCGAGCGTACATTGCCGATCGTCGACAAGGTTGGGCTCGTCGACAACAAACAACGGTTGGCGCTCGCATCATCATCAGCAGTCGTCATCGTCTCAAACGCGTAGTTTGCGAGACAAAGATAATTTGAAGAGAAAAGGTGAAAGAGACGTTTTTGTACCCCATCAGCAGCATAACAACAACGTCGTCTCCTCGAACAAAGATAGTAATAATAACAGTGGGTCAAGGCCAGTTGGGCGCTGCTGGTCGTCGACGACGACCGGGGCATCAGCAGCGTCGCATCATCATCATCAACGGAGCAATAGCAGTAGCAGCCGATGCTCGAGCGTCGTAACAGCGCGCAGCAACAGTGGTAACGGAAAACAACATCAGGAGGACGAGATTGAACATCATCATCAGCAAGTGGCACCAGAGAATATTGAAGATTTTAAAAACACGACGACGACGAGGACGACGTTGGTGCAACAGCAGCAGCAGCCGAGGGAGAAAGCACAGCGTGCCCGTACCGCCCGCTGCTGCCCCCCGGCAGCTGCTCATTCGCACCAACAACAACTTCACCAACAGCCACATCAGGAACAGGAGCAGCAGTATAACAACAAAAACATGACGAGCGACGCGTCCGAGTTGGGAATGAATGTTGCTGCCCTCAAACGGGTCGACCCCTATGTCAAGGACATACTTGAGCAAGCCACCCATGTAGCCCTGTACACCTTCAGCGCTGAAAACAATGAGTGGGAAAAGACAGATATCGAGGGTGCTCTCTTTGTTTATTCTCGTATTGGGGAACCCTATCACAGTATCCTCATCATGAACAGGTGAGATTGCTACACAGATCTCTGATGGTTCTTGATGATTCTTATACTAGATTTATTATTTGGCCTTCTATTAACCAGCATTGCTAGTATCCAAGAACAAAAATCACCTTAGTTTTATGCAAGGGCTTAATTAATTCTGAGGTTGCTATCTAATTAAAAAGTATTCAAATTTGAATCATTTTATAGTCAATCTCCATTGGACATCATTGGTACCAAAAATATTTCTTTCGAGTTACAATCATTTATTTATGAGGTACTTGTCCAATTCATAATGTTTAACTAAATGTAGTATGACCTGTGTCTTTTAGTTCAGTTATCGGATATTCTTTTGTTGGTTCATATAATCCTATTCTAAACCTAGCCTATTCAATAGCTTTTCACTAATTGACCACATGAATTTTCAACAAATCTCCAAATTTTTTTGTGAAATGAGACAGAAACTCGCATTTGTGCAGGATATCAGTCAAGGTAGTTAGTATTAGCATTTGTACCTAAAGGAGTAGCTCAGCATCTGGCACTGTAATATTTGGTATCAAATTATTTCATTTAATAAATATTTGGAGAGTCGAGTTTCCCATCATTGGGTGACCAGATCAACCATGAATTTGAGTGATAATCTAGCCCAATGGTTCCAAGTAATTCCCTGTCATTCAACCAATTTCATTTTCAGGTTGAGTACAAAAAATCAAGTGGAGCCAGTAACTCCTGGCTTAGATTTACAGCTCCAGGAACCATTTCTATTGTATAAAAATGCTAAGGGTCACATATATGGTATCTGGTTCTACGACAAAGATGAGTGCATCAGAATTTCTTCAATGTTGAATAAGCTCACCAAGAACTCAGACAGCTCTAACAAAGTGACGCCTAAAAGCAAGAAAATTGTACAGAAGAAAACTAGCAATGTAGATATATTTAGTATGTTGAGCAAAGCTCAAGAAGATTTCAATTCTCACAAAGCCGGCAGTGATGGAAGGAATGTAAGTTCCAGTAATGCAAAATCTCCAATGAGCAGTGCCATTGGGGAACTCTCAGGAGCTCTAACTGCTATGGGCATGACTCCAGATGTTACATCCAAGAGTGTTATGGATTTCTTTGCAAAAGCAACTGTCACTAAGGCACCTCCTAACCCAGAAGGGAGAACACTTTTAGAGCGATTAATGTCGCACCCTACAGCTCATACTGTTGAACACATTGAAAAGCAGCATGGGTCTGTAACTCCTCAACCGATTGTCCCACCTCAGCCACAGGGTGGTATGATAGATATGAACAATCAAAGGTATTCCAACAAGCTCAATTTTAGCGTATAACTGTAGCCATAATTCATAACTCTAAGGTCAATGAAAGACCCAAAACTTTTCATGTGCAGTCACTCGATTCAAGATTCATTTACACTTAGCAAGTCTTATTAAATAACTACTTCATTGGAATCTAGTAACATTCTCCAATGTGCCTATCAGACTTATTAATTTCAATGGCTTCTTTTACAGCTCTGAAAATTCTCTATTGACGAAACTCAGGAGTAAGATGCCCTCTCAAACCAATGTCCATCCACAAACAACACCCAAAATGTTCAATCAAGATTATCCGCATCAGATGAGTACACCAAAATCAGTAGGGGGTACAACTTATCCTGTAAAAACAGATGCTACTCCAAATTCTTCGAGTTTTTTGAGGATACAATCACCAACAGCTACTGGTCCACACAAATTGACAAATCAACCCAAAAACAACCCAGTATCCAACTTTGTCGATGTTTATGGATCAATGTCTATCAAGAAAGAAAATTCGATGACAAGCAACTCTGTTCCCTTTGATGCCTTGTTTCAGCATCATCAAACGGTATGAACCTTACATATATACACCTTCCAATTGGTACAATTTCTTCAAAGTTTCATCCATCAACTCTTAGTGTATTGTACTGTTTTTTGAGGCTGTCCAATAGTGTATTTGGTATTCAATCATGATAGTATTTTTTTGTGTTTTATAATACATTTCAACGTACGGGCTTAAGATGATTAATTAAATGAATTGTAACGAGGAAGCGTAAATCCTTACGCCCCAAAATTGGAATGTGTTTTGGCATGAATTGTGTCCGAAATTGAGTCTAACAACTGTCCTCGAGTCAGGTTCTTGCGAATAGTCATGAATAATTAAGATTTTCCATAGAACGACGACGTATAGAATTTATTTCTCTTGCATAAACATCAAGATACTGGTAAAATACTTCTCAATGGTCTCCAAGTTTTATATTTAAACGTCACAGAGTGTTTCTAACGAATTCATTCAACCGTGTACATCATGGGAGCGTTTCGGAGGAGAAAGATAAATTATATTTCCTGTCGCTGTGTTGAGCCGCATAACGGTAACCACTCTTTGTTATTGATCAATGCATATTTTTTCCAGAATAATAATTGCGACGATTTAATATCGCCATCGAAAGCTTCCGCATTATCGTCTAGTGTGGCACCTGCATTGATACCTCCAGGAATGTTCGCCGCTCCTAGTCCTGCGGCAACAGCTGAGCCTCTCATCAGACCACTAGAACCTTTGACGAGGAATCAGCTTCTCCAAGCTTTCAACTACCTGCTCCGCACTGACCAAGAGTTCGTTAACAAGCTACACGAAGCCTACGTCAAATCAATGAGCGAAATACTCTCATAGGCATGTGATAAGTCGAGTGGATAAAATGACCCATATGGCTTTATATAATTTTTCCTCGCGTAAAGTATCTTTCTCACGTACCTTGTCAAATATGCCACGGACTGACGTTGTAGGTGCGCGACCGATGAACGAAATATTGTAGCATTCTCTGACGTGCATATATGACGATTTTACGCCTCGCGCTGTATATTATTATATTATTTATTGTGTATCTAAACGACCATCTACGGGAAAATGTTTCTCCCGAAGTGGGGTACAAAATTTACAAACCGTCTTACAAAGTGACGCGAGGGTGTATGAGAATTGTGACGTGAGAAAGTTCTTATAATGTGGGTCACATTCATTTGATAGACGGTTATTATTCCTGTCCTGTTATTTTCTATCGTTTTAATTTTCAAACATTCTCGCAGATCTCACCATCCGAATACTTGGAGCAGTATTTTTATATTCTGGAATGTACATTTGAGTGCAAAAGAGTGCAACAATGACCTTGTTGAGTCAATGGAACTATATGTATGCAGTAGGCACTGAGTGGAAATATTGTAATTTGATCAATGCAGCACGACAATTCCTTGATGTTCTAAGATATTCCTGCAAGCAGATTGATTTTGATTTTATTGAAAGTTGTGATGTTGAATGGACAAATTCGAAAGTAGTTTCGTAATTGCGCTTTTGAGATTGACGCTGTACTTATTAGTTGCGTAGTACAAGGAGGGCTACTCATTTTACGGTGTATCGACAGCGATCTTTTACGCTCTTTTTTACGGCAGATGTGTCTAGGATTGACGTGCTGTTAGAAATTTTGACCGATTTCGGAAGCAAAAAAGAAGAAGGTTTTGTTGACCAAGAGTAAATAAAAAGTATCAGGTTTTGCAAAAATCTTATGTTGTATTTACTATTTCATAATTTTCAGTCGGACTCCTGGATCTTTTCCTGGTAGACCATTTACATGTCATGCTGGATAACTTTTCATAACCATTACAGATAGTTATCGTACCATCATTAGTTGAAGCGTGAGCTATCATTTACATAACTTATTATCACATTATATATCATATCATAGAATGGAATAAGGTTACAGAAAAACCACGAGTGAAGGGCATTTTATTATACATAGATTTTCGGCACTTTTCACTTAATCTGATGTGTATAATCATCAGAAAGATGGTGGATTTTTGCAAGCACAGTAATTCGTTTCATACTCAAAGTCTCTCAAACTTCAAGAAATTCTTGCTGAAAGAGGGATATGAGTATTCTCGTGAATTTCATAATTTGCCCAATTTTTCCAAGTATGTTCTTTTAATTGAGAGCAATTCACATGCCTCTAAGTTACACCAATCGATGGAATTGTAGACTCGTAACCACATTTACAAAATTAACTTTTTCAACCATGAAAATGTCTAATTCCCATATTTACATACCATTTCGCGCATACTAGAAGCCTTCATTCACTCGTGTTCAGTCATGAAAAAAAAAAAAAAAAAATGATTCACACACACTCTCACATTATAAATAGAACAACATCGAGAATGCACATTCACGACGAAAAGTAATTGTACACATTTATATGAGTAGATATTATATAATATTTTCAACAGATAAAAACTCGTTGATGTAGTACATCAAAATGAAAGCTTAGTAGCAATTACACAGAGGTTCTTTCCTTTCGAAAAATTCACAGCCGTACGGAACCAAGAGAGACATATTGTGCAGTATTGTGCGCATATTAAATCTTTTTCAGATACAAATGGTACACAAATCATCAATGTGAAATATAATATTGATCCGGGAAAAACTGTGTATAGATTTTTCTTGAAGAAAAAAATTGATAAAAAAGAACCTCGGCTCACTGATCATAAATGCTACTCATCTATCTATTTGTGTGAATGTCAATCTTACACACTTTTGGCGCGCTATAATTTAAGAAAAATCTGTACAAATTTCCGCGAAAGCGAATCACTGTCTCATATCTACACTGGCACATTCATACACGATCAGATGCCCTATACATTTTACAAATTACGCCTGTTTTACGTAATTTAGAACGATTGGCAAACTGTCGTTTGGCGATCGTTCATGATAATATAATGCTTTTATACAAAATTTTAAAAAAGTCGATGAGAAATTGCTCTGCAGCTCTCTAAAACAATTCAAGTGACTAGAAACTGAAGAGCTCTTTGAATGTTTTCTTTCTTTCTTTTGGCAGTGAACGAACTTTCAAAGTTTAGTCGCATTATGCCAAAAAATAGAATGTCGAATCTGTCACGGCGATACTTTCGAAAAAGTATAATCGCGTGTAGATCGGCTCGAATCAAACAAGTGGTAATTTATTGTGATGGTGATGATGATGATGTATGTGATGATGTCCCAAAAGTGGTGGACTCGCTGATTCTGGTAATCTCAATCCGACAAGTTTATCATTTGGCGAAGGAATCGGTTGAAGCAATCGGATTGCTAAACTTGCCAAAATTAATAAAACGACAAATCCACAAATTGGTACGGCTATCGTTGCTGTTCTGAACCATCCGTCGCTTGAACTATTCTGAATTTGTTGATTCGTTGGACCTCCTGAAGTAACTACTCCGCCTCCACTTAAAGATGAAATCGAACCCAGGTATGCGCTCTGTTCGCCCAGCAATACTGAAATCAAAGAAGAAAAAAATAGAGATTTATTAGTATGTGAAAGTTTACCATCGATAGATTCATATATTTTTGTGGTTTGTGAACGAAATTTGTTGAACCGAATTTATTGGGTAAGCATGTATGATGTGAGATCGGATAGTGAGTCAGAAGAGAGTTGAAATCGTGAAATATGGAATGTCTTGGGAGTCGCGTTCGATCCACGAAATCAGCAGATCGTTAGTGAGTGTAAGTAATGGCTCCCTGTCTCTCATAATTATCGGACGCCTTGAAATTCTCAACATTTTTCACTTAAATTCGTGAGTGTGTGTGTGTGTGTGTGTATCCTTTTCGAGATATTGAATCCGTCATCGCGTATATTCTGCCTTTCTCTGTTTTACGGTCCATATTTACGAATTTTATTCATGGATTTTTCAGAGTGCTCGGTCCTCTCAAAGTACGTGCATGACGAGTTGAGTGAATTTTGAAAGGAGAGAACGTGTATCAGGAATGACATTACTCGAGATGAGTCATATCAAAAAATAAAATGAAATGAGAAGCCTTGACTGAATTTTTATACCAAAGCGAAGTGAAAGAGCCAAATTTGAAGTTCCAAAATTCCCTATCAATCATGTAAATTATTTTTCAATTGTTGCTACCCGGTTGGTGGCCTTAAATTGAAAAAAGAAGCGAACGACCGAAATCGTTAGAACCAAATTCCGCAACAAAAAATAAAGACGAATAAAATTGCGTATCTCTGGGGTAAATTTATCTGAGGCACGCAAGTTAATAACAAGCGCCATCACGGTTCTCGAGAAATTTGCGATAAATTCGCAATCGTAGCGAGTCGAGAGGCACCATCACGAATCCGCGCAGTCGCGACAAGCAAATTCCAAGAACTCATTAATATTTTATCACACGATTGGATGAAAAAGAGAGAACATATTATCTTATATACTCTGGGATGCCGATGTGGAGAACACGACGCTATATCTCGCGAGTTTGGCTCTGCGCATTTATTGAAAAGTAGCGCACATCTTTCGCAGAAATGCAAACGAGCCGTCGCGCCACGATGCATTCAAAGAAAAAAAATTGCAACAAGTCATGCGTTGTATTAAATACAAAAAAAATCTATTTAGCTGCTGGCGGCTGTATGTAGTGGCATTACAATAACGAGACCATGTGACGCACTTTTGTACTTGCAGAATTTATGTATGTACACACACACACACACACACACACACACACACACACACACACACACACACAGATGCAAAAATTAAAAATGATAAAAATGCATTTTTATCGAGAATGAGAAGAGATGGCCGCAATGAAAATTTATCGACAAGTCATTTATTTCGTTTGCCACGCATCGCTTAGCCTATGATCCAGATGAGACTTCGCTTCGAGATATTTGTGCAATATAAGGCGAGTGATATGAGAAGAGCAGCGGAATGTTCAAGCGCCGTGATGATCGTTATACTTGCATTTATCGCCGCTACCACATTTATACTGACGATCTAGCTTTCCTCGTGATGAGAACTCATATGTGGAATGTTTAGATAGTGAGTCATCAAAACCGAGATAAATTCCAAAAGTTGGAACGATTTTTTTGAAACTTTCTCTAGCGACTTTTTGGAGATGATATCTGCGTGAGCATCAACAACCATAAAAATTACAGGGTTTTACATAAGGTTTGATTTTTTATATGTAATCTTGAATCTCTGAAACTGGGATACTCACAATGAATCAGAAAAAAAATCGCGGGGTATCATGCAGTGGTAATTAGAAGATTCAAGTTTGATGCGAGAGACCGCCGTGTACAATGAGCTATCTTTGGGTTAATTAGGGGATGTTGATTCTGTAGTACAGTGTCCTGCGAGGAATAAAAAAGAAAAAAAAATAAATCGCAAGAGTTGGAACAAGAAATGAAGACAAGCTCGAAGGAGCTGCAGCAGCATCATCAGAAGTAAAGGCAAACGATAAGCATCAAAACGTGTGGGGCAGAACAGACCACGGCAGTACCGATGTAAGTATCCAAGGGATCCTGTCGCGGAATATCTCCAAGGATTATCAAACTCGTGCAAGGCAGGTATAAAATGTAATCCGAAAGCAATGACCCGTAAAATTTTAATTTGTATTTTTTTTCTTATGTTTAGCAGACTACTAGTGCTCGTGTAGTTTACATGGTCGTGACACGTGTAACATTGGAGTAGTTGATCAGGTTGAAGAAAAGAGTAGGCCAATTAAAAACTTAAATTTGAGTATTTTAATCAGACACAAGGATCATGTTTCCATTCTGTTCCACCTTGACATCGGTTTATTGAGTTGAGCTATTTTGATAGAAAGCTATTCCAATCATCATCAGCAGCCAGATTCGAATTTGATTGAAACTACTCTATAAATTTCGAAATCATCAAAGAAAAAGAATTTGGAAAAACCCTGAGGGTTTGTACCAGGCCTAAAATGTTATGAGCTTGTGATTTACCGTGGTATAGATTCTTCAAAACAAAAAGATGCCTCCAAAATTGAGATATATCTCGTGTACGTCAGTCCATTGAATTGATGTCATCAAGCTGTTTAGATGTCAATCTCAACTTTTACTGAAAATAGTGACCTTTCCTCGCTCCAACTTGAATGTATCTAGACTCAAATTAAATTTGACCCACAGTCATAAAATAGAACGCTTTTGACTAGAAAGTGTTATTTGCCCTTCTATAAAATCGCTATCCTTCTCTGGTAGCATTGGTGAACATTTTTTGGCCTATAAGTCGCATTGCTAAAAAAATTGTTACATTTCTACCAGGTTTGTCACCACGAATCATGATCTGTGTAAGTCTGATGCAAGAATATGTAACAGTTGTAAAATGATGTAAAACTCACATTGAAGCGTCTTGTTGAGCCTGTGCTTCATGGCAGGGCTATCTATGTGGTTACACAAATCCTGTTCGCAGCAAAGCTTTCCCGCCGGGCAATTAGAAAATGGTCCACTCTGTTGATGTCCTGGCGAAGGATATTCTTCCAGACAACCACTATTGGCTGCAAACTGCTCAGCAGTTACGGGATACTGATGTTGCTGTTCGGCAAGTAATTGCTGCGAGAGTAATCTCGTCCTAGCTAAACCTGCTGCGGCAACCTTGGCTGAACTTCCCAATTGGAGTACTGGGAGTTCGGTAAAACAACCTCGACCACGACACATGTAACCTTGTGATACACATTCGGGCTGATTGCAGAAACAACGAACTTCTCGAGTTCTAAAGTTTTGTTGTTGCTGTTGTTGTTGTTGCTGGTGGTGGTGAGGATGGTGCCTTTCTTGAGGTTGATGGGGTTGAGGTTGAGGCCTCTCTTGTGGTTCTGATTCGGAGCCTGGAAATGGAAAAATTGGATTCTTTAGTCATGGTATTGGTGATGGATACACATCAGTGATATGATTTAAAAAGTTATTCAAGGGAATGGGGTTCATTGAGCTGGCAAGGATTATTGTCGAGAATCTGTTGTTGAAATCTAAGGGAACCTCATCATTTTCATGTTGTACAGATTTTTATCGAGTTTTGGTTCAATAAATGATTAGGACCGATTTTGAGCATAGATTATTTTATAATCTAATAGGAATCATCCGTTTATTCGGTCAGGGCTTCGAGGGTGGGGAGAGGGGGATGGATTTTTACGAAAATCTTACTTTAAATCCGAGGGGCAAATAGGGGCGAAGGGCTGAGAACGTAAGATTGGTTGAAAGGTCCAATTTTGTTGCAATTTTGGGCCCAAATGATAAGTGGCTCAATCAATAATGATAAGAGTTTGGGAAAACTTGTGAAGAAATTATTTGTAGGTCTGCAAAGATATACAAAAATATTCTCACTTTTTCCCCAGGAAATGCATACCTTCGGGGCTAGTCTCCATCAAAATTATAATCGAATTGATTCAAATAAATTAGCCGCAATTGTTTACAATTCAAACTATTTTTTTAGATGTCAATTTTAAACATAAAAGGTCGCTTGGTGAAAGACTATATAAATTTGAGCATTGGACCGACTTCTGGACGATTACAGATGGCGGTTATTCATTGTGATGATAAAAAAAAATTTGTATTATTTTGATGAAGTCCTGGCGACGATCTGAGTACACAATTTGAATATTTTCCGAAAATTTGGAGTTATTAGAATGATATTCCTCATTTGGTACAAATGCACGATCTCATTACATATAAGTTGGTTTTAATTTTCCGTGTTCGTAAAGAGCCACTTTAGCAATAAAAAAAAACCATCTGTCATAATAAACTCATACGTACTACTAATAAAAGCCCGGAATTCCATCAGAATTGTACCAATTGTACGCGAAGCAATTGTTGATGCAATGAAATCGTATACTCTATGCAAAGAGATACTGATAAAAGTGACCTCGTTTTGCAATATTTTGCAGAATTGAGAGTCATACCGGACCACGATGACGTCTCAATCGGTGGCCATGATGGAAAACATGATTCGTAATAAAAATGAGGAGATCGCGACATCTCAAAAATAAAT
Organism: Eretmocerus hayati; assembly: GCA_029851415.1. Classification (NCBI taxonomy): domain Eukaryota; kingdom Metazoa; phylum Arthropoda; class Insecta; order Hymenoptera; family Aphelinidae; genus Eretmocerus; species Eretmocerus hayati. The sequence continues at coordinate 6,085,108 of CM056742.1, forward strand.
AATAATTAATAACATATTCGGTCATTCGTGATTCGGTCGTTCAGTGATTCATTCCTTGACATCCAGTCTTAAATCCAAGTGCGGGCAAGGCTGATGGTCTTTCAAGTTGGGCCGCTCACTCTCAAGCACGAGCTCATTAATTGTAACTATATACACATCCATATGTTCACGTATAAATTCCTCTTTCTGATCAGAAATAGAGATAAGCTAATCTGATCAGATTCGCGGAAAGTCTTACGTATGATAACCCAAATCTCCAATAATGAATTCCCGTAGTCGTTACAAAAGTATTATGTACTCGAATGAGTGAAAAAGCAAAAAATACGACCAACGATAGATAGGAAGCAAAATGTGCTCATAGCGGATGGTCATGCTCTCTCATTACTCACTTTACTTATACTTTCGCCTCAAGACTTTCTGAGCTGAACAAACCGACCCCTGAACCACGAGCTGTGAGAAAAAAAATCGGCAGATGCTGTCTCCGGGAGGCCAAACCGCACACTCTCTAAGCAAATATACATCTCACAACGTATGGTTTGTATGATATGATATGATACGATACTTGTATGTACGAATAGTAAAAATACCACACATGAGGCAACGAGAGCAGATTTTTTTAAGCTAGAAAGATAGCATGCCAGAGTTTAGTATAGGTATTGCAAACGAACTTTTAGGACAGCAAAGGCGGCAAAAAATTGAGTTCACATGAAAGCTGGACGGTATACATATGGAAGTTTATAATATACCCATAGCGCAAAATGTGCTTGCGGCCCTCGAAAAGCCATCCGCGAACGATTTTGCAAGGGGAAAAAAAACGATCCGCGGCTCGTAATAATGACGGCGCGCAGATTATCTGCGGCAGGCCACAGTATAGGGAAGAGGCAGCTAATGAGAAGTCGCTCTTTTGCCGACGAGTCGAGAGTGTACAGTATTTAATAGCCAAGAAATGCTGTGCTCGTAAAAGATAATGTCGCGTCGATGCTGATGCTGACTCTGTGTTTAAACATATTTCGCTTTGACGTCCACTTTTCAATATTACTACTGGGCATTGAATTTCCTCTTAGATGTACTGATAATTGTCCACTCACATATGGATCCATCTTGGATCAAAGATTGGAACTCACATTTCTGTTACCGAAAAATTTTGTGATACCTAAACATTCGTACTAACATGCAAAATGACAAAGATGAAAAAATTCTTCGTTTTATGAATTTTTTTTCCAAAACACGAGCATATGAGGTAACTTCATTTTTGTGGTTGTCAAAAATGTACCTGATTTTTTCCTTCAAATTCTCACTGTGCGTCGCACAAAAATGATCAATTATTTTGGAAATTGGATAAGTTAAAAAATGCGGACAACAAGTTACAGAAAAATCAATATTTGCACGCGACACAGATAAACCATGATAATTCGGAGATCTCGGATGATTCTGCAGAACCAATAAAGAAAAACTTGATGAAATAAATTAGAGTTTTTGTTTGAATATTCTTGGATAATGGCGTCATCGGCGTCACCAGATTTTATTGATCTCATATCGTATCGATATGATGAAGGGAAGAGATGAGGAAATAAGAGAAACATGTTAAAGTCTTTGATTTTTTTTCCAGTAGTTTCTTAACAACTGCAGAATCGGCATGCAAAAAATTTCGACTCGTCCGATCGTAAACAAGAATAAACGGAATCACGTGGAGTTCATTATACGATAGAGGCTCGCGAATCGGATGGTTAGACTCTTTTGAGTGAACTGAGGCGTGTGTATATATTCGCTCTGAAAAAGTATCGCGTTGGCTTGTTTTTTCGACACGGCGCCCACTGTCATTTCTCTTCTTTTCTTGACGATATTCGCGAGCAAAATACGTGTACGCAAAACGAAAACGTGCGCTCTTGATGGCTCTCGTTGCTCTATATAGTCCGGATCGACTTGCTGGCGTCCGATTCTGCTCAAACTTGAATGAGCCAGTAAATTTTGACATTCGGGACAGTTCGAGAGTTCTGATCTGGTCGAAAAAATTTTAGGATACCAGGATTGAGAGGATTTGTTAAAATTTCTATTCACAAAAAATTGAAATATGATGTTGAAAAGCGAATGAGAATCAGATATTGTAGTTTGAGACCAACTTTTTTTCAAAAGGTGAAATAAAGCGCTGAGATTGTATGGAACATTGAGAAAGTCGTCTGCCAACGAATCAAATTTTTTGATAATGATTTTGATGGTTTCATTTTTAAATTTTCTTCTTCTCGATCTAGAGTTTTGTGTTTCAAAATTGGCGATTACTGTATGATGTATATTTGACTATTCGCGATGCCAATTTGTTAGCGAGGTTTTGACGTCAGCCTGATTCGTAGTATGGGTGTATCGGGTGTATTACTTTAGTTTTGATGATATGTTATGTTTTTTTAAACGTTGAATCGAGGAAAAAGTTAAGGATAAAATTTTAGAGGACGGGGGGGGATGCATTGATCATTTTTTTAGCCTCGTGTTGTTCCATCAAAAATCACGATTGAATATTTTGACCGGGATGATCCATGCAAGTAAAGACAAAATTCTAAGGTGATGGGAATAAACGCGTGTTGATCCTGAAATTTCCTTCGACAATTATTTTGAATATCACACCAATACGATGGCTAGTTCTACCCACAATCACACTAGTTTTTATTTTTTCGTCAATGCAATCACGCAGACGAAAAAAGCGATTAGTTGTAGAATAATAAATGCAAGATCCCCGCGCGCGAGATGTAAAATTATTTGAATTGAGCCTTATTGAAAAATTTCAAGGGACCGGATTGGCACGATCGGATAACGATCCAACTTGCCACTTTTAATCAAAATTTGAAGTCAAACCTCACCAACATCGGATACTCATATCCCAAGCACTCATCGATACCGATGCATCTGCAAACAGAACAAAGTCGATATATCGCAAGTGACCATTGCTCGAGATATTTTCGATCGTTATACGGCCCGGCACACGATACGTCCTCGATCGCGATTCTTTCAACACGATACACTCGCTGATCTTCGAGAATTATCTTTGCCGCTGCAGTTCTAGCACAGAGTGCATCAATGCCGCAACGACGACAACGGGGACCCCGATCATCGACTTTGCCCTTTTATTTTCACGGCTCGTTTATATTTATATATTTATATATATAAAGAACAAGTGCAGTAGGGAATCAGTGAGTGCAAGGCACGATGAGGACAGCACGAATAAATAAGAGAAAATATACTCAGACAGGCCCTTTGTCTTGGGCCGCTTTGCCTGATGTTGGTAATCGTGAGTTTATATGGGGATGAGTATATGAGACCCGCAGAGATGCTGCTCGCGATCTTTGCGTTCGGCGGGGCTAATAAGGCCGCTTACTCTCCGCCGGAGGCCAGACCCCCCCCCCCAGTCCCTTCTGTTCCACGAATAAAAAACGCAAACTCGTCGTCGTTGGTTGGTTTAGTTTAAGAGGACCCAGAGTCACATGGAGAGAGTCTTTGGCCGTACAATGCAAAAAAGACGAGTTTTCAGGCACGCGTGCAGCTCTCTTATTTCTCTGATGGTCGATGCATGGAATGCAAGCCTGGACTCATTTTTCGAAGCCGGTTGCAAGCTCAAGCATGAGGTAATACTCGTACTTCATCATCCGTATACTCGTGGACTGCAAGATAGTCATGGCATGGGAAAATTAAGTCGATTTTTCGAGGCTGATGGTATCCCGTTGAGTTGGCATCCCTAGGGAACGGACTTCCATAAGTGGTTTCTAAATTATTTTTTTTTTAGGATTGAGGGCAAGGATAAATTGGATCGTGATTCAGAAAAGTGTCACATCACTAATAACTGATTATTGCAAGTTCTGCTTCTTGCTTTGTGAAGAAATTCTGATTTCAAAAATTTACAATGAATTCAATCAAAACGATGGAAAGCAGTTGAGTTGAGACACTTCCCATAGGCCTTTACCGATTGAACTGAACCTCTGCCCAGTTATTTGAAGTTGATGCCCTCCTCCCATGCGTGAGTTCTATCTCTATGATGAGTTCACAGCCCATATATAGAGGCTAATAAGAATATTCACGAACATGAGTATTTTCATCTTATTTGTAACTTATCTGTCACTTCACGCCTTATTTTGATTTTTGGTCCGAGCTCAACGCCAAACCGATTAGGTCTTGTGAGCAAACTTGGGTACGTTTTTTTTTTGGTGTCAGCAAGGGTAAATATGAAGTTCTATCAAATTCTTTCGGGTCAGACATTTGCATAAGAGCACATATTGAAATATCCAAAATAAAAAAGCTCATTAAGTTTGCCAATGTCATCTTAGGCCTCATTTTTTTCCAGTTTACGTGCCAGTCAGTAGAAAATTTTATAAATATTGACGTTATTGTCTCTCTAGTCGACGCTCATTGGGCTTGTTGATGTTCTTGATAATTGAGAGGCCCCTAAAATCTTTCTCTACCTCAATGATATTTGTGAAAAAATGAGTAATGAACAATTCGTCGCGTACAATATTTAAGCCAAACCGTCCCAGATTGTTCCAAACTTTTTCAATCCGTTCCAGACCCCGACTCCAAACCATCGTCCCAGATCGTAGCAGACCGTTCCAGACTAGTCATATCATTCAAAAACATTTCAGACCACTCTTAATCGTTCCAGACTGTCTCACATCGTTCTAGACCGTTCCAGGCCATTTTAGACCGTCCAAGACGATCCCTATCTTTCAAAACCGTTTCAGACAGTTACAGACCTTTCGACATTGTCCTAAATCTAGGACCAGACTATTTCAGGCTGTTCTAGCTCATCTCACCGTCCCAAACCTTTCCAGATTCGGCCAGACTATTCATCCACCCGATCACATACGATGACCCATTAGACTTCGACCCTTTCATGTAGGAAACCTGATACGCAAGATGCCGGATCCGGTCGGACAAGTTTTGGCTAGGCATTGAATTATAAAAATTTACCACCTCCTCTCAGATCTCAATTTCCACTTTCAGGGTGTCAATATTGGAAAATCAAAATTTTTTGAACTCATCCATTTCTTTCCAAAACGCAAGCATACAGAGACTTTCTTCTTATGGTCGTGTATTCCCGGAATTGCCAGAAATTGATTTGATTAAATTGTGAATTTATCTTTTATCATTCTTTTTTCAATGGATTATTACTTTTGATTTTCAATTGTAAATTCCAAAATGATTGGATAACGCATTTGGTCAGATCTGACAACTCCAAGTGAAGGAATTGAGAGTCATTACTCGACTCGAGGGAGACAAAATTAACCGCAAAGAAAATCATTGGATAAGACCTCTGCGCGCGCGTTCATTACCGATAGCAGAGTTGCATTATTTACGAGTTAATTCAAAACACGCGGCACGAGGTGAAAGTCCTTTTGCTCGACGTTTTATTCTACCCGATCTCTCAGACCATTTTACTGCCCAAGACATGTCGGTGGTGGTAGCGAGTTTCTCCTGGCTATAAATTAAATATAAAAGAGCGTTGCGCCATTGTTATACCCCTTTCACATCTTAGGTATTTCGAATCTGACGTACGACGATATATATTATATATATAAAACACAGCCAGTCGCACGACTTTTACGTTCCAGGATCGTATCATTGAGAGACATTTATCGCATGCTGCGAAAAAATTTTTGCGAAAAATTTTCAAAATAAAAAATTAATATTCACAACCATTCACCACAGGAATGATAAAAATGCGATTCGTCGAGTTTGCTAACGATACAGCTAATAGCCTGTGCGACGATTTGCCCAATGGGATCGGCTTGTGAGACACAGTGAAAGAGATAGGAGGCCCCCGCGCATCAACCGCGAAATGACCACTGTTCTCAGCTCAAAACCATCTGACAAGGCTGCCGATCACGCTGAACAAATTTACACATCATGAGACACACACTGAGAAAAGAGCTAATACAAAATCCAAAATGAGTATCAGAACCTCGAAGCACCGATAGACTTGCAAAAAAGTAAAAAAAAGATTTAGAGAGAGGGGAGGGGGGAAGAACCGATTTTCAACGATGAGATCGGTATGAGGTATGGAGGCGTATTATATACACACACATATCCGCCTGTAAAGGCACATTTTTGAAGCTGCTGCGTTTTCGGGTGGGCTATCGTGTTTTAAAATAAGAGCGAGGGGGTTCGGTGGATGGCAGCAGCATCAGCATCAGCGGGAGGTCGAAATAAGAAAAAGAAAAAAAAAGAAGAAGAGTATAAGGCTTGCCCTGCGGGAATAATTCAAGCCTCAAAGAGAAACGGACCGGTATATAAGGGAAGAAGAGGATGATCGGGTACGCCAAAAACAAACAGAGCAGCGCACGCCGCGCCGTTCGTTATATTATATATGTGCCTTTGCCTGACCGAACCGCATATTAATTATTTCCCGACAAGACTCCCCCCCCCCCTCACCCCCTCTTGATGATGTCCGAGGAGCAGGACGAATATGCTCGGAGTGAACCGCGATACCGGTCTCCTCATGCTCATCCTCGTATATATATTTTTGGATCGATGATCGAAGACGGTGCTCGCGGTTTGCAATCGGTTGAGATCGGTATCGGTATTGCTGAGAACCATTTGATTCTTTGAGAAATTTTGAGTCATTTTTCAAAGTTCAAATCTAAATGTGATCGGCTAGTGATCGGTAACGTCATGTCGCTAAAAACAATTCGATCTTTGGGGTATTTTGGCAGAATTGCTTCTTTTGATAGCAAAATATGATCGGCCAGGAATTTTTGTTGAGGAAGATCGATATCGGTATTGACATTGCCGGATCCAATGTGGCCGAATTATAAGCTCGATTTTGCGGCGTTTTTTAGAGTTTGTTGTCTCTTTGGCAAAAATAATACTGAATTCGGAAGATTGAGAGCCTTTCTGGTCAATTTTGGACAAGTGGCTTTATCGTCCTAAGGTTTTGGCTAAGATCAATTTCTACCAGAAGAAATAAAATTGTACCCCTTTGCACAGTCTCGATGCAGTGAATAAATTGGATAAGAAACACAGATAAACATCAAGAAATGAAACCGGTACCCAAACTCGAAAATCGGTAGCTTAGATCATCGGCATAACCCGGGTAGAAAATCAGATCCGGCGGCCGGACCCAAAGATCCGAGACGGAGCCGGCTGCACTCCGGCCGCCTGAATTTCAAGCTCAGTTTAGCATCCGGCCAACCGACCCGTATTTGATCCGTCTCGGATTGGGCTGTACGGAAGCCGAAGTGGCTCACCGGTAAGTTACCGACCGGTGGCGCAAATCACCCTCCGGTTGGTGATTTTTCAACCACCAACCAGTGGGTGGTGGAAAAAAATTAAAAATCGTAATTTTTGCGAAAAATGCGTGATTTTCACGCAAACAAATGCTTTCCCCCTGTCATACGATGGGAAGGGCACATGATAGCCGTGTTGGAGTGAACAAAATCGCTTTAAAATTTGTCTTGCCCGGGATTTTGTGGTTTGTGCCAAACCTAACCTACACAAAGTATGTATTCACATACGTTTGACATACATCTGCACACAACTCGATTTGAGGCTCATATTTTTGACCCAGGGATCCAAAAATTTTGGGATAAGGTGATAAGTGTACCTAATACGCCCCCACTGGTTTAGCTTTGCTCTCAAGTTTGACCTGTTCAGTATTTTTCCGAGCTGTCGCGATTTCTCCAAATATTGATTTCCCGCAAGCTCGAGAAAGGGTGTGCCTAACTTGCCCCCATATATACGTAAGGCCTATACACTTCCATAGGTTTTCCGTTAAATCGAAATATAGCTTACGGGTGAAACGGATCTCAAAGGCCTCGAAGAAAGAAATCGAATGCTCTAAATGTACGTTAACATTGGTCGAAACAAAAATTTTTGGCACCGGTTTCACTAAACGTAATTTCGTTGGCGATTTCTGAAGTGTGCAAAGACGAAAAATGCAGAAACTCACTCAATAATTTCTGGGAGACGCAGAAACCATACTCACTAACCATACGGGGTCGATCCAAAATTGATTCGCCCTTATCATTTAATTAATATGAAGAAATGAAAGTAGGCCTTACGTATGGGGGCAAATTAGGCACACCTTTTCTCAAGCTTGCGGGAAATCAATATTTGGGGAAATCGTGACAGCTCGAAAAAATACTGAACAGGTCAAAGTTGAGAACAAAGCTAAACCAGTGGGGGCGTATTAGGTACACTTGTCACCTTATCCCAAAATTTTTGGATCCCTGGGTCAAAAATATGAGCCTCAAATCGAGTTATGTGCAGATGTATGTCAAACGTATGTGAATACATACTTTGTGTAGGTTAGGTTTGGCACAAACCACAAAATCCCGGTTAAGACAAATTTTAAAGCGATTTTATTCACTCCAACACGGCTATCATGTACCCTTCTCTTCGTATGACCGGGCGAAAGCATTTGTTTGCGTGAAAATCACGCATTTTTCGCAAAAACTACGATTTTCAATTTTTTCCACCACCCACCGGTTGGTGGTTGAAAAATCACCAACCGGTGGGTGATTTGCGCCACCGGTCGGTAACTTACCGGTGAGCCACTTCGGCTTCCGTAGGGCTGCGATACGGATAGTTCGCCGGACTGGAGCCGGTGCATAACTTGATCAGCGCCTGTGAGCTGACGAGCTCAGAATCATGCCGTCTGCATGAGGGGTGATTAACTTCGAGAAATGTCATCATTCTGATTTTAGTCATTCCTAATCAATTTGATAAACTCCGCGACTCTTGAATATGAAATTTGGCGTATGCAAGAGAGCCAATAACAGCTAGGCGATGATTTTCTGGAAACAAATCACCTTTTTGAAGTACTTTTTGGCCCCATCAAAACCTCGTATCTCGGTTTAGTAGATGACCCGTTCCGTTTCCACCAATTTTTTGAGATTACCAAATGCTGACCCCCGAACCTGTGGCTAAGAGAGCACATAGGATGCATATTACTTAATCAAATATTGATGTTTTTACGGTGTATAAGCTGGGGATATTATTCGTGACGATATAGGCTTTTTTGAGTTTTTTGGCTATCAAGTGCTCCAAGATCCTCATTATGAATGTTTAACGAAAATCGAAATTTCGACGTTGAAAACGCTCTGCGATTTTCTATGTATTCTTGATGGATTTAAGATGCATCAAGGATGGTCTAATTTAATTCGTTAAAAGGAATTGAATGTTCGATTAAGAAAAATGACGCCTATGATTCTAAACGCGTTTTATCCATATCATGAAAAAGGACAGAGGAGAGAAGTATCTCGTTTACATTCAAACTCTAAACAATCTTCAAAAAATTCAACTATTACACTTTTGGGATGGTGAGCTAAGCATTGAGCTACTCTGTATGCCTAGAAATGATGTATCTGATATCGAGGTTCGATTTTGACAGGCGGTTCTCGAGCGGTTTATAGAATACACATAATGCCTCGAGCCAAAATATAATTAACCTCAAATTTTACCAACACCTTATATAGGAACAAGTTTTTCTCCACAGATGCATTGACATACTACTACTTGCATATATAGAAAATCTCTTTTGTCATCTCAAATGGAGTTATTCAAGAGTGAATCAAGTCGAAATCAACAACCCACAAAATCCTAATCGACTCGACTTCTGCTCGCGCATCCGCATACGGCCTGACCGAGGCCGGTGCGGTTCCCATCCGTTTCCTGAAGCCGGGCGGCAGCCGGCCCCGTCACGGATCCAGAACGGGTCGGTCAGCCGGGCCGTAGCCGCCTCCGGACAGTGGCCGGCGATCAGGCGGCCGGATCCGTCACGGATCTTTTCCCAACACGATTTTCTACCCGGGAATGACTGTCCGAGAGCTAGCTCAAAATCGATAATAGCCAATTTCAAGACAAAAAGTATCGTGTTTAATGTCCCATTAGGCACATTGGCAACAAAAAAAGTTGTATCCCGCAAACTCGTTGAGCAAAATGAATATCTCGAGTGCGCTTATGGAGCGCAAGCACACGATGAGGTCTGTCTGTCTGCCGCAAGTACATAATTGAGCGCATGGTATCACGCGAGTCATGTGCAATTCGCGTACATTATTCAAGCGCCATCGGGTCGTTATGTGAGTTGCGTTTGCGCCGTTTTGTGCGCCGCCGCCGGCTGTGCACCGCATCTGTTACTCAATACTTTTGACATGCACCGTAATTCACAAAAATGGGCGGAGAATTTTTGTTGATGATGAAATTACCTCTTGCACCGAGTTGCACTGCGACGCACCATATTGTCATGCACGCGTATATGGTATATTTATTTGTATGAAGATACGTAATTGAAGGGAGTATGTTGTTGTGGTTCGTTAGGTTTATACTATGGGTGGTGGCTTTATTATAGGTGTCACGGTGACACGGGAATTTTCATCTCGATTTTCATAGCAAGATGGTGAATAATTAAAGTTTATTGATATTTTATTTTGAGACTGAGATGGGGCGAGAAGATTCATTTGCAAGATACAGATATCCAATAGCTTGTGAGTGTGATGCAATGCTTTAGACGATCATGGTGTTATTGGGATAAAATGTATTGTTTAAGAAAAGATTGCTGAGATAACCATTGATCTATCGAGAATGTATACTTTCACGTTCATTAGGCCGTTTGGTATGTCATCACTATCTTCTTGGAAAATCACGTTATGATGAAAGCTCACCACGAATGCATTCCGTATCCAAACCAATAATTTGAGTCAATAAGGATCAGTGCATCAGTAGTTAACGCAGGCAAGCCTCTTCATTTTCAAATAAGTGGATTGTTCACCACTTAAGAGTCTTCGCAGACGATTGGTTGGCTACTGAAATGCGTCTGATAGACATTAAACAATTATTACGCAAGCTCGTGCGGTGTACAAAGCGGTAATTCACCAGCCACAAGCTTGAGAAAAGTCTGCGTGAAGAAAAGTTGCAATGGTTGTCCCGTGCAGGTCCCACGAGACAGGCGTGCATTCTGGATCATGGCAAAGTATATGGTTCCATTTTGTTGCATTTTGCTAAGACCTGGTGTCAGACCGAGTGTCACATGCTTATTGAATTTTATAGCAGAATTAGTTCAGAACTTGATATTCTGATTTTGGCTTTGGTCATGGATCTCAGAGTCCAAATTTTGAGCCACAAACTTGTTATTAGACCTTATTACAAGATGAAATGGAATCATGAGGTTCAGGCAAGGCAATGAGTCGGATCGTTACAAATAGTTTGAATTTTTCTTTCATAAATAATTAAAAAGTTTTCAAACCCAAAGGAAATTTTCGAATTCATGATTGGTAAAGAGTGCTCCAAACTCGTGATCTAGTGAATCTACTAGTACGTTAGGATGTTCGATTTCAAAAAAATTTATCGATTTTGATTCCTTGATCTGACGGTAACAAGTGGAAAGGTTAGTTTTGTAAGTATGAGCACGGTAAATTCCTCAATCTGGTTCCAAAACTTGCCTGTTCCTCAGGAAAATCAGCTTACATCGAGATATCAGTCTGACCCATTACATCTTCCATGAAATATATCATCAAGGCCAGAATTAAGAGGCACTCGAAATTGCTGTCAAAGAGTGGTTCCTCTTCATACTCGACACGCACTCAAAACTCCCGAACGAGTTTTCGTTTTCGTTGAAAGCGTCGTAAAAAAAGTGGCGCGATACCAAATTGATAAGCTTTAAGGGGCAAGCGTGAAATGGTCCCCTCACTTCAAGAATCAGTATGAGTCTTTTGATGGACACGATCGCGTCACGCATCAAGGTTTCCGTATATTTGAATGTATATCGGGGTCATTCACATTCACAACGGGCAAGCACGCGCGTATCGAGCTTATCCGGTAATATTCTTCGGATGTTCTTTTTTTATTTTTTTCCACGTTTTAATGCTGCACGTGGTTGTGCGGGTCTTTGCATAAGTATATAGTGCGTACATACATCCGAAATGAAAGTGCGCGGGGCAGGTGATATTTTTACTTGGTGTACGAAGTGGGCCTTTTACGAGATTGAAACGATATATTTTTTAACGATTTTCATCTGAAAGCTTTTTGGTGTTGGCTTATTTCCACGATAAGCGAGTGCTCTTCGAAAATGCTTCTGACACTGGATAAGAAAGATATAAGTTAGGGTAAATTGCGACCGTTGACTAAAAACTTCGCAGAAAACCAATGATGCGCAAATTTGATCAGGGAAAAGAATTTGAAACTTGCGGCACTGAAAAACATGTAGAAATTTTATACAAGATCAGCAAGACGAGCCAGCCATTCTTGAATTATTCCTCTCGAATTATATACGCTAATTTACGGAACTTAGGTTTTTAAGCTAGTCAGAAAATAAGAAGCTATGGGTGAAATTGTCTAACGCATGGTATCTTCATCACAGCAAAAAGCCCGAGATGGAGTTCAAAGTAATGGATATTTCAAAAATCCTTTTTCCATCACTAGAATTTCATCAGTGGTGTAAGAAATTAATCAAAACCAATCTTGGACACTTCTGCATTTGCAATAAAAAATGTAGGTCCCAAAGATAGAGGAAATTCTGAACCAATTTTGATCACGTTACCGATTTACCACATTTCAACTTTTTTTTTCCGCAGGACGCAGAAAACCGCAAGAAACCCAAACAGCCAGCAAATCTCGTCTTGAGTTACGCGTGATTCGGGTTACAAATAGACCCTAATTCGCACGTATAGGATGGATACAGCATGCAGTTGATCGGGGCCCGATACAGATACCCCATCAAAGAATGTATCTTTCTTTATTCTGGTTTCTGATGTTCTGCGGGACTCTTTTTCGTATTAGGAGTCAGAAAAATGCGGAAAGCGCCAGAGATGGAGTCATTAGCGGCTCACTTTTGTGAGATGCTCGCTCACGACGATGTGTATTTTATATATGTATATATCGTGCGCGAAAAAAAGGGCCCGGCTGCCCCGCAGTCTGCAACGCTCGCGAGGAATGCGAACGCGGGCAAAATGAGAAGTCCACATGAGCGGCGCAGGAGGAGTCGAGTAGCTTTGTCTTATCTTTTTTTTTGCAAGGCAAGCTCGTTCTCCGGGATGGCGCTCTCTTGGGGTCTGCGCGTGCATCACGAGGTTTATAAAGAGTATAAGGGCCCGAGAGGTCCAATATCGTGAGAACGTACATACAACATCGGACGGGTTTTCGAGAGGTCCATGCACGGTTTTGTCCTGTCTTTGTCGTCGTCTTTGTATTTGACTTATCGATATGTGATGCTGAACGTGTGCAGAATTTCATATGATCCTATGTGGGTTTTTTTTTATGATGCGATGAGTGAATCTGAGTCAAGCTCAGCGGGACTGATTAATAACAGGTGAAAAATTAAGAGGAGCGCAGTATGACTGGTAATTTAATCCTTCCGTGTGTTCAATCTATGGTTCAATCGCACGTATGATGGGACGATAGGGTTACTCGAGATCGAGAGTATATAGCGCATCGATCGGCTGATTGAAGAGTTTGAGTGTGCTGATGTGGGATCGAAGGAATTGAGATCTACTTTTATGACTCTACTGCTATCAGCAATCAAGGGCTCTTTTTGACGCACTGAAAATTTTTTTAGAGACCGGACGTCTGAGGAGGAATTGGGTACGTTATAAGTATCCTACGTGGGTAGTGGCTCAAAGTGTTTAGAGGTATTTTCCGAATTTTGTTTCTCCGAATTACCCATTCTCAAATTTTGGACTTTCTATAATTTTGTGTTCCGAATTCCATTTTTCTGAATCCCTGGCTCTCAGAGTTTCTGCCTTCCAGATATCACAAAATTTTTCCCCAAAAAATTAAACTTACTCAAACTAATTATTTGAGACGAGGATGTGAACACGTGTTCAGATTTTTCAACATTTTTATTTCATCTGATCTGCTTTCCTGAGCACCGTGATTGATGAACATTTATTCAACGTAGAAGACATAGAAATGGGAGGTCCAACGAATTATGATCAGCATCAGAAAAATCACAAAAATTCAAGCCAAAATGACATGTATTCCGGCACCAAAATCTTCTCGACTCGAGAATGCTCGAGCATGATTTGACAATTCTAGTTACATTCAATCAGACCTTCCGCGTAGCAGCATGATGCATCTGCTTCCTGAACCCTTTCTCATTTATCCATCACGCAGCAGCAGTCCCAGAATGTCGTCTGCATGAAATCTTAATACTCGATAAATTACTGTTCTCAACTTCTCAGTCCCTCATCTTAATGTATACAACCGAATCCAAATTCAACCAAGCCAATCCTTCTACAAAAATCGGAAGCGAGCGAAATCCTGCACAAGCTTGTATCCGAGGGTACCAAAAATAGACCCAAGAAACAAAAACGAGCAAAAGGACGCGAATTGGGCCGAAATATAACTATACCCTATATTATGCCAATCTCTCCTGCTCTCCCTAACTGCCGCCTGCTGTGGACCAAAGAATATATGGGAACCAAACGTCACCCGGATGCGAGAGCAGACCATCTCTTCGAAGATGTAGATCTTTGAAAAATCGGCTCGATAATCAATAACCGGACTCATTCGTCGGGGCGGTCCCCTTAAAAAAAAAAAAAAAACTATCCAGTCGCGAATGAACGCGAATAAGAAAGGAGATCCTAGAGGACGCATTTTTCGGCACATATCCAATCGAATGAAGGACACGAAGCGAAATCGAACGAATGAACATAACATGACGCAGGTATGTATGTATGTACGAGAAGAGAATCTTTCTTTGCCATATCAGGATAAGAATCTTCAGATCGCGTGTGCAAGCGCGGAACGGCGGCGCATAAGTATATAAATGTATGACGGGGCTTTTCGAGATATACGCACATATATCTCAGTAGGCCCACAGCAGGGGGTCCTTTGGGAATTTTATTAGCAAGTCCGGGAGATGTAGTGAAAAAAAATAAAAGGAGATCAGAGCGACGACTCTGTGCCTTTATATGAGGCCTGAGATGTAACGTGCATCGCGACGTCACGATATTGCATGTTTTGCTCTGGTACTGTACAGGTTATGTATGGGTACACATGTGCCTCTGATCTGGTACAAGTGGTGTATTACTTGCGAAAATTGATGAAGAGGGTGGCGTGTGTGTAGTGGTCTCTCGTATTAGTTTTATTATTGCATGGGTTGAAACTATAAAAAATTAGCCAGGCTCGTTTAAGCTGTTTCATTTTGAGTGTGTCAGCCTTGAGCATCGGTAGATTTCTACTAGAGATGTAGTCGACAACCAGTTGGCTAAGATTTTTCTTAAATATCAATAATCGATCAAGAGCCCCGGTAACAGGATTTCGACAGAGAAATGCGAATTCAAATTAAAAAATTCGAAAATCGACATTGACGACGACCTCATGTCGTATCAATTTACAGACGTTCCAAAACCTCGAAACTCTACTTCAAAATAAAGAGTGATGTCAGAGATTAATTGAGCAATTATCGGTCGAATCTCACGGGTTGACGTACAAGTTCGATCGCAATATCAATTATTCGCAGCAGGATCGCCATGAAGATCGAATAAAGAGACAGCCATCATTATGTGTCTCGTCCTGGCTACACACTTCAAAAATTCGCTTAATTAATAACTCGAACGAGATAGGGGCAGTCCAGCCTCGTTTGGATTTTTTTCCACCACGAGAGGGCGCAATCATTCGAAGCATCGAATTAACGATCTTCAGACGATTGTAAAGTATCTCTGATGCTGTAGCATCAAAAAAAAAGTCGGTAAATATTCATAAAGACTCTTATTAGAGAAGAGCATCAGAACGAGAATCGATGTACATGAGAAAAGGATGGGATAAGACAGAAGAGGGCGTGCATGTCGATGCAAAGTGCTTCGAGGAACGATGTTGCCCTCCAGGCTTTACTCTCGAGGACCAAGGACTATACGACGACAAGTGCAGCTTCTTATAATGGCCCATCTTCCTTCTCTCGTCCTTTCGTCCTTTCGATATAGAACAGACTTCCAGACGAAGAGAGGAATGGATCCCTTGGGCCTGATGGGACTCAATGTAAGGGATATATATAGGATCCTTTTGCGTGGATTGTTTTTCTCATTTCTTTCGGTATGAGGTCTGCGTGATTCACATTGCGGGCGGCGAACGGTGGATGAACCTCGCTGCTGGTAAATTATATCCCTTAAGGTTGCTGTGGTTCACGAAAAAAAAATGTGTTCAATGATGTGTCGGCGGATGTTTTAGCTGGAAATGGTCAAAGACCATTTTTGTGACATCAGGTCTGTAGGCGCGTGTCCGATTGAGAGAAAGGGTGTGCTTTATTATTGGAGTTGTCTAACTGAGGGTTCTTTACAGTGTTGAATTCATCGGGATAATGGGCATGATGAATTTCGATGATTTCCGAAAAAGAAACGAAGGAATGAATGATTTTTGATGGATTCTGTCTTCGAATTTCAATGGCTACTGGTTTATCATTCTCAGTACTTCGTGTTCACTCTTTACCGACTGATGATAAATAATTTGTGTAGTAACTTTCCTCATTCATGAAACGGAGACCCACTCACTTAACAGATAACTCGGATGGATCACTCTGAATCAATGAGTGAATTTGCATAGGAATTTGCAAAGGTCGTCGTATTAAAAAAAGAAAAAGTTTTACCAGAATTCCAAGGATCGATAAGAAAAATCAATGACCTTGTATTTGAAATCTGGAGGCCACTCATTTGCAGTAGCGATAGTATAAGCAAGTCGAGGCATCAATAAAGATTAAACAATCAGCGTGCCGACGACAAAGGAAGCGTAAAACCCACAGTGCGTAAAACGTACTACGACCGCAGCATCAGCCGAAAGAGGGGAGAGCAAATTATAAGCGATGATGATACTGCAAAATTGAAAAAAGAGAACAAATGGAATATATAGTTGGTGTCCTGCAGCTTTAGCAAGAGCAGAGATTCCGCAAAGGGGAGGCCTCCATACACTGTGATGCAGTGGAGATGAGGGCATTGGTGCATAGGGAGCCTAGAGACTCGCGAGACAGAAACCCGCCGGACGGAGACGGACCGCAAGAAAAGCCATTAAGTCGACGTTCGGGGGCTTCATTTTGCGAACCAGCTCCTCCTTTTGCCGATTATACAACGAGCAACTTTACTGATGGTTGAGCTCGCAAACCGATGTTTCTGCCACCTGTTTCCCACGTGACACATTTACTATGACGCAAATTTTATATATTTTGCAAAGGTCAGATGCTTTCTGAGGACAGCGGATTTAAATGTTTCATCGTAATTTCACGAATCTGATTTATTATCGAGAGATTCATTCTAACTCGGTTGATGAGATGAGGCGTAGCAGATTTGGATTATTCGACGAGAAAGGATTTATAATGTTGTCTGGTATTGGCTGATTTGTTGATGTGATGTAAGGAACAACTTGACGATCAGTTATGGAAGAATAATAATCGTTATCGAGGTTGGTGATCATTTTTACCGACCGAGCAATTGACAACGAAATTATTTACATCCGGCATGAAACGATATTCATAGAATGATCGAACAGTCAAACACTGTTCTGATGATACTTACTATTGAAACAATCTTAGTTTCAATTCATGTAGTTGTATATTGAGAGACTTTAAAATTAAATTGTGAGATCGATGGCTGCCCGACTCAAAAAATCAAAATCATTCCTCCAGTTTGAACTGAATCAGTCCCAAACTTGGTCACAGAGTACTATTTGGAGAAACGAAGGGCTTAGCGTTCTTCATTTTTGCCATTAAACAATAATTGATGATTTGTGAGAGTTTTTCGTTGTGGATTACTCGGTCGGTAAGTAAAGATCGCATTCGGCATGACTGATCTCACGCCTGGTTTGGAATGATCGATGAGACTGAGGCTCACCAGGCCCGGTTTCTTTGATAGCCAAAAATTAGATTCAATCCCGGATTCGATGAGAAACCGAAAAGAATGTCCTAACTGATCCGTAGATCAATTCATACTGCCACCATCTCAAAAGGAAGGAAAAAATGCTACTGAATAGCTGCTCAATTCAAAAATACGATCACCGATAAATTACGATAAAAATCTTTTTACCATCTCATTATTCCACTGAAAGATAGTCAAGATGAATGAAGGTACTTATGGGTGTAGATAAATGGTGCCAAAATTTGAGAATCGAATTTCATGCGTCTCGATGTTTTTTTTTTGTGATACCGAACGATTTATATTGTAAGATATGTTTGGTTGTTGAAAGATTCCGAAGCTTATCCGTGACGATGATACCATGATGAGAAAATCCGACAGACGTAAGCATGAAGTATTAGCGCCACTCCCGCGGCACGCGTCCATCCCATGAGGCTCAAAATAATCGGTCCTGCATTATAGATGGCGATACGGTTGTGAGTAGATTTTATGAATGGGCCCGCATCAGATACATCAAGATCCATTTGAGCTGCGCATCTCATCCTGATGTATTTTAGAGTAAGAGCTGCCAGATTGAACTATTCTTTCGGCTAAGCAAGAGTTTGTTTGCTCGTTGTCGCGTTGAAAGAGATGTATATCACTTTGATGGGTATTAATGCGATTAGCCAGAAAGGTTGTAGGATTTTTTTTCATTTTTTTTGTAGTGTATGCTTACACGCTCATCAGACCGGATTTTGATGGCTCCTTTCTATAAGATATATATTATATTATAAAAGAGAGACTGGATCAAAAAGTGGATTTACAGGTAAGGTCGCGGTCAAACACAGGTTTTCCTTTTTTTTTTAATGGCCGTGTGGATATTGAAGTGGATATAATGTAAAGGTAGATACTCACGTGTTGGTGATTTGGGATCTTCGACGCTCGAGGATGCTTCTTTGTCGTAAAATCGCTCAACTGAAACATAAAGAAGACGTAAAATGTTATTCATGATGCAGTAACAACCGTGGGTTGATGCATTCATCGACGATTCTTAAAAATTTTTGATGGCTCGATTGGGCAAGCTTTTTGACAACTTATTTGTTCAGTGTGTGCAATAATATCGACAATAATTTATTGTCTCTCTTTTGATGGGACTTTTTAAGAGAAATTTCTCATAAGCTTGGAAAAAACAACATCCAAACTTTGAGGTTTTCAAAAAAGCCTGTAATTTTCACCACTCGAGCTGTTACAACGGCAGCAACTGTTCAAACCCTGCAAGCCCATTAATCCCCGAGGAAACGACGGTACAGTCCTCAAAAATTGTGTCTCATGATTCCAGGGCGTTTCGTCCCACGCGTAATGGCACTACAGTAGGAATTATTGCTACGACGGAAGTCTGCCTGGCTGTATTACTGTGGATGACACAGTGTATGTAAGAGGGACTCGAAACCAACTTATCTGAGCCATGTCAGGCCTCTTGGCGCATCGCATCCTTCCATAGGCGCCAGAAAAGTAAGTTTGTCTCCTCTTAGAGGTAGTCTAGAGATTGAGATAGGTTTACCTTGCCCTTTCGCATAGTCCTCAACGTGATTTATATTCTAAGCTGTGATGGAAAACGACTCTCGACGAGACGGGAACAACTGCCTGTAATGATTGAGATGGAGCCGGAAAGTGGTGAGGTACGGGTTTCCCCCCGGTTACCCTAACATTGTTTCGGAGAGTGATAATTTTGAATAGGCCGATTCCACAGGTCTTTTTACCTTTTCAAAGGATTCCAAAAATCTATGTTCGGTGGCGACGGCTGATCGTCTAGGTGATTTTCTAGGTGATTGGATGACGACTTATAGGCGCTCTGTCATCAATTGCTTTCAAAGGACCTATCCCGAAACACGAGAGAATTCCACGATTGAAAATTTGAAAGTCGGTTTTCGATCTGTTTTAGCCCGGTGACATTTTCCGGTGAGGCATCGGCGCTATTAGCAGCATTCTTCGAGACATGTATGTTATTACAGTTTCTTTGGCATCTAGGGATACAAGTCGATGCTCCAGATGTTGAGGCGCGAGACGATAAATTCGTTGTCAACGCGGGGCAAAAAATCTTGGAGGTCCCTTCGAAAGCTTTCAAGGCTCACTTTGTGGATGCGCATCAGCAGGAGAGTCGATAAATTTGCCGCCATTCGAGAACGATGAGCGCAGAGGGTACGTAAACTAGGATCTAAAATTGGAACTGACGGTATTATGGTGCTTTCGGAAATGGACTCGGAACTTCGGAAGCTACGGGACTGGAAGGGCCCCGCACACATCTAAACATGTAGAGGCGTTGGAGAATCTTCTTGTTGGAAGATATTTGGTTAGACAAGATCGGTTTGAGATGCGTGTATGTGCGGTCTCAAACCCAGGACTAGGGCGTACATCTGTAAGAATATCCTTGATCATATGGATTTGATCCGAGTATGATGTCTACAAAATACTCGGTTATTGGCGTCGGAATGTACATTGGAGTTCATAAAGGATCGGGTTAAATTGAAAGACAATAATGACTTTATCGGGCCTAGACCATCACTATTATGTATTCAATCAGGCTGAACGGATCACTGAAGGCTTGCTACCGCAAGAGATAATCTTTTAACTTACTAATTTATGTGATTAAACTTTGTTGAAGCCGTGATAAAATTTTCTTGTCCTAGCCGAGAAAATGGCCACGTAAGGAAAATTAACCAAACTTGCAGAATTTAGGGTAATAAAATATTTCAGGACTTAACTCGAGAGAAGTAAATGTAATTCCGATGGGATGCAATTTTACGAGTTGATCAACGTGCACGAATGCTTGTAATACTTAACAACAAAGGGTTAGAATCCAAACAAAGTTGATGAGGATGTTGAGCATCAGCATAATTTTAATGAGAAAATCACGATAGGCTTCTGTGCGCATCACGAAAATTTTCCCGGTTAACGCGAATCGCAAGAGTAACCAGATCTTGGAATATTGTGCTAACGGAAGCGTAACGAAGGGTAAAAGATCACCCTCTGCGGTTATTGGTCGAGTTCAAGCTCGCCCTCGACGTCAATAATCCAAACATTACCATCGAGTTACCTTTGTGTGTCAAGCACACAAAATGTAAGCGGAGATCAATTGTCAAATCGGCGAAGCTGTGCGCACGGTTCGATGTTACCTCTTCCAGCCGATTTCACCCGACTGATGCGTTCGAACCATTTGCCGCTCTTATACGAGATCATTTTTGCGATGATGTGTTTCGACAATATATCAAATTACGCTCATCGGCGGCAAATCCCTCTTTTTTTTTCGACGATCCAAATTAAATCCGATACTTTGCATCCCCTTTAGAGCAGTTTCACCGACTTTCTTCTGGCGATTATTTTGATTGCTCACTCGCAAATTGCTGTACTTATATTTACATAAATTTTAGTCTGAGTAGAAAATTGTATGTTTGTTTTTTGAAATATTCGAGCTCTATTGTGCATAGAATTCTTAAAATCTAGGAATTCATAGATCAAACAAGTGTCTAGAGCAGTTTGGCATTATAAAAAGCTCAAACAAACAGAAACGAAGAATTTTTGGTCAATTTTAGACAATATAATTGTGGCATGAAAATTGAGGCTGATCCAGAACAAATAACAAGTTTCCGGAATTAGTACCATATTGTATCCGAAAACATCCACATGGCCTATCCTCTCAAACCAACTAAAAAAACGCTTGGGACATTTTAAAAACGAAAGCAAAAGTCCCGAGGGTTCGACCACCGCACTAATCAGGACTCATCCGCCGCCACCCGCGATTACGTGCACGAAAAGATATACACTTGCTTGCAGCAATTACCCCATCATCTTTTGGGTTTCGTAAAAATTGCTCTTTCCTCTGTCCTTGGCTACAACAGCATATACCGGCCTCGACAATTTTTGGCTCAACTCCCGCATCATCATCATCGTTACATATCCTATATAATACCTACTCGTCTATATACTTGGATACTATTATGTATAATATACGACCTGGGAGAAAATAGAGAGAAGACAACGAACATAAGAAGTTAGGCATTTTTTGAGTAACCTGTGCAGACTCTCGATTTCCAGTGCCTATTTCACGATATACCTATACATTATCTACCTGAAACGAGCCGCAGTCATGAGATTCTCAAAGATGCCCCACTGTGCCCGCCAACATTGTGTCTCATCGTCGTCGTCGTCGTCGTCGTCGTCGTCTTCGTAGTCTTCTTCTTGGTTCAGAAGACCCAGACGATATCTGTACCTTTTTTCGCCCGCAGTGTATTGTATCATATAGATTCGAGCGCCGGCCCTCGAAAGGGAAAGGCACGGGAATATAGACACAGGAATACAGTAGAGAGAAAACAGGATGGTGGCATGTAAATTTTGTACACTGGTCTTTGTTGCCAGCCTATTTCATTTCTCATTTTCATTCAATCCAGACTCTCTAAACGAATATAAACTACCTACGTTATTGTAAGAAAGGCCTCTCACGTGTCGATGCCCGGTCCGATTTTGGTAGGTGGGCCCGCGGCTCGTCATCGCCCGATTGTAATCGGTGATAATCCGGTCAAAAAAGATCGGCAGAATCGAGTTTGCATTTTTTTTATATTGGCTCTGCTTTTAATCCGATCCATCATCATCTGGCCGATTTGACAGACACTCTCTTTTCCATTTTAGAATCATGAATTAGTTACCAACTATGATGATAGTATTGATGACTGCTCGGATGAGTTTGATGGACCAAAATTGTTTCTATCTTATGAAAAAAAAAACGGTAAGAACTTTCAAATTCCCGCAATTCTTGGAAATAGAAAGGAATTTTCTTCCAAATTCCTCAAGTTCATCAGCGCGAATATTTTAATGATTTTTTTACGAGGCGACGATTTCCTATCACCGGGAAGATTTACAGCCTGATAATGAGGACGAATAGAGTGGACTCTGTCTCTCAAGAAAGACTCACTCTCAACAACTTCTAAGCCAATCCGGATTTATACATTTTATGTGTTCGATAGAAACAAAACAGGCGCTTGGGGGATATATTGCTGCAGAACATTAATAATGCATGATTCATCGATATCTATATCGCGGCATATTATAAAAGCCGGCCGTATATAGCAGCAGACAAGAGATCTGAGAAAACCAACAAAGCCCCAAGGCAGAAATTTCTCGGTCTCACGTAAAAGGAAGCCGCGCCGAATGAGTTTGCATGTATGGTCGGATTTTTTTTCTTGAAAAAAATGAACGACCTGCCAGGGAGACAATGGGAATAAAAGACGAATGAACTGCACTACATGAACATATGTGCGTATAGATAGTAAAGAGTCTATTCACAGTATGGACCCCAAGTGACCCGCCACGACGATGGCTCATGGTCAATCCGAAAGATAAATTTGAGTATTATTTAATTGTATTGTGAAGGCGATGATCGCCGATTTAATACCAGTACAATAGTACAATAGAATAGTACAATGAATCGTTTGCTGCGCGAAAAAAATTGAAAATCCTAATCAATGGATCTGGTTTTGCTGTTTCTAGGTGAACTGAAGTCGAGAATGGGTGGAATGTTTGATCAAGATAAAACATTGGTTTGGGAATGAGAAAATTTTGCCAAAGCAGAAAGTTGATTTAGCGGCCATGGCTATAGCAATCACTTTTTTTACAGCAAAAATATATATTTTTGATATCTACAACCAGTGTTACGTTTAAAATGCAATGTGGCTCCTTAGCTGGCAGGAACAGCAGACGAATTTTGTCAACTTGCAGTTCAAGGTGAAATTTTCTTTCTATGTTGAACTCTGTTGTTCAGACCCAAATCAGATTCGGCAATGGATATATGAAAGGACAGGCAATGTATCTCTCGATGTATCCGATTCAAGTAAAGTAAGAAAGATGGATTACTGAGCCAATTTGTCTGTTACTGGGTCGAATAGGCTGATGTGCGCATCATGCCACATTTTGGCCCTGATCGTGGAATAGGACACTCACTCAACGGGGGCACATTTAGGTACACAAAAAGACCGACAGGATCACATTTCGCGTTAGACGAGATCAGAGAAAAAGCATACGCTTGGTTGTGCAGGCATCATTGCATTACCTCGTCGAGTGCACCCGAGATTCTGTGTGTCCATAATGTGGATATATTATAGCTGACGCATCGATGCAGTCAGGGTTCGAAAAGACCTTCTCAAGCAACCACTCGATTGAACTTCCGACAAGGTATACTATACTTAAACTAAGTTGAAGCTGCATATTTTTGCTGCAATTTTGTTCCCAGACCAAGTACAAAATGCGTACAGCCCACGGGTCTACTCTTCAACTCAGTAAGCCATACGCATGCATGCCCTTACATGTCATGTGATGGACCTGTGACTATTAGGACCACCATCACTTATTCGGTTTCAGAATTTTTGTGGATGAGCCATCTGCATGGGTTATCCGGTTGTTGGGCTCTGATGGGTCTGCACAAACCGGCAATTAGTAGGAACAATAGGGCGAGACAGAGCCTCTTTTTTTTGAGAGAGAGTGTAAGCATCAGCATGAGATAGAGGAGCCGTGTTTCTGGGAATAGTGGGAGGGCCAGTATATAGTTTCTTGGCCCTTTTTGACTCTCTCGAGGGAGAACAGGTAGGCATTACGCACGTCTGCATCCACCTGGGGATTAGGTATGCTGTTGTAGGATGTATAAGATGAGGGCACAGGGCTCAGTTCGTGCACGCAGAAAATGCGATTATTACGGACTTTCAAGAACAGCAGCAGACATACTTATTCTCTCATCGTCAAGAGCCAGCACTGTTATGTTTCGAGGCAACCGGAAAATGGCCCTGTCGATTTTATCTGCTGATTTAGAGAGAGAGAGACATGGAAGCATTGGTTGCAATTTTTCAGACACTTAAGACAAGTTTTTTGATATAACAAAAGCAAAGAAAGTGTGTCACACCTCAGAGACCGCAAGAATAATGGTACTTTTGAACTCCAGCCTAAATGCAGGACTTAACAGAAAATCTATGCTGACGAAACGTCGCAAAATATATCAAATAATGTTCCACTACATTGTGTGAATCGTTTGCACAAAACCAATCTTCCAAGATCGATTTCCCCACTATTTTTAATAGAACATCAGCCAAAATATGAACTTTATGGCAGGCTGTACGATTAAAATTTGAGATTCCCGAGAGGCAACTACAAGGTGAAATTTCATGAGACTAACATTTGTCATCCGTTTGCCATTTGCGAGTCCATTTGTTAATTGCAGAATAAACCAGACCAGACGCTCCAAAACATGTCTTGGTGTAGCTGTGTGGCTTTTGATCATCAAGAACAAAGGATCTCGTTGAGGACTCTTTCTTTCCATCATGCCATCTGAGGAAAATTCCTGGAAGTGCTTGGCTTGTAAATGTTGTTGGTATTAGATGATGTTTGGATTAGCTACGTTGCGTATTTAGAGAAAAATCATTTTGTGATTCATAATCGTTTAGGGATCAAGACAGGATCTTACTTTGAGATCCACCTTGATTATTATGAAAATGTCTTTCCAGAGGGATCTGAACGATCGACAGGAATTGTCTTATCAGAAGGAATTTACCAAGTTTCCTTCCCTACACAACTTTTGGGCCAAAGACTATTGCTCTTGAAAAAATTTTTAACAATATGAAAATTGGAGCAGGACTCCTACTGAATGACCCACGTTATTCTTCATTTCGAAATGTTCATGGTACTAATAAAACTGACACGAATCAGTCTTGTTCATCGATATATACAAGCTCCTCTCTAAACTTCACGACTCGTAATCACATTGTTAGCCACTACCACTGTGTTACAAAAAGACTACATCTAATAACAAAGTCGAGGAAGTCGAAGGATATAAAGAGAAACAGGATGATGACCGGCAACAAGCTGTCGGCCAGCCCCCGGGGTCTCCCAACTTGCCAACTGCGCTCTCAAGAACCTAACCGAGTCATGGAATGCGCGCTGCACCATCATATATAAAGCCTGCAATATCCACACACGCTCGTTTGGACGGACGTGGATATGATTATAGAGCCCGCAAAAGCGCCCGATCGCTGCCTCTTCGTCGATGTGCAGCCGCGGGGGAGATGAACCTCCCTCTATATCATACTCGAACAAAAGTAAAAGCCGATATTCGTGCGTATCGTGAGTGCGTTTAGTGAGAGAACGGAGATATATTGGAAGGGAGATGTGGGCTGAAATTTCAGCAAAAATTGCAGACGACCAAGGAAAGTGACGGCGTTTCAATAGAGACGATTATTTTTGGCCTATAATGCCTAGTTTGGCCGATTTCATAGACAATTTTGTAGATGATTGGACTCTGGTTCTATCTTATGTGTGATATTATGGGCGCATATTAGGACTGAACTATGAGATTTTGAATCGATGGATGAATGCAGCTTAGGGACCCGTGAGCGCGCTATTTTGGAGAATGTGCAAATTGCCGTATCCAAGATGACGTAGACTGCCCCATTATGGTTTTTTGTCTAGCCCCTGGCCCGTGCGTGATGATTTCAAGTTCGTTGTTGAGCTCTATATGATCTCTCTTGGCTATTTCCAAAATCTGCAAATATTATACCGAATTTTTTTCTCATGAGTTCGAGGACAATTATGAGAAATTGTGATGCAGGCTTTGCCACGCTACAATCTGGTCGAAAAGGATGCATTCATCTCTAATTCGTGGCCATGAATTTTTTAATTTTTTGGATGGTAGTTTCAAAGATTACTTGAGCGTTGTCTGGGAATCCAAACTATAAGAGCATTCCTTAATTAGAACCTTTGCATTACTAAACTTCTTTGAAAACGTTGTTTTTTCTATTCTTCATCAACAACTCACTTGCTATTGAAGAAGCTTCTTTCTATGGTAAGAACATGCCAACCATGTCAATTTTATTTTCAGCTGACTTTAGACTTGACAGTTCGTTAGTATTCAAAAAGATAAGGACACAATGAGTATCGGCGTTACTTAGGAAGTTGTGATATTGAGAGGTGGCTGATTTTCACATGAGCATGAACGAGATTTCAGCCTAAGTACAACAATTTGATTCTAAAGGCATTTGGTTTCAAAGACTTTGAAGAGCAAGGCAGTTTGTCATTCCGATGGATGAGGTTTTATAGGGCTTAACGTCTGGTAACTTTCAGATAGAGAGGCCAAATAGAATGTTCAAGAACTGATTATGATGATATCATGGTCTTCGGCTAATCTCCTTCTATTTTTTTTGTTCATGTTTCAAAGGAAATTCTGACTGTCGCTTCAAAACTGACTTCCACACTTGATTGGGTGATTGTCCCATCATTCAAATTTAACACCCCGCAGATACGTGTAAATTCCGAGATATCAGATAATCAATAAACCTTCTAACCTCCGAAACGCATCCGTCACTTACACTGAATCTCGATCTCAGCTCTTCCCTTCTGAATTTAACCTCACATAACCTCTTCACCAATCTTCACTTCATCTTCTACATTGCGAATCTTAGCTCTTGGCAAATTCACAGATTGGCTGTGGCTCTCATCATCGTCGTCGTCGGCGGCGGCCTGGGCCACCTTTTCTCTGTAATCTTGGCCTCTCATCCCAATCTCCAAGTTAACTTCTTTCTCTCTCTTCTTCTGCACATTTCAAGAAGACAAGCCACTCTTCGGCTCTCGCTCATCACTATACTCTGTAATATACTCCGGGCCGCCAATTTGGCTCATCAGATGTGATATACCATGCTCAAGCCATAACCTAAAAGATTGTCTTCTCAACGTCGCGGTTTGTCGAGTATCACGCTGCAATTTTACCCAGAGTTTATAAGTAAGCTGTGGTATGGGACCGATACCTGATGTATATAACCTCAAAATACTGTGCAAACATCTCATACTTGCCAACTGTTAACGTGTGGCATAAAAAAGAGCCGCTCTGAAGACAAAATGGCTGCAGGCTATGTTGTACGATGGTAATTCACTTTGCATTTTGCGATGCGGTTCGGAAGGTATATTATAAGAATCTTGACGATGAGGATGAGTAAAGCGATGAGCTGTGTGGAGCTGTGTATTGGAAGTTAACGCAACAGGTGGTATTGCGAGCTAAAGCTTCTTCTCAAGGGATCTTTTCTTGGGGTTCTGTTGCCGATATATGCGAATTCTTCAGTCGCGACTTGCGACGACGACGGTTGGTGACGACTGTGACGATGGAATGCGTGAGACGGATCTTTGCTCGAGAGAGTACTCTTTGAACGTCGTCGAGTCAGCATAAAGATGACTGGGCTTAGTGCACTTGACGCCTTCTCTCAATCGTCTCCTCGAGCAGCAGATCCTTTTAAAGATATTCGACAGAAAGGAATTTTAGAGGTGGTCTCTTGACGGCAAATTGTTTTGTTTATCTTGTGAATTGATGGCCCAACGTTAGTGACAATGCACTTATTGGTATGTGTTTTTAATGTTCTTCTGGCATTCCTGATTCTGAACGGTGTAGAGTTTAAATTGATTCAGATATAATTTGAGGATTTTCCAAGAGACTTTCACGGATCAGAAATTGAACTGATCTGGAAAAGTGTTCCTGAGCACTAGAGTAACGAGGACTTGTTTCTGCGACTGTATATTCGAGAAAATAGTGAGTTTTTGTAGCATTCTCTGCTCGGTTCTCTGCTTTGCATCATGCAATATCTTCTCATCGCTCTGTGACGACTTTCGAATCGTCAGCCTATCGAGTAACACAATTATTGGAATAAGTTTAAACTTTTCATCGATTCCCGCATCAAAGACTTGATCAGGAAACGATCAAAATTTTCAGAAAATGCTTCAGCTCGGATTGATAGAGTATGGAAGAAATCTTTAAAGATAGGGATCAAAAGTTGATTTATACCCAACTAATCAAAGTAGCTCAACTTTTTCATTAGGATTTTGAACAAGTTGATATTCAAATGTACAGACACATTGGCCGAAGCTCAGGAGTAAACATGCCATGTTCCAGTAATGGCTTTCAAAGTTTTGATTATCTAGATAAGTATGGGCTGACGATAAAGCACAACTCAGTGTCACAAAGATTGGGTAGTCGTGAAGAAATTTCCAAAAGAAATGGTATCACACCCATATTAACCAATTCATACCGCACCTTACCAAATCAATTGAAAACTGCAAAAGCAAGCACATCAGTCACGACTCACTTACTCAATGTTTTTTGTATTTTAAGCACACTGTGCAGGTGAAATTCGCGGAAGAAGATAATTTTAACGTGTACTTATTACGACAAGTCAGATATCGAGAAAAGCAGTCCTGCACGACGCAATAACTTGATGCAATATGACAGGGCCCGTTGCACGCGCCACCGTCTTCACACATCATCATCTATGGCAAAAAAAAATCAAAAGGAAATGGCGTGTACTTATTCGAGTGTAAGTACTCCGGAGAACTGGTTTAAATTCTTTCAGTATCGAGAAAGAGAACCGACGACGCCCATAAGGCGGATTATATAGGCGTTTTACTTATACATCAGGTGAGAGATGAAGCGACGATTAATATCGCGGTTCTTGTATATGATTTATTAATGACTGCCGTTGGCGGTGGACACTTGTGCAGAATTGACGGGTTGGACTGACCATCAGAGGCTATATATTTCATTTTGAGCAGCAAATTAAAATGAGTTGAGTATGCTGTCAATGATATTACCATGAAGAAAAAAGCCGCACCACTCGACATTAACATCAGAAGTCGATCCGTGTCCCGTTGGTTACTTCGCTCTCAGAGGACTTCTTTTTTCATGTGGTCCAGATTATTATTGGTAAATCGTAAGATATTGAGGACTTTCAGAATCGATCTGACTCATTTATTGGCTTGATCTTGTTGGGTACAACTAGGAAGGGGGGGGGGGATATAAAATGACAATTTTAGGAATGATCGATTAGCTTGGTGAGAGCTCGGTGAGATTTTTGATACAAGTTACTCTATGACGCACGCGTTTCATGCTAATTTAGATAGAATCTTACTGATTTATACCTCCCAGTGTCTGAGAGTATACATATATTGATTAGAATGAATTTTGTGTGGTAGAGTGACGAGTGAGGTAGATGTATGTATAAGTAGTCTCGTGCTTTTCGATTGACGTTTGATTTGGGTGTTGATTACGTAATTAATGAGCTCACGATATTCTTGTCACAATATCGTGGGCAAACTTTACAAATAGATTGTGTGACATCAATCGTTAATAAGTGATTGAAAATGCAATGAATTTTCAGTTGTACAAATCATTGCCGAAAGAACGGGATGTCAGAATGTGCATCGATTGACGTAAAAACGTGAGCACTTTCGACGAGAACTCGGCCTAAGAACCGACATTTTTCCTTGAATAGTTGTTCAAAAAGCTCCACTGTAAAAAATTTTTCCGAAAAACTTCAACCAGTTGGTTGAATGAAAAATTCAATCAGTCTGGTTGAAAATTCAACCAATCTGGTTGAATATTCAACCAATGAGGATTATCACAATCTGTCCGTGCGGTTCCTGCATATCAGGTTGCCTACGTGTGAGGGGTAGAATATGGTGGATGGTCCTACGGGTGGATAAGGATGGATGGGGGAGGGTAGACTGATGGATGATGGATCGATGGTCGATGGATGGATGATGGATGAGATCGATAAATGGATCAAGAAATGGATGTTGGGTGGACGGATGGATGTATGAATGGAGTGATGGACGATGGGTGGATAATGGGTGGATGCATAATGGATAGATGGTCAATGGATATTCCATCGACCATCCATCCGACCATCACGGAATATAATTGCTTGGTTGAAAATTCAACCAGTTGGTTGAAAATTCAACCAGTTGGTTAAAAATTCAACCAGTTGGTTGATTGAAAAATTCAACCAGTGTGGTTGAAAATCCAACAAATTTTTTACAGTGTCATTATTGATGAGCGATGTGCGTTTGACTCGTCACACTCATCGAACGAAAAACCACTTCATAATTCTCATCTCATCGTTACGAATATGTACACTCAATCCTTGAAATTCTGAATTGTATATTTGCTCTCGAGCATTGCAGTTTACCCGTGCACTCTCTACTTGAAAAATTCTTCGAGTGGTCCCCACACTGACTCTTTCACATACTTCAAACGCAAAGTACATTTTCTTCTCATCTTTTCCCTCGAGGCCAACTTCATAAGAATTGCAACTCCTCACATTTCCTGTATCCAAAACGCTATACATTCTTCATACCGATCAAAGGAAAAATATCGTCGAATAGCCCTCAGGGAAATCTTGTCACTCTCTCATGAGGAAATAGGCGTCTATTCGTTACATATGTATACGTCAGCTGCATCACATGAAAACCATAGATTGAACCAATACTCGTTTGGCACGAGAGGCGAACGGACACACCTATAAATACATCTACATCCTATCTTATTTCTCTCTGTACATATATATAAATGTCGTACATATCAAGTCGCCTCGAGCGAATCCTTTGGGACTTGCATTGGTATAAAACTGAACGTTATGTGTCAGTGAAAGCTCGATTAGATTGCGGCGTTTGGACCAAAAGTAGCCTCGGGGTAGTAAGGCCTCATCCAGAATGTAAGTGACTTTTTTTTGCTTCGTCCTATTTCGCGTATACTTTATATCAAGGCAGTTAGGAATAAGAGAGAGATACCCTCTGGATCAACTTGGTATATGGTTATGTTTGGTTCGTATGTGATACCGGAGTAGTGGACGGAACTAAGAGAGTAAGTATTAGAAAGCTGTCGCAAGATGTATTTACGAGGGCTGATTTTGTTTAAGAGCAGATGAGGCTGATATCAACTTTGAGATGTAAGGTCCAAGTGTGAGAAATTTGCATTAGGTGATACAAAATTCAAAGCAGCCGATTTGTTTTTATGAAAATAATAAGATAGGGTGATGCGGAAATGATCTTATGGAATTTTTTTTATGTTTAGGTTCCTACAAAATTGCATAAAATAGTATTCTCGTTCACGAGGTTTGGAATATATTTTTCATATGAATATCGTGCGAGAACTTTCTCTGGTACAATTTCCACGATTATAGAAACAACTTATAGATGTACACTTTGTGGAAACGAATTCTTTCCGAGTGTGTCGAACCTTACGCCTGCCAAACCACGTGACTTCCGGTCATTTTGATCGGAGGTTAGACACGTGGAACATCTTGTTCTTAACCAACATGGGTAAATACATTTTTGCGTTTCTCGGTATGAATATCACCAAACTTAGAAAAAACGAAAGCGTCTGTTTCGTAAGATTCGTTGTGCGCACGAGATGATGTTATGATTTCGAATTTTCATGAAATGATGATGTGCTCAATTCCTGGGGCCAAAAATGAATAAACTCGAAGCTTGCGTGAATTTCAAAATACTCAAGCTAAAGGATCAATGATATTTTGATCAATTTCATTGCTTTCATCAATTTTAGGATCGATATCAAATTCAAGAACTGTCCATTTTTTCGGAAAAGAATGAGATAAAGATTTGCCTGTTTCATTTGAATTTTTGTTCTTATATTAAGGGCAAACATTTTCAAGAATTTAATAACGTTGTAGTTTTGAACTCCAACGATGGGTCGATTGGTTCGGTTATTTTGGGTCCAAAAATGGAAGAAATGTTGGCATCTTGAGACTTGCGTTAACTGACTTCATTCAAGTCGAGGAATGAGTGATATTTCTTCAAACTTTCTTACTTGTATCAATTTTTAATTCTTGAACAGTTTTGCCCTCAATGTAAGGACAAGATCTCAAACGAAACAGACATATCTATATCTCATTACTTTTTGAAAAAATTGAAAGTTCTTGAATATGACATCGATCCTAAAACTGATAAAAGCCATGGAATTGACGAAAATATCATCCATCCTTTAGCTTGAATATTGTAAAATTCACTCAAGATTCGACTTTATTCATTTTTGGCCCCAGAAATTGACCACATCATATCAATTCATGAAAATTCGAAATCATAACATCATCTCGTGCGCACGACGAACCTTAAAAAACACAGACGCTTTCGTTTTTTCCAAGTTCGGTGATATCAATTTCGAAAAACGCAAAAATGTATTTACCTATGTTGGTTAACAACAACATGTTCCACATAACCTCCGATCAAAATTACCGGAAGTCACGTGGTTTGGCAGGTGTAAGGTTCGACACATTCGGAAAGTATTCGTTTCCACCAAGTGTACCCTCATCATAATCAAATGAAACTTTGATGGCCCAGGAGCTAAGGAAAGAATACGGAAATGATGTGATTCGTGTGCCATAAGATCCCGAGTTGCATCAATGATACTTGAAATGATCAAAAATGATGAAGTCATGACTGTATTGCAAGACCTAATGGTCCGTTCATTGTCTACTGATCTGGAGAAGGGGAAAGGATAGTTTTGACTACTCTGACAAAAAGTTTAATTGTTTGGTTTGTATGTTGACATAGGAAAAATTTGCTCCGAATGCATTTTGAGTATTTAAACTTGCACGAAGTTCGAGGTGAGCTTTTGGAAAAAATCAGGTCCACAATATGAAAAATCCAAATATGGTGATGATTTTAGTTGTGAACAATTTTGTTTGATACTGTATTACAGAAAAAGTTGTTGAGAATCTGATGAAACAAGCAAGTTAACGTGAGATGTATGTCTCAGCTCAAGTATGAGATTGTGACGTATAGTGGTTTCTAATTGGTGCCTGTAAAGAAATTGAATTGTAGCAACAAGTTATTCCTCGTCAACAGCCATATATATTTATAAGAGACGATGGCAAAACGATATCTCGAATACTCATAGTCACGATGGACCAAATTAATTACTTCGTTTGCCGATCAAATTGCTGCCATTAGTCTGACAACCGGTTCCTTATACATACTCTGCGAAGTTAAATTTCACCTCATCACAATCTCTTATTTCATCCAATTTATCTCAAATCGATAAATATCTGTATATCTATGTATTAAAAAACAAACTGATTTGAATTTGATAAGATGAGCGATTCAAAAATTCTATATTATACACAGACCTTGCCAAAATTGAAGCGTTGATAAAAAGTGTGAGGCCATTTTTTGCAGTTTTATACGAGCTGTCTCTCGTGCAAACATCTGATTTCGCCAGATTATTCATATCTAGAACCGTCTTAATATGTGTAGTATGCATCTGAATAAAAACTAGTATATCGACATGCGAAATGTAAATGCGTCTACAAATATCTATAATCATAGGCTGCATCTGATTTCAAAGCAGATTTGAATTATGAGATTCTTCATCATAAAAAGATGATCATACCACACTGCGAATTCATCATCATTTTATTTTTTCATAAATAGCCTATTCATCCTGACTTTCCTGTCCGAAGCTCATAACTTTTGACTTCTGGTCAAAATATTTTACCACAAAATACGAATCAAAACAATTGTGTGAAATAAAAATACATTGAAAGTCTAAGATTAGAATTTGCACTCATTAGCCAGGAAGATAAAAAAAAGTAATCTTTTCATGAACCATGGAGTGAATGGACTATGCAGGTATTATCAAGCCAAGTGTAATATAACAGGCGTCGAAGTGGCAAATGGCTCGACAAGCCCTTGAGCGTGAGGTGTATAAGTATTGCACAGAGATTACTCAAGAATCGTGCAGCCTCGCGTAAAATGCAATTGCTCTTTCTCTTTCTTGTTCTTGTATCTAGTCGTCACTGCAGCTGCTGTTATTTCATATATGTATGGCCATTCGCTATTCGATCGCCCTCGCAATTTACGACGTTGTTTATTTAAAAGCTCGAGGCGCAAAGGATACTTATAATTCATCTAATGGCGCTTATGAGCTCCTCTTGGCGCTAATGCGAATTATATTCTCTATAGGTTATGTTCGTTGTCTGATCTCTGATAAACTTAACATTTTTTTCCCTGTCGGATTATGTAGCGTATATAGTTGAGCTTGTGGCAATAGTCAGGTATGAATTTGCAGGTTAGATTGATATGAATTGGTGTTGGGATATTTTCATTTTGGTGCACACCATGGAAGTATGTACCTATTGCTCAATGTTGAGTTTTTTAGGTGAGATTTTTGATAAATGGTGATTATTGCTGCGATTTTTGTGTTTGATTTTGACTTACGGGTTTCTCTGAGTTTGTAGAAAATTTTCAAAGATACTAACCTGAAACAGAAAAGAAAAGCCAAAATTGAGTCAAGTTTGCAGGAAATCATTATTTGTAAATTTCAATAAAAGGGTGTAAAAACTTTCATTTCGCGTCCGAGTTATGGGTTTTCTCCCTGAGCCATAAGCGAAGGTCGGAACCATCACGAGGATGCGAGCAATAGACTTTATTCCCGTGCATCGAACTCAAGATCGAATTATACGTATCGATCAACTGTGAGTAAAAGTCGACCCGCGGCTTGGTGGATAAGGTGGATAAGCCTTTAACGGAGAAGGCTGGGGTTCGAATCTCGACCGGCATCAATATAAACTTTCATAAGTGCTTTCCGGTGGTTTCTTCGGTGGTTCGGAACTGTAAACCTTAAACTGTAGACCCCGCATAATAACCTTGAAAATAGGTCGAAAATGCGTTAATAAAAAAAATAGTACATTTTTACGCACAGTGTATCGAAAAAAGTTATTATATTCATGGTTGTATGAGGATGAGGACCAAAATCACGGTTCGTACAGTAAATTATGAGATACACGAAGCAGGAATGATAATCTTCGGGGAGACAACTCGATTCTCTAATAATTCTATTTGAGATATCTGTTCAACTGCTCTCTCGGTCTTACTATGAGAGACGAGGAAAAAAAACTGTATCGCTATCACGACTGGTTGGAATCGAGAGAGACGCATTTATCTGATCCACGTTTCACATAATTTTTTGCCACTGGCGCGCGATCTTGCATCACCACTCATGCCCAGCAAACATCCATTCTATCCTGTAACTACACTTATATGAAATTCACATCTCGAACTGTATACTGTACGGTTGAATTGGAGTAAACTGAATTGAGGTTATGAAAATTCAAGCGGGCCTCGGTGTCTGTGACGGTCAGTGACCGATCGAGATCTTCCGTCTTGTTCGCACTCGTGCCATAACCCATTGAGTGCGAGAAAGACCTCGAGAAAGACGATAGATTTCGAACTAACACTGACGGCGTCACCCTGATGAAGTCGAGGATGCAGTACACCTCCCTAATATGACCTCCCTTCCGAGTGAACACTAACCGGAATCCGGAAATCTGAGCTGTACTTGCATGAGACATACTTGTGTGTACATACATACATGGACCTGGGAGAAACCTCAAAAGATTTTTTGCTCGCACAATAGAATTATCTGTGCATCAAGAGCAATTTTTTGAATTCAAAGTTAGCATGTTTGGGGATATTTTTCTCACTTAAATTGTCTCACCGGATTCGGAAAATAAACAAGAAAGGTGAGGCAAAGGTACCCTGGCACCGAAATTGTGAGCTGTGGAAAATCCAAAAAGACAGATCGATGCACCGAAAATTCTACTTCCCGAATCCGCAGCCGGAAAAACTCTACCTTTTTTCATTTTGTTTGAATTATCAAAAAATTAGCTCATTTCACCCATTCTGGTGCGCCATAACCCTTGATCGTAGCGATACACTCTTGGTCTCAAAAAATTCTACTCGGCCCAACAAAAATTCTACCACCTCGGTTTTTCACAATTTTCTATTGGATTTTCCGTGATCAGTTGAAATATTTTCCAATCCCAAGCCCTGGTGTCAACGTGCTACATTAGGCCACGTTCACACCAGCAAGATGCGCCACACCGCGGTAAATATATCAGCTGACCGCAGTTGACCACGAGTCAAAGCCTAATTACTGCTAATCACGGAAAACCCAATAGAAAATTTGGAAAAACCGAGGTGGTAGAATTTTTGTTGGGCCGAGTAGAATTTTTTGAGACCAAGAGTGTGTCGCTACGATCAAGGGTTAAGGCGCACCAGAATGGGTGAAATGAGCTAGTTTTTTTATAATTTAAAAAAAATGAAAGAAGGTAGGGTTTTTCCGGCTGCGGATTCGGGAAGTAGA
This sequence comes from Eretmocerus hayati, assembly GCA_029851415.1. NCBI lineage: Eukaryota > Metazoa > Arthropoda > Insecta > Hymenoptera > Aphelinidae > Eretmocerus > Eretmocerus hayati. Next base: position 6,121,906 of record CM056742.1, read on the forward strand.
ATTTTTGGTGCATCGATCTGTCTTTTTGGATTTTCCACAGCTCACAATTTCGGTGCCAGGGTAACTTTGCCGAAAGGTGACACGATGAAACACAAACATGACAAATGCCAGATCACGATGACTTTCAACATACTGACGATGTTAAAGAATAAGTTTATTCTTTTTTCATCTTTTTTTTTTTTTTTTTTTTTTTTTTATGAAACACGATTGACAGCACACAGTCGCTTATAAAAGCTCCGAGCTGTATCAAGACTCGCTTTGCGCGCGAATTTCAAATTACAAACACATTGCGAAACTCAACATCAAGAGGCGCAATCGACAACAAACACAGCACGAGTACAATGATAAATTTGCATCGAGTGTGCGCCTTTCTATTAAGACCTGTGTAGCATGCACAAATGCAGTTGAAGTACTCGATAGATGTAAGCTTTACTGAATCACAACTAACTGAGTGTCCTATGTGCTAACTATTAGTGAGGTAGTCGGACCGTTATGATACACCTTTCGCTATGCAACAGAAGTGTATACTACTGCAGATATTCATCGTGAAATTTCTCACGCGCATGTTGCGTTGATCCTTCTGAGATCTGTGTAAATATAATCACACGCTGAACCAAGGACTGATTTGCACTTGAACATATATGTTATAATACATTTAATGCGAGTAGAAAAAAACTGCAAAGAGGTGCAGAGGTATTGCAGAATGAATGGAAATCGAGTGAGTGCGACATTTACTCGATTTCTTGGAGGCTCTGACACTCTTTGTACTTTTTTTAGCTTCAGAATTGTATTGATGGGTAAACCTGAATGCACCAAAAAAAATTAGATAATAAGACTCCGAATTCGAACAGCTGATTTCTGGTATTATGGGATGAAAATTACGGGAGCTTGACTGATAAATTTGCCATAAAAATTGATAAGGAATAATAGTAAACAAAAATGTACAAAAACCAGCCCAGCTAGCATCACTGGATATCGGACGTTTTGAGATAACGTAATTTTTTTCATAACGTCCTTTCATACGATCAAATTTCGACTGAAGGATGACTTTTGGACATCTACTTTGCATATCCGAAATCCTGATGTACAAATGATGTTTTTTTCGGACATGATTCCATAACCCGACGAAGCAGTACGCCTTTCGGACGTTTTCTGTACATCCGAATGCTAGTTGGGAGGCATTAGAGACAAAAAATCTTGAAAATTCCTCGTTTCTAATTTTGTTCATTTTCAAGATTGTCGATCGTAATACATCAATGGGGTGATTTACTCTCGCGATGACAGCGATTAAACCTTTTCAATCTTGCTGCGCACAATATACATACATCATATGCACACTTAGCAAATTTTTTTCATGCCCGCAAGGCTTCCTAATAACTGCATCAATTACTACAGCAGAGTGATTGCTCAAAATTCCGTGTTGTTGCGATGTATACTTTGTTGATGGGAGGAGCATTAACAAAAAGAAATTAAAAACGAGTATAATAAATATCGAGTAAGTCGTCAACAACACGAGCTTGTCTTGTATAGAATCACGAGATGTACGCTAATTGCAAGCATAATGACATACGCACATTACAAGTTGATTATGCATGCACCTGGTGTTGAGAAAAAGAACAATAATTATATCACGAGAAAATTATATTTACGGCTTCATTATATACGCGGGGCGCCTGCTCGCGAGTCATTACGAAATCCGGTGCATGCAAGGCATCAAAGTGAATTCACGATTTCCTGGAATTCTGTAGTTCAACGATAAATTGTTTCACATCATCGAGGGTTTTTTCGGTGTACAAAAAAAATTGTTACACGTGGAAATCACCATGTATCTATCTCGAACCAGCTTTTTACGTCAAGACTCACATTTTGCACAGCCTAGTAAAAAACACAGGGGCTCTTGGGATTTAGGTCATGAGGATCTCATGAGATATGCAACTCAATTAAACAGTAGTCAACAGCGTTTCATGTTTCGATTGACTGTTTAATTTTCGAAACAATAGAGTACATTTCGATACAAGGATGTAAAAAGCGTTTTTTGTCTCCAAGTGATGGTTTTCCGGCCCTAGCCGCAGGCGAGGGTCGGAATCATCACGAGGATGCGAAGAGTATTAGGTTTTAACCCCGTGTATAAAAATGTGAGTAAAAGTCACGAAACTGTGCGCAAAGTATAATTTTACGCACGGTGTATCGAAAAGTTCAAAATTCCCACAGAAAAATTACAAAAAACAGAAATATTGAAATCATCATTTTGTGAATTGCGACGCACGGTGGTTGATCGGCCTGTCTAAGGGTGCGTCCACAAATATGCGTATGCAGTGGTCCACTGCGTATGTGCACATGTGCAGCTCATCGAATTTTAACCAAAACAAAACTAGACGGAACTCGTCGAGTTCTGCTTTGGATCAGCCGGTATAACAGAGCAAAGACACAAACCGATTCAAATCAAAAATTCTCTGATGTGAGACCTTCAATCTTTGCTCAAGTCTGATGAGGCACGGGTGCATATGTGCAGTGCATATGCATCATTTGTGGACGCACCCTAAGATATTTGGATGCAATGCGTGTCCCAGACACTCGTCACACATGTGCATTGGGGGCTATTCAATGCATGCTGTGCATGATGAAAACTAACTGATGCTGACAATGGTCAATGCACCTGCGGAGAGACATATGTAACTTCCCATTGACGTTTCGCGTTTGTTATGTGACAGCGAGGGATGATCTACACGAGGAGATGGAAGGATGGTAGAAAAAAATCATCTTCTTCAATTGAGACTTACTGCTGTTGACTACAGTTGCTTCGATAAGTGTCAAATATCAGACATTTTAGAAATTGTCCAGTCGACCAAACCGATGTCCCAAAGATTTGACATCTTTATCAGCTAGTTCTACAAAAAAAATTGGATACAAATTTATAGAACAAGGATCAAAAATTGTTAAAATTCTTCAACGTTTTCCTCCCCGATCACTGAAAATTCCAATGGAATGGCTTTAATTCTATCGATAGCAGCTCGTGATGGATAATGGAACGTCGAAATAGATAATTTGAATGGACTGCCAGTCGATTGGTACCAACGTATATAAGACAAAGCGGTCGAACGAATGCCATAGGTTTGTATCGACAATTTTTCCAAGAATCGAGAGGAGGGGATCAGAGAGAAGAGCCGCGACTGATCAGCTATTCGCCACGGCCAAAAAGATCTATCCTAGAGATATACAAAAGAGGACATCAGAGACGATCGAGTGGTACATATCTCGTTTGGAAAAGCTCCACTATAACTTAGTCAACTGATGGACATCGTCAATCATTGGGCCATACGAGCCTTGCGCGGCTAATCGACGAGGTACGTTCGCCGTGTTCCACGCCCTTACCATCCCATACACTTGAAATTCTCAATAAGATGGTTATTCGGCTTGAATCGATCAATGAGTATACGAGAGGTTCACGATTACGTCAACGGGCTCGTTAAAAAATTCAAGTATACTCGTTTGGAGCGTTTTATTCTGATCAGTGCGTAAGTATACCAATAGTGATCGATCGTCGGTGAGAAATTGAATTTTCCTCGTGGACTTTGTGTTGCATCGTTAGTGTTTATGTCGATTTGATGATAGATCGTCACCTTCGTAAGATGAGAAAGATTGACAAAATGAGCGTTCTAAATAGATTGGTGGGGGATTCGATACAAAAATTACATATGTTTCACTAGATTTGGATAAATGGATTGATGCATTGAAATTCTCAAGATCACAATAGATGATAACAAGAACATCTAATAGGATAACAGCAAAAGTGAGCATATTCACAAATAATCACGAATGAGTTAAATAAATTGTACAATTCGACCAAAGATGAGACAGAATTTCAGCATTTTTGCTCAAGCAAAGGAGGTCACACCATGACGCGCTTTTTTGTATGAAATCAGGTGACATTTTGAACGTTGTCTGTGCCACAAGAAATTCGTGTCACTGAGCAAATTCGAGTGACAGAAAAATAGCCTCTATCCTCTATCACGATTAATCTCAAATGCCTTCGCAAGAATAAAAATTCTGATCAACTTTTTCCAAATTCCATTTCAATCAAAAATGTTATATCGTCCAAAATTGTCTATTTCTTTATTCATTGCGATGAGGAATCGTGCCGGGTGTAGAATAGAGCTCAAGATGAAATGAAAATTTGACAAACTTTAAAAGCCAATAGAACAATTGTGAGCATGATAAGTAGTGACGAGAGTTTGAATCGATTTGAATCTGGCGCGACTCGTGTCAAGCTCGTGTTCAGCGTCGCAGACGTCGTATACTGATCAACGAATGCATACATTTTCCCGCAAAATTCGTCGCGCGAATATATTTTGATAATATTCTGTCTTGTCGCACTTCAGCATATTTTCTGCATCTTTATTTCATTGTCACCAATGTCAATGTAATATTCGATGTCGAGACTGGTTTTTATCGAGTATCAACGGCAAAGTGAAATACAGAGGCGCCACATTTCGTCGGACCTGTCGCGTCGGTCCGCAGCTTCATATTTTTTCGCAATTGTCGCTCACGAAAATTTCCGTGAAAATGTATCCTCACAATAAACAGTCGTAAAATACCAACGTAATTTATTGAAATTTTCAAAGCGACTTGATCAATTCTGGTCCTGGACTAAAAAGCCGACGACGTGATGGAAAGGCAACAAATGAGATTAGAATAATAAAATGCATTGATTAAGTACACTGAAAAACTAATCGAATCGAAAAATACCGGGGAATTAGTGCACGTGTGTTTGTGTGTGAGTAGAACAAACACTTTTTCATAAATAGGCGCAGCATCATCAGGGACGAAATCGAGTATCCGTATCAGTCGCGCCGTACGTATAGTCGCCAATCTGCAGCAGACGCCTAATTGACGCGGCGGCGGCGTCGGAGACTATTCTATATGGCTTTTTCCCGATAAAGTAACCATCGCTTCGTCGCCGCGCCGCCACTCGGATATCTAATATGGCATAATAAGTAACATAGTTTATACATGTATAGCTAGCGAGTCAGCATAATTTTCAGTACAGAAAAAATTCGTAATCTATAAAGCACGCGACGTCTATCGAGGAGAATGTAATCTCCAAAGATGAGATTTGTCGGACAACTTGGTGTTTTAACGAATTTTTTCTTCTCCCATAACGCGAGATACAGTTTTTGATGGTTTCTGTGAAACAGTGTAAATATAAAAGCGATTCGTGGTGAATTGGTTTGCAATTTCTGATAATGATGATGACGATGATGACGATACGTATCATATATAGTAATTGGACTGCGCCAAGAGGAAATATGCTCCGTCATTATGATATTAAGTGAAAATGGAACGTGGAATTTTGTGCAAGAGGAAACGAGATGATATTTTTTTGCAAACTTATTTCTTTCGTACAAAAATAACAATTCTGCAGTTGGAAACAATTGATGATAAATCAACGTTACTGCATACTATCAGAGTTGTTTGAGAATGAGGCGCTATGGATATCACTTTATATTCCAGCCAAAAATGAGCTTGACAAGTGTGTCCGTTTGCGGGTTTATAGCCGAGTGGACAATATGAATGACGATCGGTTCATTAAAAAGTCGTAGATGTAAATTACAATGCGCTCACACGTACGTCTAATATATATTTTCTAGGCGCGAATAGACGCTCTAGCAGCACATCACAATATATACCTATACAGGCATATCTTATAGAAGTGGTGAACTGACGGGGATAATTAGCTATCTGTTATATTGTACATGAGTTACGCGCTCGCAATTTTGCATTTCCGCCAACGCGAGTCTACTATATCGATATAATCTACTACATCTACATATACCTCTAGAGGACCTGTATTTGCACTAGTTTTGAATCGGGTTCTCTAGAAATATTTTAATTGAACACATATGATAATCAGCAATGCGCCGCGAGAGCGTACCTACACAAAGTGACTCGTTAAATTTAAAATTGATTTTGCATTCTATGTGTGTAAGTCTGATGTGGTGGGTGAGATGATCGTTATAGGCTCAAAGTATTTCAAATACCTATCGGTCTTGCACATCAATCTTGTACAGACTAGTCTGTGTAGCTTTTCAAGTTGGCAAATCCGAGTATGAAGTGAGCGACGGTCGTGTGATGTATGAACTTGCAGAATTTCTTTTTTTAGTATAACGGGTTATTGGCGGGTTATAAAGTGACGAATGATGGAAAGCTGCGGTAGTACTGGTTTGGAAAAACTACGTGATTTTAATAGAATGCAGATTCTAATCTGCTCGTGTTTGACGATTCAAATTTTTTAAGCAGTTCTTGTGGAACCATCCATTTGGTTTGTTATTCAAATTCATTGTGATAGCGGACAGGAATTTGAATTTACATTTTTGAAAATCTGAAAATACTACTTTCACCTGTCGGATTATTCGAAGTCGTCCATGAATCGATGTCAGGTTGACCAATCATTGTATACAAAAAATAATTTTTTGCAACTGTGTGCGCGAAGTTGTAAAAAAATGAGACTTCTCTTCATTATTTACAGTGCGAGAAGTAATGCGTGAATGACTTCTCGCACAGTTTTACATTTACGCACTGGTGAAGTGTGCGTAAATGTAACTTCTCGCTCAAATGCATTTTCATTTACGCACAGTTCCAAAATATGATGTCACGTCATCCCTCTGAATTTCACCTTTCTTGAAAACTTCGTTCTCAAGATGATCTTGCTCGGACAGTGGTGCATTTAATTACAACTTCGCGCACAGTTGCAAAAAATAGTATACGCAACACGTGCGAGAAGTTTCCGCACACGTTGCCAACTCGCGCGAGAAGTAACATTTACGCACACTTCGAAACTTCTCGCACACCTAAAAGTACATATTTACGCACGCTCGCTTCGCGAGCGTGCGTAAATGTGTTCTTCTGGCTGTGCGAGAAGTTCCAAAGTGTGCGTGAATATTAACTTCTCGCACTCGTTTGGCAACTTGTACGGAAATTGACCTTCTCGCACTTGTTGCGTAATATACTATTTTTTCAAAATCCGTATGGCCTCGATATGCGCGACGGATACGTTTTCCTGCTACCCCGAAAAATTGAGTTCGAATCAGCAGTCATCGAAATTACAGGGTGAATTCAAAATCCTTTTCTAAAAACCTCATCACAAGTACTTAGGAGGAAAAGTTAGAGGATAACACTACATTGATTACAAGTCGAATGATGTATAATACGCTGGCGAGCGCCTCGATGCATTAATGCAACAGGACAACCGTATAATAATAGGTACGTCGTATTATGCACAGAGAAGTATACGAGATAACGAATAATATATGAGATTCACGTGCGCGGGGGGTATTCTCTTGTTATATATTTACACGTATGGGGCCATATTCAAGCGTGCAACTATGCAAAGATGCAAATATTCATAGCCATGGGTTACTTTGCATCAGAGGATTTGTTTGTGCGGCATATTCTATGTGCCGCGGTTAGCTATCGGTAGGTGATGCCGTGGTGTACCCAACATGCCCCCATATGTCTATCTCAGCATTGAGGGCACTCGCTGCCCTCTCGTTCAATTTGTTTACGTTTCTTAGGTGAAAAGATGAGAAAATTGATGATTTGGGCCGATCCCGCATGATTACTGCGTCTTCCAGAAAAAAGGGTGATTTTTCCATTTTTTGCCTTTGCACAGCTGGGAAATTATCGAGAAAATTGCTTTTGGGAGAATCGGTGCCAAAAGTCTTTCGTTCGAATACTCTTAAAGCACTTTAGCCCATTCGATTCATTATTCCCAGAATTTCATAAGACCCATTTTCTGGAGATGCAAAACTAGGATTTTGAGCGAATCTATGAGCAAAATACGGAGATCATTCCCAAAAATAGAGGCCAAATTGGTGTGTACCGAACATGACCCTCGACATGCCCACAATGTGGTTATTCCGAAAGGGACTCCTGGTGCAGTGCGACTATTTTTACCATACTTAGGGCACTAATAGAACGTGTTTATCAGGTTAAAATAAGTCGAAAAAATAGTGTTGAGGATCGGGGTAAGGCTCCAAACGTGGTTGCACGCCGATAAGAAGCGATAAAAACAATTTCGGACACTCTATCGCCGATTTACATTGTCTTAAATGATGGGGGGGGGGCAAGTTGGGTACACACTTTTATAAAATCTCAACAAACTTTTTGGCAAGATTGAAACAGCTCGGCTTCACTTGGTTGAAATTAACAAGCTTCGAAATGTGTCATATGATAGTGATATTGAGGAATCATAAAATTTAATAATTTGCATCACTAAGCTAATTGCATCGTAATCAAATTTTAGATTCTGTATACAAGACGCAAAATGTATGCTGAAATGAACGTAGAACTCCATCTACGAAGTCTCATTATCAAATGTTACAGCAAGATTGCATCTGTTCAGGAGTGTGCTAAAAGAATGTGGTATTTCAAAACTTGAATTCAATGTCGGCCACAGTCTTTTAAATGATTTTAAGTCATTGCACACGCAGTATCCATGCAGTTTAGATATTCTAAGCCTGCACTAACCGTCATTATTGATGGCTGATGGATGTACCCATTATCAATCAATCATAATTGCTCGACGTGTATTTTCTGTGCTTCGAATAATTAATCGAGCTCGCAAGTACGAATCATGTTTGGAAGGTGCGCTAAAGTAAGCAAACAGTAACTATAGCTACTTTGACCTGCTTTGTTTGATGCACCCCCCCCCCACTCATTGTGGAACTGATCGGCACGGAAGCTTGATATCGGTAAAGTATGCAAGTTCAACCACCTGTTGATCGTTGCTAATTAGAGATTTGCTATGAACACTGAGATTGAAAGGTATACCTCCGACAAAAGTGTTTCCATCGAATCAATCAACATTTGTATTTTTCTTAAAAAGTATTTCAATTGCGCGATATTCGAATTGTGGGTTGTAAAAGGGGGTAAAACGATTGCAAGAGGTGGATAAGTGATGCCAACAATTGATGTAGAGTGTAATTTTGTCGAGGAATACTTGCTATAAGCAGGACCGAACTGCACATATATCATGAAATGAAAAAATAGAGTTGAAAGTGGCCGATCGTCATCGTCACGCACTCGACGAATACGACGAGAAGTAACCATAATGTCCGTGTCGCTTAAGCGCCAGGGGGGTTATTTTAAACTCTGGTCGTGGCTGTCCGACCACTCGCACTGGCCGCACGGCCAGCGCGGCGCTTGGAGAGAGCCACGGCTAGCTACGGCGTTCATCCGGCAACGACTCGCGTGCTTCTGCTTCGCATTGTAGACATTGAATTGCATTAGATTCGGGAATTGTCACCTAGAAGTATGTTCGAGCAGCTGCACAATAATTGAATTCATGCTAAGATAGAGATTAGAGGGGCTAAGACACAAAGTGACAGTTTTTCAGTCTAATGTGAGGTTACATTGGTTCTCTTTCTCTCCCTCTCTGTAACCTCACAACGTATTTTCTGTCTGAATTTGTGCCAGAATGCAAATGTGATGAGTGGTGATGTGCCTAAATCCTCAATGAGAGTTGTGGCAAAATTTCTTCCACAGGTTCTCATCATCATCATTATGCTGCAGACTTCTCAACCGAAAGAAGAAAATTTTGTTGTGAGACAGCTCAAGCAGTTTTCAAAGATTCTATGTAAAGAGTTTTTGGCCTCAATGTTGATCAACAAATCAATTTTACATTACCATCCTTTGAAACTTGAGCGCTGACTTGAAGTGACTTCAAAAAGTCATTGCTCTGCTGTAACAACCTGAATAAAATCATCCTGGCGATTCAATAGGTTTATTTGTTCTTGGTGAAACCAATGTGCTCCAGTTTTGAGTGAATGTGGTGTCCTCCACATAGTTGTACCTTGAGATACATTATTCTATGATTCTGGTATCGTTGAACAATCAGATCTTGGTATAAGAAGAACGACAAAGTTATGTCAACATGATTGACATCTTCTGTTGAGTCAAGTTTCACTCACAATCAAACATGAACGTTTAATGGAATCTCTTATACAAGTGGCCAACAAAATTGTATTTCAGGTTTCCAGGGATTATGTCCTTGGGCCAATACCTAAAATATTAGTTGGTAAAAGATGAGCATGCATTGGTTGGAAAATGATGTGGAAAATGATATGAATAAAATGCATGAGTGGGCGCGCACATATCCCATCATGTTATAGTTCATGATATACAAAACTTCTATGTCTCTGCATAAGTCGCTCGCATACATGAAGAGCTGGATGTTGATTGTATCATATATTTGGCAGTAAATAATTCAGATTAGCAGAAAAAACATTTCTGATATTTATACTGATTTTGATGGATGGAAGTGGGATTTGAATCCCAATCAGTTTTGAATCATCTAACTTGAGATCAGGATGGACAGATAATTTTATTCGCCCTTTTTATATATAAGAGATTACATTGGATGTCCATGTGAGTGAAACTTGACTCAACAAAAGGTGTCAATCATGTTGACATAACTTTGTCGTTCTTCTTATACCAAGATCTGATTGTTCAACGATACCAGAATCATAGAATAATGTATCTCAAGGTACAACTATGTGGAGGACACCACATTCACTCAAAACTGGAGCACATTGGTTTCACCAAGAATGAATAAACCTATTGAATCGCCAGGATGATTTTATTCAGGTTGTTACAGCAGAGCAATGACTTTTTGAAGTCACTTCAAGTCAGCGCTCAAGTTTCAAAGGATGGTAATGTAAAATTGATTTGTTGATCAACATTGAGGCCAAAAACTCTTTACATAGAATCCATAGACATAGGAAGTAATAGAATCTTTGAAAACTGCTTGAGCTGTCTCACAACAAAATTTTCTTCTTTCGGTTGAGAAGTCTGCAGCATAATGATGATGATGAGAACCTGTGGAAGAAATTTTGCCACAACTCTCATTGAGGATTTAGGCACATCACCACTCATCACATTTGCATTCTGGCACAAATTCAGACAGAAAATACGTTGTGAGGTTACAGAGAGGGAGAGAAAGAGAACCAAATGTAACCTCACATTAGACTGAAAAACTGTCACTTTGTGTCTTAGCCCCTCTCATCTCTATCTCAGCATGAATTTAATTATTGTGCAGCTGCTCGAACATACTTCTAGGTGACAATTCCCGAATCTAATGCAATTCAATGTTTACAATGCGAAGCAGAAGCACGCGAGTCGTTGCCGGATGAACGCCGTAGCTAGCCGTGGCTCTCTCCAAGTGCCGCGCTGGCCGTGCGGCCAGTGCGAGTGGTCGGACAGCCACGACCAGAGTTTAAAATAACCCCCCAGGCGCCATCCGCATATATATAGCGATGAGGACGTCCATGCATCAGTCGGCTATGCCGTATTACCGATCGCGATATAAAATTGGCATACAGTGGTACATATATATTTGTAATATCCGCCCGCGCTTCGCCGCGTGTGTCGTGCCTCTGCATTATTGTCTTTGCAGCTAATCACGCCTTCGATACAGTGTTACGTGTATCTATACAGTCTATACCTTATAATACCATACTACCATAAGTACAGTCACGCAATATTGCCGGATGACGTTGATAGTTGCGGCGCCATGAGTATACACGCCCCGCAGTATCTGATGATGTATTTTATAAGGCGCCGATACACCAGGACAAGAAATCCACACATTGACAATGGCTCCGCGAAAATTGCTCAAATTATTTGTATCGAGAGTTCATTGTTATAGTGATAAGTGAAAGTTTACAATTTTTTATTATAAAATTTTTTCAAATTTGACGTTTACCCGTAAGAAAAAAGCGTTTTAATAAAAATGGTTGAACTTGGAACTTTAGGACCATCAGTGAGTTTTGTTGAGACTAAAGTTCACGTATTGTTCGTGATCAAGTTGGTTGAACTAAGCATGTATAAATTTTATATTAACATGTTCGGTGCGATGGGGCCCACTGGCGGGCCCTCAGAATTTTAACATTCCTACTTCTATACTGACACGTACCTGCTCAAAAAATATTCTCGATCACAATTGTGTTCTTGATAGTTTTGTTTGCAAAGGTCATGCATAATAAGTTAGCAAAAAATTTGACCCAATTCTAATTGCATCAATCGGAAGGCTATGATCAAAATCATGAGTAATCAAATATTACGAAAAACTTTCTTCACGGTGCAGGTATTAACGGTGACTTCCATCGCGACTCTACAACTTTAAAGAGCTTGCAAACAAATCAAGAAGCAGATTCAAACTGTTGCTGTATTTAGCTGCATTGCATGTGTACACCTTTGCAAAGTGATAAACGAATTCACATTCTTTTTGACGTATCCAAAAACTAAACCACCACACTTTCAAGACAAAAGCCACTTCCCGTCTGTTTTCGAAAAGAAGTCAGAAAAACAACGGAAAAAATCAAAAACAAAATAGCCTATACAATAATAAACTGACTATACATTTATGATGACGCGCCACGCCTAATACTAGCCGGTGATGATGACCATGGTGTGATAATGTTCGCGGTGTATAATGATAGTTGTGAGATTCGAGAGCCAAAAAGTCACCAACGGAAAATCTTACAGAAAAAATCTCAATGAACTGAAGATTGAAGATTGGAGGCATGAAACACTTGCAAAGTGCGCCCGGATGCGTCAGAGACTCGCCGACAATCGAACGTTTCCGGCGCCTCTCTGATGGTTGAGCCACTGTGTTGGTTGTTATTGTCGAGGAGTATTACACGAAACCTGTACTTAGTGCCACTGCATCGTCGTTGTCAAGTTACTTTGTATTGTGATATCCAGACGGATGCAACCGCGGTGCATCAAAACTAGCCACGATTATTGTTCGCCCATCATGTGGACGGCAACTCAAAATAATCGCGGTCTCGCTGTTTCACTGCAAAACTCTGCGGTCGCGGAGGCTTCCGTTCCCCTCCATTGTTTTTTTTAAAAAAAGGCCTAATGTAGCTTATCCACGCCATCCGTTTTTTCACCTTTTTTTCTCCGCGACTCTCTGTAGATTACTCAATTTATATTCTTCTTTTACTATAACTGATAATCAATTGTACACAGATGGACGTATGCGAGGGCACCAGAATTTCGTGGCTGACCGTCCATTTCCAGTAACGTTATCGCCTTACTTGCTACCGCTCGTTCGGCTTATAAATTTTTCTAATGAATCAGAGGATCTTCAAGAGTTCTTGCAACTCAAAAATGATATTTATCAAATGATGAGAATGACCAGAGAAGAAATTCTAGAACCACCACAAATTCTAGATACACCAGAGAAGAAATTCTAGTACGGTACTAGTGCGGTACTAGTACGGTACTTGTGCGGTACTTGTACGGTACCAGTGCGGTACTAGTAAGGTACTAAAGCAGGCCTAGCGGCCTCGGTGGCACTGGAACAGAATTGGGGCCGGATTCTGCCGAACTAGACCGTGGTAAATTGCACTTGGACTACACCTTAGCGGAACTCGAGTGCGGTACGAGGAAGTTACTAGTGCAGGTCTAGCGGTCTCGTCGGCACTGGAACCGAATTGGATCGGATTAGGCCGAAGTAGACCGTAGTAGAATGCACTTGGACCACATCACTGCGGAAATTCTAGTGCGGTACTGAGTACTAGTGCGGTACTAGTGCGGTACCAGTGCGGTACTAGTAATGAACTAAGCTGGCCTACCGGTCTCGGTGGCACTAGAAGCAAGTTGAGCCGGACTCTGCCGAACTAGACCGTGGTAGATTGCACTTGGACCACACCCTAGCGGAACTCGAGTGCGGTACGAGGATGGTACTAGTGCAGGTCTAGCGGTCTCGTCGGCACTGGAACCGAATTGGATCGGATTAGGCCGAACTAGACCATAGTAGAATGCACTTGGACCATATCAGTGCGGAAATTTTAGTACGATACTAATTGTAAGTACTAGTGCGGTACAAGCACGGTATTAGTGCGGTACGAGTAGGTACTAGTGCAGGTCTAGCCGTCTTAGCAATATAAGGACCGCATTTATCGCACTCAACGGTGGCACTATTAGTTCTAACACATCTGCTCGTCTAGTGACCGCTTTTTTGCATCCTGTTCATCTTCGAGTAGGATATGTATGTGCTGATATACCTGTAGCGGTTGAATTTATTTCTTTGCCTGTGTTCTGGGAGTATCATCATACTATCCGAATCAATTGAGTACTGTGAATCAGGTATGTGTGTGTTTCCTGTTGTGTTTGCCTATTCGAGGAATTTACTGCATGTGGCGTATTGTGTGTGTGTGTGTGTGTGTGGGGGGGGGAGACATTATTACCTGAATTTATCGAGAGTTCGAAAGGATCAAGTATTCAGGTATAGCCGTGAATGAGTCATTTTTTGCATGTGTGTGTGATCCAGAGGTAATGAAGAGGATATATGAAGGATGAACTCAATAATTGTGATTGATCAGTGCAGTGCCTGACTTTGTCTATTACTGCCTGTTGCACCCTGATGAGTGTGTGACTCACGACATATTCTAATCGAGATGCTAACATACGACACACCCGGAATAGCTTCATTAACGTGTCTTCTCCATAGTTTCTCATACATCGTGTAATTTTTTCGCAGGTCATTTTCATCGGTCTAACAAATTCTATCACACCATACCGAATTCTCTCGTTGCTGTTACAACGTTTCCTGGCCAGTGCATAAAAGCATTTTTTACATCAGAAAGTGGGACACGATTCACAAAACCAATGGACTGTCGAGATTCTTTGTGATAAATCTTTATCTGCCGCTAATATTTTTTGCTCCTTTATTGTCCATGAATATGCATCGACCTAATACAGTCGCAATCCAGCCAATAAAATCGAACTTGGTATTATAAGTGCAAGCACCGCCTGCCTTTTACTCCATATCCAACGACAACGATGATGATCAATAGGCGCAGAGATTGTTGTTTGTCGCGAAGCAGAGAACGGAGTGATGTATAAATTTTGTCATTGGCAGCCATTCGATCTCAACTTGGTGCAATTCTTTTGTCGCGTGATTTTGCTCAGTTTGGCCTCGTTTGCTTCCTCGTGATACAAAACCGATAAATATGTCGCACATGGGCTGTGGATATAATCGAAATGACTCAATATATAAACTACCGACACTATAATGCATCTCATATTTTGAAATGTCTCAATCCCACACTCTTGTTTACCACGAAAACTGCATATGTCATTCACATGTATCAAATTCAAAGTGATATAAGAGAGTAGATGAATCATCGGAACCTTTTTTTGAAAAAATTCGCGCCTGATTGGTTCGGCATTCGCCTCATGCATCATCCTCCATATAGAGGATTATTGGTAACAGGTAATACTCGGACCTGTGAGCATACGATATATGCAAAACAAGCTCGTTAAGGGCTCGCATTGACGATCATATAGGTTAGTTTATCAGAAGCTATGGAAATTAGCACGATAAGTATGTACATGCTGTTAAGGTGAGAGCGCGCAGGCAAATTAAGAGGTTATGCGGGTGACTCGACCAACGCTGATGATTAGACTGATAAATTAACGAATTTTCACATTTGGGATCATCCATGAATGACGTGACGCTAAATTTGCCACCCTCCCCTCCCCAAAGAGTGTAATGTCAATTATGAATCGTCCTTTTGGGCGAGACTTCGGATGATTTTCCTAATATCTTTCGATGCGAAATAGTATATTTCCGTACTGAGCGCGGTAGCCCATTTTGGGCACTAGGACAGTTTGTCTGTCAAGCGAAGCGAGACAGAAATGTCCTCCAGTGCCCAAAATGGGCTTGCAAGCGAGGTGCGGATATATTTTTTGATTACGAGAATCCTAAAATCCTATTTAAACGCGGCATTTTTAGGTTAGAGTAATGAAAAAGATTTTTTATGAGATTTCACCACGTTTTTCACAAGAAGCTTTGCAGAATTGGGACAGAGTCTTTTTTCGTATCGACTATACGTTGATCGCAATTCGCACACGATGTTATTGTCGTTGCAGCAATTTCTACTCCCGGATAAATTGCCGCGAGTGTACAAAATAGTACGTCCAATTATCGTTATCTCTTTGCAACCGGAAGCTTATTGAAATCGACAATAAAAAAGTGCAACTTTGCGTGGCAGCCAAGATACCAAAATATTGACGGTACATCACACTTGTATCGATTAAAATACTCACTGTACAAAGTTGACAGGGAGATGGTCAAATTCAACCTTCTAACCTTCTATTTCTCAAACTTGACCGTGCCATCTTGCATATCAATCTACTGGTAATCAATCGTGCTTGCGGGCAAAATTCTAACCAAGATCTCGTATATTATACCCATTTCACCCACAGGCATCGCAGTTCAAAGCTTTTCCATCCATTACATGACCATATGAGCATTCAATATCCATTTAATGTCACATCAACGGATCGATAGATCGTATCGTCGCTCACGTGGCAAAAATAAGTACGTAAGTCGAGCTTTCATGTAACAACTAAGTTATGTACACGTATACGTCTACATATCCCATGAGATGACAAAATATCCATAAGATACAGTTTTAGTGAAGAGAGGAAAAGTATAGGCGCCTCACTGACATTCGTGTTAGAGTCGCCAGCCTGGCAGGCGCTATAACGGAAATACTGCAGAACAGCTCTCTTGGGCTGATATGTTTACCACCGAAAAGCTCTGATATTGCTCTTCTACTTCTGGCGCCATGTAAATATTTGATTCGAATCGCCGAATGGGCGCCACTGCCACCCGCATATCACCCACCCACTAAATACACTCATCACTTTTCGACCAATGATAATATATGTGTGCTTAGATAGTGGCCAACATTCGCTCCTATTTGACATCTTATCTCTGTGTGTATGTTGATTTTGAGGTTAGAAAAGCAAACAAAAATATGGCGCAGACTGATGGATTTAAGGCTATCGATTTAACTGTCAATCGATATTTGCATAGATCGTTCGAAGTAAAGCTGCTCGTTATTTGAACGAGAAAACTGGATCTGTCACCCATGAATAAGTTGGAACTCGAAAGATCGATTTATCAAGAGACAGATTGGAAAACTGTCTACAAAGGCGCCACTCGTAACTATAATGTCGACGCCTCGATCGGATGACAAAAACGACTGGGACGATCGATCCGCTTATAATAGTACAACCGATTTTCACATACGCGTGGCGTCTTTAAAGATAATCATTCATCCGGTAAGCTAACCAAGAAACAGGAATCATCAATTTTCCAAACGATCTCAAGCGTAAGCCCTTACACAATTTCTCGTTTATCCACTACACTTATGCGTCCGTATCCGTTCGCTGTTGGGATAGGTGCATAAGCATTTTGCTTCTTTCGCCAAAGGCAAATTGATCGATTTCACTCTCGATAATATACCTCAGACAGATTTTCTCGTCGCTGCATATGATCAAGCATACCTTGCACATATTTACACGTGCTCTCGAAGCGTTAGGTGTTTTATACCGCCACCACGCCGCCGTAGGTACACTTGTAAAACCGGTATAAAGAACGTGCACAATTTTTTTGCGCGCGAGTACTTAACCGCGGCGCCGATTTTGGAATCTGCGCCATATCAAACACGTTCGACTTACTTCTCTTGTATTTGTAAGTGTAATTAATACGAGAACTTAATTAATGTGGCTTAGAAACTTATAATTGACTAGTTTTGAGATTGAAAATGTGCTGCTATTCGGGTGCATGTAATATAGGTTATGGTTGAGTTGGGGAATTGGTGAAAGTTTGCACAGGACACTCTAAATCTCTTGGAGGGAAAAAAGTCTTTAACTACAAGCATATGTCGCACAACACGATTCAACATGCTTGCCGTGTGCATATGATATATCATCGCATCGATTCCACATTACTCTGATTTGAATTATGAATTTCATCAAGGACGATCATCCTTTAGATTCTCCTATTAGAAGGAAAAGAACTCCCGCGAGTTGTGTGTCAATACAACTCACCTTTGTTCACACTAATTTTGAGGTTAGCTACCGAACTTCCCTTCAATTAGAGGCAAATTTGCCTTCAGTTAGAGGCATTCCGGAATCCCTGTAAGCTTGAAGGGATAAAAGCCCGTAGTTAAAGGCTTTTTTCCCTCCAAGAGATTCAGAGTGGATGACATCACTCTAAAATATTTGAACAAGACACGCGGTGCGTAACAGTATAGTCGAAATGAATCACAGCTTGTCTTATCGTTGTATTCTCATCAAAGACAAGCAAAACAGTATTGTTTTGTCTGTCCAAAATAATCTCACGAGGATCTGCAAGGAATATAAACTTGTATGATTTCATCGCGCGATGCTACCTGAAACCACACGGCTACCAACATTACTCATCGCTTTCTCATAATGCACTCATATTATATGCGCAAAAATTCTATAATCTCAAATTCAAGTTTTTACTCGTTGAATAAGTGTGTCATCAGAATATCAGATTCGCATAATCTCTTATCTTTACTCCCGCATACAGCAGTGATTAGTCCACATATATTATGGCTTATCGCTAAAATAAGACACGAGGAATGTGGTGCTCTCAACAAAAATTGCGAATATTGAATGCCTGGCAGAGATGATTATGATCTTGCGCAATAAAATAATCATTCCGAATATCGTTATCAATTTGAAATTTACATCATCCGTGACGCGCAAGATGCCCCATATGAACATCGTCAATCATTTTTCGAGATACATCTGATGCCAGCATTCCAAAGACAATCGATATCCAACGACTTCTTGGTAAACTTCGGCGATTCTTGATCGGGGTCTTCGATATATATCGCAACTTTAGTTTGTCCAAATTGATATTTTATTCATGTATCTCGAGAAACAATCAGCCTAATCTCAAAATGATGAATGTGGAATCGATATTTCGTCCAAAAGGAGATCCTCTCTCCCTAATATACACAGAATATATAAGTTCGTGGAGGGCACGATTGATCAATCATCGATTCTTTTTCTCCGTATGTGCCTGAGATATATCTTACCGCCTCGGTACAAAATTAGATCTTTCTCTCTACATCATCAAACAGCTGGGCTCTATATAAATGAAATTCTTCGAAATGGATCTCCCACGAAGTTCCAATGTTCTCCCGATGTTTAAAAATTTGCAAAGCACAAATGCAAGCTTACTTTGAATTTTATGCGTTTACGCGGTACGAATACGTATAATACTTTCTGCGGTGATGTGACGACGGGTACTTTGAGGCCTCGTTATATTTTCAAAGCTTCTCACTCACATGCATAATACACACTCACACATTTGCAAATAGTTGGCACTGGGTGCACCCTATCTTGGGATATATAGTAAAGTGTAACTCTACAGTGTGTTGTTCTATTATTAAACCCTATATTTAAACTTGGACAAAATTTAATTGAGGCGTGACTCGTGACGGAAACATCGCCGATGTGTAAAAAGGGTCGTGGCAGTTATTATTCCCTCGTTCGTCATCGTATTATATCTTGACGAGTATCTTGAGCAACGATTCCAACGAAACTACTAGCTTTTGGATAGAAAAATTCGAAGCTACATCTGATGCATTTGGATATAGTCTACTTAATCTTGTGCCTGGTATATGGTATGTTACATAGGGGCAGATGATTGATTACGGACGAGTGGTTGGAAAATCCAGATTATCGCTCCTTCGAGAGCAGTCGTATACAGGCTTTTTCTCCTAGATATATTCACGTGTTTGGGATGCTGCGGGTTGTGCTCGTTTGAGCGGTGGAACTGTTTTTCTCCCTATTCACGTTACTACACGATATTTGGAATGCTCGTTGCAGCGTGCCATCATTTATTACAACCATGTGTGAGCAACTTCAGGGTGTTTGGAAATGCTTGGTTCAAGCTGTATTTATAATTTCTGATAATTTCATGACACTGCAATATTTGTGTGAGAAATGGGCCTGAAAAATTTCTTGAGTGTGTAATAACTGAAATAATTTCCTGGGGTAACGTGCCTGTGTTCAAAATTTTGAAGGGGAAGAAGATTTCTTGATAAAAATTTTGAGGAAGAAGGGCTTTCCAGGTGTGATAAAATTTTATCCCTGTTGCACACTCGTCGGCATTTCCGAGTAAAATTGAGTTTGCCATAAATCATTGATATTTTGATAATAACGCCGAAATTTTGCCATATGGAACCAGCGTGGGTTAATGGTTTGGAAGTAAGGGAATAAACTCTCCTTACGTAATTGATGGACAGCCCCTCAAGGCATAATGAATGAGAGAAATTTATTTCAATGTAAGACTTCGAAATGGCATCTAAAAGCCCAATTTCTAGTCAGTTCGCTAAAAACTAACCTTTTAAAGACATTTTTGTGTTACACTAAATAGAATTTTTATCCACGTTGATGGAGATCCTATTCTGAAATCATTCAATGAAGGAGGGCAGGCCAAATCTGCTCATGGGATCACATCAGAACTGTATTCTGACAGCAAGAGATTGATGATAGACTTCAAAATGACCCAGCTGATTGACCTCAAATCCTTCATTGGCATCCATACTCCATGTTTCCTGAGCATGGCAAGAGAAATTTCCAAAATTTATCCCATAAAAACAAATGAATCTCTCAAAAATCTGACGATTCCCGATAATGAAAATTTTCCAAAAATATTTATAAATAGTTTCATCACTCAATGAGGCACTAGCCTAAAAGAACAACACAAGAGTTACCTCGCGGATAAATGCTGCCTGTTTTCGTGGCTTTGGCAAGCGCTCAAGACCAAGTGAAATAGTCACCAAGAGGACTGATGCCAAAGAAACAAGCGACTATGCAAGGATAGAACAAAAGAGGTGACGATCGCAACAATTAGCCGTGCAGCAACGCGTGCAGCAACGCTAACTCGTAATGAGGCGAAACACGGCGTCGGTCGTTCATCATTTCACGGGCATTTGTACATGGCCCTGTACCTGTAAAGTGTTCTGGCGCCGCCGGCGCTATTTTACTATCCGTACAATTGACAGCAAAGACAATTTCAATTGTCCAGGTTATTTGATTGGAAATCATCGGAACTACGACTTGAAAATGTAGCTGAAACTTCTGGGGTTCATAAACAATTGCTAAATTTGTTGAACCTTTTTCAAAGTTGGTTAAAAAACGATTCATTTTTAAAAAGAATAATCCACAACCATCAAGTCTGCAATGCCAAATCAGGTATATTTCCAGAGAAGTGTCATCAACGAGAATGAACGAGAATCCATTAGAAACGAAATTCGCAACAGACATTCCATATCTCGTCGTAAGAAAAATTGATTTCATTTGTTTTTATCTTATTTGTGACAAGGAACGAGTTATGCATAAAAATATCGCAGCAAAACTTGCATTTCCAGTATAAATGAATTTAAAATGCATGGACTTTGACAACGCGCGCGTTAAGATAAGCCACATATTATAACGCGAACGCGGCTCCTCTATATCTCGGATAAATACTCAAGAGTGTCGGACAGCCGTCGCAGTAGATAATTATTTTCCAGAATTAATGAGCTCGCTCATTTTGATTTGGTTTTTCGGCGTGGAATGCATCATTTCTTTGATACAAAAAAAAAGAGGGCATGATTAGTCGAATCGAATGTTGGAATTGAAATCAGCTCACGCGTGTAAGTGGTAATTTTCCGATCGTTACATAGTTATAACTTGTTTTGGTTCATTATCTGTCATTTGGCAGTGCACCCACATTCCAATAACGATTATGTTAATCCTAGTGTTCATCACTAAATTCTTAGGATTTCTAAACAATAATCCAATGACTAACGGAGAGTGAAAAAAAAACTGGAATGAGGAAAATTCCAAGTTCAGAGCAGATTTTGGCAATTTGGTTATTTAACATGCATTTTGATCATTGTTTGGACGGATCCGTCCGCTAAACGATTATTGCACGACGGGCTTAAACAAGACACCACTAAATTCGTTGATCTGAGAAAACGAACGAGTTCAATTTGTCATCGGCGTTTAGCTACACACCAGCCAATCCGAACCCATAAATCCTACACCAATATAATCGTAAAGAACTTTGTGGAAAAACTGCAATGAGTTGGTTGCAGGATCAATCTTCGACGGTTGATGTTTGGAGTTAATGTTCAACGAACGGGCTGAGTTTTGGGGTCCAACCACTAGTTGGTTACCAAATGAAATTCAGCCTTGAATCTAGTATTCAACCAGTGGTTATATTTACATCTTGGCTGGGAATCAACTCATTTTTTTACAGTAAAACTACCAAACCCCAACGATTCCCCAAAAATCGGTAAAACTGTTTGTAAGGCTGGATTCATCTAGCAATTACTCACCGGTAGAACTGGAATCGTGTTCATCATCGTCGTCAATTGTCTCGTTCTCAATTTCTGAAGCAGCAACCTCCATCCGATCTTCTTCAGGATCGGTTTCAGCAGTAGCAGCCGATCGAATTGCAGCCAATAGCTCAAAATCGGCAGCACCGGTAGCATCGATCGATGGTGCCGCAGCTGCATTAACAACCACGATCTCCAAACTAGATACGATCGTCACCAAAGCGACGATCCACTGACGCCGATTCATGTCTTCTCTATTTTTTTTATATTTCAAACTAATTCACTTTACCAAAATTAAGGCAATCGCCTGATAAAAACACAAATTACAAGCAGTTCACCAGTTGCACTAAAGATCGGTAGGATAATACCATCTAAACAGTGTCTGAATTGTACACAATGATCGAGATCGGTAAGTATTATTAGAAATAGGTGTCGAAGAAGAAACTCGTTTTGACGCGCACAAGCGTACCGGTCTGGCGCCGAACAGCAACTGACTGAAAATGCAGCTGGCGTTATGGTGTATGTGGTCTGCTATACTCTCGGTCTCGGTTCGGTCTCGTCGACGCCGGCATATCGCCAGAGTGGAAGGTATAGTTGGGGTAGGGAAGGGGGCGGGCGCAGTGGCGCCTGACTCCCGAGACGCCGCCGGTCTCTCAGCACGTGCTCTCCCTCTTTTGGAATCAATAGATATAGATATATGTATTATAGGTTATGTCTGGTGTGGGATATAGGAGTGTATACCCCCTGCCCTGCCCCGCGTCAGATGTCTCCGACTGACGAGGTTTCGGGATTTTTGGTTTGGCCCTCTTTACTGTGTGTTAGGTTTAGTCGAGACGGGCAGCTCGTTTCGCAAATCGGCAGTTCTGCCGCATTCCGAGTATAAGTATGTGTTGTATGGACCACCCTTGGATTTTTGACCATTCCAGATCTTGCCCTGGTTGCATTTCAAATTGGTTGATGTTGCTCTGTCTGCTCTGTCTTGTGTGGTTCAAAATGATAGTTCAAGTTTGCCGCACTGCATGATTTTTGGAGGAATTGAATGATTGGTGTGTGATCGGTACCAGATCGGTTGAGAAATCGGGCTCGTTTTCCTGAGTAAAATTACAGATAGTCATTGGTACAAATGGGATCGGGAAGAGATCTGGGCATTATTACGCAAACTTTCACATTTCGTGTTAGAAATCCAGAGATTGAAAATTGAGTCTCCGAATGCCTATGCCGACTGTTCACATCCATTTTCGCAAAAGAAGAAAAAAAAAGGATAAACAAAACGTATGGAGGAGTATATAATCTTGAGTATAATTCATTTTGGTGTGTGTGTGTCTGTGTGTGTTTGTCCCATTGAATATGCAGAGGAACACCTTGTGAGTCCAAGTATAACTGATGACTTACACGGAACTGAAATTTGACTCTAAAATCGCTCTAAAAAATACGGGCGTTGACGTAGAAACTTCTCCGCGCGGATTCGATCTATTCCCATCATACATCGATGAAAAAAATCATCCCCGATCAGATGAATTGATTATAGTGGGTTGAAATGGCATACACGAAATAGACATAACTTGATCACATCGCTAATTTTTGGCTATGGATGTTAATTGCAGCGCTCAGAATTTCAATTCTGGGCCTTTTCTTGCGCTGGCATTCGGTTATTTGACACATTTTCTTGAAATTCCGCCCGAAACAAAATCAACGAGAGTGAGTTTGGGATCCGCTGTAGTGATGCCGAAAAAGTTTTTCATTATTAGTGAAAATCCCATCACAAGAAAAAGGCTTGGAGCCAAATCTAAGCACTCTGTTCGATATAGAAAATAGTTGGTTCAATATTTTATTTTGAAGAAAAATCCGAGGATTTACACTGTATTGGGTACCCCGTTACTGGACCTCAGGGCATTCGCGGAACTTTAAAAATCACAGTTCACGGAACTGACATTTCGACCCTTAATCTTTGAAAGTAACAACGATGACCAGTTTTGAACTTCCGTGTCAAATGTACTTCAAGGATATATGTGTAAGGAAATTTGAATCGAGTGATTTGGATCTTGCTCGTCGACTCGCTCGTCGACATGGAAGACCAGCACACGGTGTGGATAAGTATCGAGTTGAGTTTGCGCGATAATGCCCATGTAGGGATGGTTGGGGCTAGTTCGAATTGCTTGATGCGAAATCTAAATTGAGTTCAATTTCTAGATCGGTTGAAACTGTTAAACAGATTCGTTGCCGATATATTCTACGGAAATCGATTTCCTGTTATGCTGACTTCGGGGTAATGGTTCCGAATGCACATGGCTACCCTCGATTTATTGGACAGGAAGTTTTCACTCGACAGTGTTATATGGTTCATTTGAGCGTGGGGCATGGAGCATTGCGTGACCCTAAAGTCGGAATAAACATATTTGAGTCGTTGCGAGGGAGTCTGTTTCCGTTTAATACATTCCAAAAGTAATTTCCTACACCGGTTGCCACTGCTACTGTTTCCCCCGAGGTTTCCCCTAATAACAAGCGTTGCTGTAGACCAACACAGGATTAAAGAATTTTTTGACTTTATTTCAATCACTCACAGCGAGACAAAATAATCTACAGTTGGGTTATAATTTTTTTTCATTCTATAGAAAACTGTTGATAAAATGCTGAAGTTTCGATGATTCCGAATCTTTTTCCAATAAATTATTAATACTTTTAAAGAATATCGCTGATGTTGAACGTCGAATTATTTCCGTGTGTAAGGGTCATATGCCTTGCCAAAAAATATGACTGAAAACCCCTCTCAAAGTAGTATGAATACTGGAACAACAATAAAGGCGAATGACACGAGAAAACACACTTGACAAGTCGAGAGCATTTAAGTATATTCTTCGGCGATCTATTGATTCCGATTGAAACGAGAAGAAGTATACGATAATAATCGTTATGCCGAGTAGTAGCCAACACTAACATCATTATGCTCGATGACAAAAGCCCGAGAAACTGCTGTGGCATCTGTTGAAGTGCTGCATCAAAATCGGCAGACGTTGTGGTGGGAGCTGAAAAAAGGAGGAGGAGCCGGTGCACAAAGCGAACCGCTGATGCTCGAAAAAGAGACATTCTCGCTTGTATCTCTTTCCCTTCAGCTGTTACTTGCTTGCACATCTCGCTACATTTGGATGCACTCGAAACGAATCAGATGGAGCAGTTTCGGTGTTATGCTCAGTATAAATATATAGTTGGCCAAAAAAGAAAGTTTTCGAATGCAGAATCGTGATGCACTCGGTGATGTATCAGAACCGCGTGTGTTGCGTCTTTGCTACATAGTTGACTTGGCTCATTTTTTCTAACGTTCTTGGCTCGTGCTTTGGTCTACTTATCCAGCCCCCAAAGCTCCTCGACTCTTATTCTCTCTCCCTGTAACTCTATTTTGGTCCGACACGAGGCGATTGCGTTATATGCAGAAGATACAAGTGTAGAGCATCAAGTCGAGAGAGTACGCCTCTTTTGCGACGTGTACGTCACTTTTAATCACACACGTGACAAACTGCAAGCTCTTCCTTCGGATGGCGCTACACCAAATAATACATCATTCGCGAGGTGGCGAGAGAATTCCATAGAGATATAATACCATGGTATTATATGGAGAAATTGGGGTTAGATGGATTTGAGTGTGATCTAGATCCATTGGGCGTGTTTTTGTAGTTTGCACCCTCTGTTGTTGTCCTTTGCAAAACACGATAGTTCGAGTTTTGTGTATCAGCACTTAGTGATCTCAAACGTTTTGATTGCAATCGTCTTCGAGAAGGTGGTGATTCAAGCGAAGTTTCCTGAAGCTCGTGAGGATGCTCATGATAATCAGAAGAGTAAATGTGGACGTGCACGTTTCGTCGATTTTCCACAATTTTCACGGAAATTGAGGTAAATGTGCCTAATCCCACTACCTCCCACTCAAGATCTTAGGAGAGATTTTGCCGTGCATTCTTCTTAGATTGCTCATTGTAGCATATGGGAAACAAGCACTTTGGGACGATCTAAAAACCCTCCTGTGTCCTTTAAGATGAACGTATCGTTTTTCCAATTCTTGACCTTTTTCTTTCGGGACAGTGAGAAAGATGCCAAAAAAGATTTGCCCGAATCATTTCCAATGTACTTTGAGGTGACCCCAGAGTCTGCCGCTATCCTGAATTTTCCGTCTATGTTTTAACGGAACTTCTCTCCATTGAGCAATGTCGCCATGCAATCTACTGATGCATTCAAAATTGCACGTGATTGAGTAAAACTCGAAGTATTCGGAGAATGAAATCTGGTCCACCCCTCTGGGTTATTTAATATGGTGGCGTACTCCGGGATCGCATTGATTCATTTTCTTCGTATTTGTCTCAATTTCGAAAATTCTTTGCAGAATTTCAAAAATGATTTCTAACCGATCTTGCAGGCATATTATTGAAACAAGATTCGTGAACCTAGTTTGTCCCCAAAGCATTTTTCTGAATTTCTTCTCCATCTCATCGGAACCCATCTATGTAGTTCGAAAATTTAGAAAGAGCTCAGAAAAATTTGCAAAATGAGTTAATGAACGTCAAATTTGGACACCGAGAAAGCGAGATATTTTGATTTTATGGAAACGCATGCAATCTCATAGAAAAGCCTCTTCTATTCACATTGGGAGCAAGTTACGCACGCCCTCTCGGAAACTCACGAAGAAAGTTTTCTTGCAAAAACTGAGATAGCTTCTGGCTTCGATCCGTTGGAATTGGAATACTTTAATAGCTCATTTTGTAGGTCTCGAAACAAGTCTTAAAATACCCAACATTGAAAAATATTGAGATCTAGATGGCACCTTCTCTCTTCTACAGCAGGAGAGATTAGATCTTAAGGTAGAGAGCAACGGGATAGAGTAACTAATCAGGGAAGTAATTGAGATTGCAAATCGAAATCAAGACGACAACGACTCACTAAGGGAATGGATTGATGGACCGAGCTAAAGCTACCCTCGCGACCCAAGGAGGAATTGCGGGAGAATTAGAAAACCTGTATGAAAACCTGATCCGAAGGATATCGCGACACAGGGAGATAGAACAGGAACTTAGACGACCGGGAAGGATCAAAAGACAGAATAAGAAGCCGAAGACGAGAGCACAAAAGAAAGAATATTTGTTCACGAAATGCCAAGGCATTTTTAGGAACAATCCAAAAAAGTCGGCGAACATAGTCATAAGGGAATATTGAGGTCTACTGGAGCAACATTATCTCCCGGAGACAAAAAAGATAGAAGAGCTGTTTGAGAGGCGATAGTGAAGAGAAGGTATTAGCAGAGAAGTGTACACACGACATGTCCCCACGAGAAAGGTGAGAGAATTGTTTGGCTCCAGTGACCGTCAACATCATAAGGGATAGGATAAAAAGAACAAAAAATGACACGACCCCAGGAATAGATGGCATCCAAAAGACCGGAGGAGTTCGAAGAACTCTCGCAGTGGTGTTTAATCTGATATTCCTCCACGAATATTCTCCCGAGGCGTGGAAGAAAAACAGAACGTGTCTGATCCCTAAAGCCGGGAAAAGCCAGGAGAAGCTCAAATTTGGAGACTTACTAAGATCGGGTGGCTGTTCAGCAGGTTGTTTTTGAGGATCCTCGACACCGATTTAGGAAGGATGTCAGCACAATCGTCCGAGGAGGGAAGCTTTACGAACGAGAATGCCTGCTCTTATAACATCAACTAATTAGGAGCATCAGTAGGCGAGGCAAGGAAAATAGGTGGAGTTATCTCAGCACTGGACGTTGGAAAAGCCCTCGAAACGGTGCCGCATGACGCTATCGGGCCTAACTTCATTCTCAGAAAAGTGTCAGTCACCATCGCCAAGTACATCGCAAGATTATATACAGGGTATAGCACAATCAACCCAGGGCGAGATGGAGAAGTTAAGATCCCGCTTAGAAGAGGAATTGAGTAGAGAGATCCGATGTCACCGCTGATCTACAACGTAATTCTAGAACCAGTAACAAAAGGCGTGTGAAAGACCTCTAATGAATCGGGATAGATGAAAGAGTCTGTACAGCAGCATTTGCGGATGATAACTGAAGATTTGCGAATCCCGGAAGAAGGTAAACATCAGATAGAAGTAGTAAAGAATAGTCTCCAAGAACACGAGACGGAAGTGTCTGTTGGAAAGTGTAAAATCTCCCAATACGTCCAATATGTATCCAAGAACAGAACCTGGTTTGTGAACGACCGGAAGATAGAAATCGATGGGACCAAAATACCAGACTGTAATGCAGATGGCTGTTTTAGGTACTCAGACGCAAAACTTCGCCTATGGACGGGAGGCGGGGGCATACTGGACATCCACAAACCTGTGGAAATTGATGCGGGGTTACTGAGGCTGAGGCCCGAATTCATAGTCGTGTAATCCGGGTCCGGATATCTAATTCGAGGCGCCACAACCGGCGTGACAAGTCGCCCATGTATCTCTCGTGGTGCGCATGATCCGTGCCGCAAAAAACTCGAGCTCCGATCCCGCGTCTTCCCTTCGCCATCTTTCGCTCGCCTCTTTTGGTTTACCACAGCTTATCTCCAAAAAGTAGCCAATTTCCCGTGGCTGTTCATCAATAGAGATTCCGCCATGGACCCTTCATTAAAAAAAGATAAATAAAGGCAACATATACAATATTCTGAATGTTCCCACTGATTTTCGCTCACGCCAATTATTCATGCCATAACCTAGAAAATTGCATCACGTGCCCCGGACGTGATTACGAAATGCCCCGCTTCAAAGACTCCCTCCCTGACTGACCTGGAGAGGAACATTCAATTCAGTCACATAAAAAGTTATAATATCGTCGATGAATCCACCGCCACTGATGCAAATACGAAAATGGTTAAGCATAACGCTTGGCTCAACATAGAACACGAATACACTAATTCTTGCAGAAATGTGAGAATGACAGTTAGGCGAAGCGCTCAGCAATTGAGAACTTATTGGAATAATACAAAATCAAAGTAAGAATTCGATCACATATAGTCTTCGAATAATTCCCTCAAAAATATCATGACTATATCATTATACTCAACAGAGTGCGAAAGAGGGATTCAGAATTGAAGAGAGACAGGCTCATCACAGGTGGGGTTGCAGGTACACTTGAAAACCAGCAAACAAACAACCTGTGTGATGGAGTGAAAAGCATTGTTCCCACAATGAACTTCACGCTAGCGAACGAATGGGTCAGAACGCCTCATTTTGAGCGTAAGCACGCATAGTTCTATTTACCCATTTTTTAATTCATAGAACTTGTTTCTTATTCTAATTTTTTCCAGGTGATGGTTCAGATGACCAATCAGATGTTAAAGAAAATGGAATGGTATCAGCGGATATAGATGAAGATGATATTCCATTGCATGATGACGAGGATTCGTTAAAAAATGAAGAACCAACTAACTATTACATTGAAGAAGTGACTGATAACTACAGCAACTTGCTGGTTCAACAAACACATAACAAAGGTAAGCGCATACTTACCACATTTCAGTTATGATAGCTGACGCCTCTTCACAACCGTCACCCAGTCCTTCTTCACAATCATTTTATACCTCTCCTTCCACAGACATGATGAATCTGACCAATGATAACCAGACCTCAATCGGGCTCGGTACAAGTCAGGTGCTGCATCAGGTTCCCTGCCAGAAATCAATCTCACTAAGGAAGAATTCTCCACTTACAATGAGCCTCATCGTGATCGCACTGGTCATCCAACAGGTATGAATGACAAAGTTACAAATCCAGCCGATATCAACAAGCATCGAGTAGCTCAGCCTCAGCAAACTGCAAACGAGACTCCTCACAAGCGATCCGGTGCTTCTGAAAAACCTGGGAAAACTGATGCAAAGTGTATAAACAGTGTGGGGGCATCCAAAAGATGTAAGTGTGCAGCATAGTCAGTCAATCGATAAAGCATTCCTTGCTTCACTGACTTTCCAGAAATTCTGTCTTCTCTCCTTATGATACTATTTCTTTCCTTGTCAGCTAGCTGCAATATGCATTACGTGAGGGCCAGTTACTTGAACAGCGTTGACCTGGCCCGCCAACAATTGTTCCTGGTAGGGCTCTGATTGTTCTGAGAAATTCAGAATTTGAGTCGTTGTGAATTTTGACTTCTATGTCGGCAAACTAGGTCCGTCTTGATTGAGGGACCGTGGCTCGTCGTGTATCCCATTTAGGGCCTCCACAGAAAGTGCGGATTTGCGCGTATGCTCCTTCTCGCGTTTGCTCCTCCCGTGTATAAGCATAGGCGCCGTGATTCCATTGCGTGCCATGGGCGGAGAATGGTGCAGCTCTGAATCTGCGAAAAATGTTATCTGCACCAAACGGAAGGAATAATCGGCGAGGAGGATAAATTTGCCAATAAAAAGTTCCGAGTGTACCAAGTACACCTATATACAATATATCATAAGTAATTTTGTAGATTTTTCGTCCTTGATGTTTAATATATAAGTTGATTATTTGGTCTCATCGATCTTGAAGGACGGTAGAATCTTTCATTAAATGTGCTGTTCGATGTCCGAAATCCTCTTTTATATGTTGAAAGAAACCGATGTTTTTTCATAGAATGTGGTGGTGGTCTCTCTTTAATCTTAGGCCTTGGATATCATAAGTAATTTTGTAGATTTTTCGTCCTTGATGTTTAATATACAAGTTGATTGATTATTTGGTCTCATCGATCTTGAAGGGCGGTCCGTCCTTCAAGATGATCTGTAGTCACCTCTTCCCCTCCGTCAAATTCTAACCCGTAATCATCAATAACTTGCAATTGTTCAAACAATCTCATCAACATATGAGCTCATTTCCAGAATTTTGGCATCCTCGGTGGTTGGCTTCTGGCCATTTTGATTAATTAGACCTCTACACTTGAACTCTTTAACCGAAAAATATACACTTTGAGAAAATAATTGGAACGACTTGGATTGGTTTTCGGTACGATCCCCATCGTTACAATCGTTCCCCATAGTTGACGACTCTTGAGATTCAACAGAACTTGAATGACAATAAGCTGCAAGTGTTTTTTGCAGACCGGTCCAACGAAATATATCAATAACAAATTGGGATATTGTCGGATCATGTTATGAAATTTTCGAACGCATAACGCTCGTTTTTGAAGATGGGAGCAGTGGTAACAATAGAAAGGCGCGAAAAATTATGGAAGCTCCAGAATCAATAAGAAGCGCTCGTCTACGCGGGGGGGGGGGGTGCATGTGTACTGCTATCAATTGATTTTGTATAGAACAATCCCTATCTCATTCCAGGAAACATTCATTATACTTCTCGTAAACTTGATTTTGATCTGTTCACTACGCCACCACTAGTACGAGTCTATACCCCTCTGGTTAATTTTCGAGGAGGAATTTTGAGTAGCTTCATTGGGATTTCTCTTTGCCTGTAGAGTGACCAGTACGCTTTGTCGGATTGGTGGGTTTCTTTTTTCGAGAAAGCTAGCAAATATGAGATGGGTGTACATTTTCGGAACACCTGACTCTCAGAGTTGAGACAGTTTCTGTATTTGCATAGCCCCTCCAGCAGTATGGTTGGATTAGTTAAGACACTTCCACTGTCATTATTCACGGATTGAGATAATTAGTCGCAAATCATTGTTTTTCATCCTCTCAGTGTTGAGAGATTTTGTCGTCTGCATCTGTTAACCATTTTGTCAGTCGAGCAAAAGCAGAAGACGCTCGAACATCGCTCAATATAAGCGCAGCTGTGGATCAGTATAGGTATGCGGCCGTATCGTTCACGTCGCTACTATAGGCGAGAGCAATCCACATTTACCCATTGCTTGACTGGTTAAGGCTAGTCTGGAGTCCCCGCAAAACCGCAACCAGACACGCACCGGCGTACTTTCAGGTTGCAGCTGCATCCAATGATTCTGAGAGCGGTATTATAGTTTATACGCTTTTTTGGTACTAAATGCGTTACTTAGATACTAGGCCACCCGTGAAATCTTATACCACGATACCATGCGAAGTTTCATGGCATTTCATTCATTAGGAATCGAGAAAAACTTGAAGGCAATTTTCTGGTGGGACAGAGCGCGTCCGCGACTATTCCGATTTATTCCTCAATAACAAAACAGTTTTGATCAAAATCAGATACTAGGCCACCTGTGGATTGGAATTCCCTGTCGAATGAGCCCTCCCACGCCCAAAAAGTCTGAATCTAGCTCGCAAAAACCTTGAACTAGTGTGAGCATCGAGCAGTATAACTTGCTCAGCGAGCCAAAGAACTACGATTTTCTGGAGATATAGAATGAATCCCCGGGTGAGGAACAATTCATTCGGTGGGAAATATCATCGTGTTTCAGTTGCCATACCTCGTTTGGGTCGGAAATGTAAGGTTGAAATACTATGAGGCAAAAAAGTCGTTCGTTATCTTCCATCGCACATGCAGTACGATCAAAGCGCCATCTATCGGGCAAAATATCCGGATTCTTTACGGACTAGCCTTAAAATTGTCGACAACAAAATCCTCAAAATCAGTGGGAGATGGACTGCAATTCGAGATTTTCAGATAAGTATTCATTCCCGGGTGGTGAAATGGATTTTGTTTGTGACTCTTTTCCAAGCGTGGTCAAATTGAGGTCACTTTGTTCTTGTGTCCACAAAGCTGGTTGATATAAGCTCTAATTGAAGCTGGTGATCAAGTTGTTGATGAAAATGTGTAGAATCAGGGTGGGATATGTAGAATCGATGTGTGAGTTGGGCACGATACTTTGTTGATGAATTGTTCCAGGTCAGTCGCTGGTGTGCTACGGGTTTGACTCTCCACGGATGACCTTGCAGTTTTCCCAGTGGAGCTGCTATTTATTACCATCAAGTGAGAAGATGATGTTCTCCTGGTGAAGGTAAATTGTGTTTATCACCCTACCTTTATTGACAATCCTCATGTGCTGCCAAACTCACCATTACGTAATTGGAGAACTCTACTTTTCCAATTTTTTTACTTTGAACTCGCTTCATTCATGGTTGTGTCAAGATATCCCAGTCTCATATAGCTGGTATTTGTTCTTTCTCCTCTCTATTACGTGTATCTGACCTTATTTGTCCACAGGAAAACCCCACGCCATAGGGTAGCTGGCGTCAGAACCAATGTGAGGAGCCATAGATGCACCAACCCAGCTGAAAAAGGGCTATTACTTGGATTATCAACCCTACTGCTCAGGGTGGTTCAAGGGAGCGTTGGTAAGTTCTAACAGTGATTTGTAACATGTTTTGGGATAAGAAAACATATCACAGAGTTCCAGGTGGATTGGTGATCCGAAGGCCGACACCCTCCTTGCGAGTTCATGTAAAGAAGCTTTCCCGCAACGAGGTGCATACGATATTTTGGTGCTGGAAACGGGAGAAATAAGAATTCTTTTTCGACCATTCTTTTTATTTTTAACATATGACTTTTCGATCGACCGATCAAAATCAATTTCATCATCCGAGGCTTCTGGAATGAGCGTTCAGTCGCCTCGTCCAACTCGACGCCAAAAGCGCGTCCATGAAATTCAAAACTTCCGAGTAGATAAGAAACTCGCTCCCGTCCTACAGCTCCTACTGACCGAGTGAAAGTTTGTTCCGAGAAACGACTATGAATTCCAGCCTAATAGTTACTAGTTTACATTTACTAATTATTCATTCTAGTTATCCTACACAGCAATATTTAGGGGATGTGTACCATTTACATGAGTTGTTCATGGGGTAGTAAGTTGGACGCTCGAAATCTTACTGATGACTTCTCGAGAGTATTGAACACACATTAAATAAGCCACACAAGAGTATATCCGATGGGACTCGGATCGGGATTCGGGCTCACCCATTTGATCGTATAAGGTGTAAGACATCAGTTTCACTCTCTTCCATCTCGATAACTCAATCTTCCATGCCGTCCAGTAGCCGCAAAAGAGGTATATACCAGTACTCGCGTGGTTAGCTTTGCAGAGAGACGAACAACTGGCAAGGTACCGAATAACCCTTTACGATTCGATCGCGGTGGCGGCGATTTTTATTCGTCTGGGGAGGGCTGTTTATATCTTCGGTGTCTGATCGGCGCTTGCGTATAATACTTACCTTGGATTGCACCTGGTGTAGGCCTTACGAATAATATACCTTAGATCAGAGACACGCGACTCCTGTTCTACAGGTTCTTCTTGGTCTGGATGAATTAGCGCCTTATACAGAGCTTGCATCGTCTTCGCTTTGTACCTATTATTTGCTAACTTGGAATGCAATCGATCGATCAGTCGATCGAGAGCCAGGACCCTCCTGTATATACTCATTCTCTCAATACGACCCACGCAAATTTATACACGTGTAAGTTGGTGTAGGTATGTTTTTGAGAGGGGACTTTTTTCGATGGCTATGATACCGATCGGGACACAACCGCAACGTATAACCAACATGCAGTGCTCCTTATTAGCTGGACTCGCATATACGCCATTGCCAACCGCTCTTTGATCGATCATCCGATCTCTGCTCGACATTCCACTCATACAACTAACTAACGATGTCCACCTACCTGTTTCGAGTTCCACCACACTCATGGAATGGGCTGTAAGGCATTGTGATCGTAAGTAATTTAGAAATGAATTTCATGCTATTCGTAAGAATCAAATTAAAAATCAATACTGATAAAATACACCGGCACACAAAAATAAATAAGTATCTATACTTTTGACCCGACCTACGTGTCTTCAAGTAATTTGGCACGCTGAATTCGAATCCTAGGCCGGTTAGGCCCGTTCCTATCTTGATTTCGAGAGAATCGTGAAAATTAGATGGAAATCGTGGAAATAGTGAAGAATAGCATTACAACTTGGATCAATATACATCAATCTACATATCATAGATTAGAAACCTTGACTCCGGGGTTTTTGAGGTTGTTGAACACGAATACACTGTCAGAATGATGAACCCCTCAAATCCAAGACGGCGGTACCAAATTGGCGGAATGGAAATTTCCGTAAACTGCTCATTTTAGCTCAAAACACTCTTCTCGAGGGTTTTCGGGGCCACTGAACACGAAAAAGGTATCAGGAGAATAAACTCCTCAAATCCAAAATGGCGGACGGGAAAGTTCCAAGAACTGGTGACTTTGGGTCTTGAAGCTTTTCTCAAGGCTTTTTGGGTTGTTGATATGATTACAAACGGAGAATGGATGCCCCTACAGGAACTTTCGCCACAGTTGGGCAATCTGATGACGACATGAAAAGTGATTCACAACGAGCCCTCAAGCTCCCAAATCCTCTAACTTGGTCACCTTCAACTTGAGTTCTTTGGTGATAGGAAGCAACAGGACGATTCTGCGAAGAACTCAACTTGAAGGTGACCAGGTCACCGTTCGTTGTGAATCACTCTTTCATGTCGTCATCAGATTGTTAAACTCTCGAGAGGGTTTACGTAGGAACATCCATTCTCCCTTCGGAATCATATCAATCCGAAAAATCCTTGAGAAAAGTTTCAAGACCTAAAGTCACCAGTTCTTAGATGTTCCTCGTCCACCATTTCGGTCCGCCATTTTGGATTTGGGAAGTTTGTCTTTCTGATCCCTTTTCTGTGTTCAGCGGACCCGAAAAGCCTCGAGGAGAGTGTTCTGAGCTGAAATAAGCAGTTTTCAGGAAATTTCCGTTCCGCCATTCTGGAACGCCATCCTGGGTTGGACAAGATCATAATTTTAATATCATACTCGTGATCAGCGACCCTGAGAACCTCCGAGAAGAGTTTTAGGAGCTGAACTGAGCAGTTTTCGGAAATTTCGATTCCGCGAATTTGGGACCGCCATCTTGGATTTAAGGGAATCATAATTCTGACTTTGTATTCCTTCAGCAACCCCAAAAGCCCCCAAGTACAAGTTTCCAGCCGAAAATATGTAAATTAATGTATATCGATCCAAGTTGTAATGCTATTCTTCACTGTTTCCACGATTTCCACCTAATTTTCACGATTTTCACGAAATCAAGATAGGAACGGGCCTAACCAGCCTCGGATCCGGATTTAGAATGCCAAAATACATGGAGAAGAGTAGGCTCGAGAGTATTTCGGATCAAAACTACAGCTACTTTAGTTATTTTCGTGTGCTGGTGATATTTTTAAGGACTGCTACTGAAGTTTCTCGTTTTCAGCGTAGGTCAACTTACGAAAAAGTACCGTGTATAATAGGTTTACTCAATTACGGCGGTCAGACCTGGTCTGACTTGGTCTGACCGGCATAATGAAATAAATCTAATGAAACTTCGTAAAATAAGAGCTTGCTTTTATGGGAAGAATGAGGTGACATTCCACGACCTTGGAAAATGACGATATGCATCCTAAGATATTCAGGGGGTTTTATTCTGAAAATAAGGATGCTTAAATGAAAATGAGTTAATTCTGTACAAAAAACATATAATACGAATAATATCTATACAAGTTTTGGGAACTACGAATTTTGGTCGATAAGATAAATGTTGTGTCGACACAGTGGAACTTGCTGGAAGAGTATTCAGGTAGATGTAACAAACTCTGCTCATCTCAATTCTGTTTCGATTGTTATTGTATCTAATTTTTTTCTTGGGGTAGGGATTATACTTGGTTGGAAATGCTCTTGGAATCGAGAAAACACTTTGAATTTACAAAATTTCATCTGGGCTGTGCGTTGAATTTTTCAGAAACTGAATGAAAATTTAGTATTATGGGAAATACATTTGCGTGACATGAGATTTACTCCGCGTTGAAAAAGGGAGGGAAACAAATCACCGTGTAAAACAAAATCACCATTGGAAAAATCTGCGTGAAACGAGGGACTATTGATGTACAACGTGAAATGAAGGATATCGTTCTTTTGTTACATTTTTCGAGTTACACTTTGTTTGTGTTGTCAAAAAAGAGAACTTATCGTATAAAAATCTTTGCCTTCTGTAAAGCATTATACAATATACCTATCAAAATTCTCCGAGCATTTGAGTAACAGACACCGATATGAGGGGTGTAACGTTGGATTTGGCGTCCCGAGTGACTTTTCCTCTCGCTTTCCCCGGCCTGGACCGAAGGCAAGGGTTGGAATCATCACAAAGATGCGAGGTCCAGGTTTTGAGGTTTTGTATCTTACGCTATATAATGACACCACATTATGTCAAAACATCGTAATACAACGGCGTGAAGGTTGGATTTTGTATCAAGTGACTTCTCCCGTACCGAGTCGAAGATGAGGATGGAAATCATCAAGAGGTTACGAGTACCAGGTTTTCCTCGTAGTGATTAATTCCGAGCCTCACATTCGGTTTGATATGGCAAATCTTCTTCGCTACGCGAAATCGATGTTCAACATCCTTCGTATATCGATCTCTAATATCCCTCACAAACTGTGAGTCAAAGTGAGTTAAATTTGATCTATGAAATAAAAAAAAAAAAAAAAAAACAATCTATAGTGAGTCGGACGCTGGAGAAAACCAGCAATTGATTTTCGCAGTTTGTCATCTAGAACGTGACCAGAGACATACAACCCTTTGCTTTTCAGCACAGCAGTACCAATCCAATAGCAACAAAAAACTTGTGTTCTATTTGAGAAAGCTCGCAAAAAGCGTGTACCAAAAGATGTTGTGGCCATAAAGGTAGCACCGAGATTGAATTAGGCTCGTGAAGCAGTAGAAAAACACCTCACAGTTTGCGAAATGGACAAGCTCGCAGAACGGTCGTCGAATAAGAAAACGAAAAAATTGAAGCTTGCTACGCTCGCATATTGTCGATTGCACTCTACCTTATGTGATCAAGTGTCGCAATTCTTCGTTGCACATTATAAGAAGCTTCGAGAGAGGGTGGAAAAAACTGAATATCTTGCAAGTGTTCAACCACAGTACAATGCACATGGTATTATATAGGACAAGCCGCACGAATCCTCGGCCAGTGAATCATGTATGTGTGTATGTTTAAGTATGTGTATGAGAAAAAGGAGGCTCAGGAAGTGAATGACTCGCAGAATGAGAATAATTCGTGCACGCGCCCCGCATGCAGTCCTCGCCAACTGTAAGAAAAAGAAACTGGCCCCAAGTTCCAAGTGTCCTGGTCCCAAGTGTGTCCCGCGGTGGGTGCTTATAACGAAGCATCTTAGCTCTCTGCACACACACACACACACACACACACACACACACACACACACACACACACACACACACACACACACACACACACACACACACACACACACACACACACACACACACTTACGTGAGCGCCCCAAATTGACGATGAATAGGGATTTTTTACTCCTAATGAGCCGCGAGCGCCCAGTGCAGCTGCATGGGATCCTGGTGGTGAGTTCTGTTTGACTTTCGCCTTTTGCTCGCGGCACGGTGACAATCGCTGCACTCAGTCCACATTCTTTGGTCTCGAAGAATCATTTTCTCATTAAGCTCGATCGGTTCCTTGCCACTCAGTGGGGTGCACCAGTCATGCCAAATCGATTTTTAATCGCCATTCAATCGCTATTATTCAAGGGTTGGATAAAACTTTCTTGCTGTCACGATGCGTTTGGATATGAGAACTGCTTCCTTAACTGGTTCATTTGTTCCATTTTTATTCATCTCTGATTATTGTCTGTCTTTTATCCGGCAATCTTTGCAAACCAGATAGTGCTTTGTGTGAAATAACTCGACTTTCCCAATCTTTAGTAGATCACTAATCAATGAATTTGATGGACTCCAATGCTTTCTATACAAATTTGGTCATCAAAAAGCTTATTTCAAAACTTGAGGAATAAGATGTGTAAGTTGAACCGATCCATGTTGAAGGTCAACGAAAAAGCAATCAAGATTATGTGAGTGCAGCTATAGTTTGGCTAAATTCTTCGCCGTGTAGATCAAAGTCCATGCTTTGGCACGGAATCCCTGGCTTGGATTTCAGTGCTTCACAATTTAAAGGCCATAGTTTCCAGAAATTTTCTTCTGGATTAATGTCTTGGTTCGTAATGTAGGTTTTATGAGATGAGTTTCAACATGAGCTTAGAAGTTCTTCAAAAATTTCAAAATATTGTAGAAGAACTTATGAGAGGAACAGAGAACTTTCAAAAGTAAGGGAACAAATTGAAAATACTTAACTGTGCTTGATGCATCGGAGATACTTGGACTACTCTTGAACAACTTTCTCTTGTATTTTGATCACTATTCTCAACTGATGTGTTGCGTTTTGATAATGGAGAATCATGATGCAGTGTCGTCCTTTTGATACATTATTCTGAGTATGTAAAGAAGATCTCCAAAATGAGCCACATTAGGACCATTGAATGCCTTCATTCTGTAGTGGACTCATCACATTTTTTTTTGGATTAATTTTGATTCGATTTCAATTCCTACCGAGAAAGCCGAATTAATTGGTAGTTTCCACAACTTTTTAGAGAAAAAATTTTATTGTCATTTCTTATCTTGTACAGCTCCACAAAAAAGTCCGGATCAAGTGTTCCGATCAGGAGATCATGCTTGAGTGATTGCTGGATGATTTCCAAAAAGAATTTTTGTGATTCATTGAATCACTTCTAATAAATCGCCTCGTAAATCGCTATCTATAGATCTTCCAAGCGCAAATTTAGGTGGTCACTGCAGTGACCAGATTGCCGCAAAGCGTTGATCACAACGAATCTAATAATAGTTCTTTGTCATGGGTTGAACTATAAAATTACACTTGATATTGAAATCTTTCCAAATATCCTTGACCATGTGCTGGGTTATGAGATCAAAGATGATATATCGGTACGATGGAACTTTCTCAGGTCAATGTGGGCGAGTTGAGTACATTGACGAGGGTTCATCAAGATTCACTATATACGAGACTTTTGGCTCCGGGTCGCGTATCTCAATTCTTCATGGTGAACGGATTCACTTCAAAGCTCACTTTGTTGTTCATTTCATGACCTCTGAAATTTGACAATAGATACATCTTCACACTTTGATCAACCACATTCGTACTATTCGTAAATGCAACTCGAATCACCCGACATTGATAAACCTTACTGAAAATAATCATGTCATGTACGTGACATGAAAACGTGAGTAATGAACATAGACAAATATGACATGATAACCTGACAAACTTTCTCGACATGACTGCCGTCCACTTTGAGAAACACCGTATAGCACCAAAGTCAAAGCTGCATGAGATAATCGACAAATTGCGGCAAATTGTGATAAGAAGATCCGACCACCGACCAACACCATCGTATCCGGCTCAAAAAGATCAGTCAGAAACTATTTCTATCTCATTATGGCCATAATGTTCCATGCGGTATTCCTTAATGTGAACGTCAGATGACATGTCTAACATTGTACACAAGGAAAGCCTTCCCTATATACTGTTTGGAGAGCCGAATTTCTCGCAGAGCTAACAATGTCATGGACACCCATCACGAGATTCTTTCACGAGATCATGTCATTCTTGTCCAGTTTCGTTCCTCACGTTTTTGATGGAACGTGACATCACGTTTTCATGTCATGTACATGACATGACTATTTGCAATAGGGAATTGAGCAGAAACCTTAGAAGCCATCCATTGCGTCACGCAAAATTAGCCATGTTTTACCCCCCCCCCCCCGCTTCCTTTTCGTGCCGAGCCCCTTGACCGCGCCTCTTTTCAATATAGCGTATCGCGTTTGGTGGGCCCTCTCCCCCTAAAAGCGTGACGTCATTTGTACGGACAGCCTCTTATCTATATGGTTATTGATCTGAATCACGTTGCCACGATGAAAATTTTCCATCCCCGTATGTTTTACACTTCAATTCATTGATCAACGTTAGCAAACTGAGATTATGTGAGATGGCAGTAAACAAAGGTAATGTTAGCAAACTGAGATGGTGGACCCTCTCCCCCTGAGAGCGTGACGTCATTCGTGCGGATAGCCTCTCATCTATATGGTTATTGACCGCTGAATCACGTTGTTATGATGAATATCTTCCATCGCCGTATGTTTTACAATCCTACTCATTGATCAATGTTAGCAAACTGAGATTAGGTTAGGTTAACTTAGCTTATGAGGGGTGGGGGCGACGAATGTTGCATCCACACTTGGAGGCCTATGGCAGAGCTTTTGGCGCATTGTGATACCTTGAGCCTTCCGATATTTTTCATCCTTCGGGCATTTTATGCCTTGAATAAATTCTATGCTTTCTTTCACATTCAACTCTCTTGTATCCTCGAAGCTTCCGAAGTAGTTATCGGTGGTATTCGTGTAACGAGTCACTTCGATACATTCCTCTGGAGTCTCGCCTTGACCCGTGCATGTCAATTGGCTACCAAAACTACGCGAGCGCGGTCGGGTACCATTCAATTGGTTAGTGTGGACGATGTAGGGCGACTTTAACTCAGTGGTTAGAGAGTCGGAATCCAAAGTCCAAGATCTTAACATCAATTCACGGTCGTGGCGCGATTTCCACGAGTCGCTTTCTTTTACGGAGTTGAAATATCGAAAAGGCATTTGCGATGGGAGATTATGAACCAATTTTTTGCCTCATAGTATTTCAACCTCACATTTCCGACTCAAACGAGATATGGCAAGTGGAATACCATGATATTTCCCATCGAATGAGATGTTCCACACCGGGGGTTTCATTCTATATCTCCAGAAAATCGTAGTTCTTTGACTCACTGAGCAAGTTATGCTGCTCGATGCTCACTCTAGTTCAAGTTTTTTGCGTGCTAGATTCAGAATTTTCGGGCGAGGGAGGGCTCATTCGACAGCAAATTCCAATACACAGGCGGCTTACTATCTGATATTGTCCAAAACTGTTTTGTTATTGAGGAATAAATTTGAATAGGTGAGGACGCGCTCTATCCCACAAAGAAATTGCCTTTAAGTTTTTCTCGATTCCTAATGAACGAAACGCCATGAAATTTTGCATGGTATCGTGTTATGAGATTTCACAGGTGGCCTACTATCTGAGTGACACATTCAATACCAATGAAAGCGTATAAACAATAACACCGCTCTCAGAGTCATTGCATGCAGCCGCAATCTGAAAGTATGACGGTGCGTGGCTGGATCCGCCTAAGAGTGCTCCCTAGCTTGAAAAAACAACGGTGGTGACATCTTGCGATTGAACTGATTTATTGTAAATTATTAATTAACCGAACCACTTTGGGTTGATAGCGATGCAGAATTAACCACGTGCAGCTTTGACCGTAAGATGGCGCCGAAAAGAGCTGTTTCTTCGTTTACCTACGGGAATCGTCAGCATTTTTCCCTTATCTGTTGAGGTTAACTAGTATGGCACAGTAGTGATCTTTGATGACTTCTAAGGAAGTGGATACCGTATTATTGCTATGTTCCGACAGTTTAGCTATTCTCTTGGTATTGGACTCTGAGACTATGCCCTGGATTCCTGATGCTCGTGTTTGTTTCTCCCAATTTTGTCTTATTTCGTTGTCATTTTTAATCGCTTCATCTATTACATCTCTTGGAAACCGAGTTGGAACCTCAGTTAGAGGCAAAAGGTATGGGACTGATCGAAATTCATCAGTGTGTGTTCCCGCTACCTATAATGTACCGGAACTCAGCAGAGACTGAAGGTGCAATATTGGATCTATGACAGAGCGAGTGACAGAGTCTCTCCAACAGCTGAGACCGCTTTTGATTTCGTTGTTTTTGATGCAAAAATCTTAATTGCAGCTTGACAATTAGGGATTGTAAGAACTCTTGAAAAAAATATATCGAACGGTAATATTGCACTTAGATGAAATAGCGACTTTTAACTTCATTGCATAATGAGAGAGTTCAAGTTTACCTGCTTTACCATAATGATTCTCGCATCGGATTTTTGCACACACAGCTCATCGCGATTTTCGCAGGCAATATAGCATCCCGCTCTCGAATATTGAATTCCCTTATAAACCAACAGAGAACGATGTGCATATAACCATCAAAAGGGGGGAAGCGGTCTAGAACCTCGCGACTCGCCTGTGATGGTAATACCATAGCATGCACATTCGAGACAATGGCCAACGAAGAAGAGCACACACAACCCGATGGCAGTATTACCAGAGGGAAAGAATCGGCGGTCTGCAGAAAAAGAGGGAACACGAACTCACTGGCTTGGCTGATGCAGTGGATGGCAAAAGGTACAAAAAAAAATTCACCTGAGCTCTCAGCGGAACCCGCGTGCCGCCCAAGAAGAGCACGGTGCTTTCTGCTCCCGCACTGCGGGAAGGAAGGTATATCTCTGTAATGGACGAGAATCCGAATACTGCCCTCGCACCGATATACAGGTATGCCATCAGTATATGAGG
The DNA here is from genome assembly GCA_029851415.1 of Eretmocerus hayati. Classification (NCBI taxonomy): domain Eukaryota; kingdom Metazoa; phylum Arthropoda; class Insecta; order Hymenoptera; family Aphelinidae; genus Eretmocerus; species Eretmocerus hayati. The sequence continues at coordinate 6,165,384 of CM056742.1, forward strand.
CAAAATACCAATGCGAGCATCAGGAAGATGTTGCCAGGCTGCAGAGCTGATGCTATGGGACACCCGATGCTTATCTTGAGAATTCGGCCGCTCTCTCTCTGTGTTAGACTCTATATATACGGGTACAATGACTATGTAGGCCTCGTGATCTTATGTATTATAGCTTGGGCTGATTGATTTTTTTAAGGGCAAGGGCATATACGGGATGGATGATAAAAATCGGTAACATGCTTCCCGGAAAAATCAGGGTCTGCTTTCCGGCCCACCAGAGTGAAAGTTCACTAGTAACTACTGGCGCTTATCTATCAGACTTGGAATTGGGATGAGCTTATCCGGATGCTCTAAGTGGAGAACGATGTTTGGGCCTTATTGAGGCAGCAGCTAATTCGCCACTCTAGATTAGCTTGTGCGATGACACGGTCTGGCTACAATTGGATGCACTTCTGGAACGTGGTCTGTTCAAGTTGCGTTCAGGTATACTAATGAGGCGATGTGATTTTGCGCGAAATGTGTATAATTAAAGTTGAATCAGTTGGGAAGGAATCGGTATTGATCCTGAAGACATTTGTGAACGGAATTATGTCCAAGAAATCTGATTGGAATCAGTGCTTTTTATTAAAAGAGTCATAATTTTGGGAAGACGAAAAATTCAAGAAGCTGGTGACGGCTCATCCTATTTAAAAAGTTGAAGTGTACAGATGGGCTCGCACTGACAGAACTGGTTGTTAAAGATTGAGGTGGGCCTCTTGACGAATTTTACGATCTGCTGACTCAGACTCGTTGAAAAGGTTATGCTACTTCCGTGTGTTTTTCTCCAATCCAATTGCCGAGACAACTTAAGAGAATTTAGTCCAACATTTGTATAAATGGATTCACCTAACTCTATGATTATTAGTTGAAAAATGTGACCAAAAATTAGATCAACAGACAAGCCGTTGAGAATTCAATTGTAAAAATTCAATTGATAGAAAGAAAGGGTTAACCTCTCTTATTGGGATAAAACTGAGTGCCTCAAGATATACTCCATGCAATTAGTCGGCCAATCTTGAAAACCTTGGGCAGAGATAGAAAATCACAAAATATACGAGAGTTTGTGCGTGCAAATTAAAAAAAATGCTCTCAAGCCTTGGCGACGCAAAAATGTACCACGTATCAAAGTGATAGCGCAGAGGCAATAATTTATCATTCGGTTCGCCAGACGAGCGCGAATCTTATCGTCATTGACGGCGCTTATTTATTCGACCGTGCAGCTGGTTCTCACGATGCGGTGTATAAAAGCACAGACACTACAGCAATTTTGGACTTGGATGTCATCAGTGCACTGTGGCGAGTTCAAATTATATTGTGGGTTGTGGACGGTTTGAATTGCCCGCCACCAGATTTACTCATTTCCGCAGGACATAGGCTCACCGCTCGGTGACAACCCTCCATCATTTTTATTAAACTTCGAGCAGGTTACCTCATCTCCTTTCTGAATCTAATATTTTCCATCATCTGTTCACCATCTTCTCTCTCCTGGGCCTACCTCAGTTTACTATCAGGATTTCCACAACTGCTATTATCGCATTTCTGAAGTTTTCTTCCCTTTTCATTTACCCAGTGCCGGATGATCAGAATCTTTGCATCGGGTAGCTTGGATTCTCCATTGCAATCCAATTCTCAAATTTTCAGTCAATCGCAGAATTTGTAGCCTATAGTGTTGCTGCGGCTGTATCAATATTGAGGGATGTCTCCCAATTCGAGTGAAGAGTATACCCCATAAGTCTATACCAATGAACATGAACATCGTGCAGTTGACTTTGAGGCTTCATCATCTTGATCATTCTTTGATCTTTGAGAATTTTATCTTCCACCGTATATGTGCGTCATCATCATTCTCTGAGATCATTCGTTCCTCGAGTACCGAGAGAATCATATTCTGAAGTAAGTCCCATGTATCGACTTCAGCGAGGACCCGAAATACCTGTGAAAATTTGGAGGAAACTGTAATTGCGGAGAGATCTGAGTGTGTTTTTGTGTTCTTTGCTGAGAATCGTTTCATAATAGTTTTTTTCCTTCTGAAGATCTCTATCAGTTCCGTCCGCTTCCGTCATCAGATTTTACGGAGCGAAGAATCCGGGCCATATCCATTATAGGTCGAGATGGTCATCAAGATGAGTCGGATAGGAAGGAGATGTCTGGTGATGTCACTAAAATCTTTGTAATAGTTTAACACGTTCGCTGCGGCGGGGCCCACCGGTGGGCCCCACGATTTTTCATTCTCCAATCTTTACCAGCTCGCAATTATCCAAAAAACATCCCTAATAAGAATCTTTCCAGGTAATACGCTTTACCTAGGGCATGAACAACGAGCCAAGGAAGAGTTTGCTCCCATAGAGACATTTTTGCCAGAATACGGGTGTACACTTTAAGACCAGAATAAAATTACCAAAAATCGTCCCCGCAGCGAACGTGTTAAGGATGAGCAAATGGATGGCCATGCAATGTGAACTCCAAGAGTATCAAGGTGAAATTTGGAAAATCGCTATCGGGATAAGATTTTAATGTTAGACAGCTTTTATACAAAACATGCTTCGATATTGCCTTAATTGTAAGACATTCTGTGGAGATGGAGGGCATTTTATATCGAAATTTTCAAATTGGAGAGTATGACCTCTCATCGTCCAAGAATGGATTTTTTTTATTCAAATTATGCGAATGCCCCTGAATATAGCATTTCCCTCCCCGTAATATTCAAAGTTAATTTTTTTTTAGACAGCACTCCAGATAGCAATCCAGATTCCGTACAACATTTCACTCTCAATTCTCACATGTTTCAGATTTTTGACATTCTTTTTCACAGTTTGGGTCATGATATGGTGGAAGAAGTTTCATACGACACTCTCGAGGGCCCACTCAACCGATCGTGGCCTTTATAATCAAGGATCAAAGCCGGAGTCGAGTGGTCGCTAGATGCATCTTGGCTGAATCAATTTTAAAAGTCTGAAAATGTTTATTCCAGTAATGCTGATCGATCCTCGTAAAATCATTCCGGGGCAAATACAAAATTTTGTCCTTGCAATAATGTAAAATACCTAACGAATCAATTGAAAAAAAAAACCAAGGTATCGACACCAAATCTACTCCTCGACTGTCAGTTAGATCTCTCGGCCTTGCATCCATGTATCAAAGAAAGAAAGAAACTTGAAAGATTGAGAGAATTTGTCTCTCAGTGTCTGCCTCGAAATTTTGGTCCCACGTGTAGGTCCAACACACTCATATATCGGCACTAGTTGGGGGCTTATCGGCCCCGACAAGACACCTAATGGGCCTCAAGGCCCAAACTGGACAAACGATACAGAAAGCTGCCCACCTTTCTCTCGCTATATACATCACTTGCACAGTGATGTGGCGCTCGCTCACGCGTCGTCGGTCTTTTATAACCGCATCCACGCATGCATTCACGCATTTTATATATAATGCAGCTGCATCCCCTGCATCATCAGGAATAGATAGGAAAAGGCCCCGAGTACGCACCTCACGGAATGTCGTCGTCGTCGTCGTCGTCGTCGTCGTCTTCGGCTGTGGTCTTAGCGTCCGGTACATTCGAGATACTATCTGAATACTTTTCTCGATTTTTCACGTGCAACAGACGTGCCCGGAATATACATAAACATTATATAAATTTCCAAGGTGCATGCATCCGTTAGATGTGATGCATTTTTAGAAAGAGAAACAGAAAGAGAGAGAGTTAGAGAAAGCCAATGCCCTTTCTTCGGAATTTTTGTGGCACGGCGTGTAATGTATGCGTGCTGACACCAGACCAATGAGTTTTGGAGATTTGAAAGGATTTGGAAAATTATTTTCGTGTGTTCCTATTGTGACTAACTGTAGCTGTAGTACAAACTGCCTAGTTTTCTCATGATTTTGGGATTTTCTTTCGGCTGGCTGATGATTTTTAGCTCGGTTTTCTGAGTGAGATCTAAATCTTACTACATGGTGTGAGACTGTAGATATTGAAATACTCCGTGCTATTCAGAATCCTTGTTTTTGAAGAAAGGAGACTTGTCAGCGTTGCTTTTCTATCAAAAATGATTATACGTGGCGCTCGCTCCGCGCAACCAATGAGCGCGCTCGGATTTTAGAAACTCTTGGGCATCTGCTCCTCACTATTTCAGGCTCATTAATGCTACCCTAGCTCGTTCATTTGGTAACTGGTTATGACCAACGAAAGGACGGTTTCGAAATATTACATCGCTAGGAAAATTGGAGGAGAAAAAATGTTCTCAGCATTTTTCCAATTTTTTACAACTGATTGTTCAGCCATTGAGGAATCAAACATCAGAAGATGTATGAGAGAATCTGCAATAACTCGAAACTTATTCATTGAAGAAAGGAAACTCAGTTCTACCGACTAGTCAGAGATATTAGCTCTGAAACAATGTCGAAGATAACATCGATCATCGATTTTGTGTAAATACCACGAGATGCAGAAATCAGAGGATTTGCTTTATTAGTTACAGTACAAATAAGTGATACACGGGTAAAAATTTGTGGGTAAATAGTTGAAATTCTTCTCTCAACGACTGACAGGAGCCGAAAATCAACACAGCTAATATGAGGATGAGGACGGTGTCCATGAGATTGGTGGATGGTGGTGACCGGACAACGTTTTTGGGCCAGGAAAACAAGTTTCTTTATGAAAGGTCAACGGCGTCCGCGCGAACACTTTCGTGAAACAATTCAGGTCAGGCGAAGTTTTTGCGATTCATTATCCGGATTGGTGACCGCTCATGTTACGTTTGACTAGTTCTTGATACCAAACAAGTTATAGGCTTTTGCAAACTAAGACGGTCGGTCATCAATCCGGATACTGAATCACAAAAACGTTTCTAAATCTGGATTCCTCTTCGAAAAAGCTCGCGCAGACTCTGCTGATGTTCCTTTTTACTTGTTCGTGTAAAAACAAGAAGGAACTTCTTCTTTTGACCCAATAATGTCTTACCCGAGATCACCACCTATCAATCTCATGGGTTTCGTACTATTCCCATAATGAAAAAGTGGGTGAAAATATTCCAAGCGAGCTGGCCGTGGCAGCTTCAGCTGAGCAGTCACCAATCCGAATACTGAATCGATAAATCGTCGCTTGACCTGAATTTTTCTCCAAAAAGGCTCGCGCGACCTGCGCTGGTATTTAATTCTATCTGTTGATGGAAAAACACGAAGAAACTTGTTTTTCTGGACCAAAAATTTCACCCAGTCACCACCATTGACCAATCTCATAGGCTCCATATTCAAGTTGCTGTGGAGAAAAAGGCAACCAAGGGTTGAATTTCCAATCACCTGCATAGTTGAACTCGACAGCCAACCAGTGGTTGCAAGAAAAACCAACTGGTTCACTTTTCAATCAAGTGGTTGCCGAATTGAAGGGAAGTCAACCAATTTTTACAATATAATTATGATGTGGAATCCAAATTTAACCAGTGACTGACATACTTCCCTAGCCGAGAATACTGGTGTACCATATATTGGGGTCACATTGATATTCCAAGCCTAAAGACTGATGCTCCCTGGGGTGCATTAAGCATTTTCACATCAGAATTTCATCACAATAGAAATAATGAACATAGATCATCACCTTTAGAAATTCATGATTACCATTATCCCATAATAGCTCCTCTCTCATCAAAATTCAGCAAAAGTCATCAAATTTCAAATCCTACCGAGAATCCTACTGAAAAAATGTCCGAGACAACTAACAGTCTCGTAATATGATGGGACTCTTTCATTATGTATGAGTTGCAAATGTGTATTCCTCTTGCAGCACAGAAAGGGATAACATTTCGCTCCTGACGCAGTGAGAGGTTGAAAGGGACACAGGAGCCGGAGCGGAGAATGAGCATTTTTTAGCGGGTGGGCATGTTATGAATGTCTTTATTCTTTCGGAAAGGTCCACAAGTTTGCAGCCTCCTCGATAGCCACTCACGTGCATATTCAATGAGAATCCGTAATCGATTGCACATGGTTCGATTTTACATACCATATTAAACCTATGTATGGTCTCAAACCTTAGACTTCCAAATCGAATGCACAATACTTGATATATTGTGTGTTCAAATCCACCTGTGGATACAACACGATTTTTATCCCGACAAAGAAATCTTGCCAAAGTTTTTGTCCACCAACTCGATTAAATTCAAGAAAAATCGATAAATCCAACCTATAACAATTTTTTTCCGAACCTCCCATGATCTATACTCGATCCAATCGTGTTTAGAACATGCACTCAATGTGTAGATGTATCGGTAAGAGGTCTCGATCTTCATGCACTCGGTAATTTATTTTCGGCTGATGCACCTCTTTCGTTTTATCTTTTCTTTGCTCTCTCGCTATCTCTTTCTGTTCCGATGCACCGCGTGGTGCACAAGACCCTTTACATTATTCCTTTTTCAACGCTCTCTGGCTCAACATAAGGAAAGATACGCTAAGTCCGTATAGAGGCTTGATTTTTTTGCTTGATGCGTTATGGTATGTGAACGTGCATCCAGTGTATGTACTTATATACATAGCATATGGCGATATGCGTGCAGAATTGGTTATCGGCTTCAGGGCTCTGATTGAAAGGGTCGACTTGAGTATACATATATAACGAGAGAAAAGAGTAATGGGGTTTGAACAATTTACGAACGGGATGATTTGGGGGTTTTGCGAACGTATGTATAGCGCGCGTGGTCAAACAATCGGCCATGTGTGTATTATCGGCCTGATGCTCTTGAGTGCCTTGTTTGGAGATGATATCGCTCTCTCTTTCTGCACATGCTTTTATGCGTGTTTGGCATTTATCGACTGTATGGCTCTTTTTAGGTCATTTTCTTAAGGGTATGTCTTGTTTGTTTTTTGAGACCACCTACCTGCAAGCTCTGATAGCTCTCAAACCCACAAGTGATCGAAAATACTTGATACCTAATTGGATTGAAGTCCAGCCACCGATGAAAATGTTCAAATCATATAATGACAAGAAGCAGTATTAAAGCGTTCAAATTCATTGCTCAATCCTGCAATATTCAACTAATTTTCCCAAGAAATTTGCGATCACTCTTGTTCAGAAAAATCTGAAAGAATTCTGAGAATTATCCCATTTTTGAAAAGTTAAGACCCCATACGAACGGACTTGGAAGTCTGTTCTACGTTTCCCTAGTGCTGGTAAAAAAAACATTTTGAGTCCCGGTTTGAGTATTTTGCCCACGATTTTCACCAACACAACGTGTTCCATCAGGAAAAAAACTTGTCATGTACCAAAAAATGTGGACATCAAGGGATGAAGCCTGTGAAATTTTCCTTGGTATTTATTCATTCTTTCTTCCATCGTTGGTCCAGAGCAAAAAGGAACTAAGTATCTGAAATTGTGGAACTTGAAAGGAACTATCCAAAACTTTTTGGTTGAATAAAGGAAATTCATAATAGTTTCTGTAAAAAGAACTATTCGAAAAATCTTGGTAGAAAAGAATGGAAACCTGGAATTAGGAAACTAGAATTACCGACTATTTGGAACATCTACCCGCAGCTCGCGATGTGTTCCCGATCTTCTTCCAATCGTGACTGATCCTCCCCAAAAGGGTCCCCTACTTCTCCCGACTTTTCCCCGTAACCATCCTCTATAAAGAATGACTCTATAAACAGGATTCCGCATACCACCATCCGGGGTGACTTTGGAACAAAAATTGCATTTTTTCCTTATACCTCGCGAAACTTGTACGCCTTACACCAGAAATCGTATCTGTGGTCAAACGAAAGCTCACAGTTTCAGCTTTCGATTGAGGTGCTTATAAGGTCTATTTGGACGTCTCTAGTCGGGGCAATGAACGGTGAAAGTCGTGTTCCAAAGTTAGACACGGACTAGGGTAACTTTGGAACAGAAATTCATTAATTATTCGTCAATTAATTCATAAAGTAGATCACGCAATCGAATTTCACCATCAGTAATCGAAAGCTGAGTGTCTTAGCTTTCTATCGATCTATCGTAAAAGTCCATTTGGTTGAATTTCACTTCTATAATCGAGCATAGATGTCTTCGGCATACCTCACTGTCTGCACCACGGCTAACTCTCAGAGAGAAAAATACCTTCTCAGTCGATTTTTGACAGAAACTGACATAAATCGGCTTTCATGGGTCGAAATGAAACGTTTTTTGACTCATTTTGAAGCTCTCACCAACGACTACTCAAGTGAGTAAGATTTGATGATGATATAGATCTTGGGAAACAACTGATTGTACATGAAGAAGTGTTCCAAAGTTACCCCGGTTTCTGAAAAAAAATGCATACTTGTCAGTTTTTACTCCACAAAATCAAACATGGATGACAATTTTACAATGTAACAGTGGATTCGTCCAGATATGTGTACAGACAAGTGGAATCTTGCTCAGTTACCTTGAGTTCGATCTGCTAAAGTCGGAACCACACCACTTTTTCCGAGAGACTGTTTATTAGATCGAAAACATACTTCTGAGGAAGTCAGCTTATAAACGGATTAATAGATGATGAAGGCTCTCGCGCCAATTGTTTATGCTTGTCCCAAGTGGGGGATATCGGTATTAAGGCCTCAGGATTATCTGCCCAGCCAACTGTGCGTGATAACCACTCTTTCATGGGTTGTTCCGAAGTTACCCCCCCCCCCCCCCTGTCCCAAAGTTACCCCGGTTGACGGTACTCGAAATATGAAGGGGTGACACCCTACAAGAGCCGAGTCACTAACCTTATCCGAATAGACGCATTAGATTTGATAAGGTTCTTCCTCCTTGAATTTAGTTTCTTATAGATAGTCTTTTCTAATTAAAAATTCCCGAATGATTCCGTTTTAACTAGGGCTTCACTCGAGATCGAGTGAGATCGAGTCCAGGCGTCCGAGAAGATTCGAGATCGCGAGAATGAAACGAGACGAGTACAGCCAAAATGATTCTCGAGTCGAGACGAGATGTAATGTTCGTTCTCGGCCATTCTCGCGAGACTACAGTGGAATGGAAAATTCATGACCTAACACGTTAGATTAACTAAATTTTCTGAACTCTGAAGTAAAGTAGTACTGATAAAAGGGTAATACACTCAGGATAATTCAGGAAAATTATCACATTTCTTTGAATTGTTGTATTTCCATAATGACATCCGAATTCAAATGGGAATACTTACTCCAAGACTCATGAAATCTTTTCAAAATGAGACATCACCAAGCTGACGTCGATATGATCGATTTCCATGTGCATCACTTATCTTAAACTGCTCAATATCAGGGTTTCCACACAACATGTTGTACGATTTCTCGAGCATCCCGATTAGAAATATGTTCACGTGGCTTGAAGATTTTATCAAATCTTGATCAAGTTTTTTTTATCAAGACTTGATCAAGAAAGAAACTTCTACTTGATCAAACTTGACTTTCTTCTTGATGTTTACTTGATGTTTGGTCGTTTGTTTACCTCGTGCTGTAGACAACGCGAAGCAAAACGCGTCTGTGTTGCCTATTAATTGTTATAGTTCTGTGGCCCCAGAAGAGTTATAATTATTTGCAGCTCTTTGCAGACTTAGAAAAGACAAGCGTGATGCTGTTATTACTATTATAATATTTTGAGCAGTAACAGAGACTTCGACAATCTTTTAGGTTAGGTATCTAAGATAAATTGTGGACTAATTGCAAAGATCACTTATGCTTTATTGCGTTAATAGATTCAGTGATCGTTGATATTCATGAATGAGTGCCGTAAAAAATTTATGTAATCCTTCATCACTTGAGTCTCATGTTTCCAAGAGAGAGTCAATGAATACTGGAGGCAACCAAATCTTAACTGTAATTATATATTGATGAGTAGTCGCATTCCGGAAAAATAATCCTAGATATTCAAATATCAACCAAGAATTCCGTAAAGGAGTGAATTACAGTTCATTCTCAAATTTAATTTCAAAATTGAAATATTGATGATATCGGATTTGAGGTTAAGTTGAACTTGTCAACACATAGTGACCCTATATAATTCCCTAGAAACGTCAAATGAGAACGTCAAGTTTGATCAAGTAGGAGTTTTTTTTTCTTGATCAAGGCTCGAAGTTCATTTCTAATCGGGATGTTGTATAGAAGAACGACCAAGACTCGGCAGTTTCCATTCTTACCAGCTTCAGATGATTCAAATTCACCCATTGAATCAATGCAATTCTTTTTTCTCACATTTTCCCCGAAAAATTCTCGAATCTCGTCGAGCGAGATGGAGTTCAACTCATTCTGATCTCGGATCGAGATCGAGCTCGTACGTTCGTATCCCGGCAGATCCATTTTTTCCCGGCAGATCCATTTTTTTTTCTTTTCATTTTTCTTCCGATGTTATTTCAACGCGTGAAAAACATCATCCTCTGATTAGGGAACTTTTTTTATCTTAGTACCGTTCATTCATTCAGTGTTATAAGTAATAATAGCAAGGGGGTATACACAAAACGTCCAATAAAGAGACAGCATTGTTTAATTTTATCCATGTGCAGCACTCATTCATGTTGATAGTCTCCCAATATTTATGAATCATCTCCTCCATCACACCCTGTACTTCTCAGAAACCATACAAGTATCAACACAATCTTCGATTTTGACAAGTTATTTATATTCATTTTTTACAGCTAACCACGCTTTTCATTCCTGGTCGTATTTTCAAAACATTCGTGAACAAGAATCAAATATTCGTTCATAGCACAAATATTTGATTTTTGAATATCACTTATGAATTCGAGCCTGATGACGAGGAACCTCGAATTCATTTTATTTTGTGGGAGGTCGCAGTTAAAACCTTAAATTAAATGCGCACTCGTATGAACGGTACTAAGATAAAAATAGTTCCCTAATCAGAGAATGAATATTTTCTCGCGTTGAAATAACATCTGAAGAAGAATGAAAAAAAAAAAAAAAAATTGGAACTGCCGGGATAAGAATCCGAATCTTCCAGGCACTAGACTAGAACCGTATCCACTAGACCACGGAGCCGATACATTCGGATGAGACAAAGCTTATGTATAAATCATAACATATAGTATAGTACAGTATAGTATATAAGATGTGCATGGTGTACGCGTGTGTGGTGTATAAATGGGATATATTATAGGAAGTACTCCTATGCGATACTCAAATGCGCGTTGGCATATGAAGCAAGTATGCTGTTAAGGTAAAGTCGCCAGTAGTGGAACAAAAAATGATCGCTAATCAGTAATTTACATATTTTGAATGATAGTTGAGTTTCTCGCGAACGGGAAGTAACGCATCTTGTAGATAAACTCTTTCTGCATATTTTGAAAAAAGTTACAAGTTGATTACTTGTATACAACAAGAGTAATTGGATGTTCACGAAAGGATCCGTTGTCTCCTATAGTGGAACAACCAATCCTGAGCTCGGTGCCCTCAGTGGAACGCGAAAAGTCTCCTATAGTGGAACAGCGCTTTGGAGTCATTCTGAAAATATTTGGTAGACAATTAGTGGTTTGTTTGTCCTGACCTGTATAAAATAAATGACGCGCGACCGGAAAAAATCGATTCCCGGATGGTTTTTCAATACAGTGAAAATATAAAACCTGTTCCAGTTGAGGGCACACTCTTGTTCCATTATAGGCTCCTTTTTTGAGGAAGGCTCCTACAGTGGAACAGCCTCTAAAGGGTGATTATGAGCTTATACTTTTCATGGTTTTTTCATTTGATTTATGAATCTTTTACGGGTGTTGCAGGACATCGATTTGAAATATATAATATCAAAGAACACTGTGTAATTTTTACTCAAATGATGAATCGACTTTTTGCGGTTAAAAATCCATGTGAATTGGGTGTTCCACTATAGGCGCCCAACTAGCCGTGTTCCGCTACTGGCGCCTTTACCTTAGGACGAACCAGAGCTGTTCCAGCTCTCGTCAGACATAACAGCACTACTAGTGCGCCGTCCTGCCGCAGAACGCAGCGCGAGAGTTGGCGCTACGTAACTTGCGAGCTAACGACACACTTTGCTTGGTCCCACTGCAGCTCCGAGCCGTATGCCTGCGCTAGGACCAACTTTCTGGACCTAAGCCAGCCTACTGGCGCAGGTTTTTCAGTGTACATCCAGTACTCGAAACGAGGATAGAGCGTCCATATTTCTCGGGGTTCTCGCTCGAGTGAAGCCCTAGTTTTAACAGGAATTTACAGATAGTTCTTTTTGAACCAAAAACTTTCATAAAGTTTCTTTTTTGACCAAAACTTTCCAGATTTCCCAAAATTTCCAAAACTTTCCAGAAATTGACAGGTTCCTTTTTACAAAAAATTTTTAGATAATTCTTCTTTCAAACCAGAAATTCTATAGATATATCAAAAATGAACAAGGAAATATGACTTTGAGGAACGGGGAATATTCTCTCATCATTGCAATAGGGAAAAAACTAGGGCCATGTCTCGGAACAGCCGGACCTCGCATCGGGAGTACTTTGCTATTTGGCTAGAATGTATTGATACGAGGGTATACACTTGACAAGAATCGGCTTATTAGCTCTACTCGCTTAAACCTTTTTACATTCTGAGATAGCTATGTTATTCTTCTAGATACTTCTCTTCAACACAAAATCTTTACATAATTTACCCCAAAATTTACAGATAGTTCCGTTTCATCAAAAATTTACACAGTTCCTTGGAACAAATTTTTTTTTAGATAATTCTCTTTCAAAACAGAAATTTTTAGATAGTTCCTTTTACTCAGAAATTCTTAGATAGTTTTTTTCAACCAAAAATTTATAAATAGTTTTTTTCAATAAAAAATACAGAGACAGTTCTTTTCTAGAATCAAAAATACTTAGATACTTCCGTGTAATTCTTACATTCTTGGATAGTTTCTTTCAACTCTTACGTATCTAAATAGTTCCTTTCTAAAGCAATAATTTTTGAATAGTTCCTTTCTAAAACAATAATTTTTAGATAGTTCCTTTTGAGTCCGACACATTTAGATACTTTCTTATTCAACAATTTTTTGATAGTTCGTTTCAAGTCTTACGTTTTCAGATAGTTCCTGTTTTCATAAGTTATATATAATGAATGTATTGATATTCTTTTGCCTGTAGGCAGAATAAAGCGTTTATCTATCCATCTATCCTATTCACTCTGGGTCATCGACATGTAGTCGATGTGAGATCTGACGAATCTTAGTAGAGATTTCAATTATTGCAATTGAAAACAATACTTGATCACAATGCGCAAATCAAGAAGACAAAGCTTCCGTTCCAATGACTCTTTTTCGATGATTTGATATTTTGGTCCTCTATAAATTCAAGACTCAAAATCTTTGTCATTATCGTGACCAATACACAGGCATAAGATAGGGATCAAATTTGTCATCTGGGACTCGGTCAAGTGAATCAATCAGGGGAAAAAAGAGCTGACCACAATAAATTTTTTCCAGTCATCGTTGGGACCCTCTTGAAAATGAAGCTTAAAAACTCGCGTTGGTCAAACAGCTCGTTATGTGCATACCGCAGAGTCAGCATACAACATGCCAGAGACCCTCGTCAGTTGTTCACCATACGTATTAGGCACTAACATTCGTGCCCCGGGGAAAAGTCAGAATATACACGAGACGATCGATGGTATATAGTCATGCATGCAGCAGCCGTTCTCCAAAATGGTAACGTCCGATGTTGAAACTAATTGCTGTGCACCTGGTGCTTCCTAAGACTATAGTACCAATCTGGTTTAGTTGTTTGCTGCTCACTATATATAGAGCCGTATGGAACCACCCCCCGGAAGTCCTCGACGGCTGTTTGTAGAGAATTTGTAGTTTGACCTGAGGACGGTCTGTAGACTGTTTTTGGACTTTGACGGCTTTGGAATGTGAGAATGTTGCCTTGAGCGGATATGGGTAGGTGAGCTATTTTAATAATCTTCTCATCAGTGAGAAATTTGGTGTGATAAAGCTTGGATTTTTCTCATAACTTGTCCCCCCCCGCCCCCCCCCCCCTCGTTCGTTGTTTCATTCCATGAGATCAAAAGGAGATCATCGTGATGAAAGCGAGTGAACTGCATAGGGTACCTGAGAATATGTTCGGGTTTTATGCTGTTTTGGAATCGGTAACTTACTTTTACTAACATTCAACGGACTCCCTTTTGAGCATGATGAAAATGTTAGGAAAATAGAAAAATTCGATGCACTTCGTTGATAAATATACGATTGAAAGTGAGGCCCGATACATATATGATTCAGAAGGATATTGTAAGCAAAAGGAAAACAAAAGATTGATGCTGTTCTTTGTTTTTCAGATGGCCATAGATATATGTGACAAATGTTGCGTGAAATCGTATAAGATAAAATTGCTCTGAACAAGACTCACGCCAAAGGCTGTAAAAAGATTAGTTTTCCTGTTCCTTATTGAGATAGGTCGGTCGAAGAATTGACTCTAATATCACTGTTGCTTTCGGATAATGACACCTACGATATTGATAAATCCATGGAAATCGAAGGAAAAGACCCGGCAAAATTTAAAAAACCACAATGAAAATATTTCCAAAATATAGGCTGGTACGCTTGTTGAAGCGGAAAAACATACAACTTTGTTCTGTCACCAATTAGTCTGATGTGTGAGTGAAAATCAATACCCGAGTGAATGTGACCACCGCGGTGAATGTACTCACTTCTGCCGAAAAAGATTGTCAGCGTCGTATTTAGGCCTCTATAACACCTTCAAGAACCTGCCGGGGGTTATTTTAAAGCCTGCAATCTCTACTTTTTCAATAAAGAAGTTCCATTCTATGAAAGCGAACTCTATAGTCTTTTTTTCGCTGTAGAATGGAGTTAGGAAATCAGAACAAAATTGCACCGCTTAAAATTTTATCTGAACGAATAACTTATAGTCGTGTTAGGCTTTCTAGTTCTTTTCCTGGCACTCGGTGATAATATCCTCGACAAGAAAAAACGTTACCGACCAAGCTTGAGTGATTTTGGAACGACCATTTTTTAGAGACATTTTAAATTTCCGCGTGGACCGGGATGAATGTGTCCACCTGCAGGTCGGGTGAATTTGATCTATACAGAACATTTGGTAACTTGGTAAGTTCTGGTATCAATGAATGTGTCCACCTGCTGTAAATCAGTTGAATCCGTCCGTTCTGTAATTCTGGTAAGTTCTGTCGACCGGGGTTGAGCTCGACGGTTGCTTGGAATGACCATTGGAAAGAGACAGTATCGACTCACCGCTGGACCGGGGTGAATGTGTCCCAGGTCGGCTAAATTTGGTCTATCCAGTAATTCTGTCAAGTTCTGTTCTCAAAATATTTTCGAACTCATCCACGCAATCCTGGATCAATATCGACCGACAGATCTCTCAGATGTTGATTATTGGTGCATTTGGGAGGCATGTTTACTGCATAAAATCTCTGACGACCCTCTCTAGAATGAGTGACTCATCGGAAATGACTCAGGGATTCGAGACACTAAGAACGACTCATCTGAGAAACGATCCACAATTGTGAAATCCGATTGACAAAAAATTATACAAAATATAGGAAATAAATCTGCATGATACGTTGGTTGTTGGTATGATTCTGAAGTTTTCCTAATGAGACAATTTCAGTAAATCATTTCGATTGGATCATCTCGCGAGTCATCCACACCCCCAAGTCATCTCCAACGAATCATTTATTTCGATTTGGGGATAATGTACGGAAAAACATATTAAAGATATCTCAATGTACCAGCTGTGCGCTCTGGACGCAGCGAAGGTATAGGTGGACACACTCACCCCTATCGGCGCGGTGAATGTGTCCACCTTGTTTTTTGCAATTTTTGGAAAACCACGGGGTCAAAATCAAAATTTAATTCAAGGATCTTGTAGCTGAGCTCAAGACTCAAATTTTCACTACCCACACATTATGTTTCGGTATGAATAGGACCAAGAAAATCACAGAGGAAGGTCAAAAGTGGTCCTTATTCACTCCGGTTTACGGTACATTTATTTTGAGTGACAAGATTGCACAGGGACATAAGTTCCTCAAAATAATCTTTCCATTCTGGCAGAATCGTTAGGTAAAAGCTGCAGACACTCTAAACTCCTTGGATCGGAATTCCAACACAAGCGGATGGGATCTCCACCCCAAGAGATGCTGAAATACTTTATATCGAGTTCGACTGAGAATTCTTGCCCAAACAGTGGTGAAACATTTGTCAAAAATGATATGATAGCTTGGCGTGAATTTTGAGAGAAACGACTTGTGAATTATGGAATCTCTCGTTACATCCAATAATGCTCTTGAATTTTTGGCGAAAAATTAAAGCTTCTCAAGCTTTAAAAGACGAAATTTGCAAGATATCCGGTCTTATTGCGATCACACATCCGCAGGGAACTATGAGTTGATGAAAAACTTCGATTATGCAAAAGTTAGTTAACAACATGCTCATCAATCCCGGCTTGGCCTGGGAAACATCTCCAGTACAACGCTTGGATTGAGATTTCAGTATCTCAGTGCGGGCACCCATCCCAAAAAGACTCGAACGAGGATCTCAGTAGCTGCTTTGACAGAAAATTCTACCCCACAGAATTTAAAATGGAAGTTTACACCCACAAGTTTTCCTTCAAGGCAAACGTTTCACATAGAAAGGTTCTCCCAGAAATGGAAATCATTCTAGGAATATGGCGATTCCCAGGTCTTTATAAAATTTGGACACTCTGATATGATATTCTGCTCATGGTAACTAATTTTGCCGGAACACGATATCTTTTGACAATACCTTTTATTCGTCGGAACAAATGTTTCCCTGACAGTTATATAAATGGGGAACAAACTCTGTCTTGCTCAATGGACATGATCCATATGGACATACTGCTATATCGCAGTACATTGGTGAGTCTCGACGCACCGAGAAAATTGATTCTGATAAATTTGAAATTTTTTTGTTGGGAAAAAAAAACCGCGAGGGTACAAAAACGGCCTCCGGAGGTGATAGTTAATTACTTACAGCATCACTGTCTGTTTTGTATTATATCGCAGATCGTAGAAGAAGAATGTAGTTAATCCCATCATCAGATCCGTCTTAATTTCGTTTAAAATCACAGACTTGGAGTCTTCATAGGACCAAGAAATCAGCAAATGAAAGAATCTATAAAATTGGTTGATGGATAGCTTTGGAGATTTACCTCGTTATCCAGACGTTTTCTGTACACGTAATACATGGACAATTTTTTCTATATCCACCCTCTTTCAATTTTTTCTTCTATTTTATTCTACTTCGCCGTCTCCCTCCCCCCCCCCCCCCCCCCATCAACTTTCTTGCCCTTCTCCGCGGTTTCGGTATTTTTTCCTGGAAAAATCTTCTATCGATAAATCTGCGGTGCTCGAAGGGGCGTTTTGGGTGATTGGCTGTACCTCGCGATTCCCCGTGGTCACCCCGGCTCCTGCCAAATTTGACGAAATCTGATGCATTGTGGGCGACATTGTGGGCAATGAAATTTTCTATGCACCAGGTGGCACCATTGACCTCCAAACGTTGCAAGCCGTGCATTCTGATCGCGGGCATCGCACCGAACTCTTTCGCGGTTGGTCGTTTTATTCACTCGAAAGAGAGGTAGTATGCTTATTTTTTAATCTATTGGTTTTTTTTTCTCAATGATTTGAGTATCAGTCAAAGCGATGTCTCAAACCCGTTTTCCTAAAATATTACATCGAGTAATTCACATGCGTTCCCTATTTTTCGTTTCAGATATCGGAGAACGAAACCGAAGACGGACGCGAGTGTAACGATCATCCTACTTCCTATAATTCCAAAACCCTCAAAACTCATAATCCATTACCGTTACTCGCAAGAAAGTATCTCGGGCAAATTATTCGTCTGATCTTCTTTTCATACTCTAATACACACTTTTCATTCCATATAGTAAGCTCCTGTTGGCTCTAAGGGTGCTGTCCAGCATCCAGCCGCCTCGACGTCTCGCCCTAGCGTCTCCAGATCAGTACAGACTACGGCGTCGTCGTCGTCGTCGTCGTCGTCGGCAATCCGCGAAATTGGCACAGTCCGCGATACGCCCTCACCGCGCTGCTGTTGGCAATAAGCGCACTATGGCCAGACGCGCACTTTTTAACCCCCCATCAGAAAAGCTTTGCCTTCGTCGTGGAGACCAGGGTGCAGAATATATGTTGAGGGGTGACGCGGCTCCGCAGGAAACGACGCCGATTCGGCGGCGGCGACACGGCGCGACCAAGAGACGACCGACCGACCGACGACGACGCGGCGATCGGGCGCCCGCGGAAAACACCCCCTTATCATTCCTCATACTGCACTCTTTCAATATATGTCTCTTATGTTATTGTACGTTTTACAGTATAGAAGGACTACTTGCAAACATGGATGGGCGTGCGCTAGCGAATGTCTTTGCGCTTCAGGATCATGGTGTATACACTCGTCTGAAGAGGTGCTTCGCTTCGCCAATTTGACGTATGGAGACAAACAACGTATCAACGATGAATTATCAGTATAAAAGTAAGATATTCATGATGGATATTTTGCTGAAGATAATATTTTCCTGTCGAAGACTGAGCACTCAACGTGTCATGTCAATCTCACCAATTAGAAATTTTCGATAGTGTTTTAATGAATTTGACTTGACTTGGACAATACGTTTCGATAAGTCCATTTCCTCCGTCGGAAAAATCATTCCAAACTCGTGTATTTACCACGTTTGCCATTCTGCTGCTCGATTTTTTCGTGAATTCCATTTCAACTGTTCAGTGTCCTGAATCATTAAATGGACACATTAGCATGAAGCCCTAAGGGCTTCGTCACGTGGGCACCCGAGTTTGCAAAAAAGTATGAAAAAATACTATCTAATTGTGCGTCTTAACACGTTCACTGCGACGGGTCTCACGGGTGGGACCCGTTTTTGTTCGGGTTCTAGGTGCCCCAAACGACATGGCTTAGATTGCAATTTCGACTCATTATATACGACGCCAAAAACATATGTGCTTGCCATTTTTAGTATCTGACTTGATTTTTACGAGTTACTCGATAAAAAGTCAGTTTCCGCGAGAATCCCGATAAATAATACAAAAATAGCCGATAAATTGTGAATTCATCAAGTCTTTTTGAATATCATACAACGTATTTTGGCTGACTCGAATACTTGTGTAAAAAGCTACAAAATAAGTCCAGGTACGCGTGGTTTGAGCAACACGGAGCCGAGTAATCAGAAATTTAGACGCGAAATAAGCACGAGGGGAACCGACTAAATGGTTGACATTGCAACTGCATCTCCTCTCTCCTCAATTTGTTTTATCTCCGTGTACGAGAAAATTTTTGTATTCGAAAAAGTTGATGGGTATCCTGAATAGAAGCTGTGTCTCGCGGATCCACGAGGATAGGCTGCGTCTACATGAGACTGAATCAGCGTGGATTCAGCGCCGATTCTCTCCCGTGCGGACGAAATGTCGATAAAACAGAGCACAAAAAGCGTCCTGTTTTATCGCATATCCTTCCGCACGGGCAAGAATCGGCGCTGAATCCGCGCTGAATCAGCCTCATGTAGACGCAGCCATAGAAAATCATACTCGTGTGGATCACAATCGCGGTCCGCAGCTCATAAGTACCAGACAAAAACTCACAGCCCAGGCCATGCTAACGAATCACCCGAATGGTACCGAGAAATCAACGAATGCTCCCGAAAAGGTAAAGACTACTATACATCTTACCCTGATAGAAAGTTCTTCAAATAGTTTGACGCCCAAGTCCAAGTTGGATCCAACTGTGGATACAGGTTTAATCAAGAATGTAATGCTCCTTTGATCCAACCTTGATCCAATGTTTGATTTGGAGTGTAAACATCGGCTGCTGTGCGGGTATTTATTATTATGCGAGTAGACAGATTGTGGTGCGCCAGTTATTTTTTATACCATTGCTGAATAGTATATCGTGGACAAAATTGGAGCTGTCTCATTCTCTGCCCCGTGATTTATTCAGAAACTCATTGTATGCCACTAATATTTGTCATAAAAGGTAATTGTTGATGGTCAAGAAGTTCGTTCATTACAGGTTATATTTTGGTGAGTCCGTTAATTATTGAATTTTTACTCATCAGATGTGACAAATTGCGAGAGGCATAATGAGTGAGAAAGCTGAAAGAGCTGCATTGTTGAATTTCTGTATGATAATTATCTCCAATCATTTGAAGAAAGAAAATCATATTGTCGAAAGAGTTTGAATTTTGTGTTGAGTTGTACAAAATTGTGTCTAATGATACTCCATTATTTTCAATAATAAGAATAAAATTGTAAAATAAATTTCTTTCCTAAAATAACCGTAGTTCAGTAATTCCAATTAGGTACCGTAATAATAGCTTAATAATCTCAATAGAGATTTAATAAGAGCGTTATACAATGAAAAAAAAACTACTGTAATATATATAGTCTATTAAATCGTGAGGTTGGGTTAGTTATTGGATGAATTTGATCAAGGTTTGGTCCAACGAGCATTACATTGTTGGATCAAAGTTGGATCACACTAATCCAACGTTGGATCCAACCTTGACTTCCGTTTGAATACACTTTCTATCAGGGTAGGGCCTCGACAGAAAGTGCGCATTTGCTCTTTTTCCCGCGGTGAACTAGCGCCATTGTCCGCCCGTGGCACGCAATGGAACTATGCTTCTGCTTATACACGGTGCCTATGCTTATACACGGGAGGGGGAAAAGCAAAAAAGAGAAAAAGAGAAAATGCGCACTTTCTGTCAAGGCCCTTAGGATCACTAATTTTGATTATTCGGCCATTCACATCATCCCCTTGCACGATAGAAATTAGGGACCAGTGAAAATTCGTGAGGATCTTGTAAATAGATATCAAATTCATAACATTCCAAGAGGTTTGACTTTTATAGTTGTAAAATCAGGCATTTGTGCTCTCTCGCACTCTGGGACGGAATGCCGGTTTTCCCAGTCGATCAGCGAGAAATTGAGGCAAATTCTTGGTATTTAGCATCTATGTTTAACATCTAAGCATCTAAGTTATGATAGCTGCTAGCGACCAAAACTTTGTTTTGAGTTCTCGCTATGCGTCGCGCGTCGGAGTGAAAGTGTTGAGCGCGTTCAGAAATCGTTTCAAAATTAATTGTGCATGATATAGTTTTTCCAACAAAAAAAAAGAAGTTTTCGGGTGTTGGGAAACTTAACTAGTTTTTTTCTCGGTTACCGTACAGTCTGGGAATTGTGCGTTTAATGCGATCAATTGCGAGTAGTTTTTTCTACTTGTGAGTATTTTTACTTTATCGAAACACTACTTATTTCTAGAAAGTAATTGACGAAAACAGGTTTTTAACTGTTGTACATGGTCACCGGAGCAGACGACGCGGCAGCGAGGTTCACCGCCACGTCCACATGGATTTCGTGTTTGACGGTTTTGATGTTCTTGGAGACGGACAAAAATAGTTTCGTGAACAGTGACTTTGCAGCTGGAAAGTTAAGCCATCCCTCATTGGAGATGACAGCCGAGGAGATGACTGAACTTTGTTACCGACACAGTTGGTGGGGTCGCTGAGTGTCAGCTCGACCGATCATTGAAGTTAAGCATGGTTGGGTGCGGTTAGTACTTGGATGGGTGACCACCCATCTCGGTCTAATCAAACTCAATTTGCTGGCTTTTCAGGTCGATTAGTTGACACTTATACCTCAGCAACGTGAGCGGGAGGCACGAAATGTTACAATTTCGGTGCTCATGCCCCTTTTCGTATGTGAGCATGATACATGTGCCGAACTCTCCGGAGCAGCTTTTCTCCCCTCGGAAATTTTCCATCGCTTCACGGGCATGATTCCCGGGCAAATGCGGAGAGAGTTAGGTTAGGGTGAGTGGCTGGATCTCAAACACGTCAGAAACGTCACAACCCATGAGAATCGCCCCGGTTGTAATAGTTCATTGGCTGAAGACGACCGTTGTACATATGAGAAGAAAAAAAACTGAACTTTGCTTAGACAGTGGTTTTGCATTTAAATACTAAACCATCCCTCGCGGAAGATGACCGCCGAGGAGATGACAAAAGGTTGCTTAGACAAAGGTTTTGCGTTGAAACACTGAGCCAGCCCTCTTGGGAGATGAACGCCGAGGAGATAATAGAGATTTAAGCATGATTTTGGTTTATGAATAAGTAGTTTCGTGTTTACATAGCTGCCGATCTCGATCCAACAGCAGAGAGGCGCTACGGCGCGGCGCATGTGCTGGTCTTGCACGTTTTTCTGCTTCGCAGCTTGCCGAGAGGCAGTTTTAATTAATCACCGACCAAAATAATGGCGATCCTTGAAAATTAAGAATACGTAAGTATAAATGAAGGCACGCGCAATCAACGCATTAAATGCATAATTCCCAGGCAGGACGGTAGCCGAGAAAAGAATTGGGCAAGTTTTCCAGCACCCGAAAACTTGTTCATTTTTTTTTTTTTTTTGGAAAAACCATAACATCCACGATTAACTTTCAGACGGTTTCTAAACGAGCTCAAAACGAACTATTGGGCAGTATTTATTCATAATTTTTCCACAAACTCGGGTGCCCACGTTACGGAGCCCAGACGAAGCTGTTTTAATTCGGCAAAGCCCATTCATTAAAATTGTCTATTAGTCGGATTGCAGTACTGTTCGTGCACGTTCACTTAAGCTTGACTGCTCACTTGAATATCCATAAATTATGCACGGCTTCACAAATATTGCCGAATTAAGGAAAACTCAAGGAAATTATGAAATTTAGGAATCTTTACAAAATATCCCTTCCACATGAATACAGTTTTCTGTGCTCAGAAGTTATACGCAGTAAGAAGGGTTATCCTAATTCTCAAATAGGATCAGGATGTTTGTTTGGTCTGGAATTAAGACTCTATCAGTTTTCTCTGCAACTTAATGTTTTCAAATCTCCAAATCACACATGACAATCGTGCAATAGAGTCTCGATTCAATATATTCAGGATGACTGTTTTCTAGTTATAGTGGGTAGACATGGAAACAACACTCCAATTGACAATTGTACGGGCCCACATTGTGTACAAAGTCATGATATGATATGATATGATATGAACTTTATGAGGCTATGGGGTAGAACCCTATTTAGCCCTGAAAGAAATTCTACAAACTTTTACAAAAATTGATGAGTACTTAATCTACAAGACGTTCTAAACCACAAAAACATCATGCTAAGAAACTGTAGCAGTATCTTAAATTAGTTAACATGTATGATAAGAGGATCCAACTAGACACTATAATTATCATCATGATAATCGCAATGTAGTTATTAACAAAGATAGAGTAATATCTTGAATTTTACATGAATACATCTTGAAAGTTTTGAAAATCTGTTCAGGATAGAAAGATCGCGGTGCAGTGTAAGAAAATAGTACAAATGTAATAGAATAAAGAAAGCAAAGGAAGAAAAGTAAGGTAAACCGTCTCACTTGATAATAAACCCTTATTGCGCTTGGGTGGGGAGGGGATTGATCAAGTGACCATCTCTGACAGCCCTCTCATGCCAACTCGAGACCTCATCCTGGAATAGTTTCTCACGAATTACATTCTTGAAGCCACGTAGATGTTTGAATTGGAAGATGGTGTCTGATGCATCAGAAGACTGACATAAAAGATCCCGGGCAAAATTGCTCGCTGAATCCGAGAATGATACTAATCAAACTTCATCACATCTCAATATCGAAATATTGACTGAAAATTTTCTTTTCAGAAATTCTGGACTTTGGGCCCAAAATTCTTCAAAATCAGTCGATTTTACATACAAATAGTGATTTTTATTTTATTTTTTGCAACTGTGTGCGCAAAGTTGTAAAAATATGAGACTCCTCTTCATTATTTACAATGCGAGAAGTAATGCGGAAATGACTTCTTGCATAGTTTTACATTCACGCACTGGTGTAGAGTGTGCCCACCCCGTACGCATCCCTAACTCTGTTCCTATCCCTGTCTTTGTCCCTGCTTTGATCCCTGTTCCAATCCCTAACCTCATCCCTGTCCCTATCCGTGTTGCTATCTCTGTATCTGTCTCTGCCATATCCCCATTCCGTTCGTATCCTTATCCCTATCCCTGTTGCTATCTCTATCCTTGTCCCTGTTACTATCCCTGTTGCTATCCCTGGCCTCATCGCTGTTCCTACCCCTATCCTTACCCGTATCTCGATTCGTACCTCTATTTCTGTCCCGTCCCTAGCCCTGTTTCTATACCTTTTCCTATTACTATCCTTAGGTATCCCTAATTCTATCCATGGAGTCTAAGTTTAATTCTCTATGGAGTCTAAAGACTCCATGGTGTACGCGTCACCGAACTCTATCAATGACTATTGTGAAGGCACACTGCTTGGAAAAGTTTTGAAGTCATGGTGAACCGAATCGACGGCTTGTTCACCATAGGAACCCAGCCCCTTTTCCATTTCGCAAAGCTGTTCAATGTGGAGGAAAACTGACTGAATTTTCGAATTGACGCTCAGCTTCAAGTCCATGTAACTTTAGCGAAACTTTGCAATGTAGAACTCGAAAATCAGTTTGAGATTTCTTCCAAAAACGTTCTCCCAACTTTCTTGTTATCCGAGAATGCTTGACCGTATTCCGTTAATCCCAAGTTAAATAGTTGGGATCGCAACTAGTCAACATTCTCCAAAAGTCTCTTACAGATATCATCTTCGAACGCTGAGCTGATATATGTCACCTCTCGCTCGAAATTGCACTTCTTGATTCATATTGTGGATCCGCATTCAAGCTCACGGTGCATATGAATTAGGGTGGGCCGAAAAATGACTTTTTTTGAGAATCGATACGGGCTAGTGCGCAAAAGTTAGGTTTCTATATGTAGATGTGAAAAAATTTTTGCTGGGCGCTGAGAAATGAGATTTTAAGTTCGAGCAAGAGCCATCAAGCTTTTATCAAAATTAACGTAGATTTAAATAGGAATGTGCCTAATTCGGCACTTTTTTCTTCCTAACTTTGCTTGTACTTCTGGTGCATCTGAACATTTTTGAACGTACTTTAGGTCATTTTAAAGCTTGTTTTAAAACCTACAAAATGAGCTTAAGTACGTCCAATTTCAACTAATCTAAGCCAATCTATCTCAACTTTCCCAAAAAGTGATCATGATTAAAAATCCCAAAAATGGGGCGATTCTCCCTTCAAACTTTGCTTGTATTTCTGGTGCATCTGAACATTTTTCAACGTACTTTTGCTCATTTTGAAGCTTGTTCCAAAACCTACAAATAGAGCTAAAGTACGTCCAATTTCGATCAACCCGAGCCAATTTATCTCAATTTTTCTAAAAAGTGATTAGTTTTGAAAAATCCGAAAATAAGCGACTTCCCCCTCCCGCCTCACTCCTTTCAAAACTTGAAATGGAAAAGTTGAGATAGATTGGCTCGGGTTGATCGAAATTGGACGTACTTTAGCTCATTTTGTAGGTTTTGGAACAAGCTTCAAAATGAACTAAAGTACGTTGAAAAATGTTCAGATGCACCAGAAATACAAGCAAAGTTTGAAGGGAGAATCGCCCCATTTTTGGGATTTTTAATAATGATCACTTTTTGGGAAAGTTGAGATAGATTGGCTTGAATTAGTCGGAATTGGACGTACTTTAGCTCATTTTGTAGGTTTTAAAACAAGCTTTAAAATGAGCTAGAGTACGTTCAAAAATGTTCAGATGCACCAGAAATACAAGCAAAGTTAGGAAGAAAAAAGTGCCGAATTAGGCACATTCCCATTTAAATCTACGTTAATTTTGATAAAAGCTTGATGGCTCTTGCTCGAACCTAAAATCTCATTTCTCAGCGCCCAGCAAAATTTTTTTCACATCTACATATAGAAACCTAACTTTTGCACACTAGCCCGTATCGATTCTCAAAAAAAGTCATTTTTCGGCCCACCCTAATATGAATGGATAAAGTTCTCCCAACGTCCAGCATAAGGAGTTGCGACAATGTTCTGTTAGGCTGACTTGGGAACAGTGGCTTGTTCGTGCGATTCACGTAATTTTTTGCATCTCTCTTCACAGACCCATTTTTCGTAGTGACTCGAACCCCTGGACAGTTCTGAGTTCACAACATTCGTGAAGCTCGCCTTTCTTAACGTAACACCATAAATACATTGATTGGTGAAGCTTTGTGTCATTATTACGCTCACGATATTGGCCAATTTCGAATCGTCGGCTATGGTCATTTCGTGTTAGTCGAGCTCTCACGAGGTTTTTCTCGACGAAAGTACTTTTGATCATATTCCTTATCCGTGGAAGCCAAAATGCGATTCGCTCCTCCTCTTTCTCAAATTCAAAGATGGTATTTAACGTGACAGTGCTCGCACAAAAAACTCACACACCATCCAGTGTTTTGATTCTAAACTTTGAGCGAATTATGATAATTCACGACGTACGACCGGAAACTGGAATAACAATTTTGGCTAGATTTTGGGGGTTCTTAGGGAAGTACTCACAGTTCTTCTCTGATGATGAAATATGCTCTAAATATCATGATCGATGTTTGAATGACAAGATCCACAACTAGAAGAAGTCCGAAAAAATATTTTTAATCAAAAGTTCCAAAAAAGTTGATCGAGATTTCTAAGATTCGGCTCGGCGAAAGATTTTGATTCTTGGAGCAGTGTGAATTCTACATCATACAGAAATATAGTCCATCATTTGCTAGGACCGAAGCATACAATTTTATCTCAAATCGGTTCAGACACGCCCCGGTGTCGTAAGTGTTCATCCAAAAACGTGATGGGGATTTTTTGTATGATCTAGAATTGGCCTGTCAACTAACTTCATTTCGTCAGTAATATACTTCCTTATTGATTTCAGGATTTTATTGAATTAGATCAAGGAATGCGGAATTGAGTTCCTGAATATGTTGCGATTTATTTCAAATAGCCTTCTTCAAAATTTTTTACCGCTCTTGGTTATTCAAAATTTCTGAATAAAATTTGGGGATTTCCATCGAATAAGTTCAAAATCGATAACGTGTATGTACGGGTTCAATGAATCGTAATCATCTACGCAGAGGTTATCAAACTCAAAAACTCAGGTGGTGAGTCGATTTTTCTTTCAATCATCTAGCCGGATCATAAATTAAGCACGAACACAAGAATAGCAAACTAACCATTCTCTTGCTATTTCCTATCCACATGAAAACCAGTTGGCATCAAATTAGATAGTTAGTATTTCGGGGACTATTTAAGAAGAATTCGAATCCTCACCGATCTTCACTTTTTGTACAGTATTCGCTACGTCGAATTTGCGCAGTCTACGGATTCTCCAAATTTTAAAATGTCATTGCCAAATTCACATCAAATTTCGTCCTCGAATCTTTTATTTTTCTCGTATCTTGCAATATTTCATGCAGTTGGATCACTATCTCCAAGGAATCTAACAGGGCCAGTGCGAATACAAGACGGAGTTTTGTACGGAGAAATACTCAGGACTGTAGAGCACTCGAAGCTGTATTCAGCCTTTATTGGAATTCCATATGCAAAACCTCCAGTAGGAGACTTGAGGTTCAAAGTGAGTTTCTGACATAATTCACATCATTATAAGGTTTCTTATCACTTTCACGAACCAACTGTTGCAGTTGGGTAGCATGCCAATCACACTTATTGTACTGCGTCTCTCTTCCGGTTGTTCCTGGTGAAAATAAAGACTAGGCTGGTTCATCAAAACCCAAGCACATTTTTTGTGATAGTGGATTGCTATTAGTAGATTCCAAAGCTTTGATACGGATCCCAATGTAAAATTTATCCTTTATTGTAACATTCATAGTATGCATCCACCTAAATTATAGTTTTGCTATTCATCCTTCGTGACTTAGTTTCCTAGATCAGCTTCCGTCAGCATTCAGTATCCTTACAACCCTCGAAGGTCAGAGCCTTCAGTTTTTGATTCCCATAAATCTCCATTCTTATCAGATTTCAACTAAGCTCTGAAAAACTAGCTAATTTGTGTGAACTGGTTGAGGTCTTGAAAGAGACTCAAAAATTCGAATCATATACCAAGTTTATCATTAGAGTATAAGACAATCATTCTGATACTCTGATTGCAGCCACCTCAAAAAGTTAATCCTTGGAACAAGCCTCTGCAGGCAACTTCGGGTAAATCAAAAATGTGCGTTCAAATTGTGGAGAGGACCCAGAGGCTTGGAGGGTCAGAAGACTGCTTGTACCTCAATGTCTTCTCTCCACATGTACGGTTACCTTGACCTGCTGAATACTCGAGGATATACTCCAAAGAAACAACTCAGTCTAATCAAATTTTTTTGTCTCTTTGATTTAGACGGAATACAATGAATACCTCCTCAAACCTGTAATGGTTTGGATTCATGGCGGATCATACAATTCTGGAAACTCTGACATATCTTTCTATGGTCCTGATTACCTGGTTGAAGAAGATGTGATTGTCGTCACATTCAACTATCGACTTGGTCCGTTCGGTAAGAGCTATTCCAACTTTCAAAAAGTAAAAGAAGTATAATAATGATCTATTCTACGGCATTGACGAAATATGAGCGACGGGCTCCATTCTGGATCGACAGTTGCTTCTTATCAAAATCATGTGGCACCAAATGAATCGTAACTGAATTTGAGAAATTTCATTCGTAAAGTGTACTCGCGTCAGAGGATTTTCGGAATTCCCACAATACGCGGGCTGTAGCTAATAAAGACTTTGAAAGAAACTTGAAACACTTATTTTTAGGTTTCCTAAACCTACACCATGAAGGTGCGTTAGGTAATGCTGGACTAAAGGATCAAAATTTAGCATTGAAATGGGTCAAGCAGAACATCATAAAATTTGGAGGAGATCCTAGTAGAATTACTATATTTGGTCACAGCGCTGGGGCCGTCTCCGTGAATCTACATTTATTATCTGACACGTCTGTTGGTAAGGAAAATCTCAAAAATTGCTCACCACTCCATGAAACCTACTTTCATGCTCCGACCCAATTCTCCCAGAAGTTCTTCCAAAGTAATGGTATCGATCATTGCGAAACAATTCTCGTTTAAACTGCATAATACGAAGAATCTCACATGTTTCCTTCATTGAATATCTAAGTATTGAATGAAATGCCTCAATATACATAATTTTTAGGCTTGTTCAAACAGTCTATAGCTATGAGCGGATCTCCTTTGTGCCTCTGGTGGGGCTTCCAAAGGGCTGAAAATGCAATAGATTCTGCGTTCGAATTGGCAGCAAAACTGGGAATCATTGGAAAAGATAAGGACTTTGTTCTGAAGCAGTTGCTTCGTATACCAGCACCTACCATCATGAATGCTACAAGACTTCTGAAGTCATCGGTAAGAATCTACGACTCAGAAAAATGGTTCTTCGATTCATCGAACACGCTAAGAACAACCGAATGTAATTTGCGGTAGATATTGATCATTCCTGTCAAATTTAGTGCACATCAAAGTTTATGCTCATTATTTGAATTATTCGATTATTCTATCGTGATATTCATCTATATATGCGATTCCCCATCGATATTTGAAGGTGGTCCATACAGGGTGTCCCAAAAGTCCGCCCTCCGGGTATCGAAAAACCCCGAGCCACTTGTCCCCTAGCTGTAATCGAGGAGGAAGCTCAAAAAGAGTCTCAGATTTGACCTTAAATGTGACCTTGATGGTTTTTTGGAGGTTAAATCGGATATTTTCGATGGGGGAACCCTGTTATTTACTCCGGATTCTGAAAGAGCACAAAATTTCACTTTCGAACGGGACTACGCTAATGCAATAGTCTAGTGTGGAGAGGTTCCTCTCAGGAAAGTTGTCCAGACTCATTTCAACCCTTGACCTGTGACCTTGAACATATCCTTGACCCTTAAAACTCGAAAATGGCTCGGGGTATCAGAGACTTCGAAACACGTGTCTCCTAAAATCAAGGGGAAGCTCAAAAATAGACTCAGATTTAAACTTGTATGCGACATTGATGGTTTTTGGGCGGTCAGATAGAATTTTCCAGTTGGGAACCCCTATATTTGATGCTGGGACTTGAAAATGTGACAAATCTTGAGCCAAGATACGACTCTCTACTAACCGCATAGATGATTTTCAAAGGTCATTTTGAGGTCACAAGTCTCTTGATAGAATCTTTGAGGGTCATCCACGCAATCAAAAGAGTCATATCTGGACTCAAAATTTCCACGCAATCGAAAGAGTCATATCTGGACTCAAAATTTGTCACATTTTCAGGGTCGAGAGTTGAATCAGGGTATCCTATTTGGGAAATTTGATTCGACCTCTAATAAAGCTCAAGGTCACAAGTTGAAGACTTAACCGAGCGTGAGATTTCTTTTGAGAATCACCCCCTGATCCAGACGATTGCCTCAACTCTGGCACGTTGAAATACTATTCAAAGACTCGTGACCTCAAAATGACGCTTGAAGGTCATCTACGCGATAAAGAGAGAGTCATATCTTGGCACGAAACTTGTCCCATTTTAGGGCCCAGAGTCAAATACAGGAGTTCCTATTTGGAATTTCGATTTGGCCTTCTAACGACCATCAAGGTCACATTGAAGGTCATATTCGTGAAATCTGAAACCACTTTCGAGATGCCCCCTCGATTTAAGGAGAGACGTGTTTGAGAGTCCCTGGTGCCCAGAGGGCTATTTTCAAGTTTTGAGGATCAAGGTTATGTTCAAGGTCATAGGTCAAGGGTCATTATAAGTCTCGAAACTTTTTGGAGCTCCTTAAACTAGAATGTCGCTGTTGTTGTGGCACGGTGATCCACTGTCTTACTTTTGACTTTCAAAGGGAGCCGTGGAGGTCATCTAGAGAATCGGCAAAAATTCCATTGAGATGGAAAATTTTGTGCTCTTTCAGAATCCAAAGTCTAAAATAGGAATTCCCATAAAAAAAATCGATTCGATCTCCAAGAAACCATTAAGGTCCACTCTGAGGACTTCTGAGCTTTCCCCTCGATTGTAGGAGAAACGTGGGAACACTGAGGTTTCACTGTACCCGAGATCATTTTCGACTTTGGTGGGGGGGGGGCTGTCTTTAGGGACACCTGTATGTATGTTTCTGAGGGTGGAATGTTCCCATTATTCGAGCAGCAAAATTTCTCCACTTATGTATCACATGAATAAGTGGTTGAGCAATCGGTGAATTTATGTCAATTGCATATGCCGGTACTGAAATGAACTTCTGTTCCATCAGATATCCTTTAGACCCACCATTGAAAGTACTACTGTAGCTCCAGACCAAGGGAAGTTCCTGACTGAATGTACCTTGTCGAAATTACACAAAGGTAATTTTTCGAAAGGCACTCATCTCATGGGCTTTACATCGGCCGAGGCTGTATCATTTATTTCAGGTAATCTCATCCTACGACACGATATTATTTAATGTGTATTAGGAAGAACTATCATTGGAATCATCTTAGAGTGTAGAAATGAATAATCCTCACGGCAAACTTTCATTGGAACAGATGATCGAATCAAGCTAGTGAAAACCTTGGATTCCATCATGAGTTTCCTGAAAATTGGTAATTGGTCTCTGTTTGACAAAATTTTGGATGTGAACAGCAAAACAGATACAGATAAAGCGATTCAGGTACTTACATAATGTGTAATGCAAATATCAGTGGTTTTGAAAGTATCTTTGAATATTCAACGAAATTTTCAGGTTCTGTCCGACCTACTCTTTGAGTTAGGAATAGACAGCCAACAGAAATTACTGTCAGCTCATAATGGTGGTCATCCCGTGTACTACTACTTGTACTCGTTCGACCCAGAAAATTCAACTCACAAAGCTGATGGTAGGAAATTGGAAGGTTGGTCTGCAATGGAATAGTTTATACCTTCTTTGACAGATTGCAAGTTGCTCATTTCAATGAAAAACGGGTCGTGATAGACGAAGATTCATAATAATTCTCTTGATACAGGAGCTGCTCATGGCGATGAATTACCAAGTTTATTTTATCGGCCATTCCTAAATTTGCCATTGAATAATCCAAAGATGAACCTAGCCCGAAGACGGATGGTTCGTTTATGGACCAATTTTGCCAAATTTGGGTGAGTGCAATTGCTGCTTCTGTTGAAATTCTTGAATTAATTTCTAGAATGAACCTATTATGTATAATTCATGGTGATGTCGCTTTCAAATTTTTTTTCACTCTCCAGCAATCCAACGCCAAAGGATCAGAAAGACTATTTATTGAACGTGACATGGCCAAATTCTGGATTATCAGGAAGGCACTTGAGCTTTGGAGATGAGCTGACAATTGATAACACTAGGCCAACAAGTCCATTCGTGAAGATGCTACAGAAACTAGGTTTTGGAGAGTTTTACCACGGACAAGATTGTCCCAACGCAAGCTCTGCGTTCAAAAAAGTAACAGAAAGTACATTATCACAAATTGTCCAAGAGATCAAGAAGACTTGGTCAATATCCGTCTAATTCGTTACTATCGAC
Organism: Eretmocerus hayati; assembly: GCA_029851415.1. Taxonomy (NCBI): domain Eukaryota; kingdom Metazoa; phylum Arthropoda; class Insecta; order Hymenoptera; family Aphelinidae; genus Eretmocerus; species Eretmocerus hayati. Next base: position 6,197,789 of record CM056742.1, read on the forward strand.
GTTTTTCGATGGTTTGACCAGACGACTCATTATATCTATAGCAAGTTCTAATGTAATTGATGACAATCGTAATAGATCGGTGTTGCAAATCTCGGAGAATAGTCAAAAATAATTTTATCTTAGCGATACTAAAATTTCACTGGCGTCATAATTTTTTGAGTCACCCTTCTTCCACCCTATATGAAATTAATGAGATACAGGCTTATGCTGTGATATTTTCCCTGAAAACCTTGATATCATTGTTCTCTAGATAAGGATACGAGTATTCAAAACTATAAACAGCACCAACTCACTTCTAGAGAGATTCTGATGATGAGGGTAATACCAAGTTTAGGCATACCAAGGTAACGCGTAAGTATTAGATTTGCGAGTGTTGCAGTCGTAATGCTCAATTGTTTCTGATCCCTCAATCTGTGCAATTAGACAGCGTGAGTATGCGGGCAGATTCCAAGTTTCCCCCTTCAAGATCCATTCAGGTAATCATCACCCATTTAGCTATTTTCCATGGCTTTTGCTTAAAATTTCCATGAACCCGCTCATGTTTGATGGATGGGAACACTTTTGGAGGGCGAATTTTGTGCAACGCGTAGCTTGAGCTTAAAGGTGTGAAGCGATTGACCAATCATCTTGAATGTTTTGTAAATGATTGATTACGAATCTGACTCGGAATCTCAGAATCAAATGTGGGATCGCACCTAGCACTTTTTAAAGATGATAACTCTCTCTGTAAGTGATGTAATTTTCCTTATTTTTCCATGTGCCATCGCCTTTGTAGATGATTTGGTACTCGGTCCGGTGAATACTATGTGTTTCTCGGAATGGAATCCTGTTATTCAAACCAAAACCCACAAATCCGCATAGGAACTAATTATCTTCTCCAAAGTGAAGGGATTTTCGAACTGCCAAGATCATTTTCGAGACCATTTTCTCAGCGATTGACAAAGTTACGAGGTTTCTACTGATCCAGGCTCACGCAATACAGCCAATAAAACTCAGTCACACATCTTCTCATCATGAACTTGCAGCTCACAATGCAAATATGAAATTAAAAAAAAACTCCTAAAAACCACTTGAATCAGTTTTTTATCGATCAAGTGATAATCATGCGTCAATGACTATGCAAACTTAATGTTATCAGTACGTTATTATTCACTCATCTATCGAGTTTTCATAGCTGCATTCACATGATGAATGACCCTCCCCCCCTCTCCCCTCAGAAATTGACTAATTGTGAATCGGTACCGACTATATAATATTCAACAATATCCAAAATCCCAAAGATACTAATCGTTTGGCGTCAGAGCCAAGAATTACTCAACGTTACTCGGATTGTGCGGGTTTCCAGTGTATACAAAGTGACATTGAAAAAATGCCTTTTTTGATCTTACGTCCGATTCAACAATTGATTTCGACGCTTTTCGTAAGTTTATTTGTTGCTTCAACATACTCAAAGAATTTGACAGATCCAGTGCGAATCCACGAAGGGATTTTATATGGAGAAATACTCAGGACTGTGGAAGAGTCAAAACCGTTCGCGGCTTTCAGAGGTATCCCATATGCTGAGCCTCCAGTGGGAGTATTGAGATTCAAGGTGAATATTACGTTTATCGACTCGCACTTATCAGTTTTCCAGTCAAAAGTATGACGTTTGATCGGCATTGCCCTCATCGAATGAATAAGTAACACATGCTTACGCTTTAGTATAGAATAGATCAATATTTTTGCCATTGGTAGAAAATTATCTAAATTCAATCAACCGTAGAGCTTGATTCTTGATTTGATTACTAGTTGAATTCGACGTTTGAATTCATATTATACATTTACTCTGACTCTCAAATTATTTTGTTCATCAAGCGTGAATATTCGCGCATAAGATAACTTCATGTTATAAAATGATCCTGCGTAATACATTGACCAACTTTACCATGAAATCCGATCGCTCCTACAAAAGCATGTATTGCTTGTACCGCAGAATAGGCCACATCTTTTATTTTCAGTTCATGGAGGACATCGGTCCTGTATGAGAATCTTGTATCCAGATTTTAGAGTGTCATTGATTCCTAATTCAAGTATTATGAAGCACATTACACATGTTTACTGTCAGGCCGATTTTTCATAGTTTCATTTTGGCCATAAACTAGACTCTTGATCTAATCGGCAAATTCATCAGTATGAGTGTGAACTTTCCTTGACACACAGTGTGGGAATAGTGCATTATTGCTTTGGGCGCAATGCTCACTTCGCCCGCTAGGTCCGTTTATTTCCCGATCTATCCCGATGTGATCTTGCTTTACTCGGGAAATCAGTCCTCCGCGACCAATAAGAGCCTGTATACGAGTACAAGGCAACCGCGTTTAAAAGTGGCAATCTCAGTTTAGGATGATGAAAAGTGTCTTTTTTGCACGAGTTCTGCACTTCTATCCACATCCAAAAGATATCATCCGATTCGTGGCCGCAATACCTGGACTAAGCGAGACTTCGAATCTTCGTGACAATTTCGAAAGTCTCGCAAGTCACTCGGGATGCGGAATCTAACCTGCGCATATCGATGGCCCAAGAGCTATCTTGTATTATATTAAATCTTCCCTCATCTCACTTCACTTTTTCCAAAAGTCTAACTTGGCGAGTATGGCCATCATTTTCCTCTGAAATTTTATCTGGGATCAAAATATGAATTTCAACTCTTGACGGTCATCAAGGAAAACATGTCGAGTGATTATTTAGCAAAAACTGGACGTGAAAGGAATAGGAAGAGATTGAAGAATATTAATTTCAACTCTTGTAAGTTATGAGATCAAGAAAAGTATGTCCAGTTATTGTTTTGCAGAATCTTAACGTGAAACGCATGGATAAGAATTGATAGAATTACAATTTGATTTTTTCGGTAATTTTGACTCAACTTGAGTTACACATCATTATATTAATTGGATTTAATCCTTCTCAATCGGTTTTAATTGGAAAATATAAACGAATCGTTCCTAAAAGGAATTTAGGGATTAGTGAATGGTAATCCAATCGTCTTCAGTTGCGAATAATACGGGTCCCTCACAGATGCATCAATGCCTGTTAATTGGAGCTAACCAATCGTTGCTCTATTAGTGAATAACTGTTGAATGGTTACCAATGGGTATCAATCTACGGTGAGATCCAATTGGATCGGATCGGATCTAGAAGCGTACGTCCTATTGGATCGAGAAAAAAATTTTTTATGGGGTGGTAGCACGCCCACTTTGACGTTGCTATTGCAACAACTAAGTATTTTTGGTTAGTATAAGTATTTTAAGTGTATGGGATCATAGTTGGGCATGCCATGTGTGGAATCAATGCAAAAAATCCATGAAAAACGACGCAGCCAGTTTTGAGAATTTTTTTTCAGAGTCACTGTGCAAATTAGCTACATTTTTTAATGTTTCTCCATACCCTTCCCAGTAAAACTACTTCCAGAAATAATTTGCATAAGAAAAATTGGGATAATTCATCGTTCCGGAACTTTTTGTACCGTAAACCGGGGTGAATGTGGTACACTTTTGACCTTTCACTGTGATTTTCTTGGTCTTATTCATGCCAAAAGATAATGTATGGGTAGTAAAAATTTGAGTCTTGAGCTCAGCTACAAGATCCCGTTGTCAGATTTTGATTTTGACCTCACGGTTTTTCAAAAACTGCAAAAAACAGGGTGGACACATTCACCCCGTCGACAGGGGTGAATGTGTCCACCTATGCCTCGCCTGCGTCTGAAGCGCACAGGTCGTGAATTCAAGATTTTGAATGCATATCAAAATACGTTATCCTACGTATTTTGACCCGCTAAATATGATCTCAGTGGTTTTAAAACGATACAAGGCAACCTTGTGGTCATATGAGCTGATTAGTCCACCTGGTATTCGGAAAAAAAATCAAAATTTGCAATAAATCCTCAAAAAATCACAATACAGGCTAGAATGGATCAATTTCAACGTTCAAGGTCGCATTTTCTTCTTTCTATCACATACTTTTCAGAAAAAAATTGTCCGTTAGCCGTTGAGGCACTGGATTGATTTCAGAACTGTTTCTTCATAAAAACCTGTTTTTGCAATAATACTCGCTGTGTTGAGATCACGAGGAAAAAAAATTTTCCCTTGCGCGGGGTACCTCACGATAAGTTCCCAACGCAAAATTATCGTCTAAACACGATCTCGTGGTTTATTTCGAGCTAACGCGTCAAAATTCTCTGCTAGCCACAAAAAACCTGTTTTTTGGGGACATTAGTTTTCAAACTTCTTTAAACAGCAAAGAAAGTACTTTAGAGTCCATTTTCATGGAATTGAGATTATTTATTTGGAAAGTAGAGATTTCAAGCTTCAAAATGACCCCCGGCAGGTTTCTTTAGGTGCTATAGAAGTGAAGATATAATGCTGACAATCTTTTTGGCGAAAGCGGACACATTCACCCCGGTGGACACATTCACCCCGGTTTACGGTACACGATAGATAAATGTTTAAAGAAGAGCTTCCAACCATGAGGAAAGACAAAACATATTTTCTCAAGAAATAAATGAGTGGGCGGCTTCTAGCGCTTAGATGGGCGATTACTAGATGGGTGGGCGGCTACTACTCGATTTTACAATTGTTTTTTCAATTGCTCATAATTGATTGTTACTTCAATTTAACGCTCCAAAAAAAATTTGACTGCATTCTTGAGCACACAAAGTATATATGAGTCGTGGTTTTGAAGTCATAGAGTCATACCTGGATCTCCAGTAAAATTATAATCGTGGAATTTTCCTTAAGAGTGCGGCTACTAGTGCCTTCACCCTACTTGATTTTGATTTTTAATTCGTTTTGTATGCTTACGGGTAATCATATTCATGCGATATATCTTATTGATCATTATTCGTTCATATAATTCATCAATTTTTCAAGATAATTTATAATCACCAGATATTCATGGAGATATTCATTCTGACAGGAACGTAATTATTGAGTTATTGCTAATTAATGAAAAAGCTGATGATCAACTTTTACCTTCGACACGCATAAGATCAATACGTGGGCTAGTTGAATGTGATTCAATGGGCTCTAATACAATTAAACGAATCGGGACGAATCAACGTTGATCGCCCATGAGACTATTCATCTCTTGCGTCACAAAATGTCAAGAGCGTAATGATCTCACTGTTGGTCAATCACTTCCAATGGTGCAAACAACCCAAGGAAGTTCACGAGACCAATCATATTCAACTGACATGACACGAACCATGTTGGCTTTAATCGACTTCAATCGGTTTCAATCGCCAACCCGCTCACTCCATGAAATGATTCAATTGCCTATACTGCTATTCATCTCTTGCAATACAAAGTGTCACGGAGGGAATGATTTTTTGGCCAATCGCTTCCAATGGTCAAACGTGACATTGAAGTTCTTGTGATGCCCATCCATCAAAATGAGTTAATACCGCCAATCATATTCAATCGACATGAAACAAGTTCGTTTCAATCGACTTTAATTGGTTTCAATAGCAAACTCGCTCAGTCTTCAATATTATTCAATCGCCTGCTTGACTATTCACTTCATGCATCACCGAATGTCGCTAACAGAATGATGTCGCTTCATTGGCCAATTGCTTCCAATGCTCGAACGTGAGATTGAACTTCACACAGTCGGGATCAATCTGAATGAGTTCACACTATCAGTCACAATCAATTGCACGAACCAGGCCCGTTTGAATCGACTTCAATATGTTTCAATTGCCAACTCGCTCACGCCTCAATATTATTCAATCGCCTAAAAGGTCATTCATCCCTTGCATTACTCGATGATGCAAACAGAATGATGGGGGTATTAGCCAATCGCTTCCAATGGTGAAAAGTGACATTGACATTTATGCAACTGAAATTGAGCCAAATGAGTGCATATGATGACCAATCATATCCGATCGACAAAGTACTTGTTCGATTCAATCGACCTCAATCGGTTTCAATCGCTGATAAGACTCTTGAAATATTATCCAATCACCTATGAAGTTATTCACTCCCTGAAATGCAAAATGTCACGAACAGAATCAAACCGCTATTGGCAAATCGCTCCCAATAGTCAAAAGTGAAATTGGAATTCATGCAATAGGAATCAGTCTAAATGAGTTCATACGACGAATCATATCCATCTGACATAATCCATGTTCTATTCAATTGACTTGAATAGGTTTCAATCGCCAAGTCGCTTACTCCGCAATATTAACCAATCGCCTATACGGCTATTCGTTTCTTGCATTACTTGATGACGCGAACGGAATGACAGTGTATCGGCCAATCCCTTCCAATGGTGGAAAGTGATAATGGACTCTATGCAATGCGAATCAATCCAAAGGGGTTCATATGGCCAATCATATCCAATTGATATGTACCAACTTCGGTTTAATCGACTTTGATTGGTTTCAACCCCCAAGTCACTCGCTCTTCAATATTATTCCATTGCGTGCGTGGCGATTCACTTCACGCATTGCCAAATGTCGCAAACTGAATGATGACGCTATATTGGCCAATTGCTTCCAAAGGGAAAGAACCGTGTTAGACTGTGTGCGACGTGAATTGATGTGATTGCATTCAACTATATTCGGAACATGTGGAAGATGTACCAATTGAGTTTCGCTGATATTATCCAGCCATCCATCTTTTTCAACACTTCATTCACAAAATATCACGAACAAAATGATGCCACTATCGGTTAATCGTTCTCAAATGTCAAAAGTAACATTAACCTTCATGCAACAGAAACCAATCCGGATGATTCAATATGACCAATAATATCCAATTGACATGAACCAAGTGAATTCAGCCCAATCGCCTTCAATCAGTTCCAATCACCAATTTGTTTACACCTCGGTATTATTCAATCTCCTACACGACTATTCATCTCTTGTATTACTAAATGTGGAGAATGCAATAATGGCACCATTGGCAAATTGCTTCCTAATGGTAAGAAGTGATATCAGACTGTGTGAAACGGGTATGAACTTGATTGCGTACAACTAATCACATTTCTATCCAATTGTCATGAGTCAAATTCGGTTCAATTGATTCGAATGGCTTCAATCGCCAACTTGCTCACTTTTAACTATCACTTAACGCTTCTACGACTAATCATGCAACTTTATAGGCTTAATGCAACAGAAGTCAACCTAATGGAGTTATTCCGATCAACCATAATCAGAAAAAATGAATCGAATCTGACCAATCCACTTCAATATCTTTCAATTCCCAACTCGATCACTCTTTGATATTATTCAATCGTCGACGTGGGTGTTCCCCGGAGAAAGTGGACTAGTCAGCGATTGACGCCGATTGAAGTCAATTGGAACGATCTTAGACCATGTCAATTAAATATTATTGGGGAAATGGACGCGATCAGGTCAATACGCGTCAAATTCTGTCTAATATCATAAACAAACTGAGGAACGATTGATCAATAGTGGCATCATGGCCATGTGTAATCAGTGCCATGAATGGCCGTACGTACCATTGAACGACATTGAAGAATCATCTGGTCAACGATTGGAACCGATTGAAGTCGATTGGAATGGATTTGATCCATGTCTACTGATTATCATCGAACATTCCAATGCCATCTTCCAACCTTGGGAACGATAGACCAATAAAAGCCACCAATGAAGTTCCGCATGGTCTGGCGATAGAATGAATCACGATTGTCACATGAGAAATCATTGGCGCTCATGTTACTCTTGAGTACTATTAGACCGCCTTGAGGTCTAATTGAACTGTCTCGAATTGGATAGGATCGGCAAATCTCTCAGTAATTGTCTTCTTCATCCGAAAGAGTCCAATGGTCACATGTCACATTGAAACTACTCAAACACTATTCATTCAATATCTCCGAGGCACGTTGGGGAAGATTCAAGAAACGTTGAATTTGAAATATATTCATTCTGATTGGATGTTCCGTTGGCCTAATGGTGCCAGTCTATTGGAGCGATAGGACTCCATTCAATCCATCTAAATTCAATAGGACTCAATTGTCTCTAATGAACTATTTCCAGCAGGGTATGTACCATTGAATAACATTGGGAAGTTAACTAGTGAGAAATTGGAATCTATTAAAGTATATTGGGACGAATTTGACTCATGTCGATTGAATATTATTGGAAGAATGAACGCAATAGGTCAATATCTGGTGAATACCTTCTAATGGACCTTCTCACCCTTGGGAACGATTCCCCAATAGCGGCATTGTCTTGTCTATGACCATTCGTATCTCGAGCAATGAGTAGCCGTATGTACCATTTATTGACATTGAGAAGTGAATTAGTCAGCGATTGGAACGGATTGAAAAGTACTGGGACGAATTTGACTCATGCCGACTGAATATTATGGGAAAAATGAACGCAATAGGTCAGTATCCGGTGAATACTGTCCAATGGAACTTTTCGCCCTTGGGAACGATTCCTCAGTAGTGGCATTGTTTCGTCAATGACTATCCGTATCTCGACAATGAATAGCCGTATGTACCATCAAATGACATTGAGGAGTGAATCAGTCAGCGATTGGAACAGATTGGAGTATATAGGTACAAATTCAACCAATGTCGATTGAATATTATTGAGAAAATAGGGGCAATCGAGCGAGTAGACGATGAAACCTATCCAATGGAACTTTGTACCCTTAGGAACGATTCCCCAATAGCGGCATTGTTTTGTTTATGACCATTCATATCTCGAGGAATGAATAGCCGTATGTACGACTGAATGACATTGAGAAGTAAATTAGTCAGCGATTGGAGCCGACTGAAAGATATTGGATGGAATTTGATCCATGTCCGTTGATCATGATCAGATGGTCGAATGTCATTCTTCATCCTTGGAAACGATTAGGCAATCGTGGCACCAATGATGTTTGCGAGGGTCCAGCGATTAAATCAATTCACGATTCGCATTGAGAAACATTGACGCCGATTCTTCTTTTGAGTAGCATTGGATCGACTTCAGGCCTAATTGAATTATCTCGAATTGAGTATGATTGATGAGTTTCTATTATTGTCAGACCTCACATGGAAGAGTCCAATAGTCACACGTTGCACTGGAACAATTAGAACACTATTCATACAATATCTCCGTGTCATATTGGGAACATTTCGAGATATGTTGAAATAGAGTCCGATTCATTTTGATTGGATAGGGTATTGGCCCAATCGCATCGGTCTATTGGAGATATAGGATTCCTCTCAATCCGATTCGATCCAATGAATTTCAATTGTTTCCAATACAATATTTTTAGCAGGGCTTGGCTATGGTAATGACTGAATATTCTCCGATTGAAAAACATGCTGTAAATAGTAACACGTAGAAAAACACAAGAAAATTCTATGTACCTCATCCATGAAAATCATTCTCCTAATGAACACTAGTATGCTTAATTACAAGATGAATATTTTTTGATCATGAGCAAAGAAAAATCTGAAGAAGTACAGTTTTGTATTTTTGATAGCAAGACTTGGAATTAGTTCATGAAATTGACTTGAGTTGATGCGAAGACTCCTAACCCACTTGTGATGGTGCTTGCAAGAGAAAATTTTTGGATCACAAGGAACTCCTAGATTGTGGAAATTCCCCACACGGGTTGGTTCGGCCTCTCTTCAGCAAGGAAGGATACTAACTGTCAAAGTAAATAATTAATAACCAATTAATAAATGAAACATAGAATTATGACACTGCATCTGTTGCCCAATATTTTTCTAGAAGCAAAAACTAAAACACATTCTATCTAGGGCATTGGTAATTCGTAACCCATCAAGGAGTTGGAGCAATCCGTGCAAACTCATTCTGAGGGAAATGAAGGTTTAGTAGCATTATGTGATGTCTGTTGAAATTTTTGTTAAAACTTTCTAATCCTATTCAGAAATTAACCTATGCCATCATGCTCTCAAAGTATATGGGAAGAATGTGAGTGGCACGCCAAGAAAGTAAAATCTGTATACATATGAGTAAGAGTCTAGCTGAGACTTTTGGATTAAAGTATTACGCAATGGAGGTATGTTATTCAAAAGTAACCAGAACAGCACCAGAGATCAGTGCTTATATATCACAACAACTGTTCTTGGACAGTCGTCAATTGGACTGACCTGTCTCACAACATCTAAATGTGAGAGACGATCTCTTTTGATGTATTGGACATTAACGGGTTTTTATTGAGACACGAAAAGCAACACGAAGAATATTATATTGGTCGCACTCTTCTTCAACTAGAGTGGTTTATGATGATCTTTTCTTTGAGACGCACAACTTAGAGCTTCAGTGTTGGGTCTGTCTGAAGTATTGAGGAAACTGAAACTGTATTGACTTTCGTCAATACACTACTGAAATGTAGATTGATACTGGCACTCATTTTTCCTTACGATCAAATCTTAAATTCTCCAGATATTTTTGAAGATCGATTCTTGACACTGCACAACAGGGAGAATGACACACACTAAGGCCTTTGGCCTATTATTCCTATATCACTTCAGACAAAAAAACACACAACAATAGGTGGCTCTTATTCCTCCAACAATTACGGTTGGCATCAATTGGCATTCAATCTCTGCTGTTATCTCTACACATAATAATATTTATAATCAAGATAGCGAAAAGCGTACTGCTGAAACGGGATGCTAACGACGTCTGACGACGTCTGCTACACACGCGGCCGCATCAAAATATCACCCGCCGGTCTCGCGGTCGATCATCCCGCGTGGTCGACATCAACAATCGATTGTCTTCGACTTCGAGTGTCTTGACGCGGCTGAAATCTTGACGCGAAAAAATTGGGAAGGGTCGAAATTAGTGAGCAAGATATTTTGGCACTAAACGCTGTCAGCGGTGAAATGACTAGCGAATATTTTTGTTGAGGATCAAAATAAAAGGTTCAGAGGGATTGAGACACCCCTGAACCCAAAAAGCATGAAATAAGTAAATTTGAGAAGTATAACCTGCTTTCAGGCGCCTTTGGCAAAGAAAAAGGCGCGCATATGCATGACACCGAGACAAGAGTTTCCTGAGCCCTGGATAGCTCAGCTGGTAGAGTGTCTTTCCCGGTGAGAAGAAAGCCCCCAATTCAAATCTGGGTCCAGGCAACTTTTTTCTCTCGATGTCTGTCATATGCAATTTTTTCATTCAATAACACCTCCACGATCAAACCCGATCGTTAATTTCTCAACTAATCGATCTCAAATTTGAGATTGATAGAGGGATAAAATTAGTCCTCCAATGCCGATTCACGAATATGATATCATTTGAAACATAAGAAGACGAGTCAAATTCGAAAAGTATAAATGAGGGAGTCATCCAAAAGGACAATTTTAGTGTTATAATAATCGAGTGCACTTCTCTATAGCATGTAAAAATGACAGGTCTGTTTTAAACAAAGGTTCTCACTTTGATACGTAAACTGAAGTCTCTTAGTCATCCTAATGGTCTCATGTAGATTGTTGAGTATTATAGCCTGTCATTGTCAGATGGGATGTCCTAAAGAGTTTGTATCACGGGTTGCGTGTAAGCAAAAGTTTGTAGGGTTTCACACATATGTCTTCAGAAGATGGATTTTTGAGCAGAAATCATTCCTATTACTGCATATATCTTACATTTATTGAGCCAATGCATATGATGGTGCGTAGATGGTGAGAAAGATCATAATACCAGAAGAGTATTAAAGCAGCTACCTTACTGTTTAAGAAAAAAGTTGCATGCACCTATCACAAAAAGAGTATGACTTTCACCATCATGTTTTTTCATGTCATCATTGTCATCTGTACAATTACAAAATTTGTAATTGAGCTCATGAATCATTTCAATGATATTATTCTACAGTTCAGATCATGGCTGCTGAGTAGATTCAGTAAGAACTCGTTGAAATCGAACCTTGTTTTCGTTCTGGAAAGTTAGTCCGGTACCCAGATCAGAACTGGATTGAATTTGGAACAGCGCCACTGTTAGTCCGGGAGCTGGATCCATACTGGATCAAACCCAGGTTCCAAAACGGACCTATAGTAATTCCGGATCCAATTTCGGTCCGTTATTCCGGGACCCGGATGCGCTCCGGACTCAACTCGGAAAACGTTTTCTGATCGGGTTCTTCTCTTTCATATACTCGCCAGCACGGCGCTGTCGCGCTATTTGATATAATACAAGATAGCCCCGTTAAACCAAAAGTTTTCACATAGTTCCCCCTACTCTGAGCCATCGATATGTATCGGATTCCGCAATTTTGTCTTTTTGTTCATGTCATTGATAAAGTAAATCAATTGGGATGTGACATCAAGGTCAAACACGGCGGCCGCATGCCCCGAGCCCCACACGGGTTCGTTACTAAACAGCGCCATTGACGTCGAGTCGAGAGCTACTACGTGTCCCCAGGATTTAACATGGATGTCACATCCCAATAAAATACATTGTCACTGAGAAAATTTATTGAGCACATGTGGCAAGGTAAGAATTAGAAATTACTGGAGGAAATGGGAAACCGTGGGCCCCACCGGCTGGGCCTACTACAGCAAACGCGCTGTAAATAGTATTAGCCATCCCGGGTAAATTATACTCCTACATCATTTCAATGTATTGACTCCAGCCACCGCAGAAAATTGACTATTGGGACGAGCCATTGTTCGCAACTTCAGAAGAATCAAAAATGTGTATTCAAATTGTACCAAGGACGAAGAAATTGGAAGGTTCTGAGGACTGTTTGTACCTCAATGTCTTCACTCCGCACGTAAGATTATTCTTGCCAACTTGATTGAATTCTGACCAGGAGAGGTCATCACATCCGGTTCACGGATTTGGCTGAAACTTTGGAAGTAGTCTTCTTTTAGTGCCAAAAGATGAAACCTAAGATCATCAACCCTAACGCTCAAGCGTTTTCGAGCTACAGCCAAGGACATAATTAGCATTGCAGGTATACCTATATATATAATTTTTAGGCCCATTGGGCCCATGGCCAATGCTATTGCTCGAAGATGTAGCTCGGAAACGCTAGAGCGTTAGGGTCTATAATTTTGGATATCGTCTTTTTGTGCTAAAAGAAGACTATTTCCAGAGTTTCAGCTAAATCCGTGATCCGGATGTGATGACTTCTCCTGGTGAGCTGGGCCGGCTCCAGCAATGAGTTCGACCGAACTCTGTCAGAAATTCTGTTCAGTGTAACATAATGATGGCTACAAGATGGTCAATTTTCACCTCGTTAGCTAAAAATTCGTATGGCCACATTATTATCTCACTTAATTTAAATTTCTCCGAGGGAACCAGTTACATCATTTAATTTTTAACTGTACATTCTCATTATTTAGACAAAATTCAACAGAGTTCCACTCAAGCCTGTAATGGTTTGGATTCATGGTGGATCATACAAAAACGGGAATTCTGATCGATTTTTCTATGGGCCTGATTACCTAGTTGAAGAGAATGTGATAGTCGTCACATTCAACTATCGTCTTGGTCCTTTGGGTGAGTCTACGATATTTCAAAACTCTAAACAAATTTAACATGCCAACAGCCCGGAAAATAGTAAAAAATCTTTGGGAGTCTTGCAAAAAGTATGTCACGTTTATCAGAGGTAACTGTACCCAACTTGCCTTTGTACCCAACATGCCTCCATATGCCGATTGGGAATGGGCACTCGTTGAACTTGCCACAAATATCTTCTGCGTTCGTTATGTTTAAACATGAAAAAATTGATTATTTAAAGCGACCGCGAATAATTTTTGCGTTCTCAGAAAATTTTAAGTCATTCTTCCATTTTTCATGTTTGCATAGCTGAGGAATCACCGAGAAATCCGCGTTCAGTAAAACTGGTGTCAAGAAGTTTTAGTTCAAGCAATCTCAACGTCTTTTAGCAAGCCGACTCCTTCTCTCAAAACCTTTGAAAGTCTGTTTTTGAGAGTTGCAAAACTCTGATTTGGAGTTACTTTATGAGCTAATCATGGAGATGATTTGTGAACAAGGCCACCTGTGTGTATCGAACATGTCCCCATATGCCGTTATCTCGAAGAGATATGCCATATGAACTTTTTCGTTACTCAGAATGTGTTCAGCGCATCAAAATAAAAGGTAGGATAATGTTTTGGACCGACGCAAAGTTCCAAGCGGGGTTGCACGACGATAAAAACGTATGAAAATGATTTCATGCACTTTGTCGCATATTTACGCTACTTTAGATGATAGGAGCAAGTTGGGTACACACTTATGTAGACTCTCAAAAACTACTTTCTCGGAAAATTAGAATAGTTCGGCTCCAATTCATCAAAATCAAACATGCCTTAACTCCTTGAAAGGTCTTGAACAAGCTTCAAAATAAGTTGACTTCACTGCGATGGGCCCCACCGGTGGTCGTGTTGAAGTACGTTGAAAAATGTTGAGGTATACCAAAGTTGTTGAGAAAATGGCTTGATGGGGGCGAGTTGGGTACACTCAACTTACCTTATTTTTTTCGGAGATGCCAGATGTAGGAGAATCACATGACGACCAGGGAGTAGGTAAAGGTCGAATCAATCAGCTCAGAAATTGGGCATCCATAGTAAGACTTTGTGTAAAGTGATACTTTACTACTGGCAATCGCCTTTACACACATTTTTACAAATTTGGCAAACGAAGGAATGAGTGACTACTGCAATAACATGCAAATGACAACTACCTAACACGTTATAGCGAGGTCGTTTTGAGTCTTCGATCCACTCACTCATCATTTGGTTATATCTACATTTGACGTAACTCAAGGTGGTAGTAAGATCACAATATGTACTCATATGGATTATGAATATCTATCATAAGTCGCCACTCTCCGTGTAGCACTTGTATCTTGATCAAAATATGATTCTAAAAGTACAGTTTCCAATGATAAAAAGGAAAAAACATTCGGAATTCTTGGGTGAATTGGCTAGTGTCGCTTAGTTTGTAAGAAACGGCGTTTGTAAATACTAGTCCGTTGAACTGAGAAAGTTCTCGTAATGCAGTAAGCTCAACTTTACAGGTTTCCTCAACTTACAACATAAAGATGCGTTGGGAAATGCTGGGCTCAAGGACCAAAATTTAGTTTTGAGATGGGTCAAGAGAAATATCATCAATTTTGGCGGAGATCCTGACAGGATAACAATTTTCGGCCAAAGTGCAGGCGCTGTTGCAGTTGACTTACACGTTTTGTCCGACATGTCTGTTGGTGAGAAAATTTTCAAAAATGCTAATAAGAGTGTCAAAGCCTGTAATTTCATCATCATCCTTCTAGCTGCTATCTTGTCATAGTGAAATTTTTCTCATGAATCAAATTTGAAGCCAATCACCTTTATTCTCATACAGCCCCGCGTTTTTCTACCATGCTGTACCGTCCTTCGGTTCTTGTCAAATTTTAATTCGCCTAAGCTTATGAAATATGGTCCAATGATGGTTCAAAATTCTCATGTTTTGCAGGTTTGTTCAAACAATCTATATCTATGAGCGGGTCTCCTCTGTGTCTTTCGTGGGGATTCCAAACAGCTGCCGATGCCACGAATTCTGCTCTTAAGTTAGCAACCAAGTTGGGAATCAAAGGCTACAACAAAGATCAAGTGCTGAAGCAGTTGCTTCGCATTCCAGCAGCTAGTATCATAAATGCTACAAGACTTTTGAGTTCATCGGTGAGAGTATCTATGTTCCTGATCAAAATGACTAACTCATTATCGTAACACCAAATACAGTAAAACCATCTAGTTCGCTTTCTGAAGAATTTGACTTATAATTTCGCGTGGTCGACCTAATACAGTTGCGGAAGCAAATATACAGGTGCCTTCTGATCGACTATTCTAGTGTTTGGAAAACGAATGACCTCGTTTTTCATGTAAAAGCACAGATCGGATGGCAGGATCTGATTCGGGATCTGACGTCTGTAATGTTCTTTCATCTGATTATAGATACCCTTCCGGCCTACCCTTGAAGACCCAACCCTGGCTCGTAATGAACCAAAGTTCCTGACTGAATGCTCATTGACAAAATATCACAAAGGCAATTTCTCAAAAGGCGCTCATCTCATGGGTTTTACATCGGACGAAGCTGTATCATTCATTACAGGTAATTTTGCATATAATGATTTCTTTAACATTTTAGAATGAATTTTTTCCACTCTGCCACAGATGACCGAATGAAACTTGTGAAAATGTTGGATTTCCTCCTGAGTCTCCCCCAAATTGGCAGCTGGTCTCTCTTCGATTACATTCTGGGTATAAAGAGTGAAACAACCACGGACAAAGCAGTCAAGGTATACAGAAACTTAGCCATTGCAGTCCACACATGAGCTTAAGTAATACTGACCCTGATAAAAATTCTCACTGATCTGAATGTTGTTCTAAGTTTGAGCTGCTGGATCCAAGTCAGTCTTCAGAACTATTTTATCACGTCAAGATTTCGGAATAATAAGAGTTGAAGTCGCAAGAAATGCTACGTCAACAATTCGAACCACGTCAATTATTTCCAAACTTTGACGTGATGGAACGGTTGTGAAGAATGGCTAAGATTCAGCAGTTCTAATAATTACGTCAAAAATTACCATTATGATTTGGAAAGCACATTCGGCGGGCCGAAATTTGCGTTTCAGTGTTGATATTTTGTTTTTTCAAAAATCAGACTCCAACGAGGACCCTGGGACGAGCAAAGTCCTGGGGCGTGGATATCGCCTAATCCCGGTTAACGGGACATCGTTCTCAGGCCTTTGGCCGAGATCCGGTAAGAGCCTGGTCCTGAGACTAGCGATGATCGCTAGTCAAAAGACAGATTTCGAACCTCTGGCTCTAGTCATCTGGCTGGGGGTTCATAGTCATTCGTCCAAGTTTATCAGCCCCCGATTGGGAGCGCCATGATCGTATTATCCAGATGCAATAAGCCTCGACATAGCATCTGCGGATGCCATTCTCGAACTAATGACTACTTATATATGAATACCAACCTCTCAGTGCCGGATAGCGTAGAGTTTGCACATCTTCATAAGCAACGACAGACACACTGCCCGGAAACGAAGGAATCTGACATCAATATCGGATGGTCTGCACACAGAGGTGAAATAGATACGTCACGGAGAGCATAGGGGTTCTACTTCATTGCTGTCTCTTTTCTCACAGTCTGGCTTAGAACCCTTATATTTGAACCTGATCTTTTTATTCTTGCGTTCGATGGACATACGATGACTCGGGGGAGCTTGAAACTCAAAATTGCGAACACCCCCGGATGCACCCAATTCTAAAATCTGGCTCCCTTCGTTGGCTATCTTGTACGGAAAAACGTCTGGGTGCTGGCAACCCGGAAAGCATGTCAGATCCCTATAGGCTTCTTACCGGAGCGGTCTGCCACGAGGTCTACTTGTCCTGCAAAAGGTGCTCTCTAAGGTCCAAGGACGCTTTTATGAGCCCCATGCACTTCTTTTTACCAAGGAACGGGTTCTGACGTATGCGGGGGGGGGGGGGGGGGGGTCAATTCCAAAGTTGATAATTAGTGACGAGAAACGGATCATTCTTGGACCACTCGTTTGCCGAAGATGGCCAGCCTACTGAAGTTCATATCATATTGGAATTTGCAGGTTTTAACGGATATACTCTTCGAGCTAGGCATCGATAGCAAACAAAAATTATTGGCAGCTCATAATGGGAACTATCCAGTGTACTACTACGTTTACTCATTCGATCCAGGGTTTTCAACTCATAAGGCCGACGGTTATCAATTGGAGGGTTAGTACATTCATTAGTCTCATTAATGGGTGGCCAAAATTTTAGTTTGTTGAAGATCTGATCATAAAAAAGTGTATTGAGTGTAGAATTGGAGGATGGATATTTGTCGAAAAACTCAATTCGTAGCTTAATCTGTACCCGCGTAAAAATCGAGAAATGAATATCTTGGCGATGTATTGAGAAACCGTGAGAAACACAATTGGTAATAATCCTCTGGTAAGCTGTTACAAAGACAATCTTAAATATATTGGCGATTCTGAACTTAGCAAATATCCTTAAAAACTGCTGGTAAAAGTTTCTCTGATTTTTATTAATGAGACCTTGATGCATATTTCATTATGATACACATACATTTTATTAATTTATTGATATTTTAACTTTTGATATACTGTTCGTGAAAGTGTACTTTGTGTACAGATTATCGACTTTCATTCCCAACCTATCAAAAAGTATCATTCGATACACGGGAGTCGAACCTATATTTCATCATCATCGTGATAATTCTGACGCTCGCCTGCGGTTCGGGACAGAAACCCAGCACTCGGACACGGAAAGTAGGTTTTCATACTCTCGTACCGAAATGTATCATTTTCATACCGAAATTGATGCAATTGTTTGTATTAAGGACAGCTGCTCTTATTTATAATAAAATTGAGAAGTTTTATAGAAGTTGGTCACATTTTATGAATTCACTCGCTCAATCTGTATTGTTAGACTAATAGATTCTATTGATATCCCAGGGGCTGCACATGCAGATGAGCTACCAAATATATTCTACCGACCATTCCTGAATTTACCATTGAACAATTCAAGACTGAAACAAGCTCGTCGACGAATGGTGCGCATGTGGACAAATTTTGCCAAATTTGGGTTGGTATGCCATTACTGCATCTCGTAGGATCTACTGATCATTTTAATCACAACTTACCATTTCCAAGCAAGAGTAAAATGAACAGATTTTTATTTTGTTCCAGTAATCCAACACCTCATGGTCGATTAGATCAGTTACTCAATGTGACGTGGCCTGTTTCCGGGGTATCGGGTCGGCATTTGAATATTGGAAATGAACTGACCACCAGTATGAATACTCCAATCAGTCCATTTGTGAAGAAATTACAATTATTGGGTCTTGGAGAATTCTATCGGGGGCAGGGCTGTCCCGATGCAGCTGGTTTTCTCAAGCGTATTTCAGAAATCTTGATGGCACCAATCGTTCAAGGATTACAAAGCTTGATATAACTTCCACAAGCAGTCTGGTTGGATCTATTAGATCCAGAACTTACCTTTATTTTGTTGACCACCACTCAGACTCGCTAACGATCAAGATCGTGTCAGATATCGACATGGATTTTATAATGATCGAATAATCGCCGTCAATACTCAAATTGTTATATACAATATTCCAATTTATTGGAAAATTGACCAACTCAGAAATACGTATAAGTGTACGATAAGGATAGAGCCTCTGCATTTCAAGTCAATCAAAGTTTAGAGCTTGCGCGTTGATTACATAAAAAATAAAAAATAACATGGAATTGAGAAACTTTACGATGGAACGATTGTTTTAGGCAAAAGTTATCACTTTTTCAGTAGTTAAATTTGTTCTTATTATAGAATGTTGGAATCTCGAGAATGGGAATGAGCGCCTTGATTAACGCCTTTAAGGTTCCAACAGAAGTGGTTCAAACATGGCGATTTCAGTTCGCCATGTTCTGACCAAGCTATACACTCGGGAATAAGGTGAACTGCAATGGGATGACAGTCAGCGGCCATTCGAGATCTTCCATCTCACTCGCATCTAATGGGTTATCCCACGAGTCAGTCACTGACCGTCACAGCCATTGCAATTCACCTTGTTCCCGAATGTACCTGATCAATCGGCGAATCATCCGCCGGCGAAGCCGACAATCGTTTTCGTACGAGTTACATAAGACAGCGGAAACAGCGTTTATACATCTGCATAAACCGACGGAAACTCAATGTTTCCGTGCGGAAGGCGATAATAGTATATTATGCAGCGAGTGCTGGAAACTGCGTGCTTCCGCGGCGAGTGCTGGACGTCGGCGAAGCCGACGTCCAGCACGAGTTCCGCGGAAAAAACGCAGTGCCCAGCACAAGTTGCATATGTTACTTTATATCACGAGTGCTTCACCATTATTTTCATTGTTTTTTATTATTAATTTGTGTGTTTTCAAATCGTCATTCTTGTCGTCTGCTACGGCTCTTTTTCCATCTGTCTAGTGTATGTTTCCGTGTCTCCTCCTCTCTAGTTTCTTTTACGCGTCCAGTGGTCCATCTATATGGGCAAATCTCAGGAACTATGCGGTTTCGACTTTGAAATTTCGAGAATTTCCAGAATGGCAGCACATCTCCGATAAACTTTTGTTTGGTCCAAGTAATGCTCAAACAATGATGAAATACTTGCGTAAATCATTTTGGAGCCCCGCCGTGGATTTGTGAGGGTGTAGAAGTTTTTCCCATGTATTTGCGTGGGACCCTCATATTTTCGTAATTCTAATTGGCTCGTGTGTATGTGAATACATGGCATCCTTGGTGTTGGAATAGAAGAAGAGAGATGAGTTCAATGGTTTACAGTGTTTTCTGAAGGTCTGTGGTACAAAATGTAGATGTGCCTCAACCGTCGAAACGCTCATTTTCGTCATTTGTCGATCCTCACAAGCCTCGCATCGCGACCGATATGAGGCTGTAGTAGGGGCGATTCTCATAGGCATTTCTTGAGGTACAAATATCAGTTTACACGTGGTTTCCATCCCAACGGAATCGAAATTTTCGTGTGCTACACGAAAAACGATTTTTTTGACCCCATTTACGCGAAAATAACTTTTCTCATTTCAAGCCGCATCGTCGTGCGGAATCGAGCACACTATCGTTCTTGGGCTAGATTTGTAGGTTTTTGGATGTAGAATAATATGTCGTTTCTACAGATACAAAATATTCACCGCCCCGAGTGCTGCATCCATTAGAAGAGCGATACAGGAGAAAATGTAGAATCGGAGTTCGCTCCAACGAATCATCGGCACTCCGACGCATTGATAGGCACAGCCTCGGGCGAAAATTATATGTTTCTATGTATTATAATCCATCACATATCCAATTTTCAGACCGATCGGTGAACCGCCCCGCCTGTGGCGAGCTAAGGCGTGAGAGAACTATGGCCCTGTTCGGTCGAAAATTGTGATTTTGTCACGAAGAAGCGTCTCCCAGTACCTTTCTATAGCAATTTTTAGACTTCTGAATGATGCAGAACTATTAAATATGAGTAGATCTTCAAAATGATCTAATGCGAGCGGCGGAAATAACGCGACTGTTGTTCTGACAACGTGAAAATAGGCCTGTTCGGCCAAACCGCATACTTCGTGAGATTTGCCCATATATATGACAAATGTGTCATATGTTATGTATCGCCATTGTTTCTGCGTGTGCCGGCCTAACCTTCGTTCATCCATATATATGACATATGTGTCATATGTTATGTATCGTCATTGTTTCTGCGTGTGCCGGCCTAACCTTCATTCGTTCTGCTGCTAATTTGTTGTGTCGTTTCATATTTTTTATGCGTTTTATCAACTTTCGGATGTTCACTTCTTGTTTTAATCATGGTCCGACGTAATTATCGCATCGTCGATCGTCCTGATGATCGAAATGTGCCGCTCGATATTCGAGCTGAAGCAAGGGCAATTCAATTGGAAACTTTACCTCCTGTTTCCAAAGCTAAATATTTGAAGCGCTATAACGATTACAAATCTTGGTGTGAGAGCCGTAATACTGATCTTTTGTCTGAGGAGTCGCTTCTTGTGTATTTGAGGACTCTGCGTGTTGTTGAAGGCAATGCTGCCTCAACATTAAGATCAGTTCATTCCATGATTAAGGCGTGTGTCAAAGTTTATCACAATTTTGACATTGGTGTTTTTCCCAATGTGAATTCATATTTGTCAAATTTGTCCAGACGTCACATTCCCAAGAAAGCTCTTATTCTTACAACGCAGCACATGAATCAATTTGATGTCGAAGCTCCTGATATAGAATATTTTCTGATAAAGGTAATGTTTCTATTTGGTGTCCAGTTTATGTATTTTATTCATATTTGTAATCATTTTTTCTTATTTTCAGGTCATATTGATTATCGGTGTCATAGGGTGTTGTCGTAAGAGTGAGTTGAAGAATTTGTTGATGCAGTATGTCACACCAACTGAGAATGCTGTGTATATCAATGTTCCAGCTGAGACTACCAAAAATTTTCAGAAGAATTCATTTTCCATTGTTGGACCATTTTATCTTGTGGTTAGACGTTATTTGGAAGCTAGACGTTACATCAACAATGACAGATTCTTCTTGACTTATCGTAATGGTTCTTTACTCAATGAAGCAGCTGGTGATAGAACCATTGGCAGTGTTCCAAAGAAAGTTGCAGAATATCTTGGCTTATCTCAACCCGAAAGATATACTAGTCACAGTATTCGTAGGTCATCCGCAACTGCTTATGCTGAGACAGGTTGCAATGAAGTTGAACTCATGCGTCATGGTCGTTGGCAGAGTCTCAAGTGTGCTTCTGGTTATGTGGAGGACACCAAGTTTGGAAAGCATAAAGTTTCGCATATAATTACCAATGCTATACTACCATCTCAGCAATGCACAAATGCTATTTTACCACCTCAACATCAAACTTCCATAGTCCAATACAATTTCAACAATCAGCATCTCCATATGAACAAGTCAAGTCTTCAACGTACAAGGCGTAATAGTGCAACCATTTCAAGCCCAAATGCCATCGTTCCATCATCAAGTCAGAATTTGGTTCCAACTCAAGTTACACGCTTACATTCTTCTTTCCAAAGGCATGCACCAGTAGTTCTTAGTTGGCGTCGACCTCAGGGTTCTATGAGTTCAACAAGCTGTACAAATTCTACTGTTACTTCATCAATGTTAAATACATCAGTCGAGTCATCAAGATCTACCCATTCAGTTGGTGGTGATAGTTTGTTGCCTGTTACTCCACCAAATACATCTTTATTGTTGAGTGAATCTTCTGATTCTTTTCAAGAACCCCATGTAGCACCTGCCTTGCAGGTATCTACTACATCAACATCTGTTAATTCAGCTGTCACCTGTGCCAAGCCTAAACAACGTGTCAGGTATGAGCTTCTCACTTCTCCATCTAGCGATCCTAACCGCACTTTGGTAGCTAAAGCAGTAGATGTTGACGAGGAGCTGTCTCAGATGTTTGAAGAGGATTTTAGTTATGCACCTATTCCTAATGGCAGTGCTGTTACCAGTCATGTTGTTAAGCCAAGAGTAATATCAAATGTACTTGTTACCCCATCACCCGCACCTGGTTTGTCAGTAGTATCAGGCTCTGGTTTGCCAGTAACCGATAATACTGTACGTTCACCTGTCTCAAGTTCTAATTTAGAACCTCAGTCATCCACATTGTCAGCACACAACAAACCATCTCATTCTTCATCATTGGATGGTGAAGTTGATTCAGATTTCCATGACTTATTAAATGCTTCATCGGATGACGAGTCAGTTGCACCTGATCATGAGGATAGTAATATAGGTGAGTGGTTGTATTTTTTAATTACATTCATTTTTATTGCAAGGTAATCATTGGCTTTTTCATTTTTTATGTGTTCAGGTGATTTTCAAGAAGAAGACAATAGTTTTGATGTTCATGGTGACGAAAGGCTCATGGCTGGAACATCTACACCTGAACCTCCTTCCGATGCTTCAGTTGGTGTTTGGAAAAATTTGTCTGAAGTATTTGGTTACGCACCACCATCTCTTGATACAAATGTTCAGAGTCAGTTAGAGGTTAGAGTGCCTCAATCACCAAATTCAGTATCGTCTCAGCACCATGATCTTATAGTAATGGAAAATGCAGTGGAGTTGAATGAACCTGCGTCTCAGCCTTCAACTCAAGTGGTTAACGAAGCTACATCAAATTCTCATATGAAGCAGCCTGTTACTCCAGTAAGGCAATCATTACCCAGATCATCTTTACCTCAAGCTGCTGCTTTAGCATCAGCATCATTTAATGATACAAGCAATTTCTCATCTCATTCGAGAGCTCCCTCGGTTGCTTCAGATTATGAATACTCGACAAATTCTGAAGCTGAGGAGACTGAATTCAGATTTGGTCCTACTATTCTCAAAATCCACAATCGTGGAACTATTAACATTCACATTCATTCTCATAATCAGAATTGAATATTTTTATGTGTGAGGTATTTTCCATTTTTGCTATTTTAATATCTCATTGTTTTTTATTTGACAGCGGAAGCTTGTATTTTATACATTGACCATTGAAATATAATATATTGTTCATGTATTACTCTTCTGTTATATTTTTTCTCTTTCCCATAATCAAAATCGCCAATATAATATTATTGCGTGCATTTTTTTTTTTTTTCATAATCTACGCTGATGGCATTGGCTTTTGTGTCGTCATGTGTGTGTGTGTGTGCGTGTGTGAGAAATTGTCTAGTAACATCTGGTGTTTTTTACGAAGCGTGCAAACTCCTCGTTTCCATGTCTGCTCGTGGCAGCAGACGCTTGGTAAAACGCATGTTTGCAGGCTTCCCCACCCGCGTCAGTCGACATGGAAACGGTGGGGTTTCCAGCACGAGTGATATAAAGGAGTTTTACTTTTGCGGTACTGAATTTTCACTGATGTTACGATTCCTCCAGATACCATTTTTCCATCGAATTAGCTTTATGAGATTAAATTTTTTTGAGTAGTCCTTTTCCCAAAATCCTTGACATCTTTGTTTCCTGAACAAGAAATTAGGTTCACTGGCAACGGTAGCAAATCATTTCTAGGGAAATTTAGACGGCGAAGGCATGATGCACGATCTGTAAGATCTGCTCCATTTGGCTTGAGGTGCTGTAATTGAGTTGTCGCGTAATACTCGTTACTGGCTCGATAAGAGCAGGGAATAGAGAACACGCATGCAATAAAATTACTTTGTTGAAATAAAGTTGATGACGTGAGAAACAAAGTTACAATACAGTTTTTCATTTGGTGAACGATAAGTATTTTTAAATAATCATTGAAAGTTGGACGCCCGTTCAAATCGATGTCACGTGATCGCTGTCTCCCGCCAACCAGACTGTCCGCAATCAGCCGGGTTTGCTCGGCGTGGTAAAGTTGACGTCGTAGATTGGGATTGACCGCATTATTACCTACTCCCGTGAGTGCCCACAAGTATGCCCATGATGAGCTGCATCTGCATAACATTGTTTTTCAACGATTTCTCATTTTGGAATTTCCGCAGCTGACAAATTCGGTGCCGCAGGATCACTAAACTTTATTTCTATGCGAGCGTGCACAGCTGTGCACAGCCATGCACTAGACTAGTAGTCAGTCGGCTGCGGTGTTGTTGTGTACCCTTATGTTATCTGATACTTAATAACAACATGTGGCACAAATGAAATCATAACAATTTATGAGAATTGTGAAAGTGAGTCTCAGACACGTCCCTCAGTTGCTAGACCGATACCCAAAGGCAACACCGACTTCTCCATGTGTTTTTCCTTTCATCAGATGAGTATTTACCAAGTTCAAATAAGGATGATCTGAATGAAATAGAAGAACTCTGTTCTTGGTGAAGAGATTCCACTTCATTTTCAGGTTTCTGGTGTATGGTAATACAATGGAAATGATGAAGCCATAGAGGTCTTGATACCACTGACCTTAATCGATACTGAAAAACATGTAACTGGCAGACTATAGTTGGATGATTTCACCACTCAATATCCATATCTTTCCATTCAGTCCCAAAACCCAGTGGATCATTCGAATCCCCAAGTACAGCAAGGGTGAATGAGGAGTTTATGTGGACAAATTGGATATTTAGACAGGTACTTCTCATTTCATAGTCTTCAATATTTCAACGTCATGGTGCATGTTGTACAAAAATTATAAGTTGTTTAGTTGAGAAGAAATCCTTATCCGCTTCTAAGAGATTATCTTATGTTGACTCAAGATGGAACGTTCTTTATAAACTCAACCGTAGAATTTCAGGTATTCCAGCTGTAGTCAGATTCATAACTGGAATATAAACATTCTCTAAATTCTGCCACTACACTAGTCTGTGCTGACTTTGGATATTGGTGTCGATTCCTTGGCACGTTTGTTGCCATTATCACTTTGTAAACAGTGTTCATCATCACAGACCAAACAATCTGAAGCATAGCAGAGGAATATGGTTGTTTTGGGAGACTCAAGAGTGAGTTTCTGACAATGTGAGTAGAGACTGCAAAGGAACATAAATAATTGAGAGGAACATTTTTTTTTATTGCAGATTACATCAGCACTGAGCAAGCCTTTGAGTGATGGATTTAGTTGAATGAACACTTCTCTTTCTATTGAATGATATGCAATTTCTTTGGTCATATTTTACCATCTGCAGTATTGGAGTCAGTGACAGTATCAGTGATATCGGAGTGGACTTGGTTTATTCTGTCACAAGATTGGTGTGATCTATACTGGGATATAAGACCATTGTGTATTTTGAGAGAACCATCACTTCTCATGATCTGTATAAGGAATAAAGAGTCATCTCTATCGAGAGAAGATTTTTCTGTGCCGGTACAATCTGCAACAAGAACATGTCTCATTTCATCCTTCATGTTATTCACCAGTCATCAGTGTACCCAAACAATTCATTCTTCTGCTAAGCTTCAGATTGGTTTATTAATAGTGTTGGACACAATGTACAAAAGGCGAATGGCCAACAACCGTACCAATCGACTTACACCAATTCGCAAAGTCAGTACAGATTGGTGTAGTGACAAAATATATAGAATCTTTTTATTCCAGTCATGAATCTGACTACACCTGAAATTCCTGAAATTTTATGGTTGACTTTATAAAGAATGTTCCATCTTGTGTCAACGTAAGATAATCTCATAGAAGTAGATAAGGATTTTTTCTTAATTGAACATTTTACAGTTACATGTGTGAAATATGCACCATGATGTTGAAACACAGAGAACAATGAAGTGAAAAATACCTGTCTGAGTATATCCAATTCGTCCACATGAACTTGCACCGTTCCCCCTTGCTGTACTTGGGGATTCGAATGCTTCACTGGGTTTTGGGACTGAATGGAAACATATGCACATGAAGCACCACATGAGGTGGTGACAACATCATATTATGGTCTGCCAATTACATGTTTTTGAGTATTGATGAAGGTCAGTGGTATCAAGCCCTGTACGACTTCATCATATCCACTGTATTCTCATATACCAGAAACCTGAAAATGAAGTGGGATCTCTTCACCAAGAACAGAGTTCTTCTATTTCATTTAGATCATCCTTATTTGAACTTGGTAAATACTCATCTGATGAAAGGAAAAACACATGGAGAACTCGGTGTTGCCTTTGGTTATCGGTCTAGCAACTACTTATCCCAGGGAAGTGTTTGAGCCTCATATTTTCTCATAATTTCATTTTATTTGCGACATATTGTGGAGTTTGGAGTTTTGAACGGCACACGGACACAACACTGCAGACATACAGTCGCTATATATAGTACTAAACTGTCTAGGGACCCTAACTAGATGACGAACAAACCCGGCTGGATTGCTGACAGTCGGCTCGGCGGCAGACAGCGATCACGTGACATCGATTTGAACGGGCGTCCGAATCATTACCAATTTCAATCGACTCTCAAAAAAAATTCATAGCGTTTAAAAATATTCTGTTTTCACAGAAGTTATTCTTTTTATATCGACTATCGACTGCATAAGCTAGAACATTTTAATCTGACACATGCGTGTTCCCTATTCCCGACCGTTGGACCTGTAATTATTTTATTATTTATTTTTATTTATTACAATAATTAAGCCGCGGGCAAAATCCCGTCCGTCCGGATCCCCCCGAGCAGGGCTGCCAACGTAAAATCGTAAGCAGGGTTGCCAACTTGACGGGAAAAAATATGAGTTGGTATTGTGAGAGCGACAAAAGACCTTATGTGTCGCGAGTGTCTAAGTACTTATTATCTAAGATCATCTAAGACCATCTGAGATCATCTAAGATTATCTAAGATCATCTAAGATCATCTGAGATCATCTATGATCATCTTAAAGTTATCTTTTGATTATCTTTTTATCTTATTGTTATCTTTTGATTATCTTTTCATCTTTTGGGTATCTTATGACTATTTTTAAGTTATTCAGTCGTTTTTTGATTATTTCTACTTTGCTTTTTCGGTTGTTTTTACTTTTTCGACTGATTTTTTGATACAATTTTGATACATTGGTGTATTAAATTGAAGTGATTGATTTTTTATGTACTATGTAATTTTTTAGAGATGGTATTACTCAATCGTTGTTTAATTTATATGAATTTTCAGAAACACTTGAGTGATTTACCTTGAAAAAAATTGATTATTGAATATTTTTTCAACTATGCATTGGGTACTCCTTAGAAGATTTGATAATTATTTAGAAAGATTCTATTAATGAATTTGAATGAATAAATTTCTATTGTTGCAATATGGAAATTGTTAGATTGTTTGTTATATTGATTCCAGTGTCTTATCATGTTGTGTGTGAAGTGTTGATGAATTAGTTTTGGATTTTTCGCTTCGGTCGCTCTCAGCGGAGTTAATATAACTCTTGAGCCATGGCCTAGGCGAGTTACCGCAACGTTATCATCAGTGTAAAGTGGGTGTTTCAATAGTGCTATGTGTGATTAGTTGATTGCATTAAAGCCTATATATGTGATGAGTGTGGTGTTGATGAGTTTGTATTGGATTTTTCGCTTCGGTCGCTCTCAGCGGAGTTAATCACTCTTGAGCCATGGCCTAGGCGAGTCACCGCAACGTTCTCATCAGTGTGAATTGAAGTGTTTTAATTATGATTGATGTGATTTTTGGTTTGTTTTGAATCATCAATGGTGTTGTATGAGAGACTGTTAGTGTTCTTCAGTGTAAAATCCATTTTGCAACAATAGTTATTAAAAAGTTTATCATTATCTCTTATTCTATTTTGGTGAGAGTATTGAATAAAAAAGGAAAACTTTGATCTCTGATGACGATTTTAATTGATTGCAAAATCTTCTAAAAGTTATTATTCGTTGTTTAATTTATATGAATTTTCAGAAACACTTGAGTGATTTACCTTGAAAAAAATTGATTATTGAATATTTTTTCAACTATGCATTGGGTACTCCTTAGAAGATTTGATAATTATTTAGAAAGATTTTATTAATGAATTTGAATGATTAAATTTCTATTGTTGCAATATGGAAATTGTTAGATTGTTTGTTATATTGATTTCAGTGTCTTATCATGTTGTGTTTGGAGTGTTGATGAATTAGTTTTGGATTTTTCGCTTCGGTCGCTCTCAGCGGAGTTAATATAACTCTTGAGCCATGGCCTAGGCGAGTTTCCGCAACGTTATCATCAGTGTAAAGTGGGTGTTTCAATAGTGCTATGTGTGATTAGTTGATTGCATTAAAGCCTATATATGTGATGAGTGTGGTGTTGATGAGTTTGTATTGGATTTTTCGCTTCGGTCGCTCTCAGCGGAGTTAATCACTCTTGAGCCATGGCCTAGGCGAGTCACCGCAACGTTCTCATCAGTGTGAATTGGAGTGTTTTAATTATGATTGATGTGATTTTTGGTTTGTTTTGAATCATCAATGGTGTTGTATGAGAGACTGTCAGTGTTCTTCAGTGTAAAATCCATTTTGCAACAATAGTTATTAAAAAGTTTATCATTATCTCTTATTCTATTTTGGTGAGAGTATTGAATAAAAAATGAAAACTTTGATCTCTGATGACGATTTTAATTGATTGCAAAATCTTCTAAAAGTTATTATCAGGAGAATCTTTTCTCTATTTTGTTCAATTATTGCATGATGGATAATGCAGTCAGAGTATGTGCGTTCGTAGCCCAGAATTTCACGATTCCAAAAGAATGTACAAATCTATGGATGAGTCATTTACTAACAGGGGACCTTCAAGGGTTCTGTGTAGAATGACTCAGATATGTAGGGATTCAATTGGGCGGAAATTCTTTGATGGGATCCGTCAGTCAGCTAATAAGAACACCGAGTCCTTGACATTACCTCAGCACTTTTGTGAGGCACCCTACCGCAGGCGATAGTCAAGTACTGGATTCTTCGTAAGTGGATGTCAAGTCGATTAATTATTAGGAAAAGTTCTACTATGAAGCAAGATTATCATTATTGAAAATTCTGTCCTATTGTCATGGTCTTGATTTTAAATTAAGTGTAATTTTGCAATCAATTAAAATGGTCGAAATTTGAATATAAATTAATTGAATTTTGTCAAACCTTAGCAAAAATTATTTTATAGTCTTTTTCAAGTAACTTAAAATTATTCGAAAGTTTATTCTAACTAAACCTATGAAATGAATGGAGACGAGAGAGGAGAGACGGGCAAAAGTCCCGTCTCTGTCAAATTTTATTAGATTATTCAATATACATATATTTCTTCACAATTTTCATGAAGTTTTTATAATTTTCCACAAATATAGTATAAGAAACTTACATTATCATTCAGAACGTTGAATAATTTTCAATGATTTGAAATCACCTGGACTACGTATTTCCTGTTGAGAATCTCGTGTTGACTGGAATTGTCCAATGGGTTAGCGGGATACATCTTCTCTCGGCTTCGGTGGTGCTGTAGAATGAAAAATCATTAAAGCGTATTATTTATATGTGTATATAAGGGTGTGTGTGTGTGTGCGCGAGTCGATGTGTGTGTGTGTGTGTGTGTGTCAATAGAATTAAGAGGGAGGTGTTGTGTATATGTATTGAATGTTGAAATTAATTATGTATGTGCGTATATGGGTGGGTGGGTGAGTGAATGTGTGTGTTGAAAGATTTATTATAGGCCTATTAATTGATAATATTATAAATTATAATGATAATCATTAATCATTCAAAATATCATTCTATTACTTACCAGTGCAGCCTTTGAATATGACCCTTGACTGTACCAGTAGCAAAAGTATATATAAAACTGAAGCGGCAAATAGGGCCAGTCTGTCTTAACCCATCGTGGGGTGAAGTCAATGCCGCTCCTGATGATTGAGGAGTGACTTCGGAAGCCAACCTCCAGGAGATACGGGATCAATCGAAGTCTATCACAGGGGACTTCACAGGTAAGTAATTTCATCTCAACAATTGGATACACCAACATTTAAACATATAACTTCAATAATTATATTAATTTCATTTCTTTTATATTAATCTAATAATTATATTAATTTTATTTAATTATATTTCAGTCAAGTTGTAGCATCCAACAGTAAGGAGAAACTCCAGTCTCAACTCATCATCATTCGGAAATTCCCAGAGGATCATAGGAGGCTGCAATGGTGAGTCTTTATTTATCTCTCAATCAATAATTAATTGATCATTGATCAATTATTATTAATCAATAATCAATATGCATAAAATGTTCTATATACTCACTCATATGAATCCACAGTTACATACATACACACACACACACACCCACACACAAACCGAACTCACTCACATACATTCACGCTCATTCACTCACATATAAATATACCTACCACACCATTCACTAACACATAAACAAATTCAGTTGGTCTATGAACAATAATATAACTTTCATTTTATTTATTTTCAGTCTATAGAACAGTCCAACATCCGATTGTAGCTGATCATTCAGATGTTGAAGAAAAATGACTTTATCAGCTCCCTCTAACGACTTTTAAGATCGATGTCGCGTGTATGTAAATATCTATCGTATCTCGTCTATATTATCATCTAAGATTATCTGGTAGTTATCTTTTGATTATCTTTTCATTTCAACGTCATTTTTCGGTTATCTTTTCATCTTTTAGTTATCTTTCGGTTATCTTTTTATCTTTTAGTTATCTTTTGGTTATCTTTTCATCTTTTAGTTATCTTTCCGTTATCTTTGAGTTATTACTGGTGAGTAGGTGCAAAAGTCGTGTTTGAAGGCAATTACGATAAAAAAAATTTGCTCATAATCCTCGATTGAGGTATTGAATGAATTGATGAAAAAAAAAAAACAACTACGATGAAAAGTTGAATATCGTGTTTCACCTCAAGGTCATAAGTGATCGTTCCTTCAAAGTATATTAGATAGAAAGTAACACGTGGGAAAAATATTTTGGATGCCTATATTGATCTATACCTCGGAATGTGATCCTTCTTCTGCAAAAGTGGACGAGCTTAATCGCCGTTTAAGGGTCAAAAACTATATTACATAACAAAGATTTTGAGCCGTCGTGGGCCAAAATCGGCCCAGTTGAACCCGAGTTATTGCAATTTTGCGAAAAAAACGCTTGGGGGCATTTTTGGACGAATTAGTGGGGGCGTAATTAGACAATGCTAAATCCCATCTAAAATCGGTCGACCGATTGCCTGTCCATGTTTATCGAGGATAATTGCGCGTATCAAGGCGCATGTGCATCTGTGCGAATCTTTCCAAGCGTGGGAGATTGGAGATGAGTTAGTTTATTGAAAATGGGTGAAGAAATAATAGAAATCAATTTTATGTCCCAAAACTATTGAATCTACCAAAAAAAGGGAAGCCGAGCGAGCGTTAGCGAGCAAGGCAATATCGCTAGTACTCAATTATTTGTGAATGTATTTATTTACTTGCGCAAGCGATAAAGATGGTATGCACATATCGTGTTCCAATACAAGATCTATTAGGTACTCCTTGATTCCCTACTATTCATATTTTTAAGGGAAAATCTCCAAAGGATGATCATTTTATTGGATCTGGCCAGACATACCCTTCAAGACAGAATACTTTTGAAACAAAATGAACCGTTTGCATCCGAACAATTTTCAAGGCACTTTTCATCGATTCCTCTTTATCAATAGAATAATTGATTCCACGCGAATCCAAAACTTTTTCTCCCCTGTTTCATTTTATTCAAGAACCTTTGAAAGCCGTATCAATAAATCTACAACATATTTTCGAGTGACATCAATTCATGATTCGCCTAAAAATTTGGATAATTTGATGTGATCTGTGTGTCCAGGTGGATTCGATTAGTAGGCCAGTAAGAATTGATGCGAGGGTCTACTGGACATTTCATCTATTTTGGCTTTGGTGAGCCAACATTTCGCCGACCTATCTGTCGGAAAATTCGGATTCCTGTATTCCTGAAGGAACAGCAATTTTCCGGTTCTTGCATGCTTCTGTAGCCGAACTCGATTTTTCTCACACTTCCAATGTATCATGTAGGTATACAACTTGTACCAGAAGTAGTGTGCATACCGGTACCAGGGTGTTCGCTGAATTTTGTATTTTCGGGAGGTGTTGTCGAAATTTCTTGTAAACATTGCCTACTTTTGTAACTTTGGATAAAAAATGTGAGTTCAAACGTTACATCTGTAATGCTTGGAGCAACTTCACATGCGTAACGATTTTTTTGCTGTGTTTGTTGTGTAATGATTACAGCAGTTTTCTCGTCAAAGCTAGAATGTGCGCGCTATGGCTTCATGAATCTATCAAGCCATTTCGTGTAGTTTGTATCGGAAGATGTTTATTTCGAGTGATCATTTTCTATTTTATAGTGCGATGTGGGGAAATTTTTTATTGTCCGCGGATGTTAATTTTCTTGCGCTCGCGTTCTTCGGAGCTTCGTTCGAGTTTTCGTGTACGCAAGAGTTCAAATTTCCCGTGTGTCTGAAGCGCATAAATCGGAAGTACATGACAGCTCAAAAACATCGCAGCCCGCATTTCGAATATTTCCACAAATTCATTGAAAGTGAGCTGGTTCCGCATTCCATGAATTCCCTGCATACCCTCGTCTTATAACCCTCGCGTGCACAAAATATTTGAGCCTCAGCGTATGCGAAAACGCGAAAGAAACTTTCAGGAATTCCGCGTGCACGATAAAATTGTCTTCGCGTACGCTAGCACATGTATTTCGCGTACGCGAGAAAATGGTCTTCGCGCACGCGAGTTGCCCTCGCGTACGCGAGCAATTGATCTTCGCGCACGCGAGGACACGAACAATAAAAAATTTTCACAGACCAGACTAAAGTGTGGGAAACAACCACATTGAATTGATAACTCAATGCAATTGAGAATTGAACTATTCGTGTAATCCAAACCACGCACATTTTAAGCTTGGTGAGAAAGCTGCCTGCTAATCATTACACAAAAAACAAAAACACTAGTGTAATGGTCAGCAGGAAATCATTATGTTTGTGGAGATGCTTCAAACATGACAAATGTAATGTTTAAATTCATATTTTCGATTCAAAGTTACAAAAATAGGCAATGATTACAAAAAATCTTGACAACGCCTCCTGAAGATACAAAATTCAGCGAACACATGTACACTACTTCTGGTACATGTTGTATACTTTCTTGAGTCAATATGATAAGTAAACAAGACCTATTTAGAAGTCCTCCATCATATCAAGATTTGTGGATCACAAGTGATCAACACTTTTCCCAGTCGAGGGAGTAATTTGTGCGATATGATAAGAGGGTTAGCTGGGAAACCCAAATGTCGTTTGGGTAAAGCCCATCGGACTGAGACCAATAATCAGAGTCTCTCTGAGTGCAGTCAGCTCAGTGATATCCCGTAATTACGAACGAAATCGTGTTGGATTCGACTCGGGTAAGGTGCGAAATGCAAAATTTTGATGAATATGTACATTAAAATGTTAGTCTGTTGATGATCGTCATTCAAAATATTTTTGAACTATTTGGAGACCCTTTCAGTGAAATGTTTTGCTAAATCTGCAGAATAAAATGGAAGTATTCTCAAAAATTAGACTAGCATCAGAATTTCTTCATATTCGTGAATCAGAATATTCTACTATGTACTGTGTTTCTGGCAGATAGTTTCAGTTTCGATGGGGTATCGTCAAACAGTTTGTTTGATAGGGTATGAAAACATTTGTTTAAGAATCTCTGGGTTGAAAGAAAACCCGGACCGCCAAATATTTTAGAACCATATCCACGAAACCATGACATATTTTAAATCTCCCAATTGTATATTTCAGGAACATCTGTCAGATACCTTGTGCTGAGAAGGTCGCTTTAATAGCAGATATTCGGATTGCACGTTGCACAAACGAGTACTAAGCGCTCGACTTTGGGAAAATGTCGTGCTCAATTCCACGTTCAATTCCATCGATGCATTCGAAGTTTTTAATATTTCTCAGTTTATTTGTTGCTTCAACATTCTCTAAGATTATAGGCCCAATACGAGTACAAGAAGGGATTTTGTACGGGATGGAACTAAGGACTCCAAAGCACTCGATGTCTTATTCAGCCTTTAGGGGTATCCCATACGCTAAGCCACCTGTAAGAAATTTAAGGTTCAAGGTGAGTATTGCGCAGAATACATAAGTGAATGAAAAATGATTAGATTCTCCGTCGGCGAAAATAAGTTGTGGGATTGAGCTTATTGCATCAAATTTTTCCACTTGGCTCGGAAATAAATAATCGACTGATGAATTCTAATTCTATCGTTCCTTCAAAAAAATGTGAAGAGTATTAAAACCCTCCCTTGAGCCATACAGGCGAATTCCAATTTCGGAAAGCTCTATTATTTAAACGTAACTAACATTTCAATGTGATGACTCCAGCCACCGCAGAAAATTGACTACTGGGCCGAGCCATTATACGCTTTAAGCGATTCAGAAATGTGTATTCAAGTAGTACCAAGGACAAAGAAACTGGAAGGATCTGAAGATTGTTTGTACCTGAATGTCTTCACTCCGCACGTAAGATTATTCATGTTGACTACATTCTAAACTGGGACGACTTTACCCATGAATTTGAGTAACCCAGTTACATTTACAATATTATACTTTGTACATTCCTATTATTTAGACAAGATTCAACGGAGTTCCGCTCAAACCCGTGATGGTTTGGATTCATGGAGGATCATTCAATTCCGGAAACTCTGGTAGATTTTACTTTGGCCCTGATTACCTAGTTGAAGAGGATGTGATAGTCGTCACATTCAACTATCGTCTCGGTCCGTTTGGTGAGTATATTTTTTGAAACTGTAAATTCTTGATCTGAGAAAACTGCACGACAGAAAAAGTAAAAATTTATCAAATGCAAGTCTACTTAGTTCGTTTATAAGCTGGCGAAGATTTCACAGAGCCGATGGAACGAAAAGAAATGTCGAAAATTTTGCATGGAGTATATCTCACTGTGATTTCGTCAACTTCATGATCCACCTACATACTTTCTCGAAAATATCACTGGTTTCAGGGAAATCCGAGGGGAAATCACATGATCGTCAGATAATATTGAGAGGGGCGAATGATCAGTGTAGAAAGCCACGAGACTGTACCCGGAGTGATATTTTACATACTATTCATCACTCTTACTCGCATTTTCACAAATCTTGCGTGCCAAGATGGATCTATTTTTAGTTGGCCAAGAGCTATATGCAAAACCTTCATGAAATTTCCCAGGGTTTCTGGGAGCTCATACATACTCAAAAGAGTCGGCGATTGAACATCTATGAGAGAATCGATTCTGCAATCAAGATGTGATAGTTATGCAACTAAGTTTTGTCGCCGAATCGACAAATTTTCAAGTGCAAAAGGAATTGAGACACTTACTTGAGTTGATAATTGATGGGAAAATTCTTTGAGAGGGGAAAGATCGAGTCAGTGCTTTGAATGATGCGCAAACAATGTCTTACTATTCGCTTAGCCAGCATCGTTTTGAATTTGATATCACACCAATTCGGCCATTTGGTCACACTCCAAATTGATAAACATATCTCAAAGGAGTAACGAGATCCCTGTACTTGCACGAGTGGAATTATTTCAATCTGCATTCTGATAAATATATCCCCCTAGGACTGGAGGTCATAACTCCCCGCCCACAATTCCCCATCCTCTTCTCACCACGGTCAAAACTCCGCTAGGCGCAATCCCTCGTGACCGTAATTGGGCGTTCTCTCCCAGCGAACATAACTCAATTATGAAAATTCTCCAAAATGCAGATGAAATTCTACTCAAACCTGCGATGGTTTAGACTCATGGCAGATCATCATCGATTCCGGAAGCTCTGGTAGATTTTACTTCGGACCTACCGATTGAGACAAGGGTGGTCGCAAATGACTCGGAATTGCTTCGGGATGTGCCTCTGGTACGATCTGTATACCAGAGGTATATTTCTGGAACAATTTCGAGCTTTTCGCAACCATTGCAACCCTATATGAGTTTGTGTAGAAACCATCACGTGTGTTGTAAGCCCGTTTTTGCCG
This sequence comes from Eretmocerus hayati, assembly GCA_029851415.1. Classification (NCBI taxonomy): domain Eukaryota; kingdom Metazoa; phylum Arthropoda; class Insecta; order Hymenoptera; family Aphelinidae; genus Eretmocerus; species Eretmocerus hayati. The sequence continues at coordinate 6,234,763 of CM056742.1, forward strand.
CGAGACTTCGATATGGCCTTAGAGCAGCGGCTAAATGGAGGTGGGAGCGCCATATTAGTCCCAGACCTAGATTTATTCAGTTATTGAAGTCAGACCGGCCTGACTGACGTTTTCCCCGAATCGACTTTACGAGACATTATCACAAAAAAGAGTGATTAATTAACATCACAAGGTTCTCGCCGTGACCTGAACATCACAAAGAAACATTGCCACCACGTTATTGGAAATCGTAGTAGTGTCCATTACAATGAAAAAAACACAAGAAATCGTGATGTACATCGCAGTGTCCATCACAAGATTATTTTCAATAGGGTGACGGAAGTCTAATTGGGGAAGAAAATTTTACCTGGGGGGTTTTGTCCAGGGGGGGGGGGTAAGATTAATCGAGGAATTATGTCCTCCGGGAGTAACGGATGGGGAGTTATGTCTCCCTAATAGTATTTGTACAGTTGTCTATGAAGTAAAAAAAATAATTCGGAAGATCTTGAGCAACTATCTCGTGGATCCTGTGCTCATATTGCTTGGTTCGCAAAGAAACGTCCCCTTTGGACTATGTCGTATCGAAAGATATCATTGTAATGCGGTGGATTTAATTGTACAGGTTTCCTTAACCTATACCATGAAGATGCATTGGGAAATGCTGGGCTCAAGGATCAAAATATGGTTTTGAGATGGGTTAAGAAGAATATCATCAACTTTGGCGGAGATCCTGACAGGATAACAATTTTCGGCCAAAGTGCAGGCGCTGTTGCAGTTGACCTACACGTTTTATCCGACATGTCTGTTGGTGAGAAAATTTTCAAAAATACGAATAAGAGTGTCAAAGCCTGTAATTTCATCATCATCCTTCTAGCTGTGATTTTGTCACAGTGAAATTTTCCTCATAAATCAAATTTGAAGCAAATCACCTTTATTCTCACACAGCTCCGTGTTTTTTTACCATCCTGTATCGTCCCTCGATTCTCATCAAATTTTAATTCACCTAAGCTTATGAAATATGGTTCCATAGTGGTTCAAATTTGTAGACGTTGAATAGCGCCACAAGTGCTGAGTAAACGTCTTTAAATAAATAAAGAAAGAAAAAAAAATAGTTGTTCAAAATTTTAATGTTTTGCAGGTTTGTTCCAACAATCTATATCTATGAGTGGGTCTCCTCTGTGTCTTCCGTGGGGATTCCAAACACCTGCCGATGCCACGAATTCTGCTCTCAAGTTAGCAACCAATTTGGGAATCGGAGCCTACAACAAAGATCAAGTGCTCCAGCAGTTGCTTCGCATCCCAGCAGCTAGTATCATAAATGCCACAAGATTTTTGGATACATCGGTAAGACTGTCTGCATTCATATTCTTGTTCAGAAAAGTCCACTCATTCCGATGCCAAATCAAAGTATAATTACTCGATACTCTCTCTTTCTCTAAATGACCTCTGCGAGAATGTCACTTGAATTTTGTAGTTGTCGAAAAACAAATGACTTTGTGTTTGATACATGTGTCTCATGATTGTAATGAGTTAACGTTTGATTAGATGCCCTTCCGGCCTACCCTTGAGAACCCAACTCTGGCTCGTAACCAACAGAAGTTTTTGACTGAATGCACTCTGACAAAATATCACCGAGGCAATTTCTCAAAAGGCGCTCATCTCATGGGTTTTACATCGGACGAAGTTGTATCGTTCATTCCAGGTAATTTTGCTCATGAGGTAATACAACAATTTTAGCTTTCATGATTTTTCATAACAAAATTTTTCAACATTGCAACAGATGATAAAATTGAACTTGCAAAAACGTTGGACTCCACCATGGATCTTCTGCAAACTGACGGTTGGTTTCCGGTCGAAGAAATCTTGGGCATGAAGAGTACGACACCGACGGACAAAACAGTTCAGGTAAACATAAAACCAGAAGTGCACTTCCACAAAAGCTTCAACTCAATATGAGATCCATCAAAAAAAGATATTGTGCTCGTAAGCTCCTCGATTTTTACCTGTTATTTAGCCAGAAACTTTGAACTCCCAGATTATTTTTCAATGAAAATATATACGAGATTGTAGATTTGAAGTGTTTTGCCTTTTATAGAAGAAATTCGCACGAGGATAGAGATATTTCAAATCTGCATACTATACTTCAAATTGTGTTTACAGGTTTTAAGCGATATACTCTTCAAGCTTGGGATCGATAGCAAACAAAAACTGTTTGCAGCTAACAATGGGGATCATCCAGTCTATTACTACGTATTTTCGTTTGATCCAGAGTATTCAGCCCATAAAGACGATGGCTATAAACTGGCGGGTTGGTGCATCTATAGACTATACAAATCTCAATTATTTTACAGTAGCCCCACAAATTCAACGATAGCAGCTAACATTTAGAATAATTGGAATATCTGATAACATCAGAGATGTAGAATGATTTGATTTTGATTTGATTTATAGAGACCAGATTGATTTCAAACACCAAGTTTATGGTGTGTAATACAGTGGGTACTCTGCAGAAGTGCTTTTAGTCCTGTACGCGGCTGGTTTATTCTCTATAGAGGAGACGAGAAATCTATCTTCGACTTTTGTTTTTTACTTGAGCGAACTGTTCGGAGAGTGAATTTCACATGTTGACTAAAATCCTCAGTGGTGTCAATCTCCAGGAATCGCACCACTGAGAAATGAAAAAATGAATGTTTGTTTACAAATTCAATATACGTAAAAGTGCAAAATTCACCTAGAAGCTCCGACCATGACGATTCACATTTGAATTTTCCATACGAGTTTTCCTAAACCGTTCCGGATCGTAGGAACTAAAGTTTCATCAGGTATATGGGTAGTTCCGCGGAAACTCGGATATTTGAGGGTCGGATATGTGCCAAACCCAAATCTCATTTCCCAGGGTTTTAATATGTATTTATCGACGTTTTGAGTTATACAAAAAACGGATTAACTCGCACACGAATGTAGATTTTTCCACTTCGATAAAAATAACATAGATATATACGGTAGCGACGCAAGGAACCTGACATTTGAGCAGTACACAGAAAACTGATATTTGACCCTAAAGTTGATCTCATGGCCAACGGTTTCAGCTGATCTTGAGGCATTAGGGTTTTTCATTTGGCCATCACATACTTTGGAAAAAATGACTAGGACCTCCATAATCTTACGTTTAAGGGCCACACCAGTACCACATGGAACTGATCAAAAAATTCAACTAAAGTAGATTGTCACGGAAAAGCACTCCGGAAAGTGGGAGGATCGATTTATTTCTATATTTTAGGGCATGGAAAAGTTGCGCCTGACAATTTACTTTTAGAAAAAGTAGGTGCGGTGAAAGCCTGAAATAAAGCAAACTCACTTCTATCGAGGAAAACTGAGGGAGTAGCCACAAAATGTACGTGCTCGCTATGTACACAAAAAGCGATCTTTGGGCTTTTATAGCAGTGAAATTTGGTGCTTGATACCATTATGTTTGATGTATTTCCCCGGCCGAATCCCAAACGAACCCCACCATGACGCTTCACATTCGGAAAGGCCGAAAAAAAGAAAAGCGACATGATACGAAACTGACATTTTGACCCCTTTTTCATGATAATTTTTTGGGCGATTCTGGGTCGAAAAAACGAGCCCCACAGTGGCGCTTTACACTCGTACAGTGTATTCGAAATATAGCGACAGCGCACCGAACTGAAATTTTGACCCCTTTTTCGATGATAATATTTTTGGGCAACCCCGGAGCGAAAAACTAATGATTGCACCGGAAAGAGCACCAAACTACACACGTCAAAAATGACTCGAACGATTTTTGTCTCAAGCGTTTTAAGGGTTCGTACTAGCAATCACACATTATTTCAGAGTTTCCGCGGAACTATTTAATATGTATTAGCATGCCTTGAGGAACTTGGATACGTTTTATGAATTCATTCGCTCAATTTTTGTCAGAACAATAATCATAGATTCTGCTTGGACAGGGGCTGCCCACGGAGATGATCTACCATATTTATTCTTCCAACCGTTTCTGGATTTACCATTGGACTATCCAAGACTGAAACAAGCTCGACGACAAATGGTGCGCATGTGGACAAATTTTGCCAAATTTGGGTTAGTATACCATTACTGCATCTCATAGGATCTACAAATCCTTTTCATCACAACATATCATTGCCAAGCAAGAGTAAAATGAACAGATTTTTATTTTGTTCCAGTAATCCAACACCTCATGGCCGGTTCGATCAATTACTCAATGTCACGTGGCCCATCTCCGACATATCAGGTCTGCATTTGAATATTGGAAATGAATTGACCACCAGTATGAATAGTCCAACCAGTCCTTTAGTACAAAAATTGCAGTCATTGGGTCTCGGAGAATTCTATCGAGGCCAGGGCTGTCCCGATAGAGTTACCGGTGTAAAGCTTATTTCAGAAATATTAATGGGGCGCATTGCTCAAATTTTCCAAACTTTAATATAATGACCACCGCAACTAGGGCTAATTTAGTACTTATCTTTGACAATCAAGTCGAGGTTCATGACTTGGACTATCAAATAAATATCCCATTTAATAGGTATGGGACGTGATAAGGAAATGAACAAAAAAAGCGTAGAATTAGAAAACGACCACAACCGTGAAAGTGCACGGTGAAACAAGCATTCGGAAAAGATGTCCAAATCTTCCAGACCCACAAATTGTTCATGTGAGACATCGATCACTCTGAGGATTTGAGTAGGAGTTTACAAACAGTTATGTGATTAAAAAATTCATGACCTAGCTTTGCAAGCTTCATGCAATAGCCATGACGAGGTCCTGTCAAGGAACGCCAAGGGAATAACAGCTGATCGAATGGCCTACTCTGTGAGACAGGAAACGTCGGGCTTATTTTTGGCTTTGGCCAAGAGACTGATGGCTACCAACGATGACGTAGGTCACTTCGAGGATGCTGAGATCCATAGAACAGATAGAGGAAAAGTTTGCGCGTACAACCTCTCATCCCTAGGTGGTGGAAAAAAATTTCAGATGATCATTTGGATTCCAGTTCTAGCTCTTTCTATTTCATATGGCATTTTGAGACCATCTCTTTCAACTATCAATGTACTACACGTTGTGGCGATGACTGAAAAGTTTTTCAGACCTAGCGATTGTATTTAAATGTTTCTTCCATCAAACTGATTCACCCACTCTGTTTGACATTATGTGCAACTTTCTTGTCCTATTTATAGTTATCGGTGATTACGTCGGCCCCTACGAAGACAAGCACATTTTGTCATTCCCACGAAGACTAACACATTTCTCCCATGTTTTAACATTGGCGTGGGAATGTCAAAATGTGCTAGTTTTCCTAGGGAGGTTAAAATGTGCTTATTTTCGTAGGGGCCGACGATTATTCTTTTTCCAACACTTGGGAAAAATCTGGAAATTTTCTCGAAAATTTCTGTTGGTACACAAAACGAATCAAACCCTAGCTGGGGCCCTATTCTAATACATTTTTCCCGTGACGGGGTGGAAGAAAACCCCCCGCCTAGTTTACGTTTAGTAAACAAACTAGTTTGTAGCATTTATTGCCATGAAAATATCATCAGGATATACTTAATGGCGTATCCTTCCGAACCCTCAAACATTTTTTAGCACCACACAATTCTAAGATTGGCCCAAAAGTTAGACCACAACATTTCCGCTTATTAACCTGTCACTTTGATTGTGATCGAAAAGTGATTCAATTTCTTGTCGAGATGACTTTTGGCCCCATTTGAGGATTGTGTGATGTTAAAAAATGTTTGAGGGTTTGGAAGGATATGCCATTAAGTATATCCTGATGATATTTTCATGGCAATGAATGCTACAAACTAGTTTGTTTACTAAATGTAAACTAGTCGGAAATTGGAAGTGCTGGGTTTTCTCCCACCCCGTCGCGGGAAAAATGTATTAGACGAAGGCCCCTGGGACCTTATTCTAATAATTTTTTCCCTCGGGCGCGGGAGGAAAAGGGCAACGATCACCACTTCCGCTCACTAACCTATCACTTTGTTTGTAATCTAAAAATGACTCAATTTCATGTTGGGGTGATTCCTGCACCAGCCTTCGAATCGTACGATCATAAAAAGTTTGTGGCCCCATTTTAGGATTGTGTGATGTTAAAAAATGTTTGGGGGTTTGGAAGGATACGCTATAAAGTATATTCGGATGATATTTTCGTAGCAATGAACGTTAAAAACTAGTTTGTTTACTAAATGTAGAGTAGGAAAAATTGGAAACTGCTGGATTTTCTCCCACCCCGCCGCGGGAATAGAATAAGGCCCCTGGGGACTAATAACTTATTCCAAAAGAGAAAAAAAATAATAAATAAAAACTAAAGAGTTCCTGGATATCGAATTTTTCCATTTGCGTCCCTGTTTCATCAGGTTCATATGTGCGATGTGAATGTCACAAAAAGAGCTTGCAATGATGAATCTTTCATTTTCTCTTTACACTATTTCGCACTATTTTCATCTAATATGTAATGATTTCCTCTTTTCAATTATGCCAGGAAACTTGGAACACGAAAATTTTTCTAATACTCTGAGTTGGCATGTCAAATTCGTTTGATATTCTAATCGCTCATGCACAGGCTTTTAATGGAATTGTTTGAATTTATTCATTTGAAAGGGATCTTGCAGAAAGGACGTCCGCGGTTTTTTCCAAGATTTTGGACCCCTCCCCCCTCTTGTCATACGTGGTCACATTTCGTGGATAATACCCCCCCTCATAAGGACGTCCGAATTTTTCAAAATTTTTTCATACCCTCGACTGAAAATTGGCATTAGACTAGGCGAAACTACCGCCATCGTTTGCAAAAATAGGTGAGTGGAATTTTTTTGTGGGATCCTCTCCGGAAGACCCTCCTGATCGTAGAGACGTATGGACCCAAGCCGAATTCCGATGCAACATTGTTTAAACCGAAATTGTTTAAACAATTGACAAAAATCACTCATTTCGCCCTGAAAGTAATTTTATAAGGTAATTTGGGATATTTTGGATCGAAAAGTATTCTTGTCATTTTTCTCTAGGAGCCATCATTTCCGAGCTATAAGCGTTTCAAAGTTGAAAAAACGCGAATTTTGCGATTTTGAACGTTAAATAAAGGTAACAACAAAGCGAGAAATCGATGTTCTCAAGGTCGGGATCTATCCACTAGGGTGTCATCTACAGGTTCCAATAGCAAAAGTCCATGGTCCCGACTCAGAACCTTCCGTTTTTCAAAAGTTTTCAACGCACTGTTTTCAATGAGTCTGAGATTGACTATATATATCGACCCGCGATGTATATAGTCATACTGGCGCCTGTAGAAACAGTGCTTTGAAAACTTTTGAAAAACGGAAGGTTCTGAGCCGGGACCATGGACTTTTGCTATTGGAACCTGTAGATGACACCCTAGTGGATAGATCCCGACCTTGAGAACATCGATTTCTCGCTTTGTTGTTACCTTTATTTAACGTTCAAAATCGCAAAATTCGCGTTTTTTCAACTTTGAAACGCTTATAGCTCGGAAATGATGGCTCCTAGAGAAAAATGACAAGAATACTTTTCGATCCAAAATATCCCAAATTACCTTATAAAATTACTTTCAGGGCGAAATGAGTGATTTTTGTCAATTGTTTAAACAATTTCGGTTTAAACAATGTTGCATCGGAATTCGGCTTGGGTCCATACGTCTCTACGATCAGGAGGGTCTTCCGGAGAGGATCCCACAAAAAAATTCCACTCACCTATTTTTGCAAACGATGGCGGTAGTTTCGCCTAGTCTACATCGAAAAAGTAAACTTCCTCGATATAGAGGTTTTCCGAGAAATATGTTGTGTCTCACCATTTCTATCGTCAAAATTTATCGAAATCGGATTTGAAATTGTAATTAATTGCAAATAAGTCTAACTCATCGACTAATTTGAATTGGCTCGCATATTGAGGTTGATGTCGAGATTCTTTCTTTTTCTTGGAATACCTTTGCCTGCTGAATCGATTTTATGAGGTTCCTTGGGCGGATTCATTTGCCAACCCTTTGTTATTAACAATTTTTAGTGCAAATTTAGGGGTTTTCACCAATATCTTGTGAAATATGCATTTCCCGGGGAAAACACAGGGGGTCAAAGTTGTAGATCTCAGAATTTCCCACAGGAAAGGTCCTCACAACTTTCCCGGGAAACCCAGTCGTCAGCATATAAACGCGTGGAAAGCGTCCGGCGCGGTTAACACGGGCTTATATGGGTAACCAGCGCATCGGTTCTCAATTTTCATATAGCTTCGATTCTTGAATGTTGCCGGGTTCCATTATGCGTTGTCATGAACGAAATCTATTTGTTAAAAACAGTCATAATAACAAAACCATATCTCGTTAGCATCATTATTGTACGCTCACAGCCGAAAAGGGAAGGGTTTGATCATGTTTGAAAATCCAATGATTTCTCACAACAAAAAGAGTCGCCGAGTTTTCCAGGGAAATTGTGGCAGGTGGTGGAAAATCGTGGAAAACAGGGAACATCATCCCGAAATTGCAGTACATATCAGAGACATTGCACCATTATGGTCGAGACTTCACGCGTATGTTCTCTAACTCCCCCGATTTCCCCCAGCCACCACAGATTCCCTGGAAAACTCGAGGGAAAACTAGGCGACTCGTTTTGGTGTGGGCAATCATTGGGCTTTCAAACATGATCAAACACTTCCCTCTTCAGCTGTGAGCGTGCAATAATGATGCTAACAAGATATGACTTTGTTATTATAGCTGTTTATAACAAATAGATTTCATTCGCGACAACGCATAATGGGATCCGGCAACATTCAAGAATCAATTCAATGATTCAATAAACACAGAAATGAAACGAAGAATTGTTAATAACAGGATACGAATAGCGTGTACTTGGTCCCCAAGCTCCTGGTCTGGGGCTCGATTTTAGCAGTCTCTCGGTGGAAAATCGAATATTTCAGATTTCTTCGATATCGAAACGATGTTATTGTCAAGTTTACATCTTCCTCTTTCGAATGGGCTTGGTTCCATCTCGATATTCTTGACATCATCGAAACTATATGAAAATTGAGAACGGATGCGCTGGCTACCCATATAAGCCCGTGTTAATCGCGCCGGACGCTTTCCGCGCGTTTATAGGCTGAGGACTGGGTTTCCCGGGAAAGTTGTGAGGACCTTTCCTATGGGAAATTCTGAGATCTTCAACGTTGACCCCTTGTGTTTTCCCCGGAAAATGCATATTTCACAAGATATTGCTAAAAAACCCTAAATTTGCACTAAAAATTGTTAATAACAAAGGGTTGGCAAATAAATTCGCCCAAGGAACTTCAAAAAATCGATTCAGCGGGTGGAAATGCATACGGAGGCATAGGTGGGCGCCCAGACTATTTATGCTTGGCTGCTACCACGAAATCATGATCAGACTCCGTGGGTTGGTTTGTGTCTTTGTAGATAGCTTTGTATTTATAAAGGGATATCATCACTAAATATAATATAACCTTGAATATAATCTGCAGCGACAAATCTTCAAAAGTAGATTTATATGATGGTATATTTCTTTCAAATCGAGCCGTAAACCTGATGATTGTTTTGAAATTCAAAACTCCCACGATTAGAGCCGCTGTGCAATCATTGTACATCGGATCACTATTATATTAATGCCACATGACCGTCAAAGCTCTATTTATGCTTGTGGACGTTTCACTGTACATAAAATTCTTTTGAAACTTGAAACTTTCTATCAAGGCGTCTCGCACCCAATGGAATATCTGATTTTTGATTCCGAGTAAGTGGACGTCCGAATGTTCATACAACCCCCCTCGTCAGCAGTCACAAAAAGTCACACTTTCGACGACCCCCTCCCCCCCTCTGGGCGCGGACGTCCTTTCTGCAAGACCCCAAATCCAAGATTGAACACGTTGAAATTTGTCACCAGCTTATCGGTCAAACGCGCGTGTTGAATCTCATTCTAGGCAGCTCTACCACTCTTTATAAACCTTATCGTGAGCGAGATCATGTGTCCATGTGAAAAGTGATGAGCTCGATGATGGGATGTATATCTACCGTTTGCAAGTTTGAGCCTGTAATAGCCGATCCTGGTGATTCTATTAATGAGTCATGCTCTTGCTATTCTAGTGAATCATCATGACAAGCTACAAAAGGAACATTTTGAGTCACGCAGGGCTTTAGCGTATAAAATTACTCGAAAACGAGATTTTAGCAAGGTGCGTATGTGAAGTGAACACGAATGTTGCATTTTACAAAAAAGGCACGGTGAACCAGTTTTCTCGACATATTTATTCTTTTCTTTTGGTAGAATGGTGTTACTTTGCTAGCCAGTAGACTTTCACTCGTGAGATAACTCCATAATTCAGTACTGGCGGTTCTTCGTTTCATCTTGAGATGAAAATGTAATTCATGAGTAGAATCTATTCGCATTAGGAACACGATTGAATTTTGGATTAGTTCATTTAGAATTCGCGCTTGAGGAAAAGATCAAAATAAGAATATGAAAAATAAGAATTTGAGACTTTTTCAGTCTTTGCGCGGATCTGTTCAATTTCGGATGGTGAAATATAATGCGAACTAAGGTGACTTGAAGTATGAACCAAAAACATTTTTTGTGGAATCCAAGTCTTTTCTTTCGAAATACACATCTCGTTCGGATATGATATAATTAAGAATAAAAATTTATCTTGAGATATATGGATTCAACCACTGGTCATCGTTCTTAGCACATTTGAATATCAATTTTTGGGGCCTCTGACATATTTTGTCGAAAAATTGAATGCAGGATCGCTCGTGATGACAGCAAATACGAAACCAGTTGGCTGACTGGGGGGAGGGACACCCAATTTAGTAAGATCTTAGGCTATGGTGGTGAACTAATGAAATCACACCTCTATAGCTTTTGTTTTACAGAATTTCCCAACAATTAGCTCTGTTCAGACAAAATAAAAAGAGCGCGCTTATTAAATTTTTCTACGAAATCCCGATAATGTTATTCCTCCGAATTCAAACGAGATTGAAATCATTTGAGAGTTTACAAAAGTATGTACCCAACTTGCCCCCATCATTTAAAACAATGTAAATCGGCGATAAAATGCGAAAAATGGCTTTGGTCCGTTTTGATCACCGTGCAGCGGCATTTGTAGCTTTTAGTTGTCAAAAAATACTGTTTCCGACCTATTTTGACGTGATAAACACGTTCTGAGTGGTAAAAAAAGCCATACGGTACGCCTTTCCGAGATAACCATATGGGGGCATGTTGGGTACACTCCGATGTCGGCCTTCTTGATCCTCAAATCATCTTCGTATTTTGTACATAAAATCGCTCCAAATCAGAGTTCTGCAACCCTGAAGAGCGAATTTTGAAGGTCTTGAGACAAGGAATCGAATGCGCTAAGGTACGTCAAGATTGGTCGAATAAAAATAAATTGGCACCGTTTTCACTGAAGGCGATTTCCTCGGTGATTTCTTAGCCGTGCAAATACGAAAAATGGAAAACTCCCTTTATATTTTCTGGAGAACGCAGGAATTATTCGGGGTCGACGCAAACTACTTACTTTCTCATATTTCAACATAACAAACGTAAAAAAAATATGCGGGAAGGCCCACGAGTGCCCATCTCTGAGATCAGTATATGGGGGCAAGTTGGGTACAGAGGCTAGTTGGGTACACTTACCTTATAATGATTAAAGGCACAATTTGTACGAATGCCGCGCACCATCGGCGCGGCGCACCGTGCTGCCTGACACGTGGATGGGGTGAAATATAGTGGCTGGTCGTATGGGTCATGGTTGGGTCGATGGGTGGATGCAAGGTCTGGTTTGTTCCGATCTAGTTTGGTCTCGTATAGTTTTAGTATCTTACTAGAATCATACCAAAATCGGAATAGTACCAAACTAGAAATACCATCCGTACTATTATGGTCTACTTTGGTAAAGATCGGTCTAATTCAGTCTAGTTCGGGTCTACTTTGGTAAGGACCGGTCTAATTCAGTCTAGTTCGGTCTAGTTGGGTCTAATACGGGTCTAATACCTTACCAGAATCGTACTAAAACCGTACTAGAATTACCGCACTTGCTCCATTTCGGTTTAGTTTGACCTAATTCAGTCTAGTTCGGTCTAGTTCGGTCTGACACGGTCTAATTTGGTCTAATTCGGTCTAATTTCATCTGAATCCGTCTATTTTAGTTTTGTCTGGTCGAAATGAATCACGTGGCCGTACGGATTACGGATGCTATCGACCTATGCCATTTTTCCAAACTTCATAAGAAACCTCTTTTCAATTTCATTAATTGATCATCACCAAATCATCTTTCACAAATACCATGTTTTAGCTGCAGAAGAATCTCAGGAGCCTCTGACTCTAGCTCTGACTTATCAAAATTATTTACAAGCCGAATGAGCGGTAGCGAGAAAGGCAGTAACGTTAGTAAGCTAATTGCAAAGTGACTTGATCCACTCTTTGGAACTAAGCGTTTTTTTTGTCAGTTTCTATGTAGATAGATGAAGTATACGCACAGAGAGACTGCAGACGAAAAAAAAAAAATGACAAAAGAAAGCAAAAAATGCGTATCAGCAAGACGGTTGCGAATTGGGGCCAGGAAGGAGAACCCTCTCAAGGGCTAATCGCGAGCGGCTCAGAACTGGGCCTCTTATTGGCCCCTAATTTACGTTTTATCCGGCGTCGCTCGGCTCATTCTCATCTCTACTCTTCTTCTATATACACTCCATGTACAAACACCCAATATAAATGTATATAGCCTCAGCTGCATCAGAGGAACTGCTGATATAGAGAATAAGAGAACAAGGCTCGCGTAATCTCCCCCTCGTCGGCCGCTGCAAGCTCTAACGCGCGATGGATATGCAGAAATCGCGAGAGCCGATTCGATGAATCTCTTCTGGCCTGGTCAGACTGCGTACGGATCTTTCCTCTTCGTGGAAAGATAAGAAAGAATGAGGCGGGGAAGGGGCTGAAGGGGAGACGGGAAGAGGCGAGATAAGCAATATGTTAATACTTATGCTACAGCTAACATGGTGGGCCCGATCTGCGTACGATGCGGTGGTGTTAGTATGATGCTGACGGTACAAAGTGCATTTTGTTGCAAATTCAAAGAAGATGAAAGAATTGAAAAATGCAGATGTTGCATGAAGAGATGATGTAGCGAATTGTTGAGAGATCTGTTGTAATTGTCACGCGAGTCTCGAGTTCACACGATGTGCTTATCAGTATTATGCGTATATTAGTTCCAGGATAATCGGCGAGCTGAGTATTTTTGCAATTTTGAGTGAGCGTTGTTCTAGTTTCAACGCCAGTTCTTCTTGAATCGACCAATCAATCATAATTGTGTTTAATTTTTGATGATTGCAATAAGGTACAAATTCACTCAATTTTGCCTCAGTACTTTTCAGATGCTTTTAGAATACGTTCAAGCTCAGTATATGCTAATATTTTTCAGCAGAACTTCGAAAATATTGTGAAAAGTTTGCGAATTGATACTCGCAAAATTTTTGCATCATATTGGCATCCTGTTTTATGAATATATTGTCAAGATTTTGCAAAAAACCGGAATTATTACATATGGTTGAAATTGGATGTGAAACCTCCTTCCAGTCAGAGAACGGTCATCGATGGCGTACCGGTTGTTGTATTCACAATTTGTAGGCATGAAAGTGGTGAAATGCTACTTATTCTGACCTGCTGAATCTGAATTTTGATACAGCACAGAATGAGAGGTTTGGCCAGGAATTGTGATTAAGAAGTTTTTATAGGCAATTGCAGAACTTGTTTCTCTGGTCTGAAAAAATTTGATTCATATTTTCTGGCTCATTATGAACATAAATGTTCTCTGATATATTGTCTTGGGAACTCTCAGTTTGCTTTAAAAAACATCCAAGTTTGATATTTTCAGTTATTTCATTCGCGAACAACTTTTGTTTTGCTGTGCGACGGAATTTTTGGACCATTTCAACCCAAATTATCATCGGAAGGGAAAGTCAGAATTTATCAATGAATTCCCCAGAAAGTATGAATTGTCAGCGAGAGTGAGGCCATGTATGGTTTCCTACATACCCTCGGCATTTCAAGACGAGGTTTGGTCTCCGATGCTGTAACTCAACCTAATTAATATTCATACCCATGTCACAAACCTGACATACTTATATTCGTCAAAATCGAGGTCAGAATTTGTCAAATTCTCGGGGAAGGCGGGAAATTCCTCATAGATTTTCCCTGATTCTTTCGAAGATAAACGAGTTGTAAAATTCAATCGTTAATAGTGGAACTATACAGTTATGATTTTAATCACTGCAGCGACACTTATACAGATTCACAAGGGAAGGGAAATCTCGACTATTTCGAATCGAGCCGCAGGCGAGGGTCGAAATTGGCAGCTAACATTCGATAAGCGCTCTTATCTTTCCTCCGTGTTATTCTTATGGAAGAGATTTAGGATTCGGTCATATTACTTTTTTCTGCCATCTAAAATAACACGGATGTTTAGCTCCCAATTGAGTCGTTCGGAAGCGGAGAGCCGCGCTGGGAACCTCATGAGTGAGGCGTGGAAGGTATTCCATGGTACCTTTGTAGGGAACTTTGTAGGCATCCGAATATCTAAAAATTTCATAAAGTGTATCCGAAGATCATAACCTTATTTATACATGATTATCTCTAGTCTTAAATTTCTTTCTCAAAAACTTTATTCACGATTACGTGCCAAGAATTAAACTTTGCTTTACAAATCCTAAAAAATACACAAAACAAACAAAGTATTCCAAATTCCAAAATAATACTCTTTAAGGTAGTTGTACATCAAAATTGTTCATCAACAGAATTCCTCGAGATTGTGCAGGAAGATAGTTCTAGTATCAAAGAGTACGTGTGCGAATTTCCAGATCGGTTGACCATCCCGTTTAAGAGTACTAATCGTCAAAAATTGACGTGTTTCGCACATTTTTGACATTGCGCTTATGGGAGCGTGCCTCACAAAGAGCACTGAAATGGGTCCAGCGCAAAATCTGATCAAGAGATAACGGTGGGACTGCGAGATATTCAAGTTTAAGTACCGATAAATCATATGGATAAGCCTGAAGATGATTGACCACGTAGTTTTTGAGTAGTTGTCTATACAAAGCGCAAAATGTAAAACAGGCCATCGGTGATTTCGATTTTAGGGTAGATAGCTTTGAAAATCATGCGTCTTTCTGTTAGGGATGGCTTAGATAACCGTTTTTATACGTTGTTTGATAGAAAAAGTGCAGTTATCAACAATAATAATGATTTCGAATATTTTGATGTCGGCAAAAATGTGAGGTTAGGTAGCCATTGACTCACGTAGTTGGTGTACATCCGAAGATTTCATATGTATATTTCCGCAAGTATGTGTATTGGAAGATAGAGAATAAATGAGAGGAAGGTCCAAAGATCAGAGAAGAAAAAAAGCACGATAGCGCGTAATCGCAAAAGGAGCGACGAACTCGAAAAGCCACTTAGGAACTTATATATTAGGGCCTCATCAGTCCTCTCCTGATCAGCCTTTGGAGACCAAGATTAGGGCAGCAGTAGCTGATAATATTTGCTTGCGTGACAATCGCTGCCTCACACAGTCAACCTCCACATCGTCCAACAAATTCATTCCCAAATAATACAGCATGCATCAACGAGACGGGCCAAGATTTTGGCGTCCGGTGGGCGGCCGGCCGGCTCTGCATTTGAGTAAGACTTTTCTGATAACAGCCAAACTGTGCGGGTGGCAGGATGATATGTATAAACGACAAGACCAAAACTGAATGTAGGCGACTATGGGATACGTCGCGACAGAAGACTAGACAAGTTGGTGCCGCCAGGACGTCGTCGGGCGTCGTCGTCGTCGTCTTCGTCTTCGTCGTGGCGCAAATCTTGCACTACTGCCACCCTCTTATGGGTACTGCTGAGCAACCCTCGATATTATGAGGTCAACAGCGCAAACAACGGGGGCAAAGAATGTCGTCGGTATAGCCAAATCGTTTCGCAAGCCAAGTTCTGAGGCTGAAAAATCGATCGATGTACTTTATGAGACCGCAAGCTCCTATATAGAGATAAACTTACCACGCTGGTCATGTGCTGCTCATTTGACCTATTGAGTGGTCACCAATCCGGAAAGAAGCCCGCCGAAACGTTGATTAACCTAGATTTTTGCACGAGTAGGAATCCAGCAGTCCAACAGATGTTTCTTTTTATTTTCACACGAAAGAAATGTTATGAAACATCTACGATACCTTAAAAATCGGTGGTTACAGACTTACTTGTGGTCAGCGAGATCCCAACAGCTGAATGAATCATAGACGACACACTTGAAACCATTGAAACCTGTCGAATCGAATTTCGAAACCCTCGGATCATTTTAGATCTTCGGAGTAGTTCAGCTGTCAGGTAAATGTTAAAAGTTCTATAGAATCTTTCATTTTGAGCTCAGGTTTGTACCGATCTCGATGAAAATCTTCTCACAACTCGTGGAACTTTTCGCGGCAACTGTCGGTGTACCAGTACTTTAGGGAGATCAAAAAATTTTTGGAGGCGTGTTTCATCACTGAGATAATATCAGATCGAGGTCCTGTGGTGATAAAGATGCACTGAGTGTAAATGTTGAGTGAAAGATTCCTGTATTACAGTACGTATGACGAGAAAAAATAGGCAGATTTCGATGAAAAAATTTGTTTCTGTCCAAGTTCATTAGAGTCAATTTTGGATCTAAAAGAGTCAGCTTTTTGCCATTCCAAGCTATGAGTAGCTCGAACTTGACTACGAGTGAGTGAAATTTGACCCCTAGGGAATGAAACTCTCCTGAATGAGTTTGGAGAGTTCAGATCCCCTCTATCAACTAAATTAGATACACCTTCACATCTCACAAACCACTTTGCTGCTTATTAAGTCGTCAAAGAAATCGGGAGATTATAACTTTTCTATTATTTTAGTAGACCAAAATACAGATTAGTCGTTCACGCATCGGATTTCTTGGACAAAAACGATCATCATCGTCATATAGTTCCAATTTCTTCCAAACGCTTGTTTGACAACAAGGGCTACCAGAGCATAGATTTTCGTCAACTCTTTTGATTGCCAGTTAAATCTGGTAACATAAAGTACCCAATCATACAGAACTTTCCTGGTCAATTTGCATAATTTATTGCTGTAAAGAAGTAGGCATAAACCAAGGTATCCTATGATCACAAGTCACAATCGGTTAGTTGTCCGGGCATGAATAAACTTTCAAATCATCCGCTCGGCATTGCAAATGAAGCTCAGCAAACAGGTTACATTTAACGAAGCCACGCGATCGAATCCACATATACCTATAGCATAAAAAAAATCTTGTGAGATAGGCAATGAGATGAAAAGGACGAGATACGAACATGTGCGTATATATTCTATATTCTATGTACTAGAAGCTCTCTGTACCTTCGAAGAAATTGAGTTGGTGAAAAATTTGAACGAGTATCGAGGCCAGATCCTGATGCATCTAACGAGTCCCAGGATACGCTACATATACAACGACATTGAATTCAGAGTGTGAAAGATGCAGGACAGTCGTCGAAAAGCAAGAAATAAGATGCGCATTGCATCGATGATTATTCGATTGGCCTCGAGCTTTACGATAGTTGAGCGATGCGAGCGATCGTTAGTGGATACGCTTGAACCTTTGGGATCGATACATTACTGTGAATATATTCTGAGAATCACGGGAGAAGGTCATGATTTTTACTCAAGCCTGTTCTGGTTAGGGCGAACCTCGTATGATCCATTCCATTCATTTGAGTTTGCACGTCATTTGTTTGAGTAGAACTTCGGTACGTGCCTCCATAATCATCACTCTAAATTCCTTGGGGTGAGATTTCCTGTCGAAAAATCTCCTGAGATTCTTGTTCTAGCCGTTTTTGGATGGATTGAAAGGATCCTCCCTGTACTAGATACTGAAATCCTAGTCTAAGCGTTGTGCTGGAAACATTCCCCAGTCCGGGCTGGGATGAAAGAGCGTGTAATGTGTTTTAATTAATCTTGTTAGCTTACATTATTTGAATCGGTGTGATTGAGTATTGGAGTAATTCCACGTGAAAAGAATGGTCGATGTACATGGTGTTCCAAATCTCTTCCTCATAATGTTCCATCAATTCTAAACCTCAAATTATGACGAAAAAATGGTCGCTAGGATCCAAAATTATTTTTTTTTGCGTAGCTGGTAAGCAAGTTGGTGATACTTTTGATTTTTTATTTTTGGTGAAAGAATTGCTGCTTTTCCCCACTAAAACTGCTATAGGTCTGAAACAAAATAAGATGATGTTATGCGGATGAGCGCATTCAAAAGCTGAGACAAAAACCTATCATATATGCCTTAGAATATTTTTTTGGAGGTAATTGGTCTTATACATGGGGGATTCCATGAAAATCACTATTTAATTTTTTTCTCAAAAACCCATTTTTGAAAAAATTATGAAAACTTATATTGATGTAAAATTCGATGCTCTTTACGAAAAAAAATGTTTCACCAGGAGAGTGTTTCAGATCCGGGTCACGGATTCGTCTGAAACTCTGGAAATAGTTTTCTTTTAGTACCAAAAGAAGATATCCAAAATTATAGACCCTAACGCTCAAGCGTTTCCGAGCTACAGTCAAGGACATTAGCATTGCCCATATAGGCCTATGTTAAAAGATAGTATATATAGGTATACTGTAATGCATAGGTTATTGGCTGTAGCTTGAAAACGCTTGAGCGTTAGGGTTTATAATTTTGGGTATCGTCTTTTGGTACTAAAAGAAGACTATTCCCAGAGTTTCAGCCAAATCCGTGACCCGGATCTGAAACACTCTCCTGGTCAGTGTAGGTTCTGCACTCCCCAGTGAGTTTTGAGCGATTTTTTGCGATTCGATTTTTCGACCAATGAGAACTCGAGTTTTCTGCGCATGCGCGTTATTTTACGGAATTGAAATCTCACACAATCGATAGCCCGTCAAATTTCCTTGAAAATGACCACCGGTAAAGTTCATTTTCATGTTTCTAGAGCTGAGTTATGACATTTGAAAGGGAACCCACAGAGGAGGGTAGTCTGCGGAATCCGCACCATTCGGACGCCAGGAAGTCTCAGACCGGGGAAAATTCTTATTGCGAACGAAAAACTCATTTTTATATCCATCCAGAACAAATTTTTGACGCTCCAAACTTGGTACGTAGCTATTTATTAACAGCAGGCAGTATCATGTTGATTGGGTCAAGAATCGCATAGTAACCCGCCGAATACTATTTGAAGTGAGACTCGCAAGTCGTTCATCCAATCGTAGAGATTAATTTGTGTGATCTCGGAAGAATCCGGCTTTGTAGCGTACGATATCTCTATCTCTAAAAAATCGAATAACTCAGCCGAATCCGACCGAGATGTAATGTGCTCTCACATATTTCAAAACTTCAATGGCAAATTTGAAAATGGACCAAGGTGCGTCGAAAAGTATTGAGATGCGCCCAGTTTTGAGGCTTGAGAAACCTCAGTTCGTTGTGAGTACGAAATTTTTTTTAGAAAAACGGACTTTCAGTCTCATCTCATTTTTATAGCTCGGCTCTGTTTGGTCAAAAATGAACTTACATCAGCTCATTTTGAAGGTCTTGAAGCGAGCTTTAAAATTAGCCCAGGTGCGTTGGAAAATATTAAAGTAGATCATACTTAGACATGAGCAAGGCGTCATGAAGTTCAAGTGTGTTGAAGCCAAAATTCGAAAAAACGCAATAAATCGTTACTTGCACCGCAAATTTGCCTTGAATCAGATCCGATTTCGGTCGAAACGGATTCTGAAACTAGAAAACGGGACGAAAATGATAGCGTTCGCGGATTTTTTCGTCATTTTTGCAAAACTTTCGAGCGCTTCAGGAACACCGTGTTCCAAGATAATCTTGCTCGGACAGTGGTGCATTTAATTACAACTTCGCGCATGGTTGCAAAAAATAGTATACGCAACACGTGCGAGAAGTTTCCCCACACGTTGCCAACTCGCGCGAGAAGTAACATTCACGCACTCGTTTGGCAACTTGTGCGGAAATTGACCTTCTCGCACTTGTTGCGTATACTATTATGTAACATCCACATACTAATTATCAATATTGCTGACGCCTTAGGCATTTACTTTACGAGCAGTGAAATTCGCAATCGGTTTGATTGTCCACAATAGGAACGTCCATAAGACGTTCTTATTGTGGTTCAGTATCGCACGTTTCAAGGGACATTCCGGTGCTTTCCAGATCGGGATGTCCTCCTAGGGCACGTAAACGGAACATTAGAAAAGGGACATCTTTAGGCGACGGTTCGGACATGCGTTTGATGTTATTCACCTCGTCCAAAATCACAAGTCCTTGGATGTCCATTGAACGTTCCATACTCAGTGCTCCCTTGGACAAGGATGTCCTTCGACGGTACGTGAACGAGAAACATTATAAACATTTTGAGCGAGTTTATTGAAACTGATTCGATTATAAATTGATCATAGATAACTCAAAAAGGATGCATTTTCCGGAAAAGAATGAGGATATGACTTTTGTAGATCGTTCGAAGATCTACAGATTACCTCTGTACAAGTGTTTCCGAAAAATCAATATTTTTCGAGTTATATTGGAAAACCAAAAAAAGTTCGAAAAATACATTTTTTTAAATTGTCTATTTATGACACTCCCCATTTTTTAAACAAAATTTCTCAATAATATCGATTGCAACCTATTATTTGAGCCCAAAACTGGACGGTTCGGATGAGTTTGGTCACAGTGAAATAATTCAGAAGCTTACTTACTCGACGAGACGACCACGGCCCTCTAATATTAGGCACGGACCCGCATAAAAAACGACGAACACGAAGATTATCCATTCGGGCCAAGATTCGGGCACAATACATTTGGGCCAGCTCCGTGAAGTTGGCCCGCCACTTTGAGATGGATATACCGAAAAATCAAACAAAAAATCCTCTATCCAATGGTATAACTCTTTTATTGGCCTATATACGTCATGGCAGTGCTCAAATAACTAGAACCCCAGCACCGAACACAACCAACCTGGTGGAGCGAGATGAGGGGGGCCTTATTATATGATTTGCGCATCCAATGCAGAATCCTGTAATTTTCTAATTGCTGTCTCAAAATTGCAAATATCATAAAATTGTACATTTATTTTGGGTTCATTTTCTCAAATGTCAGTAGTTACTAATCTCATAATGAGTGGAATGTTAGTTATAAAATGCAGAATAAATAACTCACGACACGGCTAGGCAACTCGACTCGGTTCAGTGGAAATTTCACGAGAATCGCTTGCATTTTTCTTGCAATTTATCCGTTCGCATGTTGTGTATGATTAACACGTTCACTGCGAAGGCAGTTTTCCGTAATTTTTGGTTAGGGTGATCATCACGATCCTCATTCTCGGACTAATGCAAGTGCACTGAAAAAAATTCTGTTCCGACTCGTCATTTATACCTTTGGTGAACTGAAACGCCAAAGAAAATGGCTATTGAGAATATTTTTTGAAAAAATCTTAGTCGGCAAAGATTGAAAGTTGAAAAATTGTGGGCTCCACCGGTGGGACCCATCGCAGTGAACGTGTTAATGATTGCGGTCTTTTGCAACTATTCGTCTACTTAGTGTTTAGAATAGCAATATAAATTGAGTGAAACTGTCGTACTACGACCCGGGGCCTACGAATCGGCTTGCTCTGAATGACTGAAAATTCCGAGGAAAATTCTGTGATATGCATCGCCCCTGATAACGATGATGATTTGTTGCCGATGCACGACGGCCGTTTGTCAGATCAATAACCTAATACCACGCCAAAACGGGGGGCTATTGATACATTTATAACAGCTATCATTATAATAGTTGTAGAAATATCGTTGCCAATCTAGTAATAGGCCCTACATTGAAGATTTCTAAACTCGATTTATTCAAGGCAGCCTGGGCCCTGTAATTATTAGTTTTTAATCTGCTCTGACGATGCAAATGAGGGTTTGAAGGCGGAAAACTACAATCTCAAGGGTGAGCATTCTAAACATTACCGCAAAATTTAGAATACATCCCCAGATAAATGGTCGAAAAGTTACCCAGAAATTAATCGTGAAGGAATTTTTTTCATATTCTTTGTCTTTCGACTTTTTCGACTTCCCGACGTAGTATAGCCGTCTTTTATAATTCTCATAAGTGATTGAAACTAGTTCTGGATATAATAAAAATGACTACTACTATCGAGATATCTCAGATTGTGAAAATTCTTGATCAAATGGACTATAAAGCGAGCGTTAGCGAGCAAGAAAGTGCTTGTCAAAAAATAGGCATTTGGGGTGGTATATAAAATTTGAATCTAGATGGAATTGTGTGGGAATGCAGCAGCTATGAATGAATTGATGTGTGGCGGCAACTGCAATATATCCATATTAGAGCTCTCCAACTGCTTTTATAACAGAATCAATGAACTAAATAGTATGAGAAGGTCTTGTATAAATCAGCCATATGCAGCGTAACCAATTTTCAACTCATCATCGAAAAATAATCTCAATACTACTTTGTGCAAAACAGAATACTTACTACAACAGAAAATATTTTCGAATGATATGATTCAATGGATTAAAAGTGAAATTACTATGATTATAGGTAGGCACGTACGTCATAACCAACTTCAAGCAAAATTTGCAGTTTCTCAGCTCAGGGCGGAATCGAACGGCTGCGACTTCATCAGGACTGGAAGATCAAACTCAACAGCCCGCATCAGACGAGATTTCGATCAATGTCATACCCACTTCTGCTGCCCTGACCACCCACAGGAAAATCGTTTTCATAGCACCGCATCCTAGCTGCACTTATCTAAGTAAGGATCGTCTTAGAAATGTATGACTTCCAAAATTTTCTAAACTTTTGGAAAATTCTCAACAATATTCTTCATTTTCACCCGCAAGATCAAAAAATTACTTAATCGAAAACAATTATAATTGCCATCGGTAGTTATAGTCCGAGTTCGAATTCGAGATATGATATTTGGTAGTTTTTCATGTTATAAAGCGTTGCATTGCTTGAATAATAAACAAATTTGACGTTTTCTGCATTGGTTTCCAGCCCCAGTCGTCGCATGATTTCTCGTAGTGAACAATATGCCTGACACAAAAGTGCATTACTGTCAACATCTCGAAAGGCGAACGGCTTGAGTTTCAACATGGCTTATCATAACCAAGAAAGTAGGCCACAACCACGATGCGTCTTCGAGAAGTGCAAGTTTTACGACTAACTCAGTGCCCAAAATCAAATGCTTCGAACCTTTTTTGCATCAAGATGAGGCCGTATGAAGTCGTTTACCACACGAAGCTCAACATCTGCTTCGTGTCTTTATCACTAGATGGCAACCTTAATTGATGGTTGTTTCACAAAAATTTCAATGTTAACCCTTCTTTAACCTGATGTCAATCCACCCGATTTGCAATAGTGTCTGAGACAGATCTCTCTTCGTCTCACTGACGAGCCCAAGAGAGAGACCAGGGCGAAACACACACTTAATATCACACATCTTTTTCACAGTTTAAATAATTCAGTACGGTGTAGAGACAAGGATGGAAACTACCATCAGCTCTGCATTTGAGGCTCATAATGATATTGAAGTTGGGTTCTTGATATCTTCCCGATGGCTCTGTGGCTCTATAGGGGATGTATGTTCCCCAGACAATCAGAGTGACGGAAGCTCTGCCAAGAAATCTTGCTTCGATAAGGAATGCCTCGCAATTCGGCCGTTCCTCCCATCATATATTGAAACATAGCGAGGGTATAATTTTCAAAATATATGTATATATAATTCTGTTAGCAACCACCACCATTTTATGGAAATAGCAGCATTCAACTTTTGCATTTCATATATTGGCAATAAAGATAATCTTGATCTTTGTCTCAATTTTCACATTCAAGACACACTTTATAAAAGTTATGCACCACTTAATCTTTTTCTGGACCACTAGTGAGAAAGAAGTGTCTGTGTACTCACTTCCTAAGTTAAAAGCTAGCTCTCGTGGCTCAACTACAAGGTGCTTACACCTTGTTGTGATCTAACTTGTGTTCACTATTGGGACAACCTGAAAATAATTCAATCATTTGACAACATTCAATGAACAGAACTCCGCGTAAGTATAGTGATGACCGCAGCTATTGGGTTTCCAACCAACAATCATGCAATTGTGTTGAATTTTTCAATGGAATATCGACAGATTAAAACTTAATCATTAAAGATAGTGGATGAGAAGAGACAGAGAAAAACATTCCAAAATATTGATGAAATTCTTGTAGACTATACAAGTAGATAGGATTCAAAATTATCACTGGCTCACGTATGTATGTATGTACACTCGGGAGGAAGATGAACTGCAGTGGCTGTGACGGTTAGTGAGCGATCGAGACCTTCCGTCTCGTTCGGACTCGTGCCATAATGTAACCCTTTGAGTGCGAGAAAGACGAAAGATCTAGATCGCTCACTAACCGTCACAGCCACTGCGATTCACCTTCCTCTCGAATGTATGTACATTTTTGTTTCAGCATGTCTACCAAATCGGACTCAAATTAAAACAGCACCAAATTTTTTTGGCTGAACCAATCGTATTAGCGTTTCTTCGAGCGTTCAAACCCTCGTCTCAAAATGTTAATGAAACCCTTCCTTTAGAATTACAAAATTCCCATTCAGAGCCGTTTCATGAGCAAAATCCGTAGATTGGTCGTAGAATTGCAATAACTTGCACCCGCATGCGTTTATCTTGAAAGGGCGTAAAGATAGTAGACATTTTTACGACTCAGAACGTTTTCATTCCGTCAAAAATCTCGGATATTGCGATTTAAAATTCATGAGAGAGCTCAAAACATGCTTGCTGGGCATTTAAACCGATTTTTCGCGCTCAAGGAATTTGATCGTCCATCGGGGAACTGACATGATACGAGAAACAAGTTCCAAATCGTTGTATGATGCAAGT
The DNA here is from genome assembly GCA_029851415.1 of Eretmocerus hayati. Classification (NCBI taxonomy): domain Eukaryota; kingdom Metazoa; phylum Arthropoda; class Insecta; order Hymenoptera; family Aphelinidae; genus Eretmocerus; species Eretmocerus hayati. Next base: position 6,259,731 of record CM056742.1, read on the forward strand.
TTACCTCAAAAGAAATGCGTTTGATATAAGTCCAAAATTTTTCTTCTATAAGAATAATTATAATCAAAATTCGCAATTTTTGAAAATTTGAATTGGCACCATCCTATATGGCGACGCTTGCACATTAGTTGACCCTGTGCACATGAGTCACACATCAACCAAAACCCTTTTCAATGATGGTTTTGAAGAAGACTTGCGTCTTTTCATTGCCAATGTGTATTATTTCAATAATTTGAGCTTCAATGTGCCGTTAGGGATACGGAGTTTCCGATGATAAAGATTCATTACAAAACAGTTGCCGAGCCACGTGACATGTGCACACGCCGTCAATTTAATGGGGCCAGTTCAAATTGTCAAGGATAGAATTTCATCTTAAAGCATGTCAGTTTTCTTCTGCGATGGTGCAAGGGATGGGGGCATGTTGAGTCTCGCGAATTTTCGAAAACTCATTATGTGGAAACATTGAAATAGTTCGGCTCCAGAAGGTTAAAATCTAAACGTATCACAGCTCATTTTAACGGTTATGAAACGAGCTCTCAAATGAACTAAAGTAAGTTGAAAAATATTGAGGCCAGCCAAAGTTATTTGCAAAAGGGCTAGGGGGCAAGGATTTTGGGTACTTTTATTACCTTATTATCAAAATGAAGAGTGTCTGAGTTGAATTTTGACCATGCATCCTGGCAGAGCCCGGTTTGAATTTTCCTAAAAATCTCGAACTATTTCTGGAGTTGAATATTATAATGAAAAATAAAAAGAATTATGAAAGACGAAGAAATTGAACGTTGTGTATCTTACTATAACATCCTGAAGCCCCACCACCACTTGATTCTCTTTGGGTCGACCCCGATTGATCAGTAATTCCACAGTCGCACGTTTTGCGTTATAGTCGGTAGAATAGGGGTTATCTCCGAACTGATCCACAAGGTACTTGTTCACGCCGTTGTGTGCAAAAATGTCGAACGCTCTTTGTTCTATCCAGGCGCGGATCCAGAGGTTTCGCTTGGGGGGGGGGGGCATATGGTTGTCTCAGCACACAAATGTGTATATCACGCGCGCGCACACACACACATCCACATATACACCCACATATCCATCCACACACACACACACACACACAAAAACACACACACAGGTACAGGTGCACGCTTACAAAAATGGTTCATATTTTCAGTCAATGACTGCATATCAACATTTTATTGACAAATGGAAGAGTATATAAACATACACGATCAAGTATATCACATTGAATAATCGTTTTTGGCCTTTTGCTTGTCGTCACTTATTCTATCAAACCATAAATTCGTGTCTATGCCGACGCATTGATGCGTATCTGTCGAGCACTCTTTCGAGATCTAGTATTATGTCACGATGAATGTTCATCAAAGCCAAACCAACTAAGCGACTCTCTCCCATTGTGGATCTTAGCCACGATTTTACACGCTTCAGAGTGGAGAAACTCCTCTCTGCACTCGCAGCTATGTAAGGTATTGTCACAAGTATCCTAAAGAAGGTATGAACAGTCGGAAAAATATCCTCGTCACAGTGTTGTAAAAAATCAACAGCACTGAAACTGGGTTCGTAACCCTCGCGGGGCCATTTTGCATACCAAATTTCAATCTCTGACTTGAGAACTCGCCGCAATCGTTGGGGGATGTATCAAAAAACACGTAATATTTTGTGGCTAGACTTGATATGGCAGCATTGAGCTGAGTCTCTTCCTCACGTAGAGGAGTGTTGGAAAGTAGGACGAAAAGATTGTAAAGTTCTAAAGTGCTCTCAGAAAATCGAGATTTCAAATCCTGCAAAACATGATCAATCAAAGGGATGTAAATTGATCTTTTAAAATAAGAATCAGGATCCGGTGCTGGATGATTATCGCGATAATTCTGGTGGCCACAAGTGCGGGGTATCCTTAGATCTACATCGATTTGGTTTGCTATTTCACATATTTCTTCATATAGTGTTTGGAACTCTGTATCACATCGCTCGCGCTTACGTTCAAGAACTGTGGTGATGTCTTTGATGAGACTCTCTGCTGATACAACGTATATAGTGCTTTTTTGAAGTAATACACTCAATGGATGAGTCAAACTCAATATATCTGACAAACTTACTAACGAGAAACTGACTATCGCATAATGCTAATCTTAACGCTCTAGCCTTGGCTGCTGTCTGAGAATCACGCCACGATGATATTACATCCAGAGTCTCAACAATTTTTGGCAAATTTTCGCGGAATTGTAATACTCCATCATGCCGCTCGACCCACCTTGTTTCGCAAAGATCACCGAGAATTCGTCCTAGTAGAGCTTTCAAGGGATCTACTCTCTTCGCCGAACTTTTGAAAAACGAAATTGTTTCTTTCATTGTCCCTACTGAGTTTCGCACTGCTTGAACCGACGATGATTTTGAAATTGTTAAATTCAACTTGTGACTGTAGCATGGTGAATATACGGCGTTTTGGCAGTCTTGCTTGAGAACCGAGACAGCCCCACAAGATTCGGATATGTTCACAGAACAACCATCACATGTGATCGCAACACAAAAATCAAGGATCATACCAAGATCTATTAAAGTATGACCAACAATTGTTCCTATCTTGATTCCAGTCATTTTAAGCCAGTGATAATTTTGAATCCTATCTACTTGTATAGTCTACAAGAATTTCATCAATATTTTGGAAAGTTTTTCTCTGTCTCTTCTCATCCACTATCTTTAATGATTAAGTTTTAATCTGTCGATTTTCCATTGAAAAATTCAACACAATTGCATGATTGTTGGTTGGAAACCCAATAGCTGCGGTCATCACTATACTTACGCGGAGTTCTGTTCATTGAATGTTGTCAAATGATTGAATTATTTTCAGGTTGTCCCAATAGTGAACACAAGTTAGATCACAACAAGGTGTAAGCACCTTGTAGTTGAGCCACGAGAGCTAGCTTTTAACTTAGGAAGTGAGTACACAGACACTTCTTTCTCACTAGTGGTCCAGAAAAAGATTAAGTGGTGCATAACTTTTATAAAGTGTGTCTTGAATGTGAAAATTGAGACAAAGATCAAGATTATCTTTATTGCCAATATATGAAATGCAAAAGTTGAATGCTGCTATTTCCATAAAATGGTGGTGGTTGCTAACAGAATTATATATACATATATTTTGAAAATTATACCCTCGCTATGTTTCAATATATGATGGGAGGAACGGCCGAATTGCGAGGCATTCCTTATCGAAGCAAGATTTCTTGGCAGAGCTTCCGTCACTCTGATTGTCTGGGGAACATACATCCCCTATAGAGCCACAGAGCCATCGGGAAGATATCAAGAACCCAACTTCAATATCATTATGAGCCTCAAATGCAGAGCTGATGGTAGTTTCCATCCTTGTCTCTACACCGTACTGAATTATTTAAACTGTGGAAAAGATGTGTGATATTAAGTGTGTGTTTCGCCCTGGTCTCTCTCTTGGGCTCGTCAGTGAGACGAAGAGAGATCTGTCTCAGACACTATTGCAAATCGGGTGGATTGACATCAGGTTAAAGAAGGGTTAACATTGAAATTTTTGTGAAACAACCATCAATTAAGGTTGCCATCTAGTGATAAAGACACGAAGCAGATGTTAAGCTTCGTGTGGTAAACGACTTCATACGGCCTCATGTCGTTTGGTGGAATAATGAAAATTATACCCTCGCTATGTTTCAATATATGATGGGAGGAACGGCCGAATTGCGAGGCATTCCTTATCGAAGCAAGATTTCTTGACCAGATTTCTTGAGCAAGAACCAGGGCGAAACACACACTTAATATCACACATCTTTTTCACAGTTTAAATAATTCAGTACGGTGTAGAGACAAGGATGGAAACTACCATCAGCTCTGCATTTGAGACTAATAATGATATTGAAGTTGGGTTCTTGCTATCTTCTCGATGGCTCTGTGGCTCTATAGGGGATGTATGTTCCCCAGACAATCAGAGTGACGGAAGCTCTGTCAAGAAATCTTGCTTCGATAAGGAATGCCTCGCAATTCGGTCGTTCCTCCCATCATAGATATATTTTGTTCTTAAATAAGACTTTGTAAATATGTATAATTCCTGATATATTCATTTAAAAACGAATGAAGAGGCGAATAAATTAGGAATTCTTTTTCCAGTTTGTGGGGATTTCTCATTGCTCAGGAATTAATCAATTAGAAACATTTTTATTCAACCAATTTTACTATTTCATGATGAAATTCAAAAAAGGAGTCCCTCTTTTTCCTTATCTAGGATGACAATCTGTAAAGTCAGCTGAATAACCCTGATCCAGGGTTAATAGAGCTTAATAAAAAAAAAAAAAAAAAAAATCTGTAAATTCAACAATATATGGATAAAATTAATAAGGCTTCAATCATGACTGGAAGAGAGTGGAATAATTACGTTTCAAGGCTATCAGTAGTTCGGATTTGAAAGGCAAGATTTTATATAGTTTTTTGTGATCACAAAGACTCGATGAACGATGACATTGTATATATAATCGTTAAGACTTGGCAAGTGATTAGCGAGCCTTCGAGCGCTATTCTACAGAACATGTTGATGAGGTTTATGTTTTAGGCTTTTTCTAGTCCTCCTGAGATTTACTCGAAAAAATGTTGGCACAAAGATGGAGGATTTAATTTGTTACCGATCAGACGTATTGTAAGTTTTCCCATCAGACGCTGATCATTCTATTTCTCGGGAATAGTCTGTCGCATGCAACAAACCATTCCCCATTTTGCATAATCACAATGTATTGCATGTACTTCAAGATGCTCATTTCCCCTTTAGAAGCTCTAATAAGACTCAATAATGACAACTGCAGGATATGAATAACTATTTTATTTATTTAGTGAGATGAATAATGAGCATTATGATTATGCTTCAGCTTCCGGATACATCATTTTACAAACAGTTACAATTTAAATGAAATCATTATTTCATCGCGCTGTATTTCATCGACAATTTGATGCGAGCATAGCATATATAACGCAAGTTGTTCAAATAATTTTAATGTCAATGTAAGTTTCGATCTTTTTTAATCCCGGAATTACAAAAAAACTCCTCGAATATTGATAGAAATGCTGTAATCTTGATGCAAAAAAGGTTCGAAGCATTTGATTTTGGGCACTGAGTTAGTCGTAAAACTTGCACTTCTCGAAGACGCATCGTGGTTGTGGCCTACTTTCTTGGTTATGATAAGCCATGTTGAAACTCAAGCCGTTCGCCTTTCGAGATGTTGACAGTAATGCACTTTTGTGTCAGGCATATTGTTCACTACGAGAAATCATGCGACGACTGGGGCTGGAAACCAATGCAGAAAACGTCGAATTTATTTATTATTCAAGCAATGCAACGCTTTATAACATGAAAAACTACCAAATATCATATCTCGAATTCGAACTCGGACTATAACTACCGATGGCAATTATAATTGTTTTCGATTAAGTAATTTTTTGATCTTGCGGGTGAAAATGAAGAATATTGTTGAGAATTTTCCAAAAGTTTAAGAAATTTTGGAAGTCATACATTTCTAAGACGATCCTTACTTAGATAAGTGCAGCTAGGATGCGGTGCTATGAAAACGATTTTCCTGTGGGTGGTCAGGGCAGCAGAAGTGGGTATGACATTGATCGAAATCTCGTCTGATGCGGGCTGTTGAGTTTGATCTTCCAGTCCTGATGAAGTCGCAGCCGTTCGATTCCGCCCTGAGCTGAGAAACTGCAAATTTTGCTTGAAGTTGGTTATGACGTACGTGCCTACCTATAATCATAGTAATTTCACTTTTAATCCATTGAATCATATTATTCGAAAATATTTTCTATTGTAGTAAGTATTCTGTTTTGCACAAAGTAGTATTGAGATTATTTTTCGATGATGAGTTGAAAATTGGTTACGCTGCATATGGCTGATTTATACAAGACCTTCTCATACTATTTAGTTCATTGATTCTGTTATAAAAGCGGTTGGAGAGCTCTAATATGGATATATTGCAGTTGCCGCCACACATCAATTCATTCATAGCTGCTGCATTCCCACACAATTCCATCTAGATTCAAATTTTATATACCATCCCAAATGCCTATTTTTTGACAAGCAATTTCTTGCTCGCTAACGCTCGCTTTATAGTCCATTTGATCAAGAATTTTCACAATCTGAGATATCTCGATAGTAGTAGTCATTTTTATTATATCCAGAACTAGTTTCAATCGCTTATGAGTATTATAAAAGACGGCTATACTACGTCGGGAAGTCGAAAAAGTCGAAGGACAAAGAATATGAAAAAAATTCCTTCACGATTAATTTCTGGGTAACTTTTCGACCATTTATCTGGGGATGTATTCTAAATTTTGCGGTAATGTTTAGAATGCTCACCCTTGAGATTGTAGTTTTCCGCCTTCAAACCCTCATTTGCATCATCAGAGCAGATTAAAAACTAATAATTACAGGGTCCAGGCTGCCTTTAATAAATCGAGTTTAGAAACCTTCAATGTAGGGCCTATTACTAGATTGGCAACGATATTTCTACAACTATTATAATGATAGCTGTTATAAATGTATCAATAGCCCCCCGTTTTGGCGTGGTATTAAGTTCTTGATCTGACAAACGACCGTCGTGCATCGGCAACAAATCATCATCGTTATCAGGGGCGATGCATATCACAGAATTTTCCTCGGAATTTTCAGTCAATCAGAGCAACCCGATTCGTAGGCCCCGGGTCGTAGTACGACAGTTTCACTCAATTTATATTGCTATTCTAAACACTATAAGTAGACGAATAGTTGCAAAAGACCGCAATCATTAACACGTTCACTGCGATGGGTCCCACCGGTGGAGCCCTAATTTTTCAACTTTCAATCTTTGCCGACTTATATTTTTTCAAAAAATATTCTCAATAGCCATTTTCTTTGGCGTTTCAGTTCACCAAGGGTATAAATGACGAGTCGGAACAGAATTTTTTTCAGTGCACTTGCATTAGTCCGAGAATGAGGGTCGTGATGATGACTAACCAAAAATTACGAAAAACTGCCCTCGCAGTGAACGTGTTAATCATACATAACATGCGAACGGATAAATTGCAAGAAAAATGCAAGCGATTCTCGTGAAATTTCCACTGAACCGAGTCGAGTTGCCTAGCCGTGTCGTGAGTTATTTATTTTGCATTTTATAACTAACATTCCACTCATTATGAGATTAGTAACTACTGACATTTGAGAAAATGAACCCAAAATAAATGTACATTTTTATGTTATTTGCAATTTTGAGACAGCAATTAGAAAATTACAGGATTCTGCATTGGATGTGCAAATCATATAATAAGGCCCCCCTCATCTCGCTCCACCAGCTTGGTTGTGTTCGGTGCTGGGGTTCTAGTTATTTGAGCACTGCCATGACGTATATAGGCCAATAAAAGAGTTATACCATTGGATAGAGGATTTTTTGCTTGATTTTTCGGTATATCCATCTCAAAGTGGCGGGCCAACTTTACGGAGCTGGCCCAAATGTATTGTGCCCGAATGGATAATCTTCTTGTTCGTCGTTTTTTATGCGGGTCCGATAAGCTCCTGAATTGGGTCTTTGCATGATTTTGGGAAACCATTTCTCCCAGATTCTCTGTATTTCAAGGAGTACTCCTGTATTTTTCCCAGATTTTTTTGAAGCCGATAATGATTTTTAATTAATTAATAATGTGGTGATTGTTACCGCGGGAACTTTGGTCGCGAAAACACGCTCTGATTGGTTGAAGCTTTCGTGACGTCACTATCCATGAGATTCAAATGGGGCTCATCCAAATAACATGGAGCTGTGCTCCAAACTACCATGAATTATATTATGAAGTGTTCACGGCTCCAAAAACTATATTGCATGAATTCCTTGAGGTTTGAAAGATAGTAGCTCATCAAATATGTGCTCGAGTAAGAATGTCAACCTCAAACTTTACTCATAATGACAGTGCACTCTGGAGGTTATAACAGCACAGCTCTGCTACAGTATAAAACTCAGGAGCAACAAAATAGTTTACATCAAGAATCTCTTCAGCATATGATCAATGTTATCATCTGTCATCTCGGTATAATAGATACAATATGTAAATAAGTGGTCATGTTTTAGTATTTTGATATGAGCTTATGATTGTTGTGTGTTATAAGCATCAGGTGTTTGAGAGTTCAAGATACTGGATCTCGAAGAAATCCATACCCTTCATTGACTAGAGTCAAGTACTCGTAATAAAGGCTCACTCGATGGAATCTAACAATGAGAATGGGTCAGAAGACCACTTACAGAAACCTAAGAACAAATCATACCAGTGGTGTTTTGTACCGCAGTGTACAAGCACATCAATAAAGAATCCAGACAAGGTGTTCTTTTCAATGCCAAAAGATCCAAGTATCAAGAAAAAATGGTTTTCAGCTGCACGAAGAGATGGCAAACCTACTAAGAGTAATTACTACTGCTGTCAAGACCATTTTAACGTAAGTTCCACACAGTTCCATGATTTATTCTCTTGTTCTTTATCTTGAGATATGAGATATGTACTCAAGTATTTATGATCATTGTAAGCCTGGAGTGTATTTCACAAAATGATTAGTGAACAGGAATCCCATGCGTCAAATTAATTTCAGCTCAAAGAAGACATGGAAAATTTTGTACGGTTTCAACTTTATGGTGGCAAAAGAACTTTGATTCTCAAGCAAGGTGTGGTGCCACATATATTCAAGTGTCAGCCCAGCCGAACATCAATGCAATCAGTAGATCATAACAGAAAAGGATACCAAAAACTGAACCGACAAAAAAATGTGCAAGAAATCTTACTTCAAACTACATTACAAGACTTTCCTCCAACAAATACCTCATCACTAGATGTACCCATTGCTAATGAAAATTCTGTGATGGAACAATCAGAGGGATATCAACAAGTTGAGATGGAATGCAATGACCAACATCACCACAATGTGACAGTAAATCAAGAATATGTAAGTCCTCCTTGTTCAATTACTGGTCCTGCTTGGGAGACAAGGGTAAGAGGCTTTGGCGAAGGTTCCCTTACCATGGAAAGGATTCAACAAGGAACGTACAAAAAGATGGATAGCTCCAGTGTGCATAACAATACTCAAATAGCCCAACGAACAAAACCTTACCATTATCGCAGCAAAAAAATAATGTGTCAACCAAGTACATCAGATAAACAAATTCAAACAGAAGTTATTCAGCCTAAAATACCAGCCAAGACAGCTGATAAGGCTTGTTCTCCTGTCCACTTTTCACTATCAGATAATAAATCTGTTGACCAATCATCAAAAGATAGTTCTCTGGTTGTTCGTAGTGATGGAAGCAAGTCTTACGTACCAAGCACTTCTTGTACATCATCACCAGAGAAATGTCCAAGTCAACGTGAGAAAGATTCCATGAAATTTGCAGCATTGAATATGACTAGATATCTGCTCTCAAAAAACCCAAGGAAATATCTTGGAATCCCAGAAGAATGCATGCCTTGGCTGATGAATTTGCTCAAGCGGCATAGTTCTTTTTCAGAAGTGAATATTCAACTAGCATTGATGAAAATGAGAATGGATGATGGCTATGAGAGACTAGCTGATCAGTTTGGGATATCAACATCTCAAGCAAGTAGGATATTTCACAAAGTTGTACCTACTTTGTCATATCTGGTGAGAACATTCATCCGCCAACCACCAAAACATGAAGTTCAGATGAACTTACCAATACCTTTCAGGGCAAATTACAGCAATGTGTATGCTCTAATTGATGCTTTTGAGATACAAATAAGAAAACCCACCAATCCTGTTCACCAATCTCTGACTTGGTCTGATTATAAAGGCTGTAACACTTGGAAGTGGATAATCCTGTGCACGCCAGATGGCAAAACTATATTTATATCAAAAGCCTACGGTGGTAGAATCAGTGATATGCTACTATTTGAAGACTGCGGAGTGATGGATATTCTGCCAGAAGGTTGTACAGTAATGGCAGACAGAGGTTTCAAGAGTATTGAAGGTGTACTTCAAAGGAAAAACATCAAGCTAGTTAGACCACCTAGTGTCTTCGAAGCCACTCAACCAACGAAGGAAGAAGTACTAGAGACAAGGAGAATAGCAGCTCTGCGAATACATGTGGAAAGACTAATACGTAGACTAAGAGAGTTCAAAATCCTAGAGCCTCACTCTTGTCTTGACTTGAACATAGCTCCTCTCATTGATGATATTGTGCACTTAGTTTGTGGCCTCATCAATTTACAAAGCCCTCTCATACGTACCTAATATCCTCGTAGCACAGTCTAGTTTGTATACTGTGATGGCTCACTATTCGAGTCAAACAGATAATGTACATGATTTACTGTATGGCATTGTTATATGTATTTTCATTCGAAAGAGAGGTTATAACATTATATTTTTTTCACAATAAACATGTATGATGATTCAAGAATGTTGTAAAGTGAACCAAATCCCACTACACTCATGTCTCGAAAAGACAATATTTCTTAAACCAAGTCTTGCACTACTTATGAATCTACTTAGAAGTACTTGGTCAAAATTGGATAGATGTTGTTCTTCCAAAAAGTTGTTGCTTGGCCTACTAGATCATGGGTAAATTTCTCATCGTAGTCTATCCAATACTGATGAATTTTATGATTTTGCTCAAAATTCCAGTCAGCAACACAAAACAGACCTTTCTTCTTATTGCACACCAACATTTGTAGCATCATTTGTCCTTTGTATTTGTTGGTAATTTTTCCATCCTGCACATAATTCTTAAAAGTTTCCTCGGATGTTGGGCATTTGATTTCTAGAGTGTAGTCAGTACCAATTCCATCAGGAGAAGCACCAATAATGGGACACTGATTCCAAATATGGAAACCACTTTTGGCTAAAGTGTGACCCATCCGACAAAGTTCATCAAACACTTGATGCTCTAACAATCTTCCTCTCCTCATGTGTCTGTTGTCATATACCTTAGAAGCTCCAATCACTTGCTTCACTAGACTACCATCTGAAGTTTTACAGCGAGCTGCCTCATGAAGTTTTGAAGCAGTCATTCTGCCACAACGCACCTCAAACCAAAGGAGGCTCTCACTTTGGCTTTGAGTCTGCTCTTCAACTTCATGACAAAGGATAGGATCTAGTTGAGATTTGCAGAAGTCTAAGAATCCATCTGCACTTCTGTGCTGCTCTTTTGAGAAGTACAGTAACAGCAACCGATGGATGGACAGATTGTAGGTCCTTCGCTCGATCAGCTGAAAACTATACCTAGACAACTGAGTATCCACTTGATTTTTGTCTAGATGATCTACTATATCAGCAAAAAATACATCTTTGTCAGGTAAATTCTGAGGCTTAGTAGGTTTACTTGTTTTCACCATATCTGAAGCTAGAATGAATTTTAGCTTTGTTCCAACTCCAGACAAGATAGATTTTTTCCAATAACAAACAACGTCTGTACAGGATGGTTCTTCATAACGTCTGTTTAACCAACTGAGGAGGGCAAAAGCATGTTTGCATCCACCTGGAGAGGATATAGAAATGATGTACTGATGATGGTAGCAATATTCATCATAAAGACTGATTCCAACAATACTCTTACCTTTAGCAGCTTTACAACCAAAACACTCCATATCATGCACATTTTGCTCATTTTCATTAACAATGACAATCACAGGATAACTTTTATCCCTGTTTTTATGCTCAGGGCAAACCATAGCTTTAACTGTGCAAAAACCCTTGCTGTTTCTCTTCAAACAGACATAACCAATAGCAGAATCACCATATGACTCCTTCGAGGATCTGTGAATATTCTAGTATTGACACAAAAGTTTCCTCAGAGAATGAAATATGACTCTTCTGAACGTCACTTACCTTTCTGATTTTGCTCCCTTAGTTTCTGGCAGATTGAAACGTTCATCGTTTGTTATAAATGAATACACCATGGTAGTTGAGACCGCTGGAAGATTTCTGGAATCTGCTTTTGTGAATCCTTGATCTAACTTATTTGCCATTCCGATACTTTCCTTTCCTACTGATAGTCACAAAAGAGATTCCTCCATACGACACCTAAATCCTCAATACACATTACCGTGGTTGGAAAAGCAATGTAAACAAGCAAGTTAACCTACATTGACAGTACTTATGATTTTTCGAATACAACTCAATTATTTGCCACTTTTGAAGATTAAGCCAGTTTTTGGGAGCCACGAATTCCCTCAGAAGTTTATCATTCCTACAATGGTCAATACTTTTTTGCGTATTTCGGCCTGTTTATTTTATGCAGCTGCACTTATTAGAGGGGCCCCGTTTGAATCTACAGGATAGTGACGTCACAGACCTATCAACCAATGAGAATCGTTTTAGCTAGAGCTTCAAAAGTTCGAAATTATTGACTTTTCAATCAATTAATTAACAATGAAAATGGCCACGGAAAAATCTGAAAAAAATTCTATCATACTCTACAAACATCATCCTTATTTTTGGAAAAGGTTTTGAGCAGACTTCAAAAAATGCAAAAACCCAATTATTTCACTGTGACCAAACTCATCCGAACCGTCCAGTTATGGGCTCAAATAATAGGTTGCAATCGATATTATTGAGAAATTTTGTTTCAAAAATGGGGAGTGTCATAAATAGACAATTAAAAAAATGTATTTTTCGAACTTTTTTTGGTTTTCCAATATAACTCGAAAAATATTGATTTTTCGGAAACACTTGTACAGAGGTAATTTGTAGATCTTCGAACGATCTACAAAAGTTATATCCTCATTCTTTCCCGGAAAATGCATCCTTTTTGAGTTATCTATGATCAATTTATAATCGATTCAGTTTCAATAAACTCGCTCAAAATGTTTATAATGTTTCTCGTTCACGTACCGTCGAAGGACATCCGGGTCCAACGGAGCACTGAGTATTGGAACGTTCAATGGACATCCAAGGACTTCGTGATTTTGTACGAGGTGAACATAACCTCAAACGCATGTCCGAACCGTCGCCTAAAGATGTCCCTTTTCTAATGTTCCGTTTACGTGCCATAGGAAGACATCCCGATCTGGAAAGCACCGGAATGTCCCTTGAAACGTGATACTGAACCACAATAAGAACGTCTTATGGACGTTCCTATCGTGGACAATCAAACCGATTGCGAATTTCACTGCTCGTAAAGTAAATGCCTAAGGCGTCAGCAATATTGATAGTTGGTATGTGGATGTTACATAATAGTATACGCAACAAGTGCGAGAAGGTCAATTTCCGCACAAGTTGCCAAACGAGTGCGTGAATGTTACTTCTCGCGCGAGTTGGCAACGTGTGGGGAAACTTCTCGCACGTGTTGCGTATACTATTTTTTGCAACCGTGCGCGAAGTTGTAATTAAATGCACCACTGTCCGAGCAAGATTATCTTGGAAACGAAGTTTTCAAGAAAGGCCAAATTCAGAGGGATGACGTGACATCATATTTTGGAACTGTGCGTGAATGAAAATGCATTAGAGCGAGAAGTTACATTCACGCACACTCCACCAGTGCGTAAATGTAAAACTGTGCGAGAAGTCATTCACGCATTACTTCTCGCACTGTAAATAATGAAGAGAAGTCTCATTTTTTACAACTTCGCGCACACAGTTGCAAAAAATGTTATAAACAATTCGGCGGAATATTGAAATTGCATGAATTTCAAACTCATGAAAATAATGTCTAATGGCTTATTTTTCTTAATAATGAGCGTAGTTAAAATGAAGAGTCAGCTTCAAATTATTTGCTGAAAAACTTTTACGCATTTTAGTTCACATGAAATTTCGCATAAAAAAAAACCTTTGCGAGTGAGCATTCCCACAACATTTATTTTGTTTAGATGGAAATTCCAGATTTTGAAAGAAATCATCTTTCAGATTGGTCGGAGGTTCTACTGCTTGTGATGCGCTAAATCTTAATGTAATATTTTTTTGTTAATTTTGTAACGCGGTGGCTAAGACTAGTTAAATTTGACTAAAGTTAATGTTTTTGCTCATCCGAGAATCAAATAGACAGTTAAGATCACCATGCGACACATAAAGTTTAGCCGAGTGGACTAGGGCGAAGACTTGTAATCCAAAGGAACGAGGTTCAATTCCCGGCAAAGGTAAAAAATTTTCTTAGCATAAATTGAATGTAAATGAATCGAATAGAATTACCCATGATAAAAAATTCAATTCCAATCATAAAAACAAGTATTTCACTACGAATAAATTTTCTGTTATTCTATGCGCAAAAATGGCCATTTAGACGCAAGTGTGCGTGTGCAAATAGCGAATTTGCACATTATTCCGACACAACTGTGTGCAAATATTTTTTCACGCAGTGCGCAAATGAGGCATCAGTGCGCAAATACTCGTTTGCGCACTGCGTAAACGAAGAACAGTGTGCAAATGAGGCATTTGCGCCCCGTGCAAATTTTGTTTGCGCACTGGACTTGAGTTGTTTTCTGATCACTCTATACCATCATCTATCTATACGGCAAAGGTACCCTGGCACCGAAATTGTGAGCTGTGGAAAATCCAAAAAGACAGATCGATGCACCGAAAATTCTACTTCCCGAATCCGCAGCCGGAAAAACTCTACCTTTTTTCATTTTGTTTGAATTATCAAAAAACTAGCTCATTTCACCCATTCTGGTGCGCCTTAACCCTTGATCGTAGCGATACACTCTTGGTCTCAAAAAATTCTACTCGGCCCAACAAAAATTCTACCACCTCGGTTTTTCACAATTTTCTATTGGATTTTCCGTGATCAGTTGAAATATTTTCCAATCCCAAGCCCTGGTGTCAACGTGCTACATTAGGCCACGTTCACACCAGCAAGATGCGCCACACCGCGGTAAATGTATCAGCTGACCGCAGTTGACCACGAGTCAAAGCCTAATTACTGCTAATCACGGAAAACCCAATAGAAAATTTGGAAAAACCGAGGTGGTAGAATTTTTGTTGGGCCGAGTAGAATTTTTTGAGACCAAGAGTGTGTCGCTACAATCAAGGGTTAAGGCGCACCAGAATGGGTGAAATGAGCTAGTTTTTTGATACTTTAAAGAAAATGAAAGAAGGTAGGGTTTTTCCGGCTGCGGATTCGGGAAGTAGAATTTTTGGTGCATCGATCTGTCTTTTTGGATTTTCCACAGCTCACAATTTCGGTGCCAGGGTAACTTTGCCTATCTATACATCATCATCATACATAATTGTGAAGAATATCTAACTTCGATCTTTCGAGCACCAGCGACAGTTTTGAGCAACGTGGTAACATACTATATGGGCGATAGAGTTTTTTCTGATACATTTCTCAGAATTTTTTTTCAGTCGGGGGGCTCCGCCCCCCGAACCCTCCGGCGGGGGCTCCGCCCCCTGCACCCCCGCCGGGGCTCCGCCCCTGGACCCCCTCCTCCGCCCTCCTGTGACCCCGTCACCGTCATGCCATGTTCCTCTGAATGCTTGAGATGCATTGATCATTCGTTGTAGGTGATGCTTCGGTCACTCCTCGCTACTGTCAAAATTTTTCAGAAAGTCGTCATGGATCCCAAGTAGTTCAAATGAAAATGGTTCATAATTTGTTTGAGAATAGGAAAAAGGACTCGTGAGTCCAATGCGAAAAAGGAGCAAAGTCTGTCAACTCTCGAGACGACGCCCAAGTCTCACAGCATCCCCTAATTTTTTGATGTATTTTAGGAGGCGGGTTACATTTTTGCTCACAGAAATAACAAAAAATATCGTAAGCAACTCGGGCGCCGACATTTGCACACTCGTTGCGGTGACTCGTGCGCAAATATCTGTTGGCGCCCTTGTTGCTTAATATACTATTCTTTTTATGCGCTTTTGCTTTCTGATCGTTATGTGTCTCATGGAAATTTTTGAGATGTCCAAATTACGTCCATTGGATGACTTTTGGACGTCTTCCGTGTCTTCTGATGGACGTTCCTTGGACGTTCCTTTGAAAGTTGAAAGTTGAACGTTCCAAAGGGACGTTCATTATTAGTGCCATCTTTTCAGCGGAACGTTCTTATATAGAACGTTAATTCGCCATCTAAATGCATAGCTGGGTATGTCTTATGATTGGCATTCCGGCACAGTATTGTTGATGTGACTAGGTTGGATTCAGAATTGAAAAGTTGGAAATGTGTTATAGCGTCCTATTGGAGTAAAAATACTTTAAGGAAAATTGTACATCTGGCACACATCCAACGCTTGAAACTGATGGGAGGAAATGCAACAAGTGGCAACCACGACAGTTGCAACAAAGTGATTTTCGCACATAACCTTTCTCTTTGTTGATCAGAGTCAGAGGGAATCCTGGGGAATCCTCTGGAATCGACGTTAACGTCTAATTACTTGAGGTCATTTCAAGGCACTAAACAAGTGATAGGACAGAGGACTCATACCATGGAAATCCAGGTAATTACTGCCGAGTGCCGGTAAATGACCAACGATCTTTACTCAAAATTGAATCAGTGAGTTCCACGGAGAACATGTTGCACCTCAAGTTTCAGCCTGTGATCAGAATATGTCATGTGGGGATTCTCAAATATGGTCAGTGATTCGTTTCATATTCTCTGATAATACAGGTACTTTATACAGTGATGCACTACATCGACTTGCAAGATATAGCTTAGGATAAGTTGGCACTGCTTACATTAGGAAGAATCCATGTAAAGCAATTGTCCGCACTACAATGAGAGAATTGTTTGTTGTGCAAGTAGTGTCACACTTTGAGATGTTTTCAGACCAAGCCATGATATTGTGCTCAAAAAGCTCCAAGAATTTCTTTACAGTTTCATAAGTGTCAACAAAGTGTTATTGCAGATTCATATAGAGGGTATGTAATAACTGTTTGGGACTTTTTAACTATCACATCTGTCAGAGTAGTGGTTGGATTTTTCTTTCACAGAGTCATTAGAAATACCAAAAGCCTTGCAAAGCAAAGATCGTTCTGCTGGTACTAAAGTTGTGTGCACTCATATCAGCGATAGTATTAGAAATCATGGAATTTGAAAAACTGCAACTGAAATTTTCCTACCATCTTGAGAATTTCTGTAGAAATAGGTTTTTCTCCAAGCACAAGAAACATCAACTTTTGAATTCCCAGTCAATTTATAAGGACATCCAACTTGCAGAGAGAGCAAAATTGGAGGGAAATAAACTATTTGGCAATCTGAGTGACTCTGAATCATCAGCTCACTATGAAACATTGCATTTATATAATAAAAGTATAGCCTTTGCACCTTTTGATTCTGAAGAACTAGCTGCAGCTTATTCAAACAAATCTGCTCTACTCAAGCGAATGCGCAGATATTCTGAATGCATAGAAGAAGTCGACAAAGGACTCAAAATCACTCAATCTATTCCATTAAAAATAAAATTATTATGCAGAAAAGCAGAATGCCTCACAGCTTTGGGCTCAAGTGAAAATAGGAGTTGCCTCGAGAAATCAAAATTCCTTCTATCTAGGCTAGACAATAGAGAGGATAAGATGAGGAAGGTTCTAAAGAGTTTGGTTAAGAAAACAAAAGGAATAGTTGATGATGATCAACTAGATACCCCCAAACAGAATAAAAGGAAAATGGAAGCAACAGAACAGGTTGTTGAGGCAGAAAAACGAACCATTTGGTCATCTGTACAGGTAAACGTGAGTGAGAAGTATGGTAGACATCTGGTTGCTAAACGTGACTTCGAGCCAGGTGAAATTCTCTATGTTGAAAAACCTTATCGATCTCATTTAGATGGTCGCAGAGTCTACCAATACTGTAGTCATTGTTTTGATTATCTATGGACCATTGTACCTTGTAATGCTTGTCCATGGCGTGCATTTTGCTCTGATAAATGTAAAACTGATGCATGGAACGAGTATCACGAATTAGATTGCCATATACTGTGTTGTATGAAGAGGGAAAAAAAACCAGGAGAACCAAATTTCTCTTTACCATTTGTATTAGTGACAATACTTGTATGTGCTCTGCGAGAAGCTGGGAGTATGAGTCAATTACAAGCTGAGCTGGAATCAATCGATAGCCACAAAGGTAAAGTAATCTAGTCGAGTTTCGTTAATTATCTGAAATGATTGTCGAGTAGCTTGTTTCGGAGCTTTCTGGCCAGATCCAAAGGAGTCGTGGTGTGAAGATTTTCTCCCCTGTCATCGACGCTTTACGAAGTAGTACAAATTCATTTTCTGAGTTTTTTAAATTGAATCTTGAAAATATCTGAAAAGTATAAACGCTGATTCTTTGAGTGTTCTTGAATCGGCGTTTACCCCAAACTGTCAAGATATCTAGAAAATTCACGGAGACATTTGAGAACTAGACAAACCGGGAGACTCAATTTTTTAAAGCTCATACCTCTCATTGATTATTACTCGCGTGCTTCGGCCCATAACTATTTTGGTCACTCACGATTTGGATGCCTTGAAAAAATAGATTATAGTTCGCTTTATATGAGGTGCAGTCGATTAAAAGTTGAGGTGACCAACTTTTTAACTAGATTGGAAATTGCCCTACGAAACGATCATTGTCAGTTCTAAAATTATAGCTTAGTTGACATTCTTGATCTTCATGAGGGCTTTTGAATCTTCTATAAGTCGTCTCGCCAAAGTTACCACGAAAAATGCACATAATGGAGCATCACAATTATTGCCTTGCGCTTGCACGGACATTGCGTTCGCTGCCCACTCCCTTTTACTATTCTTGGGAAATCAACCGTCGTTGAATGGGCGCACTCCCATTATCACTAAATAGTTCCTCAATTTCTGAAAATCTTGACCTACTTTCCCACTTTTTGAACCGTATTGGAACTACTGATAAAACTCCATATTATGTTCATTTAGTGACCTATTATGTTTCGGATTATTGAATGGGTATCCTCGCATAGAAAAGAACTCATAATTATTGTGGATCTTTTATATTGGAGATGTTCTGGTTGATGGATTTGGTTTTAAGCTATACGTGAATTTATAAATAACAGAAGTATTTTTCGGTACATATTAAATTTCTTTAGCATCCAAATCGGCTCTCTTCCAAAATCGACCTGTTCTTGAAGAATCTACTCGGACATCTTTTTGCATATCTAAGAGCTGTACTATGCTTAGTGTGATTTCAAGTATAATCGTGTGATTTTTTTCTTGGGTTTTACACAAAATTGATTCTGAATTTCGTGTTACTACGCATCGGGGGTTCAAATTTCTGTGATATTTTTGGAATTGATTCCTCTTCATGTTGAATGCTAAATATCGAATGGTCGAGTGCATCTATAAAATTACTACGAAAATATTAACCCTCCGATACGAAACTATAATCTCGTTTCGTGTGAAACCCTGTTTTCTACACTGGTGCGAATTCAGTCTTCTTATTCAATTGATTATTAGGGGAGTATTCTGGTGGGAATCAATTGAATCATCATTTGCTCGTTCATGGCCCAGATAAAGATTCGCACGAGAATCACGCTTTGATAATTAATCGTCTCTCATTTCATATACTCGATATCCAATGGATCCTTTGGCTTATAAGTCTCAAAAATAATGTCACACCAAACAGTGAGTGTTGCCTTAACGTTTCTAGAACGTTGCCATTGCAACCTTGGAACGTTCCGTAAATAGTCGGAAACCTCGTAGGTGGAACGTTTGAGCAACGTAAAATGTCAACGAGATGTCTTCAATATTTCCAGCACGTTTCTGTTTTTTATAAATTGTTGTTAATCGGCTCTTGTTGCATTCAAGCACAATCTCACCGTATTTCTTGTACTATAAGTGGACATGTTTCTGATTGTGCGCAATCGATGGGATTGAACGGGTATGGAGCTGATAGCTTGCGAGAAAGGGAATTTTAGAAAAAATTCAATTGTTTATTAACAAATAGTACATTATTGCCCTGGGCGCGTACGCCCAGTTCGGGCGCTAGGACAGTTTATTTCCCGAGCGGAGCGAGGGAAATGAGTCCTCCGCGCCCGAAATGGGCCTGCGAGCACAGGGCAATAATGATTTTTCATCATGAGAACCCCAAAACCGCATTTGAATGCGACTTTTTTAGGTTAGAATGATGAAAGATATTTTGTAAGTCTTGGTTGCACGGAAAACATCTCGGAAACCATTGTGCAACTTTGGAAAAACTGTTGAAGGTTCAAGAAACGTTGAGGCAACATTAACTGTTTGGTGGGGTGGTACTCAGAACAAGACGATGAAATTAATCGAAGTTTTCTATCAATATTCAAACTGAAATCACAACGAAGAACCCAAATTTCACAGTATTTACTATCTTTATGGTGATTTAACACGTGAATTAACGATTGTATATATTCATTTTTGTAGATCCCTGCAATAGAGGTTTTTCGTCCAATGGCGAATTTGACAGTTACAAGAGTCTTCACTCTCTTCCAGTTCACAAACTCGATGACAAAGACTTCGATTATTGTATGTGGGGCGTCGCTTTAGCTCTCAGAGGTATTCTAAGATTTTCTCAAGTTTTTGAAACACCCCATGACTTTGAGGACGTGAAAAAATTGAGGAAAAATAAAACCGCATTATTCGTCACCTCATTCTTATTCAGAGCCAGTTGTGCAAGTCACGATAAATGTTTTCACGTAAGATTTAAAACAGTTATCAGCTGCTGCATCCTCTTAACAAGAATTAACAAAAGAAATTATTCCCATTCAGACCCATCTTTTTGAGCCTTCCAAGCAGATAATTGATTCCTGTGACAAGTCTATAGAAAATTTTGTCAATCCAACCGAAGGCTTAGGAGACAGAGATGAAGATTTTTTGAATGTGACTCTGGCATTGGCATCATCGCTGATCACAATTGGTTGTGTGCCCAATGTAGATAAATGTATTACTTTCGCAAACAAGGTCGTCTTCTACGTCCTTCGGCCCATCAAGGCGGGCTCTCAGGTAATCACTCATCAATGATTTTTGCATGTTCTTCTAAAAACTTCCAAAAGTTTACGAGAGAGAAAAGCACATCAAGGGCTTCATATAGAAATATCCTTATCCATTAATATGGACAGATTATAATCTGTCTTTCTTCTTCAAATTTGAAAAATGTTCAAGAAACTTGTCTGATGTTGAAAAGTCGTATGGATCGCATAGTCAACGAGACTCTCTAATAATGAATGGTCTACTTCCTCAAGAAATGAAACACGCAATCTATCAATGCCCTGTTTTTGTAATAGTGATTCCAATTTGATATCTTGATATCGAGAAGTTTCTCGAAACGCTCAACTCTGTTCGAGCAATGAAGGGCTCAAAAGAAGATGCAAAATTTTGGTTTTATAGAAGAATGCGTGGGTACACTAGACTATCCTTATTGATTTTCGCTGAAATTGCTAACATTTCGCCAGCCTCCATGTCGGCCTTTTCAGGGTTGTATAAAAGGTGAAGGTCTTATAATCAAGTCTTAGATGAATATTAGATATCTTAATAGATAAATATTTAGGATTACATAGTATTTACTCTCACCACCTTAATTCTAGCATGACATACCGTCAACCGGGGTAATTTTGAAACTAGGGGGGGGGGGGGTAACTTTGGAACAACTCATGAAAGAGTGGTTATCACCATAGAGGTATTACAGACCTCTATGGTTATCACGCACAGTTGGCTAGGCATATGATCCTGAGGCCTTAATGAGTCTCTCGAGAAAAGTAGTGTGGTTCCGACTCTAGCATGTCGAATCGAAGGTAGCTGAGTTAGATTTCACCTGTCTGTACACATGTCTGGACGAATCCATTGTTACATTGGAGTATTTCTACCCAAATTGGATTTTGTAGAGTAAAAACTGACAAGTATGTATTTTTTTTCAGAAACCGGGGTAACTTTGGAACACTTGTTCATGTACTCTCAATCGTTTCCCAAGATTCATATCATCCTTGAATTCTACATACTTTAGTAGCCGTTGATGAGAGCTTTAAAATGAGCCAAAGAACGTCTCATTTCGACCCATAGAAGCCGAGTTATGGTAGTTTTGTCAGAAACCGACTGTGAAGGTATTTTACTCCTCGAGAGTTAGCTGTGGCCCAGACAGTGAGGTATGCTGAAGGTGTCTATGCTCGATTATAGAAGTTGAATTCAATCAAATGGACTTTCACAATAGGTCAATGGAAAGCTAAGATACTCAACTCTCGATTACTGATGATGAAAAACAATTGCGTGACCTAGTTTATGAATTAATTGACGAATAATAAATGGTAACAATTTCTGTTCCAAAGTTACCCCAGTCCGTGTCTAACTTTGGAACGCGACTTTCAGCGCTCTTTGCTCCAACCAGAGATGTCCTAATGGACCTCATAACCACCGAATCAAAAGCTGAGATTGTAAGCTTTCGTTTGACTACAGATACAATGCACTTCTGATGCAGGACGTACAAGTTTCGCGAGGTTAAAGGAAAAAAAAAATGCAATTTTTGTTCCAAAGTTAAGTACCCCGGTTGACGTTATGTCCAAGAACCACGCCAATTGTCGAATATGTACAATGTATACAATCAAAAGGCGCGGCAGCGCCTTGCTGGCGAGTATATGAAAGAGAAGAACATGTGAGAAAGAGAGAGAGCGCGCGCAAGGCTGCCGTGCCTTATATACGCTGAGTTGGGCCGTTTTAACCTCACACATTTTTTCGAACTTACTTATTTCATGCTTTTCTGGGTTCAGGAGGGTCTCAATCACTCTGAACCCATTATTTCGGTCCTCAACAAGGATATTGGCTAGTCATTCCGCCGCTGACAGCGTTTAGTGCCAAAATATCTTACTCACTAATTTCGCCTCTTCCCAATTTTTTCGCGTCAAGATTTCAGCCGCGTCAAGACACTCGAAGTCGAACACAATCGATTGTTGGGGTCGACCACGCGGGACGATCGACCGCGAGAACACACGGGTGATGTTTTGATGCAGCCGCATGTGTAGCAGACGGCGTTATTCCGCTCCAGCAATAACATGTTGTTGCAGTAACATGTAACTTTCCTGACTACATATTTTGAAGCAGAGATTGAAAGCCAATCGTAGCACCGCCTGCAGCGAGCTTGTAGAAATCAGCTCTCATTGTTGAGGGAATAAGAGCCACTTATTGTTGTGGGTTTTCTTGTCTGGAGTGATATAAGAATAAAAGGCCAAAATGTGTGTTATATACGGGTTGGATATTTGGTCTCGTTGATCTTGAAGGACGGAGACCAAATATTCAACCCGTATATTAACCATCAAGGACGAAAAAATCTACCAAAATCACTTATGACGCAAGCACCATCACAAGTGGGTTAGGAGTCTTCGCATCAACTCAAGTCAATTCCATGAACTAATTTCAAGAGTCTTGCTATCAAAAATACAAAGTTGTCCTTCTCCAGATTTCCCTTTGTTCATGATCAAAAAATGTTCATCTTGGAATGAAGCACACTAGTGTTAATTAGGAGAATGATTTTTATGGATGAGATACATCGAAGTTTTTTGTGTTTTCCCACATGCTACTATTTACAGCATGTTTTTCAATCTGAGAATATTCAGTCATTACCATAGCCAAGTGTTGAAATCTCCTCCCCCTCACTCCACTTTTTCCAAAAGTATAACTTGGCGAGTATGGCCATCCTTTCCCCCTATCACTTCATCTAGGATCAAAAATTGAATTTCAACTCTTGAGGGTCATGAAATCAGGGGAAACATGTCGAGTAACTATTTAACAAAATTTAGCAAAATTCAAACATGAAACAAATGGGTAGAAAATGAAAAATATTAATTTCAACTCTTGAGAGTCGTGAGATCAAGAAAAGTATGTCGAGTAATTGTTTTGCAAAATCTGAACGTGAAACGCATGGAAAAGGATTGATTACATTACGATTTGACTTTCTCGGTAATTTTGACTCATCTTGAGTTACTCACCATCTCTACTGAATTTTAAACTAAACCGATCAATACTAGATTGAATTTTCTGGTTTCCTTTTCTTCTCAATGGTCTGAATGAATTATTTCCATTACATTTCATAGACGAAGGAGATGGTGAGAAACTCAAGTTGAGTCAAAATTACCGAGAAAGTCAAATCGTAATGTAATCAATCCTTTTCCATGCGTTTCACGTTCAGATTTTGCAAAACAATTACTCGACATACTTTTCTTGATCTCACGACTCTCAAGAGTTGAAATTAATATTTTTCATTTTCTACCCATTTGTTTCATGTTTGAATTTTGCTAAATTTTGTTAAATAGTTACTCGACATGTTTCCCCTGATTTCATGACCCTCAAGAGTTGAAATTCAATTTTTGATCCTAGATGAAGTGATAGGGGGAAAGGATGGCCATACTCGCCAAGTTATACTTTTGGAAAAAGTGGAGTGAGGGGGAGGAGATTTTCTTTTCCCTACAAATCCTTGTACATTTGAAAATAGTATATTTTCATTCCTTTTTAGATTTTGCTATGCAATCCTTCTATAATATCTATTTGACAATTGGCGAGGTTCTTGGACATATCTCATACTAGAATCAAGATGGTGAGTGTAAATACCATGTAGTCCTGAATATTTATTTATCTTTGACTTGGTTATAAGACCTTCACTTTTTACACAGCTCTTAAAAGGCCGGCATGGAGGTCGGCGAAATGTTAGCTAGCTAAAATAAATGAGGATAGTCTAATGTTCCCACGCATTCTTACATATAAACCGAAATTCTTCGATCCGCCTGGACACAAAAAAGCATAAGATGCAAAACTTTTGACGCAAAGCGATATATCAATTTTTTTCGATGATTTGTTCCAAACTATCCCAAGTCATATGGTGTTACGCACAAAAAGGGACCACGAATTGCAGTAATATCTCGGACTATTTTTTTACCAATTGTGATGAACTTTTCGGGCCTGAGCATGAACATTAAACTCCCATATGCGATTCGTGGTCCGTTTTACTCATATTGTGAGACCGTGAATGAAATCACGTAGTATTATGTGGTTTATATTTGGAGGTTGATCTTGACTGACTGTAAAAGAAACCGCTGAGTCCATAATCGTATCTGACATTGGTAATACCCTACCACTTCTTGCTGACCAATCTGAAACCCTGTATTGAACTTTGACTGGAACAGACATCACATACGTCGCACTTAGAGTTTTCAAAATTCTGACGTATTAATAAAACGAAACTGGTTGGAGCTGATGAACAGAACGGTCTCTGTACATCGTCGTAGTCGCAAGGATTTCTTTCTACAACCTATCCATAAGTTTATGTCTATGTTTTAGATTATTTATGGCGGAAAAATGGATTCTTCGTTCTACGAACTCGCAGCAAAGTCCTCTAGGCAGTCAGCTCATCAAAAGTTTTACAACTGTCCTTGTGAATGCGAGGCTTGCATTAATGACTGGTCAGAGATTCTTCCAACTATGACCGGGGTGAGTTTGATCGACATGAACCTTTTTGAATCCAAAGAATTCTCATTCATAGATTGCTCTGCGACTATCTATAGGTGTTCAAAGTTCCTCTACCCCTCCGTCGATCCGAGGATGAGTGTCTCATTGAAATGGAAGCTATCATGGACGAGTGGATTGCTAATGCTCACAAGCAGAACTATCCAAATTTCAAACAAATATCAAAGACAAGAGATGTAATGGTTAAGGCTTGGAAATGTATACCAATGCCGTCACTCGCGATTATCTACATTATTAGTTCTGCAAGAATCCTATTTCAATCTTTCTATGATCCTTCAGAAGTGAGTACAAAACACATTGCCATACAATTCAAGAAGCGACTCGCCTTATTGCCTCGCCTGGATATGAAAGAAATTAGAAAGAATATTCATTATGACTAATGGACCACGGATACGTTGAATCAAGTACTAATGTTAATAACTTGAATGTGAGTACGTGACTCGTGCCAAATTTCCTTTCTTTGAATTGTAATAATGACGAGGTGCATCGTGATTAAGACGGATTAAGATCTTTTGTAATTAAATGAAATTAGTTCGAAATAGAAATAGCTCGTGTTTTTTGGACGATGATATCATTCAGATCTAGGATTTATAAGTTGGGAAAAAGTTTAGAGTTACCGACAGAATCGTTTGTGTTGAAAATCATGGCTCATAAATATTATAATTTCAGAAATATTTGACACATTATGTTGTTAGCGATTTCTATCAAAACTATTCCTATACAATAAAACTTCAGACTTTATCAATTGTAAACAGATCATTTCACGGAGCACTTTGTGTAGGTACTCACTCAAAATTATTTTAAAATGTGTGTAGCGATACCGTCTGTATTTCTACTTATACGTACTTGTGAATTCACTGTATTTGGGGAATAGATTGATCGTTGAGGCGGGAATCCATTCTTGCTAGTTTTTTATACTCGGAGAATTGGGCATTATTCGAGTAAATTGCAAAATACCGTCGACGCGACGGACAAGATCCCGTGAAATTCTACAGAGTTGTTTGACGAGCAATGTTATACATTGGTAAATTATGACTTGACTGTTAGTTCATCTATAACCGTTTGTAAATCTGAGACACGAATTCAACTCTCTATTTTTCCTGCTTTGATTTACAATTTTGATGTTGAAGGTTTTCTTGACATGGTCGAATGGTTTTTATTATCGTTTTTCAAAATCTCTTACCACGCTATGCGTCTAGAACTGTATATTATGGACATTATATAGGGTAACAATAGATTGTCGATAAGTTTGACATGATATAAAGGTAAAATCTGAGAAAACCCACATAAAAAATGAGCCTTTGAATACCCAATTTCTGCAAGAAGTATTCCAAAATCAACCTGTACGCGCTTGCTGGAGGTAAAAAACAAGAAATTTCAAACCTTCTAATCTTAACTTTCTCCGCCTAATTTTGGTGCCAATTACATTTTTTGATGAAAAAAATTGACTACGTATCCAAGTTTGGACTATGGTTAATGAATTAACCGTACCACTGAGCCCTCAAAAACGAAGTGATTGCTCATCATGGATTATTTATACGAAAGCAACTTTCAAGAACAAAACAAAACTGTAGCGGTCAGTCATTTCAAATGAAACGTACTCAAAACAGCTTGACAAAAGTGGATTGAAGTAAATTTTTATTGTTATTTTGGATCTTCACACCTACTCCTCGACACTGTAAGTGTCATCTTGCGAGATTCAAGTGTGCAAACAGCATGAGGTATAAAATAGAATTGCGTTGTCACGTATCTTGTTCGGAGGATCGAAATATTTTATGACGAAAAAGCTGTTCGCATTGTACACTAACAGTATAATAGATCGATGATGACGGATTTCCTAGTGTGGGAGTATACCACACAAATTTATATAGTTCATTCCATGTCGAGCATCGTTGAGCCGTCGACCAAGCGAAAAAATATTATATTATTGATGTTTGTCCATACGATCGAAGGCTCGTTCGCCTTTTTTCTCGTTTATCTCTCAAATGAGTCTCCATTAGGCTCACGGAAAGTGAATTTCAAGGTGAGCTTACTCGTGACCCTACATCTTCAACACCCTCCCCTCGCTACTTTTTTCAATTTCAACTGCTTTTTTAAGTTTGTACAGTAAGGTGAAAATCGGCATTCTCATTCCTATTAATATTGAATGCGATAATTGTTTGAGGCTGCAAACTGTATAGGATATTGTACTAACCGTAGACAGGATTATAACAACGAGGAGAGCGATGCCAAGCCAAAAATACCAAGCTTCCCATAGATGCTTTGTCGGTTTTCGCTGTATTACCCAGCAGCATTGGGGTTGACAGCAACAGAAGAAGCAATACTTGTCCGGTGCACAGGGAAATGGACGGATTAAATTATCGTCAGGACCATCGCCGCCTCCTGCAGAAGATCCACCGCCACCAGAAATTGGCCTCGTTGAGTTATCGCATTCGTAGTAAGCCGACCAACGGGCCATCCCCGAGTTATCTGCATGCCTCCTCTAACTTGCCTTCATTCTTATTGATTTGATAATTGATGTCGACTTCTTTTCTTTCGAGGAAGCCATGATGGTCGAGTACATCGGTATCCTGTAGTATACGTATGAAGTGTGAATGGGCGAGGCGCTGAGTGATGAGACGAGAAGAAATAAAATGGGGTATTTTTCCTTGGATTGGAGTTTACGGATCCTATAAATCACAGGGGAGTGGCGAAGATGCACCCTTTTGATGTCCAAGTGCATTCGCAGTGCTCAATAGGTTGGCTCAGATATCGTGAGTCGCACGTGAAGTTTGACCATACAGGCAACCAATTTTGAAATGAACGATAATTTTACCGGTGTACAAAGTTTGCAAACTCGTGGATTCCCTTTGTATTATCAATTTTGCGGTTTTTATCATTTTCTGCATAATGTATCGTTCATCGACTCGCGTTCAGCATGGAACTATTTTAGCAGCTCAAATATTTCTTTTTCAATTGAAATATGTTACTTGAGTCGAAAATGAGTGATGGAAAACGCTACAATATGACTCAATTTTGGAATGTTCACCCATCTCACTCCTATAGCGAGCGTTTGATAAGTATGAGATTTTGATACAACTTCTTTGCAAGGGATTTCAATTTTCAGATACTCATGCAAGTTCTTATCAATTTTCGAGGACTATTCGTGGCACTAAATAAAAGTTTAGACAAATTTTGTGATACACTGGTGGTATATCCATTTTTGTGGTCAACCTCATTTGTTGACTTCGCTTCGTAATTTTCGGCAGTCGAGCTTACATACTGATGATACTAGATGTTTTTACCTGCTATCTCATTCTCTGATCAGTCGTGATGAGGACATTCACTTTTTGGATGGTTGTGATAAGATTCTTATTGCGTATGTTATTGGTTTGAGCACAGCAGAAAGGTAAAATTTATTCGGATTTTATTCAAAAATTACGTAGGTAGGGAGAAAAGCAGAAGTTGTAGATTCACCATGATTCGGAAAAAATTCAAAAATAAAATTCCCGGAGTTTATTCCGTGTCACGCAAACTTCTCATTCTGAAAGCCCAAAGACTTGAGATCAAATCATATCCAAGGTCTATGTATGTACAGTTGATTTTTAATAAAAAATAATATCGTAGAAAATTATCACGTTTGCTCGGTCAGCAAAATCGGATGAAAAATCTCACTGATAACTTCGTGTAAAATCATCAAAAACTTTCGAACTTGACCGATGGAGTTTTTAATGGTTTGATTATTAATTCAGTTTCCAATGTGTTCGCTATTTCTGTGAAGTTGAAATTGACATTTTTTCATCATTTACTTGAGCATCTTTTGGAATTTTGTCTTAGTTTTACCCAATTTTTGAACATATTACTTTGGATCATTCTCTAGAAATATGCTTCAAAATCAGCTCATCAAATAATGGAATTGAAATAAAAAGTAGCACGGCTCTGTCTGTTTTTAAAATTTCCAGTAACAATGAAGCATTAGATAATCTTGAGTCATTATTGCTTTATCAATTGAAAACAATAGTTTTAGAATGTGATTTCATCACGATTGCACTCATGAATCGCTTACATATATTTCTTGTGTTGAATCTTTTTTGTTCAAATTTTATTCTTGTGATGCAGAAAAATCATTAGAAAACTCACCTCATACAGATTAGTCCCAACGAATCATCTTGCAAAATTTGAAGTAAGCTCTCTTCATTTTGCCTAGCATATCTGCAGTATTTCGCCTCTGTTCCCAAAATCTTGATGTCAGTAAACTATCTTTACACTAATAAAGTACTCACTTTAACCACTAATCACTGCAAAAAAGCAATGTAACTTGAATAGTGTTTATTCTCACGTGGGAGGTATATAAGTAAAGTGCGATGCTCGCAGTTCGGCGGTCGAGCGCTAAAAGTCGCAAGCTCGTCGAGTTGTAGGGCACAAAAGACACCAGCTTGAACACGCGGCAGTAGAAAGAGCCGCTCCTATAAAATAATCGATCGGCACACCTGAGAATGTACTCACCTTTGACACGAATAGGCTCTCTGTAATGTCCTGAGCCTCGATCGATATCACTATTGCTCGCCGCATATATACCGCATCGTACTGCCACTGACCGGTACTCTCGATTCTCTATTTGTGCCGCACGTGTTGTACGATTATACAGTATGAACAATATAAATGGTGAGCTTTGCGATAGTTAGGGCTTGGCTAATGGTAGCTTTAGGTTGATGAAGGGTTAATTGAGACTTTGATTTATGCAAGCTCAAATCGAGTATTGCTGATGAGAATAATTTTTATTACCGATCATACCGTGATACTATCGTTTTATTTACAAAGCTTTCTTTCGGTTGATTATGAGTATTTTAGCGGATTGCTTGCACTCGTTATATTCATACAAATTAAAGTCTTGAGTAAATAAAAGTGAGTAAGGGCAGACACCATATGAGGACATGTGCAATCGATTCTCGATGATTTAGTTAGTTAAATGTTGATGTAAAATCGCTGTCTATCAAAAAATGACTCTAGATCAAGATCATCTTGAAAAGAGTATCGAAAAAGCCATCACCACAAGCTAATTTTGAATAAGTATAACAAGACCATGTTAACGTTTTTCGCTCCCGAGTAAGAGTTTTTTGCGTCTTGAAAAAATGTTCACTTATGCATATGTTGCATGCCTCTTGCCAATTGTTCCATGGCCTAGGTCACGCTGAAATTCGATGCATATATTGATGGTATTCGTGCCACAATCGCAATAATATAGCAGTATCATTAGCATGAAATTACATTACTGCTATAGTGCACGTTTGACCAGAAATTCTTGCAATTCCAATCTGTAATCGACATCCACGTTCATAGAATTTATTTTCAGATAATGTATGTAAAATGGGTTTCATTTACTTTACAAGTTTTATCCAAAATATTTTCACGGCCGAGAACGGTTTTTTTTTTTTTTAAGCAGCATTAGTATAATACGCTAGTAATCCTTGTTTTACTGCAAAAGTACGTGGGCTGCAAACGAATTTAATAAAGGACACGGACGAAAATAGAGGAGTGGAACCAGGAATATTCTTTCTTGACATAGGGCTGTAACAACACTTGTGATTTCGTGCTCAAATTTTCGGAAAATCTGTTTATCGGAAGTAAATCCTGATGTGTACCATCGAAACAGCTCACGATGTATTTTATACAAGATCTCCGACAGACAAGGTCTATGTAGAAATGGTTTTCATCAAACGAAAAGAAGATGTCGAAGTCGGACCTTGTCTCATAAATTTCTAATTCATTTCTCATCCTGGACAGGGATTTGAAAAATATGAAAATACCACGTAAATTGAACGTTGTCACCCTAAATGAGATATGAATTCTAAATATCCAAAATTAGTGTTCCCATTTTTCGAGCTAAGAAATAATTTCCCTTCCTATCTGATCTTGATAGTAATTTTTTTCAGAGATTCCCCATAAAGATCGTAATATCTGGATAATTTAGGCTATCGTGCACATTTATATCGTAACAACTTCATCTATATCTATTTAATCATTGGACTTGGCTAAGGACAAAGTTTCACAATTTCGAGAATATCGAGCAATTGGAAATTATCCATCACGAGGAAACATTTACGAAAATCAATTTTCATAATCAATCTCTCGAATTGACCAGGAAATGATTTATGTTTCTAACCAGAAAAAGGCTGAGTCGAACCGCAAGAACCAGTCAAGATTGAAAATCTGAGTATGTAATTGAGCTAGTCTTAAAATATATATTTTGTCGAAAATTACCACAACTTACATTAATCATCGTAATAAAACGTAGTTTATGTACAAAAATAAAAGCAGTCCAACACTGTCGCACGACACCATTGAAGAGCAGTTTTTGCGAACACAACTGCTCGTCAACGAGAACCACCCGCTGCCTCCTATTGAGGTGGAGGTGGCGGTGGCGGTCCTCTCGGAGGAAATGGAGGTGGAGGATGAGGCCCTCTCCATCCTGGTGGCATTCTGGGAAGTGGTGGCTGAAATTGTCCAAATTGAGGTGGTGGCGGAGGTGGACCTCCAGCCTGAGGTGGTGGCGGTGGTGGAAATTGTCCAGGTTGTCCTGGCCACTGAGGTGGTCGTTGCTGTTGTAAATTGGGCATTGGCGGTAACGGAGGTGGCATTCCGGGTGGAAGCGGTGGATGCGATGGCATATTTGGCATTGGAGGTAGAGGCGGAGGTGGCACCGTTCCTGGAAAACCTGAGGGTGGCGGTGGCACCGGTGGTGGAGGAGGATGACCCATGGGTGGCACTGGACCACTTGGTGGTGGTGGTGGAGGCATCACCATGCCTGGCATCATGTGGTGTTGCATAGGCATCATTGGCGCCGGCATCATCGGCGGGGCATCCGCGAACAGCTGGTGAGGTCTGTCCGCTTGGCTGAGCGGGTTTTGAGCGGCGAGGAGACGTTCTGCAGCGCTACCGTGACGTTCACCCTTGGCGTCTCGTTTGAACGCGTAGGAGACAGAGATGGGTCTGTTGCAGAGGTATTGGCCATTCATTGCTTCTATACTTGCGTCACTTGCATCGAAAGAGGCAAAGTTTATGAACGCGAATCCTTTGGAGTTGCCTGTATCTGGATCTCGCATAATCTGAAAAAATTGAGTCAGGATTGGATATTGAGTAATGGAGTTGAAATGTAATATTTGGTTGTAAAGCCTTACAATTATGATGATGATGATGAAAGAGAATGAGATGATTTTGATTCTAGCATGTGCGGGTTCACGAGGATCTAATGTTATTGAGATTGTATGTTTGAAAGTGGTTTCAATCATGATTCATAGAAAATTACAATCACATTCCAAAAGCTTCTCCAAACATTCCGTTCAAGATCAATAACAGCCATGAAAGATTCTTCAATTCAATCAGACAAAGAAAACACACGGTTTAGTAGACTAATCAGTTTTTGAGTTCCAAGCGTTGCTCAAAATAAATATAGAGATTCCTTTTCAAATTTATAACTAAAAATAATTTCATTACCAAAATTGTGTACTTTGAAATTGTCTTAGTGATTACAATACAACCCTGTAAGCAAAAGAATTGCAAGAAGAAAATAAGAAATACCTTAGGTGTTTGAAGAATGACTCCAAATGCACTGAATGTGTCGTACAGTAACTTCTCATCAACCTCTGGATCAAGATTACCAATGAATATATTGGCACCAACATCTAAATTCTTTTGGTGTGCACTAGCCTTATTTACACGTATGGGTTTACCATACAGTTTGATCATGTTCATAATCTTGATGGCATAATCTGCATCTTCTTCGCCCATGAACTCGACAAAGCCATAACCCTGGTGCATTTGCGTGACTCTATCCTTGGGCATATGTACATTTACTAGAAATAAATATGACAATTAAAATCCCATACTTCATTGAATCAAACTTTGGTTGAGCAAATGTACTCACCAACTGGTCCAGATTGTACAAACAACTCCCATAAAAGGGATTCCGAAACTTTGTCATCCAAACCTCCAACGTATATCGTGGCATCTACAAATATGATTTATGATGTTTATAAGCAAAGCAGGATGATTGAAAATCCAATGATGTCACAGGAGACTGAACACCAGTGGTAAATTTATTTGAATTTGTTTAGAATTTATGATTTCAGATGAGTATTTTTTTAGGTTATCTTGCAGTAACCTAACTTTATATTTCAAAGTTGAGATAATAATGAATGAAACAAGGATTGTTTCATAAGTTTATGAAAAGACAATTCTATAGCAATACTGATTTACAAGAACAAAGGTGTAATTCATAGCAATATTACCTTGATTACGTTCAGCTATCGGACCGGCCGCCATCTTTCTGTAAACATAGGGCAGCCACGGCGAAATACTGAACCAACGAATATAATGTACGATCATTCACGATGAGACGAGAGGGCGAGCGGGCGAGAGGCGAGAGCTCGGGCTGATTTGGACTAAATCAATTTTTTGAGGGTATATAAGGATGAGCAAATGCACGAAATAGGGCTTATAGCATTTTTATTCACTCAACACATGAAATATGATCTGAAAATCTCTTCAAATTATTGATGGCCCATTTCACATACTACAAAAAGGTGCATTCAACACATCCACACTCGCTTACATTCAACTTAGAAACAGATCTCAAAATAGATAAAAATTACTTGCCCACTCGGACAACTCCCAATATAAAATTCATTGGATCTTATCTCTATTCTAATTATAAAAGAATCAATTAAACAATCTAGGAATTTCTTATTCCAAGTGCTTGCTCCAATTCAGCTCGTTTCTGTTGCACTTTTGTGTAGAAATATCGGCATACAGCTTCTTGCGCCCAAGGTTGATAGTAAAACTCTGCTCTACGTTCTTCTTCTGGATTGCCAACTACGTCTGTCATCGTTTTCAGATCTCTTGTTTGCGATATTATCCATTTGTTGATGAATTGTTGCGGATCTTTTGCGAAGCTCAAAAAGAATTCTCGGTTGATTTTCAATTGATTGATTGTATCCACTGTTTCATGAATCTTGTTATCTAGACTCTGAATCTCTTGCTGACTTGCAGTGGACAGAAGGAAATTGTTCATCTGAGCTTTCAAGGTATCATCAACCTCTACGTCAATATCATAGCAAGCCGTTTGCTTTGTTTCAGTTCCTAGAAATTGTCAAATGTGGGCAATTACATTTTCAACCTTCTAAGACTACTAACTCAATGATACGAGTTCATTTCACGTTTTTGATTCAATTTATTGGTACAAATATAACACTCACCTTCAACACTGATGATATGATTTATCACAATTGGATCTGGTGGATGAAGAAGAGGATTCAAACGTTGCGGAATTTCCGCAAATTTCATCCTAGGACATGCAAAGATTTGCTCTAAATATTTATCGCAGTTGATGTATTCCCGCTCATGGCAGTCTTGAAGTTTGTGAGTTTTGATATACTGCCACAGAGCTGAAATGATGACTGGTCTCGTCTGCGTGTGAACTCCTAGTAGCCGCGCCAGCCGAGGATCCAATTTAAACTACACGAAGATATTAAAAAAGAGAGCTCGTCTTATTCATAACATCAAGTAATTTGAATTCAATTTCGCATCAATAATGGCACTAAATTTTTCACGCACCTGTAATGGCTGGTAGTCAAGGAGTAAGAGAATAGTGCAACGCACATTCTTATCTCCCGGTCGTTTGACCTGGAAACCATCGGTTTCTTGTGTGGTGAGAGTACGATGCCACTCAACTAAATGATTATCTGGTCCATACAAATCTTTATCCAATTCTATAACTAAACTTTTGAAGAATGACGAAAATTTTCTTTTGACCTGTTCAAATAATTAAAAATTTGTAATTCATCTGTAAGGGTTGAATGGCGTATGAATGGTTTACAAATCAAACTCACTTTATTGGGGTCGTTTTTGGTATCATCCAACAGCCTTCCTTCAACTCTTAGTTCCCATGAAGCAACTGAACCTTCCTCACTTTCAGTTGCTTCTTTAGCAGGATAG
The DNA here is from genome assembly GCA_029851415.1 of Eretmocerus hayati. Lineage (NCBI taxonomy): Eukaryota > Metazoa > Arthropoda > Insecta > Hymenoptera > Aphelinidae > Eretmocerus > Eretmocerus hayati. The sequence goes on from CM056742.1 coordinate 6,295,103, forward strand.
AAGGTATTAGAGATAAAGATTCTCAGTTTTCGTTTTTGCTTCATGGGGCGCTTGAGAGCTTCTTGAATATCCAAACGCTTCCGCATGATCGTAGCGTCAAGTTTCCGTTCAAAAGCAAGCAGATCCATGTAAGCTTGTGACTCAGGTACCAAATCACGAACTTTTTGGGGTAGAATTTTGTCGGCTAACTTCTTCTTCTTCTTGGATGTGGAATGTGAAAAGTCACTGTTCCAAAAATGCCTGGATGAGTTTATGTAAAAATAACGGGGAAATTTAAAAACTCAAAACAAATTTCGAAAAGTTTTCGATGTGATGTCGGCCATGATGAGTCGATGTTACTACTTCTCTCGTGAAATGTATTGATGAAACCAACTAATCCAGTGTTGGTGATATCAAATGAATTTAAAATTAATCCTCAGATGACTGAAAATTCTGAACCAGAGTGAAATTTGGGCATTTATTTATTAAATATAACGAATCAATTAGGAATAAAAGAATGATGAATGGATGAGGGTAATGGATTAACTTGATCATTCTAATAAGTTCTTACGGTCTCTGCTGAGATGTAGGCATACGCTGATCTGCAGTCCTTTTTCCACCCTGGGGTGTTGACATAGGTCCTTGTCTCATGTTAGGATAAGGCTGATTGGGTCTCATCATGTTTCCAGGACCAGGACCTCCACTAACCATCTGGGGTGGAGGTGTGAATCCAGATCCAGATCTTTGTTGCATCTACATTAATGCAATCGATGTTATGAGTATCTATTGACTCCACGAGTGCTACACTTATCTTCTATTGTAACATAAATATTCTTTCCATTTTCACAATCGTAGAAGGATGCAACAGATCTTATAGTTAGACAGACTTGATTTCTACTGATTCATGTAAGACTTTAGCGCAACTTATGCAATCATCTGAATCTAAGTGAAATTTGCAGGACTGCTGATACCTTTGTTATGAGTGCAAAAATACGAGCAAAATGCAGCTGTTCAATGTTTCATTTTATGGTTTGAGTAAATATTCATTCATTGTAGATCAAGTCAACTCACAGGAAAATTTGGCCCTGGGTATTGTCGCATATTTGGTGGCACAGATGGAGGTGGATAGCGCTGAGGTGGTGGACCATTGCTGGCTGTATTCGGTGCTGGGAACCGTTGAGCCATTGTGGTGGAAAATACTCTATCTCATTAGAGAGGCTCTTCTGTTGGCCAATAATTTCTCCGGAGGCTTATAAAAGAGTGAGAATAAAGTTCAATGTATAAGGAGTGAGTGCATCTGCATTCTAGGTTAAGTATGAGCTGATGCTGATTTTAAACACATTCTGAGTGCAAAGGGAAAAACAAAAACTAAATCCAAATGAGAGAAGGAGCACATACCGAACTGGATAAAGAACTACGCATAAAAATTAAATTCACTGTTGACAAACGCCGGGAGTTGACATTCTATTTACTGACACCGTACCACAATATATAAAGCCGCCTTACTGACGCACACGAATCCGATCGTCCTGTGTAGGTGTGCATAGCGCGCGGCGTCACGCGTCACGCGCGTCGAAGTTCAGGCTGCCTTTCCATGGCAGATGGCGCGGGTACCCTCTCAATGTGTAAGAGAGAGACACCAAAGTAGTGCCATCTCTTTCGCACTCATTGTTAGGTTAGGGTTTTTCAAATCTCGCGGTCTGATTCTGGCAAAATATTTGTCCCATGGAAATTAAAGGCAGCCTCATTTGCGCTTCGATATGAGAAAATGATATATAGATATACTTGGTCCGTTTGCGCGAATGCGTTGATTCGAATTTATTAAAACTTCTTGTGATGATTAACTCATGATGGAAAGTATTAACTTATGTAAACAAATTGGATCTTTTCTCAGGAAAATTCCACGGTTCAAGAAAATTGTATCGAGGATTATATGAAGCTCATAAAGTCACGCAGCCGGCAACTAATACCCTGTTTTCTTCTGAAAATTACGCGAGATTTCGAGTGTTTTCTATTAAGGTAAAGTCGCCAGTAGTGGAACAAAAAATGATCGCTAATCAGTAATTTACATATTTTGAATGATATTTGAGTTTCTCGCGAACGGGAAGTAACGCATCTTGTAGATAAACTCTTTCTGCATATTTTGAAAAAAGTTACAAGTTGATTACTTGTATACAACAAGAGTAATTGGATGTTCACGAAAGGATCCGTTGTCTCCTATAGTGGAACAACCAATCCTGAGCTCGGTGCCCTCAGTGGAACGCGAAAAGTCTCCTATAGTGGAACAGCGCTTTGGAGTCATTCTGAAAATATTTGGTAGACAATTAGTGGTTTGTTTGTCCTGACCTGTATAAAATAAATGACGCGCGACCGGAAAAAATCGATTCCCGGATGGTTTTTCAATACAGTGAAAATATAAAACCTGTTCCAGTTGAGGGCACACTCTTGTTCCACTATAGGCTCCTTTTTTGAGGAAGGCTCCTACAGTGGAACAGCCTCTAAAGGGTGATTATGAGCTTATACTTTTCATGGTTTTTTCATTTGATTTATGAATCTTTTACGGGTGTTGCAGGACATCGATTTGAAATATATAATATCAAAGAACACGGTGTAATTTTTACTCAAATGATGAATCGACTTTTTGCGGTTAAAAATCCATGTGAATTGGGTGTTCCACTATAGGCGCCCAACTAGCCGTGTTCCGCTACCGGCGCCTTTACCTTATTTATATTATATTTTGAAAGTAGGTGTGTACGAAAATTCGAAGAGATATTCTAGTGAACTTTCTTATAGAGACAAAAGCTGAGAAAAAAGGCCAAGCTTGAGAGTATAGTCCACATGGCCAGCGGTACTGATAAAATTCGGACTAACATCATTGATATTGATATTGATATTTATTGCCAGTTCATTGAAAAACCATTGTAATCGAGTTTTTTTTTAACTCGATTATAATGGATAATTCAAACGTTTACTCGAAATTCAAATCAAAAACCTTCATTCTTGCAGAGACGAAATTTTTTTTTTGAATTTGAGTAATCAGAAATCCATTTGAAACATGTATGATGATCATCTTCAATAGCGCTATCTTGATAATTCGAGTGAAAGCAATTTCCAAATCCAACGTTCAAGAATCCCAAAAATTTCGCGAAATACAAAATAATGAGTATTTGTCAATTCCGAAAATCTCAATGACCAATACTATTTTGGAAGCAGCTCTGCTGAGTTTTTGCATGATCAAACACTAATTGGTACCCATATTGGCCGCAGATACATTGGAAGGAAATGCATTTAAGCAAGTTGAACTTGAGCTACCCAGTCACTTGACCGAAATATTGAAACAAAATTTCCGAGTCATAGACTCATGAGGCTTGTAGAGAATTAGAGAGAATTTCCCGCCAAGGCCAAGACTGATGAAAGGGTGTGGAAATTTCAAAGACATCTAACAATTTTTCATCATTGAATAGGATTTATTATTTCTTTGCATTATTTAGACAGAGATAGAGAGTAGGTGTCACTAGTCGTTCTGGAAATTATCATATCTTAGATAAGACTTGCCTATTTCTTCTTGACTTTAGTATACAACGCAAAAATATTTTTCACTACTATCATCTTCACCTTAATATCTAAGCATGATTTACTCCTCATTCTTATTGAACATATATGTCACAAAATTGTACAATAATTACAATTTTCATTTTCAGTCACTAAGTCTGATTCACCTTACAACTTTAGGGATCACAGTCTCTATAATAATAATAATAATGATAAAATAAAATAGTATTGAGCAGTATCATCTATGATATTCTTTGACACTCAAGACATGATTAATTAACCAAGTGCAGAGTACAAAGTCGATGTGAGTTCAAGTTAATTGAGCAAGCGTCTGACCCACATTCAAATCTTCTCAAGGGCTTCAAGTCCTTTATTTGAATTTTGCATTGAAGTGATTCAATGTGATATCTTTGGATCAGGATGAATGATTTACTTAACTAAACTATGCGTTGATTTTGAGATAAAAGTACAAATGATCAAAATGACAAATTGTCAGAGAATTTGGCTCTGCATAAAATCCATACACAATTCATAAGTCATGAGAAATTGACATTGACAAAAATAGGAAGATGAACCACTTCACAAAAATTGAGTGAAGAAAAATCGAGTTACACACTATTGCATTATATACACGGTATATAGAGAAGTGTTAACCATATACTGAGGTGTAAAAATTCTAATTGATTCTACAATACCGAAGATGAATAATTATACAGTAAAATCTATCAGAAATTATCAAAAAATGTATACATGAGAAGCATCATACGGATGTATTGCTGTTGCATTACTGATGAAGATGTGTCAAGACACCAAGTGTGGAGAATATATTCAACTAAATATAGTTGGATAAGTGTGAGTGACTAGAACACTTTCATGAATTATGAATTTCAACAACGTTCCAATTTTTCTCAATTGCAGAATATCAAATATGATCTCAGTTTACAATTGTAAAAGTGTGTGTTTGAAAAGTTCATTTCTGATATGATTCTTACTGTATACATTGTGTTTGATTGGAACTGGCATAGAACAATAGGGACAAAAATTGACATCAAGGGTTGGGTTGCACAGAAATACACAGGTCTCGGTAGGTTCACAACTAAATTTGAGAATGAAAAGATCACACCGTTAAATGCCGCCTACCCTTCATACCTCTGATACCATTCACCATGTCACAAATTTTTAGAGCTGGACCTAATTTCAAACCCATGTACTTCATCATCATATCAGAATTAAGAAGAAGCAAGGCTTTTCCATCAATTTCATGTTTCCTGAAAAGATCAGCATGCTGCTTCAAGGCTGGATTGGTCACTGCTATGTACTGGATGACATCTTCAATCGTCCATTCAGAAGGTTCAACTGTTTGCACTCGTTGGACAGGATTCTCGTTATGGGTGGTTGATGTTGCAGGTTCAAGTTCTGGGACTGGCTTCTTGGGCTGCTTGGGTACTGGTGGAGCTACTTCTACCATACATTGTTGAACTTGAGGTTGCTCGGTATGTTTAGGTAATTTAGACTGTTGTACAGTGGTCAGACTCTCTCCATTTTCAGATGTCCACTTTCTCTTCTCTCCAGTACCATTACTCAGTTCATCTCTCTTGGTAGAATTTTGTTGTTCAACAAAGTTGTTTGGACACTGTTTACAGATTTCTTTATTTTTGTCCAAAAAGTGTTCACAAACACATAAGTCTTCTAACTGCCGCTTCATAAACACATAGATATCTTCTTCTTCCATGAATATTGGCAAGTTAAGATTCATTGTTTTACCTTCAATTGTCAAGGTAATGGTTTCACCCTCACCTCGTTTGAATAATCCCAAAACTTGCCGTGGGCTGATAGCTGCAGAAAGAAAAGCTTGGAAAATTTCTGTGATAACAATCGAGGATTGTCCACCGTATTGAGATGGTAGAGTCTTCACTTTCCTTTCATCGAAGTATGGACCACAAGAACAGTTGTGATTCACATAAAAGTTGATGTCGTCAATAGGTATTGTCTTGATACTGTTGGTACTTGTGTCTGGCTCAGTTGCAGGTTGAGGCGGAGCACTTGAACCTGCAGGACTCACTAATGCTACGGCAGGTTCTCTACCAGATCCTCCACCTGACACAGCCATAACTGGTAATACATTACTCGTTCTTGACTTGAAGCGACTTGATCCAGTTGATTTTTCTTTCGGAGGTTGTAATGGGTGACCACTTTTGGCGCACCAACCAGCAGGAAAAATGTCTCTGGAGTCATATTTACACCAATAATCGAATGCTCCGTTCCATCCATCAAATGTTATATGTATATTGTCATCTTTCACAGCTCCAACAGTTGCTGTACAAATCAGTTGAGGATTTTTTCTGTCTATTGCTTCCAGTTTCTGTCCAACTTCAAACATGTTGGTTCGAGGGGTTCGTGGTTCTGTTTTGAATACCTTAGCAGGAGCCATTTCAGCTCCATTGAGAGTCTTTAGAAGGAACATTGGCCAACTTGATGCATTCATTCGAAAACCAAGAGGAGGTTGTAGCATTCCTCCAGATTTTTCACAATGTCCAATAGGATGAATCTCTCCACTGTCAACTAGCCGCCAAAAATCATTTTTATTGTCCGAGCCATCAAGCCTCAGTCGGAGTCTGGGACCATGAATACCAACAACTGAAGCTATACATGTAGATGTAACATTACGAGGGTCAAGAGCTTCAAGTTTCATCCCCATCTGGAATTCATTGACAGGAGGATTCTCATGTTGCTTGAAACATTCTATTGGTGCAGCTACACTGTTAGTTTCCTTTAGATATAGATTCCAATCGAATGTTTGGTAAGTTTCATACTGAAACGTTCCCGTTGTTGTTGAAGCAGGATTAACGTTGTTCAGGGTTCTGTTGGAATTTGGCACAGGCGATGTAGCTAACAAAGTTTGGTCTGCACTGACTTTTTTGGTTTCCTTTTGAATTTCTCTACTCTGGTACTGATTGAGGCACATGGTCGAACAAAAGTTTTTGATAGGTTCACTATCTTGATGAGACTCAAGCTTAATTGGTGATCCTCTTATAATATTGTCACACTGCACACATGCTCCTTGCACATAAGTCTTGCGAAACTCTGCTAAGCAGGTTGCACAGCAAAATTCTTTTTTGCCATGTTGTGTGGGCAACACATATTTGAGGGGTAATTTGTTTTCTCCGCACCAGGTACAGGGAGATACAGGTTTTGACTTTGGAGGCCGCCCACGCCCCCTGCTCTCGGGCTGGGCCGTCGACATATTTTATACAATTTTTCTTATCACTCGTTCTGGATGAACACTAATATGCCGAATGGTGTACTTCACGAAGTCGCGACATCGCAACAAATGGAAGTCTCACATGAGTGTGATGATGCGGGTCTCGGATGAACGTGGAAATCTTGCGTGCTTCACTCTCAGAGATACATCTATATGTTGTATTATCAATAGACACATGATTCTGTCAATAATTACTGTAAATACTTATGAATTTCGTTCAATTTCTACGCATATTGTCACGACGTAAACAAGATATTGCGGCGGATTGGATTCTTGCTGCACGCCATTTTTGATTCTGCTACGAGCCAAGTAGGGCAGCCAACATTTTGTAACAAAAACTGAATAATGTCACGTAATCGAACGGCACTAATGGTTTATATTTTATTCAAGTTTGAGTATGTGTAGATATAATAAGCCTCCAGCAACATATCCAATAGATCTCGAATAACCTTGGACGTACACAGAGGAAGCGAAATTATTTGCAAATTGTTCGTAATCGATTCACAAACGGTGGAATTCAAACAATATGCACTAGCACCAACCTTAATCTCACTAGATCCGAGGGCACCAACATGTAAACTAGATGATGCAAGCGTGACATAACCAAACTTTCTGTCGGCGAAACGAGTTCAAGAACACATCTTGACAAACACGTGTTTGTCGGATGGAAATTATTTTTGACAGTGTCAAATGTTATTTCTTTGATTGAAGCATATAGGGTAGTCTTACTTTTGCAAAAATGGGGAAGAAAACTAAAATCGGAAAGCAACGGAAGGATAGGTACTATCAACTAGCCAAAGAAACTGGTAAGTAATTTACATGTGCTACCTTTCATGGAAGTGACTTTGTTTATTACCATGATCATGATTGAATGAGATTGTTGAGAAAATATGAATCCTCCTCATCTTTTAATATCAATCCAGGTTACAGATCTCGTGCAGCATTCAAGTTGATACAACTTGAACGGAAATTTGAGTTCTTACAGAAATCTAGAGTATGCATAGATTTGTGTGCAGCTCCAGGAGGATGGATGCAAGTAGCTCACGAAAATATGCCAGTTTCATCTGTAGTTGTTGGAGTCGATTTATTTCCTATCAAACCAATCCCAGGCTGCATAAGTATAGTTGGAGATATAAGGTCTGACAAATGTCGAACAGACTTGAGCCGTGAACTAAAAACATGGAAAGCTGATGTAGTTCTTAATGATGGTGCACCCAATGTTGGTAAAAACTGGTTGTTTGATGCATACCAACAGGCAACTTTGACTCTATCTGCCCTTAAATTAGCTTCCCAATTTCTGAGGCCTGGGGGATGGTTTGTTACAAAAGTTTTCAGATCCAAAGACTACAACCCACTGATGTGGGTTTTCAAACAACTATTCAAAAAGGTAATAGAAATTAGTACTTACCTATTGCAAATTTTCATAACCATTACCATAGACTTCAATATTTTGATGAAATAATCTCAATTAGATTAGAATTCAACAACAGCTGTGAACCAATTGTCACATTTCAGGTACACGCCACCAAACCTCAAGCATCTCGTACTGAGTCTGCAGAAATCTTTGTTGTCTGCCAGTCTTTCATTGCTCCTCATAAAATTGATCCCAAGTTTTTTGATGCAAAACATGTGTTTGCTGAGCTGGATATTGAACCACAAAACAGAGTAAATATTTTCAACCCTGAGAAGCAAAAAAAGAGCAAAGCTATTGGTTATCCTGAAAATGACTACACTCTATATCATAAACTAACAGTGAAAGATTTCCTCGCAAGTGAGAGCAGTATTGATGCCTTAGCAAATGCATCAGAAATTGTAATAGATGATGAAAGGATCCTGAAACATCCAAAGACCACAAAGGAAATCATAGAGTGTTGTAAAGACATTAAGGTCTTAGGCAAAAAAGATTTGCGTTTACTCATGAACTGGTGGAAGTTGATGAAAGAAGAATTTGTTAAGAAAGATGAGGAAGATGTTGCAAAACCTGACTCAGAATTGAAAGAGCAAGAGGATGTACCATTAACTCTTGAGGAAAAAGAAGATTTAGAGGATGAACAAATAGCAAAAGATATAGAAAAGTTGAAAGAAGAAAGACTCAAAGAATTGAAGAGGAAAAGAAAGAAAGCCAACAAAGAGAGAAATAAATTGAATCAAAAATTGAATTTGAAAATGGTTTTGAAAGGTGACGAAGGTCCAAAGGAAGAGTGTGATGACATGTTTTCTTTGAAACAGATTCAAACTCATGAGGACCTCAAGACAGTCACTGATCAAAGTCCAGATGTAGTTGCAGAGAGTGAAGATGAAGATGAAATTATCAAACCAAAAGTCGTTAGATATGAAAAAGATTCCAGTCACTTGGACAGTTCAGGTCTCTTCTACAAAGATGAAGAAAGTGAATTAGAATTTTCAGAGGATGATAGTGCAGGACAAGTATCTGAATCAGATTCTGACAATCTCAGGGAAAAAGCAGAAAAAGTCAGTCCAATCAAAAAAAATAAGAAGAGAGTGACTTTTGAGGATGGTACGAAGGATGAAGATGGGGAGGATGAATCTGGTGAAGAGGATGAACATCCTCTGATGACTGATTTAGATTACAGGGATAAAAAATCTAAAAAAGTAGCCAAGGCGCAGTTGTGGTTTGAAAGAGACATATTCAAAGATATAGAAGACCCTGATATGAATGAACTTGAAATTGACAAGATGTTAGAAGTTTACAAGAAGAAAGGGGGTCAAATCATTGGTGATAATGACAAGGAAAGTCCTGAAGTTGATGGGAAGCAAGGTAAAGATGATTCTGACTCAGACTATAGTTCAGATTCAGACTACAATGTCAATGAGGTAATAACCTCAGAGGTCAAAAAAGGCAAGCAAGTTGGAGGAAAAGATGGTTTCCAAATCGTCTCACAGACTGAATGTAAGTATGAATTTTGTTATGGCAGAATATTGTAATGTTTGATGTTAATCAAGCTAGTTGATGAAAAAACTCTCTTGATCTTGCCATTTTTTTTATTTTAGCTCTCAAGCCCAAAAAGAAAAGAAAGTTGACAGAGGAAGATCTTGCCCTAGGTACCATGCTTGCTCAGAGCAAGAAATTGCGCAGAGACATTACAGATGGTGCTTGGAACAGATATGCATTCAATGATGATCATTTACCTGATTGGTTTGTGCAAGATGAGCAAAAGCATATGAAAAAAGAAACACCAGTCCCAAAAGAGCTCGTTGATGACTACAAGAAAAGAGTAGAAGATATTAATGTTAGGCCAATCAAAAAAGTTATGGAGGCAAAAGCAAGAAAGAAGAAGAGAGCTATGCGTAAACTAGAAAAAGCCAAGAAAAAAGTAGAGTCCGTGATGGATAATGCAGAACTCACAGATAGAGAAAAAACGAAACAAGTCAAAGCGTGAGTATTAAATCCTTAATCTATCAATGTTAGTGTTCTTGTGTGTTCTTCAAAATGTTATGTTGTTGATGAGAGTTTCACGTGAGATTTCCATCCATGTCTGAAGTCTAAATTTTTTAATTACAAATTTTTTTCAAGAATAATGAATTCAACTCCTAACGAATGTATTTATCTGTTTGACAGTCTCTACAGGAAAGCTACACAAGAACCCAAGAAGGAAGTGACTTACGTTGTTGCTAAGAAACACATGGCAGCAAAGCGAATGTCTAGACCGCAGGGTGTAAAAGGCCGATACAAAGTTGTAGATCCAAGAATGAAGAAAGATCTCCGTGCTCAGAAAGCCAAAGAAAAAACGAAAGGACGAGGGAAGAAGAGCCGAGGTGGTAAAGCCCCAAGAGCAAAGCCAAGAGGGAAGCGAGCAAGATGAATTCTACAATTTGTTTTTTGAATTGTTGACAATTCAGTTTGTTATTTTTGTTGTGACAAGACTCTGTACATACACACATTTCCGTGACAATATCAAGTTATCAGTTTCTCAAATTATCACTATTTACCGTTTATTTAATTAAGATTCGGTTCTTGTTCAACATGGTCTCAGCTTACACTGTGAGATAATGAATCATGTAAATGTTGACTCAATTAAGATTTCATTGATGCATGGAATACATGTTTTATAAGACAATGTTCGTGAATATCGGAATTTGGTTGGAAGTAGTTTTGATCAATACAAATTACTTGATCACCTCTTTACACCAGAATGTTTTTATTTCAAGTTATTCTCAGTTCCATACTTCTTTGGACTTACTAATCAATGAACGTCTGGAAAGCTTAAGCTATCAGCGGTAAAATAATTATATACTTTGAAATATTCGACTAGGCATTGGAGTTTTTCAACCACAGAAACGAGAATAGTGCCAATTTGAACTTAAAAAAATACATCGAATATCGTCATCAACTCGTCTCCGACTACAACATCAAATCCTCTGTATACGTTCATTCAACATTTGTCAAGCAACAAGTTGGCTCAAAGAAGAAAGAGCACATGCGCCGGACGGAGGAATATCAGCTCGACGGCTTACCACCAACTTGGAAGAAATCTCATTTTGGCAAACTTACGAGTGTAAACAAAGGCGTGGTTGAAAGGGAGGCGGAAGTTGAGCCAAGAAAAGCTCTCTTCGATTTGCCCGAGCGAGAGCTTTTATATACAGAGAAAGAGTGCAGCGTCCGCGTGCCAGGATGACCTTGGCCTTGACATCGACCGCTGCCGCAGCATCATCTCTATATAATATATATCACGGGTGCGAGTATCGAGGATGTTATATACGCAGTTGAGTTGCGTAAGCGCAGTTTGCAATTTTCTCCCCTCCATAAATGAAATGAGAGATTTGTCATTATTTCGAATTTGCGTAGATCGAGTGATGCTTTGTGAATCGCTAACTTGTCACGAACAGAAAGTAACTCCAGCTCTACTACGTCTTGTTTCTAATCGAGATCAGTTTGTTGAATGGATCATTATGGTTTCGGAATTCCATAAAATTGGATTAAACTTTTAGATGCTTCAAATTCGGCTTCTTTGATTTTTAAAATATACATGGAAAAATATTAATAATCTGATTTTACTTACAGACTTTTGTTTAGAGATCAAATTATTTTTTGAGCTGTAGTTATTCAAGAACTTGTGTCGTAACGGTCTGACCACTGGTGAATACTTCTCACCTTACGAATTATCGTGCGTATTATCTTACGAAATGAAATGGTGAACCCCAAATTTATTAGATACCATCTTAACAGAGATGCGTTAGATAAGTCAATGACAGTTCTAGCCCCTATTGAGATAAAAACGCTGAGAAAGTATTAGTTGTTCGTTTTCATGTGATAAATGTTTGCAAAGTTGTGTACTCCCACATCAGCACGATTGAAAAATGTTTGATATCTTCTAGATCACGAAGAGCTACTGATTCGATTTTGTTGATAATTTCCAAGTCCTCACTGGGATTCAAGACCAAAATGAATGCTTTAGGAACATGCGTCGACAAAAGGATATATTGTAATCTAATGGATGCGAAAAATCAGCCAGATTAGCATACAGTTTTATACATAGCATAACAATTTTTCTGAAAGCAACTGTTGTTGTATTACACAAGTATGGTAACGTTCGTCGCTTCATGCAATTTTTGATTGTTTGCCCTCATTTCGGATGCTTAGAGCCCAGAATGAATGAGTAATATCCGGTTGTTCGAAAAAGCACCCACAATGTTTCAGCACTGTTTATTTCTCTCCAACGATTTTGTAGCAAGATTTCACCACCCGAATTACAATGTATAATGAAAGTTCAAGGAATTAGGTAGCTCATGACTCGCGTGCACTCGTGTCAGTGTCTTAAAATAAAGCTCTTGCCGCGCGCTATCTTTGAATTAGTGCCTGCGCATACAGGTGAAGAGTGCCAAAATCCAAAATTCTTCTCATTCTTTGAAAATTGATCATCTACTTCAGACCCTGTGCACATTGTCATATCACGAGTCTAAATGATTATTAAAGTCACGCGAAAGTACCTTGCGCTTCCGAAAGCAATAATTGCCCGTGAAATCGCAATTCGGGAAACTCATTTTTCGTTGAGTATATTTTGGGAACTTGATCGCAATTTTGGGATTTCCCTCTGACGTATTCGATTTTCATAGTTCTACCCTGCAAACGCTTTTAAATTTCGACAAGTTTTAAATTAAACAAGGAAGTAAACCGTTTACATGACTATACGACATCAAGTATTTTCTGAGTATTTGCCAATTTGAAACCCGATGTGTGTCTAGCAATTGCTGCAATATTTATTTACTCTTTCAGCGTTTAATCGTCTGGCATATCATGAATCGTCGAGCAGTGCTTCATCGATCTCGTCAACGGCTCGCTGATATAACTGATGTGAGCGCGTCGACGCTTGAAAATTTGTTATAAACACTTTTGGCACCCTGCTCATCGCAATTCTCGACATCGATGATCATAATCAAAGTGTAATGTAATATGGCATATGAACGTCTCGTATATTTGGGCTTTGCAACATTGTATTTCAAGATACGTTCGTCAAATATATGACCGACAGACTCTGGCTACTCTATAGTACCATCGATTAATCCTCTCTCTGGGGTGTTCGCTCTCACTTTCGGTGGAGGGGTCATAATCTACCGTTTTGTATCCGCAGAGTCTCGAGTGTGACATTTACCCAAAATAATATCAAGGCCAGGGCCACGTGCCTTCAAGCGTCGTCGTCGTCGTCATCATCGTCGTCATCGTCATTTTCGCGGCAGAGTATATTGGCCCCTGCAAGCTCTTGTATGAAGTAAGCACGAATCTGTTTGTCATGTAATATGAAATGCAGCCCACGCGCTAAGTACTCGTATTATATGATTATTTATAGAACTCCTTGCATTTGACGTCGCAATTGCATTATCTATGCTATTCACTGTATGCTTGGTGCTTTTGCTTGCAAGCTCGAAGATCTCGTGATATGTTGTAGAGGTTTAGAACATTCCGAATTCGAACAGATTTGACGAATTTTGTCCCTAGAATTCTATGCAGGCTGCGGCATTCCGACCGTAAGTTTAGTCAATAATCATTTTGAGCTTAGACAGCCTGGGTAATTCAACCCAAACATGATGGAAGGTTACACTATCGCTGCAAATTTAGTACACATCTAAAAATAGCGAGCCCAAATCAAAAAGTTGAACTTCTGTGGACTCGTTGGTCAAAAATGACCTTAATTTAGCTCATCGTGTAACTATTTTTCCGGATTTTCTCGTGTCGCACAACAGTTTTTCTGGTTTTTCGGTAGATTAATCAAATCCTTGGACGAATTCATAAAAATTGAGCCAAAACTCAGAACCATGGAAATTAGAGATGTGTCATTGGATCAAAATGTTTTGAAAAGCATCTGAAAGTAGAAGTTATAAGAACTTGAAAGTCTGTCCCTGAAAGTATTATTCTAGGTCGATCCTGGTTCAAGAAATGATTGGACTGGTATAAGCACTATTCTTGGTTTGTTTCACCAACCATAAGGAAAAACTCGCGAGAAATCAGAGAAATATCATCCCTGATCACATTTCCTTACTTCACATTAATTTTGCGACCAACTTTTTGAGGGAAATCTTTCTTAACAAAATCAGTCATTTCTCGACCCAGAAACGATCTAGAATGATTTTCAAAAGCGGATTACGGATAAGCTCTCGATTTTTATCTTCAGATGCTTTCTGGATCATTTCGTTCATCAATTCATGATTTTGTTTCAAGATTTAGAAGTCACGCTACGATATATCAAGTTTCTGTCAATTAGATTTAAATCAATCAGAATGGTTATTGAATGAAAGAGAAATCGTTCAAGTTTCGATAGAGAGCAATTCTGAGGTCCTTGACAGCGTTCATCCATTGAAACTCACCTCATCAAGCAGTAGCGTATAGGAAGTGTAGAGAGACCCTCCCTACAGTATAGCGGAAACTCCGATTTTGAAGTGCTGGTCCCGAAACTTTTGGATGAAGTTCAGATACGCAGACTTTCGATAGAATGAAGTTAAACCATTTGATTTTTACGGAACAGTACTTACCAAACGGTAGTTGAAGTTGAACAGTTTCTTGAAGAAAATCGAAGAACTGTTTGGAAAAGTACCAATGAACACGGATGGCATCTATCTCCAATTTCCAAGGTCGAGTCGCAAAGCATGCATGCGGGGTCCATAATAAGTACTCTCAGTTTGTATGAGCACCTCAAGTAAATACCTAATCCCAAAGTAATTTTGAGCATTGTAACTAGAAATTTTGAAAATAGGAAAAGCGTGATAAAGTGATAGAAACGTAATTGAAGGAATTTCCAGGAAAAGAATTCTCGGAATAATATTCTCGTTGGGCGAAATACGAGTCCGGAATTACAGAAGAAGTTATATAATATTAGTATCGAGCTGACATGGTGGGTGCATTGAAGATCGTATGTATATATTATAGGAGAGTAGGTGGAGGGTGATGTGACGTGACCCGCCCGCGGGGTGCAATTGCGCGCGCGTTCTTCAATATGTCCCTGACTCTGAGACTTGCACTGTATCTCGTCTGGTAAGCGACCCTCATGACAGGCCACGGCCAAGGATTTGTCCCCTCTGATGCTCCTTCCTGCTTGCCTCCTCGCCTTGCGATAGTGATGCACGACCGCGCGAGGTGAAGTTCGCGGTCACGGGCATCGCCTTCGTAAGATCAAGTTCATATCGAGGCTCATGTTCTTCCTATGATCCATCGTCCTTCTCTATCATATCAAATACTCGAAGGTGACAGTCTCGTCTCTCACAAATTGATATCGATTTCGAGCTTTTATGCAATTTTATAACGGTTGTATTTCTTTGAGTGCTCATTAGTTATTTGCTACTTTGACTTTTGGAATAACACTCTTGTCAGAATAGGTTTCAAGTGAGCATTAATTTGGAGGCAATTCTCTGTCAATGGCTGGAAATCAAATTGAGTTACATTTTGTAATTCTGGAGCTGTTTGATAAAGAGCTTTATTACTGGCCTTGAATTATTTCAAAATGTATTATCGATCTCTAGAACAGAGATTGAAGATAGGATTTACCAATAGATTCATACGCGCACATGGACGCAAAGCTTTCTGGCCACAGTTATTTCAGTGATCGAGATCAATCATAAGTCAGTCAATTTTCATGCGTCTAACTTGAGTCAACCTTGCAACACGTGTATAGTTCGTCGATCTCATATGAACATTTACTATAACAAGTATGCTTTGCGCCGGCGACGCCGCCCGCCGGCAGCAATTTTCAGCAAACATATTCTCAAAATGCGTAACTTTCTCTGTTTCACAGGGCTTTTATCTCGTATGTATCCGTTTGGCGTGAGATAACGCCAACATGCATATGGAAAGTCGCAAATCAAAGTTACAGTGACGATCAGGAATCAATATTGATTGTCTCGCGGAAAAGCAATTTGCTTAAGTTCATAAATTTATTTTGGGCCAAAATTTAGTCCGTGTAAATAACTATTCGTTCAATCCTATTCACAAAATGTAATTTTTCGTCTATTCATCAAAACCGATATACAAAATTCACCCCGCACTTGAACGCAGACCGAGAACCTTGTAATTATAGTATGAGTAATTCAGAACTAATTGTGAGTCCATTGTTCAGACGCACTCGTTCTGCATCCCCCACAACTATGAATGAAAATCATTTGGAAATTATCCTTCAAAACCGAGAACATATTGTAACGTAGATGGAAGAGTTCTTCTACAGAAAATAATTTCAAATGCGTAAAAATGTGGCTGATTTTCTGTACATTCTTAAAAGATTTAGATAGTTAACGCAGAGTCTGGATCTTTCACATCTAACAAGGGGAACACCAACCTTGCGGATCCTGAATCTTGAAGAATTTTTGGAAATCATTTTGTTTTGGTGAGAAATGAAGGTACCCAAAAGGGTTTTATCCAATGGGCATTTCATTTCCACATTCAACTAAAGTGATTAACATTGCCCATATAGGACCATGTTGAAAATTCGTACATATAGATATACTGACAGTGCTTATCTCCATAGCTGAATCTGGAGATGGAAGGCCTATTGGACAAAACCCTTTTGGGTCCCTTCATTTCTCACCAAAACAAGATGATTCCCAAAGTTTTGTCAAGATCCAGGACCTGCAAGGTTGGTGCTCCGTCCAAAAATCTCAGTTGCACGTCATCTCGACAATTTTGCAGCTACAGTTCTAAGAAGAGTATGCACAAGGTAGGCGTAGTACATAAAAAAAATCGAAGCCTGGCAATATATTCTCTGGCACGTTTGCCGGCCGGTCGGGTGGCTCATACCCACTGGCAATTTACGGGCGCACACGTGGCGCGTTCATTGAGAAAAGCTCGCGTGGGGGCTGGTTCACCGAGTGGGCGAGTGTACGCATGCCGCCAGCTTCCCATCTTCCACCACCACCACCTGCGGCCAGCCAGTGTAGTGTGCTATATCGATGGACCGATGCAGAAAATGCAAGGGTAGGAGGTGGAGTGATGGCCACGAGCCAAAGAGATCAAGTTCAAGGCCACGACCGTATGCATCGAAGCTTGCAGTGTGCTACCCTCGGTGGACTGCGCCCATAAGTCTCATACCGAGAGCTTGCGATATCTTTTCCGTCATTTTTACTGGGATTCAAATTTGTTGGATGGTGTAACTTTAATTTCTGTTAACTTGTACTTTAGGTAGAACAACTATTTCTGAGATTCATGATTTGAAATTATGGCTAGCCTGAAGCATTCACAAAGGAAAACGAAAAAGCTCTGAGCGAGCTTGCAGATTCTACCTCGGCTTTGCCTAGTCACGTAGATCTGCATTGCTCATAGATGGAGCCAGCGGCTGTACTTCAAATAGGCACAGATTTATTGGAATATTTCCCAATTTAGTTTACATAGCAACAAAAATGAACCTGTCAGCAGTAGTTTGAATAAAGCTCCACCACGCCCATCAAAAATGAATCTAGGTGAAATTTGCTCGGCAGATTTTTGTAGAAGTATGAAAGCTTTTATTTTTATTCTTTATATGACCAAATTATCACACGATCCAAGAGATTGCCCAGTATGATAGGGACTGACTGTTCCAAATACTGACGTATAAAAGTGAATGGATCTATGTTCTGCAAGTCAGTTCCCTCAAAATTAGCGGGATATCCACTGCAAACGCGTGTGGATGTGAACAAAGGCGGCGTTATCCTAATATCGCAGTCAGATTTACGATAGGTATGTACATACAATAGTGTCACACAACACCTCATAGACTCAGCCAATAAACGGCTAGCTCGGTAAGCGGTAGTCCTCGAAATACCGTTTTTCTTCCCGATTATTGATGACGACAGGTAAATATTTGTCGTGCGCCATACTGCATAGTACATCAATGGTAATCTTGATAATAAAGACGAGGCTTCGAAGGTCAGGCGTGTGGCCACCCTGGGTCCCGCATAAATCTGCCCCTGTTATACGGGAAAATGTTGCCCATCAACGAGCGCGAGCCACCAAATTGACTCTTCAAAGTGTAATTTTGCTAAATTTTTCTCTGGCTCATAAATCCATATAATCTAGAGGTACGGAGTTGCGGAATCCCGTGGAGTCTGGCCGATACATGGCGTAACGGACTCTCATCCAACAGATCAGAAACAAAGACTTCGTGCAGGGTCCTCACTCTGTATTTTAGGAGGTTTGCTGTTCATAACATAATTGTAGGACGTTGCGTTTGATGGTTGACATGAGAAATGCATTGCAGGAAAATAGTCAAGGAATACACTTGCGCAAGAAATGACGCTTAGCATTTTACGAGGACCCCCCTCATGGAACCACGAGGACACTTGTTGGCTTCCGCATTGCAGCAATCACCATGAGCTGTACGAAGGAAAAAAATTTTTTCACATTGGGTATTGATTGCCACTATGTCGCAAAATCTAAGTATCACCTTCATGGTGAGCCACCGAATGCCACTCATCTAATTTAGACAGGAAGCTGCGCCGGGGTGTGGTACCGCCCATCAGCCATCCGCCATCGTGTTATCTGAGTGCTCACTATTGTTGTGTATTTTTTGCATGCTGTGAAAAAAATCTATGGAATCTGGAGATGATGAGTCAGAAATGAACAGACTTGAGGTTTTTGAAACTAATTTAAAATATTTGATTGTTTGAAATCATCTTGAAATTATCAATGCAGTCGTGGCTTTAGATGGATTTATCGCAGATGATGTTTCAATGACACAGACAAAGTTAGCAATGACAGAAAGTATTGGGCTGACAGGATATCTTATTAGAGAATCTAATGGGCTTTGCACAATCTTGGGGTCGCAATGTGAGCAAAATTCAATGCATGCAGAAAGGTCTCCCTCTAATTGGTAATTTTAAATTAGTGATAAATTATTTTTACCGAATCCTGACATCATGACATCGGGGGTGTACCACACCCCATGTACTACTTTCTATTTGGGCACTTTGTGGGGTTCATTACACCCTACCAATCTTTGTCTCGACTCATTTTGGAGCTCTTTTCATGAACTTTAAAATGAGCCCAGATACGTTCGATTTCGTAAAGACTGGAAAGTCAAACATCGATTTTGACGTGTGTCATTTCAGGGTTAATGTCAAATTTAAATTTCATTGCAATTTTTATGGAGTCTAAGCAAAAGATACATCTTTTTTGGAATCAAAAAAATGTTGAGCTCCCGAGGATTTGATTTGATCTCCAAGTAACTAAGCGAAGATTGTTGGTAACTTCCGATCCCCAACGCACTTTGATATCAAGGTCATGTTCAGAGTAGAATTTTCAGATGAAGTAAAACTAAGTAACGCCAAAGGTCGCTTGGGTAAAAGTCACGGATACAAGAAAATTATAATCAATTAGGGTCTCTTGCATAAAAATGTAAAAGTATCCCAAACCTATCCACTATCTACACACTCGAAGGTAGACTAAGGGTGCGTCCCCAAATGATGCATATGCATGCATATGCAGTGCACACTGTACATATGCACTGCACACGTGCACATGTGCAGTTCATCAAATTTTAGCCAAAACCAGATGGAACTCGTCTAGATCTACTTTGAATCAGCCGGTAACGCAGCAAAGATAAAACCCGATTCATATCAGAAGTTCTCTGATGTGTGCCCTTCATTTGCTCAATTTCGGTAAGCTGCACATGTGCACAATGTGCGTATGCGCAATGTGCACTGCATATGCAAATATGCATGCATATGCATCATTTGGGGACGCACCCTAAAGGAGAATGCTAGAGTGAAACTGATCTTGAAATATAATTTGCTCGGTATGAGAATATGATATTGAAGGTGACGGCTGGTGACCAAAATGTCCACAATTTTCAGGGAGCTTGCATCAAGTTTATTGAAGTTTCATTAATGATGATATGCGGTCTTTGTGCCTCAATATCAAATCAATTTTGTCCATGATATAAAATCAACAAGAGATCCATTCTTGACAAAAACGCACCAATTCGTGTAATTTTATTGGGAATCATCATTTTGGCGACAAGTGGCTCCATATAAATTTTCTTTTATTTGCTTGAGAAATAATATCAAAGTATACATCATACTACTTGACGACGATAAGTGGATATTTCCTTATTTTGGTCAAAGAAAACTCAAGCAAGACCAAATAGTTTTCCAGCGTGTTGTGCAATAAGTGCAATATTGGACGAAAGTACAGATCTCAAAAGGCATAACAGTAGTATACTTGCCTGCGTCCTGAAGAATTTGCAAGGATACAAAAGATGAACAATGACCAAGGTGAATGACGTTGACTTTGTGAATATCCCTAACCGAAGATTTTGGCTCAAA
The DNA here is from genome assembly GCA_029851415.1 of Eretmocerus hayati. Taxonomy (NCBI): domain Eukaryota; kingdom Metazoa; phylum Arthropoda; class Insecta; order Hymenoptera; family Aphelinidae; genus Eretmocerus; species Eretmocerus hayati. The sequence goes on from CM056742.1 coordinate 6,315,633, forward strand.
AGTCAACGGGAGTTATGTTTGGATATAGGTAAATTTCTGCGACGGGACCAGTTCGCTAGTTTGAGGTAGTGAGCCTAAAGTAGTGAGATGCAGATGATGAAATCGCGCGCTCATTGGCTGGAAACCAAAAAGATCAATACAGAAGACGACGTGCTACGCATACGGCTTTCCGCTGGGCCCTTTCACTCGGCTGCCGCGACCAATGAGGGCGCTCGGATTTTTGATCTTTTTGATGCATCTGCATCTCACTACTTCAGGCTCACTAGTTTAAGGTATACTACTCAATCATTTGTCCTTTTTGAATGCGCTCGACTTTCACGTTATTTGGGGCTAACCGTTGCGCAGTTTTGACGACTCTATAATGTCAATAGTATATTGTTGTCATCTTTGGACAAACCCTTTTCCAGCCTGCCTACAACACACGATTCAATGCAGCCTAAATGGCATCAGAACCTTCAAGCGGTTCACGTCTTTTGCTATTGACACGTTATTAGTATAATAACAGAAAGGCAAGGTCGTGTAGCGAAAAGTTATCTTACAATGTGATTCTTCGTGACGTTTGGAACTGTATCGGTTCGCGATGCGGTTCCTATTTGGGTCCGTTATCCTCGTCACCATTTGTTGTGGCAATATTGTACCTGCATGCTCGTTTGTCCGACGTCTAGCTGCCTCGAGGAGAGCCAACTTCAGTTTACTTTCCAAGTACAAGTAGCACTCAAATTGTGAGATTTCGGCTCAACGGGCTCATCATTCTTTTGAACTTCATTATTTTTCTTCGGTTTTGGACTCGGATTGTGAGATCTCAATTCGATAAGCTTTTGATGAATCGCTATTCCTAAGCCCTTTTTGCCGTCTAATGTGGGGTATAGATTATGATATGAATATTTCAACTGTGTTGAAAGCGAGGGTCTAGAATCTAAATAACAATGCTTTCCGATTTACACAGAAGAACGATCTCCCATTGCACAGTTTTACCATGATGTGGCTTAAAAATTTCTCATACCCAATGACACTGAGGTTCTAAAGATTCCGTTTTCACTGTTTGATGGCACGACATGTATTCCAATTTTACGAAGCCCGAATTGCTTAATGAATCGCTAAAAATACTTAGGCCCGGCACTCTTTCATCAACGTCTACACTGTTCGAAATCCATTGGAATTCATTTTAATTTTTCAACCACTCGGTTGACAGAAGGTTATGAAACCGCAATTACTAAAAAAAAAAATTCACCCATTTTGATTGAAATCTGACCATGTATGTACCATCGGGAGCAGTCTGAACTGTTCAAGCTTCGAGAGCTACTGTCTCACTGTCACACATATTAGATTATGGTACCCTAATCTATGGGTGCGAGTGACATGGTAGATCTCGAAGCTTGCACATTTCAGACTGCTTCCGAGTGTACATGGTTCCAAGGTTCAACCATTGATTTAAGAAAAATTTCCACTATTTTGTTCTTTTTCAACCAATCTGGATGATGAATTCCTAATTATTCCTATCAAAAATACCTGAAAAATTCATATATCAAACTAATATTTGGACCTGATCGATACAATCAAGCACTGTATTTATCACTGGCGGGAATTACAGATGATTGAATTTCAATTGATCGGCTTTTGCCAGTAGCATTGTTTCAACGAGGAATGGCGAAACGCACTGTAATCTAGCGTAGAGAAATTTTTTTTTCCATATGTCTCTTCTCACCCTTACACTCTCCATCAAAATCCTCTAAGTTAACCTCGCAACCATACAAGGCTTGGAGGTGCATAGTTCAAGTTGAAGTAATTTAACTCGATCTATGACATGAGTCAGCAAAATTTGTTGACACGATGCTACTGGCAAAAGCCGATCAATTGAAATTCAATCATTTGAAAAATTCATAATCTGCCCCATTTCTTTATTTTTTCCCTTCAAAAGTCTGCTGACGTAGGGCGAATTTTAGCGTCGCAGTTGATTTTCATCCAGATTGGTAAAAATTCATTTGACTGATGAAATTTTTTATTCAACCAAGTGGTTTTCTATCGGATGTTTGATCATTGGCTAAAAAATCGATTCAATCGGTGATCGCAGTTTTTGAAAGCGTCATCTGTAAAAGATTCATTTCGTCGAGAATGTTATGAAATTTTTTTTCCTTACCATTCATTTATAATGGAGGCATCTACATAATCTAGAAGACGTTATATAGAAGCATGTCAGAGGCGAGGTCTGACCTGACAAATGTGACGTGACGACAAAGGTTGAAATCCCTCTACCTATCAAAGCCTAAAAATACAGCTGACGCTGATTATTTTTACTCTCCTCCTCGACCTTCGCTATCACGGAAACTTGTAATTTCAAGTTGATGAGCAAACTGTAGAAATCTATTTTTGAATATCGAATGTAAAGCATCACTATTGCTTTTGTAAAACTCGAGAATATGTGATTAGATATATCTTGATCTTACGTTTTCGTAACTTTTGTTATCTAACAATAAGCCACATTCCTGCATTGAGACGGATTTCGTCAATTTGATTGGATGCTCTCCTCGATGCTCTCAAACTAATGGGAGCAGTTTCATTGAATAAATTTTGACGCCAGGTAATATTTAGTGTAAATACCGTTGATTCATACTCAACTTTATATCAAGATTGAAATCCAATCCTGTCTCATTCAAGCTTTCATGCATGAAATATCAATCATTAACACGATTGATATTTCTTTCCATTTTACACGAAATGTATTTATCCTTTGTGTTCTTTGTACCATATTTATTTCGCAGTTTCAGGAGTCACCACGGTGCAAAGAAGCTAGACTTACCATTTATAGCCACCGCGGCTTTAATGTAGCACATTGCGGCCATCTACGCGGCCTTGACGGCCTCGTAGATCGCCCGCAATGTGCTCCATTAAAGCCGGGCGGCTATAAAAACGCGTATGGTCTTCGTTGCGTAATCGCGGCTTTCCATCACTCGGGCTGAAAACTGCGTTTTCAGCCCTCGTCATGGAAATCCCGCGATTACGCAACTCAAGTGCATGATCTAGTATAGTCCAATACCAGAAGTTATGGTTTTGATATTGTTTTTTTCTTCCACAGGATTAGAAGCAATGCTAGAGTTGGATGCATGAGATTGAATGGAACAGAGTACTGCGGCTATTTTTTTTCTTCATGTGTTCAGCAGTCGTCCTCAGCCAATGGACTATACAATCGGGGTGGATCTCAGTGGGTTTAACATTTCGTGTATTATCGTGGCATATTTTTGAGATTCAACCACTCACCCTAACATAATTTCTCTCCACATTTGTCCTGAATTTGAAATCATGCTCATGGAGCGACGGAAAACTCGTGAAGGGAAAAAACCTGCTTTGATGAGTTCGGCGCATTCAAGGTAGCTCGTGCCACTTTTCGGAAGCATGAACATTGTAACATTTCGTGACTCCCGCTCACGTTGCTGAGCAGTTGTAAGAACCAACTAATCTATCAGAAAAGTCAGCAAGTCGAGGTTGATAAGACTGAGATCGGCGGTCACCCATCCAAGTACTAAGCGCCCCCGATGATCGGCCGAGCTGACATTCAGTGACCCTACCAACTGTGTTGATTACTGCGTCTATTTGATAACTAATTATCTGTTGTTCCGGACATAATAGGTACGCGAGGGCTCCAAATTGAACACATGAGACATTGGCTAGGAATTCCTAGGTTGGTGGAGATTTTTATCACGCAGTTGCTGATTTTGTTCGATGAGTTTTCTACGAACTGTTTTAATTTGTCTTTATAGCGACCTGCACCAGTGTCAACTGGCATTCCAATCAGTTTTTCTTGCTCCGAGACAACATCTACATCTCCTTCTGATACACCATATATCAAGTACAGCCTATGAAATTTGTCAATTTTCCAGCTCTCATATAAAAAGTTTACTAAGACCGTGAAGAAATCATATTCAGAGAAATGAATTCAAAGTGTCCACTTACTCCATCAAAACCATCGACCAAGGATACCTGCAATGATTAAAGCACTCGCAACTTGTAATCTTACACAAGGGGTCCTCAGAAAAATTCGAGGTCCATGGATTGGTATTCGCAATACACGCAGACATATTGTTGGCGGTACTATTCGAGACCAATATTACTTACACTCATATTTACGAAAGTCATGAAGGCACCAAGGCCATAGCCAATGTTTACCTATACTTGCAGTACAGCGGGTGGCAGGCTGAATATCGGCGGGTGCGGTTTGGTCTGAACCCAAGGCTGCACGCATCAACGTGTGGCCTTCGGACTGCATGATGCCACTAATACATGGGACTCTCCCGAGGACTGAATGGAATCCTTCCGGCGTGGCGGTAACTCGACGATCGGTTTAGTATAGCCGCGGGACAAAAGTTCTCCGGTTGGAGGCACTTTTCGTGCTTTACGCAAGCCCTTACACTTGGTTACCATTTTTGGCTACCGGTCTGATCGATTCGTAGAATTTATCAACTTAGATGGTATAATATTTTACTTTCAATCTAAACTCCTCTTGATATTTCCGAGGATTTTTCCAATATCAACTCCGAAAAATACAGAAGCACTCACTTGGTTTTGTTCCCGCGAGTTTACTGCTTTTTATATTTTATTGATTTGTGAACTAAATTATGTTAAATTGGTGCGAAGTTTCTTTGTCAATAACTAATGGTAACAGCTAGCTTTATTCAAGATTCCGTAAAAGCCATGATGAGAACAAAGTTTCATATTCAAATCCAAAATTTTGCCGAAACGCCATGCGATAGGCTCATTCTGCAAGGTATCTAGATTGACGCAGACCATGTTGTTGGAATAATAAGCAAAAACATGAAAACTTAGGATATTCCCATTGACCGACCTACTGTTTCAGCTCAACGTTTCATTCTTCATTGAGTTGATAGATGGGATTTCCTTTTTCGACACTAGGCATCTTGCATTTTCTCTGACCATTTTAAGTAAAGGTTGTGCATTTTAGAGCAATCCCAGTTGAACATTGTGCAATTTTGAGAAAAATATTCCAGAATTTCCCCATCTTGAGCAAATGGTTCCAAAGTCGATCGGCTTCAGAATGACTTCAAGTGGTCGAGCCCTTACGAGCTTACCTCGAAAATCTTAGATAGTCGTCAGGACTGATTCCAATTCCCCCGTGTATGAGATTTAATCAATATGCGGATTTTAAACACTGCAAAAATTGTATCATCTACCACTATCGGTCGCTCAATCATCAAAATCTTCTAACTGGTACTTTTTCTAAAGCGCGTGCGGAGTACAAGTACGCATCATTGACCATGTTTCTTACTTTCACGTGAAACATCTTCCAGTTTACTCAAATTCATCAAGACGTATTTCGGAAGTAGTATGAGTAGTGAAAAACTGCAATCTTTCGTGCGCATGTGCTCGAGAAAGATCTTTCATGAGTGTAACACCCAGTCAATGAGTTGAAGTCAAAAACAAGATTCGGCCCGTGATCTCTGTTTGCCGTGCATTGATCATGTCTGAGCTCAACGCTTAATCTTCTCTAGTGACGATGGATGGTAATAGCTTTTACAAATGTATTTGATGCCTACACAAGCTTTGGATATAAGTTGACAGTTTGGAACAGAGTAAATGAGGAAGATTATGGATCTATTTTTGTAATTTTCTGAAATTATTGTGATTTGATCCAATTACTTTGTCGTTCATACTTTCTATGGTACATTCTTGATTGGGATATCTTCAGAATATCTTGGGGCGCTTACGAGATTTTCATGATTGACGAATTGAAAAAAGGACAATAAGATCTGAAATGGCATCGAAGAAACATCACTGAATTTGAATCCATACTAAGGTAAGTGTACCCAATTTGCCTCTGTACCCAACTTGCCCTCATATGCCGATCTCAGAAATGGGCACTCGTTGACCCTTCATCAATTTTTTCCCACGTACGTTATGTTAAAATACGTGAAAATGAGTATTTTTGACCGGCCCCGAACAATTTCTGTGTTCCCTAGGTTGTGGTGATTTTTCCATTTTTCATGTTTGCACAATGCACAGCTGCTAGGAAATCATTGAGAAAATTGCGTTCACTAGCATCAGTGCCAAATATTTTTACTTTACGTACCTCAGCATATCATATTCCTTGTCTCACAACTTTCAAAGTTGATTTCTATAGTTGCATAACTCTGGTTTGGAATTATTTTATGTGCAAAACACGGAGATGATTTGTGGAACAAAAAGGCTGACATCGAAGTGTACTTAATAAGTCTCCATATGGTTATTTCGAAAGGGCGAGCAGTTACGACTTTTTCATCACTCTGAACATGTTTATCACGTCAAATACGTCGGAAATAGTGGTTTGGACCGGCAAAAGCTCCAAACGTGGTTGCACGCTGATAAAAAAATCAATTTTATGCACTTTATCGCCAATTAACATAGTTTTTTTTTTGGGGGAGGGGGGGAACCGAGACAGCTCGACAATAGTTGATCAAAACCAGACGCACTTTAGTTTATCTTGAAGGTCTTGAAACAAGCTTTAAAACTAGTTAAAGTACATTGAAAAATGTTGAGACAGACCAGAGTTATTGAAAATATGCATGACGGGGGCATGTTGGGTACACCCTATTGTGAACTCACAAAAAAGCACTTTTCGGGAAAATTGTGATTGCTCGGTTCCGGTTGGTCAAAATTCAAATTACCTCAGCTCATTTTGAAGGTCTTGAATTAAGGTTCAAAATGAGTCAAAGTACGTTGGGAAAAATTGTAGTAGACCAAAACTATTTGTTGGGCACAATTACTTTACTTTACATAGGGCGAACGAAACAAAGGGCTGTTTTCTCCAAATATTTTCGGTGCCAGAGAAAAGCAACTCCTTATTCACGAGATCATTAATGTTCCAGATCTTTTTTGAGACCTCTAAGCACATGAATAGCCATATCAACTCTATGTTAACCATGGCCTACTTACTCCATGGTCTTACCTTGACTGCTTCCTCCTCGTCTTTACTCGTCTTTTGCTTCCTTTCTTTCTGTGTCTGATGATTCTCATGCTTTTTGGTTTAGCTATGGCATGAATTTTTTGCCAACAAAGTTGCGAATTTTTGTTGGTGTTGTTACACCAGAGCGATTGACAACTAATTTATCTCTTAAAATGACACTAAACTCGTACCGCAGTTTCAAAATTGGGAATAAATGAAGATATCAGCCATGCCTACATTACACTAAGTTTGGAAATGACATAGTCTTGATCTCAGGTGACCAAATGGAAATGTTTGTGGAAAGTCCAGAAATGTCATATGAATGAATCCATGTCAAGGTACAGGTGTATCGTACCCGCACTTACTATTTTTGTTTGGGCTTCTCTGTGGATATATTTTAGAGAGGAATCTATGTGGAGTTGCATTTAAAATCCTGACTTTTAGTGGTGTTTCTTTTCAAGAGCACGCATAACCCCGTTGGAAATTCTGTTTACATTTCTTGCCAAGCTCTTCTGGGAGTTTGATATCAGAGGCTACGAAAGAGTCTACATATAGAATTTCCCGTGGGTTATTATTCACCTTATAGATTCCCCACAAGATGCATTATAGTACTTCATGAAGAGTTTCTTGTAAGATTCTACAATACAAGATGTTCACACAATTCTTCTTACAATCACGACAAATTACTTGATCATCTAGCTTCAAGAAACGGGCCGCACAAAGAGAGCGCGTTGTCGAAATTCTTTTGCACGGATTTCTCCGATTCCTGTGAATATGACTAATCCAGACCCCAAGACTCTCGCCAAGACTACCATGACAGATCTTGTGTAATCCTTCCAAGTCCAATGTTTGGAGCTAGATCCTATTAAAACTCGGAAGCGACCTGAAATTCCATCTACTCCTGCTCCGAACTTCTTCAATGATATTCTCACGCCACATTGGCTTACGTTTCGCGAATCCCATTCATACGATTTATCTATAGTGAACGGTCCAAGGCCCAATTTCACCTCTCTCTTTCAATTCAAAGTGCATGCCGCATCGTCTCAATACACACACATACATAAGGGTCATATGTACAAGGTGATGTATTTCGTCACGCCCTTTGGCGACAAAATGATACTATCCGTTTCATCTCTTTTGCCCTCGACACGTCTCATTAGGCACGCACACATTTATTCACGGTCAAGTCAAAAGAATCGTCCCAAGGTTCCATACTGCACATTACAACGTTACGACGTTCCGGGGTCACTTACCACAGACGGTATATAGGTATGTATGAGAGTGGTCGCGAGGATATATTACCCTTTTCACTTTCTTTGAGGGGAGAGCAGAGCACTGGTGCAGCATTATATTGAGTGGAAGCGCTTGCTAAAAGTGGGTCACGGGGTCAACGGGCCGACGATGTCCCCGTTCCACTTTCCAGTTTCCTTTCGTTCTTCCTCGGTTTTGTATATACTCGCGCTGCCGCACCCCCTCCAACTATATATAGTTATATATATCTATGTATATATTCAACATTGAAAGTTGGAAGCTACACCTTTGCGCTTCCTCTGCATGATGGAATCGAGTTCTCTTTGTTTGTTCTGATCAACGCCTGATGGGTTCACAGGTCGAAAGCTTGTTTTGTGTTACAGGCACATTTTAAGTGTATCGTATTACCAGTATTGACTCTCTCTCTCTCTCTCCAACAGAAAGAGCTCTCGATTTCTCCACTCTAATTGACGAATGTAGTGCGATGAGAGCGTTGCTTTTTGCTTCACAGAATCTTGGGCGCTTCTGAAGCTTCGAGCATCGTCAAGCTTGATAGTCCATGTCCGAGGACGGGACTTGGACTTTTGTACCAGGCCACGTGGTTCATTGGTAATGAAAAAAGAATAATAAAAAGATTTTTGTGATTTATTGATCTACTTGCCGTTTTATGCCTTGATGACATTGCGCTGAAATCCTACACAAAAATCTCCACCCGTCCAACTTTTACGTGGACATAATTCATTGGCATCCATGGGCTGTGACTGGCGTCGTGCCACCATCAAGATTGTCTTCTCAAACGATGAGTGAATGTCCATGGTGCGCATTGGCAGCGATTCCATGTCCCGTCCAACCCATTTACTCAAATAGCAGAATTTTTACTTTTTGACTGGTCAATAACACCATTGAATCTTACTCCGTGGAAAAATTTTAAGTTACAATTTGATGCAGTTTTTGAATTCATGGGATCACGCTATGGGGTCAACCAGATTCCTTTCACAAATTCTTAAGGTCATTCTAGAACGTGGTCAAAGAGTTCAATGAAGAAATTTTTGTGATGCATTCGTATCGTTTATCTATGTTAATGAATTGGCATGAATTTTAATGGTTTGAATTGAACCTATTCTTGTATTACTTTGAGCAGATAGTAATGCATTTATTTCGGAAAGCCATGGGAGTAATCGGAAAAACTACTTATTTGAAAGTCTTTGCGAAGTATACTCAGACTGATTGAAGTGAAATGAAATTTATTTCTGCAAAAATTCACTCGCACGATTCCAGATGATCAAATTAGGATGAGATACACTGCATAATCAATTTTCAAAATCTTATGAAAGGGAATCAATGTGAGATGAATATTCAAGTACTTCGTTTTTCTAGAACGAATGGGTACCATAACAAACAAATATCTAACGTTATGAAGATTGAGAAGGAGGAAGAAGATGAGGAAATCCTTTCAGAAAGGAATTTTTAGTGATGAAAACATAAATACCAGGGAAGTTGGTCACTTATAAATTATGAAGTTATAATTTTTTCGGTCTTTGCGGTAAATACGATATCCGATCATATCGATCGAGTGTCAAAATTAATTGGTCACTTATAATTCTTAATTTGACTCACTCTGGATATGGAATGTCCTCTCTTTGGCAAATACTTGCTGCCTTTTTGTAAATTAGCAAATATACTCATAGTAGTACTGAGTAACATGTAAGAACGAAGCGATATAGAAATCATTTTGGGTAAAATGCTCCACCGAAATTTTATTTTGGTCCTGCTCGCAACTTTTGGAGCTTCTGCTGAATACCAGTCTGTCCGCGTAATAATGAAAGTTTGTACTTGGCTTTTATACAATAAGAGTCGAAATATGTAAAGCAAATGCCTATCAACTCACTTTTTGCAGTCTGATTTTTCCTGCAGACTACTCAGTACTTAGTGGACGAGTTTGTGGGGGTGGGCAACCAGCGGTCAACGTATAGGGTTAGGAAGATACTGTAAAGATACCTAGTCAACATTCATCAAAATTTTTAGGTAATTATTGAAAAAAGTCTCTCGGAATCTATCTATATGCCTCTAGTTCGACAAGCTGATCGTTGTATTCTATGCAGCACTAAAAATCAACACTGTAAGACCAAATTTTTGTGTGAAGAATACATGGTCCCACCCTGCATAAAAAAGAGAAATATTGTTCCCTTGATTACCAAGCATAAGTCAAACTGATACTACCTTCACAGTGAGACAAATGAAAATGAGTCTATGAAAAAATGTTTGGGGAAAGAAGTAGAAAAATACAAAAAAAAATTGAAAAATCAAAGAATAAAAAATGTGTCACAAAATCTTAGAATTTTATCAAAATTTGTCAAAATAAGGTCCCAGTCCGTCTGTCCTAGTGGTACAGCCATGGACCTATCCATCTCAATATCAAAATGAGTGTTGAGTGGTATCTCACATTGACAAATGATAAAAACACTATATTCCTTAAAATATGGATGAATCATTCATAAAAATATGGTAATAACACGGTATCGTTTTTAATCAGACAGCAAAAAATTTTTTTCAACCCTCTGGCCCAAAATCGATGTCTGCAGGGGTGGTTTGGGACTTTCGGGGTGGAAACATTTCTGCTCCTTACTCGCACAGCTATATCTCGGACTCTGGGGACTGTTTTTGCTCGGTGCGCTCGGAAATCTAACGGTCCTAGTGCCCAAAATGGTAGAGCGAAAACAGGGCGGAAATTTCGGCGGAAATGTATTAATTATCATACAGAGTATACATCCGGGGTTAAAAAGCTCAGATCACGTTCTTTCCAAGACGCACGTACACACCACTACACATACATTATCCTTCTCATTGGCCATCGTGATATGTCGACATGTACACGAGAGAGTTTCAGTGGACATTACTTGGCTCGGAAGTCTTCCGGCTGAGATATATGGAGCTTTCACTTTCTCTTGGCGCGTGCTACTCTCAGATGCACAGAAGGACCCTGACTCGCGATCGCGATAGTCTGAGGGTAATGTACAAAATGAGGCAGAATATTTGGAACGAGGTCTTTGGGTCACTGGCCCAGTCTTACACTTACTGTTGCGAGTCTCGCTCTCACTTTCTTTGGTCTGGCCCAGATCATTGCCTCTTTCACTCCCGCACGAGGCCTCGAACTTTCACTTTTGTTCGAGCAAGCCGGAACATTTGTAATATAAACGAGGTAGCCTAAAAAAGACGTGTCCTTCCAATTTATTGCCATAGCAAGGATATAGCCGCAACCCGAAATTTGGCTCATGATATCGAACACCCAAATGAATTGAATTTATCGAAGAAGGTCTATGTAGACCTTAGATCTCTAGCTTTCTGTTACCCTGAATATTTTTGCAAAAACCCCGCCCCAGAAGACGGAGTGTCGATGTTAGATTTGCAAAAAGGGTGTCAGTTTTTCGAGGGCTGTTTTCAGCTATGCAGGGTTCGCGGTGGAGGGAATGAAACGATCAAACCTTCGGATTCGCAGAAGAAAATGTTTCAAGTCCCAATACATCAACACACACGCGCACACACATCTTTCGAGACATCTTTCCACCACCGATACATCAAATCTACCCTCCCTACATCAAATCGTCCCCCATGGTGTCAGCATTGTAGAAGGACAAAATCATGTACCGCTTGGAAATTCATTATTTAATCAGTCAACACGTGAAATAGCTGTTGTGCCCCATCGTTTTTCGTAGTTCCATATAATTATTTAAATTAATTTTTGGAACATCGATCTCATTGTGGGTCGACAGGACAGTACGAAGAAAGATCATTTCAAATCAAAGATCAGATCAAAAATCAAAGGAAGATCATCATCAGTCATCCGGGAAGGGGGGGGGGGGTCAACATGAGTAGACCTCGAAATATCAGCAGAGATAATACTGAAAGTGGTAATTTATCCAATGCTTTCATCCAGAGTGACAAAAATTCGCTATACCACTGAGCTTGAAAAATTACGTCCAACTTGAGCTAACACAGTTCGAATACATGGACATGGATTGGGCCCGAATTTACAGTTGTAGTCCGAAGTCCGGATAAGCTAGAATTCGACGCGCCACAATCGGTGCGGCGAATTCGCGTATTTATTCATTTCCAAGCTTTTCAACATTTACCGTTCTGGAAAAACTTTTCCACGAAAGCTTAGGAACTTTTGATGACGACGACGGCCTTGTGCTTATGAGAAAAGGGGGGGGGGGTTACGTATACACGAGTATCAGAAAGTGACTAAAAAATGACAAACCTCATCTTGGAATGCGATCATTTCATGTAAGAATCCTCGCAAATCGACTTCATATGAGAACGATACGGAGTAATATCATCATACGATTGAGATTTGTCTGTAATTCACTCGCTCGCCTAAATCCGTTGAAAAAATTAGTCATAAGCGAGTGGTCGATGAACTCTGCCACTTTTGACAGGGAGAATGAATGAACATAGTCCTTGTACAACCCCTGGTGAGTGGCCATGGAGATTCTAAATACATATTTCGGCCATTTTTCCTCCAGGACCGAGAAAATTAAACGTTTTCAGTTTTTCTGAAAGGCTCACAACTTCTTGTCACGTTTTCTAATTGACGAATACTTATGCATTCTTTCGGCGTACTGTGCCATGACTAGCATTCAGATAGTACACAAGTACACCAATAATTTTGAGAGGTGACCGACTACTCAAGCTTAGAAAACGATAACAATACCAATATCCTGAACATTCAGATCACGAAGCTGTTTCGGAATCACATATTTGAATGTAGTCTAACGAAAATTCATCTTTCATGAGCTATAAGTGAGCTAAAAAATCCAGATCCAGACCGCGAATAAGTGAGTCAGGACACTGCGGAAACGGGAAAACACCGCATTTGTAGAACCGCGAATGAGCGAATTCCGCAAATACCGGGACGGGGTTGCCTGTACTAACTGATTTCAGTTCTAGCTGCCTGAGCGACTTCCCAGAGAAAAAGAGAACTCAAATTATGTTTTCACGGTTTCGTACGGTTTCTCTTGTAATCTTAGCAAGCTCATATATCATCTACATTTTAAGTAATCTGTTTACCCATACGTCACGCGTCTGTAAAAAAAAAAAAGGAAGTTACAAGCTAGGAGTCATCTGCACTGTCTCGTTTTTTAGTACACCTTTGGCACTTGGCAACGAAGTGTTCGTTAGTTGCCTTCAAGTCAGAAAAATGTCTATTACTCACTATCAATTCGCACGAATCAAGTAGGGCTGACTTTCGAATTCTTTATTTTTTGTTTTTAATTTACGGTTTTTGGAATAAAGTGTCGGAGAGTTTTTTGAATTATATCGTCTCCGCTCTCCCTTCACCTGTGCTCGAAAAATTTTTACTCACGACTCAGATAAAAGGTATCAAATATTTTGACAAAAGAAAGCAGGAGTCTGTCCATACCGCGTACACTACCAACGACCCATTTGATCTCAATTCGATAAAGGTAAGTTGGGTAAATTAAATTGTCTGATTCTTTTATTATCTAGAACACGGCGCAAAATTGCGACCAGAAGACACAAGATATTAGAAGGAATTGAGCGAGTTTTGCTACAAATATCAATGCCTCTGAACATTGATCTTACCAAACTTGCTCATTCACTCCAAATTCTACCTCAATCTATCTCACACCTACCCATTTGTCACTTATTTTCAGTAAAAGCAAGATTCTTTTTATTCGTATCGTGTAAGTGTTATCCAATCTGATTCGACTGAGTAATCGATCAACAAAGTATACATAGTGCGTGTAAATCGGTTTCTGTAAATGGACATTAGACAATCATCTACTGTTTTCAAGATACAATCGGCAAATGAAACATGGACATGTATCTAAAGAGATTCTCACATGATTACATACTTTGGATCACGCTCTGTCTTGATGGTACGTGTTGACCTTCGATCCGGGAAGAAATCCGCTTTAATTTGAGCATTTGATCATTTGAGGTGAGCGTAGAGTATAGATAAAAATAATCACAATAAATAGTGATTTCTGATAGTTAACGCGTGATACAATAAAGTTTTTGATAAAATTATGAATCAAACTACGCAATTTGAATTGGTCGTATTTTTCAAGTTTTATTCATTGCTGAAGATATAAATCTCAGCTAGATATTATCTTGACGAGTGAGTTATTAATACTCTGCCGCTTATGAATTCTGGGATGATGAACACATAATCATCCTCCCTCGAGATAGCGATTACTCGAGCTGTATGGATCGTCCGACAGTTCTGAGAAAAACATCTTGAAGATCAGAAAATTATGCTCACTTCTAAGGTGTTGGCACGGTTTCCATCGAATCTTTTGATGGCCGTAGATGCTAATAAATAATTAGAAAACTTTGAAATTTTTCAGTGTCCTCAATGCACCTAAAGCCTTGTCGCAAATAAGGATATGATAATTTTGCAAATGACATCTTGTAAAGCGGAGAAATGCTATATGTAGCTATCTTTTGACTATTTTTTATGCTCCGCGTGTGAGTACGTATGAGCTACCGTCAAATTGGGTAATTTTTGTACGTTTTCGGTGTTTTTTATTTTGTTTGGCTCGGCATTCCAACATACATTGACAAAACCCACTTCTATTAGTGGTCAATCTCAAGCTTACACTTTTAGCTTTCGATTGACGGGTTACAAAGTTCAATTTAATGTGTCTAAGCCAGAGCTATTAGCAGTTAAAGAAGTGAACCAAAGTTAGACCCCGATGGGGCAACTTTGGTACACTTACGGAATATCTCAATTCTACCTACCACCATGTGAGTGAATTAATTTTAATCGTTCAAAAGTTTTATTTTAAGCTGTTTGAAACATTTTAAAACCTCATAGACCATCACTCGACTCAAGATAAGATGGGAAGAAGCTGTCATGTGAAGGTGTTCTAAAGTTACCCTATTCTCATGCTTCTTACGTAGAGTGGGGTAACTTTGGCACACTTTTTCATGGTTTTTTTTTGCTGTTCTTCATTCATAAAAATTCCGAATGCTTCAAATACCCCATAATGTAACGATGGTTTCTTCAATATGGTGACATATGTAGTCAAAACGTTCCGTTGTTCTCCCGTAGATCGTTCCGGAACACTTTTTGCCAGGTACACTAACTGAACCACTCGCGCATCCTTGCTAAATCAACCTTTTTTGAGAAAACTTCGATAAACGACTACAATCGTCCACACGGGATCTACAGTGGCTCAACACATTGTTTATGCGTGTGTCAAGGGGGGAGAATAGGTTTCAGAGCGATAGAATCTATTACCTTGCCGAACGCAGCTCTGAAAGTCATTTTTCAGGGGTGTAGCAAAGTTGCACCCACTGTACCAAAGTTACCCAATTTGACGGTATCAAAATACTTAAAACGGAGCTTTCTCACTAAAAACGGCACCCAAAACGTTGAAAAACTATCATTCTGGGCGATTCTGGGTCTTTTGATAGCTGATATGTCTTCCCACGCGAGACGTAAATAATAATCAAAAGATAGCTATCTACTCATGGCATTCTTTCCGCTGTAAGTACAAAGTGCCGTTTGAAGAATTACTGTATCTTTATTTGCAACAAAACTGCAGGTGTATCAGTAGAAGTAGAGAATTTCAAATTTTTCTCATTTTTTATTAAGATTAACGGATTTCAGAAGAATCGATAAAAATCATGCAATCCCTATGGAAGTTAGCATATGTCTTGCTCTTGGAGATGTTTTCTTCAAAATTTGCCTCCGCGGCGCACCGCGGCAATTAGAGCCCGGGTGATCGCAAACTCGAGTCAGGGTTATTATGCCTTTACCGTCCCAGAATTTTATAAATTTTCTATTTCTGGAGAATGATAGAATTTCCTCATTAGAGGCCAAAATAAATTGGGATCTGTGATATCAAACAGTTGTAATTTTTTCCGGCATTTCTCCTGCGAGCATGAAGAGGACAATCTAGTCGTAGTTCACGGCGGGTCGGAACGGCGAAAAAGTGTTAGGTGCGTGATCATGAAAAATACCAATTGCATATGTTTCGGGCTAGTCTTTAGATCATTTTCCCGAAAGAATTAAAATCATCGGTCGGGGATTTTTAAATATAATCGTCATCTTTGTGTTATTTAAATTCACGCGTTTTGATACTTCAACGATCCTTTTCCAATCACTCGAGCTATGATCTTGCAACTCAGAATAACTCTCAGAGCTGAACAGACAACAACATTCCCACATATATTCATCCATATCATCCATTGGTCTGGCCTAAACCCGCCAGAGATGAAGCTGTGGTGATATACATTGAGATTCAGTGGAGTAGAATACCTGGGTTGTCTTGATGAAAAGCCGTTCAATACGAACATTTAGTCAGGATTCAGAGCCATTCCAAGATTGTAACACTACATGTAATAGTCGTGTACATTTAGACGCGTGTGTGAGGTCAGAATCCCCGTTGAGCAATGCATATTACAGATATAAGCGAACATTCGTTTGATCAGAAAGAGACCCCAAGAGGTGAATCCACAACTGATCTATACTTTTTGAACGAATCATACATCATTTTTTAATTCACTAAGGTATTAATCGTATCCCACAGTCATGTTTGAACATCAATTCGAGGTGTCAACCCTGACTACAGCGCCATAATAGCACGGATGAACGCGTAAGGTGGCGAAATATTGAACTGACGCTCTGCCAACTCCTATTTCTTGTACATTGTCTGCTGGCAACGCTTGACACCTCGAATGACATCCTCCGATCGCCAATTGGGATATTAGAACTTTTCATACGTCGCCTTCTTTTGTTGTGAGCGCACTCTCGACCCTCCCCAGTTACTCCCCCCCCCCCTCCTTCGTGGCAACTCCGAAACTCTTTTGGGATGAAAATTCCACTCATGCTCGAGTGAATCTCACTCTTTCCAATTTGCCACAACAGGAGGGGGGGGGGGGGGTCACTAGGAAAGGTTAAGAGAGCGGATAAGGCTGGTATTACAACCTTATTGGAACAAAATTATATCACTCTTCTTGTTCAATCAATAGACAATCAATTCCAAATGTAATCCATTGAACTCACATGAAACTCGTAGTCTGCAATTTGGACATTCGGGATGATCGTGATGAATCTTATCCTCCGTCGACATTTGAAAAACACTGTGATATATGGACTCAAAAGTCTGCTCGCTATGACAAATTTGGGCTCTTTTCGAAATTGAAATCCGAACTCAACAAGTATTGGGCGCTGATAATAAACTCTCGAGATCACTCTCAGCCTTAAGGATTCGAGAACAACTCTAATAATTTGTGGATATGATAAAACCTAGTCATTCAAGAAAGATGAAATAGAGAGGTCTAGTCTTTTTCATATCTATCGTGAATCTCCATGAGTACTTCACATATTTTGCAGACCAGTGAGTCTTTAACATGCATGAACATCACATACACGTGTAATATTGAATGTGATGTAACCAATATGGATCATATTGGTGTATGAATGACACCAAATCCTGACTGAATGCTCGTTTTGAACGACTTTTGATCAAAATAACGTGGGTATTCCTCCTCACTAACACTAATCTCAAGGTATATCACCACAGCTTCATCTCTTACGGGCTTAGGCCAGACCAACGAATGATATGGATGAATATACGTGGGAATGTTGTTGTCTGTTCAGCTCTGAGAGTTATTCTGAGTTGAAAGGTCATAGCTCGAGTGATTGGAAAAGGATCGTTGAAGTATCAAAACGCGTGAATTTGAATAGCACAAGAATGACGATTATTTTAAAAATTCCCGACCGATGATTTGAATTCTTTCTGGAAAATAATCTAGAGTTTAGCCAGAAACATATCCAATTTTGGTATTTTTCATGATCACGCACCTAACACTTTTTCACCGTTCCGACCCGCCGTGAGTTATAACTCGAGCTGACATTTGGCCAGAGACAAACACGATATGTACCATTAAAGCGTTTTATTCTGCTGCTCACTTGTTACACACGGCAGCTCTTCACAGAGGCATCACAAGTGAGGTAATCTTTTCATTTCCGTATTTCCATACTGGCTTCTGTGGTATGAAGAAAATTGCCCAATCAAGCTTACAAATTTTTCTCTCATCTGTGTTCTGCACAACCACAATGGGCATATCCGACACAACTTTTCAAAGCCTACGCCATCGTCTATGAAATGCAATCAAGCACAAGTTTGGTTAAATTCTATCGAAACTATTCACAATTCTGTCTTGGGTGATCAATAATGTTGTAAATCTGCTGTGTCACATATTTCATATTATCTTTTTAAGTTGTAGATGTCGTTTGTTGTGGATTGAACAAGCAATCTTAGTTTCTGATCTAATTGAATTCGATCATTCCTGTTTTCTTTTTTGTTTCTAGTGCATCTGAGTCCCGTCAAAATCACACACGATTTCGCAGAGCATTTTTTTTTTCTTTTAATAGCCTCCTAGTTCTCCAATATTGAGTCAACAATTATACATCATATCCAAAAAAAGAAGATGATTCATGAAGTCCATTCACCATATTTACGATAGAAGATGCATGTAAATACCTCAAGTATTGACAGTCTCTTTATCAAAGATCTTAAATCTTGTAGGTTTCCCTCTCAATAAACAAGACAAGACGGTAATTTGTTGCTCAATCTGTACTTCTGCAGCTGCATGCATGGGAGTCAGTTACAATCTCAAATCTGGATATATTATATTTCTACTTTTCTATCAGGTCGTTGACCTTACGTGGGTCGTGACCCAAAAGTCCAATCCAGCTGCAGTATAAATGTATTAGGTAAGCAAGGTTCTTTATAAGTCTCTCGTAATTCTACTTTCCAAGGACATGATGTGGATAGGCGAGAGAATGGCTAATCGAGCATCGCGGCAAAGTGCATAGAACGCAATGTATGCGATGCATGTGCAGCAGGCAGACACATTGCTATATGTTGCAAATTGCTCTGGTGGTATCTATCTAAACGCGCGCGTTTGCTGTTTCAAGGCATATGAGATGGAGACTTGTGTTACCGGCACAAACTCGATAGTACACATCACGTGTGTCTCTTGTAAGCACGTCTCTTTTGCGAATAGCTGATGATGCTCTTTCATTAAAGATTACTGGTGAATTGTGATATTTTTAAAATTTTTGTCATGTTTTGTTGGATCTTGGTTCACGGTTTCGTGGCATTTTGAGTACTTTTACTGTGGAACCAGGACAAACTGTTACAGAATTATTCCGAAGAGTATGCGAGGGCTGCAACACACCTGGCTGTATTTGAAGCTTTTTCTCTAATTTGTGAGTAGGAGACTCTGACATGATCAAGTGTTAGTCTGTGTATGAGTACAGTCGGTAATTTTCTGTGAGTGGGCATCTTTTTTTCAGAGAAAAAAAATTCATTGGTATTTTTTGATGGTATAAGTTCGTAAAACAGTCTCATGCAACTCAAATCAATCTAATTTTTTAGTCTATATCCAAAACGGGACTGAAAACCATCAAATCTGTGTATCAAGCATCTATCAAAAGAATGATAATGTGAATCGTGTTAAAATTTCTGTGACCCATAATCCGCTTCTAATTTTGTAACTTTGCTAGGAAATGAGTGATGTGAGTTCTCCGTGCCAAAGTTGTTGGATAGATTTGACTGAAAATTATGCAGAAATCATCAAGTTCCAGCCAACTTTTACTGATTCCGGTACTTTTCAGAAAGGAAATTCTTACTTACAGAATGATTTTGTTTTCAATCATTTGCAACTCAATCAAGATGCAAATTTGTGGAATTCATAGCATTTTTTGTTTTTTTTTTGCCATCTATTCTTACCTTCATGTTTGAAAGCAAGGCATAACAATTTATTGCGATGGGTTGCTCCAATAGTTTCAAGATTACCAATTGTCAACATGGCAATAGCTAAATGAATAGAGCCCGAAGCGAGTTTTATTGCTTCCAACGGATAAAACGCCATTTTGAGGTGTCTTAGATGTCGAGCCAGAAAAGCTCAAAAGGGCAATTCCTTCGTTCACAGCCATAAAATACCACATTTACCTCGAGAGCGTCTTCTCCGCAACTCGGTACATGAAGTACTAATTTCTGAAATGCGATAACAAAGCAATAATGATGAATAGATCAATGAAGATCAATGATCATCAAGAATTATTGAAAACTCTCATTTTTGGCGAGTATTGAAATGAATAAAGTGGTAAATTTTCTCAAGATGGAAACTTGCGTACGCTTTTGAATTTTTCTTGCAAATCTCTGGATACTCTCTTTCCCAGTCGCATTAGACGAGAGGTATTTTCGGTCTGGTTCAAAACCGTCATCTGCAGGGGCGAATAGGACCCTCGGGCAGCGCTGCCCTCGGGATAAAGAAAAAATGTTTGCACTGTATTCGCACAGCTATTTCGGGCCCGGGGGACCTATATATCTCTCGGTTTGCTAGAGAATCCAATGGTTCTAAGGGCCAAAATAGTAGTGCAAAAATAGGACAGATATGGACTATTCTGTTCATATTTCAATACGCGTCAGTTGACAAGAACCTTCTTCCTCGAGATCGTACTGTAAATCCGCAATGACTCCGAATAC
This sequence comes from Eretmocerus hayati, assembly GCA_029851415.1. Taxonomy (NCBI): domain Eukaryota; kingdom Metazoa; phylum Arthropoda; class Insecta; order Hymenoptera; family Aphelinidae; genus Eretmocerus; species Eretmocerus hayati. The sequence goes on from CM056742.1 coordinate 6,336,345, forward strand.
TGCACTCTCGCGTTAGAAAATTCGGATTCATAGCCTCACTATGAGGTGCGGTGACTGTTATCTGATTGTTGGGCACTAAAAATGTCAAAACTATTTATCTCACTCATTATAATCTGAATGAACATTAGTGAATAGAAAATATAATCAGTTGGACTTGAGGATTTTGGAGGGAGCAGGAGAGCTGCTTATCCATTAAAACCAAGTGTCATAGAAATGATCCTGAACAGAGTAGTATTTTTGGGAGTTGTGGAAGCATTATAAAATCAATTATCAGAATAATAATCTGAGTGTGAACACTTCAATATGGAAAGGCTTATTTCAAGGTACGATGAAATTTTGTATTAATAATATCCGTACTCGGAATTCTTTGAAAAGGATGATAAAAGATGATATTTCCGAGAAAATAATATATTGAAGAATAGAAGAGATGAACCTCATTTACTAGGTGACTTCATAAAGCTAACCAAGTAAATATTTGTTCCGGTTCAAGTCAGATAGCATGGCTGAAAATAAGACACGCAAAGCATTAATTAGCGATGAAAAATTTGAGATGTAACGAAAAGGCATTGGCGAGCAGTGTAAGTTGAAGAACTTCTTTTCGTATTGCGAGGATAGTGGAGATTCTTCCGTGGGGCTCGATATTGTACCAACAAAATCAAAATACACCGCAAGACGATAGAAACTAGAATAGCTCGTATTTACCCACCCATACCTAATGAAATGATATTAATTTTTAATTTCTAGATTGCATCAACGTGGTTGGTTCTACAAACGGGTTGACATCGGAGATTGTGACCCCTCGCTATCCAGTATGAAACCACCAACACAAGCAATCAAGTGGATGAGTTCCGAAAACTACGTTCAATTTCTTGCTGCGCTTGGAGGTAACTTGAATTGCATTTTTAAACATTATCTATTACAAATATCAAACGAAATGGAAAGTTATGTGGATTCAGATAGGACATCAATTCCAAGTTTCACCCCGAATTCAATAAAATTGCTGACGAATCTTTTGCGTCTCCGAAATTTTGATCATCTGTGATAGAAAATAATCAGTAATGCTGTTATGCTTATACAAGAAAAACAGAAGTCTCAGAAACACTATAACCATTCTCTGATGAAATTCTTTCGGAACCATTGGAAGATTCATCTCTACTTACAAGACATTTTGAAATGTTGTTATTGACTTCATTACTCCTTGCGTCAAAATTTTTCATGGTCTGGGTCAAGATCCTTCGACAGTTTGTTTTTCGATACATCACTATTTTAAGGAAAAATCTATCAGGCAAATAACCCAAAATAAATCCCATTTCCGAGAAGTGACTTATTACGTCCAAGGAGAGCACCAGGTCCGCAGGACACGGTTCCGGTGCTCGAGTAATACGACTGCCGAGAAGCCAGAAAGGAGAGGTAGTTCATTAAAGGCGGGATTCATCAACCTTAACTCCCTGTCAGATGAGATCGAGCATCTTTGCCTGCTCGTCGCTGATGATCCCTCCTACCATCTTTTCGGGGTGGCTGAGTCATGGCTGGATGAGTGGTGGTGGTGTTGCTCTATATGTGCGCAATATTTTCAAGATGGAAAGATTGGTTGCATTCAAAACTTCTGACCCGGGTTGCCCTGGCATTCTGGAGTATCTTTTTTGTCGCGTACAGCAGCTAAACTCACCCCTACCACTTGTGGGAGTAATGTATAGACATCCCAAGATAGCCACGCAGAAGGACGATGGGCTCTTTGGCTCATTGCACCGACTGTGTGGAGATTTTAGTCACACGATTATTATGGGGGATCTGAACGCAGATCTTTTGGACACATCTCATCTCGACTCAAAGACTCTGACTACACTGACGGAAGAACTGTTCCTACAGATTGTGCAGCACGGCGCGACCCACCAGCATAACCCCAATGAATCTCACAAATGGATTGATCACATGTACTCGGACGAAAAGGACAATATAACCAACTCACAGAATAGGCTGATGCCCAGTTTTGCCAGGCATGCGGTCATTGACGTCAACATCGATGTCTTCACCCCTGCTCCGCCCAAAAATTTCTTTACATACAGGGATTTCCGTAATATCACTCCGGAGCAATTAAATTAGCGTTTGCTCGCTGCGACAGGCATCGCTTGAAAATGCAGAAACCAATTTGTAAGATGCAATCAAATGTCTCAATAACAATTCAAAAGGAGTATTAGACGAGCTAGCGCCTGAAAAAACGATATGCCCTCGTATAGGCGATGCTTCTTGGATTGGTCATCAGCTGAAGGCACTCATGAAGAAGCGAGATGCGATGCGTAGGTGCTGGGAGCGGAATCAATGCAACCAACGCAAGAGTACCGAGCTTCAGAATGAGTACTTTCGACTCAGCGAAGGGGTCGATGAGCGCATAGAGCAAGACCAAAATTCTTTCCTTCAGAGTCACCTTTCAGACGCTCTTGATCAAAATAAGAACATTTGGAAGGAAATGCGCAACCTCGGCTTCTTGCCTAAGAGCAAAGAGGAAGAATTTCATGGCTTTACCCGGGATGAGCTCAACGCTCACTTTGGGGGGGGGGGGGTCTCTGTCTCGTCACATGAGAATATGCAAGAAGTGGAGGATGACATCATGTCGGCTACAGAAAATGGTATTAAATTTAAACCCACGAATTTTGACGAAGTAGTTCTTGCAATTAAACATTCCTCATCACAGGCCCTGGAACGGACGGAGTCCCTCAAAGCGTGATCGCGAAAGCTCTCCCGACATTAGGTGATCTTATTGTACATATTTTCAACTCCTCTTTCGCTCACAGCATCTTTCCCGAGGCCTGGAAGAAAGCACAGCTGACTGCATTGAAAAAGATGGCAGCTCCATCGTCAGTCTCGGACTTTCGTCCTATTGCGCTGCTGTGCTTCCTTGCTAAGGTTCTCTAGAAGATTGCACACGACCAAATCACGTAGTATTTCAAGAATGAAAAATTATTAGATGGCTTCCAGCCTGGTTTCAGGCAACACCATAGTACCCAGACAGCTCTGCTGAAACTAACCGATAACATCAGAATAGATATAGACAGGACAAAGATCACACTGCGGCTGCTATTCGACTCCAGCAAAGCTTTTGACACAATTTCACCAACAAAACTACTGAGAAAACTACGACATCTTGGTTTCTCGAGATCGCCACTCTTGTGGATCAAATCATATTTACAAGGTCACACCCAACTAGTAACTTCCAAGAATGGAAATTCTGATTGGCTTGCTACCAATCTGGTTGTTCCACAGGGACTCGTTCTCGGACCTCTCCTCTTTAGTTTATACGTCAACGATTTACCTGGGTTACTAGAAGGAAAGTCGATTAATCACATCTTCCACGCAGATGATCTTCAAACTTATATTCGAGTAGAGAAGAAGAACATCAGAGAGGAAATTGCTCGGTTAGAAGAAGTAGGGGGACTCGGTGTTGGGTGGACCGATGGCTCCGGCCTGAGTCTCAACGCTGGTAAAACCCAGGCAATCTTTTTCTCCTCTGATGGGAACATCAAGAATCTGAAAAGGATGGATTTGCCAGGTGTTGAGATACAGGAAGGGAGTTCTCATCCCTTTCAGCGATACAGTTGTTAGTCTTGGTGTTGTTCTTAGTAGTGAATTATTGTGGAAACCGCAAATAAATCAAGTGACAACAAAAGTCAACAAAGCCCTATATGGTTTGCGGTTTTTCAGGGCATGCATTACCAGGACTCTACGAATTCGTTTGGTCGAGGCGTTGGTCCAACCCTACCTGGACTACTGTACTATCGTTTACCTTGACGCCACGAACGAACAAAGACAACGAATACAGTGACAGAGCAATGCATGTGTGAGATACATTTTTGATCTTAGGAGAGACGAGCATGTTACTCCGTTTAGGGAAAGATTGGGCTGGTTGCGTACTGATTCGTGGCGAATGTACTCTGCAGGCATTATTATGCACAAGATCATGCATATGGGAGAACTTGGCTACTTGGTCAAAATATTTACCAGGTACTAATCCTATCACTCTACCCGGGGTCACGCGGAAGAGCAAGAACTCCAAGTTCCCAGGATGAGATTTGAATATGGACGAAGATCGTTCCAAGTTCAATGTGCTCGCTTGTGGAACTTCCTCCCTTCGGGTGTACGGCAGGTTCAGGAAATTTCATTGTTCAAGGAGGCAATCAAAGAATTCTTGTTCGAGCAACCTCCACAGAGGATTGATGTGAGCGGGATGCAACATTTCAATCTTTAGCCGACCTGGGCTTTTTGTTTTTCTTTTCTTTCCTCTTTTCAATCTTTTTCTTTGAGCTGAAGAGGAATAATATTGTTGATACGTCGCTTCGCATCATGAGACTCAAATATGACTGTGATATTTCTTGCGAGCCCTTATCGACTTCATAATTCGTTTTCTTGTACTGTAACCTATGGAGCATTCACCCTCGGTGATATTATTATTCTATATCTAGTATATGACTATTCATGAACTGTGATATACCTTGTCCTTGACCAAACCGAGTGTTATTAATTATTTATCTGGAAAGAATTAATTTATTTCTATGAGACTAATGTATGTGACATATGTGATATGTATGTATCTTCAACTTTTGTTTGCGGACGAATAAAAGACTATCAATCAATCAATCAATTCTGGTAAGACTCTCACTGGTATTCATAGTCGTTATAACCCCAGAGTTAAAAATTAATTCGCGGGTTAGGCGCTGTAATCGGCGTGGAAAAAAAATGAGTTCAAGTCTGTTAATATGTTCTGCAGCACTGGGATAACGTGAGGTTAATGAGCAGTCTTTAGTTTATTCTCCTGCCACGCCGATTACAGCGCCTAACCCGCGGATTAATTTGTCACTCTGGGGTTATAACGACTATGAATACCAGTGTCTGGGAACCATCTTATGGTGGAGAGAAATGAAGGTATCTCAAAAGGGTTAAATCCAATAACCCTCTCGCCTAAAGACAGAGCTACACAGTTTGGTGTTACTAGTACCTATATCTGTGTGTCATTCAAACATTGGTACAAATGGGCAATGCTAACCTCCATGGGTGTATATGGAATTTTTTTCTCCACTCCAAGATGGTTCCTAGAGTTTCATCAATATTCATGTCCCGCGTACCTATAGACCTTTCCTTGTGATGAGCTTGGTTCTATAAGATAGTCAACTCGAACACCATTCAGGTCTCGACTATTATCACAGATTCAACCCTCCAGTGATTACACCGTCAATAGGGGCAATTTTGTGTGGTACCTTCGGAACACCATACGATAAATGAATCGTAAGATCACACTACCGTGTTTGCGACTCTCGCGGACATTCGATCAATTTCAAGTCAGTTACACTGAGAAAACATTACCAAAACGGAGATGTCCCCAATAGATATTCGTAAAACTGGAATAATTCAATTTGGTAGCTGTTACAGTGGAGCTAATAAATAAAAGACACTATAGTCTTACGTACCACGAGTGGAAACATGAAATTGATTCCAGAACCTGATAGCAAATTGTGAATCTCAGCGTAGTCCTACAAAATATTTTTACATCGATGTTCCAAAATACCTCAGTTAATTGATGCAAACGTAGAGCTCAATGATTCTGACCCAAACATATTCTAAGACATGCTATTTACTTTGTGTCTCTTTTTAACTTTCAGTGTTTCTGATGATGTTGCAAACTGGTATACAATTCGGATGGAATTCACCAAATTTAGCCCGATTCACATTGAACAGCTCATCGATTCAACTGACTTCAGAAGAGGCATCTTGGGTAGCAGCCAGTCCAGGACTCGGAGGAGTTCTCGGAGGTATCCTTGGTTCTCTTTCGATCAATTCTATCGGAACGAAACGAACAGTATTATTAGTTTTTGCCTTGACAACTGGTATTTGGGCTTGTACGGTCTTAGCAAATTCAGCACTATGGTTTTATATCCTTCGAACAATGAGTGGTATTACAACTGCTATGAGTTTTTGCAGTTTTGCTCTGTTCCTAGCTGAAGTTTCAGCTCCCAGTCTTCGTGGTACACTCATATCTTTTGCTTCGAGTGGTACCTCTTTTGGTGTTGTCATTGGAACCGCCGCAGAATCTTACTTACCCACTACAATTTCTTGCTCAATATACATTGTACAGTGTTTCATAGGTTTGTTTATATTTACTTGGCTTCTAGATTCACCTCATCATTTGGTTAAAGTTCAAGATCAAGATGGAGCTAAGAAATCGATCTGCTTCTATAATGGAGAATCCAAGGTCGATGAAGAGTTAAAAATCATTGGCGAATTGGTAGAATCTGATGCTAAACAAAATATTTTTGACAGATTTCGAGAGTTTAAAACTCCTTCTGTTAGACGATCTATCATTTTGATCATAATACTTTTTGCTCTGCCTCATTTGAGTGGATCTACAACACTGAAATCATATATGGAGATAATTCTTGTAAGTGGACGATTTGCTTTCATAAAGCAAGGTGATCTTGTTATATACGCCAACATGATTGAAGCAGTGACGACATTTTTGACCGTTCGATTAATTGACAAACTTGGCAGAAAAATTCTGTTTATGGTATCAAGCATAGGCACTGGAATCGCTATGGTTGGGTTAGGACTTCACTTTTATCTAGTTGCATCGGGTTTCGATCCACAAGAAATACAATGGTTGCCTATTCTTTCCATAATGACGTATGTAATCACATATGCCGTTGGATTTTCGACAGTTCCAAGCACTGTATTAAGTGAAATCTTTCCTCAAAATATTAAAAGCCTTGCCGCATGTATGGCAAATTTCAGTGCTGCTTCCGTTATGTTCCTGACTTTGAAAGCCTACCAACGTATGGTAGATATATTTGGTGAAGCATATGTTTTTTGGTTGTTTGCAGCATTCTCATTTTTGGCAACACCATGTGCAATATTTTTGTTGCCGGAAACAAAAGGTAAAAGCCTTCAAGAAATTCAGGCCTATCTGGCGAAATAGTTCCGATCTTCTTTTAGATGGATTATGAAGGAGCATTACGAAATATCTACATGATCTTGGTTGAAAGTTAGTGATGCATTTTGAAAAGGATTCCATCGTTATTTTATCGTTTATAAAAATAGACATGCGCCTGTGATATGTGATAAGATGCGTGAGGAACATATTAATAATTTGTAAATAGTGATGTTTTAAGATTACCTATTTGATACAAACACAAAACACTCATTTTATAATCCGCTGTGGAATATCTATTGTGAAAATTGTAATTTATTTTACAATAAAATTGAAGATTCGGGTCAGTGATGATAGATATAAAACGTATAATGGAAGATCATTTGAATGTAGCCCAAACAGTCCTTGGTAGAAATTGTGAGCATTTTTGGGCGGAACACTGGCCAAGTCTAACCTCACTGCATTGTTACTATATCTATATATTGCATGGGTGGTAAAATAATTGGTCATATTTCTACCACGGATACAAAAAAGTTATATCCTGACTACTCTGGCCTTTGCTATTACTATCCGTATCAAATCAATATTTCACGAGTTCCCGTCCAGAATACTTTTTTTTTGTTCTTTTAAAACTGTGACTTGGAAGGGGTTTCAGAATGGTCGAGCATCATAGGACGTCTTATGGATACAAATCTAATCATGTCCCAGTTAACAGCACGGGGATATTCCAAGCAAATATAATTATTTGATGGAGAAGTCATACATCAGAGGTATTTTCTAATTTTCAGAGTGATTCAGCTGAAAACTAGCTAATTTTTAAAAAGTCTACATCCGCAAGTATTAAAAAATGCATTACTCCATTACTCCATTGTCTACAAACGAGGAGCCATAACTAGTTTCACCAGGAGAGATCATCACATCCGGGTCACGGATTTGGCTGAAACTTTGGAAAAAGTCTTCTTCTAGCACCAAAAGATGAAACCCAAAATTATAGACCCTAACGCTCAAGCGTTCCTGAGCTACGGCCAAGTAAATTAGCATTGCAGGTATACCTATATGTATTATTTTTAACATGGACCTATATGGGCATTGATAAAGTTTTCCGCTACAGCTTGGAAACGCTTGAGCGTTAGGGTCTATAATTTTGGATTCCATCTTTTGACACTAAAACAAGACTATTTCCAGTGTTTCAGCCGAATCCGGGACCCGGATGTGAAGACCTCTCCTGGTCAGTGTCAAGAGTTACTTTTTATTTTATTGAATGTTTTGAACTGGGGAAGGGAACCTTCGTGTCACAGTGTTTCTTGGGACACTTGTCTACTTCCCACCCAAATTTGGTTTGATGCTAAAAAGTATGCGCTCAAACTAGTTATCCCACTCATGCTGTTTTGAGGTTGACCTATTCCATCAATTACCATGGAACAATATCTATTTGTGGAGCCACAACAATCATTTAGAAAGCTTTTTAACAATTAGAGTGTGGTACAATCGATTGCATATCATAGAGTTTCTTATTCTAAATTTTGAGCTGATAGCAATACTCATGGTCCAAGAACCTCTTTTCAAAAAATCTCTTGGTCACGGGTCATAAATAAACACGGAATTAATTGGAACCATCCACCATCAGATGTTTTACTTCTGGATTCTCTCAACCACGTAGCTGGCATTAAAATAGTCTCGGCGGGTTTCTCTTATTTCAGATCAGATCGATGTCAAAATCTAGTATGATTTGGAAATGAGGATACAAAAATCATAACCTTGAATGTGAAAAATGTTCTTCATCTAGAAATAAATGGAATCAAATTCTTCTGCGGTGAATTTTTCTATCTATCAAATCTTATTTAATTCATAGAAACGTATTGTGGATTCACTTGTAGACAAAAGTGTCGAAAGAAGAGTACGAATGATAGTGGGTGAATGAGTACAGAGATCACGTGAATGAAAATATCTTGATATTGATGGTAATCTTTCACGACTTTATTCGTGCGTTGTCCCAGCTGAGATTTATCTTACTGGACTTTGTGTAGAAAAATCATATCCTCCTTATTGATGAGTCACAGGAGATGAGTATGTAATGAATTTGGCATAGTACTGATAGTAACAATCGATGATTGTTCCAATTCAAGTGCTTAATCACTGTATGAAATCTTTGACAGGAATAATTCTGTTTTGCTACACATCCGAGCGAATGACCGATCCAATGTCACCAAAACTCTCTGCGAGTGATAAAGATGCGATATTGATCACTATGATAGAGAATGTGATACTACTCTAAACTCTTGAAAACTTCAGATAATCTGTGCATTTATACTAGATTCATAATGATGCACAGATTGTCGCTTCCTGAAAAAAGATCGCTTTGGTATGACGGTTGAAAAAAAAACACTTAGCCCATGTATGATCAGGTGTCTCCAACTATCTATCTATTTACTTCTGAAGTGTTGACTTCTCGGTTGACTTCGTATGAGTAATGTAAAGATGCGTCTGCAGCATGAATTTCTTTGAGTCATGATCTTGTATAATGAGTCATTCTTTACACGATATATTTTCAACAAATGATCCATTGAACCCTAGCTTGTGGGAGATTAATAAAAAAAGAGAGGTTAAAGTCTGATGAAGCTAGTTACGTATCCAGATATGTACTCGTGAATAATGATGTCAGTTTCACCAATTTATTCATCAAGTCTATGAAACATTCCAAACATTTTTCATGACTTTTTCAAGAGAAAAAGTCTCTTCTAAATTATTTTAAGTTATTATTTTCAAAAAAATATACGGGCCATACAGCCCTTATTACAAGAGTAAATTAACAAGATGAGGGCACAGCCTCGTGATAATCAAATAACGCATGTAAATATCTATCATAAAAGAAATAGTAAATTTCCAATGTTACAATTAGAACATAAAATCGATAATAGTTGAGTTGAACCAGAATCACTGTATACTGCTACACGAGTCAATGTAAACTTTACAGTCATAAAACCGCGTTTCAGTCCCCATCCATCATCTTTTCCGGATGAGTCTGTTCAAATATTTGCAATACAGTAATTAGATCGGAGTGCGTAATTGAAGTTCATGCCTCACTGTTTACTAAACTAATGAGTCAAATTGAATTTTTCCCCTTGCAGAAAAATATGCAATAGAACTTGAATGACTCAAACGTTTTTTATGCAATGAGAGTAATTTGAAGAGTCATTCAAAGCAAAGTATTTTTAGAACAGCAGTGAGACTGAACTCGATGATAAGATTGGAGAACAGAATTTTGGGCTCATGATTTCATATTGATTAAACTTTTACATATTTTTTGGCGCAGCAGTCGGATCTGAGCTCCAAAATTTAATAGCTTCAGTACGTCAGGAATCTTTGCCAGATGCTCTGAATTGTCATTGGCATGGACAAAAAACCTGACGTGGTGGACCAAAACAACCCTTGGCAAATTATACCAAGGTGGTGCCGAAATTGACTTGGATCAGAAAATCGACAAGCTTCCAAGATTTATGACTCTCCTTCGACACTGGAACACTTGAACCAGGGTCAATAAAGTATTTTTCGAGCGGTTGACCGAGGCCGGGGAATTATCATTCAATTAGGATTTGAAGCTCTCTTTTACTAGGGTAGAAAGCTACTTTTATGAGCAGGTTATCAACAAAACTTCAGTGACAAATTCATTCGGAAATTTAGGTAATGTACCTTCCATCTAGTAGAATATCCGCAATTAATATAACAGCACAGCATTATGTGGAAAGGCTTTTAGACAACCACAATTTCATCCATCATAGAAAGTTTGATAACGTGATGTTACTGCGATCGTCTTATGAGCAATCTAGTGAATTTCAGTAGGTTTCATTAGATACTCTTGTAGAGTTGCATAACTCATCATTCTATATGTGATCTGTTTTTAGATTGTTCGTCGCTCACTCGGATTTTTCTATTTTTCTTATCCGGAGTAGATTTTTCTTTGGTTTTGATTTTGGTGAACTAACTTCCATCTGCGATTTCTTGAATTTTGCAAGCGATGGACTCAGGCAAGTTATTTCTACAAACTTGAATTTACCCCACCAGTCGGAATAACTCGTGCATGATGTTGACAATATACAGAGAATTTCAGTCACCTTGATACGAAGATTACAAATGGATCACTTTATAGGTAATATTCTGCATAAGTTTTTCTTCTACTGTATCCAAGAAGTCAAGACTGGGCCCTTTGTTTCATTACTTTAATTTTGTGACAGAGTTTATAAGAGTTCTCCATTTTTTAATATCATAATAACCCAATCCATTAGAACTGGAATAGCCTTGACAGAATTTCGTGATGAAGTCAAGTGGAAACAGCAAAAAATAGCAATATGAAGCGAAATTTGAAAATCAAATATCGAGCACAACCTTGCCAAAAGGTAGATTATTTTTTGCTTGTTTTTGATCATCGTGTGCGTTGACGAGGTGTAAGAATCAATAATGTAATTGGTTGTGCGTATTGGATAAATTGCAGCTACTTGATTATATCGATAGATGACCGTGAAAAAAAAATTCAGTACTCAAATTTTATCTGGCTTATTAAATTTATCGACGAGAATCGCACCCATCAATCAAATCCACGAGTGATGAAACAGATTCCCTCCAAAATCAGAACTCTCATATTATCTTATCGAAATACTCTCAACCTCTGAATGCCTATACCTCCTTCGTGCTAAGAACAATGTCAGTCAGTTAGTGAGACGTATCGAACCGAGCAAGATGACCTCGGCAGAAGCGTTAAAGAAGATCGATACAACCATATCTAACTCTCAATGGGTCGCAACGTTTGGAGGTACGAAATAGTATAGTGTAGAGTTGAATAGAAGTCTGAAATGATCTTTATGATTCAAAAATTCTCTTTGAGTCATGGACTTATTTGTTTTTTTTTCGATTATTCGATAAAACTGTTGCTCGATATTCTGGTTCATAACCAAGACTATTCAGGCCACATTGTAGCATTCTGATTGAGTCCAATCAGTATCAATTTTTTCAAATCCATTCTAGCATTCCTCCTGATGGTGCAAACCGGCATCATTCAGAGTTGGGGATCTCCAAATCTGCCTCGTTTGCAGTCAGCTAACTCAACAATTCCTACAACCGAAGAACAAGCATCTTGGTTAACATCCCTCAGTTCTATTGGAGGGATACCAGGAGCCTTAATTGGTTCAATTCTGACAGGACTCATAGGAAGTAGAAAAAACATGATTATGACTATTATGTCTCTAGCAGTCTCGTGGTTGTGTATCATACTAGCTGATTCAGTGACTTGGTTGTTTGTAGCTCGTTTCATGTCTGGCATAGGAACGGGAATGTCTTATGCATGTTATCCATTTTTCTTGGGAGAAGTGGCAACACCAAGTGCTAGAGGTACTCTAATTACACTGGCAAGTGGTGGAAATGCAGTTGGAATGTGTATTGGAGTTGTAATTGAGACATATCTGACTATGAAAATTTCCAGTTTGATGCATTTATCGCAGTGTCTTCTTACGGTGTTACTATTACTTGTCTTGCCAGATACTCCATATTACTTTGTGAAAAAGAAAAATATTGAATCGGCAAGAGGTTCTGTGGCATTTTATCATTCAAAAAGCAACGCTGATGAAGAATTGAATGAAATCAAAAAGTTTATCGAGATGAACGATTGCAAAGTAGATAAGAGCAAATTTTCGGCTCTAAAAACAAAGGCCGTCTGCAAGGCAAATTGTTACATCATAACACTGTCTTCTCTTCCAGCATTGGCAAATATCGTGGCTATACGAACGTACATGGAAACATTTTTGAGAAAAGGAAATGTCACTATAATCAATCCTCAACCCTTTGTTATTTATAGTACTATCGTCGGTGCTGTCGGTGTAATTTTGGCTTTATTATTAATTGATAAAGTTGGAAGAAGATTTTTACTGATTCTTTCGAGTTTGGGATTGACACTGGCGCTTGTATTTTTAGGATCATATTTTTATCTGTTCAAATTAGGTTATGAAGGATTGCATCTACAGTGGTTAGTGATTTTTGCTCTGACACTCTATTCGTTAACTTTTTCTATTGGTTTTTACCCTGTACCAAGCACTATTTTAGGTGAAATTTATCCACAACATTTAAAAAGTATAGGAGGATGTTTGAGTGGTGTTGTAGCATCTACAACTTTGTCCATAACCTCAAAAGCTTACCAGAACATGGTGAGTGTGGTTGGTGAAGCTTTCGTGTTCTGGTTACATGCTTTGCTGTGTACATTGGCAATTCCATTTGCAATCTTTATACTGCCCGAGACTAAGGGCAAAACATTCCGCGAAATACAAATGATTTTAGCGAAATGATCTTCAGGAACAAAATGGGTAGTGAATGAAACAATTTTTTGTATTCAAACGAGACTTTCGACTAAATTTAAAATTGGCATCTAAAGCAGTATTTCATCAACTGCACAGAATCTCATTTTTGTAAAGTAAATCCTATCACAGTAAATTTTCAATCATATTTTCGAATTCAGTCGGCTAGATGTAGCAGCTCTTTTACAGGTAATACGATGCGTCGTTGTTCATTAAAAAGCTCACGTAAAGTTTTTTATGCATTGAAAGTATTAGGAAGTGTAGAGTTTGTAATATATATGTAGTTCCAAGTTTCATAGAAGAATTGATAAGTGTTTCTTCTTCTTACCAGATGAAATAGAAGACTCATGTCTCAGTAGAAGACTTCAAAAACGGAGGAAAACCTATAGAAAATTTGCGAAGCTATCCTCTGAAAGTGTGCAAATAGTTCATGGTCTTTTCCGTAACCACATTGATATTGAGGTGAATTTCGAGAGACGATGATGTAGAAAGATTGCGGAGTAGATGACTGAGAAAGAAGAAGTTTGTATTGCCTGATAGAAACATTTGTTAGCTCGGAATGAAAATAGTCATTTTTCCTTGTGTTAACAACTATGTGTCAATGCGTCACTCGATCATCGACAAGAACAATCGAAGAAACTTGAAGTCATCATCTTGAATTACGATTTATAAACCAAAGATAAACTCTACTTACGACTAAGCAATTTGGTTAGAATTTGTTTTCCATGAATTAGGAATAAAATCGAGATACTACGCTGTATTGTAATGTTGTGTTCTGAATTTAGTTAATGACTTTTGAACTTATAAGAAATAAGATGAATTTTACGAATAGCACTCTTATATCTGACAAGGAAAATAAAATCCGCCAAAATTGTGTAAGAATAATGGAAGTATACGTAAGATTGAAAATATTCTAATTCTCTTTGTATAGATTTCGTCAATTACTGTAAATAATTATCAAAAAATCTACTCTACGTATATCATACATATAGGTTATATAGTATAAATATTCGAGGTTGAGATGAAAAAATCGACTAAAATCAGCCTGCCCAACCGAATCTCCCTCTCCTTCACAAAGTCAACTGCCTTCTACTGCGGTCTTACCCCGGACAACATACGTGTGGGGGATACATGTCACTACCTGATATTCCGATCAACATCAGCGCTGAATTTGAAGTTGAGTAGACATTTCTATACACAATGATGCATGAAAATTGAGATAATCTCGCTCTAATGTTCATTCTTTCACAAATGCTGATTGAGGAGCTCGACCTGAATACCCATTCGAATTATGTGGACATGGCCGAAAACCGATATTTGGGGTAATTTATCATCGACGATGGTAGAAATTTACAAAAGTTCATAAAACTTGTGGCAACGTCGAAAACATATTCCCTCGACAATGAAGTCTCTATATGCTTCTGTTTTGGAGAAAAATGGGGAAAATGGATTTCCAATCTCATTTCTTGTCGTTCTGTATAGCTAGATTGACTCATTTCGTGTCAGAAACATTATTCAAGACCATCAGGAAATGTGGCCCAGAGTGAGCGAGTCAAGAGCCCAATTTATTTTTGAGTCCTTCTCAGCTCGGAATTGGAATGATTCGATTCAACTTACAAATGAAATTGATTGTCTAAAAATATTCAAAATGAATCGCGAGAAGTAAAGATGATTCTGATTAGTAGATCACTTTCTACATGACTTTTTAAGCGCCCAAGTTTTTTCTGATTAAAACTAGACCTTACAACTAACCTAGAAATCTGGATACATAGCCTGAGATGCGTCAAACTCCACATCTTGGAAGACTTTCAAATACTAGCTCACAATCTATTCTTGATTCAATACATATCCACAGCTTGCTAAGCAAAAAAATTAGACAAGATAATCACTTTTGCCGATTCAATGTGGAATTGTTTTCTCTCCGTGCTCAATTGCTTCATCGCCCTCGTTTACATTAGTTCTAAATGATAATATACTCCAACAAGCGTGAATTCTCACTTTCTCTGCCCAGTGATTTGACACTCTTTGGAGGAGCTCGAATAAGTATGACCTAATTTTGATGACAGGCTTATCTGCTAAGAAAATGCTTTTCTTCTCTTTGAGTCGGTAGTGGGACTAACAAGGGGGACCCACGAAGTGCGGGTCACCAAATCTTACCAAACTTTCTTCACAGTCTTGTATCACCTAGAATATGAAGAATCCAGAATAACTCCGTCAAATGGGCCCTCTGTCCGAAGTTACAGCACATGACATTAGCATTTCCCATATAGGCCCATATCAAAAAGTGATATATACAGATATACTGACAATGCTAACATTTTTACTCGTAGCTCTGAACAGGGAGCCCATTTGACGGAGTTACTCTGGATTCTTCATATTCTAGGTGGTCCGAGACTGTGAAAAAAGTTTGGTGAGAATTGGTGACCCGCACTTCGTGGGTCCTCCTTGTAAGTGCCCAAGAATTAAACTTATAGTCTTAGGTCAAAGTTTGAATAAATTGAAGGAATCAGAGGAAATTTCAACTCCTGGATACAGTATCTGTCGATAGTTTGTGTAATTTTAAAGTAGAAGGGTCCAATCTCAAGATTCCGGTATCTCTGTTTTAGTTGATCCAAAATTCATCTATTTATCTCACACTGCAGCCTTTTCTGAGTATTTCAAGTAATCTCCAGAGCTCCTTTCTTGCAATGCGACAAATACTTGCTGATAAAATTTTATAAAAATGGGGTCAGACCTCTGTACATCATAATGGGGTTTAACGGATCGAGGTGTTTCAAAATATACGTGGCAAAATCTGTTATTATAAAGTGTTATTCGGTTCAAATTGCTGTTTTCCTAGTGGAGGATTTTTCCCCGAAATCTATATGAGTCGTTAAGAATGCATAGACAACAACCGTTCTTGGTTTCTTTGACCAACTTTAGCAAGTATAAATCTGAATCCACTCTTGCTACGTCCCAATATCCATGTATACACTTATGCATGCTAAGAACTTTGGCAAAATCATAAGGATTCCGCTGTGAGTACGATTTCCTTCCCGGTCTTGAATGATAGAAATTCGTTTGGAGAGAGATAGTCCTGTAGAAAAGAAGTCATGCCTCGAAGTAGTAGTCTATGACAACTTTCACTACAAACTAATTCTGAACGAGAAGCTCTCCATTTCTACGATTTGCAAGGTTTTGGATTTTGATCCAGTTTTTATGAAATTTGACAAGGCTTCAATTTGAACTAATGAGAATCCGACGTGTTGCACGAAAAAACTCAATGGTTCCCATGAAGGATGTAGAATAATCGGAATAAGCATACAAAGTTCGGATCAGTTTGGACCAATGAGATGAAAGATATCGAATTCTCAAAGTTGAACGTTTTTGCCGTACACAAGCATGGACTGGAAGTGTACACTTGATGGTCTATGCGAGAATACGCAACCTAAGGTAGGTTTGATTATGAAGTTTAGGAATAAGACACTGGCCAAAATCAATCTCCCCTCTTCCACTCGTTTGAAATATTTTGCGGTTTTTCAGCATTTTGATGAACTGAAATTTGCATAAATATAATTTTGAATACTTTGGTTATGTACCTTTGCCGAGAGGTCCCAAATTTACAACGATCGATCTGACTGGATAGGCTGAAGAATTAGTATAGATATGTCTAGTCCAGTGAGGCATTTGAATCGCCTGCACAATGTTTGCACTCTTGCAGCAACGTGTGTCATGAAAGCTATGCGAGTCTGCTAAAGCAATTAATGAGTACATGCACGCTCTTGAAGCAATAGCAATGATACATGGAATGTGGTGATCGCAAATTGTATTTCACGTATCATAACGATATTTCTCCCGGATTTTGTTCTTCTGAATGAAGGTTTTCACTCTGGACATCATCATTCACTTTCGGGAGTACGACAAAAATTTTGGAGGATATTTAATTTGAACGCGGCGCCCCTATGCTGGCCAACATCAGCGAGGTTGCTTTGCTCAGATCTTCTTAGCACGTTGAATCTTCCAAATTTGGTCATCCGTACTGAGGGAGATATCTCCCTCATGAAAAATTATACCGATATCCCCGAAACTACTCCCAATCACCATCAGAAGAAAATCAAAATCGTTTGATCAATACTCCAATGGGCGTCAAGATCATTTATGATTGATTCTGTTAATTTTTTATTCAATTCATCAAAAGAACCTTTCATAAGTCTATGCAATGCACACAGTCAGTAATAATTGGGACTTGTATCCCTTTCATGCTCGTAAAAATCATGCGTGAACAATTGCATGAAATAAACGAGTACGAAGCAAATAAACTGCCCAGAGAAGGACGTCCTCGGAAACATGAAACAAAGGGAGTCTTTCGAGGTCTTGTGTTAATAGGGAGTACACCGGGCAATGTTTTCGCCTTCATATCCTTCATGGCTCGACGTTCGATATCCCCGTTCCTGTGTACAAGCGGGAGTCAACTTACACACACTCATGAAAAAGCCAGACAGATGTGAATGAAGTCCAAGGTCACTTGACCTCAGGATGACCCTCGGAATTTTCATCGACTTTCGTCTTGTCATATGATATGACACTCGATGTAAAAAGAATTATGTGATGTATGTCTCTTAGTTTGAATAACTCAGATACATGTATATGTACAGGAGAAGTTCATTAACTAACTAACCATTGTGAAACTTTGATTGAATCCTACTCTCGATTTTGCTTCATCAGGGTAAGATCGTTATTTTGTCTGTCAAGCAATTCGAGCTAGGTGTGTGAAGATATCTGCCAAGGGAAATCTAGAGATGTCGAAGTAATACTCGTTGTGAAGACGACTACCTTCGAGTGTTTGTTTTTCATGCATACCGCATTTGAGAAAAATCCATAAGAAAATATTGGTTATTAATGGAATCATACGTGAAGTTCTTCTGCGACATCCCGGCTCTAGTCTCGGAATTTTTTTTCATCAGTTTGAGTACCTCCGGTTCGTCCCGTTCTTCTTCATAGCATTCCCCACAACATCCGTTATGAAGTGGAAAGTAGGTGAGAATTCTGCCTTTATTCCTCCATTATATTGATAGGAATCATCATGTTTTCCGAAAATCGATCGATCTGGAATTTTGAATGTAACAATCAACAAAGGTAGCATTCCCACCCATACCTCCACCTTGAAACAATACCTTGACGCTTAGTGTTTGAATTTCCATTTAATGTGACTCTGCTCGTACGAACATCAATTATTCAAGTGCATAACAGACCTTTCTCATATAATATATATTAGCATCAACAAGAGAGTCACGCGTGATGCATAGATCGTACAGTGGCTCGCCCATCCGGTCCGGAAGCCTGACATATTGTATAGGTGCTCGTTTGCGCGCGACCTTTTTTTTTTATTATTCCTCTTTCTCCCTCACAAACTCAGCTCGTCCTCGAAAGTTCGAAATTGTCACGGCCTACTTGCGCAAGGTTCGTCCATTCCCCATATTATGATGCTCATACGATGGTATAAATGTATTATTTTGTATTAGCGCGCTCCTGAAATGTGGTGCACGATGAGCTCGCTGATCGGCGCTGAATTTTCATTTCCGGCCTTTTGTCTCGTTTGATTGAAGAGAAATGGGCCCAAGTGTAGTTCCCGCTGCATGCAATTTGCCTGCAGGTCATTAGAAGTTGAAGGTGAAAGTTGACCAGTTGGTGATGATTTTTCAATGCGCAGGTTTTTGTGGTATGCTAGTGAATCAGATCGTATTTGTACGCTCAAGATACCAACTCGAAAAAGAGTGACGAGTTGAACAATAATGCTTCTAATCGCTCGTGATCAATATCTTCAATCACTGTTGTTGATCGAGAATCACAATAGCGATGATGATAACTTCCAGGGTTGAACCATTATCAGTGCTTAGTGATGTGTTTGGATCAATTTCCGGGTCTATTTTTGGTCCACAATAATCTCAAAACTACCGAAATCCGAGCAAAACTCAAACGAGAAGTGTTCTCTCTAAGTTCATTCAACTGAGTCTTTACCGTCGGAGCCTCTGAACGGACGGATTCTAAGTCAAATATGACTGGATTTGACCAAAAATTAGTCGAATTCGACAGTGATTCCGTCCTTTAAAAGGCTTCGACAGGAAAAACTCAATCGAAAGAATTTAGAGAATTTGCACACCCAAAATGATATTACCATGTGATTACCATGAATCATTCGAAAAATAGCCAGCCTTTACTCCCATAAACTGCCGTCCGGTCTCTAGAAAAATAGTTGATTTTCAGTCATTTGATGTGAATAATACTACTGCATCTCCTCTACAATCTGGCATACTCGAATTGGAGTAATGGTCAAATTTCTCATCTAGAATATCAATTTAAACAGTTACCACTTCCCATTTCACTGACTTTTCTTGATCAAAAAAATTGTAAGTTCTTGTTACTTCTCTAGTTACCTGTACATTTTCCGGAGCAACGGGATATCAATGTTTATTTGCAATGAACTCGGCAATGAATATCTAACCTCTTGCCGCATTCGTCCACATATGTGAAGACATCTTTAAATCGGGTTCCTCTAATTTTCTTTAACTTTGGAGGAAAAATACCTTATGCATCATCTTCCTTGGCTCAAATTGGAGGAAATTCCATGATTTTGGTGAACATAGTCTCATCATTAGTGATCCATTATAGCTAATTATTATGAATAAACCATCTCCCTTGATCATGCACCTCGAACGATTCATCTTTTGGCTGTTATAACTCAATAAATTTTGATGATAGGATAAGGATACTTTTCGCGTCATGTTTTTTGATCCGAATTGATGATTCTTCAAGAAGCTCATCATGAATTTCTCGATGTCAGTGCCTCATTCGTGTTTGGCCTTGAAAAGTTCATGCTGACGCAACTCTTATATGGCATGACTTTATCATATCGTATTTGGGTTCAAAATAATTTTTATGATCCCCATCATAGAATCTAGTAGAAAACGAAGGTCTGAAAGCACAGGAAGTAGGTGCGTGCAATTTTTTTAGTTCAATTAATCCTTAAAAGCGTTCCTCCAAGTTCCCCAATGCTTAGATTCTCATTTTATGGTCAAATATGGGTATTTCCCGGGCAGTTACGTCCTTCTTGCCGCGGATTCAACAGTGTTTTCCGTAACACGAAATGACGCAACTGACGTCGTTATGGCTTTACAAAAATTTTTTCTGGAATTTCTGATTTTCTCCAAACTCACAAATGCCCAGATGCTCGGACCTGGTATTCCACGGGGAATCAACGAACCCCAAGGACTGGGAATACAATCAAATCCGTAAATTCCCGGATCCGACTGAATATAGTACATTGGGCGTAAAACGTTTGATTCGCGTCCGAGTGATGGGTTTCCGGCCCGAGCCGCAGGCGAGGGTCGGAATCATCACGAGGATGCGAATAATAGGTTTTACGGCCGTGTATCTAATTTTCGATAAACTGTGAGTAAAAGTCGACAAACTGTGCGCAAAGTGCACTTTTACGCACAGTGTATCGAAAAATCTGATCCGAGCACCCGGTCATTTCCAGATTTGCGACACGGTTCCTAGGATCCAGAATTCATTCTCACCCCGCCGAAAATCTGTTCCGGGAATACGGGCACTTGTGGGTTTCGATTGCTTTCTCGAATTTGCGAATTGTTGCACGCCCCGAAAGGATTTCTGATCCGAGAATTCGGAAATTTGCAGGTTTGATTGCCTTCCTAGGTTTTTGGGCTTCTCTTACCCTGACAGAATTTACGGTTCGAGTATCTGGTTGTTCGCGGGGTTGGATCTCTTCTTATGTTTGATGAGTTCTGTTTTTTACCCTCAGAATATCTAATCCCAGCATCTCTGCAGGCTTACGGCGCCCTCTTGACCTGGCACCCCCCCCCCCCCCCCTAAGGCCGGCTTTGGGCCTCGAGAATTGCAGCATCTATGTCTAGACCTGAGAATGCGCTCAACTCCCAGTTACGCGCTTTTAGGATGCAGGTCAAGTGTTTTCCAGGTGGCAGTAGAACCGTTGTCTCGCATGCCCTAAGTTCATTTTTTGTTCATTCATATATTCTATGTTTATTCCTTCTTCTGCATTAAACTCCCCCTACTCCCATCTCATCGCATTGAAGGCAAAACCAGGTAAGCACGCCTTCTAGCTGTGACGATTACAAAGATAACCCAATTTATTTCACCTACATAGCTCATGAATGAGGCTATAGCGAAAAAACGTCCACCAGGGCGGCGCTGATGGTCATTTAAGCTCCCCAACACATGGATTTTTCTGTCCGTGTACGTCGGTGCATGCTAGTGTGTATCTGTGTGAGAGAGTATCCCGATCAGAAAGTTAATCCGGGTCCCGGACTAACTGATCCAACTTGGATCCAGTTTGAGTCCGGGTGCCGGACTAATTGTTCCGGGTTCAGTCCGGGTTGGAACCCGGGTATGATCCAGTTTGGATCAAGGCGCCCGGATCAAACTTTTCGTTGCGAGACCCGGATTGAGACTGGATTGCGCCCGGATCAAAATCGTTCAATGTAGATGAATGTAGTGGACAGCGTAAACTGTGTCAATAGAAAATGGAATACCGATGATATTAGTTTTATTATGTATGATCAAGTGTTGAATTATGATCTCCTCATAAACTAATGATTTCAGTTCGCTAATGAGATGTGTAGCATCAGTCTGATGAATTTTGAAAAAAATTATCCAATAGTTGCTTATTGCACCTTAACAAGGTTATGTTTTCATAACACTGATGAGCATGCACTGTGCTGACTTTGCTCTATCATGAAAAATGAAAACTTCGAAATCTTATTCCTAGAAAAAAATTCGTTGAAGCCAAGATAGATGAAAAAATATTTATAAGCTAGTTCATCTGATAACTTGGGCGTATAGCTTTTATTTACTGAGCGAGAGTGCCATAGCACTTTACTCTTATTTTTATGCATATCTTGATAAGCCTGTCATACTGATTGACTCACTTGCTCATATTATAATCTCACTGAATGATACATACCAAAACTCTCCTCAGAATTGGTTAAAACCCAATATGAATGACAGATCTTACCCTGGACTTGATTGTTTCCCTCAATCGGTGGGCCATATATATTTGGCCTATTGCCAGCACAATCCTATTACCATCAAGTTTAACTCATAATTCTGAAGAACGGTTCTTCTCAGCCATCACCTAAATAGAGACTAAATGAATTCATGAAGCAAACCCTATACTCAAATTGATGTTTCTTTTCTACCATGAGTCTTCTAAGGAAGTTTAAATTCCAACGAAAGCTCATGAAGATCAAATTTCTTGAAAAGTTTCTTGGGTTCATGAACAGTTATTTGGACATTATTATTGCTCTTTGAGTTGAAATAAATCTCTTTTCAAATTGTGGATCTGATGCTCAACATATGAGTAGAATTAGAACAAGCCAGGGAGTGTTCCGGGAGGGCAACTTCAATGTCACAATAATCTAGTGAGCGACTCAATAACATGTAGAAATGAGAAATCTGTTCCCATAGCTCTTGCCTCATTACATAAATTAAATCATAATAGTTACCATCCAAGTGGTCTAACATATAATGCAGATTATTGAGTACTGCAGTCTGGTTATTGTCAGCTAGGAAATACTTGAGAATTTGGTTTGAGTCAAGTGTAAGCAGCAATTCACGATTTCTTAGAGATATGTCTTCTAGAAATTGATATTTCTAAGCAATTACCATTTCTCTCACTGCAAATATCTTGATTTTATTGAATCAAAGCATGGTGAATAGATAGTAAAAGAAGATCATAATATCAGAAGAGTATCACAACAGCTAAACCGAATAATTTGTGAAAAAAGTTAAGCGCACCTATTACAATAACTTGAGTCTTTCCCTCATCATCATGTATTTTCAAGACATGTCTGTCATGTGCGTAGCTACAATATTTGCAAATGAGCTCAGATTTAATTAAATGGAATTATTTCGCACAACAGTTGATAGCTCTGGGTAGATTTTTGATGATATCCATCATTATTTTTATTCTGGAGAGTCAATCCGGGACCCGGATCAGAACTGGATTGAACCTTGAACAGCGCCACCGTTAATCCGGGCGCTGGATCCAAACTGGATCAAACCCGGGTTCCAAGACGGAGTAACTCCGGATCCAGTTTCGGTCCGTTATTCCGGGACTTGGATCCACCCCGGACTCAACCCGGAATAAGCTTTCTGATCGGGATGCGGCAACTCTCACAGACGCGCACGGACAGAGAATTGCATGTGTTAGACAACCAGCGCTCCTAGCGGCCGTTTTTTCGCTATAGCCTCATTCGAGTGAAGCGATTTCATGACAGAGTTTGATCCCCAGAAGCATGGTGCGACGGGAAGTCGGTTCATGATTTTTAGTCTGATGTTTTCGCGATTGATCATCGCTCTGAGGTATTTGAAGTCCGATACTGCCTCGAAGCTGAATTCTCGTGAATTCTGCAACGCGCATTGGTTCTGAAATGGGTTGTTCGTACTGCCCAGCGACTGGTAGGTCTTCGTCTTGTCCTCATTACATTCTAGTCCGAAGTCACTTGCTGTCTCTATGATCATTTCCATGTTATGTGCAACGTCCTGTTTTGTTACCCATCCACAATGTCCAGATCATCCGCGTATCCTATTGGCTATGGGACATGTGAGTTTCAGCGCCTCCGAGCGGCGGAAAACGGCATTCCACGGGAGGTAACATTCGAAGTTTTTGAACGTGTTTAGTGCGGGCTTTGGTCTTCTCATGCAAGTAGCTCAAAAACCGTAGCTTGGATGTGGCAACAGTATGCGAGGCGATTGTAGGGTTTTCGAAAACGAAGAGTTTGAGCGCTTGTGGGTCTGAATCCGAGCATAATTGAGTAAACTAGAGCGAGCTGAAAATTTTGCCTAATGCTTTTTGCAAGGGCTATGCGGCCACCGCTCAAGCTACTGATTCTGCCCCGGCTCGCTCCGATATTTTTCTCGCTTCGGGCTCTGTGAATCCCTCAATAATGGTCTGATTGACATGTGTGATAGCTCAAAATTTTCGCAATTAAAAATCTAACAACTTTCTCGCTTACTGTTACGAGGTTTAAGCGATAGGTTCTCTCAAAAATGAAGGAAAACCCTTACCACGCGCCTAATTTGCATGCTCTATTTCTGACCTTGATTTTTGGGAAAACCGTTGCTGAAACCTTATAAGAGTTAGCGAGAAAGTTGTTAGATTTTTAATTGCGAAAATTTTGAGCTAATATACATGCCAATCAGAACATTATTAAAGGATTCACAAAGCCCGGAGCGAGAAAAATATCGGAGCGAGTCGAGGCAGAAGCGGTGGTTGAGCAGTGGCCGCATAGCCCATGCAAAAAGCATTAGGCAAAAATTTCAACTCGCTCTAGTTTACTCAATTATGCTCGGATTCAGACCCACAAGCGCTCAAACTCTTCGTTTTCGAAAACCCTACAATTGCCTCGCATACTGTTGCCACATCCGAGCTACGGTTTTTGAGCTACTTGCATGAGAATACCAAAGCCCGCACTAAACACGTTCAAAAACTTCGAATGTTACCTCCCGTGGAATGCCGTTTTCCGCCGCTCGGAGGCGCTGAAACTCACATGTCCCATAGCCAATAGTACCTGAATGCGGTTGCTTAGCCCCTCGAGTAACAGGCCGTGCTACTAGTGGGCCAAGGGTCTTATCGCCGTTTCGAGAACAAAATTGAACAGAGACGGGGATATTGCATCGCTCTGCTCGAGCCCGTTCTTGCTCGCGAATGGTCCGGTTAAATTGTTACCGTTGCTCACTTGCCGTACCATTCCGTCGAGAGTTACACCGATCAGTTTCACCAGTTTGTCCGGGTCCCCTAAAATCCTTAATGCATCGTACATTTTCGTCCTGATGATTGAATCGTATGCTTTTTTTAAATTTACAAAAAGGAGGCGCATTTGCTCCGCTCCTTCCTACATTCTCTCTGAGATCAGTCTGTCTGTAAGGATTTGATAACTTGTTGAATGGTTTGGTCGGAAACTGCACTGGTAATCCCCGACGGTTGTTTGCATGTAGTCATTGAATCTTTCTATCAAGATATTTGACAGAACCATGTAGCATACGACGAGGAGAAATATTCCTCCAGTGGATATTACAATCCATCCTATCACCTTTTTTGAAGATCGGTAATATCAGTTCGTGAATTCATCGACTAGCATTTCATCACATTTTTTTTGTAAAGTTCCGATTGAAGTGAGTCCATGAGCGGTGCCGTGTTATTTTTCCAGCGGTTCAATAGCGTGAACTATTTCCTCCACCGACGAAGCAGAAATTTCGGTTTCAATCGAATGGGCCCCATACGTTCGTTCTAATTGGACCCTGTTCACGTTCGATAGCTTATAGAAGTTATCCCTCCAACGTAGCACTTCTCTTTCATTTGGGTGATTCTCACGTTTCGTTAACATTCGGCCTACAGGAGAATCAAAATTTGGATTTCAAGGCACACACCCGAGTGATAGTTCAGATTTCGAAAGAACTTTTTTGGTGAAAAAGTGGAAGTTTTTGAGGTCCGGAATAAGATCTGATTCGACAATGGAACTGGCAACTGGAGGAAAATAGCATGACCCAATTCCTCGAATGCATTAGGCGAGGATTCGCAAAAAAATCGGAAGAATTTCCCTAGCATTAATCAATAACGTAATTTGTACTTTCCCCAAATAGTGCCGAATGTAGATGCTGGTCGTACAGTTTTCTGCTGGGTATTTCAATACTTAATCTTTCACATTCTTGTATTGACAATTGACTCCAAACGCATTTCTGATTTCCGAAAATTCAAATCTCCGTAATCTGGCATAATGAGTTTGTCCCTCTCTGAATTCTCACTTCATCTATCGCCAAAATCCGTAAAACGCTATGATATCAGAACTCCACGATAGCAAAATGACCAGCATTGTGAATTTCTGCCGATTCCAAAAGTATTCATTAGACAGTGCATTCGAGTAATTTGATGACCGATCGATCGATCGATCTCATGTTTCCCACGAATCGTTGAAAACGAATTGCATTATATGCTGCACATGCGTCGTTCTCAAGAATTCCAACAACCATATTACGGTATGATAAAAACACTTGCAACACAAAGATCGACTCGCATTGGAAAATATAGTTCACCCGCACGTGCGGATCAATTTGGGATATCATTTCTTCGAAAAATGAAGAGCAGGAAGTCAATCGAATAATGATCGCACAAACACGTGCTGACCAATCGGTGTAGTAAACGCTTTTCAAATTCAAAATGTTTGAATACTTAGCAATATTCTAAATTCGAAAACATCGTGTCACACGAAGTAGATTCAGAGGGTCACTCGATCACTCGGTGCATAAAAATGCGACTCGGATATTTTCCCACGAGAAGAATGCGGAGCGTCTGTGCAGAGGCACGTGCGAAATAGTAATGTATAAGTAATATGTGAGCACGTGAATGATGCATCAGGCATTCGCACATATAAACATAATGACGCGCACGAATATTCAACGGTGACAGGTCTTTGAGAGCGTATTATAATCAGCGCGTGCTGCCACGGATTCTGTCTTTTACTCGACCTTGAGATCCACTGATGTGCCACACATCTGGTGAAAAAATTGAGCTTATCATTCGAAACTAGGTGAAATGCATCTTCTCTGATATCAGATTTCACTGGGCGTTTGCATTTTTCGCGTGACATCATGAATTCAGGCGGCTATTTCAGGACCAATTCATCAGATTTTCAGAAATCAAGCTGATGTTTCGGAGGCTATTTCGAAGAATTGTCTCGGTACCATGTGAATTGGTTATTATTCTAAATAAAGTTCGTGGGAGTTTGTATGCAAAATGATTCCAGATCAAAGCATCTTCTACAGTTCAGTCATCAGAGTCAAAAATTTAATGTCAATTCCATTTTGGTTCCATGTCAACCATCTCTCATTTCTATATTTAGATAATTATAGGCATATCATCGGAATTTTGTATTGATTAGCAAGCCGCTGTAATATAATCAACGAGAACCAGCAGCAGTCGAGTGACGGCCTTCTGATCAAGCTCACTTTACTCCGTCGAGTGGCCACGACCCTGAACTTGACTTCCCGCGTCACGGCCACGCGCCGCGACCGCGTATACACCCGTCCGTCCGCCCGCCCGCCCGCCCGCGCACAAATACATGTGCAAACTTTTATGTATCATAAGCATGAGTGCAGACACTGTCCTCGCGCCAACATCAGTGCATGGCTTTTCCGCCTTATCTAAGCACTTGGCGCCTAGGTGGTATGTAATTGTGATGATGCACTTGAATAGATATGTATACTTGTTCAGGTGATGTGCATCGTTCTTTGCATTTCTTAGCTTGAGCTATAGATGCCACAAGGTAATATTTGGCATATGATTGTGCGATGATGTACGTAGAGTGTCTGATGATCAGTCTACCTGTTTTTGACTGATTTCTTACAAGTAAAATGAAATTTCACATTTTCCTTAGTAGTGGATGAAACTGACTCATTTTCCACAGTTCTTCAAAGATAAACTTCAAAATTTGTTTGATATTTGCAACAATTAGGTAGCTGTTTTTGTTATGGATACAGAACGAAAATTATTGAAAGAAGCTCGATTGAAACGCATGAGACCAATCCAAACTTTCTAGCGTTACCCAGAGTATTATCGGTCTGAACTTTACCGCTACTGTATTCACACAGACAGATAGAAAACCGTGGTCCGACCGAACATGCTGAGGTTTTACCTCCAAAGCTGAGCTATCATAAGACTCAGAAAAAAGTGCACAGAAGATTCATCCAGAGTATGTAAGGGGCCGTCCATAAACTACGTGGGTAGCCAAGCGGGGAGGGGGGGGGGTCAAAAATTTAATTTAAAAAACTACGTTCGGCTACGGGGGAGGGGGGGGGGTCACCGGCTTTACTACGTAGCTTCATATTTTTAAATTGCGTGCGTGAAAATGGCTCTCGGTATATGATTTCAATATTCTCATCCGTCAGAAAAATTTTGATTGGATGTAATAATAACCTATGAAGCCACACAGCCGATGGTTGCACATGTAAAGCATGTACGTCAGATGTTCATTCGTTCACGTCATTGTTCACATTGGCTGAGTGCTCGTGTGTAAGTATCGTTGGAGGTTCCGAGCTGGTCGAGGAACTGGTAAATCGTTTTCATACTCGAGCTTGGCTCACTTGTATATCCTTTATCAAGTATTACCTATGTTTTCCAAATTTATTCCTTAAAATCTTCTGACTTCGAATTCGAATGTCCCTCCATAAGGCAAATAAACCCTCTAATACGTCTGACAAGACGAATCATGCTCGTAATCAGGGAGAAGGAAATGATCTAAATTATAATCACATAGGATATTTCAAAGCAGTCGTGCTACTCCAACTCAAGATATTTTGAAAAATAAAATAGTTTCCAGGATCTTTGGTTCTTTTTGATGGAATAGAACTTTTATTATTTCTAGAAAAGCTACGTAGTTTTGGGGGGGAGGGGGGGTCAGATTGGCCAAAAAGCTACGATTGGCTACGGGGGGGGGGAGGGGTCAAAAAT
This sequence comes from Eretmocerus hayati, assembly GCA_029851415.1. NCBI lineage: Eukaryota > Metazoa > Arthropoda > Insecta > Hymenoptera > Aphelinidae > Eretmocerus > Eretmocerus hayati. Next base: position 6,365,116 of record CM056742.1, read on the forward strand.
AATTAAAATCGGTCTACGTAGTTTATGGACGGCCTAAGCAAGAATACTTGTATTTTTCAATGATTCGTCTTGGTGTCACTTTGACCGTGTCCGGTTACGGCGTGTGAATTTATTTCGACAAAGGTATGTGCAACGTTGCACCAGCGATGTCACGCTTATACTAATGCCGATCTAATCTTGATCCATAATGATAGTAGCAGTTCAAATGTCGTACCATCAAGTTCTTCCTGCATTTATCCAGAATCATCAGAAGTTTGTACCAAAGAATTATTGGAATTTTCTTACTCTGATATAGGTTAAGAATGAATCCTCCAGAAGGTTGGTCCGCAATTTTTGGCTAATCGTAGAATTATGTATGACACAGAGTGATTCTAACTATTTATAAGAACCTCACAGCATCATGGATGAAAATCTTGACCATTTTTCATAGAATGATCACCTGACGAATGATACGCTGGATTAGCCCACCTCTCCTCCCCCACAACCACGCTTCAAGCGAGGATATTCACTACCGGTCAAAAGTTTGTAAAGACCTGAAAAAAGCGAATAAAAATAAGAAGACTTCTACATCAAAATCGATTTTGATCACTCGACTACTCGGAACTCCTTCGTCCAAAATGACTCTACTTGGGCTCATTTTGTAGCTTTTTTCAAGCACTTTGAGTGCTTTTGGTGGGGTTTTCCCTCCGACTCAACAGGATTTTGATAGGTCAAGTCGAATCCCTGGACATTATTATGAAAATCGGATCAGCACTCAGACTTCTGCAAGTCAGACTTGAGTTGATGGATTGGGTTGATTAAAAAAGCATTTGAGAGTGCAAGTTAAGGGCTTCAAAATCCGTTCTGAAATAGTACATTATTGCCCTGGGCGCCTACGCCCAGTTCGGGCGCTAGGACAGTTTATTTCCCGAGCGAAGCGAGGGAAATAAGTCCTCCGCGCCCGAAATGGGCCTGCGAGCACAGGGCAATAATGATTTTTCATCATGAGAACCCTAAAACCGCATTTGAATGCGGTCTTTTTAGGTTAGAATGATGAAAAAATTATTCTAGCTTGTTTCTGATCTGAGCTATGACTATTTTTGTGAAGGAAGATTTTTCTCGAAGAAGAGTCCCAAAAACCATGAAAGGTGAAGAAACCCCTCTGATTTTTTCAAGTTTTTTCGTGCTGTTGGTGAGAGGAACCAAGATCAGTGCTTATACCAGTCAAAAAATAAGTCCATTCATAATTTCTCAATGACTTGTCCTTTTTTCGAGAAAAATCTTCCCCTACACAAAGAGCCACAGAGATAATTTAGAACTTCTAAGAAGGAATTTTGAGGCTCTTGGCTTCTACTCTGGGATGTTTTTTGAATCATTTAAATTTATCAATTTTCGCCAGACTTGCGGAGGTTTGCGTATTGACCCGATTTTTATGAAATTCTGCAAAGCTTGAGATTGATTTTGCAAGAATCTATTGAGCTGCGTGGAAAAAATACTAAATAGCTCTGAAAGTGTTTGAAAGAACCTACAAAATGAGCCTAAGTAGAGTCATTTTGGATCAAGGAGATTTGAGCAGTCAGGTGATCAGAAGCGAACTTTCTTTTCAATTTACACAAACTTTTGACCGGTAGTGTATGTGATTAAAATTCCATCAGAATTCGCCTTTAGAGCTTTGTTGGGGTACTTCTACACAAGCGAAATTCACTTCAATCAAAACTGCATCTATTTATCTTTCAAAAGGGGGGGGGGGCAATTTAGACTTTCCATAATACGCGTGTGATCAACATGGAATGAAAATTATCAATTTCGTTACAGTACACCATTATTCCTCTACAACTTAAGAATTATTTATTTTGTTGGAGAAATTGCAGAATGATTCGTTGCATGGTCGTCTGAGATCTACAAAAGAGATATTTTGAAAATTTTTCTCGAAGGGTGCGTCCGCTCCAAGTTATAAGGAGTCCTTTGCTCAAAGTCTCCGAAATTTGCCATCTATCGCATTTTATACTTCTTAATACCAACATATCACAGAATGTTGACAGGCTATTGAGGCGTTTTTCTGCAGATTTCTTAGAGATCTACAAAAAGACGTGAAGGTCATTTCCTGGTCCACTCTGAAATTCAAACACTGGACTCATTGAATATGGAATATATAGTATTATGAATATATCGCAGAATTGGGGAAGTTTGAAACCAAGATTGCTCATAAGTTAAAATTGACAAAACCTCTGAAAAACTGTTGGGAGATATTTTTGTAAATCTTGGGGAGCTCCGGAAAAATTCTTGTTTTCCTTTCTCCAAAATTAATTAAATTCAACTCTCTTGATTTTTCCGAGTGAGATCATTCTTGGAGAGAGTAATTTTTGACTCATTGGGGTTCGAAGTGGAAAAAACAAATTGGACCCAAGTGATTTGCACTCGGAGAATTGAGTAAGATTTTTCGTTTGGAGAACTGAGTGAATCCTAGTTTTATTCTTTTATTCAGATGAAATTAAATGGGGGAGTTTCGGAGATATGTATTCACTCTCATCAGAGTGAAACACTACTCTACTCAGAATCCAAGTGGAGAGAGAAAAATTAGACCTTATTTGAAACGTTCGATTGAGAGAAAGAAAATAAAAACTGCGAATATCTTCCTGCATTAAAATGTTGCCATTTTGCATCTATTGTTGATCGAGGTATGATGTTCCTGATACCAAAAAACCGTTATGGAGACCGAAAGTTCATTTTGCAGTGAATATGGTTTGATATTCATCAACTTCAGAAAATCATAGGGCCAGATTTCTTTCCATATTCAACAGAAAACATCTAAAAGATGGATTCTCCTCAAAAATATCCAGAAAACATAGTTAAAATGTCTGGGTGGCTAATGTGATCAAATCGGGTGGCTTCCGTTCTGATTCGGTGAAAAATGCGAGTCCGTACGCAGTTTTTAGAACTGGGATACATACATTTATTAAAAGAGGAGCAGAGATCAGACCTCGGACGTTTTACATCTTCTCACGCGTAAGATCGTGTCCCTGGCGCAGATCTAGGAACACGCAAATATCTATGTGCGGTCTCTCAAAAGAGTCAGTCAATGACGAGACACGAGACAAGCCAAAAAGGAGTAGAAGGATATAATCGTCGACGGCTGTTGGCGCGAAATCGTATAAATGTATATCCTTGAGGTGTTAGCAGGAGCAAATCAGATACGGTGAATCGATTCTCTTTTTCATGGCTTCAGAGGCCCAGGCAAATCGGAATATGCGTGAACAAGAAATTTGCAAGCACCTATACGATACATATCTCAGTAGACTAGAGCCGTCGAGGACTTGGTATAATATAGGTATACATCCTTTGGCTTGTTTGCCCTTTTGGCTGTGACTTTATATATACTCTTTCAATTTACATCGAAATTTGCATGAGACTTCTTCCTACTAATTCGTATGAAGATAGACCGCACAAAAGAATACGTTGGTCTGTTCGACCTTCAGTCTTAAATTTGCTAAGTAGGTGGCATTGATGGCCCAGACGAGCTGAGCCGGAAAGAGAAGAATCTCTGTTCTATAAGTAGCTCTTCGACAAAAAATTTGCGTAAATGTGATGTTGATTCAGTTTTGTCTAAAATATATTGTCAGAATTTTCTCAAAAACTATCACCATAGAAATTTGTTCACTCATGAGAGCTGTTATCATTAAAAATGCTGGATTTACTTTTTTAAGTCGTTGAGATCAACTCGATAATTTTCTTACAGAAATTTCAAAGAATCTCGATTTGATAACTTGTTGATGATAGGACTGCTGTTCTGCTTTTCTCAACAAAACATATAAGGAATTAGGTGAGCTTTAGGGTAGGAAATCCAACACATTTTTCCCAAACAGACAGTATTTTGAGCAAAAAGGCAATAATTATTAGTGGTACCTCAAATTTTTTTTATCGTCCTACTTTAATTTAATCAATGGAACAACTCAATGGTTGTGAAATCATTTACTACTTCGAAATTACGTGAGTTGTTTGGTCATGATATCGATACTGTGAAACTTCGTGGAAGATTGAAACTGCGTCAGTATGAACTGCGTAGGATCCAGGATATGGGCGGACTAAGGGCTGAGGTCGTCCTTGAGCTGTTTACGGTGAAAGAATTGGGCGAAGATCGATCGGGGACGATGAGATGAGTTTGGCTGGCCAAGGTTAATAATGAGATACCTATAGTTGCTTTCTCTATTCTAGCCTGTCTTCACTTCCGCAACCTTTCTTCGATCGATTTATTAGGTAAAGATTTGAAATTCCGCTTCATTATCTACTATTTCCGACCTCTCAAATTTACCTGCTGATTTTGCATTTTTTCAGCATCTGTTGTTTGATTGGAATCAGTACATCTGTCTTATCGCTTGCATATTGTCCAAATGTCTGAGGAAATTTATGATAATTAAGTATGACGGAACTTCAAATGAAATTTGTACTGTATAATTCATTGACAATTTCGTTTTAGGATGAATTAAACTGAGGAACAAAATTTTGGGGTCGGAATGTCTCACTGATGAGACTACGATTTTTTTGTATTTTTCAACTTAGCAAGCGAAAATGCAGTCCATATTTAGAGCCTCGTCGTCAGGATTTTTGCTAGATGTAAGAAAAACGGTTTTCAAGAGGTTTTTTCGACCTGGATGATCCTGATACAAAACGTCAAAACGGAGCATGGAATTGTATGGCCTTTTTGCAACAGAACAACATATTTGGATATACCGCACAAGCAAAAATTTTCTTCCTCGTGAATTTTTAGCAGTGAGGATTTTCGCAAAAGCAGGTCATTTTTCGTTTTTCAGTGGTCAGAATCTCGTAGAAATGCCTGCTGTTCAAGAAGCACGAGAAAAAACATTCTTGTTTGCAGAAGGTAACCATGTACGCTTTCCAAAGACCGTTTAAACACGATCTCGTGCTTTTTTGAGCTGATATATCAGTATTATCGTCCTGGTCAAGAACACCTCTCCAAAATCGAGTTTCTTGTGTCCAACAGAAAATTCTGAATTCCAGGCGCATAACAGGCTGCGCATTCGGTTTCTCCGTCGAAAAGTACACAAGAAATCGTAGTCTCGTCAATAAGACATTACAACCTCAAAATACTGTTCCTGAGTGTTATCATGAGACTTCCCAAGCTATATAAATTTCTCAGGGGAAAAATCACGGATGTAGTTAGGAACAATTGATAGCGACCTCTCCGTGACATTACCGTCCAAGTTTGCATATGAAAGGGCAAGGGCGTCGGTACTCACTTGACTGAGCTGGTGGATACTGAGATGAAAGGCTAGCGGGTGTCAATGGAATTTATTGAGTCAGAGCCGGCCATCCAACGCAAGTTTTCCCAAGAATCGTGACTCGTATTATTCAACCCCCTCTGAACTCGAGTGTGAGTTTGATATGTTTTCCATCACACTGTGGGTATATCGAAAGTGCCTTTCGGTGGTTTCGGTAGTTCGGAACCCACATTTTGTGACGCTCCAACTACCGTGGTAAGATTCTGGCACATGGCCCTAAAGTTGTCTCCCTTTTGAAAATCTTTGGAGGAAATGTTATGAAAAAAAAAAAAAAAAATCATTTTGATGAATTTCAACAACTTAAGAATCAGTACAAACATGATTGAACCGTAAAAAAATGTTCTCTTTCCCATGAGAAACTCTCGAGAAAAATCGCTTTAGTGGGTTAGGATGATGATGAAGTTTATAATTTTCGAAAAAACCATATGAAAAACGGTGAGATCTACTGTTGAAATGATTCTGTCAACACAAGTAGGTCCCGAATTAGCTTTTGGACACCAATAAAGGCGAGCATTATCAAAAGAAAACTTTTTGACTTCTGCGATTGGTGGATTTTGGGTTCTAAATTCATCGATATTTTGGAAAAAGATCCCTCAAATGGCTTCCGAAGCGCTGAATGGAAGAAAATCCATCATTCCAGCCGTAAGAGAAATTTTGGTAGTGCCAAAATACTACCTTGGTGTTGATGGTTAAGGTGTAGGGTCTGCATGATAACTTCGAATAGAAGTTGGAAATTCGTTAATGGACGGAAAAGAGTAGTGAGTATGAGTTGTGGCCTTGCAAGTTGAACACCCAAGCCAGGTATGAATGTGTTGATCAGAATATCATTATTATATGGGAGGCGAAATTTCAATTCAGAGACATAATGGAATGGGAGAGAGTGAGTTTATTAGTACAGCAATACAATTATCATCACTACAATTAGTGTTTTCAAAAAAACATCAGGAAAAGAGCGCATTGCGTGTGAAATAGGGGGTGGGAAGTTGTATCTACGATTACACGATTACACTTTTTGTATTAATACACGAGCAGGTAAACAATTTAGAACGCAGGACACTTGGGTGGTTGAAAACTTTGAATAAGCTCTGAAAGATTCATCGATGAATTTGAACTTTGGAAGGAATCACAGATTACTAGTGCACATACAAATACGACTGGTTGATGGCTCCCTCTGTACGATCTTGCTAGCTCACGCTAAAATCGATTTTTCTATACTTGTTTCTTTTTTTCTTCAAATCACAAGATCAGGTATTACAACTAAAAATACAAGTCTCAGCACGTCCTTTCAACGACAAATCGTCGACCGAAAGTGCAGATCAACCACTGTTTTTATACAAGAAGAGTTGAGCACCTGTAAATCTTTCTCCGTAAAAATCAAGCATGAATCAGAGAAAAATATACATAAAAGTACCAAAACACTATACAACATATCAGAAGAACCTCTAGTCTAGCCCAACATTCCGCATCGACCGATCAGCCCTTGCCCTTTGCTCTTTTCATTCAGTCACTGAAAATCTCTTTCGAGACCGTCAGACTTACAAGGAGAGCATTAGGTCTGCGGAACACGGATCTTGATGAAACTCTGGGAATCATTTTGTTTTGGTGAAAAATGAAGCTATCTCCAAAAGTTAAGTTCAATGGGCCTCCTATCCCGAGATACGGCCATGAAGATTAGCATTGTCCATAGAGGTCCATGCATATATAGATATACTAACAATGTTAACCTCCATAGCTGTATCTCGGGATAGGAGGCCCATTGGACTTAACCATTGGAGATACCTTCATTTTTCATCAAAACGAAATGATTCCCAGAGTTTCATCAAGATCCGTGTTCCGCAGACCTGATGCTCTCCTTGTTAGTCAACATCATCAGACTGTCGCGTGCAGATAGTCAACCCCACGAAGCAAGGGAAGGCCTATTGCTATCTCCTATCACCCTCAAAGCGGGGGCACAGCAATAGCCTCACCCTTGACTGAACCGAGGTTGACCCTGACCCGTCCGTATAGCTCTTTTCCGATAATCTCCCACTTCAGTTTGTGTGCGCGCGCGCTCTTCTGTAACTCCCACGTGTTTTGTTCGATGTCCACATGCCGGCCGGCTGAAGTTGACTCGTGCCGCGAGTGTCGAAGCTCCCGGAAGTGATCCGAGCTTGAGAGGGTGGTGGTGGGGCATTGAAAGTTCAACCAGGGATGGAGGGGCGTGTGGGTGGTGAATAGTATGTCCATGCGCTTGTGTATCGCTACCTTCTCTGTGTATGACTAGCGAGTTCTTGGTATTTTATTTTTCTTCTGCGCAGCCATCTGTTGAATGAGATAGGTTTCGGATGAGTTACAGAGATTGTATGTGATAGAGACTTTTCCTAGATTTTTTATTCATCACAAGCTCTACTTTAGAAGGAGTCTTTTCGAATTTTGCGAAATTGCTAAACACGTTCATTGCGAAGCTGAACTCTTGGAAATCCATTACTTTGGTATTCATTTACAGTATTTTTCACGTTATTTGGTGGATCCTACCGATTGGGTCCAAAAAAATTTCTCCATTTTGCTAGGAAAATGCATGAGGATGATCAATATTATTGACCAAATAGTCATTGCTAAAGCTGTGAGCACTTTGCTCACGTATATTTGTTCCGGGCAGACTAATCTGGCCATGGCCTCAACACGCTCCAACTCCTATAGCAAATATGATTTGCAAAAAGTCTGATCGGGGCGAAGAATTGCAGGCTAAAACTGATCCCATTTTAACGTGGTTTAGTACAGACACGATGTAGCAGAAGATGGATTCAGAAAACACACATTTTTTGATTCAGCTAGAATAGTACATTTCGATACAAGGGTGTAAAATTTTTTTCACGTCCGAGTGATAAGTTTCCGGCCTGAGCCGTATGCGGAGGTTGGAATCAACACGAGGATGCGAAAAATATGTTTTACATCCGTGTATCGAACTGTGTTTTTCGACAAACTGTGCGAGAAAGTGGAAAATCAATGCGGAAATAGTACATTTCGATACAAGGGCGTAAAACGTTTTATTCGCGCCCGAGTGATGGGTTTCCGGCCCGAGCCGCAGGCGAGGGTCGGAATCATCACGAGGATGCGAATAATAGGTTTTACGGCCGTGTATCTAACTATACTTTTCGATAAACTGTGAGTAAAAGTCGACAAACTGTGCGCAAAGCGCACTTTTACGCACAGTGTATCGAAATAGTATATTATGACACTGCACGTAGATGGGTAGTTTTGTACGAAGGACTGTTTATGGCACGAGCGAAGCGAGTGCTATAAGTCCTTCGTAACAAAAATACCCATCTGCACGCAGTCTCATAAGATAATTTATGGCACGAGAATCCAAAAATTATGTTCAAAGTTGCGATTTTTAGGTTAGAGTGCTATAAAGAAACTTTTTCGCACAGCGTGGCGGACTAGTATATTATGATACAAGGGCGCAAACGATGGTTTTCGCACTTCGAGTGACTTTTTTAGGCCCGAGCCGCAGGCGAGGGTCTAAATAGTCACGAGAAAGCGAAAACCGTTGCGCCCGAGTATCATACTATGTTTTGTGATCTTTTGTGAGCAAATGAAAAGCGACAAACAGTGTGCAAATGATTTGCGCACAGACGATCAAAAAGTTTTTTTTTGCAATTTTTCTATGTTTGGTTGATTACCGAATTGTAAAAAATAGTATTCGCAACTCGTTCATGAAGTCCTTCGCTTTTGCGCGATTATTACGACCTCCGCCTGCGGCTCAGACCGAAAATCAATTGCTTAGAAGCGAGCTACAACCTTATAAACTCAGTCCGAAATCTACTATTCTTGCATTATTTGATAATTCTCTGAGTATTTCGACTCAACTTCTAGGTTTTAGATAAGCTTGCAAATGAGGGGAGATACGTATTGAATCATCTACTATCTATAGTTTGATGGTTGATGGAAAATTGCGCAGAAAACGATAGTAGTCCAAGAACTCAGCGATTTTCTGATATACCCCCCCTTTTTCACATCATCACTACGATAACTTAGAGAACTTTTGTTTCATGCTCCCTTTCAAAAAAGTATGTGATAAGAATAGCCTGCCATCCTGTAGCCTTTTCAAAAGTTTTGGTTGATGGTATACAGTTTGACTGTGATATAGGGTGAATCGAATAATTTACAAAATATCATTTAATACATTAACGTCATAGCCATCGAGTTTCACGATTGATATCACGGAACATAAGATCCTTATCACGTGTTCTCGAATTGTTGCCATCTGTTTCCTGTCATAATCATTTCATAATGGTATGAATAGAGATGGGCGTTGTCCATGGAAAACAATATTCTTAAGGTTAGAGTACAGAGCAGAAACCAGATACGATCAAAAGTGACTGACCTTTCCACTTTAATTTGTATATTTGGGAACCGCTGTCCACGATTAATGGAAACATAATCATGTAGACAGTGCGTACTTGTACAAACTGGTAATTAGTCACATACGTATCTCACAGCGCTTTATGTTTGATTTTATGAATCAGGCGAATTTTTCAACGTTAATAATTCTAAGTATCTTGCTCATACTCATGGGAATACATTCTTTAAAAAAATCGATCCCAAATTCACAGTGAGCTAACATTCTTGAATGCAATCAGCTTACAGGGCTATCTCAAACTTTGAAAAAAGTTTTTGTCAATCATGGAAAAATTCCAATTGGCGACGAGCCACCATACTACTCTGATTCAATCAAGGCAAATTCAGTGAGAAGAAAAAATGCTGCAGACTTTATTTGCGTCTGACCGTGTCCTTACCTTTACTACTGTGGCTGAGAATAACCGGTGAAAGTGACTCGTCGAATGCTGCGAGAAAATGTGAATGCCGAAAGAAATGGAAAAGAAGAAGAGGAGCATAGAGTGAAAAAAGACACGTGGCAAGGTTTCATTATCCTTTCGTCCTCTCCATTATCGCACTTTTTTATGTCCACGATCAGCCCCTCAGTTTCGTTCATCATGCTTTTTATGCGACTAATTTCTTCTTCATGTTCTGAAGAAATAATATCGACTTTTCTACTCACTCATATGGTTTAGTGGTGTTAGGTCCTCATTTTTATTCATTAGAATGTAAAATACAGTAAATAATGTGAAGAATGCTTTCGTTTCATGACACGTTTCAACTCGCAAATCTTTGTAATAGGTGAATGTTCCTCCGAAACTATCTCAATTCAAACTAGAGATCAGTCCAAATTCATCTTACTGGGAAGTACAGAACTGCATCAAATAGCTGATTCATAATTTGTTCATTCACAATACACCAAAGTTACAGATCTTCTACGTATGATTTATGATTTTTCATCACACTCATCCATCTTTCAGATGCACTGTCAAACCCTACAAATAAACCATCAGCATACGAACTGAAGCTGACAGTGACAATTCAGAAATAAAACCATACCATCAGTACTGAATGAAAAAATCGTATGAAACGAAGTCAATCCCCCCTGGGGTATAGGTATTCGAAATTCTAGACGTCCAACAGCGTTGTATAGACATATAAAACCGATCGGTCTGACAAAATTCGGGCACTGGCGGCGAAGGTCACACGTTGATGGGCAAAAGGGCGGCGTCGGTGGTGGCGCGACAAGTCACATTGAGTCCTATATAAGCATATAACCAACACCCAACACGTGTCCGACTGTGATCAAAAAGGGGAGAAGACATTGCCGTCCTTGGCACGAGCAAGATTCCAAAATTTCCCTTATATATCCGACATCGTTCGATATATATACCGCAGACGATGAAGAGCGAGAAAAACCCATATAATCGGCCTTGACTAACACAGCCACGATCACTTAAAACGTTTTGACAATGAGTATTATAGATGAGAAATAGATGCGGGTGAGAATTATTTGAATCTTTCGTGAGTGTGAGATGCGCTGAGGATTATAAAGGATGAAGCGTAGTTTGGTTGGTGAGAAGGACTAGATGAAAATGGAGATGGGAGTGTGGTCGTAAGACTTTAGCTCATCTCATTGATGGTCTACGAAGATCGTATAGGCATTATTTTCGTCCCAATGCCACTTTTTTTATGGACGATCGGGGGTTGTTTTTTTACGTCGGATGAGTCGGCTGTTTTACAAATTTGTTTTGTTTGTGCTGGCTAAGAGTCGCAAAGGTGAAATTTTTTTTCCAGTAGGTTCATTCTTCGAGCTCTGATAGTTCAAATCTTTGGGTGGAGCCTCAGATTGAGGGGTCTAAAAAAATGACCCCATTCAGAACCTTTTTGATATAATAATCAGTAGATTTGGGCCTATCTGATGGAAATAGAACTTTGAGAACAATTCTGGGGGGATTTGCTTCGCAATAGATGCTATTCGATTCTTGATGAAACTGCAAACTGGGCTTTAGACTCAACTGTGGATTATGAAAAGTTCCGAAAGATAAGAACTCGATCGACACAGGAAATTTTTTTAATTTTCTTATTAAAACTGAGAGAAACATAATTCTAGAAAAATTTTGACTCAAGACTAAATTGGTCCAGAGTGGACTATTAGATTACGATGCAAACAATCTTATTCATACATTGTAAAATGAATCCAATCAAAGTATAGACCATCATCCAATACGCAATATCCGTTTATGATGCGTAGGACCTTGTGATTTTCATTCAAGTTCTCAAGTATCGACAACAACGCAGTACGGCATGATACTGTGTTGGACATTCAAAATAGTGAGTGTATAGCAACCCACGCACGAGTTCACTTTCAGGACTAGCTTCATGATACGCGTCGTGACCCCGGATTGACCTATACAGGTGTCCGACTGATCTCCACGCGCCGTGGCTCATTTCTTTTTCTTGGCAATATTTCCCACACCATACCTACCTGCCCCGCTGGCACGTGGATATATTTCTTTTAGTTTTCGAATTATTGGCAGCCGTGATCGCACGAGCGCACCGGGCTTGATTTTCTATGGTGATGAATCGCTTCGCTCGAGATAATCGAGGTGGTACACTGCTCGAGTGCTCCCTTGGCATTCCCTTGAAAATCAGATGGAATTTTAATCATTGTGCACATGTTGCTCATTCCAAAAGTCCAGTTGATGATCATTCCTTATAAAATTTGCACTGCTATTCCTGTTATGAAAATATACAAGTACCCAGATTGCCTTCCATGTAGAGGAGGACTTTTTCTGGTTTTCACGAAAGCTTAACCTTTTCCCGCATTCGTCCACATGTGTGGACACATCTTTGAATAGGGTTCTCTTGATTCCTTTTTGGCTTTGGGAGGAAAATATTTGATGCAGGATCTTCGACAGCCTCAACTGAAGGGGGCTCCATGATTTTTGTGAGCACTGAGCATAGTCTCATCATTAGTGATCCGTTATAGCTAATGATTATGACCAACCATCTCACTCGATCATGCTCTTTGAAACGATTCATCTCTTGACTGTTATAACTTATCGAATTTTGATGATGGGGTGGAAATCCTTGCCACGTCTCTTTTCTTTATTCGAATTGATGACTTCTTATGAACTTCATCGGTGAATACGCATTGCTAGTGTCTCATTCGTATTTGCAACCTTAAAAATTTCATACTGTCATAACTCTCATATTATGGCATAATCTTATCATATCGTTTGGGCTCAAAACAATTCTCACGATCATAATTTTGAAATTTAATAGAAAACGAAGGCCTGAGAATACACGAAGTAGGTCCGTGCACGAAGGGGTTGATCATATTGTGTCACCCTGTCTGCTACTATTTTTACTTTGGAAGGAGTAATTTTACTGTGCCGATAAAATACTCCTTTGGTTTCTGCAACTAAACTAGAAGGGAAGAAAAGAAACATGAAACTGATGTGGTGCGGTGTTATCACTGAATACATTTTTTGGTAGTCTAAATTTCATTTCCACACTGCAAGCACAAATTTTTGGAATCCTATGATGAGGAGGAAATTGTTTCTTATTCCGAATTTTCTTCTCACATGCAATATAATGATAATTTCGCAAAAATTTTCGAATAGCGAGGACCTTTCTACGAAAACTGACCAAGCCAAAATTTTTCCTGTTTGTCATTTACAAATAAAAAACATCCCAAAATGTCAAGCCGTGAAAGAACCGCTGTATTCCAAGATCGTTGATGTATAAAGCACTACAGTAAATTTTGCTGAGTTAAATACTCTCGATCGAAACTATACTCATCTGACATGAAAAATCATTGTAATTTTGATTGACCATCACTCATTATTGTCGATGGAGTAGAATTTTCTCACGTCGAAAAAGTAAATAAACTCGGAATGAATTACAGTAAACCACTGTGTTACCCTGAGATAGCATATTCCCTTACCGGAAATATCTGTAGCATCGGAACTACCTGTTGCTACCCAGCTTCAGCTCTATCAACACATATATAGCACACCAGGAAGAGGATAAGTTCCGCCTGTGCAGAGGGGTGGTTGCTACGGCCGTGACATTGGCAGTCAGCTGCACCTCCCGGGGGTTGCTGCACGCGGACTACGAATCGATCGTCTCTATCTCATAGGTACATATACATTTTGGGTGCAACAACCCACGCGGCCCCGAGGCTCTATCTGCACGAGTTTGATAGCTATAGATATAAATTAGGAGTACATTCTATATTGCGACCTTCTACGACCTCGGTCAAGTTCGCGACTTTCAACCCCTAGCCTCGCCAACGCGCCGATGTCCCGATAGCTAGCGAGTCTTTTCATTTCTTGCTGGTACCCGTGTACAATATAATTGCCCTCGTGGGTATAGCTAAATCGAGTGGGTGATGAACACCCACGTGAATCTATAGAGCCAGCACATGAAGGATCATTATTCGTGCCAATCTCATCTTTGCTTTTCCCGAAAATTAGATGACTGTGGGCGAAAAGAACTATTGATAGGATGCCAAATGTTGATCTCCAGTTGTTGGATGATTCATCGCATATACATTTTATGCAAGAGGATACACGACATTTATGATGAGAATGATTGTGTACAAGACAGAGATGTTTACAATTCTGGTTTAGGTGACCTTTGGAGCTTACCAGGGCACTATCAAAAAATCTATCACTTGTAATGAAATTGTGAGCCATGGTCACAAAAACTCTCTCGGTATCAAACATGTAACCTTGACTCACTTTGAAGGTTTTTGAGACATACTCACATTTCTATTGATAAATCTCGAGATTATACCAAATCTTCAACAACCATCGGACTCATCATGAATGATTGGCACGACAGTCTAAAATTTTATTCAATGCAGTCCCATGAAATTTTCATCGGCCAAAAGCTGTAAATAGTTTGATAGACATCCAATGATCCAGAAAGCAAAGTAAAATTCTGAGTCGATGGCCAATTTTAGACCTTTTGATTTCAAAATCCCTCGTCTACCGAGTACCCAAAGTGTCCAGGCCCAACCCAAGCGAATTTTCTCAGTGTTTATGGAAAATAATTCCTATACCAAAAGGTTGTTATTGAAACTGGGAATTGTCATTCTCAAGGGCTAAGGACTGTTGATCCTCATGCCAGACAGACTCGTCATAAAAAAATACTCTGAACAAGTCGAGGGTTAAGACGAAAGCGTGAAGGTCGCATAAGGTGACAAGAGGTGACGAAATAAGTCGCGGCAGGGGATGGAATCATTTGTGGATAAGAACAGGGTGGAGATTGGATTATGGATGAGAGGGAGTGAGAAAGGGAAATGAGGGGGCCACGCGCGCTCTATATACAGCCACGATGGATAACAGCCCACGCGCCACCACCACCGCCACGAGTCAATGTTTTTTTGTGCGTTTTGATTCTGGGAAACTTTCTCGTTGCGATTGATATTATCTCGTTGCTTTCCTAATTAAATCTTGGCGCATGAGAGAGTATGCTGCGTACTCGGGAACAGATAAAGTTTGATCTGAAGCTCATTATATTTGTTGATAATTAGTATGAGTTTCCAGGAAATTGGATTCTCTCTGGATTTCGTACTACATAACGTTCTGGGGTTGTAGAGTTCTGCTATCTGCGGAGTTTCAATAATTGAAAATGAAAATTCTTATACATACCCATGTAAAACATACGATTCCATGGTCATGTATGATCATGCGTAAAACCACTTCAAACATTTTATTTTTATTCCAGAAAGTTGTGATATATTGATTCGAACCTATTCTAACACAATACGTCACGATACTGATCATATACTACTGGAAGAAAATCTTCTTAGGAGACGCTCTCAAGTTTCAAAAAAGTGACATTTTCGACGAAAAATGATATTTAATGTGGATTTTGTCTCTTTAGTTCTTCAAATGTTCTAAAACCTGAGAATGAGTTCGGAAAAAAATTTTCTGAGTAATATTCGATCATCGCGGTGAAATATTGATGTTGTAAACTGGTAGATCACACCTTTCCGGAATGAAAATGACAATTTTTGAAACCAATTTTATCTATGATCATATATGTTCATGGAATCTTATGTTCTACATGGGTAGTCAACAAGATCATTTTCAAAATCATCCTTCAATGGCTGGTTGGGTGGTTTTTGTTTGACTGAAATGATATTTTCTCAAAGCTGGAAGTGATGAAGTGATTGACAGACAAACGATATATAACGAGTTGAGAAAGTATCAAATTTTCATAAAAATTGCTAATATTTGAAAGTATTTATCTAGACGTGTAAGGAGTTCAAAACTTAATTTTAAAAATTACGAGTTTATAATTACAGGCATCCCTCGAATAAGGCGGTTTTGGTTAAACGCGGTTCTGGGAACGCCATCTCTTTTCACTTATGCGGTTCGACACTTGAATAACGCGGATTTTGATTTTTGCTTTCATTATATCTTTACTACGGTTCTCATAGTACATGAATTTTTCGGACAATTCTTTGACTGATCATCATAATTAATGGATACAACTGTTTGTAATTGCTTACAGGTTGTTGGTTTACTTTGTAATCTAGATTTCAGATTAAGAATGTAGAAATTTCTTCGACGAAGAATGACTGGCTTCGAAACTCACCCCTCATGTCAAATAAGAAAAGTCTACTCGTTCCACTATTCGAGTTCAGAGTTAATAATTCCAAGTTTTTATTCACATCAGTTTTGGCAGTACCTTTCGGAAAGAAAAGTCTACAGAAACATAGAAAATTCTATGAAGGTCTCGTGTAACACACGGATCAGTCTCGAGTGGGGGAGTTATTCGAGATTCATAGTGAAGTTGTACATCCCAAGGATCTTTATGATTATTTATACAAATTCACTATGATCCATGTAAATTGACAATTGTTTATAAAAACTCATAACGATTCGCAAAAATAATGTTCATTCTTAGTCGGTAAGTCGTGAGTCCTGGAACGCATCCCTCCTTTTGCCGTTAGGACAATTCTTTGGATAACGCGGTAACCTTGCGGAACGTGTAACCCTTGCGTTATTCGAGGGACGCAGTGACGTCAAGTTATTATCTCCAAGTTTCTATTCCAATTCATTAAATCCTGTTAGTGGACTTAATTCTCATTTCTTCCAATTGAAAATTTCCTATTGACTGATTCATTCCTATTGAAATGATATATTAGGATTGGATAGATTATTCTAAATCTAGTAAAAAGAAAGGAGTTATAACATTTCTCGCTCCAAGTATAGCGCATATCCGGGCAAGCGCCACAACTATCTCCTTGAGCTCATCGAAGGTACTGTTTTCCAAGGTGCTGATTGAGAAGAAAGGGGGTCACACCTGCGCTTTGAGCTCTCATCCCTCTCATGAATAACGGCAGCCGCACGCGACCAAGTTGTGGCGCAAGGCGTGCGTTCACTTACTTAATTTCGAACCGGAAATCACGACGCGCAGCGGTTAGTCGACTCCGTCATTCTCCTTGAATTTCAATGAGTTTGAAAAACCATCTGCAGGGATTAATTTTGACCGATGATCGATTGGTTTTTCGTGTGATTTACTTGGTTTCTACGAGTATGTGAAAATGGTATATTTCGATTCAAGGGTGTGAAAACTTTGTTTTTCTTATTTGAAGCATCGGTTGGGAATTAGTTTTGACACTCAATCGAAATGATCGGACATCGTATTTATCACTCGCGGGAGTTTCAGGCCATGGAAATATATTCGATCGGTCTTTGTGAGTTAAAGTCAGCTAATTTTTCTGAAATTTTTTGGTATTAATCGAGAATGGATTTTACTTTACATTTGATCAATGCACCTTTAGAGCCTCGTGTGGTTGCTAGGATGCATCTCAAGGATTTTGATGGGATAAATTAGGAAGATGAGATGAGAAACTTCATGAAATAGTTTGATTCTACGCTGATATTATGCTTGTTTTGCCCCTCTCTCGTTGCTCGGGCTTTTCAAAATCTTTTCAATTTTTCCAAGAAAATCCTCTAGATGCATCCTCGCAACGATACGAGGCTCTAAAGGTGCATTAATCAAAAATGGATGCCAAATTGATGCCAAAAGAGTTCAGCAAAGTTAGCTGACTCCAACTCTAAAAGATCGATCCAAGATTTTTTCATAATAAAGCCAGAATTGTCATGGGGGTGTTTTAACTAGGTTCTCTGCGCGTGTATCGACCATCATCCTTTTATCTTCGGTGAATAAATGATGAAATTTTGAATTCTTAAATAGTCTTCCCGCAGAAAAGATTACAAACTATAAGGACGTTTATCATTTCAACAAGAATTACAATTCCTCCAAAAAAATCTGTGTATCCTAGAATTTTCTACAGGATCTGATTGGAAAATTTTGAGACAAAATTGCTACTATTGTTTTTTCCTAATAGTTCATCTCCGAAATTAGAATATCTTCTCAAATAACAAGGATCATGGACCCACATGTTTTTTTCGTATCATTCTGAGATCGATAAGGTCGATACAAGCTATTCCCTTGCCCTCTCTTATTTCACAGAAGTACTTTGATCTGATGATGGCTAACCAAATATTTACACGATTCCCCCAGGATACATAATCGATGATCAGCCATGGACATTCCATTAGCTCTCATCAAACTAGCATTTTATTCCACATAATAGAGAAACCAATTATCATGCAGGTGGCTAACCTGGGAACCTCGATCCACTAGTTTTTGATCTTTTACCATGTTTTGAAAACATTTAGATGTAATAGATGATCGAGTTTTGATCGATTGGCGTGGCTACTACGTGGAAATGTGTCAAGGTGAGCTTTGTTCTACGATAGCTCCGTTTCGCTCCAAATAGTTTTACTCGTGCGCTCACGTTCGCATAAGTATACATTTTACGCGCGTGCCTGATTTGCTATTGGGCTAAATGTCTGCCTGCCCATTGCACTGATTTGCGAGCGCGTGAGAGTGTTTTGTTTCCGACCCCGTTCGAGATTCGGTCAGATTCAAGTGGGTGGATATTCTCTTGTATTAGGCTCAGTTTCGAGATGCAACTAGTCCTGTCCTTCACGAATTTTCTGGAACACTCTGAAAATGGAAAGTCAAAAAAATTGGAGCAGGTTGAAGCTAGATCCAAATTTGCTCATGTTATGAATTTTGAGTGAAAATTTCATTGTCTTCTGGATCACATTTTTTGAATCCAAATGAAAACCCTTTCGTGGTTGTGGTATAATTTTTCGATGGACTATTTCATGAGGAAATTTATCGCTAGATTCGCAAGAAATCACAAAATTATCAAGAAAAAATAGTAAAGCCAAACGAACATTTCAGAATACACAAAAATTATATGGATGGCTTTTGCAGTAATTCACGTGACGCAAGATTTGGGATACTAGAATTTTTTCTGCAAAATCGCTGTGTATTTTCTACACAATTTTTGTACAAATCATGGGCTCTTACTTTATACTCGTGCGCGAGTTAATTCGTACTTTAAATGTTTTAAAAAATTGACAAATACATTTTAGAAGCTCCGTAAGTGACTTTTGGGGTTGGCACATTCTCAACCCGCCAAATATCGTATTTTCTGCGAAAATACGAGAAAGGACTACGACAGCTCTACGTCCAAGTAACAATTGTTATTCGATACTACCATCTGATGCGAGTGTCATTTCATATTCACAAAGTCCAAAATCAATCTGAAAATTGTCAATCTTGGAAACACGATTCAAGATCAGCGACAAGGGTGGCACCTGCAACCCACTATTCAAAATGAATCGATATAAACCTTGCAAATTTACATTTAAGTCTGACGCAATGAGGTCATTTGTCTTGCAAGGTGCGAGAATAATCCTGAGCGATAAGTAAGTACATGAGTACCGTGATGCGTGAAGCTGGTGTCGCGTGGCATCCGGTGGTTGCAAGGCTAATGAAAACTCGTCACTGTAAAATTAAACCAGAGCCGAGGAGACTCTGCTGTCAAGGAATATAAGACCAGGTGGTCAACGATATGGACAGACGGCTGCTGCTGATCGCCGACACCTGCCAGTCTTAAAAAATACGTCTTTCTCTTTCATTTCTCTATACACTATGGCTCGTTTTAAAAAGTCTTTATCAGGGGGACGCGTGCCAGGATGACCTCAAATCTTTGGCCCTCAAATTATACACTATATCGTCCTATACTTAATCATGGACATCCGCCGTTGCCGATTACCGATCATTTTGGGCTTTTGATATGTTTACGGATTTTTGGGGATTCGATAGGCTCAACGGATCGAGGGTTGATGTAAGATATACCGGGACAAGGCTAATAACATTATTTGCTTCTTGTAAAAGCGTTCCGGTGAATATCTGACGGCTGTGCTTGCTTTTCTTGGAATAGGTTGAGTGGGGAAAACGGAACCAGCCCATAGATCCAGGAGTATGCAATTCACGCTAATGAAAGCCGATGGACTATCATTGTATCTACGGTGCGGGGATACGCTTTTTAGTGGAAATGGAATAGAGAATGGTGTGATAGTTTGAGCCATTACAGAGTGCTCTGGAAGAGCTGTTAACTTGGTCGCCATTTTTTAAAAATGACTTTGAATACGTTTATGGTGATAACCGTATACTTTCCAAATTTCGTCAGATGATTCAGTTCGGGCATTTTGAAATTGAAATAAAAATTTCTGGGTGTTTCGAATTAAACTCTGCGAGCCCATCAATTGGCAACTCTTGTCATTGCTCTCGGATTGATGAACTAGAAAATTTGATCTCAAATCTTACTCAAATTATGACGATAAATTCAGAGCCCTTTCCAATCATGCATCATTCGATGGAATCTTCTCGTTCACTTTTTTTCACAATTAAAACAATGTACATACGGCTGTTGTGCGGCTGATTTACAAAAATCGGTCATTTTATTCAAACTCAAGTTTTCTGTAGGAGAACTGAACATCTTCAAGTTTTCATCAGCAACAAATTGTTAGAAAAAATGAGATATGAATAATTATTTTTTTATCACTTCAAGGTTATAGAACCATTTAAAATTGACACAAGTTGAATCGATAACTGAAAATCTGAAATTATTCTCTCACCCTTGACTCAATATCGAAACTTCAATTATAGAATCGCCAATCCATCAGTCACGTCTCAACAAATGTGACTATTTCACGGAATCAAGTCACTCGCTACGAGCCAAGATCTGCACAAGAGAAACAATATACATTCGTATGGTATAAGTGCCACGTAATAGCTCTCTAGCGGGTTGTTCGATAACAAAACGAGACGAATAATCGTAAAACGACTCGGGGCCGACATTCGAGTTGAAGAAAGAGAGGGATTATACTACCGTCGCGACCCTGAGTCTTTTATAATCTCGGGTTTGACCTACATAACGAAGTAGAATTCAACAACGATGTAGCTACACACGCGCTTTGAATAGTATAGTTACGCATAGATGGAATCGGAAGCATGAGGCCCATCAGGGTGCTAAGTATACTTACCGCGACGATGACCTAAAAAAAAAAGAGGATTGTGTAAAGTAGAGGAGAGGCGGATTCGAAGGACACACCTGGCCCATTGCTATACTCGTGTAATTGCGTGTTGCCTTTACACACTTTATGTAGTGAAGGCGTAGGGTCTGAAAACCGGTGATGACTATATATGAGGATAAATCTTGAGGCTTTTCGACGGAATCGATGTCTTTTATCTGGGAAAAACCGTTGGGTGATGCTAAAGGATCATCTGCTGCCCCCGCCGCAAAGCCGTTTTTCATTGATGAATAAGAGTCAGTGGTCTGGAAAAGCTGCCCTTTGACTGGTAGTCTATCGAAGTATTTCGATTGAGAGTATGATAATCCTGTGTGTGTGTATTCGTATTTAGGATTATCCAACTAACGCGGGAATCCGGAGAGTCTATAAAAATATGAGTGCTTTGAGAGTCTTTAGATCGGCCTTATTTTGTTAGTTTGAGTGGAATTTTATTTTATTGGCGAGATGTGAATCGACCCTATTGCGGAGGACTAGACTTTGTGGTAATCACGAAATGATTAAGTTGAAATCAGACAGCTGAATACTTCATGGACAATTGCTTCGCTTCCAAGGACAAATTACTCAGAAATTAGGCAGTTGTGGTATTTTTTGTGATGATCCAGAAAATGAATTTTGTATTCTTGTAATAACAGAGTTCATCGCGATGTTTTTTTTTTTGGAATTTTCAGGGTTGTAAAGAGTTGTAGAGTTTTCCAAATAAAATTGAAACTCTTTTTATCCTTAACAAACCCACAGAAATTATTTAACTTATGTTGGGATGTGAGAGTAGAAAGTCCTCGAATGTTTAGTATACCACAATGTTTGGGTCCTACTAGAAAGAGCATCATTCCTAATTCCCTGAAGGAGAAAGCAATAATTTATAACAATCAAATGCGAGTCCAAAACTTTTTCCTCCGGATCCCGCGTGCCAGGTTGCCTACGTAGAAAGAGTAAAGTAAAATGGGTCATGAAAAACTCGATGGATTGTAGGCGGGTTGGTGGGTAAATGGATGGATGGTTTGGTCTAATCCAGTCTACTACTATCTAATCCATTCTACTTCGGTCTACTACTATCTAGCTCGTCACTAGTATCGCTGGGACCGCAGTAGTACCGTTGGGATCCTTAGGACAGCGCTAGTACTTTTAGGACGGCCAGCCCACTATGACTGCGCTAGTACCGGTAGGGTCACTAGGACCACACTAGTACCGTAGTAGTACCGTTCTAGTATGGCCTGAGTGCGGCTGACTTCGATTTATGTGATTCGGTCCAACTCGGCATTGTTCAGCCTAGTTCGGACTAATTCGGTCTAGTTTGGTCTAGCTAGGTCTAATATAGTATATTCGGTCTAGTTCAGCCTAATTCAGTCTATTTTATCTAATGTGGTTTGCTTCAGTCGGCTCTGGCAGTAATATATTACGTAGCTATTTGGGTTATGGATGGGATTGACTGATCAATTCACTGATTGACCATTTGCCATCTAACGAGAGGTAGCGAGAGTGCCAATAATGCTAGTTTCTGATTAGAGGACAGCAATTGGTCTATGATCACATGAGGAATCACTTTTTAGATTTCCTGGTAGATTTGGAAGGCCACAAGAAGCTCTCATACTTGAAAAGTATAAGCTCTGCTCATTAGCAAGGTATCAGGAATTTCATTGTTACCATTGAGTACTAATGTTAATTTCTGAAATTTCTACTCAATTTTCCGGTTACTGAAAACTAGTGATCATCCACTTATCAGGACAAATATGTACCTCTGATTGCACAAATAATCTCATTTGGAAAATTTCTTCCCGACTCAAAAGCTGATATTCGGCACATGCAGAGTCTGCGCAAATAGATTCACTCTCGGATTCACTGAACACCATCTAAGTTCCCTGATAATTATTTGTTACCACATACTCACATGGTCACATTGATGCTATTTTGATAATAACCACTGGAAGAAATTGAATATCACATAAAATTCTTCAATGATATTTTTGACTGTGCTCAACCTGCACAGAGGGCCAAACTCAGAAAGACATTTAGAGGTGCCTCGAGCAAAGAAAAAAAAACTTAACCGAGCTTCCCCTCCGGCAAGTAAGGGAAGCGGGCGGGATATGGCGACCTCGAACAACGACCTCGGCTTCCTTCATGCGCATATGTGTGAGTAAATACGCGTGTGAGAGCCTCGGCAGGTGGGCCCAATATTCGGCTTCTCCGCATCGGGCCCACCCTATACGTGTGCAGAAATTTAAAAAAAATATAAAAAAAGCAAAAAGTAAAACTTGTCTGGTGGCTCGATGCGCCAAAGCTGCATCTGACGCATACTGAGGACGATTTTTACACAGCCTAAATGCGTGGATCTCGAGGGTTAGCTTGGAGGATAACTCTTCACATGGTCTTTTACAATAGAAATATCGATCTCTTGGCTCATCCTGAAGCTGTGATTTTGATACAACGAGTCATTTCAAATAATTCTTAGCCAACTAACAGTGAGTTGAAGAATATGTCGACTCGTCATTATTGCTACTAGATCTGATACAATCATAATCAATTATGGCAACTGCAACTTATTATTATACAGAATATCACATTTTGGTCTCAGTATCGATGTAAACTAAATCAATCACAGGAAGAAGCTACAGGCTCAAGGTTACCTATGGCTAGATAGTAAGTGACGCTTGATGAATTTTCTGAACTGACCGGTGCTCATCACCTGTTGCCACGAAAAAATCGATAACTGCGCACTTGCCACGAGTGTCCCTGGTCTAAAGACTCTTTTAATGCTCGTGACCCCCTAGAGTTGAGCACATTACAACTTTTTGGGGTGACTGCCCTTCGTGATGGTGGTTTTAGAAATAACCGTTCAGTGATTCCTGTTCAGCTTTGAACGTTGTTTGCCGTCTTTCGAATGCTGGATGGATCAAGTTGATTGTTGGAGGCTCTGAAATACTTCTTACCTAATTTATGAAGTTTTACCCTTCATCATCGGGCATTGTTGAGGCTCAATGCATTTGAACTGTTGAACCTCGAATTTCGTATTATGCATCCGAATATACTGATATAAGTGCAATGACTAACGGACACGTATTCAAATTCGTATGAATGCACTTTATTCAATCAAAATGGTACAGGTAGTTCGACATATCGGAGAGCTAAATCGACGCGATGTCTCTCGTTTGAATTCTCGTCTAATACTAAATACGAAGAGCGGGAGCCTTCTGCTCCCAAGAGGGCAGGGGTGATCACGTGGGAGAACAAGGACAAAGTTTAAATTTTTAAGAGATTCTGATTGGCTAATGGAATGGAAAAACTTGGGTGAGAAACAAGCCGCCGACGCGGCGGTATGAAATCATCAAACATACGCGGGACTCGACCTGCTCAGACACTTCAAGCAAAGGGCGGTGCGGCGTCAACCCCGGTCGTAAACTTAAAAGCCAAAAAAAGAAATGAATTGGAGACCCGAGGCGTGGGACCGCGATGCTTGCTCGAGTAACCTTGGTAGTCGCGAGATCTAACTCACAAGTATTGAATCAATGGTTAAAACGTACATCTGTGCAATCGAGCTATCATTAGACTTCAATTATCAATTTATAGGCAAAAATCGCTGTTGCCGTAGGCATTCACGGCAAATGCATGTTCAAGCGTGAACATCCTGCCCCCTTTGAGATACTAAAATCTCGAAAATTCAAGTGATGTGGGGAATGAGATGATTATTTCTACAAGCATTATGGATAACACTGGGAACTGAGCACGTCTCTGAATTTGGATTCACTAAACATGATGCATTATAGTCCGTTAATTTTGCACAGCTCGTGCATCAGATGATTCGATGGGTAAAATGGCAATCCGTGACGTAGGTCTCTTTTTCAGACCATCCTTCGTCTTGAGAGTGACAACTCGTACAATATTATCGGCACCTGGATGCACTTCTTGTATACGACCATATTTCCAATCCATTGGTGGTACGTTATCTTCCTTGATTAGGACCAGCTGCCCGGTCTTCGGTTGCAATCCCTTGTACGTACATTTTTTGCGGCGTACGATAAGATTGTTCAGATATTCCTTGTGCCAACGCTTCCAAAATTCCTGTTTTGATTTGGTAATCATCTCCCAAGCATTCAATCGATTCTCGGGTATACGTCGATAATCACGCTCGGGGAGTCTTCTTAATGAATCACCAATGAGAAAATGACCCGGTGTTAGGGGCGCAAGATCGTTAATGTCAGTAGACATCTCAGTGATTGGTCTCGAATTAAGTATTGCTTCAACTTGATGACAAAAAGTATCTAACTCAGAGTAAGTGAATTTCTTGTTGTGGGCGACTCGTTTGAAATGATGTTTGAAAGATTTAACATTCGCTTCCCACAAACCTCCGAAATTCGGAGCATTTGGTGGGTTGAAATGCCATTCAACCCTGTAATCGACAGTGAACTTCTCTAGCTCCATTTGAAGATTTTGTGAGTGCATTAAATCATACAATTCGTTGAGCTGATTGCGTGCACCTATGAAATTAGTGCCATTATCAGAGTAGATTGATTCTGGTAATCCTCGACGAGACACAAATCTCGTAAGAACAGCTATGAATGCTTCCGCCGAGAGATCTTCCGCAACTTCTATATGAATTGCTTTCGTAACCATGCAGATAAAAATAACTACATAACATTTGATGAATCGCTTGTTTCGATATTTCTTTTCTTTGATAAAGAATGGACCACAATAATCGACGCCCACTCGTTTGAACGGTCGTGATTGTTGTACTCGAGAATCTGGGAGATTTCCCATCACGTATTCATGCAGCCGAGGCTTAGCACGGAAACAAGGTATACAATTGAAAATGACTTGTTTGACTTGCCTTTTTCCATTCACGGGCCAAAATTTCTCTCTGAGAGCGTAAAGGGTTCCTTGAACGCCTGGGTGCAAATCAAGCTCATGATGGTGTTGTATTATAAGTTTGGCGATATGATTTTTGCCGGGCAAAATTATAGGATGTTTAGAAGAAAATGGAATGATGGCCTTGCGTAATCTACCACCGACTCTTAGGATTCCATCATCGTCAAAAAATGGATCTAATGGATTGCTTTTGTCGGTCGAATTTGATGTTGAGACTGAACTAGACTCTGAAAGGATGCGTTCTTTACGGTTCATAGTATCTTTTATTTCACATTTGAGTTTAGACCTTTGCATGAGCAGAATGATAGTCCTTTCGGCCTTCCGTAATTCATCGACCCTTAATGGACCTGATCTGACAATGTGCTTTCCTTTCGATTGATCGTTATTTTGGCTCTGTTTCTTGAGGGCGATGCGTTTCAAAATTATCTCTAAATAACGTTGCCATCTTACAATAATGCGTAAGAGTTTCGTGAAAGATGAAATTTTATCAAAAAGTTTCAAAAAATCTGTTGGATCCGAGTTGATGACTAAGCAATGAGCTTTGCGTTTTTCTGGTACACAGTCCAAACCAGGGATCTGTGATTTTGGCCAATTTTCTTCAGATTGACTCAACCAAGACGGACCATGCTGCCACTGTAAATTTTCACAAAAATCATGGGGTAACTGGCCCCTGGATAGTTTGTCGGCGGGATTGTCCGCAGACCGTACATGGGACCAATCGCTAACATTTGTCTTGCTCTTAATGTCCGTCACGCGATTCGCGACAAATGTATTGAGAGTGTTTGATGGGGTATTTATCCAATGCAAAGCTATAGAGGAGTCTGACCAAAAATACGTTCGATTGAATTTGATCTCTATGGCCTTCATTACTTGTTGAAAAAGGTTCGCCAGTAGTTGCATACCGCATAATTCAAGGCGAGGAATGGTTAGCGACTTGAGTGGTGCCACACGAGATTTCGAGCAAAGCAAAGTAATACGGTACGTACCGTTAGGATTTTGGGATCGAATATAGATACATGCTCCATATCCAGCCTCACTTGCATCGGAAAAACCGTGGAGTTCTATGTCACTGCTGTCCTTTTCGACGACTCTTCGATCGAAAGTGAGTTGCTCTATTGAATTTAATTGATCGCAAAAGTTAGTCCATGCGAAGTGAATGTTGTTTGGAACTGATTCGTCCCACTCGACCTTTGATAACCATAAATCCTGAATTATTTTTCTAGCAAAAAGTGTGACTGGCCCAAGGAGTCCAATCGGATCGAATATTTTTGCGATCTCGGACAAGATTTTACGTTTAGTAACGAGCTCCTTCGTGTGAATTTTTTGTATGGTATATACAAAAACGTCATCAGTTGCCTTCCAATAAAGACCTAAAGTTTTTAAAGGATTGCCTGGATCTAAATTGAAACTGGCATCGATGTCTTGGTTAAGCACGCCATCAAGTAAACTGGGATCATTAGAAGCCCATTGTCTCATTCTCAAACACGCCGTTCTAAGTATGCCTTGCATCTGCGTGACGATCTCACGTGCTTCTGATTTTGAATTAGCTCCAGCGAGCATGTTGTCAACATAAAAACACTTCTTCAATGTCTTTGCAGCTAGTGGATATCTATCCTTCTCATCTTCAGCTAATTGCATTAAACATCTGGTCGCCAAAAATGAAGCACTAGCATTTCCAAAAAAGATAGTGTTCAGCTCAAACTCTCGGATTTTACCTTCAAAAAACCACAATATTCTCTGGAATTTCCTGTCTTCTTCGCGAACCAAGAATTGCTTGTACATCTTTTCGATATCAGCAATGACGACATATGCAAAGAGCCGAAATCGTAATAATATGGAAAATAAATCATCTTGAATAGTGGGACCGACATGTAAAATGTCATTTAAAGATTTGCCATTGCTAGATTTTGCTGAACCATCCAAAACTATTCTCAATTTTGTGGTATTGCTTGAAGATTTGATAATCGCATGATGGGCCAGATAGTAACCGTTGTCACAGGCTGAAGGTGGAAGTAAAGACATGTATTTCGAATTTGAGTCTTCCATCATGGATTTGGTGTATTCTTTCTCAAAATCAGGATTTTTCTCAAATTTCATTTTTAAAGACATTAATCGTTTGTATGCTGTGATACGTGATTCCCCTAAGGAACAGTCCCCTTTGAAAGGTAGTGCTACAATGTATCTACCATCTTTGTCTCGACGAACGTGCTGCTTGAAATGATTTTCACAATAAGCTTCGACTTCCGAGAAATTGGATCGACCCGATGGCATTTCTTCTATAGCCCAAAATTTTTGTAAATCAAAATATATATCAGTTACCAAGCATTTGCTCGTGGTAAGGTCTTCAAATTGACTCAAACTTCCGCCTATTATCCAGCCAAGTTTAGTTTTCTGTAGAATGAGGTCATCGTGATCGGATAACTTCAATTGTCCTATACAGAGCATGGACAACGTGGGACCCGCTCCGATCAGCATGTCAACATTTGAGTGTTTCGAAAATTCTGGATCAGCCAGTTTTATGTATTTGGGTATTTTTATGGAATTGACGGTAAACTCATCATTTCGCGTCAATTCGGTTATCGTAGGTACCACATAAAAGGTCAAAGTCTTATGAAAGTCTGAATGGATTGACTTGAATGTTATTCTTGTGAAATAATGAGCAACAGTATTAAGATCATTCATAGCTTCAATATTGAGTGAACATCGTTGTTTAGGCAAATGTAATCGTTTCATAAGCCTTGAAGTTATAAAGTTGGCTGTGGAGCAAGTGTCTAGGAGAGCTTTACATGAAATAGGACTGCCCTTACGATCGACGATTCGAACAATGGCGCTCGCCATTAAATTCAATGAAGTTCGCGACGTCAGAGTAGACAAGCAATTTCGGACAATTATCTTGTCGGATAGTCATTTGTCCCCGGGCTTGGTCTTCTCATCGGGTTTTTTATCTCCTGCTTCTGTCTTAGGGAGATGTAACAATGTATTGTGTTTTTTATCGCAAGTGCGACAATTTCCGTATTTGCATTCCCCTTTGGAGTGCTTGTTTAAACAATTGGTGCATGCGTGGACTGCTTTCACTAACTTTAATCTATCGGGTACGGATAGATCGTTAAATTTTTTGCATTTGAATAGGGGGTGTTTTTCCCCACAGCTCGCGAGACACTCGCGTTCCTTTGTAATAAAGGCCTTGGCTGAGGTTTTGGTTTCTACTCGCTGCTTCTTCGCGGGTGGTCCATCATCTTGATGGGAACGAGTAGTCTTGGAAGTCTGTTGTCTAACATATGAAGTCGAGGTTTTATAGCAGAATTTCCGTATTTTCTTCAAAGTCGGAAAGGTATTTTGATCAAGTTTCTCCTCCCATTTCGTGCGAGTGAAGTTAGTGAATCTATCTTCGATAATCTGTACTACTATTTCATCAGGTACGTTTACGCCCAGAAGAATCAGAGATTGCAAATGTTGCTGAACCTCGTCAGCAAGAATCTCAAGACTACGCGGATTAGTCCTGTCTTGATCCGGAAGGTGTAAAAGAGCTGATAGATGATTTGAGATAAGAATTCGCTTATTTTCGTAAGCTTCTTCTAAGAGGTTCCATACATCTGTATAATGAGGAGCACTGTTTGAGAAAATTTTTATCTTTCTAGCGGCATCTCCTTGCAAAGCCACTCTCAAGTAATGTAACTTATCAATGTCCTTCAAATCATCGAATTCGTCCATGAGTGACGTGAATGCGTTCTTAAAAGATAGCCAATTTTCTACCCGGCCATCAAACGTAGGAATAGCTGTTTCTGGGAGTTTAATACGTCTTTTGGATGTGGTCGATGAAGATAATCTTTCACTACCCGTATGGCTGATATTAGAGCAATGTGCACCCAGATGTTCTGAAGAGGAGATGTTTTGTGGAACAAGCTTCTGCGCTTCGCTCACCACGGTGAAATATTTATCAAAAATGAGCGATCGCTCCACTCTATTTAACTCGGTATCATCAACTAGCTCGATTTCGTCACAAGTCGCATCAAGCTTCTCATATAAAAGAGTGACCTTTTCCAAACGTAGTCGTAATTCAGCAACGTGAGAGATTTCACGATAGGAAGTTAAAAAGGATTCAAAGGCTTCGATTTTCCGTTTAATGGATTCGCGCTGAGATAATAATAGATTCAGACGTTCAATATCCATGGTAAAGATGAAGCAATACTATTGGAGTCGGTGTAAAAAATAAAAAGAGCGTGAATTGGTATTGGTGATTGGTGATTCAGTAAGAAGACTTACCCTCGAAAGTCTTGTTCCGTGGTCTGGTTGAAAGCTGCAAGAGCGATGAAGTACGCTCCTCAATACGAGATGTGTCACAATTGGCACGTGTTTGTGGTGAGATTTGAACAGTAGCGCATGTACAATAACGCTCCGTTGGATGTTTGGTGTGACCACTCTAATGGGTCTGGACGTCCTGTATGGCAGATTTTTGCTGCTAGATAGTGAATATGTATGACAGAGAATTATTCTGTATGTACGATGGATTGCAGAAATTGATCTGCCTGAAAATGTATGACTGACAGAAATGTAATCCGTCGAAAAACTACACCACAGCTAAATACTGCTCGATGATAGCGTCGTAGGTTTGTATACGGCAACCACGTGTGTCGCGGGAGTGCCGTATGTGGTGAGAGCCTCGTGTGATGTGGGGCGCCAAGAGCACGCACAAAAAGAATGCACTAAGATGCACATTCACTGGTTTCCTGCTGCGTATAACGCACAAGCTCCTTGTTGCATATTGCAAGAAAGATCACCATATATCACTTATCACGTGTCCGGTTGCACTTGTGCACTTCAAATCACTCTGCACTGGTCGAGCGTGTGCACTATATATGTCGCCGGAGAGATCCGGCTCGAAGGACCATTTTATGTTGAGGCTCAATGCATTTGAACTGTTGAACCTCGAATTTCGTATTATGCATCCGAATATACTGATATAAGTGCAATGACTAACGGACACGTATTCAAATTCGTATGAATGCACTTTATTCAATCAAAATGGTACAGGTAGTTCGACATATCGGAGAGCTAAATCGACGCGATGTCTCTCGTTTGAATTCTCGTCTAATACTAAATACGAAGAGCGGGAGCCTTCTGCTCCCAAGAGGGCAGGGGTGATCACGTGGGAGAACAAGGACAAAGTTTAAATTTTTAAGAGATTCTGATTGGCTAATGGAATGGAAAAACTTGGGTGAGAAACAAGCCGCCGACGCGGCGGTATGAAATCATCAAACATACGCGGGACTCGACCTGCTCAGACACTTCAAGCAAAGGGCGGTGCGGCGTCAACCCCGGTCGTAAACTTAAAAGCCAAAAAAAGAAATGAATTGGAGACCCGAGGCGTGGGACCGCGATGCTTGCTCGAGTAACCTTGGTAGTCGCGAGATCTAACTCACAAGTATTGAATCAATGGTTAAAACGTACATCTGTGCAATCGAGCTATCATTAGACTTCAATTATCAATTTATAGGCAAAAATCGCTGTTGCCGTAGGCATTCACGGCAAATGCATGTTCAAGCGTGAACAGGCATATTTACCTGTGATTATTCGGACAGTGAACCGAAATATGTTGAATAAATGATTATTCTTGCCGGGCATCTTTTTTTCAAGAGCTTGGTCCGATTTTGAAAATTGTTGAGTGGTGCTCCAGTTTTGAGCAAATTATGTCATCAATTGTGCTCCGTGACGTCAACCCAATGTTGATTCCAATGGATTTGAGAAGCTTGGCCAATGAACCAAAGAGTACTCTTGCCGAAGGGAAATTTAGTTCTCCTGGCTTATTGATTTCTCTAGACTGATAAGAACTCCCTATTTCTGTTCTTGGTAAGCTTTTTGACCTGAAAACTATCGTCTTATGTTTTATAATCTCAAATTCATCATTCAATGATCATATTATAGTGTTGGTAAGGATCAGTTTGAGGTGCGAATTCTGAATTGATATAGTTGGGCAATGGAACATATGAATTTGTCATTAGCCAATCCCACAAGAATCTTTAAGAGGCAATGCATTGCTTCGATGAGTCTCTTGGATCTCGTTTCTCGCCCGCATTTCCTACATTTCACTATTCACAAAGATGTTTGCAGCTCACTGACTTTGGTCTGTTGTTTGCCAGTTGTACAACCTCATAGAGGTATTAAGCCCCGATAGACGAATTTCAACTCATAACTCTGTAAGGGTGTCAGTCCATGAATGGCATACATCATCGATAACTTAGATGACCATCAGGATAACCTAAGAAATGGGTGTCATTTTTTGATCCGAGGACGTCCAAACCTTGCACTGATAAAGATCTTGATAGCCCGTCTAGGAGCCATTCCATAACCTCAACATAACCTCGAACAAGACAAAATTAGCTACATCTACATATATCTATACCCAAACTAGATGTCTACTATAACAGAATGAGTGGATATATGTCATGGTGGGATCGATACCTGCTGACCCATTGCCACCTCTTGAAAGGCATAGCACTTATCTCTTTGTACACGACCGCTTATCGTCAGATCGATCGTCCTTCCGGTTATACGTACACCCATTCTCACTCACTCATCGGATCGAAGTATGTATATTGTATATACTGATGGCTCTCGCGTGTCTTGCCGGGGGCATTTTCCGTGCATAACATTCGCGTGTCTTGAAGATCAACAGGTCGCACCTTCACATCAGTACCCATATTGCTGACGAAAGCTCGAGCAACAATACGGGTACATAGGTTATTATCTATTTTTACATTCTTGCAAGGTCGCCTAAAGCTACGAGCTGATTTTCTACCTGTGCGTCAATCTTGTATACTCTCGCATATCACATTGATGAGTGATAGGAGCATGTAATTATGTTTGGATTGCTATAGATCATGGTCGTCATCACAAGTATGGATAGGTCCCCATCTTGGCTTTGGTGAAGAGATTATGATGTATTTTACATGATTGAATCTGTGCGCAAGCGTTTGACGCATGCGTGGCTCTGATGAATGATTGAATCAAACCGATTGAAACATATGTTTAGAGAAATCCTACAGAACGACCATAATACATTTTCCGTGTACTGACTAAAATTTCCGTGAAGTTTTGGCCGTATCTTAAAATAGTTTCATCCTTATGATACGACATTTCTCAATTTTCTTTATATAAACGAGTTTTTCAGGATCAAAATAACGTAGCTGAAGTTTTTGCTTTGTTTCAGATTCTCAACATTGTCACTGAGAGGATGTTTTAGATTGGGGTTACGGATTTGTCTGAAACTCTAGGGTAATAGTCTCATTTTATATCCAGAAGATTGTATAAAAAATTGAAGACCCTAACAGTCAAGAGCTATAGCTTATGTAAAACATAAGATTCCATGGTCATACACGTTCATGCATGAAACCTGTTTAAAAATTTGTTATTCTTATTCCGGAAAGACGTGGTATACTGATTTGCAGCTGGTGTAACATCAATACTTCACGATATTGATCATTCGTTACTCAGAAAAATCTTCATCGGAGTCATTTCTCGAGTCATTTACAGGTTCCGAACATTTGAAGTACTGAAGAGGGAAATTCTGCAACTCTTTCTTTTTTGGAATTCGAGACCGACTCCTGGAAAGATTTCCTTTCAGTAGTCTATGATCAGTATCACGATGTATTGATGTTAGAACAGTTTTGAATCAATATACCACGACTGTCCAGAGTAGAAAAAAATGTTTGGAGTGGTTTCGTGTACGATCATATATGATCATGGAATCGTATGTCTCACATGGGACAGCCAAAACATTAGAATTGCTAATGTTACAGGCCTCTGTTGAATACCCTAGTAAAAATAAGTGCCTCATGATCATATATGAACATGTTCCCAGCCGAACCATGGTCATCTATGACCATCTATGACCTCAGAAAATATTATGTCTTCATGGTTAGTCATAGGTACACAAAGCCAACTCGTACATGGCCGTAGGGTATCGTAATCAAGTGATTGTACATGACATTTTCAATATCGGATGGAGGCCTAGCAATTGGAGCCCCACGCGCGCTTATTTCGAAGCTTTGGATTGAGAAACATTTCGAGTTGGCAATGGAGTGCTTCATTTCCAACATGAATTCCTAGGATCAAGTGTGGAGACCAATGATGACCTATGACTCCGGCCTCATGGTCATAGGCGGTCATGTATGACCATAGTCCGGTCGGGAACATGTTCATATATGATCATGAGGCACTTATTTTTACTAGGGTAGTGTTCCAAATACGATGGCAATGCTGATGTAGCAGGTTTTAGGTATAGATCCCTTGATGAGCATTAGGGTCTATAATTCTGATTACCACTTTTTGTGAATACCAAACACTCTCTTCGTGAGTACCCAACAAAGCTGTATAGAAAATTTTTGCAAGATCGGCATCCCAGACAACTTGCTTTTGTTACTCATTCCACTCTCATCCTGAAAGTATCAAATAACCATAATCTTAACATGTTCGCTGTTAGACAAGCTTTTCGTGATTTTGTTCTGGTCATCAACTGGACTCCCTGATTCTGGAGAATATGTCTGATGGATGGGGCAAAACTCTTCTCTCAGCCGTTCTTTGTACCTTTCGTGAAGTTAATGACCCTCATAAATTATTATTGGGAATGTTTTTCGAGTTATTACCGGTTGGCGAAGATTGAGATGAAAAATCGCGGAACTCGGGGGTGGGCCCCGCCGCAAGTTAACTGCCATGAACACTTTCGCTTTAAAAAAATGCCTTCACACATAAGTCTATATGAATGTTTAAAACTTTTCAGAAAGTGTCCATGAATTCAAATCCAATTAACAAAGCAAGTATCAAATAGAAATTTGCCTTTCAAATACAAGCAGCTAACTGTTCTTATACGCCAAGTCCACAAGGTCGCAAGGTAAGCTTGAACTTATACCGGAAAGATCAACATGTCTTAAAGATTGAGTAATGAACGTTGATGTTAATCCGGAACTCCAGAAGTCATAATTATGATATGCCGGACGTGTATCTCGGGGTCGTGGTCTTACATTATTGAGCTACTTATGAATGAGCCACTCCTTTCTTTGTCGCGGAAAACTTGCACAAGTGGATATGTGTAACTATAGTGAACAGAGGTGAGACAGAGCAATGAGGGCTATATACCGGTTACCTCCGCGAATATATACATTGTAAACTGACGTCAGTTCATGGACTGACGCAAAGTGTCCTAGAGATGACATTGACATTGGATGCGCGCATCGATTGATTTTAAAACGATATCTCTGTGTATGTATGACCGCGAAGCTTTTCCGGTCACTCGCTTATTCGCGTTGATGATGTATCAGCAGTGTGGGTGGCTTTGTGTGAACTCTCAACTCTTGCCGAGAAACAGGAAAAACTCGATACTGTACAGCAAAAATTTTTTTTCATCAAGGGAAACTTACTTTTTAAGCGAGAATGCGAAAATTTGTCTGCAAAATTTGATCTTTTACAAAATGAGACTTGAGAATAAGATGTTTCTCGTATGTTGTATTTTGAATATGAGATTAAAGCTATTTCTTGTTCTTCACATCTCTTCATTTTTGGGATACTGATGACATTTGGCATACCTACTGTCCGATAAGTTTCATTTGGGTAACTTCAGCTCTTGCTATCTCTTCAGGCACAGATTTTGTGAGGAGATTGATATGAAATTTCCAAAATAAGGCTGTGAAAGGGTCTTTTGAGTACCCGCATGGAATAAAGTGGCTTATCAAACATAATTGATTGGGGAAAAGAACCCCATGGTAGAGCAAAATTCAGGGATTCGAAATTTGAACTTTTTTCAATATGTTAAATAGATCAGTAGCGAATTTTATGCTGTTTGAAATTCAATCGTAGTAAGGCGATGAATCTTTCTGCTTCATGGAGCTTATTATTTAATCCTCAGGGCGTTTCCAAATTCTCGTGGACAGAATAGAGGTACGATTTGTATAAAGAAAAAAACTTAAAATTCTGTTTCAAAAATCAAGTAGAAAATCATTCATAAAGCTTCCAAATCATAAAAATTTTATTGACAAATTACTCAACCTGCACGAATATCCATGCATAATTCATTAATTACCTTGTTTTCCACATTTTTCGTCTTTTGGAAAAATAGAGCTTACGAAGGTCGCTGCGTCTCGTCACGCGTCGAACAATCAGCACGAGAGTCGTAAGAATTTTCAAGTACATTACATGCATTTATAAATCCTTATCGGACATCGGGTAGTGCTGCTATATGAGGAGGTTAGGCGTGATTAGGTTCGCTTTTATGCTCGAAATTTTACATTCCAAAAAATTCGTGTACAAGCGCGGACACGATTTCAAGCCTTATGAAATAAACATTGGGATAGATTGTAATGCCTCTGTTTGTGCCTGGAAAATTTTTGAAGGTCCTTCGAGGTCGTAATGGTATCACGAGTATCGTGTCATCATGTCGTAGTTGCTCAAGTAACTGAAAAAAATATTGGTGAATGATTCAAGAGGAAAAATCAACTCATTCGAACCTCTTGTTTTGTATGATACAATCACCAGATATTTCCTACGTTTATTGAGCTTTTTATATTGCCTTTTATCGATCAATAACATATCTGATACATTCAGAGCACGTGTTGAATCAAAAAATTGATAGGATGATGTGACGATGGTCTAACCTTCTTACTAATGTGGGTGTTTCTAAGAACAGAAAAAGTTAATTTTGGTACTTTTGACTTCTTTTTCTGAGTCATCAAATGTTACGCCAAATCAAATTGGTGCGACCAATATCAACGTACTTTGACTCATTTCTTTGATCTTTATCCCAAATTCAAAATG
The DNA here is from genome assembly GCA_029851415.1 of Eretmocerus hayati. Taxonomy (NCBI): domain Eukaryota; kingdom Metazoa; phylum Arthropoda; class Insecta; order Hymenoptera; family Aphelinidae; genus Eretmocerus; species Eretmocerus hayati. The sequence continues at coordinate 6,401,900 of CM056742.1, forward strand.
CTCTTTGCAGAACTGCAAAGTGCGACTTTGACCCATTTTTACTCTCATATTGAAAGAAAAAGTGCAGCGTGCCTGATTAGCCTCCACAGTTTTTCTTCAAACTCGGTCTTCACTCCATCAAAATCCATCAACTCAATTCTGAGAATTTAAAAGAGAGTAAAAAAATCTGCAGGATGAGCCGCTGAAGTACCACTCATTTAGAGGTTTGAGAATCGAAATACCCTGATTCTACGAGAGCCTTGTATAATTTCATGGAGATGTGCCTCGTTTCTACGTAGAGGGAAATCAGGCGCGCACTTTTTTATCGTAAAAAAAAGTTTTTCAGCAAAAATTGAGATAGCTTGGCTCCAACGTGTTGTAATCAAACGAAATCTACTTGAATGCAAAGGTCTTGGAGCAAGCTTTAAAATGAGTTAAGATACGTTAGAAAATATTGAGATGAGTCAAAACTATGAGCAAACCAAAAGTATTGGGAGCGAATTAGGCACACTTACCGTATCAAATGATTCCACGCAAAACAATAAGCAGAATAAGTTTTTCAGAGAAAAAAAAATACGTGAAGACTCAAGTGGGAAACTCTTCTAAAGACAGACCGTTCACTTTGAAAATGGGGTGACAGTGCCTGGAAGTCATTGTGAATTTGTTTCTTTTTTCATTTTTGAAGATACCAGGATATCAACGAAAAGCATTGCAAACATTATGATCATACATATGTAATCATTAGGATATGTAGGCGAAGTCTCCACTGTGAAAAATTGGTTGACTCTCCACCAGAATCGGCAACCAGTGGTTGGTTGTCGGATTCAACCAGCTGGTTGGCAATCAACCACTGGTTGGAATTCAACCAACTGGTTGACTTTTTCCCCACAGCGAATATATAAGGATGAATGCGGCGCCCACGATATTGGTCGATGGTGGTCTTCGGGTGACACTTTTGAGGCGGAAAAACAAGTTTCGTCATGTTTTTTCACAAACAAAGAGGAATAAACATTAGCGCCGATCGCGTATGCACGACAAAGCGGGTTGCCTGTCCTGCTGGAGTCGAATACACGTCATGAGGCTGGAGGGACGGATAGATGGACGGTTGGGGGGGGGGGGGGGGTGGGGTAGATGGGATGGGTGGATGGATGGAATGGAACGGAACGAGATTGAAAGTAATGGAATGGAATCGGACGGAGCGGACTGCAATAGAACGGACCGGATCGGAACGGACCGGAATGGAATGAAGTGCATTGGAACGGAACGGAATGTAACGGACCGGAGTGGAACGGGCAGGAATGGAATGGAACATACAATTCACTTCCATTCCGTTCCATTTCCATTCAGGTCCGTTCCATTCCATTCCATCCACCCATCCCATCTACCCTCCCACCTGTCTATGCTCCCACCCCATCCGACCATCTATTCATCCCTCCAGCCTCATGACGTGTATTCGACCCCTGCAGGACAGGCAACCCACTTTGTCGTCCATACGCGACCGGCGCTGACATTTATTCCTCTTTGTTTGTGAAAAAACATGACGAAACTTGTTTTTCCGACTCAAAAGTGTCACCCGGAGACCACAATATGGCTATGGTCAAATTGCTTGCGCGAGACATCTAGCGGGTAGCTCGCGCGTTACGTCGTGGAGGTCCTCACGCAGACAGGCAACGTTTCGATATCCGTGTGATCTAGGCCTCTCCGCTCTCGCCCCGCTGCGACCTGGCAACTGGCCTGGACCACCACACTTTGGGGTTATTTTCTAACACCAGCGGCGCTACAGTCTATTTTTTTTATATAGTACATTCGTGACCATAGCTAATCATTCATTCTTATATATTCGTTGTGGGAAAAAAAAATCAACCAGTGGTTGGATAGGTAGTCAACCAGTGGTTGACGCCAAAATTCAACCACCAAAGATGAACCAGCAGGTTGATCATCAACCAGCTGGTTGATTTTTGGCCCAAACCAGTGGTTGAGGGAAAAACTGCAACCACTGGTTGAAGTTTTTCCCACAAATTTTTTACAGTGTCTTTTTCATCTGGATCGAGTTGTCAAAGATCCTCAATACAGAAATAACACAAAACGAGTTTCTCCTATACAAACTGACTAACGCTCGAAGAGAGATCGATTCCCACTTGGTTGGTCGCAAATAAGTGAAATTTTGAGAACGCCTATCCACAATCAGGAGGGCTCCCATCAGAACTGTCAGATGACATGAAGCTATCACATCTTCGAGGTCACACTCATTCATACTCTGAAAATGAGTAAGAACAAAGCAGAGAAAGTGTGAGTGGAAAGTTGTTGCGCCTCGATGCAGATCACAGTTGCCTCGTCAGTTGCAGAGATGATTGAAGAACAATGCAACTCTTGTTTCAAGGCTCTTCTCAGTGGCAAGAAGAAGAAGATGAAACTTGCATCTCCGTCTTACAGAAATTGAAATCGACTCTCTGAGCGAATTATCATCTCTCTGCAAACGGGCTATTAATACGTGAGGGAGGCTCACTTTGTTGCAGCCTTTAACCTTCGATGACCCGTTCTTATGTACTTTTTCCCCTTAACTCTTTTGTTGCTTTTCCGTCGTCGTCTTCTTCAAATATGCCGCGGTATAGCCTTAGCCTTAGTTCAAAAAAGGAAAAGGAGAAAGGGTTCGCTCTTCTTGCCAATCTGTGCATCCTTGACTTTCATTAGTATTCCGCTCGTGGTGGCTCACAATATCATACAGATGCATGTGTGTGGAACAATATAAAACTGGGGGTGCATCTTTTTTGTGTTTGGCGGTGAGTGAAAGAAGCTTGGATATGATGAGCTTGATTGGTCATTTGATTGAATTTTGTTCGGACAGATTTTCAGGGCCATGGGGAAGTCGTGAGGTCTTGGTTCGATCACTATAAGTATACTTATGAAAATTCTTCAAAAGTAAGTGGAGAAAGATGAATGGTACCAATGCAACAATGACGCCACAGAGGGACAAGAATTTTATGAGAACAATACATTTTATACCAAGAAGAATATTTCCAAATTCTTATTCTTCGGTAGGTTCGAAACTTCAGGGAAGGTCTCAGCCTCAGAAGGTTGCATCTGAGCTAGATGAAACTGTGAAAATACTTCCTCGCAATGATCGGACATGTCTCAGTGGCAAAATTTGAATTTTGTGCCATAATTTTCTATTTCATGACATTCGCACCAAAGTTAGGAAAGATATCTCGTAGAATGTTGAGCAGAATAATTCAATCTGAAGCTCATAATTTTTGCAGAACTCTTGCTGAGGCTTCAAATGTGTGTTTACAATGATTGAAGGTTGTGCAAGGTATTATGGCTCAATATTTTTCGCGTCACCAATGAAACACTCGTAAATTGCGATATCGTTGGCCTTGTAAGCCTGGAATTCGTCTGTTTGGTAGAGCTTGAATAATCAATAATCTCTGGTCTAGTTTTTTACAAAAGATTTTTTGCAAATGAGTGGGTTAATAATATCTTGTGACTGGATTAATATTCTTGACAGATATCCAAGAGATTTAAAGAGAGTTACAAGATTTTCAGGATCATGTCTCAGCTGATCGTAGTTCTATCCTTTTTTATGAAATAATTTTGTATAATCTAAGGGCCAAGCTAGTGAAAATTTTTCGAATCTTGTTAGCAATCGATTAGGAACTATGAAATACATACCAAGAAAAATGTCTACACGAAGCAAGATAAAGGTTCCATAAAATAGTCACACTCCGCTCTGAGTCAAGAAGACGTCATCAGATTCATGCTCAAATCTCGCATTTTAAGAATGAAGTAACTGTCGTTATAGAAACTGCGAATTCAATTATGTGCAAACAATAAAGTCAAGTCAATAATCAACAAAAGTGCAGCTCGATACATCCAAGCCATAGAAGAGAAGCTACAGTTTTTAGTCATCGAGAATAATTCGATTGTTTGCATGTGTTGATGCACCGCTAATATGTACATGTAAGCAAGGCCAAGGTCACGCTCCAGCCGGTTATCATCGAATAAATTAATACACCCCTTTTTTACCGAGACGCGTGTGAGCAAAACAATGGCAGCTCACTTATAGTCGCCGCCAGTTTGTCTCACATAGAATACGCTCATGCACTAAGTCATCTCACACATATGTATTGCTCATAATCTACTGATATACCGCTAATACACAAAACGATAGCTGAGCCTCGATGACTTTGAATTTTGTAATAAAATTGTCTCAAGCCTGAGGATCAAGCTTTTCGTTGACGTACGTACTTATAGTCTTCCGTGATATTGCGTAGACGTCGGGAATTGAATATTGCGAATTGCTCTTTGTGAAAAATTCATGCATTACTGAAGACTCCTTGTCTCTCGCAGTCACAAAGCTCAAACGCATACTATACGTCAAACGTTGATTAGTTCTTTTATACCTCTAGCCACGGTTTGTTTCAACAAATGACTCAACGTCGACGTCTGTGAATTGAAATTGTTTTGTCAATAGCACATTTACATAGCTCGATCGTTTGCTCGTTGAAAATTTCTCGCTTCTAGAGTTTTAAGATTTTCATTCTACTTTCGAAGCTCAATTTCATTTTTTCTTTCAAAATATCATCCAACTTTCATAAATTGTACATCTCTTTCGGTCTTGGACTGTACTCATCATTGCCCAATTGTGCGTGTAGAAATGTAGTTCAGCAAAAGAATTTCATGAGCTTTGGGAGCATCTATGTTCCAAATATATATTCACTTGTAAAATCATTGAATCAGGAGACGAGAGTTTCAAGTTCAGATTGCATAGTGATGTATTCCAAAGTCCACGTTGAGTTGTGAATTTTTGAACAATGACACAGTCTTTGGCAGAAAAGTCTTTATAACTTATTGACTCGTTGATTTGACCTATTTGAGGTAGGAAGGTAATTTTCTCAAAGCTCATGATTCGAATTAATAATTAAAGAGACATATTGATGTTCGATATTGTTTGTACTCAAACTATTATTATTCCTGTATCCGTTGCAAAGAGAACATTCAATCAAGTCACTTTTTGTACCGATACCTGTAAACATTTGGAACAATCAATATCCCTGTCATGGTCAATCAACAATACGTGGTAACGGTATGCAAATGGCACGGTATGAGCAATCTATCAATCGCACACGTATACAGGGATTATTGGCTGTATATTACGTGTACAAAGTCATTGTGTCGATAGCGAGTAATGCTTCAATTATGCAAACTGTTTCAAATACCTTGTGTAACTAACCTTCTGTAAACATCCGTTTAAGTATGAATAGAATGTCAAATGCATGAATCAGTTGCTTCATGGGGAGTTTCGGTATTCCAGTAGTTTGGTATTACTCGCTTGATACGTGAGTATTTATTGTGAATTCGTGTAGAAGTTTGTCGATCTATTTAATTGATTTTATGAATGAAGGATAAGGGGTAAAAATACTTTTCAGAATTTTTCGATTCAATGCTCAGAAGAGGTTGAATCAAGTTTTCAATGGCGGATGGGAATTTTTTTCATCGCCTTCATACTGACCACTACTTCCCACTCACAACTAATAGATCAAGAGCGAAATGTGACATCTTCAGTCTGGAATTGGAAAACATGCAACTTGTGATAGTTCACTGGCATCAGTTATCAGATTTAAAACAGTCTTGACACCATCATCAAGAATGTTCCAGGTGGTAGTAACCCATATGTCAAGTTTCGATCTGCATTTCATGCAGAAACCATGAAAACTTTTTTTTCAATAATAATTTGTCAAGCTATCCTTCAATTACCCACAGCAGCGACTCAAAATAGAATCGTTTTACTCTTTTCTTTAATGTCGTTGAACTTTTAATCAAGTTCAAATGTCGTCCAATTCAATGGACGATCTGTACCCCGCAGTGAGGGGAACTTTGGCATGGAGCGCGAAAACTCGAATCACTAGTTGTGAATCCGAAGCAAAACTGTGCGTTGTTTCAGCTTCTGTGTGCTCGTATTGCGTGCCTGCAGTGTGAATTCAGTACAGGACGTTAACCCTGCGTTGCTCTCATGTGTCACGTGCAGAGCAGTCTAGTTGAGGTACTCAATTCTCCGATGGTTCAAGAGTTTTACATAGCTGATTTGTGAAGGTTGGATCAGAATTGGAACAAAATGGATTACCTAAGCTTTTCCACAGTACTTTGATACTCACTCGGCTATCTACGATTGTAGATACTTTTTGGAGTACCTCCAGCAGGAACTGTTTCGGAATCTAGAGTTACCATCTTTTTCCTATAGCAACTCTACGGTACAGTTATCAAACCTGATGATCCTTTCTAAGAGGACTGTGAACTTTTTTTGTCCATAGTACACAGTTTGCATGAGTTTTCAGTTGGATTTGGGGCTCTTCTTTGTAACTTTGGTTCACTTTTTATTGGGCAACAGCAATTCTCGAGATGGTACTTGCCATATACAGAATCATAGAATAGTATAAAAACTGGTAAATAAAATTTTGGTAACAACCTGACCTACTCCTCAACTTGGACCATGTTTGGATCCGATGAAAAATTATGTCTTCATACCCAAGAGCAACTTCTGACATGTTTACAATTCATCTTCGTATACAAGGTGAAAACAGCAAGTGACATGTATTTTCGATCAGACGATCTCAAAGGTATACATGCTCTACTCTCTCACATACTTATGTGTGGATGTCAGTGATCATTTCTGAGGGCGAAAGTTCCGATATAAATTCTGATGTGGTGTATGGCTTATACATATACACGCGTCCGACTTTCTTTGAGCTACATTTGAATGCGGGTCGAAAGTATTTCGCAAGATCAAAAAGTGACGTTACGCAAAGCATTCGAGAAGCAACGACCATAGTGAACTCTCCATTCCATCTCAGAGAGCATAAGATGACTAAAAAAAAAAAAAAAAAAAAAAAAGATGGAGGAGAAAATAAGAGCACGGAAGAAAGGGCACGAAGGCCGGAAAGTGCGAGCCGATGGAGAAAGCTTGCGCGGATGCATCCTGGATGTTCATCGAGTCCACTCTCTGTACTATATGTAAGACCGTACTGATGAAGTTGACATGCCAGATCTAAATTTGTTGCTCCATCCAACAAATTCCTTCTTACGCTCATTCTGTCTTCTCTTTTTTTTTCACTCAGGTCTCGCAATAGACCATTGCAATGTGTGACTTTTGAGAGACGGGAATTCACTATTGGCCTAGTTTACGTTTTCTTGAGTAAGTAAGTTGCACTCGAAGTTGCAAGCTTAAAAAAGAACATGAACCGTGCATTCTGGCAAGATAGGGCGTTGACCGCGGAAATTTGTGGTGACTTATTTTGAGTCCAGACTGCGAGCATATTTGCTTTTATCTCCTGACAGACAGTAGGAATGGACGTAGAACTGTTTTCTGAGTTGTAAAGTGGATCATTCTGTAAGTAGTATTGATCAATGATTGAATCAATAAAATGTGACTGGCGTGGTGAGTTATTGTTATAATGAGAATTTAAAAGCTGTACTTGTTCAAAGGGTTTTGTGTACATATCTTGAGCATGTTCATAAGCCTTGGGTAGCTACTTTGAATTTTATGTACTGACCGTAAGGTTCATTGACTAATTTGAAGTATCTTAGGCACATCAACATGTCGGACACAAATTGAAGATTCATTTGAACTATCATCGTTAAGATGACATCACTACAGCCACTTGATTGACGTTCGATATCACTGACAATGAGTCAATTGTACATTTGATCAGTTCTTGTGAATTTGGTTCTGAACTCTTTGTATGGCATCCTGATGTACACGAAGAATTTTCACGTTCCAAGTGATTATGCACTTCCCTCAAATATCTTTCCAAGAATCTGAGTGATGGTGGGTGTATGAGAACTAAACTTTTTATCGACCTTTGATGACAAGATGAGAGTATGACGGCGAGAGACTTCTTTGTTGATTTGAATATGTATTATCTGGCAACGTTTCGTCAAACATGCAAAACCTTATTAGACAGTCGGCCACTGCAGTGGCTGCGTATCGTTGCGGTACTCCCTTTCATGTGTGATAGGGCATATTGTATTGTTTGTATGTTCGCCCTTGTAAAAGTTGGCATGTGTCACTTTTGACCCCCCGTAAGTTATCAATGACGTCGTCTTCTAGTCATTATAACAATCCACGATGAATTCGTTGGTTTCGTGCTCAAATTTTGTCAATTCTTCCCTTGTTTTGAAACTCATTTCATCATAAAATTCTGAAATCCTCAAAATTTGTATTAGATTTTACACGATTCTAGGGACCACAAACGTTGCGTACATCGACAGAAGATTTAAAAAAAATTACGATTGTAGATAGAATATTTTTTTCGATAAATAATAAATATCCCAAGAAACTTGCGATTGGGTCCAAAACTATTTTCGTCCTAAGGTTGGTCCTGTTCAAGGTTATTTCGTTCCCGTCAGTCTCACGTGGGTGATGCATCGCTTACTTATATATAAGGTCTATAGACACCATAGCCGCAGCGAGGGGAGTCGCGAAGGGCTGACGAAGTGCGATCGCCGATGCAGCAAAATGCGTGTATATTTCAAGGGCCACCCGCTTGACCGCTAGACACACACACGTACATATTAAGGTTCGCAGTTGCAGCAACAGAGGAGTCTCTTTCGATATCTTGCGGCTTATAATACACACAAGTGCGGGCGGGGATGCACCGACCTTGAAAAGCGATTTTTGCGTCTAGTCGCGTGCATTGAACCCTGCCTGATGCTCGATGTGAGCCCACCTCCGCCTGCGGCCCTTCGCCACCTCTTCTTATCCTCTTTGCCTTTCTTTCTCAAGCATCCCTCTCTTGCTCTTTCTTCCCCCTGATACTTTTATATTCTACTGCTGTTGATGCACTTTTGATGTGTCTTTTTCATTTCTCCGCAGATCCTCGCGTTCGCAGTTTATATTTTATTTCTTTCTGCAAGTATATATATTCGCACATCTATAGTTATATACATAGTGTCCTTTGCCCTTTCGTATTGGAACGCTCTCACCACTTGTATAGTTTAACGTATAGAAGCAGTATTTTTTTGTCTGTTTCCGATCTATCAGCAAATATTCGGATAGCGCTTCCAACTTTTTGCCCTTTTTCCTATACTACGCGGGGCCCAATATTATCTTTTCTGCAATTCTTTTTCAAAATCGCTTGTCTCGTCTCTCGTTTTAGTCATTTTTTTTTTTTTTCGTTTGCTCCACAAGTGGCAGCAGTGCGGTGTGGTTCCCTCTTGTCTTTTCTCGTCTTTCGCATGCATCCATGCACGTGTTGTATTATATGCTCAAACTTGCTTCGAGAGAGAGAGTCCAGATCGCGATGCCTATATTCTATTTTTCTGTCCTTGCTGCTGATGCTCTGAAGCAGCAAGCTTCAATTCTTTTTTTTTCACTTTTTTTTCAAACGTGCGTCTCTTTTTCTCTTGGCAAACTAAGAATTCAGCTCATCGAATGCATCGCATCGAGATTCTCACTCTCGCTTGTCCTCTTCTGTCTCGATCACATTTTTTTTATTTTTACGTTTTGTCTAGTATACTCTCTTACCACTTGTTTTACATTGATTCGTCTCGTTGAGTTGCCTCTCTCACCCCCTCCTAACCAATCCTCGGCACCCGTTACAGTCTTACCGACTGTCCACAACTGCACCGTGAATAGGATCGCCAGTTGGTCTCAAGGATGAAGAAGACCCTCTTCGATGAAACCGAATGCATGGTTTTGTTTCTCTTTGGTATAGACAGTTTTTGAAGCAGACGTATTTCAATGTAGTGAATAATATTCTCGATGAAGTATTCATAGTAATTATTTAGATCAATAGAGGGGGACAATGTGGGTTTTCAAATCCTAAAGTCGATATGAGATTATTAAACATAATTTGATCAATAGCTCAAGCTATTGGCGATTAAATCAAGCGAACAGATATAAGACAGGCCCAAAAATAAAATATTTGAAAAATGTTACGCTTGAAGTCGCAGTTTTCGCCATCTTGAACGTAGATAATGAAAAATTCTTCTGGCATTATCAGAAAGAGATTTTAGATCTCGGCGAAAGCCCTGAAAGTGCTACTCACTAATCAAACACTGTTTTCGTACAAATTTTTGATCGTAGAAATCGAGAACCAGGTTTGCTTGAGCCTCACGAGTGTCTTTGCAAATTGCGAGATACCGATCAGAGTGGAAGAAAGACAATTTTTCAGAAAACGCCAAATTTCTGTAAAATTGATAGTTTCCTTCGGAGATTGTTTCAATTGACCAAAAATGATTAAAAACTATATTTTTGCACGTAATTTGACCTGCTGAAAACGATCTCGGTGGTTTTTGAGAGCTAGAGTGCATCAAAAGTTAGCAATTAGCGGATGATGATGGTCGATTTCCGTTATATTTCATCATGGATGGAGCCACCCACCTCCATGCACGGATTCTGACACGCCTGTCATCATGGGCTGATAGCTAATTTTTTATGTTTCCTAGCTGCATGAAGACACCGGGATCGCTCTCAACAGGTCAAAATCCGTGAGAAAACGCAGTGTAGAATGATTCTTGGTCGGTTGAGACGAACTTCGTGGAACGTTATAAATTTGGTGTTCTCCGGGATATTGTCGCTTTTCACTCTGGTCGGTATCTTGCAATTTTAAAAGATCCTTACAGTTATTGAGGCTCAAACGGAGCTGGCTTTTGATTTTTGCGATCAAAAATACGTGAGGGAAACATTCTTTTATCTATGTTTTGGGTCGTGCGCATACGCTGTAATTTTGCTTCAAAAATTGACCTACAAATAGCATTCTTTCTGTATTTTCTGAAAAATTGGAAGGCTCTTGCGAAGGCCTAAAAGACCTTTTGGAAATCCCAAGAAATTTTTTCCCCATCTGCGTCCAGAATTGCAGAAACTTTGAGCCCCGGCATGACGAATAAAAAAAATCCATCTTTCAGCCCACCAGAATTCAGACACGTAGCACGGAATTACTAATTCATCAAATTGCATATCATTTTAGACTTGAGGCTTGTAATTGATAAAGTTCCCTTACCCGTAAGTAATCAATGGGTGCTCGGTTTGTACAGAAGAACAATATTGGCACATTTCTTTTTTTAAAAATTGCCCTTATTTCTAATCTAAACGACATTCTTCGTATTTTCGACTTTTAAAATCAGAGTAAAGAAATCTGAATTCGCTAAAGTACATTATTAGGGAGATGACAGCCGCGTTCATGCGAAAGCTCAAGAAAAGATTGTATGGTTTTCACAAAAGTGAGAGAAAGTGGAAAATTCATGAAGTAATCCAAAAAATACACAGAGTACCAAAGTACGAGCAAGAACTTGACCCAGAGGCGTGCATACCTAGCCATTTTCAAAGTTGCACAGACAAGTGCCCACTGCAAAAAACTATGAGGCTCGAATTTATGACTCGGAAAACTTGAGTGTGTGTGTGTAGTTCGTCGACAAATGTAAAATCTTTTAAGGATTTTCCATTCCTTGAATCAGAGTCCGGAACGATTACACATACGGTTCATAAGAGAGGGACGTACGTCAGCAGGTTGAGACTGTTGGCAGGCTCGATTTCGCAAGCTTTTTTGTTCTTTGTTTTTCTCTGTCTTTCGGCAATACCGGGTGAGCAACTAATATTGTCTCAATGAATTCGAAACAAAAATGGTATTGGAAAAGCGTGATAAGGAGAGTTTATTCACTGAAATTAACATCTAAAACGTACGAGCAACGAGGAGCTCATAATTTATGCATCAAGGCCGGTGGAAGATGAAAATTAAAGATATGAAGTAAATAATGCATCGATACGATTTGCTTGGGCATCCGCAGAGGACATACAATTGCTCGTCATCGCAAGCTGTCCTCATCCTGTGCAGATCCATGGCTAGGAGCAGATTTTGGTGATGTGGTCAAGAAATCCCATGTAGAACATAAAATTCCATGAACATATATGGTCATGGAATCCGTGGATTCCATGTTCATATATGATCAGGTATAAAATCGGTTTAAAAATTTTTCATTTTTATCCCGGAAAGACGTGATATACTAATTTACGACTGGTGTAACATCAATACCTCACTTATTGATCAAACATCACCGAGAAAAACCTTTCCCGGAGTCATTCTCAGGTTTTAAACTTTTGAAGCACTGAAGAGAAAGGTTTCGTAAAAAATGTCACTTTTTTGAAACTCGAGACCGACTTCTGGGAAGATTTCTTTTCCGTAGTATATGATCAATATCGTCACGCATTGACGTGAGAATGGGTTTGAACCAGTATATCACAATTTTCTGGAATAAAGAAAATATTTGTAACGGTTTTACGTATGATCGTATATGACCATGGAATCCTCGGATTCCATGATCATATATATTCATGGAATTGTATGTTTTACATGGGATGACTACTTTAGCTGGTTGGACCCAACGAAAAAAAATTAATGGAAAATGTTCAATTTTTTGCTAATAATACAGTCCGAGGACTTTGTTGGTGATAATCGGTATCGTCATGATTTTGTAACGGACTATGCAAATGTACTGCAACGCGTGAGTTATGCGAGGTCACTTTGATGAAGTGTCGCTTCTTGTAACATCGTCTGCATTCACGTGTGAGTCATGAAAAGTGCATATCAGGACGCGTCCTCTGCTCGACATTGCGCCCGATGCCATATGCGTATACACCACGATAATTGTGCACAGTAATCGGCAGGAGACGTGCTCTATCCGGTCGATGATATTCTCTGTAATGCGGCCGTGATTATTTTGCTGGCCATTGACATCAAGAACTATCGTGATAGATATTGCATTCTAAAAGCAATGCAAAGAATCTCCAAGGTCATCATAATCTGTATAAAAATTTTGATGGGGTGATGGACCAATGAGATATTATACCCCTTGAATATCCTGCTCGGGAAGTTTCGCACTATGTATGAAGGAAATTCATGGTCGATTCTGTTTGGGACCCTCAGGATTGTCGCAATGTGAAATTTCAACCTCAATTTCGTGCGAGCATTTTCGCCTAAAAGGAAGGCAATGTGTCTTCAATGAGCCATTTGTTCAACAACTGTGGGTTACCCCGATATTTTTCAACTTTTTTAGCTCATTTCAAAATTTAAAATAGGTATGTTCTCGACCAACTGAAGCCAAGCTTTTTGAATTTTCCCAAACGAAAGATTCTTGAAAGTTTACAAAAGTGCGTACTCAACTTGCCGCCATCATTCAAAACAATATGAATCGGTTAAAAACTGCACAAAACCATTTTCATCCGTGTTTATTGCCATGCAACCACATTTGGAGCTCTAAGTCGATCCGAAACAATATTTTGACCTACTTCGGTGAGGTGAACACTTTTTGAGTGGTGCAAAATCATTCGAGATAACCACATGGAGAGCATGTTGGGTACACTCCGATGTTGGTTTCCTCGTTTTACGAGTCATCTCCGTATTTTGCTCATAAAGTCTCTTCAAATCCGAGTTTTGCAACTCTGGAAGAACAAATCTCAAAGCCTTATTGAGATAGAAGATCGAATGCGCCCAGATACGTTCAGACTAGAATAACTAAGAAAATTACCGTCTTTATAAGATACAGTTTCCTTGGCGATTTTTCGGATGCGCAAAAACAAAAAATGCAAGTCTCACTTCGAAGTTTCTGGATAACACAGAAACCATTTTGGATTGGTTCAAATCGTTCATTTTTCTAATATTGTAACATAAAAAACAGTGAAAAAAATTTGAGCGAAGGTCATCGAGTGACCATTCTTGAGATCGGTCCGAGGATCGGTATACGGGGGCAAATTGGGTACATTTGACTTAGAATCAATTCAAAGGCATCAATAATCACGTTGAGTGATGATAAAAATGATCTAGGATTTGAAATAACTTATTTGCGGATGGGTGAGAGCAAAGAAATTGGATAAAATTAGAAAAGCCATTTCCAAGTTTTCGCCATACTTCACACAATTTTGGAAATGATAATTCGCAGATCAAGTTGAATTTCAACATTTCTCAAAATTCTAACAGCTTGCTTACCAGGGCTAAGAATCTAAGAACTATACTTCAAGCTTGCTATCCACAGATATGGGAAAGATATAGAATTAGGAATGAAGAAACAGAAGAAGAAGAAGGAGGAGGAGGAGGAGGAGGAGGGTGGCGAGAACAAGAGGCCCTTTTCATTAGACGCGAATCGCGTGCTTATGCTTCTGCTGATGCATCGGACGGAGGCTCGCCCGATCATCCGCTGGTGTCTCCCTTTTGCAAACTTCCCCCGTTGCTCAGAATATACGAATACAGTGAATGTATTTGTGTGTGGATGAGAGCATAAGCGGGCCCATAGGAGCCGCACGCGGGGGCAGGCAAGGTTAGCGAGCTGTCTCAAGGTCGAGCGGGTGCAAGGGCATGTATCGCATATAACGCTGCGGACCGCCACAAAATCAGCCCTTTTTGCCCTTTTTTTTCTTCTATACTCTTCATCCTCTGTTTCTCTCTGATGTGTATCCCTCTTCCACTGCACGTTTCCTGCGGACATATTCTGGATGTATAGGTAGACAGTCGCGTATTTTACTCGACCAAGGATTTTGCAAGATTAGCTACACTGCGCAATCGTGATTTGCGTGAGATGGAACAAAGGCATAATGGTGTAATCTCGATGTTGTGTTCAATTCTCAGTTAGATTGTTAACATTATTCATACAGATTTTAGATACAGAGTGGCTAGATAGCTTTTCATTTTGTTATTTTGTACTTGACTTTCCTTATGATCATCCTTTCCATCATCTTTTTACATTGAATGAAATTAAATGTAACTTATGAGTAATTCCACGCAAACAGACCGACGAAAAATGGTCATGTGTCGAATCGTTTTCTAAGTATTTTTAATCAATTTTATGGTCCTAAACATGGACTTTCAAGTTACTATGAGGTCCAAAAAAAATTTTTTGGTCCCATGGCGAGAATCTTTGAAAATGATGTAAAATCATTTTTTTCAAAATTCCAACAACTTTTTTTCACTAAAATGCAAATAAGTCGAGTTTGCTTGCAGATAGAGACACGCGGTTTACGGCATTCGAAAGGTCTTTAAAAAATCTATCAAAGTGCATTCCCAAAACTTGGTTTTGAGGTTACGTACACTATTGTCGAGCAAAAAGTCGAAAAACACAAACACATTGATTTCTCGATAAGCCATTTTTTTTATTTCTGAAAATTTGATATTTGATGTAGAATTTTGTGCTCTTTCAGGAAAGAATGGTCCCAAACATCTTTTTGAGTCCCAAAGGCTATTTTTGCTATTTTTCGCAAATCAGTTTTTCAAGCGATGGGGAATCGTCTGTTTTCTGCGCATGCGCAGGAATTTGAGTTCCCAAAACCAATTCCATTAGAAAGCCAAGAAAATTTCCTTGAAAATCACCACTTGGCGAAGTCAATTTCATCAATTTGGCTCGGAGCTACAACGTATGAAAGATGATACTTCAGCCCGAGTGCATCGATAGGCAAAGGTCACCGTCCGCGGATCTCAGTCACTGCTGTCTCCGACCACCTCTTGGGCGTTGCTGACATTCAGTAGTCTTCTGTACGTTGTAGCTTTGGTCTCAATTGATGGAATTGACTTTGTCAAGTGGTCATTTTGAAGGAAATTTTCTTGGCTATTTCTGCGCATGCGCAGAAAACAGACGATTTCCTATCGCTTGAAAAACTGATTTGCGAAAAATAGCAAAAATAGCCTTTGGGACTCAAAAAGATGTTTGGGACCATTCTTTCCTGAAAGAGCACAAAATTCTACATCAAATATCAAATTTTCAGAAATAAAAAAAATGGCTTATCGAGAAATCAATGTGTTTGTGTTTTTCGACTTTTTGCTCGACAATAGTGTACGTAACCTCAAAACCAAGTTTTGGGAATGCACTTTGATAGATTTTTTAAAGACCTTTCGAATGCCGTAAACCGCGTGTTTCTATCTGCAAGCAAACTTGACTTATCGGCATTTTAGTGAAAAAAACTTGCTGGAATTTTGAAAAAAAGGATTTTACATCTTTTCCAAAGAATCTCGCGATGGGACCAAAAAAATTTTGGGGAGCTCATAGCAAGTTGAAAGTCCATGCATTGGACCATAGAATCGATTAAAAATAGGTACTTGGGAAAAGATCCGAGACATGACCCTTTTTCGTCGGTCTGTTTTGCGTGGAATTACTCTTATGGGAGATGCATTGAATATATGCTTGTGCAGAAGTGCACCTCCTGACATTTACAGAGTATCCTTCTTCTGAACAATGTTCTACTTTACTAGTGATCTGCATGTCCGAAAGTAGATCGGCTTAATAGTACACAATTCGTATAAAGTAGGAGGCTAGCACTACCACACGAAGCAAACCACTTTGGGGCTCTTGAAAAGTTGATCTGACACTTCCAAAAATTGCGCCAATCCATTGTTATCCGGTGGAAAAATCTTGGAAAAATCCCAAATAGCGCTTCTCTAGAGTCGAAACCTACTAGTATTTCATGGCAAAGGTCTCACTGCATACATTTATTAATAACTAGTTATTAGTTGAATAAAATTGAAAACCTTGCTCGCGAATGATACAGTTTGTTTCTATAATTTTTCGGAATGAGTCTCAACCGTCTTTTTATCAACATTAGAAATCGACCATATTCGTCACAATTCCATCATTAAATCTGTAAATCATTTTTTATTTCAACCCGCCAAGGCCGACTGATTATCTCAAATGTGACGATTTTTTGACAAAATCGTTTTCACAATGTTGTTTGTCTCGTCGTGGAATGTAAATCATACGCGTCTCAAGGTTAGAAATTCAATTTCCTTGTATGTCTTTCTTCATTAGATTCCAGAAACAGTTTGGTGTAAAAGATACCGACCTTGCGAACAACAAATTCAATGACTTTTCGAACAATAACTACTCGTTGTATTAAATTTCATCAGCTGATGTGATGCTTATTACGTTTTACTAATCGTTTCCATGGAATTTACACGATATTGATCCAATTAATAGTGTAAAATTTTGACCTTCAATATTTCAGAATCAAAATTTATGTTTTCAATGAGTCTTATCTCATTTCTTTATCAATCCCTCGTGTCTGCTCATGAAAATGGAATTTAATTATTTGGGGATAATCGTTTCTCCCTTACGAGTATTATCGAAGTTTGTTGAATTAGAACTATCAATTACACATTATTTCATTTTATGATTTTTATCACGAGATGTTGAAAATTGTATTTGAGAGGACACTGATAACCGGCTCTTATGATATTTACGATGATCGGATTCGATCTCAGTTTAGTTTCAGAAATATATTCGTAGATACAATACCCGTCAAAATTAATGGATCATGCATAGTCTCAGTCAATTAGCGATAATTTTGGCCCATTTGGTCGTAGAAAAATTTTGGAAAAAGGATATTGAAGATCAGAAGAAAACCTATCGATTTATGGGTTTAAAAAAAATTTTCATTTTTTTATAGGGTCGCAAGTGGTGGCAAATAAACGGTCTTTTTTTTTCTTCAATCAAACATGTTGATGCGCGTCAAAATTACAGGTGCACCTGTAATTTTGACGCGCATCATCCGATCGTAAACATCTCAACGGGATTTTGTAGCTCTTTTCAAGAACTTTAAATTCCTCTTTTTAAAGTTTTCTCTGTGATTTTTCCCGTCCGACTGGTGAGCTTTGGAAGAAAACTTTTCTAAACATGTGTTCTTACGGAGGCATGAAAGTTCGCGCCGAATTGATTTCTCAGAGCTCGCGGTCAATGCAGAAAGTCATCTAAAAACATTTTGTCAGGCATGATTTCGACGTAAAGTATTCTGATCTTCAGGATATGCTATCAGATTGACAGTTATATGATTTTTGTCTTGTTCAAGACGAAAAAAGACATTTGGGGCTCATTAAACTGACAATCTAATGGCATATCTTGAAAGATCAGAATACTTTTCATTCGAAATCATGCCTGACAAGATGTTTTTAGATGACTTTCTGCATTGACCAAGAGCATTGAGAAATCAATTCAGCGCGAGCTTCCACGCCTCCGTAAGAACACATGTTTAAAAAATATGCTTCTAAAGCTCGCCAGTCGGACGGGAACAATCGTAGAGAAAACTTTAAAAAAGGAATTTAAAGGTCTTGAAAAGAGCTACAAAATTCCGTTGAGAATTTTACGATCGGATGATGCGCATCAAAATAACACGTGTTTGATTGAAGAATCAAACCGTTTCTCGTCGCCACTTACGACCCCATAAAAAAATGAAAAAAAAATGTTTGAACCAATAAATTGATAAGTTTTTTTTCTTTTTTCAAAATTTTTCTACGATCAAATGGGCCAGAGTTATCGCTGATTGCCTGACTATGCATGGTCCATTAATTTTGAAGGGTGTACTCACAATTTGTGAATATTACCGTTAATTATAATCAATTATTTTGATGTTTTACAAACAAATTTCGAGAGGTGTTTCTTATCTTGCGAGGATTGAGTGAAAAAAACACTCAGAGAGTACATACAAAAAATCATCCTGTTCCCGCCCGGGTTCGAACCGGGGACCTTGTGCGTGTGAAGCACACGTGATAACCGCTACACTACGAGAACGTTGGACGAGAGTGTCATAAAAGCAGTACTAGAGTGTACCCTATACTTCGGGCTATTACTACGATCAGGTTTACATGTAAAAGCAATGCGAAATTGAGCGACTACCTGCTAATGTGGTTTTGTTCGTCGAAATTGTTGAAATATGAATGTCTTTTTTCCTACATTTCTCAACCTCGTTCTCAACTCATGTTGTTTGTTTAATTACTTACGAGATTACTTGTTGCTCGGCTCGATTAGTTCCCATCTTCCAAATCTAGCCATCTTACTTGAATATCTATTAGATTTGACTAAAAATTACCAAAAAATTAATTTTGTTTGGCTACCGGCAGGTTATGAGTGTTCGACGGCTATATAGCAACAGAGAATTTTTATTATCTAATAAAGCAGTGAACTATCACTGTATAGTATAATAAGATTTTTTTCATATTCGTCTCAAGCGAGTATGGATCCAGTGATATTAACTTCTAAATTGGGCCGTAATAATTAGTACAGCAACAGTTGGATTGCTTGTGTTTTCAAGAACAAACAGTTTTATGATTGGCATTGCATCGTTGAATGGTAGAGAACGGTGAAATTCGACTTTCAGAGGCCAATGCTCTGCAACTTTCTGCCAAGTTTTGTGACGCTGCCAATGTGGGAAACTTTTACTTTTGCGACAGAGAAAGTTAACATTCCGTTTAAAGTTTAAACTCACTTTTTGCGTAAAAGAACAGAAATAAAATTAATTTGATTTCTCTCAATATTTGGACATTTCAACACTGCACTTACGGGGTCAATCTTGGATCTAACCTTATTCGGGTGCATCCAATATCAGATGAAATAAGATTATTGATCCGTGGTTCGAATTTGAGAAAAGACTTTTACCACAAGAAATACCAAAAAGTATGATTTTCCTTGCTCATGATTTTACTTTGACTGATCCCGACTAACGCTCTGTGGTAAATTTCGATTTTTTTATTGCAAAAAAGTATCCAATGAGTATGTCGAACAAGCTCCTATTGGAAAGTTGCGATTGAGAGATTATGATTAGAGAGACGCCTAATAGCACATATTTTGGCCCAAATAAAGTTTATTCGCTATTGAAACGCAGACTCAATACTTGTACAGGATTCAAATCAGCATCCTTTCTTTACCATGCACACAGAATAGACTTTCCCCAATAAAATAAGATAGTCTGATAACATGATTTCGAATCAACGTCTCATTGTCTCTTAGCTGGTGGTAAGTTTAAACACGAATATAAACACAAATTTCCACCCACTTAAACTTTCCCAGTATCAGTTTCATTGAAGCATTGTAATAGGTAAGTATGTATACGTATCGATCTGCAAAGGCGATAGGGTCGACAACCGCAAACTCGAGAGTCGCAACGACAGACCTGTTTGGGTAAGTAAGTGTAGGTTTATGTGTAAAGCGCAACATGATGTGCACTTTCTCGAATAGAATTGTCGCAGCTGCTCCTACATGAATCGAGCCATGAGGTTGTCGTTTTTCGATGTGATTCTTGAAAAGTAGGTCGAATAAGAACGCAATGGGGCACTGACAAATCGGGATTTTTTGTTGTGAGTTACGACGAGTAATCATTCAGCACGAAACTATTTTAGCACATGAAAATATTTTTTCTTTATCGAAAAATTTTATGAGGATCGAAATATGTTGAGAAAAACTGAAATTGGTGGCTTAGATCATTTTTTATGTTTTTACCTGTAACCAAGCTTGTGAGATTTGATTCCAGAATAGTTCTGGTTGGTTTTTTGATTATCAGAGACCAGGGTGACTTTCAGAAGTTTTTGGTTTTTTATTCTTCAAATCTAGACTCTAACTGGGTGGCTTTGGAACGAAATTTGTATTTTTTCTCTCAAGAGGATGTCGGAGTCCTATCTTCATTGCATACTTATCGACATCATCGAATTCCGGAAATTTTCAATAAACTTTTAGATATCACAAATACCAAAGTCATTCCCAGTTCTAGACGTTACAAAGAATCGTCAATGACTTCTGTATCCGCGGTATCTTAAAAATTAATCGAATAATCTCGAAAGTTTACGATGCCGGTATCTGACATGGACTTCAACCTCGTGTAACTCGCACACTTCACATCCGAAATGCATTGTATTTGTAGTCAATCGAAAGCTTACAGTTTCAGCTTCCAATTGCAGGGTTGATAGAGTCAATTTGGACGTCTCTGTTTGGAGGTAGAACGCTCAAAGTTGTGTTCCAAAGTTAAGGCGATACGGTCGCCGTGCAACCCGGAAATTATATCTCATTCAAATGTAACTCAAAATTTTCACGGAAAGAAGTTGGAGGCGATTTGTCCATTATGTATTATATGCTGAATTGTGGTGGACAACTCATTATTTTTCACCAATCACAAAATTATCACTGATAAACGACATTAAATTGCCCGCGGGTACTTTCTAACCTACAAATTGGCACATTTTCGTTCACAAAACTCTCAAAATCTTTTCCAATTTGGGCTAAACGAAGAGTTATCCAGGCAAAATCAGACGATTATAAAGCCTGGATAACTCGTCGTGTAGCCCAAACTGGGGAAGATTTTGAGAGTTTTGTGAACAAAGTTCAGCGTGCACGGCGACCGCATCGCCTTAAACCGGAATTGGGTGACTTTGGGAGAGTGAAAAAAGTAATGTGAGAGAGTTCGGCTGGATTATTGCCCTGTTCGGCGTTCTTTCTGACCCTGATAATTTGATTTAGAGACCACGAGTCATCATCATGAAGCTTATAGAAAAGACTTTGAAACTTGGCCCTGTGCAACGCACGCGATTCAACATCTCACTCATGGGTTGTTCCAAAGTTACACCACCTTCGATCCGTTCCAAAGTTAACTTACACTGGTGATTATAGTCATTTCTAAGCTGAGGGTTAGAGTTTGATACGCGGATTAGGTGCTGTAGTCGGCGTGGCCAAAAAGTGAGTCAGAGTATTTGGTGTTTTGCTGCGCTGGTAAAATGCAGAGACAATTCATTTATTGGCCACACCGATTACAGCGCCCAATCCACAGATCAAGCTATAACCCTCGGTTTACAAACGACTATGAATATGAGCCAGTGTTAGTCGACGGTAACAAAGTCAGGGCCAATTAATCGTTACCTTGAAGGGTATGACAATGGTTTCATGGATATCCACGCTGAAAAAGCTAGTTCAAGAAATCATATTCTAGTCAAAATTTGAAATGATTCACCTCATTCAGGGTATTCATTTCTAAATCTAAATACAGTGTATTCGCTGAGTCACACTGGGGGAGTTTGTTAAATCGAGGAATACCTCGACTTAACAAATCTTCCCTCAAATTAGCGGACATCTCAATTCTCGCCTCAATTTATCAGGCTACTTTTGACGTACTTATGATGTAATCCAAGGTTCCATTACGAATACTAAAACTGGTTTTTGTGGAATGAACTGATGATAATTGAGCCGACAATGTGGAAGATATTCAATTTCGGCGAGACACCAGCACTCCTCTCCCCTGTAGTCTACATTCAAAACTTGTTTCAATATTTTGGCAAGATTAAACCCTGAACAAAGTTTCAATTCTCAATGCACCATAAGGTTCGAATATTCGCTAATACAATATGGTTTTATCTTTTCTTCACTGTTTTGCTCTTTCAATCTTGACGTGGGAATTTTCAAATAGATCGTACGTATAATGGAAAGGGTAAAAGATCATGCTCCTTGGGGGTAAAATTTTGCCTTCGATATATTACGGCACAATCTATGTAAAAGACATGCCAAAACACGTAAAGATAAATGTTGAAAAACCATCTTTCACTCTCGAGAATACAACAAAATGACAATCCGAGAACAGGTCTCTAGTATCTATGTGCATAAAGATCACACGCTTGACACGACGCACGTGGTTTAGTTGGCGCGAAAGTGAGAGCGCAAACTTTCATTGCTTAGTCTCCGGCAAAAACTTGTACAACACCTGAATCTCAAAACCTCAAGCTAATAAAATCAGCCAGCCCAAAAGAGCCACGTGTATTTGCGTCCTCAAAATCATCATCACTGCTCTGTAAGCATCACAAAAGATCTTAAAAATCTTTCCAGGTCATCTCACTGTACATACATCGCACACTGCGACCCGAATAATTTCCATCGTCTGCGGCAGCCAAAAAACCGCCTCGTGCCTTTGCGAATTGATTCACATACACATACCTATATGGGTGATCTCGCGAAAACTGGTGGGTTTGATGTCCTGGGCTGCCAATCTCAAATTATGTGAGATAGGTCCAGTACAAAAATCGGATTCATTAGCTACTAACATTGGGAATCCACGAGAACATAGTTTTGAGTGACAATATTCAATGAAATTCATACTTTAAACACCGGTTTCTACCCTGAAACGAAGTGTTAGGCTTGTTCTTCTTTCAAAACCATTTCTTTTATCCCATTTACCATGTAAATGGAATTATGGATATTTCAAAACCATTTACCATGTAATAGGAGATGATGCATTTCCGTAACTCACTATTTGAAAGCTCACATTGATGGAAGAGTAATTTTATGTGCAAATGCAAGTCCTCTTTGTATTTTTTCAAGGCATAACCAGGAGAAACATTCTGCCCTGGAAAATCATGTCACATTCCGTAATACAGTACTTTCCGCTTAATATGATCACGGATAATAGAATCATTCGTTTATTGTGATCAAAACTGCTGGTCCCGACCCGCTTGTATATTGACCAATGTAAAATTTATCGGATACTGTGCTCAAAACTCCGGTTATTAGGATCACACCAAGTCCACTGCGCGAGTTAGTTGGAATATTTACAAAGCAAGAAAGGCGTTCTATTAACGATATATTCACACTATCTACATTAGTATTCATCATATAGTGTCTCTACGTGTCAGTCTTTGTCCGATCGCGACTCTGTTCTAAACATTCGCTAAAATGAGCAAGCGAGCCGATCTCACTGTCAGTGAAAAATTGTAACTGTTCACAGAATATTATGTTACCAAAAAGCACGAGTCATTGGGATGCTGCGTTACAGCTTGGAATTCCCCAATCTTCGGTCAGTAAGCTGTTGAAGTCGAGAAAAGAAATCGAGAGTGATGCATTGGATAATGTCGATGAAAATCGAAAGAGAAAATAAAGTGGAAAAGAGAAATGAATTTTTTTTCCAAATAAGATAGCGCAGATGATTTTTCGTGTTTTGTTGACGATTGTACGGAATACCAATATTTCACCTTTCACTAATGAAATAAGCTAAGAGATGATGTAAATTCCATTTTTCTTAGCTATACTTTCATAATTAACGTGAATTGATGATAATATAAGGTCAGTGTACCCAACTTGCCCCCATTAAGCCATTTTCTTAATAATTCTGGCTAATCTCAATATTTTCCAACGCACTTCAACTCATTTTAAAGCTTGTCTCAAGACCTTTAAAATGAGCTAAGATACGACCAATTTGGATGAAATGGAGCCGAACTGTTTGAATTCTCCCAAAAGGTGATTTTTGAGAGTTTACAAAAGTGTGTACCCAACTTGCCCCCATCATTTAAAACAATGTGAATCGGCGATGAAGTGAATAAAATCGCTTTGATCCGTTTTGATCACCGTGCAGCGACATTTGTAGCTCTGAACTGGCCCAAGACATCGTTTCCGACCTATTTTGACGTGATAAACACGTTCTGAGTGGTAAAAAAAAGCCATACTGCACGCCTTTCCGAGATAACCATATGGGGGGGGCATGTTGGGTACACTCCGATGTCGGCCTTCTTGATTCTCAAACCATCTTCGTGTTTTGTATATAAAATCGCTCCAAATCAGAGTTTTGCAACCCTGAAGAGCGGATTTTGAAGGTCTTGAGACAAGGAATCAAATGCGCTAAGGTACGTCAAGATTGGTCGAATAAAAATAAATTGGCACCGGTTTTAGTGAACGTGATTTCCTCGGTGATTTCTTAGCCGTGCAAACATGAAAAATGGAAAACTCACTTTATATTTTCTGGAGAATGCAGAAATGATCCGGGGTCGTTGAAAACTACGCATTTTCTCATATTTTAACATAACAAACGTAAAAAAAAAATTGCGGGAAGGTCAACGAGCGCCCATTCCTGAGATCGGCATATGGGGGCAAGTTGGGTACAGAGGCAAGTTGGGTACACTTACCTTATATATCTTGTCCGGGTATTAGAATCATCCGCTTATTAGAATCAAAGTTTCTTGTCCCGATGTGACCACATTAAGCGGAAAGTACTGTACCCCAAGGACACCTTTTCGAGCCTTTCTGTTAGCGGAAGGCTTTCTCCCCGGTGCCATCTTGTTCCATTTGGATTAGGCTAGAAGTTGGCAGTGCAGGGTGGTCCTCAATTTGAAACGATTTGTCGAGCGGAGCTTTGGCTAGATTTTGATCTACTGATTTTGTCGAAGGGTACAGAAAAAGATGTCACGTTCGTCAAATACGAATTATAGCGCAGCAATGGCTGGAATCACTCACTTTGGTTTTCTTCTACTGTAATTTGGCGGCATCAAGAGGTATATGTTTGGCTGAGCCAATCTGGAACCATACGAGCTTTGGAGATGAGTTTAAAGGTCGATTTGTTACATTCCGCGACGGATGAAAAGTATCACATTCCGTCACTCTCGAGAAAACTTAATACATATTTTTTCAACACATTGTGCAAGAAAGTGACTTTCCTGCATTGATTTTCCACTTTGTCTCACACTTTGTCAAAATAGTGCATTTCGATACAAGGGTGGAAAAATGGAATTTACACCTGTGTATCGAATGGTGTTTTGCGATAAAGGGGAAAATCAGTGCGGAAAAGACACTACTCCGCACAACGTGTTGAAGAATAGTATTCGATACACGGGTGTAAAACTTATTTTTCGCATTCTCGTGATGAATCCGACCCTCACCTACGGCTCGGGACGGAAACCCATCACTCAGACGCGAAAAAAAGTTTTGCGACTCTTGTATCGAAATGTACTACTCTTCTTTTAATATCAACTTAGAGATTATAAAGCAACAAAAAGGTAGAAATTATAGAGCAACATAAAGAAACAAAACGCGTAATATTGATCTGGCACCGGTTGTATGGATAATTGCGGGGCACTGTTAGGCTCAAGATCATCTGTCATAACGATACCTCACCTGGTAAACCCAGCGTTCTGACTCAAAGGTGACTGGGGAATAAATGAAAATCGAATAATTGCGAGAGTAGGATATGTGCTTAAAAAACAAATTTGTCCCCCAAAGCGAACAATTTTGGCGGAATCACCCATGTATATAATCAGCAGAGTAAAATCCACTCGAATTCAATTTGAGAATGACACCTCGTCTACACGTAATCGTACCATTATTATATTACATTAGCAGGATACTGCAGAATTGAATAGTCGTCGAAGCTGGAATATCGACATGTCAAAAGATGCATAATCGAGTTTCTAAAGAAAGCATTGCATTTATCGTAGAATAGGCAAGTTTTAATAGTACCTATCTATATGGTGGGGCTCGTTTCATTTCCTGGTTATCGCAACGATTCGCGAGAAGTGCACTTATAAGTATCTTAGAGGCGGTCATTAGCCTCGGGCAACTAGTTACTATTGCAACTTCTGCAGACACGCCGCGCTGTCTGGATGCTGTTGCCTCATGAGACTCGACGTCTCTTTCTCTAAATAGTCTGCGAGGTATACACAGATAACTGGGATGTATTTTGTGTAATATGTTGACTGGGTCATGAATTCTTGTGGTTTTTGGAGTGTATTGATGCAAGGTTGCCTCGTCTGTCAGATGGAAATCCACGAATTTTTTAATATGGGATACCTCTGGAAAATCTCATTTCCATACATCCAATCCTTGGTTATGGATTTTTTGTGATTAGATTTTCTTCATGATTTGCAAATGTGAAAGTTCGGTCAGCAACTGCGCGAGATTTTCTACATTTTGAAATTGCAACGAGCATAGTTTCTGTTGCTCTTACTGTAGGTGTTGGTACTATGCTCAGATTCGCATTTAGAAACCGATGGCAATTAGCTCTGCTCGCTAGAAGTCGCACGGTGGTATAATGACGCGGTCGTTAACCTTTCACCGTCTGAGCTCCACTTTCGCTGCATGATCTCCGCAGTCACTTGCATTTATAGTCGTTTTCATCAGAACTCAATACACGAGCACCTACACTAGTAGCTAGTCTTACATTTACAATCAAGTCTATGCTATACGTCGTTGTCTCTCGGTCAAACATGACAAATTATTAGCGAAAGTCATTTTTTTCTATCAGCACCTTTGACTTATGAAAATGTTACCGTCTGCATGCTGGAATAAATCTAAATAATCTTAAATAACATCATAGATGATCTCGAGAATTGCAGATTCATCCCTGGGCTATTATTCTCCCAAACTTTGGTCTTTCTATTTTGGCACATCACTTTCTCCCTAATTCTCAGGTTATTCCAGTAGCAACTTTTTAGTGATCTTCTAAGAGTACCACTCTGGATTTATCGGAAAATGTTTTCTTTGTCACAACAAAAACTAGTGATAGAATCTATATGAAAAATGATCCAAAAATCAGATGGTCAAAGAATTGTCGTGTTTTTCACATCTCTCGAATATAACCTCTCGTATTGGGTTGATTCGACTATTTAAATCGGTTCACCGATAGTTTCGAATTAGAGCTCGGACTATTGTGCAGATCCGGATCCCTCGAACTTTTTGAGAATTTAACGGATTCGAGATATATATAGTTTGGTACGAATTGCCCGAACTAGGATCTTAGAATCCGTGGATCCGAATCCAGGGAAATTCGTTTTAAACCATAAGTATTTCGAATACATCTTACTCCCCAAGAATCCGCGGCGGATCCGGATCCCCAAAAGTCCCGGTCCTACTTTATATATTTCGGAGGAACTACAGAATCTGCCAGGCAAAACCTCCAGTTTTTTTCCAGATTCCTATTGAAAGACACCCACACTGTACTTGAACCAAAATCCATTGTCACCTGACATTAGAGATTCCTGAATCCGTCCTATTACAATCACGTTATTCATCGTATGTAATCCCGGCAAAAATACGTGAATTCACGTAGAACAAGTCACTTTGACCAACTTGGTACCATCACCCGAGACCAGAAATACGGACAAATTGGGCCATACATAAAAGCAGCCTTTGTAAACTCGTGTTAAATTATATACACACGCAAAGGTGTCTGTATACCAATGATTCGCATTGATGAAGTGAAAGAGAGAAGAGTATACTCCAATGTTGCCCCAGTAGCCCACAGAATGAAAGGCCTCACATTCACACTCGGTCGATCGAATGGAGGTTATACAGAGTGGCGGCCCACTGCAGAGTAAGACGAGTGAAAACGAAAGTTGCGTTCCACTTTCCATCCAGAGACGGGACATGCCACCACCACCGCCACCACCGCCACCCACTGACCGTTTCTCGTCTGTAATACAGCTTATATGTACAGCGATAGCTGTATACTATATGAAGTGGGCAAAATAAGGTTGCCTGTCCTTTCTTCTATGCGGTCTATGTATCTAGTTCTTCATGATGAGTAAACATCCGTGCTCACTTTTTATAATTTTCGAAAGGTAAAATAAATTGATCCTACATAACGGAGGGAGTGGAATTGACTTTAGAGCCATATCGTCTAATCTTAAGCACTTTGTACCAGATATTCATTCTAACGTTGGATATTTCGTGAAATTAGTTGCAAATTCTCAGGCAAACTCAAAATCATACTAGACTATCAGCTTTTGCCAACACCTTGAAAGAGTAGTGTTCTTGTCATCAATTTCGTGGTAGAATTTGTGATTGAATCTATTCAGTTCACTTGTTCCCGTATCGTGAGTTTGTGATATATTCTCAGTGAATGAATTTCAGTCCGAATATAAATGAACCATTTTGGAATAAATTGTACGAGAATGTATGAAAACACCTGGGTCAAAATACTAATGAATCCGAACGGTAGCACATTTCTCCAGACCTTTCTGTTGATCTGTAGACCCCAAAAAATAACTCGTTTCGGAGCTATTTCCAGTCTACTTTTCAAAATTCATAACCTTTCATTGGTGCTTTGAGCAATTTCTTGATCCATATCCCTGATAAGACATTCCGCATTGATAATGTCAATTGTTGTGAATCAAGTTGTAGAATATTCTCATTACGATGAGATAGCAAGCTTCACTCATATTCCACCGAAATGCATCCTATGATGGGCTCAGTTTAAATGCCGTCAGAAAGATTTATACTGTGATACCTTTCTTTCAATCCTACACAGTGAATTTCGGAGTCGATTTTCTCGAAAGGATTGCAAGTAATTCCCTCAGCTTTCTCTGATACAGAATCTATACCGACCCGCTGAACTCAAGCGTCTCTAGAGAAAAAAATTAGGAAGAGAGTTCGATCTACTTGTTGCGCTCGAGACACGATGGAAAAAGGCCGAAAGATGTGCAACTGACGCGTCGGCGCCACTGCTCACTTTCCTCTCAGTGAAATCGAAAGTCACCACACGTATATAGGTAGATAACAGCTTGGATCGCAGTTGCGATGATACACAGAATCTTCGTCTCGTGAAATGCTGAGAAACTGTGGAGAGATTTTCATACCACGAGGGTTTCTACCTTCAACTTTCTATGTAATCAATCGACAAGTGAATCGATCAAAGTCAATTCAATTACGCGTCTTCTACTGATGAGTATCCTCAGATTATAATTGATTGTTTGATGATTGAAGGATGGATCAGAGATTTTGACTTTGACCTGCCATCTTCTAGTAAATGTATTTCTCTCTATTGAAAGTAAATATAGGCAAATGGCCGATATGTGCCTATTTGTCAGATTCATGATCACTGTATGAAATATATAAGCTACCTTGATGACCAGAAGAAAAATTTCCAGACCGAACATTTCAGGGTCTTCATTTTAGTTTCATGATAACTACTGTTGAACAAAATCTGGTGGAAACGACCCAGCAGTTACGTCCACGTCAAAAAATTTCATGTTAGAATCGTCCCGAATGTAGCCTTGACAGACAAATCCTTCCATCTGTCCAAACAGTGCCCATGTAATGGGCAGTTTTTGGACAGAGTCTGTCAATAACTTATGGCCAAATTTTGGAAAGATAGAACAATATTCCTACCAGGAAGCTGTCGTCTCGCTTTCAACTGGATATTTTGCCCAACAATGGTGTTCATGACTGGACCGCAAGTTAAAAAAAAATCTATTCCCAAGAGAAGTCACCCCGGACTCGTGGATGAGGTCCTCACTCCTGAAACTTCTTCAAGCTCTTTAGTCTTCGCCTTTGACGCAAAAGGCCTGGGTTCGAATCAATGTGAATTTTCATAAGCGCCTATTCGGTCGCGTCATGGGCATTGATGACTCGGGACCCAGTTGAAACTTTTGGGCCCTACATATTCAATAACTTCCAAAAGAGGTTGAAAATTCCTTCAAAGAAAAATATTTCCAAGAGAAAAGTCAGACTGAAATCACTTGGGCTTTCGAAGTATCACGGAAATAATCCGTATGTGGGTGACTGAATTTTTGCGTTCAAGATCCTGCATTACAGAGATCTGGACCAACTTACATGCGCTGATCTCAAAGTTTTCGAGGGCAAATGAGAGAGTCGAGTGTAAGGCTGGAAATTTCTCGCCCAAGAGATATCGCGGCTATCGCGACGACGTGTGTACCTCCTCCGCGCGATGCATTTTACTTTCATCTCGCCACTTGCGATTGTCTCTCTATCCGAAAGTTCAAAGTTTCTAATGTTGAGTCACGAGAGAAAACGAGCTGCTACACCTAACTCCCGAACGTTTCCGCGTTTATCCGTAATTCTAGTCATATATGTGCAGATGGAAGAAAAATTGTTCAAAAATTGTTCAAGTTTTTCTCCCTCTTCCATGGAATGGTTCATTCGACTGATAGTATCGCGGCAAAAATCGTGAACCGTGGGTCACTCGGAAAATTTTTTACCAATGTACTCAAAAGAGTGGGGATTGTCCTGTTCCCCTTGAAGTCAAAAGTACCTACCCCCTTCGTATATTTATTTCATTAGATGATCAAAAATATTTCCTACTCACCTGTCGGTAGATTTGGATGGTCGCGACAAGTATAGCATACAGTTTGTCATAGTCAGTTTTTCAATTTTTCTCATTTTAAAAAGACGTGAACAAAAATATCAAGTAACACCACCATAGTTTTGAGGTAGAACACCAGAGTTCGTATCTCGGCCGGCGCGGCAGCTATGTAAAAGTTCAAGTGTCTTCTTCCGTGGCTCCGTTGGTTCGGAACTCAGTATAGATCCCAGAAAATAACCTCGCCAACAGGTGGGTTGTGCAATTAAGAAAAAATTTTAAAATTTAGATAAAGATGAGAAAATTTCGAATGGCACTGTTGTAATTGCTCATCCCAAATAATCTTGACTTTTATTATTATTTATAATCAATTGAAGAAAACTCGTGAATTCATTTGTCATATTCCATAGGGCAAAAGACATAGAAATGTGGACTATATTCTCAAACTGAAAGAGAAGAGTTAATTTAGTTCGAAGACTCAATTCAATGACTCAAGACTGACACGAATTTTGCTGCAAACATAACGTTTTTCTACTTACGAAAATCATATCTTACAAAAACTAAGCCAAGTTTACCCAACATGAACCACGTCAATATTTTTCATCGTACTTTATTGCATTTTGAAGCTTGTTCCAAGACTTTTGGAATGAATGAAGGTGAGTTCAATTTGCACCAACCGCACGAGTCGAGCCATCACGATTTTTCCAAGGAGTAATTATTGCGATTTTGCGAAAGGGTACGCCCGCCATTTTCTACCTAGGTCGTTTTCTCACTAACTCTAGCCTATTTCAACATTTTCCGATCAGCTTTAGCTCACTCTAAAGCTTGTTCCAAGACCTTGACTTCAGAACGAGCTAAAGTACGTCTAATTTTGATCAACTGGAGCCGAGCTGTCTTAATTTACCCAAACAAACTATGCAAATCGGCGATATAGTGCGTAAAATCGTTTTTATCGGCGAGCAACCACATTTGGAGATTTTAGCTAGCCAAAAACACTATTTCCGATCTGTACTAACGTGATAAATACGTTTTGGATATTGGAATATGTTGCATTACACTTCCTTCCGAGATAGTCATACATGGGGTCATGTTGCGTACACACCAATTTTGACATCTGTTTTAGCGGATAAACCTTCCTAAGTTTTGCAACTCCAAATAATGGATCTTGAAGGTCTTAAAAGAATGAATCGAATGCGTCAAAGTACGTTAAAATAGGTCAAATAAAAATGTTTGGCCCCGATTTCATTTAATTCAATTTCGTTGGCGATTCCTTGAGTTTGCAAATACGAAAAATGCAGAAACTCACTTTATATTTTCTGGAAAATGCAGAAATCATTCGGGATTGGTCCAAATCACCCATTTTCTCAAATTCTAACATGGTAAACGTGAAAAAAATTGTGGGAAGGTCAACGAGTGCCCAGCTCAGAGATCGGCATATGGGTGAATATTGGGTACATTTACCTTACTCATTTTTCACAGGTACATGGAATCAACAGCAGGCTGGAAACCGCAATTGAGATAATAATTTGTGTTAGTAACCAGAGAATCTCTGGCAGAGATACACTAAAACTTGAAAATTACTAAAATTCCCCACACTCCAAGAGTCTGAAAGAAGTTGAAAGTTGAGTAAACAATCATTAGTCTCACTGACGAAAAAATAAATCATCGGTCTCGTTATCAGCCTCGTCATGAAAACCGAATGATCAATATCAATAATAACAGTAATCGGAGCGTAAGCTAACATTTGCACAAAAGTCAGTCTCGTCTCAATACATACATTCACACCCGATTCTTTTGATGAAGGCGAAAATTCCGATCGCTCTCCAGGAAGAGAACCAGTGAAAATGGGTCATCTCACCAATTAACGGTCGTCTTTTGATTTTTTTCCGGCGCAATTTTATCAGCTACGGTATGAAAAATCTGAAGACAGGGGGAAGAAAAACCACTTTACTCGAAATTTCGCGAATTCATTTTGCTTACAATTTCATGTATGTATGCATGCATGCATATGCGCAATGTTGCTGGCGGGAGAGTCAGTTCAAAAGAAAGAACGAAAAAGAAAAAAAAATACAAATCTGAACGGCCTTGATGAAGCGCACGCGTGCGCGCCCGAAATTTGATAAGCAATCGCGACCTCGCAAATTTCTATCTGTATTTATATACGATGAGAGGTGCGCGAGACGGATCGAGGCCTTGAGAGATGAGCATTCGGAGATAAATATCGTTTATAATTTTTAACCGTTTTTTACACGAAAGTGGCTGTGAAAATTTCGGTTTATTTATGCGGATCAGTTTTATATTGGGATGCTAGTGATGATGATTATTATTACGCCAAGAGTGAGGAATTTGAAGAAGTTGAAGTATCAACAGGGGGAGGATCTTTTGTTGGATTGCTCTTGATTGCTCTGATGGTTGCCGAGAGCAATTGTAACCCCATTTCCTGCCACGAGCCTCCTCTTCGATTTCTTTTTTTTTTCTCATATTGGTCTCCTTCAGCCGTGTACGACCTTCGAGAAACTCTGTCACACGCAAATTGAGTTTACTTTTTGAATTGAGGATAAGTTGTCTAGACTGTCTTTGGAAATACACAAGCACGAGGGAGATTTCAAATTCACCAATTTTTATCCACACGCGGATCTGAATATTCTCTGGGTTTCTACGCGAAGGACGATGCTTTTTTACAATCATTCAAATGAGGGAAAAAATCTCTGTGTGTAAGAACGGAACGAGAATGAAACCAGAGAAATTCCCACAACGGAAATTTTGCATAGCCTTCAGAACAGGTGTGTATATTTCTTGTAACCCGACCTACCATGAAATAATCGATTTTACAATACAAAGGCGAATAAGTCACTCAGAATTTGGCATCCTTGGTGACTTGTTTTGGCCACAGCTGAAACCGAGATTCAAAATTGTCACAATGATGGTAAACCAATAAGTACTCACAGCCTCGTATCGTTTATTATTTTCATTTTGAGAAATCTTGAGTGAAAGTTGAAAATTCGTGAGAAATAATATATTTTGATACAAAGGTGTAAAAACCTCTTTTCGCGAACGAGTTATGGGTTTACAGTCCCAATGCAGGTGAGGGTTGGAGTTATCACGAGGAGGCAAAGATTTTACTCTCATTGAACTTTTCGGGTGTGCGTTATTTCCCAACTTCTGTCTTTCCACGATACGATTGTGGATATTCGATCTTTGCTATGAAAAAATAGGAAAGGACTTCTGCCGTACCCTGATGTACGACGTATCCTGCTTTTCCGCAAGAGAACCATTCTTAACATTGAAAACTCTATACTCAACCCTCGGTATTTCTGAGATCGCTGTGATTTTTCATGGCTTTTTTGGAACTGAAAAAGTATCAGGATACATCATTTCTACGTAAAATTCCACGAGAAACTCGATAAAACTGTCAGTTTTAACGTTAGTGATAGTAATATGAGTGATATGGGTGACTCTTTCAAAAAATCACTAATTTCACGCCGGGGCTACTTTGATACTCAAAACTGACAGTTTTATTGTGTTTCTCATTGAATCTCCCGTAGAAATGATGTATTCTGATATTTTTTTTAGCTCCAAAAAGAGTCATGGAAAATCACAGCCATCTCAGAGACACGGTGGCTTGAGAAGGCAAGTTTGCGGCAAAGCATGATAGTTCGTACTGGGTGCGGCAAAAATATTTTCCAATTTTTTATATCAAAGGTCGAAAATCCACAAGCGTATCGTAGATAATCAATAAAGCTGGGAAATAACGCACACTTCATTGAACTATAATATACTCTTTGGAATTATCCGATGCCTGAGTGCTTACAATATTGCAAAAAATAGTATTCGCGCCTCGATCATGAGGTTCCCCACTTCCTAGCGATTATTTCGAACCTCGCCTGCGGCTCTGGCTGAAAACCAATCGCTCAGGAGCGAACTACAACCTCATAAACTCGGTGCGAAATGTACTATTTCAATAAACGGTGCGAGTTGAAGTTATTAGACTGTGCGCACAATGTACTTTTACGCTCGGTGTATAAAAAAAAATCCTTTCATACACAGGGCGTCAAAAAATCAACATAGTTTTGGAAAGCTTGGAGGTTCCGAATTATCGATATTTGTTGACCTGGTCCTTCCGAGTTTACAGAAATCTTATCTCTCGTGTATCCAAAATTATCGTGATCAGTCATCTTTTGACGCGACAAATAGTGAGTTTGCGATCTGGTCTGGATATACATATATACCTTCGCGTTATTTTATCGTCAAAAGACGATACAAGAAAGAAAATAAAACGCATCAGTGTATATGTACTTTTTGACCTCCCGACGATCATCGAATTGATATAATTCGAAAATCCACACGTGCCTTTCGTGTCCTCGTGATTTTTATACGTGATATTTGCAAAAAAATTTACACATGATAAACGTAATCGCCCGAGCTTCTGAGTTGATTGTTTGGCAACGAAAGCAAATTGAAGGTCGTCCGTCAATCGCACGTGCGGATAATTTTCTTATGATAAAAAAAAATACGGAATCATCTGAGACTCGTTTATCGCGAAAAAAATGTCATAATTCGTAAATTTGATGCGAGATAACCGAGGAGAAAACAATTGAACGAACGGTCTCTCGGCTGGGGAAGCTTTTTCAAAATCACTCTCATGGTCATCTTGCATTACAAGATCAGACAATTTCATACAATTTTGAGTATGCTAGATATGAAAAGTACACGCTCCTTTTCCCCCACCCCCCATTGCGGAAATAAATTTCATCTCTTAATTATCGCAAAAATTGTGGAATGACACGATTGTTATGATTTGGGGCTAATTAGAGCATGCGTGTAATCAGCGTGGCCTCGATAAAGCAATAACTCTTCGCATCACCAATTTCGTCTTATCAAGGAAATTTTGGACGTGTTGATATTTTGATGGTAATTGATCATATCATGAGTACACAATAATCAAGATTCCTGATCCTGATTCTCGTGAAAAGCCGACTATCACTCATTCAATAAGATACTTTGAATTGAAACTTTCCATTTTCTGAATTTGTTTCCACTAAAAAGAGGACGGGCCCTGTTCCATGCATTGATTCGATTTCAGTGCATCACACCGAGTTTTAAGTCGATGTGATTGATTATGTCGTTATTGAATTTGCACCCGATGCACGGTAAGCGAAATAATTCGATAATGACACAAAGAATCAGCTAGATATGGCTGCTGCTTTATTTCGGGTGAAAAAGGTACAAGCGTTTGGTTTGACTGCTGGGTGCGTACTGTTTCGATGGCCTGGTCACTAGAGACCCTGGAGTCTCTACTGGCCGCATGCCGTTCATCCAGAACGGCTTTCCGTTGGAGGTGGAAAGTATCCATGTGAGGGTGAATACGTGTATTCGACAATATTCGAAAATCTTCGACATTCATATGAGACATCTATGCATAAGCTCTTAGAGCTGAGTTTAGGGCTGAAAAACACATGTGCGGCGACCAAAGGCTGCCGGATGCCGCGAGCCGAGGACGATCGTTTTGTGTGCGAGCTCCACAAGAGTACACTCTATGAGGCATATGCTATATCTGGTGTAAATTTTAGAAAGATTCAAAAAGCTAGAGAATCATGTATGCCTGCGACTCACGGCATGTACAATATAACGATGTTTATTTGCAGATTATGTTCATTTGCAGATAAAAGTATTCAATCGTTCGGCGTTACAAATTTCGCTACTTCAAATTGATCTACTGTACTCAACAGGCCCCTACCAAACCCATCAATTTCTTACTGATTCGTTTGGTGCAAATTGAAAAGATCGTGCAATATGAAGCTCGAATGAGACATCCCATTGTGAACTTTGGCTGTTTTGGTGAATCAAAAATGTTCTCAAAGTTAAGAAGAATCTAATTTGGACTATATCTCTGCGAAAGTCCAAATTAACTATATTCTTGCCTATCTCGATTGAACCTCGCATGTAGCGGACACTTTCTGGAGCTCGATTTGATCTCCATCTATTCTTATATGACCAAACCCTTGCACTGTAAAAAAATTTATGTAAATTCACCATGCTGAGCACAGGAAATCTAGGGACACCATGCTCAGCATTGTAAATGTACAAGCCCGGATGGGGAATTTTCGAGCGTGCTTGTAAATTTCCTTACCGGCGGATGGCAAATTCCCGCTTGGGAGCCGCCGTGCCGTGCCTTTGTGACAGATCCTTATCAGTGTTTCTATAAAATGTCGAGTTGTCGTTGATTTTACATCTAGCCGTCATTTCTAGCATAGTAGTGAGATATTGAGATGTGTTGATTCTTACGGTACACTGTAAAAAATTTTCGAGGTAAAGATACCTGGTGGGGTTGTAGATTCACAGTGTTGAGCATGGTGAATTTACCAGAAAGTGAGGAAACCTACGAGCGGCTTGTAAATTTACCATGCTCAGCACAGGAAATCCTGGGACACCATGCTGAGCATGGTGAGTTTACGTTCCGGCCGGAGCTTGTAAATTTCCCGTCCCAGGCTTGTAAATTTCATTTGAATACGCGTGCGCGATTTGCAATCTGAAAATTTTTGAATCGGCCGTTCAAAGCGAACAACTGTATATATGTGGGAGTGGAGCAGATGACAGCAGACTCGAAAGTCGAAAGTGCATGGGCAATATGGGCATCCGTCAACGTCTGTATACGTAAATAAACGATGTAAATAAAGGGATGTTGCTCTCTGTGAACTTGCTCGTGAACGTGCATGTGTGATTGTGTGTGATGCCGGCAGCGGAGAAAAGAGCTCGACGTTCGATAATAGAAAACATTTTCATCCACGGATTTCTTTTTATAGAATTATTCAAGCGCGATCAATTTCTTTAACGAGGCCACACAGTATTAGGTTATGACCGGTCCACAACAAATCGATGCATTTTTGTCCAAAAAATTCCATTCACCGTAAGAATTAACACATCTCAATATTTCACTACTATGCTAGAAACGACGTCTAGATGTAAAATCAACAACAACTCGGCATTTTACAGAGACTTTGATAAGGATCTGTAACAAAGGCACAGCGGCTCCTTTCGAGCGGGAATTTGCCATCCGCCGGTAAGGAAATTTACAAGCACGCTCGAAAATTCCCCATCCGGGCTTGTAAATTTACAATGCTGAGCATGGTGTCCCTAGATTTCCTGTGCTCAGCATGGTGAATTTACATAAATTTTTTTACAGTGTAGATGGAATTTTTTGGACAAAAATGCATCGATTTTGTTGTGGACCGGTCATAACCTAATACTATGTGGCCACGTTAAAGAAATTGCTCGCGCTTGAATAATTCTATAAAAAGAAATCCGTGGATGACAATGTTTTCTAATACCGAACGTCGAGCTGTTTTCTCGCTGCCGGCATCACACACAATCACACATGCACGTTCACGAGCAAGTTCACAGAGAGCAACATCCCTTTATTTACATCGTTTATTTACGTATACAGACTTTGACGGATGCCCATATTGCCCATGCACTTTCGATTTTCGAGTCTGCTGTCATCTGCTCCACTCCCACATATATACAGTTGTTCGCTTTGAACGGCCGATTCAAAAATTTTCAGATTGCAACTCGCGCACGCGTATTCAAATGAAATTTACAAGCTTGGGACGGGAAATTTACAAGCTCCGGAACGTAAACTCACCATGCTCAGCATGGTGTCCCAGAATTTCCTGTGCTGAGCATGGTAAATTTACAAGCCGCTCGTAGGTTTCCTCGCTTTCTGGTAAATTCACCATGCTCAACACTGTGAATCTACAACCCCACCAGGTATCTTTACCTCGAAAATTTTTTACAGTGTGCAATAGCGGACAGGGCAAAAGCTAAAGAATTTTACCGGTCAGATAGTTCTATTGCGTGCAATTTAACCTCGCATTAACGGACATACCAAATTCCCTTTCTTGATCAATTTTCCGTCCAAGAACACAGCGGCGCGTAAAATGACTAGCATCAGCACTAACGAGACCCATGAACGTACAATTTGAATGGCAGTCAACATTAACTTTGGATTTTTTGAGCAGATATACTAATCGAGTGCTTTTGTGGAGCGAGAGCAAATCTTGATCCAGTAATGGAAGCCATAGAGCCTTCATTGAGAATGAAGACTCTAGAAATTGCTCAGAAGTTCAAGCTTTTCGAATCTGTATCTTGAAATGGGTGGTTGTAGACATTTTAGGTCAATTACTAAATTTCTCGCAATGGAATCTAGTTTGAGAATTTCTAAGCAAACAAAACAAATCCCAATTGATGACAATGTTTTGAAAAAATGCCGGTCTATTTGTTTTCAAAATTGATGACTCGATACAATAATGATAATTACTCGATTATATTCTGATAAGCGATGTAATGTCTGATACCATTTTGCTATCGATGCATTAGTGAACTAATGGCGATGAACGAAGTTTGAGAAAACCCCCGTAGCGCCAAATGTTGCCCGCTGCTATTTCAGGTGCTACTGTATAATATGTCTGCATGTAGAATCGTAAGACGTTTACACGAAAAAATTACCGATTATAGGTACAATATGGAGGTTTTTCAATTCTGCAAGGATATAAATTGACAAGATGAAAAATTCCATGTAAAATCTATAGGTGGAACCATTGATTCGACGATTCACGAATTCAAGTTTGAGTCAACATAGTTTACAAAATCCTAGGTAACATATACGTCTTGATTCCGAGTACGAGCTGTTTGGACTATGATTATTCAGGTTTGGAAGAATTCAGAGAAAAGAACCAACGTGCATTGTCTTGACATTTCGTCATTGTTGTACATTTACTCTATGTACTATTAAATACTACTAAAGGCTTGATATGATCGGAAGTCGATTAGATCGAGGTTGAGTTGTGACTAGCGAAAGTGGAAAGTGCAACAATGCAAGAAAGTGACAATTTTTTTTGGCTCTTCGCCCACACGAAACTAGCTGACACTCTCACTTTACACAAATGTATGGAGACCTTGTCTGCGAATAACGATGCCGTTTTCTCAATTTCTCGATAGTGACCCACACGTCCCATTCTGAATCTCACAAGTGTTACACCTGTCGTGATTTGATAGCGTTTCAGATTTCATTTTCTCTCGGATTTTGCTACTCACACGGTATGACTTCCTCACAAGGGTATTTATACGAGAGATTCTCATTTGTTCAGCTAGATTCTACGATAGACAACTGATTAGACAAAATCCTCTGAGATATCTTCATTTCTCGTCTAAACAAGATCAAATCCAGACAAATTTGGGCCAAATTTGAGACGCATGAGGTTAGTGCTCCCCATTTATGGCTCAACTGCATATAGCTTATACAAAAATCATTTTCACTGGACAGCATTCTTCAAAATATGCTCTCATAGGTGGTAAAATCTACGATCATTCATTCAAAACCAAGGAAGCTTTTCGAGTTGATCATTCGTTTAGGGAGCCACTTTGATCGTTTTATTCTGCATTTTGACATATCCCACGCTGTTTTCATGATTCCCTCAGAGCGCCTTCTTTTCAATGCTTTCAAAAGCCCCATAAAGAATTTCCCGGGGTTTTGGAAGAATCGTAACCAATAATTTTGTTTCTCGAAGAGTGAATTTTCAGAACTCAGGAACATGTTAAATTTTAAGCTGACTCCGTATAAATTTTGGATTAGAATATTTCTTCGTGATTGAAAAATCCAAAACTGTCACACCTCCTCTACATAAAGAAAAAGTTTGACTAGAATGTAACAGACAGTTCAAAACAGTGTAAAAAAGATAATTTATCTGTGCAACGCGCAGCTTTATTACGCAAGAATATCGTCGTGGCCGGTCCGCGACTGACAAGCGAGACTGTCATGAACTATCTATATCTGCACAAATGCTTGACTACTGCACCAGAGTATATAATAGTGCA
Source organism: Eretmocerus hayati (assembly GCA_029851415.1). NCBI lineage: Eukaryota > Metazoa > Arthropoda > Insecta > Hymenoptera > Aphelinidae > Eretmocerus > Eretmocerus hayati. The sequence continues at coordinate 6,442,326 of CM056742.1, forward strand.
GCTATGCAGCTTCAGAGTTCAACGACACCGAGTTGCAGAATATCGCGCGAGAGTACCGCAATTTGCTCTCTCTCGGCTGCTGCTCTGCAGCGTGAAAGCGTGAGACGTGCACTATGCACGCTTAGCTCAACAAGTCCGCCATCAGAGAGAGAGAGTATATAAATGTATAGGTACACTGGGATATAGGTTATAATATCGAAATTGTGTGGGCGAGACTCTTGTGGTTCTTTTGCCATACTTATATAGATATAGGCAGATTGTGGCTTTTGCAAGTAGAGAGCAATATGGTATTGGGAAAAGCTGTAATGTTAGAGATATTAGAATTCGCATGTCAGTTAATCGTTAGACATAGAGGTTGAACTTTCGAGCCCCGTTCTGTTTCTTTGGCCTAAATTAATTTCTATGATCTCTTCTTGGAATCATTTAGTTTATTTTCTTGAACGTGATGGAATATGATGATGGGTGCCTCTCAACATGTACATTTCGAGAAAATGAGAAAACTTATCAAAAAATGTAAGAGCACGAATAAGAGATGCCTTTTATCCCCAAAAATGATCGAATATGGTGTAGTGACGGTGAACTTTTGTCACTTATTCTTGAGGATTTTGGGTGTAACGTATAAACATTTGGACCGCCATAAAATCATTCCAAACACTTATTCTCAGGCAGGTCATCCTTGGCTGGGTACAACTTTGAAATCCTTATCATACTTTCTGTTATAACGAAGAATTTTTACAACGATGGCACAGATTAACCTCAAAAACATGTTGTGGGTGAAATAACCCCGGCTCATTTTTCCAGTGACTATGATTTTCAGTGAAATATTGTAAAAGTTCCTGTGAAGGACTCATATCAGTTGAAACTAATCAATTGGGTAGAATGAATGTAAGTCAAGACTATAAGTAGCTCAGTCAACTTTGTGAAAATGAAAGTAGTTCTCCCTGCCAAGTCGTGAAATCATCAAGCTTAGAAATTCTAGTTTGCAAGATTTATGTGCATCTTGCCGTTTCAATCTTACCTCAAACAGTCTGCCAGCTCGATCAGACATCTGATGGTCGCCTCCAAGATAATACATAAGCAGTATGCATCTCATTAAAGCAAATCTCCCCAGGTTTAATTATACTTTGCTTCGATTTCGAAAGACATAAATTCCATAAGAAGGCATCGAGCTGGAAAGATCGCAAACTCTCATTGTTCATTGGAAAAAAATCGTCTCAGTGAACTCTCGCGCTCTGGGCAACTTTCTAACCGTAATGTTTGACAAGTTGAACTTTTTTTTCGCTCCTCTCAAAAGCTACGGATCTGTATATAGTATACAATGTATAGATATATATCTGTATGCTTGTGATGGTATGCTCTGTGCCGATGCATGACCGCAGATAAGATTCCAACTTCTTTGGGTGAGTTCGAAAGTGAAACTTTCACAACATCATGGAGCTCTTCTGTAGAGAGAAGAAGGAAAGTCGCGTAACAAGGGCATATCTTCTGGAGAGTGAGAGAAAAAGTAGATTAAGCGGTCCAAAAATTTTCCGTGTCAATGAATGAGAATTTGGCAGCCAGATGGAGTTGATAAGATTCTCATAATTTGAAACTATGTAGTCATGCCCCCATGAAGAGTTCTATTTCACTGAAATCGTTGATGAACTTTTGCACTATCTATTCTTGAGATTTAGACAGCATGTTCTGTTCAAGGGGTACATAACTCATGGCAAGAGATGCATTATTTCCAGTTTAGCTGAAAATGAAAAAAAAAAAGGTAAGAAAGTATATTTTATATAGTGGTACAAGAGTTACATGAGCTCTAAACTTTTACGTAATGAACACCGTTAAGCGACATATTTGATGTATGGACGCGGAAGAGGTCTTATAGACAAACGCTGATGCAGTCTCAGGGACTTTAGAAGTTGTCAACTTGTCTAATAATATGTAACATATGATATAGTGTGGGCTCGATTCAATACTTCCGTAAACTCTGACTTGGGAAAGTTTACAGATCTTGGCGAAGTGTTTGTCGATGAAGAAACCGCTTGGTCACATCTCTTCACGATGAGAATTTTGTGAAAAAGTCAAGATCTCAATCTTCTTCTAGTGCCAGTAACCCAGTAAGTAAACTGAACAAAGATATAAATTGTTCGAGTAGGTCACTTTTACTTTCACGTACGTCTGAGAGCAGATATCAGGAATCCCAGATTTTGTTTGATGACCAGGATACCTACACTGGCTGCTTTGGGCTGAGAGTAGTCCAAAAAGTCTCACATATTGACATTGAAACAGATACTGCAGATTGTCTTGGGTAATCAACTCAGAAACTAGAGTTCAAAGTTTTTTCCTGGAATACTTTTGAATGATTTCAAAAATCCCCCCTAAAACCAGATTTTGCATGATCTTCATGTAATGGGTCAGATAGCTTTCTACTGTTTGATCTCATTTATACATTACACTTCATAGCCACAGATCAAGTAGACCTCAATCCATAGAAAATCTAGATCAGCAAAGCAACAGTGCGAAAGGCAAATCGTCCATACAACTCTCAAATGCTTTGATAGGTGATACCATTGAAGGCCCAAAGGCATATACACAAAGAGCTCGATACTCTCTTCAAATTGCCAAGTGTATACCACACAACGGAGTGAAAACGAGGTCACGAGAATCCTTGTAGACTCATGTTATTCGGATGGGTCTGAAGGCGAGCCTGAATCAGGGAAAATGAGTCCATCTGTCGGTATACATCGCATAGCACCTCCCCCGCCACCCACCATTCTCTGCAAATATATACTTTTAAACGTCTGGTATATGGGTTTTATACATACATATATTTGATGCAGAGTCCGGTAACTCTCTGGCGCTGGAGCGCGCGAGCGGAGAAAGTGACTTTCTTCCTGTTGTATATTGCCCTCCACACTTATGTGCCACTATGATATCTTATGAAGACGGCTTTACTTTACCTCGTGCCCTGATTAATTCACGCGTTTCAACACCGTATAACCCATAACTATCAGAAGAGTCCACACATTTTTTTACTCGATGTGCTCATTTGACTGTACAGTGTTTTTGATTTCTGTAAGGAATTCTGTTGGCTCTTTTGGTGAATCAGATTAATGGTATATCGTCATCAGAGTAGTGGTAAGGATCTTGGTTTGGCACTTTGACATGGTTTTGAAGAAAGTATTATAATTGAGAGACTCTGAAACTCTGACACTGTTTTCTTACAACAACTCTCACTTTTCACCTGCAAGGTAAAATGCAGTATCGGATAGCCAGTTCAAGTTGTTACCTTGGAAGAAAGCTCAAGATGACTTTGTAACAATGGACTCGTGAAATCTTCGCTCCATTAATCAAGTCAAATTACTTTTATTCTCGCGCTTCGATGCATGATTTCTAATTGTGAAACTTCCTAGATATTTCAGGCGTGGCATGTGATTTTTGATGCATTCACCTTTTGACCTCCTCTCACTTATGTATATGCATGAACTATCTTGATGAGATCCATATTGTTCATTCCACAACTCCAGGAATGGTTTCTTTCTAACATGAGTAAGTTTTGGTACAAGCCGATAGACCAAGCTTCCTTGAATCAGTCCAAACATAGACAAGTCGCATTCATAATTTTAGAAGAATACAGAGGGAATATACAATTTTCCCTTCTCCTAGATCGCTTCTTTCCTTTAGTGGATCCAATGACGACGAGGACTATATTGTAAACATTTACATGGTTTTTATAATGGAGTGCAAATGGAGTCCTCACACCATCAATCATTACTACTGACCCTAGTTTTGATGCAGCTCGATTTTGGCTACTTACATAAGGTTATGATTCATTCAGTTCATCTATGCATCTGATGTTTAGTTTTAATCCACTGTTATGTACACAGACACTAATACAGGCGACTTTAAAATCAGACTAAATTTGTAAATCAAGATGACATTGATTCCAACTCCGAGCTTGTCCTTGAAATGACTTCTAGCAAATTTATCAAGAGAAAATGTGCGATTTTTTACGAGTCCAGATTTTTTTTTTCATCTCTGGTCTATAAATAAAGATACGAGTACATCAACTTTCCTCTCATTTTGAGCCAGCCTAAGACAATTGCTCGTCGTTATTCTTGTACTCTCTTGTCGCGAGCATCAAGTCCACCCACGCCTGACATTTATGTTCTCCAAGCTTTTTTAGCGACGAAGAATAGTGAAAGTATCGAAAGTACGCCAACAAAGTTCTTGCGGTGCTTCTGATGCATCTCAATGGTACTGGTTGTTGTTTGCCTCTTGAGCAGAAAGTGACAATCACATTTCAATAATGTCTGGAACTGTATGATGTTATTGAGTAATTAAGGTGATCTGCGTAAGATCAGTGAAAAGACTACTGTTATTTCCTCAAGATCCTGAACGACTTCTAGTTTTTTCAAAAAGTTCTGAAAGGAATTGCATGCACTTTCTCATGTATCCATACCTGATTATATCTAACCGTTGAATAGAAAAAGTCAGCCAGGTCCAGTTCCCTCTTGGTGTCTCTATGTGTAACTTTTAGATCCAAGTTGTAGGTCGATTTGAACTTTTTCATTCTAACCATGAATACGGCTCAGTTTCACACTCCTCCCTTCATACTCGCCAGAACATAACCTAAACTTTATGATTACTTGTACAACTTGCGAAATAGAGAATCTTGGATATTTAAATGGGAGTGTTTCTTGCCTATTTATTATGGACGCATCGCCTTAGTGAAGAGAATCGAGAATTCGCAATCATTACGTTGGCTGAGTGAAAGACCTCTTGAGAAAGTGAGTGAGAATAACAATCAAAAATAGTGGCAACATGTGACTGTTAATCTGAAATTCTTCTCCTTTGCAAATTTCTTATCGAACTATATCCCAAATGGAAGACTCACTTAGTATGACTGGTCTAAACAGAATAAAGTGCTCAACCAACTCCAGAATCAGAAATATTATTCATTATCTTGATTTAATTCCGAATTTCTTCATACTTTCTGATATCCTGATAACTGGATGAGAAGTCGTTGCCATAAGATCCTGAAAACGAGTGAAAATTACATATTCTGATCTCGATTATGGCCAAAGGAGACCTTTCTCGATGATCGGATGACTGGGATGTAGTTGTACTGTTTGAGGAAACTAAGATGTCAGAGATCTTATCTAGAGTCAATTTGTATACGAATGTTACAGAAACAGACTTCGGGTTTGACTAAAAGTAGTATCTTACGTATGATTAGAATCGAAGTTTCGAAAGGATACACTACAAGTTTCATGTGAGACTACATTCTAAGGCCAAGGTCCCATGGACTTCATGATAATGATACGAAACTATGACGAATATTATCATCTAATGCTGCATGAATAATGAATTTATTATCTGGATTTGCATTTCACTTTCCACAAACACGTGTTCATTTAATCGCGCAAAGAAAGTGAAATTAAATTTACAACTCAAGGCAGGTGCATACATTTGGCTCTCTGTGAACAGCTGATGAATAGTAAACAAAGCAAAACCACAGGCACAGCTGAGCAACTGCAATAAGGAACCTTGGCAAACTATCTAGCAAACGATGAATCGAACACGAGCCATGATAAACCGCGAGTTACCGTGAATCAAATCTCAATGACCATATTCTCTGGATCTCAATGAAAGGAAAATCGTACGGTACATGCATCCAAGGAAAAATAACGGTCACTCGTAGCGCGTCATATATAACGTAGACGAGACTACTTATATACTTCTCGCGTATAAGTGTGACGTCAAGGGTAACAACATTTACACGAAGGCTCGCTCGCGGGCATCTCTTTCCTCTCTGATGCCTTGGCGTTGCGTGACACGCAACTTTGTGTTCTTTCTTCATTCACCAGTTCACACCGTTTCGACCTTGCCTCGCATCATGGCTGGAATCAGATTCTTCTGTGCAAAGTCTGCTCAATCATGCACCTCTGTGTTCTTTTTTTCTTCAATCTTTTTTTCAACACTTCGCTCTTCCTTGTTGATCTTGCTCATTATCTCGTTGACTATTGCAGTCTCACTGCAGTATGATCACAGTGACTTTTTAACCTCGAATTTTCTACGCTCTATTAAGCTGTTAAGATCTTGACGAATTGCACTCTCATCATCAGCGTTTAGCTTCTTAGTCAAATCTTATGGTGAGATTTGAAGGCATTGAGATATGTTTGCATGGTGTACTTTGTGAAAGGTTTTGCCTTGAGCTGTATAGGAATACATATGTGAAACGCAAGAGATGATATTTCGACTGCATGTAGGTTATAGAGTAGACACTTACGGGTCTCTCGTACACAGAGTTATTGGTTTTTGCACGCCTAGACAGTCGTAATTCACTTTCTACTGCCTACCCGTATGATACTAATTTGAGCTAAGTTATGCGTTAATAATTTAATGGTGTCGCGTCAGATTGGTCACCCATGAAGTACACTGCTATAAACATCAGTCATATTAGGTTGATTTATTTCTCTAGCAATCATTTTTTTTACGATTCTGGCGATGACTAAAAATATGAGAGACAACATGTAAACTGACAATTATTGGTGTCATTGACTTCAAGGCATTATGTATAAAACCTTGCCGCAACAATTTGGGGACAATCAGTTTGGCCTGAGTGGTCTAACGTGGCTTACCAGCACTCAATGATCCAGTTCGAATATGAGAATAGGCATTTGTGAGCCTTTTATTAACCTAGATACATACATTAAGTTCAGCGTGAGCTTGAGGAATGTTAAGAAGTTAACATACTCTTTTCAAAAGCAGACCTTGATACATCTCAAATATTAGAGATCAACTCGAATACATATCAGGTTCATGAGAATTGAATGAACATGATCATATGTATTGTTTTATTCCGCTTAACCACAATGATCTATTTTGAAAATCCAATGTGCTTGCCTGTGGACTATTTTTGAACCTCATCTGAACGTGTACCCTCAACTAAGAAAACTATGATCTCTTAATTTGAGTTTTCAGTCAACGAAGGACATCAGTATTCAAGATCATATTGGAAATACAGAACTTCGAAAAAATTTTCCTGTTAACTATCCAAGAATGATAACCTTACACTGTATTATAGACTCATGCCATGATATTCTCTCTTAATACTATTCCAATAAGGTGTAATCGCATTTCGGTTGTCATTTCGTCCATCTATGAACACATCTACATCAAAATATTGTATTCCTGTAATTTGAAGAGAATGGTCATTATAAGGTCTCGAAATGTTTATATCTCGTCTACTCTTAAGAATTAGTAATTCCAAAAGACAATGGTGAAACGGGTGACCCAAGTATTTTTGACACACCGCTTCCTTATGAAATTAGTCAGCTGTACTTAGATAATTCAAACGTATTGAATGAATACAAATATAACGAGCAGAGCTTGCAAGCACAATACAGACCAGCTCACCCAAATAATTCACAGAACACCGTTTTTCATTTTGATGTAAAAATTCAAAGATTTGCATGGAAACTAGTGTGGAACATACATATGGGAACATATCACCGGATTGACTGAATAGATTTTAGTATAGCCTGTCTGCAGCATCAGAGGCTCGTGACGTTGAACAACAAAAAAAATCATCATATAGCAGAGGAACCAAGGACTTTGGAGGGTCAAAATGAAGAGTTAGAGGAGAACGAGTAATGAAAAAAGGAGAATAAAATAGAATATATTCTGAACTGGCGTCGATTGCTGCATGATGTGTTTAGGTATCAGGGTCAGCAGGTTTAACCAGACAAGCGGACGCATCATGCGGGAGCCGCCCACCAAGAAATATCTGTCTCGACGGCTACCGATTTGAACTATTGCCATCTCGCTCTTCAGACTCTGACTCATGAGCGTCAGAGATGATTCAAGCATTAGTCTCTTTCTCGACCTCGTATTGGATCATCTTCAATTTCCGATCTCTTCTATAGGTAGACCAGAGATCGACCGGAAAATTAAGCAACCGCTCAACCTTTTCCATTCATAATGAAAACTAGCCCAAGGAGAATTAACTTTTCAAATGTCACGCCTTTGCCTCATTGACATGAAAATTCTTCTTTTTCTAAATGATTTCTATTGAATATATTACTTATGCATGGACTCCAGTTTAATCTCATCAATGAATATCTATAAGCAATACTTACACTGATCGAGTTGGATCATTTTCAGGTGGTAAGAATTTTGACTTCTGATTGTGGATGGCCATTCTATTGTCTCAGTTATAAATTATGTACCGGATGCAATTCTATTAGTAATGTTTCGGATCGATTTTTCGCGATTCTTACTCGATTCTATGGCCCATAATATGATGTTTTCACCAATACTAAAAAAAATCTATCCGCAAATTTTTGAGCTCAATTTTGCACCGATCTAGACGAAACTTTCCTGAATTCTGGTAGAAAAATAATCCGCAGGGCTCCATACTCTTGGTTTCTTCCCTCTTTGTTTTTAGAAATTGTTATTGGTAATATACTAATCTGACCGCTAGAGGCGCCACCATCGCTTCTCCAAAGGTAGAGAGCACTCTTGAGTTGGACTTAGATGTGAGTATCTAAGTGTCGGGTGATTTGATAATGATAATCAAAGGTCTTGACGACAAAGGTTACAGATTGGTATTGATAAATAAGTTACGAGTCTCAGAGGGTTTCAGGTCTTTTGGGTTTCAGGTTTTAAAGCTAGGGAGCTAGAGATGGGAGTGGAAGACTTGGATCTGGTGGGGAGGTACTCTAAGAAGGAGGAGGGCAGGCATCTTTAGATTCTTTTTCCATATACTGTGCGAAAATATGACTTCCAGACATTCCACACAGGTTTTTGATTCTGTTTCCCGCGCAGAAGATGGAAAAATAGTATTTCATACTTATTGGGCGGTGTGGTTTCCGCATTCTTGCCTTCGGCTCTGGCTGGAAAATATTACTTGTTGTGCAAAAACAACTTTACTTCCGCCCTCGTATTGAAATGTACTAATCGATGATTCCTGTATATATCATTCTAGAATTCCAGTATCATTCCCAATAATCTTTGCTTTGAAACCCATGGAATTGTTACAGTTGTGATATGATCGGACATATTTCTAAATTGTCCCAATAAAAAGTTTGGCAATGACTAAAACTAGTCCTGTCAGAATCTGATGAGGTCTATAGATTTCATCTCAAAACGAGACTAATTCACATTCCGAATAAAAGTTAAAAATGAGCGGTCACCTTGGGAATTCTAAACACACAAAACACTCTCTTGTTGTCAGAGAGATCGCAAAAAATTCATAATCCATTCGCGGAAGTCGTAAAATTCCTGCTGCCGGCATCAGTGCTTATGTAGGCAAAAGAAATCGAAGAGCGGAAAAAAGCTCGAAACGAGCGTGTGATATCCACTTTCGAAATTTTTTCGCTATTCCCCATCAGAGACACGACTATTTAGAGGAGTCACGTGATAGCAGATGCACACTCAAACTGTATAATGCATTTTTTCGTGACCAAAATCTGCAGACATCTTTTTACAAATCCAGATTCTTGAATCAGTATAATATTGAATGAGAGATGAGAGCCCGGCTAGACAAACCAGCACTTATTTTGCATTCTTAAGATATTATAATAGATGGACTAATGGGGGAGGCGACTGTGGGCCTGAGAAACACACATTGGATAGCGAGTCGAAAGACACGATTACGAGTCTCGAGACAGAGCGGATTAGCATGTAACCGGGTTATACAAAGCTGTCTGTGCATGATTGAACTACCTCAAGGTGTCAGTGGCCACGGGATGGTTCAAGTATTGCCCAAAATCTTGGCATCTTTCTGTAAATAATAATCCTATTCGATTTCTTCTAATGTCGATTCGTAATATCACCATCGCAAGCATTCCATCCGATCTCAACTGAAGAAAAATTCTGTACCCAAAAAGCACCGAAACGAATAAGCTATTTACAATATATATTGTTGAAATCCATGTGTAGCAGGTCATGGAACTCTCGCTACTTGAACACTTCCTGTAAGCAAAGCTGAATAATGAGCGGAAAGTGCAAGCACTCGATTAACCCAGTTTTCAACACGAGCAAGCGTTCCAAGGGTTTCAGCAGACCCTGACCGTCTGACAAGTGTCCCCCGATTTGTTATCGCGTGGACTAGTTGTACGCCTAGAAGTTATGTGTAACGGCGAGACTCGGACGTAGGTCATGAGTTTCGATTTTTCATGAAATCGATTATTTGACATAGGTATACGTGGATATGAGCATGTGTCGCCTACGCGATAGATAAACTGACCTCTGGTTCATTGAAGAAGTCAAGAGGACATTTCTGAGAAAAAACTAATCGATGGTCATTACCGAGCTGTGACCTCTGTATAGAGACAACTCTGATGTCTCGTTTGCCATGTATTTCAATTTTTTTTTTTTTTCATTTTTTTTATAGACTGACATTGATATTGGCAAAGTCGTGGCATTTGAAGGTGAAGAGAGTTCAATGACATTGATGGTTGATGAGTTTGAGAAGTAGTTGAAAAATTCATATTCGATAAATTTGACTAGTTTTAATGGCAGTTGCGATGAATTATGGAGACTGACATGTGTTATTTGAAGAGTTGTTGGACTTTCCGTAATGAACTCGAAACATTAATTTTCTTGGAACTTTTGACTTTCATGAGTTGAATTGTAGTACTTATGTGGGATCTAATACATGAGGTAAACTAACATTCTGAAGTCTTATGAGGAGGTGTCCTTTTTTGACGATTGATAAAAGTAACATAGAACCGACATTTTGCTACCAACAGATCGATTTTAAATTTCGCTAGTGTAGATTAAGATGTCAAGTGAGTTAATGGTTCCCGCGCATGAATTGCGATTCAACGCAATTCCACGCATTGATTCTTGATTTCATGATCCGGACCAATGGCACTCAGGATCGCGGAACCGCGAATCAACGCGGAAGCTCACGGAATTTTTTAATCATTAGACGTCCACATCCAAATTCACTCAGATGAGATTTGCCACTTCACGAGAAATCTCGAGTCAAAATCGGATCAAACTTAGGAGGATGATTTATACAGTGCAGATCTTGTAGTAACCTGATAATTACTATATTATCTCTGGTACCCTTGGTATGAATTATTCTAATGAATCAAAAGCATAGCAGTTTTGGCGAAACTTTTGACGAAATCTTGAGTAGTTTGCATCTGCCTCGAAAAATCATACTTTTTTGTTGACAGGAATTTAGGGGTCTCTGAAAATGAACTCAGATAAAACCGCAAAGACTGATCAAAAAAGTGATCGGGTGATAGAAAAAAGGAATCATTTTCTTCTCACGTCAACTTCTTGTTCTGCCCAATTGCACTCATAATTGATTATTCTCTGGACTTGAGAGCAATCAATGATTCCCTCGAGGCCTTTAGATAGACATGATTCTTTTACCCTGTGGAATAATGGAAACACATGAACATTTTATCAAGGTATGAACCAAAATCCACCCGAAAACACTACAAGCAAGAATCAGGGAATATGAAAAAGAAAAAAAAGAACAAGTAGCCTCGAGTGCGTAATAATTGAAATTGTGCATCAGCAACAAGTGAGGAGGAGGGATGACCCTGGATGTATTATGTAATCGTCGAGTTGGGAACTCGCGGATCCGTGGAATGTGCGCGAATTTTTTTTTTTTTGGCTCCGCGCGAAAAAAATGTTTGTGTGCGAATCTTGAGTGTGTGTTAAATGCGGTTAGAGGTGAGTTCAAATATGCGTGTGTGGCATATCGGACCACCTTCTGACATCGAGGAACATTTCGAGGTCGAAACGATATAAGTATATATTTTTTTCGCTCGAAAACGAATTGTGTGATCGGCTAGCACGCGCGTGCCGGAAGCCACCTCTCTAACTATCTATCTCGTTCTTACTAGTATGAAACCTATATATTCTATTCTCGCGTTTGCCTCGTGTCACAAAATGAGCCTCATAGTTCTTACTCGAAGCACGAGCTCTGAATATCTATTGGTTGATTAAATTCAGAGCTGATTTTGAGGTTAATGGAATCGAGTGGTGTAATAATGATGAGGATAGACGAGATTTTGTGAAAGGGGCTATAATGATAATGAGGTATGATAATTTTAAATTGCGTAACTATGCTCAAATTTTTCTAGGCCACTGACCGACGCAGGTCAACTTGGGAGTGTTCCATATTCATTCGTTATTTTTGCAATTTGGGTGATTTGACAAATCAACGTCATGGTATCCGAAATTTTGGTGTGTTTGAATCTTCTCGCAGAAGTAATTTCGTTTGCAAGAGAAAATTCGATCAGACTTTGTCTGTCAAAAATAAGCTGAGTTTGAGGAGATGAAAGGCTAACGCATTTTGCATTTTTACGAAGATTTTGTGACCTGAAATTTTTGAAATTGCAAACCGTAAGGGGGAATGATTTGGCAGAGGAGTAGGATATTTTACGTAGAATTAGTTTCTGGCGAAAATGAAGGAGCAGATTCGAGAAAACACTCAGATGAAATGGTCGGAATATTGCTTTTAAAGCAGAATTTTCATAAATATTCGATCAGTTTTGAAGGCGAAGGTAATTTGTAAGTACCATATCAGGTGTGGAAGCTTTTTCCCTTAACTTTTCACCATAGATGACGAGTAACTATCGCATGCCTATGAAAAGCTCTCGGTTAGGACTCGGTTAGGATTCCACAAATTTTTAATTTGGAAATTGTTTTTCCCAGCGCAATGTTCGATTTTCCATAAAATTCAAAATAAATACCAATGATAATTAGTGGACTTTCATGGCGCTCTAGCAATTGAAAATCATGCTGACACTGAAAAATATGAAAAACACTAGCATGATTAATGGATCAGAACCCGTATTCATTCTCCAAAAATCGATGAAAATACTCGATCTGAAAAACGTAAAGAGTCCTCACTCTGGACATCGAATAAATGCATTTCAAGTATGTACACACTACTTGCGATGCAAGTTTCTTATACTTGCTGCTAGTTTTCCCGAGTGCTTCAAGAGCGAATCTCAAGATACCCGATGATAGCAAAAAGCTCTAGCGTAATTGTGTGCACAAGTACCCACACCACGTCTTGCCTCTTGCCAATACATACAAACTTGTGCATAGACATCTATATCTACATTTTTATCTATGTATCATCATGAGCTATATATATATACGAGACGTATATGCATCAAAGTTGGTGCATGTGTACACGAAGAGCGCAAGTGTATTTGATGTAGAGTGCGATGTGTCGTGCGCGAGCGGCCGCGAACTCGACCTTGTCCTTGCCCGTGAGCGGGGCCATTTCGTATAAATATATGTATATATTTTCTACATTTTTAGCCTTGGCCGCGGATCGATGCACCGCCGGCGCCTATATAGTACTCACTGCGATGCTCATGCACTCTAGATTCTACAATCGCATCATCAGCTGGGTATAACGTCCTTCAATTCGCGCATCGGCCGTCGCTCTATCACATGTGTATATAGTTCATACGTCTATTATTGGCTGTGTGTCTTGAATTTTTATATGTACTACACCTGTTAGATATATAGATAGATGGTGGGTTACGCCCACGCAATTTCACACGCGAGACGTCTTGCGTTTTGGCCAGACGTTTATTTTGGCATCTGCAATTTGATTTACGTAGTTGATTGGGTTAGACATTTTGATGGACGGATCAAGTTTATGATTTTAGGTTTTGAACTGGTGGAATTATTTCCTTCTCAAGTGTTTGTTAGTTTGAGTGTGTGTGGTTTTATTCTGATAAATTTTCAATATTTATGCGATCAGGCGTGTTGAGAGAGCGTACAAATTTTTAAAAATGTTTGGTGATCAATTCTGATGGAAATATTTCCGGAATTTCGTTTCGAGTACCAGGAAATCCTGTTTCTTGAATCTGAATTTTTTTCATTTTTTTTTCAAATCAAAGATTGTCTCACATATTGCCCGAGAGAATTTTTTTTTTCATTTTCAAAACCTCAGACTTTTCCACAAATTGAGACCCAATAGAGTACAGGCAAACTTGAAACTTTTGTTTTTCGCGTGTCTTACCATACTCGTCTGTTACTACTTACCCCAATAGGAAATCCCACACGAGTACGAGTTTGAATTTTTGAATGACTCGTATCGAAGTGAATTTAGGAAGTAAATTGCGGAATTTTGCAATCTCGAGGCAAACAATTCGCAAAGATCTTATGCACACTTTGACGGTGATTATTAGAGCTATATAGTTACCGGGTGATGATCCACAGTCAAAGATGTGTCTTTGAGAGTCGACCAGAAGACTTGCGCGGGACGCGCGACTATGAAGTTACATCAGAAGTCAAATAGCCAAGGTTATCGCCAACCAGCTACTCTGACTCAAACTTTGCAATTTCCATTTGAAAAAAATCCCGAGATTACACATTTATTCGTGATCCGATTGATTATCAAGATTCGACGAGGAAAATTCAATCGATTCGATGTTAATCGATCCCGTGTATGAATTTTTGTTCATTCAACTTGCTCTACAAGAATGTCAAAGAGTTGATGATGACGTGACGTCAAAATACTCAGTAATGTATTAGACTGAACTTGAATTCCGGAAGTGATTCATTTGAAAAACAGAATGAGAACGTTTTGTCGGGAGTTGAGAGATCGATAAGTACATACTTTTGGCTTGAAAGTAATGAGCCCAAAATTTGACATTTGACCATACATTTGACTCTTTCGATGTAACACTTGAAAGTATAACCCGGAAGTTCGGGAATTTCGTCGGATATACATAAAAGAGAGCAATGTAACGAGGGGGGAATAAACCTTGTGGCCTCTTTAACTCAAGTCTACACACACACACACACACACAAATTTCCAAGGCCCCTTAAACAAATGGTCAATTGTTATTTGTTATGGACTAAGACTATATACACGGGGCTCGGAAGTGTCGTTTTGCCTTGCGTTTTACGCACGTGTTCGACGAATCACATCATTATTTTATAAATTATCCGTCACAGACGGGCGCGCGCGCGAGGCTCTCGTTTCTCTTCTATACGTGCAAATCGCGAAACATAATAGCCGTTATGTGTAAGTGTTACCATACGGACTTCCTGTGTTTATGATATTTGATGCATTGATTTTTTTGTTACAGAATTCGAGAACTTCCGTGTTTGAAAAATTATTTCGTTACATTTGTGATGATTTTTTCAATTTCTTCTCTTCGTCTGATTATTTTCTCTAGCTGTTGAGATTTTTCTGTTTCTTTCGGGCTACTTAAATCGAAGAATGAACTTGAACTTCAAGTCTATTCGCGTTGGGTAAATAGATTTTTGTGACAATTTTGTAATTCAATTTCATTCGTTTCAAGAACACAGTACCAAACGATGAAACGCTTTCCCAAAAAGTATGATGGGAATATTAGCCTGCTGATGTCCTAAAATATGTTGAATTTTGATTTTCAATAGACCTTCCTTTGTACACCCAAGAATAAAATTGTCAAAAGTCATATTTGTCCAAAGAAATCCTATCCAAAATTTGCACATTTGTGGAAAAACAACCCACCGAATCCTACTTTGAATCAACGTTGAGTAACATTTGATTTGAGGAACAATTCGGTCACCTCTCTGCGACGTACATCCATCCGCACCTGTTATACAATTGTTGACGTTTACCTTTGACATCTGGGATTAGCTTCGAAACGAAGAGTGGGAAAATAGATTGCATAAATCTTAATGCGAGTGGCATCTAATAATGAGCGCCTACTTTAGTGCGCAAATCTCGCTGTCTGAGTCGTCCACAAATCGTCCTTTGATCGTCTTTGGCATGTATTTGCCTCTAATTATGGACGTAATCAAAGACAAATGGAATTCATACGTCAATACAACGTGTTTACTTCCACAACTTTGGAACTGCGCGTGAATCCGGAAAAGTTACTATAATCACGAGCTATTGGGAGTTTAGCGTTTATTCATTCGAGCAATTGGACCTCAATTTTTTATTCATTACCGATGGTGTGAATCGTATGCAATGATTCATTTTGTTTGGTTCCTCAAACAAATCTAATTGGTCGGTTTTGAATCGTCACTACTTTGAATACGTTTACCTCAAACAATATTCTTTCCCCTCGATTTTTGGTCCATCAAATAAAATATTCAAAATGAGCTTCGCATCCAAGTATGACTCACAAAATAGTCAATTGACCAAGTCAATTCTCCAATGAAGTGAAAATAAAGTGGCGGGCTGTTACGTCTTCCTTAGAATATTTCCTGCTCACTTCATTACTGCATTGTTTGTGAATGGGAGCATAAAATGCATTTTCCAATCGTTGTTTCACGCATTTTCACAATAAATTATTTGAAAAAAATGTCTTCAGTCAGCACTTCTTCCGATTGAAAAAATGAGAATTACCTTAGTTGAGATGTTAAAAGTTAGAACATGAGTGAGTATGGATAAATATTTACAGAGATGAGCTGCTCATTACTTTCATTTCAATCGGATAACTTTCCGTTTTCAATCATGTCCGCGTCAAATGAAACCTTGTTGTAAAGGTAGAAAAAATAGAAGTGTTCTGGGGACTTGAAAAAATAACGGCCAAAATCTTGTCTGGATAATATTTCGACCTTTTTTCAAATATCTGATTCATCGCCTGCAGTGTCGAAAGTTTGATCCTTTCTATAAGGAATTAGAGAACCCGTTTCTAATTTCCATCCTTATCGAATTTTCTCTTGGATAGTTCAATTAATATTTTAATTCTCCTTGTAACTGCTCATTTTATTGACGACCTCGTGAAATTACTCACACTATGTTCATCCAAATGAAATATTTATCACATTTCTTCGTGATTATCTTTCCATAATCTATTGTTAAAACAAGGACGACGATTTGGTTAGTGATTAAAATGTGACGATTTGATTGGAAACAAAACAAGAATTGAGTCAACTTCTTATAGTGAATTTCCGAAGCTTCTATAAAAAGTAAATTTTGTTTGGATAAGCCACGCGAGTAATATTTCAAGGACGAATCTTCAAGTTTCGCTTCGGTAACGCAATTATCAAATCCTGATGAGTCAATGATGGAAGTCGAATTTCAAATTTCACGTCGATTCATCGTGATCATTTGGATGAAAGCTTTTTTCTTGGTTTTTCCCCTGGTGATTTGATACGTGAAAATTTCATTTTGCTGATTTTATGATTGCATAAACAATTTAGCTTACTCGATGGGTTCATTCCAACGAGCATTGCATTCCTCATGGATCATCTTATCAGAATTTATTTTGTCTCTTAATTTGTATGAAAATTCAGGTACCGTCAACTGGAGTAACTTTGGGGAAAAAGTCGCATTTTTCCCTTAAGACTCGTGTAACATGGAAAATTCGCATCAGAATCGCATTGTATTTGTAGTCAATTGAAAGCCCACAGTCTCAGCTTTCGATTGCAGGGTCGGTATAGAGCCCATTTGGAAATATTTGGATGGAGTTATGAGCGCTCAAAGTCGTGTTCGAAAATTAAACCGCTGAGGTAACATTGGAACATCATACATTATATAGGGGATTCCATGGTAATACCGTCAACTAGGTTAACTTTGGGACAAAATTGGCATTGTTCTCCTCAATAATCATGTAACGTGTATATCTTACATCAGTCGCATCAGAACTGCATTGTGTATGGGGTGAATTGAAATCTTACAATTCCAGCTTCTGATTGACAGTTATTCAAGAATATTTGGACGTCCATGGTCGGAGCCATAGGTGTTCGAAGTAGTGTCCTAGAACTACCCGTTCCCAGAAAAACACAATCTTTCCAGTTTTCACGCTACAAAATTAAAACTGAGCGAGGATACACCAATAAAACGATGGATTCGTCGGGATATCTCGACAGACAATTGAAATATGTGGCTCAGTTACCTTAGAGTCGTCCTGCCAAGATCGGAATCACACTACTTTTTTGGAGACGCTCTTCGCTGGATCAAGAACATACTTTTGGAGGAGTCTGTTTATAAACGAATTCACAGCTGATAGAGACCCTCGCGCTGTTGCAAATTATTGCTCATGCTGTCTCAAGTCGAGTGGACCGGTACCGAAGCCTCGGGATTATTTGCCTCGCCAACCGCGACTCTTTAGCAATAACGACTCTTTCATGGGTTGACCCAAAGTTACCCCACTCGACGGTATTTCGAATAATTTCAAGTACAGAATTTTGAGACTCACCTCAAATTTGAAATGACTGTTTGTCACGTGGAATCGAACGGAGTATGCATCCACAGATTCGAGTAAAAATTTTCTAAAAGTCATTTTTGTCGTAAAAATGTTGTAATAGGAATCTTGTTCACCCGCACGCAGAATATTAACTCGAACTTGCATATGTCCAACGAGCAGTTGACAAATGTAAATTTTTCCACTGTAGTACTCTATAATTTTTATCGCCAACTGCCGCACGTACGTAATATACCTTATGCAATTTTTCGCGTGTCGAAACAAGGGGCAATTCAAGTTGATGGTCAACGTATAATCAATAACAGATTGATAAAATGCCAGTTGTTATACCGAAGAGTGATGTACTCAATTCATCCTTTGCGTAATTTTTCACACGCACATCGTACTACATACCACATTTATTATGCGATATTGATAAAAAAATCTTTGAATGGAGGGGAATTCGATTGAGTCGTCACGAAAAAAAAAAGTTCCCCAAATATAGCCAGGATCCACATTGAGCACAAAAACATCTGAAAATGTGATGGTCGAACAAATCTCGATCCAAGCTATAATTGGATTATTACAGTATGAAGGGTATAGAAAAGCACGATACTGTAGGAGTTGGATCAATCGAAGAAATGCATCACCGAAGATGAACACAAGTATAAGAGGGCAGAAAAAGTATCAGTACAAGCATCATCATAGTATAGGCCAGAGATAGATATAGATAAGTGGCGCTCGTCCGACCGTGACTGCATCGTGTGATGGCCTTGTCCTTCGTCTAATATAATACATCCAACTTATACGTTTATGTGTGTATGTAACTGCGGCGGCAATTCACCTCTGCAGTTCACCTTTTGAATCAACTACGCGCGTCTATAATAGGAGCTTCATTTGAAAGTACACTCGCCCTTTCAAGCTCATAATAATACACTCTCACAATCAATCTTCATCTTTCTGATGTCCAGTGCTTTTCCGCACCCGCCCAATTGTGTTTTTTTTTCACACACATACACACATACATTTACATACATCCATAAGACGCAATTTTCCATAAATAGTATGTATATGTGAACATACACAGCAGGATGTTTTCCGTTGAAACGAGACACGTGCGTAACATCGTGGAATATTTTCCGGTCTCCACTTGGGAAATCGATTTTTGAATTAGACTATTAGAGCGGTCGCGCCCTTCGAGAGTTCCATGCTCACTGCGTGAAATTTTTCTCTATATCATGTGTATTCAAACTTGATTTGAATAGGATAGTTCTGTGTGGTTTCTAAATCTGTTGAATTTGGGCGGGAATTTAGAGTGGAACGAGTGTGTTGAGTGTGGCGCTATTTCCATTAGGACATAGGCGTATTTTAGAGAAGTGACCTTAACTAAAGTGATTGAATTATTCATGTGGTTTGAATTTACAAAGCAATGACAGAGTGCAGAGGTATTCTGGAGTAGTATCAGATTATCAAATGATTGGTTGAATTTTGGGGTGGAAAATCCATAGCTATGAATATTTTCAGTGAGGTACATGAACATTTTCCTTACGTAAATGATGGACAGCCCCTAACAATTTTGCAACTAACCTTAAAATTTCATGATACACACGTGTCAGTGTGATCATAAAGTGGCTTATGATTCGAGCGTTCGTTGACTCACTAAGATTTTACCAATTTTAATATCATATTTCAGTCATTGTTTCAATAATTAGAGAGTTTTGAGGAATAAGAATGAGCTCCCCCGCAAATGAACCAATCATCTACTTTGAGTGAGATATCTAATTATTGACATTTTCCATTCTTTTAACCATAATCTGAGCGAGTCAAATTGGAAGTTCATATGATTCGCAGGAATACTGTCCTAAACCATAAAATTTAACTTGCAGAGTTTCCAGAGGAAGTTGACCCAACCTCTGGCTCAAAAAGATTCAAGGTTGAGGTTAATTATTTCACACTCGCATGATAAGAGTATACACCTTACTCGAGTCACACTATTCACATCACCATTCGGTTCCGTTGTTTTCACATTTTGTCAATGCACATTGAATCATTGTTGGAAATGCACAAGTACCAAACATGAAAGAAAGTTGTGTGAAAAATCATACGCGAATCTAACTTCAAAAGTTCTAAACATCGTCCTCACTAGGAGACTATTCCAGGGAGGAAAGAAATAGACACTGCAGTCCACCATTGAATAAGTTGAAAAATCAGCCAGTTGATGAATCCGTTGATTTCTAGGGTCATTTAGACGGATTCAGAGTGCACAGATTGACGCACACTCGAAGCTGACTGTTTCAGAAATATTAGAAGGTGTCGTTAACTTCATTCACTTTGATTGAGTCATAAAATCGGTAAAAACTGGAGGAATAGATAGATAAAGCCCACGCTTACGCGAGCGATGAGTGATAATGATGCCGCGGACATCACCAGAAAGACCAATTCATCCGTAATATAAAACACGTAATAAAAGTCCATTTGCGTCTCTAAAATCACTCACTCTCAGATTTGATAAAACTATTTTTTCAAAAGCCACGTGGAACGAGAGCAACAACCTCGATCAAGGCCGATATTTCTCCGCATATTTATTAGAAATTCTTTGTAGAATGGTCGATTAATAATCGAGATCGTTTCTGCGTTTAATAGCGGAAAGGAAAACAGCCATATCGCTATAACCACGATTATTTGATTCTTGATTATGATGATTCATTCGAGGCTGCTTGGAGGAAAGTTTTATGGGGAAAATCCATGTGTCCATTGGTGTGAGGTAGGTAAATAGACGTATAAATTAGGAATATTTGAATTTGATTTTTTCGACGTGACCTTGAGGTCTAATGAGCCATACGATGAAATTTTATTGAATATTCTGATTGCGACTGTAGGAGTGAGATTAAAGAGATTTTTGGGTTGAGGTGGTCGAAGTTATTTTTCAAAAAGTGGAGATGAAACCCAAAAAAAATGCTTTGATGCTCTGTAGAGATATTCTTATTCGCTTACCCCAGAGGATTTAATGAAATGATTGAGTTTGCAAACTTTTTAGAAATCATCCCCATGAAAAATCAGGTGTTTCCAAAAATGCGTCAAAATTGTTTCAGAATCGCTCATCATTTTTAATGATTCGAATCGAAAGCGATCTTATCAGGCATGAAATTCTATATATCTAATTTTAGCTTTAAACGATATCACGTTCTTCAAGATGTATGTCCTGCTCGTTGTCAGAGGGCACCCACACATTTGAGTTAAACGTGGATCGTTAAAATTGTGTCGTAGTTCGGATCTATTACACAATTGTTTGCCGGTTACCGATGGCATGTGCATCGGTTAGTTCATCGAGCGATAATTCGCGCACTTATACTCAACTTTTGCCACACAAGCACGCGACAATTTTTAAATTACACGTACGTACCTATTTCATCTCCTTTTGCGCCTTACATTGCGTAACCATTGTCGTATCAGGATTAAAAGAAAAAATTGATTTGCTGGCTCATGCCTGATGTAAGCTAATCGTACAAGTTTTGCGGTGATGTAAGAAATTATGAATATTAGTGGTCACATATTCCCGGTCTCTATAGAATATTTTTATATCAATGTTTGCTGATTCTATTGATTTCAATCACGTCTGTAGCACACGTGTTCACTTTTTTGGGGGGGGGGGCAGGATGAGAATCCAAGATAAAACTTGACCTCCTGGCGATCAAAAAAAGTCACAGATTCCATAACGTGCGCGAAATATTATGTTCTCGCTGATAGCGACGACCGTAAACGAAGAATTGGCTAGTGTCAGCAGAACGAATAAATCATCCGAGCTAAGTTGTGAATATATCGAATACCTTCATCATTAGTTGGACGTGACGGGAGTCAAGCCTCGTGTGTTGCATTCACGTTTTAGCGCCTCGCAAAACTCGTAGCGCCGATCTAAAGATGATGATTCTCTTCCGCGATCAATACGTAACGAGACGCGTTTTTTATTTGCCTCTGATGACATAATTTTTCCTCCTCCGTGTTTAGAAAATGTCCTGTAACCTCTGAAACTTACGAGGATTCGACGAAAATACTGAGTATTTCCCCTTTCTTCTTTCCTTGATAGTTCATCCCGAGGCAACTTATGGTAGCCATAATTAAGAGTCCTGGTGGACAATTTTGGAAATGAATTCAGAGCTATTAGCCACAAAGAGATAGAGATGAATCCAGTGTGATTTATCTGATTTTGTGTAATATCATGTTTTGAGCTTCCGCATTGTAATGTGGCCACACGAACTGCTCCGCGAATGACATTGAATCTAGTGTGGATCATCCTCTATTATTCACGGAAATTGAATAACTTGTCACGACGACGACGATGATTTTTTTTATACTTCCTCGTTTATTTACGCGCCGCGCGCCCGTGCCATTAAAAATTTTCAAGGTCACACTTTTCCAACAGTGAGTAGCGATTCACGATCACGATATATATTTTTTAATCGGTCATTTTCAAAACTAAGAAATCGATCTGAATATTTTTCGGTGCAAGATTTTCCAGAAATCGTCAAGGATACTTTGTCTATTGAACTCGATGGCAGGTAGCATCGTGATGCCCAAGGTCATTCGGTAATGTCAATGACTGGGTAATCGAAAACATATTTGGTGGCAATGTCAAGATCCACGTGGTCTTCGTTTGAGCAAAGTACCGGCCTTGGTGCTATCATGAGTCTTTTGGTTTCACTAAATTATTGGAAAATATGTTTTTTGACCTGATAATCGTTATTAAGTTATCAGAATTTACTCAAAACGATGACACGTTCGACGACCTTCACATGTTTACTCTTTTTTTTCCTTCAACAAACTGGAAAATAATAGCATCAATAGCCGAAGAGAATTACTTATATCAACGCCCAATCCGAAAATAAATCTCAACCCCAGAAAACGACAAGTTACTAGCTGTTGTACCTTTCAAATGAGGACTTGCAAAAAATCGTTGAAAATCAGATGCATCACTTTGTGACTCGGACTTGAGTTTGTCAAAATTGATCACACTCGTCGAAGCAGTCATCATACGACGACCATGGAAATTATATTTCGATAAGTATTTCTTCAATTGGTTCAATAATGTATGCATCATATGTGAAAAAAGAAAATTGATTTTCTATATTTTTTGATTGAGTTCCGTTGACCCGGGCCGAAGAATTAATAAATCATGGAGGGCTTCTTGGGACAGGAGGTAACACCTACTCTACAGTCTTGCCAGAAAAAAGCAAAGAATAGAGTTTCATGATCGCATGTGAATTTGTTACTGCGTAAGCCAGAAATATCGAAACCGAAATGAGAACATAAATGACCATTTGCCACACATTATGAAGAATTTGGGAAGTCATAATTCCAGAAACAACTCTTTTCTTGAAGTGGCTCACTATGAATGGACCCTATGAATTGCACCGAGGACGAGGAAGGTTAATAAAGATTTGGTTGAACGAAACAAAGAATGTTGGAGTGAAAGGTTGAACCGAGGGTTAACTCTTCTGAAGATCTGTGAGAGACAAGTTGCCGAGTTGCGGTACAACAACAGATCAATCGGTTAACGTTCGATATACTACCATTATTTCCTATGTTACAAAGTTGTTTGGACTGGTACAATCATAGATCGTCATGTACTTGAAAATCTAACGTGCAATGCAGTACTGGCATCGCGGCTTTTGCGTCACATATATATATTTTGCTGGCATAGCACGCGCGTGTATTGCGCGTCAATTTCCTGGAAGGAAGCGCATAGATAAGGTCATACCGATGAGAACGTCGTCGTCACTTGACATTGATACGCATAGACCAGAGTCACGGCTAAATAGCGAGCTTATAATCTTGTCGCGGAAAGAGATTCTCATACGACCGCGACGTCTTCCTAACTGATACGCTCGTTTTAAATAGTCATCGAGTCAACACAATTTTGTGATTTACCTGAATCTTTCGGATATAGGTGCTTGATCTCATTAGTCTTTCGGACTGCTGAGATAGATATGATTTCAAATCAGATTTTAGATAAGAAGGAAACTGTCTTCCATGCGTAGGCGTATAATCACATGAATTTTGATACGATTTCCTCATCCTAGATCATTATAGCTCATCGTCGTGACATTGTAGCGCGAAGCGAGATGACCTTGAAATCCAGATCGTTTGAAGTTTGATAGAAAAGAGCTGATTCAGAAGAAATTTATCGAGGCACGGATAAGTAACTTGAATTCTTGAGAGCCATGCGACACGGTGGCGTTCCAAGAGAGCAACTGTTGCTCGCGCGCGCGCGAGCCTGACCCGATCAAGGTCATCAAGTTTACACTTGCTCATGTCATTTGCGTTCCTTCTCTTTATTACAAAAAAACGACTCGTAAGAAATCTCCTTGGTGCGCTATACTTCCTGTATCATAATTTTTCGTGATCGATGCCCAATTTTCTGTAGCGAGTTTCATATATAAGATTGCATGAACTCCAGACAATTTTGCCTAGTTCAAGATAAGTACTGCTTACTTCATCGATAACATAATAACGGAAGTACTGTAAATTGATAAGAAACGATCAATTTAATTCGATTGAGTCCATCATTTAATTACCAAATTTTTGTGATAAATCGGTGTTCTTCAAGTGTCGGTGAGTGAAGTAACATAACCCCACAAGATTCTGTCCTAGATTCAATAATATCTCGAATTCGAAAGATTGAATCAAAGATGCTAAGATTTGTTAGCTCTTGCGCGCGCAAGGAAGCTCCTCCGCGGAGTGCGCTCAGCCGTGCCTCCAACGGCTTAGCCGCTATGTTATTGTTTTATTGCAGACGATACGCAGCAAAATATTTTGATTCTGTTTCAAATTTGGTTGCTTTTTGTGAGTTCATCCGTTCCGGATCATTGACCCGTGCATGAGTGAATTCGGACTGCAAGCGTATGTACATTCGTGTTCTTATATTAGTTGTGATCTAAAAAGTACGAGATTCTGTGTTTACAAGCTCTTCAGGATTAATGAGCTTCGACGAGCTCGATAATTGTATCACCTAACCTCAATTGGAGCATCTTGGCTATTCTACTCATCCTTTCCGATACGGTGTGTACCGTGAAAGTTAAAAACCATGTTCATCGAAGAAAAGAAGATAATCATGAAAAGTATGAAGAAATTAGTTAAGAGAGAGAATTTCGCAAAGCTGATGAACTATAACTACACCAAACCAGTCAATGAATATACGTTCCATCGAACAATTGGACTTGCGACTAAGAAAGCAGAAAATTCGATAAAGTTGAGGTTAGAGGCGACAACGAAGATAATAATGATTCTACGATACATACAGATATTCTGAAGCTATATAATGAAAGTATTGCTAGTGCGCCTATCGATAGTGAGCAACTTGCTTTAGCTTATGCAAACAAATCAGCTATGCTTTTACACATTTGTAAGTACCGAGAAAGCATCTCTGAAATCGATCGAGCTTTCAAGGTAACCAAAGCAACATCCCTGAAAGTAAAGTTGCTCTGTCGCAGAGCCAAGTGTCTAACAGCGTTGGGGTCCCCGGATAACAGGGCATATTTGATGAAAGCCAGATACTGGTTGAATAAATTTGAAGGTAAAGAAGAACTAAGGAAGGGTCTTGAAAAAATGATCAATGCTGCTGAGAAATATGTTCAAGAAGTTAGTCCTGATACATTGAGATTGTACAGAAAAAATGCTAGATTATCAAGATGCATTGATAAGGCAGAAATAACTTGCGAAGATTCTGTTGAAATAGCTTACTCTGAAAAATATGGGAATCATTTGGTAGCAACAAGAGATCTCAAACCTGGAGAAATTTTCGTTGTAGAGAAGTCATTTTCTTGTCTCAGCTTTAGTCAGAGGTTTGCCTACTGTGGCCATTGCTGCCAGAGCCGGCCTTTGGGGGGGGGGGGGGGCGAACCTGGCCTGGGGCCAGGGGCGCCAGGTCACGGGGGGCGCCACGAGCGTGCAGAGACAGATTTGGCGTGAATATTCTACAAGGTTCAACGGGAACGAACAGTCGAGCCGAGACGTTGGAATGAAAAATTTTTCTTATCACGCCGAAACGTAGGGAGGCAAATTAACCCGCGAATGCCCGGGTGCTCTGGCGAAAAATTCTGTCGGCGAAAAAATTCACCCCAAAACCTGGGAAGGAAAATTAACCTGCAAATGCCCGGGTGCTCTGACGCGAAATTCTGTCGGAAAACAATTATCACCCCAAAACCTAGGAAGGCAAACTGACCCGCAAGTACCCGGATGCTCGGACCGAAATTCTTTTGGGAGAGAAATCAACCCCACAACCCAGGAAGGCAAACTAACCCGCAAGTGCCCGGATGCTCGGACCGAAATTCTTTTGGGGGAGGAATGGACTCTAAACCCCAGGAAGACAAACTAACCCGCAAGTACCCGGATGCTCGGACCGAAATTCTTTTGGGGGAGGAATGGACTCGAAACCCCAGGAAGGCAAATAAACCCGCAAGTGCCCGGATGCTCGGACTGAAAATCTTCTGGGGGAGACATCAGCCCCACAACCCAGGAAGGCAAACTAACCCGCAAGTTCCCGGATGCTCGGACCGAAAACTCTTTTAGGGAAGAAATAATACCCCGAAACCCAGGAAGGCAAAGACCGAAATATTTTGAGGGAGAAATGGACTCTGAACCCCAGGAAGGCAAACTAACCCGCAAGTGCCCGGATGCTCGGACCGAAATTCTTTTGGGGGAAAAATCAATCCCAAAACCCAGAAAGGTGGCTAAACCCGTAGTAACTGGATGCGCGGGACAGGACTTCTTGGTCCGAGCATCCAGGTATTTTTTTATCGTAAGAAGAATCATTCCCCAAACTCAGGAAGGTGGCTAAACCCGTAGCTGCCTGGATGCTCGGGACAGGACTTCTTGGTCCGAGCATCCAGGTATTTGCGGGTTTCGTTGCCATCGTGGGTTTTGGAAATTATTCCCTTCCCGAGAGAGTCTCTGCTTCAAACGTTCAGGTATTTACAGGTTTGGCTGCCTTCTTGGGTGTTGGGAATGATTCCTCCCGCAAAAGATTTTTGGTCTGAGTATCCGGGCACTTGCAGGTTAGTTCGCCTTCCCGGGTTTTGGGGTTGATTTCTCCCCAAAAGAATTCTGGGCCGAGCATCCGGGCACTTGCGGGTTAGTTTGCCTTTCTGGGTTGTGGGGTTGATTTCTCCTCCAAAAGAATTTCGGTGAATTTTTCCGCCGACAGAATTTTCTTCTTATTCGACATCAATCAGTTACCAGGAAAAGAAATGCTCTTGACTCTATGTTGCCAATTGCAGTTGAAATTGACAGTTAATTCAGAATCAGACATCGCTGGCAAGCTTCTATGTGATGAGCTGATCAGTTTGGGAGCTTTCCTCAACAATAGAGAGAGCAATCGAATTACACCGCTCATCGCGTTGAACTCCATCAAAAAGCATAATCTTCAAGATTTGTATCCCAACGTTTGAGTCGTTTTACGTATCCTCGTGACCATCTCAGTCACTGTGTCCAGTGGAGGACGAAGTTTCTCAAAACTAAAGCTGATCGAGAACTATTTGAGATCTACCATGCATCGAGAGAGATTCTCGAGCTCAGCGACGATTCCAATCGAGAATTCAGTTGCGAATTCATTGGATATCGACGAGATCATCAAAGACTTTGCCGAAAAAAAAACCGAAAAGTGAAATTTATCTGATATATCACGTATGTGCTTTTTTATGCATGAAGATTCATATTCGACAGATGAGTGTGTATAGATTTATATGTATGTGTGGCAAAGTGTATATATGTATAGTATGGAGCAGAGTTAAAAAATTCAACGATAATAAAAGAAATTGAGGAAAATATTGTCTCTCGATGCCTAAGAGTAAATATACAAGTGCAATTCTCTCGGTTCGGGGGGGGGGGGGCGCTGCTCTAAGTCTCGCCCAGGGCGCCATGACACCTAAAGCCGGCTCTGATTGTTGCCGTTTTTTGTGGGAAATAGTGCCTTGTGACACCTGTTCTCACAATACATGTCCTATTGCTCTGAAAAATGTAAATCAGAAGCATGGGAACAGTATCATGATGTTGAATGCACCATCTTGCATCTTCAAGTTTTGTTTGGTCAAAGTTCGAGAGAAAATCCCTTTTCACAAATTGGTTTTCGAATCTTGATCGCTGCTATAAGACAAACCGGATCACTCAGTGCTCTCAAAGCTAACTTGGAGGCAATTGATGAGCTCAAAGGTAATAATATTACACGTCCCAAGAAAATGAAACTAAAATAATTGCTCATGATTGTTAACATGTATTTTCGATTCTACAGGAAAACGTATGACAGACTGCTTGGTTCGTGAAAAGAATAGTGATTATAGACATGTCTATTTCCTGCCTAACAGAGCATCAGATTTTGAATTGGATGTTTACTCTGATATGAGTGTTATCAATCTATTCATCCTTGCAAAGATTCCCTCAGCCCTTGTAGAGTTTTCCAAATTTCATTATTCCAATTTAGCAGAGTTGGAGAAGAACGATGACGTTGTTTTTCTTGCAGCCCTTTTACTGAAACTTTGTGCAGTTACTGCTTCTAACTGCAGGGCGGTGAGTGAAATATTCATTAATATTTTCAAAATATGCATGTCATTTTATGATAATCGGGCGCCTATAAAATTTCATAATAGTACATCTCGCATCGAGTTGATGAGGTTGTAGCTCGCTTCTGAGCGGATGGTTTTCGGCCTTAGTCGCAGGTGAAGGCCGAATTAATCGCTCGCAAGCGGAAAACCTCATGCATGTAGCGCGAATACTATTTTTTTGAAATTTGTAAGCACTCAAACATCGGAAAATTGCAATAAACAGGTTTTACTCCCGTGTATTGGACTATGATAATTCTATCAGTCAGTTTTTGTCCCCCGTACATCCAGTCGATTGAAAAGATTGTTGCGACACTCGGGCGTGAAGTTTTTCTTCACTCGTGATGAAATCGAACCACGCCAGGGAAAGGGCCGAAGACAATCACTCGAATAGCAAAATCAAACTTCCCACACTCGTATCGAAAAATGCTATCCATAAACTGTGAGTAGAACTCGCCAGAGTGCACAATAGTACATTACCCAACTAGGGAGTAAAAGAGGACGAGTTACTCTCGGGTGGAAATTAGCTGTCTAAAAACCCGGGGAGTGGTCATCTTCTTTACTCCCCAGTTGCGTATTTTACTTTTTACTACGAGGGAACCAAAACTCGCGTCATTTACGCTCCGCGAATCGGGAGTGAAACGCGTCTTTTAGTTCCTCGAAGTGAAAAGTATAATTTCACCCTTTATCAGTTTATCAAAAATTATTATCGTTCGATCGGGAGTAAAACCTATTTTCATCATTCTAACTTGAAGATTCCGTGGTTAAAATCGATTTTAGGGTCCTTGTCATGAAAAAATATACCCGCGCCTCGTTTGCGAGCCCATTTCGGTGCTCATAGAGGACATTTGAATGGTTCAGAGTCATAGTGGACTAGGTCCACTTTTGAATAGTGCGAAAAATCAGCCTGAAAATTCCCCGCGTATTAGTGAACTTGAATTTATCGTTTGCAGACAATTTTTTTCATCTTTTCTATCATGTTCTTCGACTTGGATAATGACTCCCGAATGGCCTCTACTCATGGTTATATAAATTGTGGGAGGCCCCAGAATGCATGAGCTTCAAAAGTGGACTTACAATTAGTCCAGTATGACTCTGAACAACTCATATCTGTCCTAACCCCCAAAATAGGGTACCACACTCATCGTCAGTACGGAAATATACTGTCCTTGCTTTCTCGTGATGGTTTCGATCCTCGCTTGCGGCTTGGTCCGAAAACCCATCACTCAGATGCGAAGAAAAGTGTTTACACTTTTGTATCGAAATACTATTACGAGCAGTGAGATTTCTGATTTTCCAGGGTTGCAAAAGAAATGAACAGGAATGTGAATTTCCAACGGACCCTCAGCTTTGTGCAGAGAGTGGATGCTGCTCAACATCCATAACTCTTGGTTTTAGAACAAGCCTAATGCAGTTTTCCTGTATTCCCAATGCTGCAACTATTTCTATGGAAAAGAATAAAATGATTCTATATATGCCATTCAGCCAATAGAGAAGGGTGCACCGGTTAGGTCCCGACAAATATGGCTATGTGACAACTCCTCTTTGTTCTGGATAAACATTCAATGTTCTTCCAGATTTTTGATTCTATTTGTACTATATTCAGTGACGTCCCAAAAGAAATTCGGCAGATGTCCTATGAAGAGCGCATGAGGGCAAGTTGTCATTGTCAAGCCTGTGAGGAAGATTGGCCAATAATGAATTTTGTGGAAAAACCTTATGAGGTATGAGTAATTTTCTCCGTGACTTTAAGCGATATTGGAAATTTCTTACTTGATTATTAAATTCATTAATACAATCTAGGAAATGACTGATCTGTCAACTCAAGGACAAAAGGTTTTCGAGGAAATCAAAAAGGTAGACGAAGAATTCTTCTCCCAAGCTTCTTCAGATGAGGATTACCAGAGAGCAAAAAGAATTTCAAAATTTTCCAAGATTGTCGGGGATATCATCAAAGATTCACCGTTACCGTCAAAAATAACTATGTCAGCTATCAACTGTTTAGTTGAATTGATGACAACAGCTCATGGCTTTGAGAAGCCTCAAGTTCCCAATGAGTGTAATCACCAATAATTAGGGCCTTTTGTTTACCAGGTATCTCACTCACAGAAAAAGAAGATCATTTATAATTAGAATACCAATACTCTTTTTCATTCAAATTGATATCTGGATTTGTTTGTTATGATAAGTTTTTGGCTTCAGTTGGACGAGTTTATTCCATCGCCATGAATAAAAAATCCTTGAACAATAATTCCTAAGTTGTACATCACAATTCATTTCATGAAAAATCAAAGTGCGTTCGTTCGCAGAATCATTTATATTTGAGTTTTCTTTCGGCGTCTGTCTACGCTGATACTTCATCCAAAGCATATAAAGAATAATCTTATGAGAGAAAAAGAGATGAGAATCTACATTACATCGTAAGGCACTTCATACTCACTCTGAGTCCATAAGTAGTTCCATAAACTATTTGGTGCATGTACAGAACAAACTATTAATCGTAGTCAAACGTTATCACAAAGACACCAGTGTCAGTACACTCATGATTTTTTCATTGAATATTACTAATGCGCACAAGAATGTGTGACCACGGCACACCTTTGCCCAAAGTGACCGTGACTTGTTAAACACACGGCTTCATCCTCTATTTTTATATGAACACATTGATGTTGACAAGTCGATATATTTCACGTGGAATATGGAGAAGCCCCGCTGTACATTGGTGGGGATAACTTAGCTTTGCTTGGGAAAATCTTATTGGTACAATTTGACGAATCGAATCGATCAAGTGGATAAATCAAAGCCTATAGATACCTTTATACAACGCGTAAATCAACAAGGACCTTGAGATCGCTCGATTGTCATCGCTCCACACGTGTGTGACTTTGATCTAGGTATTTTATCTACTTAATCTCGTATAGTTAAAATTTCCTAAATCGCTACTTTGGTCAATTTAAAACTCATACATTACAGAAATTTGGGTACCGATTCAAGAGATGGATTATAAAAATTGATCATTTCGGTCCAACTCAATAGTCATGAAAATGCCGACCAATGATGCAAGATTACGAAAATGAGCCATCTCATGAAAATGTATAAAATATTCATCAGATCGCGAATGAATGATTGACGAGATAATCTGTTTAACCTATCCGCGTGTGTCGTCCTACTAAGGTCATTAACTCGTTCAAGTTTCAAGCTCACGGCCTCGAGCGCGTCGCGTGGCGGCATAGAGTTGGCAACGATATAATAGGTACGTGTAGTTTCGATAACGGGGACGTTCTTGCTGATAGTCGTTGACTCGTTTATCAAAATTAAATTATCTAGCTCATATCCTAGAATAGCATACGGTCACCTTTTCTCATCGCAATTTTATTACCATAAAAATATTTTAAGACAGATCTCGACTGAAGGGATTTGAACTCCCGTTACCATCGTGGAAGGGAGATTCTTGTGGAACACTCAGAATTACTTTGAAAGAGTGTGTTTCAATACAGCTAGATCTAGGCATTGAACTCACTGAAGGTGTCACTCGCGAGGTTATGCACCATGACGAAGCGAGAGATGAGCCGAAGAAAACCTCGCTCGAGCGATCGGTAAGTAGTTTGTTCGATGAGATGTGAGCGCGTGCGAGGTGACGCCGCGAAGCGAAGGTGAGCCCGTTTCTCTCTCTGTTTTTCCGCGGTAAGTATCTGATGTGTCCGAGTGTAGATTACGTCACACAAACCGCGCGTTACCGTTTAAATTCTCGTGCTTGCGTGACGTCAGCCGCACGTGTCTATCTATGTATGTTCGCGCAGTAGTAAAGTAAAGTATCATCGGTAAAGTCATGCCCGCGATGTCTTTGGTCTTTGTAAGTATGAATGTGCATTGCTCGAGATATCGCAAGCTCGCTGACCGGTATGAAATTTTATCGAATGATGGAAATAAAACGTGACACAATCTTATGTCTCAGGAAAGTTAAAGATTTGATGTGTAGTTTTTTCAAGGACTTGAAGATTTTTTTTCGGGCTTGAGTTGTGCAATCAGACGCAATAGGTGGGACTAGTTTCTGTGGAAGACATGTAGTTCTGGATGAATTGGAGGATGAAATTGACTACTTAGTGATGGATGGGTGTGGGAGAGCTTGCGGAATGTTCTCGAGCTTCGATTTTCGTTTCCAATTTCAACAAACCAAAACGTAATGGTAATTTCAGACTCTTGGAGGAAATTGCATCAGACTCTCCTGAGTTAAACCTTACAAATGGGTGGGGGGGGGGGGTGACAATCTCGAATATGAATATGTTCCCCCCTGTTCCGAGATTACACATAGTACTTTTGAAGCCCACGTGGCTGAGCTGTTGTTCGTCTCATTTTGAAAAATATTATATTAACTTCTTATTTTGGAACAGGTTGGCATTATTAACATGTTCCACCGGTGGGCCTCATCGCACCTGGGGAAAGATCACCGATTTCAGCGCGTTCTCCAATTCTTATTAACTTTTTCGAAAATTTCTCACGCGAATTTACTCGCATATTTCAAGACCATCACTGGAAAATTTGGCAAAGAATTAGCATTTTTTTCATCGCCTGGCGCATACCAAAAGTTGAGGTGCCTCCAAAATCATGATTTTTTCTGCATTTTCTTATACTCTGATAACCGCTACGGCTCCAATTAACATGCTATCTTGATGATACAGATTTTTTACGGTGCGCGATTACATGCTCTTTAATAATACCAAATTCACAAAATTTTGCGATTTTTTTCTGGCTGTAGGTACAAAAATTCTCGAGGTGTCAATCTTCTTCAAACGGATAGTAAGTGTTGACAGCGATCCAGGTAATTTCAACAAACTGACGTATCTAGTAAATGTACCCGTAGAGCAGATGATGTATTCGATGCGCGATTGAATTATTCACTCATGCATCACATATAAAAATGTAGCGTGTGAGCATCCACCCTCCGTTTGGCGAAAGTAGGCGATTTCTAAGAACTTACTCCCAGCGTTTCCAGGAAGAGGTAATTCAAACGAAGTTCAACGCGTGTGACGCTACTTACGTTAGAATGAATCGTGACCTTACGCGACTTCGTTGAAAGCCAAGCCTGTCGATTTCGTAGAACTCGCCATACTTGTTACCATTCTGAGCTAAACCTATTCTGAGAATTACCACCTCG
Organism: Eretmocerus hayati; assembly: GCA_029851415.1. Taxonomy (NCBI): domain Eukaryota; kingdom Metazoa; phylum Arthropoda; class Insecta; order Hymenoptera; family Aphelinidae; genus Eretmocerus; species Eretmocerus hayati. The sequence continues at coordinate 6,476,189 of CM056742.1, forward strand.
AACTTGCATTTGAACTTTACCGAGGAAACCGACCAAGTTTGTAGTTTTCAATAGCGCCGACGTATATCACACGCGCGCGCGCACACACATACACACACACATACATCAAATGAATGATGCTTTCGAATTCGAGAAAGGCAATATTCAATCATCCAAAGCTGCATTTCTTGCGCTGACATAAAATCGCTAGCCACCGGGTGAGTAGCTCTGCAGCTGCAATACGCATATGAAACAGAAACTCTGGTGTTGTGAGTATATGACTCGGACGACTCAGTCGACGACGTCCGCGAGATAACGAGCAAAGATTATTCCCAAGGACAAGGTCGCAAGAGCAGTTTTGATGCCTCTATATATACTTCCATTCCGCGGACATTAACTCAACGCTCTTTCCTCATTTTTTCCCCTCACCCCGCGATGCTTGTTGTATATCGTTGCACTACTATGCAGTCAATGATGATTCTTGGTTTTCTTTGTCAGTCTGTGTTATTATACTGACATTGTTTAGTCCGGCGGCCGAGCATGGTTCCGTAGCATTTTGGATGTGACCGGACAAAAGTTGTGTATTCCCATGTATTTTGACCCGCTGAATCCGATTTTCGATGGTGGAAAGTCGGAAAAGTGGGCCAAAAATTGTTATTAACAAATTATTGTTAACAATCGTAAAATTGATTTTTTCGCTCCGGAAAAATTTTTTCTATATTTTTTGGCACATTTTGAATCAAAAAGGTCTCCACATAAATTTCATGAAAATGCACCGTTTTCCCGTGAAAAAATCGCAAAGTTTCAAAAAACACGATTTTTTCAATTTGGCAACAATTGTTGCTCGGCGGTGCAACGGAATTTTTTGATCCACCATGGCGCAAATTGATCCTTGAAGCCTCTCCTACTGATAGAAACCCCAAAGAAGTCAGTATGCTACCTCCTGTGAGTGTAAAAACGTCGAGAGCGACCCTCTATTTTTGGTGCATTTCTCGCTATACATACACTTACCCATACCCAAGCTCGCGACATGATTCCCTTCCGTGGGCTTCGTGCGCTAGGGTCACATGGAGACAAATAATTCCTCGTATTTTCGCGTACGTGTGTGTGAAAACTTCTTGGAAAACTCTTGGAAAATTTCGGAAAATTCATTGTAAAAAATTGTATAAAAAACACGAAATTGACTCTGATAAAATAAGAACGCTGTGACCTCTTTGAGTGGAACGGTTCAGGAGATTTTGGGAGAATACAACAGTCATCAATGATTTTCACGTTGGATGTATGACATACGCGTTTATATCAGCGTCGAATCAAACTAAATCTTTTGATCCGAATACCGGGTACTATAGTAGGGAAAAAATACTTTCATGTACTGGGGTGAATATTAGTATGTCAAGAATTGATTACAAAATCATGAAGATGCTACTTCATTCTTGCATTTCTGACCTCTTTGGCAAAAGCAAAACGAGCAACAATTTACTCCAGGTGCTACACATACACAAGTTGATTTAGAGCAAACCTGATGGCCCTGGCAACTTGGGATCAACTCTGATGGTGGAGGAGTGAGAATTTCCACCCTAGCAGGTACCATCGCATCATCTTTTAAAACATACCCAAATTCCAACGGATTAAGCACTATAGCATCTGGGCGCTTATACGTGTTGATACCAGTCCTCCGCGCCGTTGGACACTTCATTTGAGCGATCTGTTATTTCAACTTATACTTAATAGTATCAATTTTTCGTGGTGACTAGAATTTTTACTGATGGATGGAACTGCAAGCAAGTTCAATCCAGCCAGAAGTTCGCGTGCAGCACAACTTCTCATGGCGGGAGATTTGAATTCTCACATGGAACATAGTATGGTAGAACTTGCTGACAACGAAGAAATCGGAGGAAATGCTTCTCTCTTTTATCAAATAATTGTTATAGCGCTGTTGATATCATACATTTTGTAGAGTAATCATCGAAGTTGAGAAAATTTGCATCATTGTTGAAATCAAGGTCTGTACGTATCAATATTATTGAGGTCACCACGACTCGGTATTCAGATCAGAAGATTTAGTTTGATTCGACGCTGATATAAACGCGTATGTCATACATCCAACGTGAAAATCATTGATGACTGTTGTATTCTCCCAAAATCTCCTGAACCGTTCCACTCAAAGAGGTCACAGCGTTCTTGTTTTATCAGAGTCAATTTCGTGTTTTTTATACAATTTTTTACAATGAATTTTCCGAAATTTTCCAAGAGTTTTCCAAGAAGTTTTCACACACACGTACGCGAAAATACGAGGAATTATTTGTCTCCATGTGACCCTAGCGCACGAAGCCCACGGAAGGGAATCATGTCGCGAGCTTGGGTATGGGTAAGTGTATGTATAGCGAGAAATGCACCAAAAATAGAGGGTCGCTCTCGACGTTTTTACACTCACAGGAGGTAGCATACTGACTTCTTTGGGGTTTCTATCAGTAGGAGAGGCTTCAAGGATCAATTTGCGCCATGGTGGATCAAAAAATTCCGTTGCACCGCCGAGCAACAATTGTTGCCAAATTGAAAAAATCGTGTTTTTTGAAACTTTGCGATTTTTTCACGGGAAAACGGTGCATTTTCATGAAATTTATGTGGAGACCTTTTTGATTCAAAATGTGCCAAAAAATATAGAAAAAATTTTTCCGGAGCGAAAAAATCAATTTTACGATTGTTAACAATAATTTGTTAATAACAATTTTTGGCCCACTTTTCCGACTTTCCACCATCGAAAATCGGATTCAGCGGGTCAAAATACATGGGAATACACAACTTTTGTCCGGTCACATCCAAAATGCTACGGAACCATGCTCGGCCGCCGGACTAGTTGTTACTCCGGCTACTTTAAAGATTCTCTGGACTGCATCATTATCTCGGATGTGTATAGCGCCTATCAGATACACTTTGTATAAAGTTGGCTCTGGTCAGCATCCTCTGATGCGGTCAACTCGTGTCGTTCACCGCGCATCAGCTTGTTATTCAGTTTTCTTGAGCTTTTTTAAGGGGGTAAAAAAAGCTCGTTGACTTGAAATATCAGCAATGAAATATGCTGTGAAGGTCGATGCGGTCGTTCCCCATCATTTTTCGTACACTATTTTTTCTAATCCTCTTACCGCATCACTAACTTTCCTAACGCCAACTTTCTTAACCCGATATTCTTAAAACCAAATTTCCCATAACCATGTGAAAAGAGTAAATTTCTTTGAAATATGCGAAATCTTCAATCCATTATGAATATCGGGGCCACTATCCTGGATTTGGAGCCATTGGTATAATTCTGTGCTCATGGATACTACTCAGAGAGGTTTCTGCTTCGTGCAACCTTCCAGAGTATTAATTTGAAACGGAAGTCTCTTCAGAAGTTTGGTACCCCCAGAACAACAAATCATTCGTTAATTTAGCCGGTAGAGTATGGGTTATTCTCTAATACAAGGAAAGAATCTCAAAAAATAAAAACAGCAACAATGTCGTCGAAATTCTCATGCATACACAAGTACATCAGATGGGCTTTTCCCCAATTGGACCAAATCGTTCATAGGAAAATTCAGAGTAAATGTCTCCAAAAAGTTTTCAACATTTAAGAATTGTTGTGTGGAAACTCAAATGCTTATGATGCTTGCTATAGCATCTGTTTGGATCTGATACTCAAATTATTGGGCCTGGCCTAACCCAAGATAGGAATGTCCTGGTATAAGACTAGAGCAGAAGTGGCTCCATTACCAAACGTGGCCGAGATTTGTCGCGCGGAATCATGCCAAATGGAATTTGAAGATCGAGATGATATTTGGGGCTATTTGCCTACCATTGCATGTAATACTGTCATTGAGAAGCATCAAATTAGATTTTTTTTTATAAACATTTTTTTTGGGGGAATCTAGATTGTAGGAAAAGTCAATAATATGATAGGGAGTTGAGATAACTCATTTCAGAAATTTTTCGTTTCAGGATAATTAAATTAGGAAATTAACCAGGAATCGATGCGGTTGATGCTCGGCTTGATGTTTTTGATCATGAAGTGGACGGTGTCCAATTTTCGTCTGTTTACGAAAAATGGCTCATTTCTAGTGTGCCATAAGGGTAGAAGAAATCAAAAACTGATGATAGCAGTCGATTTCTGAATGATTTATAAAAAATTCATAAAGAAGAAACTGCCCCATTTCATCACATGAGTGGCTATTGACATTTCATTGCATGAAGATTTGAAGACCATGCACCAAAGCTTCAACTATCAGCTTTAAGTGTGAAAAAATGTCCAACTTTGCAGGTGATTGATTCCACTTATATTTTGGAATGCGTTCCTGGAAGTAATAATTCTGCTAAATTCATATAAGAGTCTCAGATTCAGTATTAATCCAACCTGTCAGAAATGAAATGAAAAATGAATTGGCTTATCGACTGTGTCTGTATCCACTCGTTTAAATCCAAGCTTTATTTGAGTACTGATGCATCAAGCCTAATCGTCACTTTGTGACAATTACAAAGCGAATCATTCACTGCAGACGAGCAACGATGACTTGCATCGAAAGAGATCCATGACATGTGCGTGACTCATACCTCATCGGAGCAAGTCATGTTGTGGCGGATGTGCTATGAATCGTCAATTTGAATTGATTCAGACCAATTTCATATCTTTGAAAGAAATGTGAGGTTGATGCTATACGAATCTATAGCCTTGCATGAAATATATCATGTCAAAGCTTCCGGAATAATCACATCTCTGGTGTGAGAATCAATCAATCGTGAGATATGTCAATGATCTTGGATAACATGAGAGGAGCGATCAAGCGCCACATTTTACGTATCAACAGTAGCAAAGAGAACGTGAATCAAATTTTTTTAACAGAAAGTATTCATTGTGATTGTAGAGTTTGATCACCCTTTAAAGGCAAAATATACAGTCTTGTGATAAACTATTGAATTTACTCTGGTATTCATAGTCATTTCTCAGCCGAGGGTTAGAGTTTGATCTGCGGTTTAGGCGCTGTAGGCATCGTGGCCAGATTATGAGTTCGAGTCATCGGTGTTCTGCTGCGCTGGTATAGTGCAAAAGCTTTAATTAATTTATTGGCCACACCGACTGCAGCGCCTAAACCGCGGATCAAACTCTAACCCTCAGTTTAGAAACGAATTAAGAATACCCGAGTAAAGTTCTGGCATATAAGTTATGTAAACAACCCACTGTGGAATAACTATTGTTTGTGAAAAATATATTTGCTCCCGATGGCGGTCGTGGAAATGAAACTGAATGGAAAGGAGACGGAACGAAACATCTGATCACGGGGCATTGACTTCTAGAAAAATATGTTTACGAGTGTTTTTCTATATTTTGTGGTATATTTATAGAGATTTCAAGATACCTCAGTAATATCTCTTCATGTTGTGATGAACTATGTCAATCAAACACTACAGTTTGTTCACTCGTTGGAATTGTCAACTGCCATTGTTCCGCAGGGACTCGGCCACAAATAATGTATGAACACGACTAACAGAGTGCATTGACCGGTAGGGAAATGAAAATTTAAAGTTTTGATTATTCTATGGTAGGTTCAGATTTCAGCGCCTCAGTAATGGTTTTAGGTCGGAGAAACTCATCAACTTATGATGAATTCAACTTATACCGATTTGATGATGATATACGAATAGAATGGAAACCATCGGATCTTAGGAGTTATTCGCGATTTATTCAGCGGATTTGTTTTTCTTTTCTGGTCATCAATTTTGCTGCTCAGCTCAACTCATTGTCGTTATCATTTTCAGGAAAGTTCTCAATAACGATGAACTGTCAGAAGCAGAATTAATTGAGTACAAAATGCTCAAGGGGCATTGAATCTTTTTCATTTAACACCTAAGTCTATTGTGATGTGGTACTGATGGAAAATCTTCAAACACAAGCATTTATAATAATTCCTCATAAAATTCTCCAAGGTATGATGAATGGAGCCTGCTCAGCCAGTTTGCATACTGTATCATCTGAGACATATCATCTTCGTGTGTACACTTAGCTTATGTTTCAGATAGTGGCGGCAAATCCTCACAACAGATAAATCTGCCCCTTAAAAGTTTGTATATAGGTAGATTCGTATGGAGCACACTGGAAATTGTGCTTAGCAAAAAAGCTTCGATTGAGATAAGGGTCAGAAGCCATGAGGTCTCGTCGAAAAGGCACAGATCAAAGAGGCTCTGCCGAGCGAATCCATTACGATCGAATTTGCAAAGGGTATAGAACTCAAAAGTCAGGCAAAGATGTTTTACAAACAGTCTTTGAATTATAGAATGGAAAAAGGAGAAGATCGAAGTTCTGAAAGAATGAAGCGTCCGGTTTGGCGAGGCAAGATTAATGGAAATCATAACCTGCAATAATGTTGGTTCGGCATCACGTCAAGGTCTCCAAAATATGAGTGGCAGTATTCTGAGCATGTGTAAAACAGAGTATGAAGAGGCGCCGATTATTATTGGTACCTGTCCTAACGCATACCGTTTTCAAGTTAGTTGACTTGTACACGGATGTACTTTATAGGCGAGTGAACAAGCAATGATGCGATAAATTTTCAAGATCGGGCTTTTAATTATTGACTGAATGACCTCTTTGAGTTGATACTTCCTTCTCTAGTTGCAAACGAGAGGAAATTTCTTTTATTGAGTTGAATGTCGGTGTTAACCAGTCTTCATGTGGAGTGTTATCTCTAGATTTTTGCATTATTCATGAAAATGAAATTCGCCCGGAAGGTAATGTATATCTGAGGTACAATAAAAATGCCACTTTTTGGCACGGCACGGTATTTAGCTCCCTCGCGCTATCAGCAATCGGGCGTGAGCTTTGCACCGCCGTGCTTGAAAATGGCAATTCTATCCCTTGTATCGTAAACTTAATTGTAACGTAAATCAAATAAATAAATTAATAAAAAATATAAAAAAAAATTTGAAGAAATTTGGCGAATTAAAATATAAACTTCTGGGAAAAATAGCAGTGCGGTCGAAAGATGTGTGGCTCTTTGACCAATTTGATTGAATATCAATCGAAAGAATCCAATCCCCAAGAGAATTGTCATGACAACTCAGTGAATAATGGAACTCCCATGAGCCATTTGGGTTTCATTAGATTTACTCGAATTGATTTTTTTCTCCATAAATTATCGCCAAATTCAAACGGACCACACTTAACCTTATAAACAAAAGAGATATGGGCATATCTGGTTCATGGAGGAATTTGAAATGTGATTGGCATGCGTGAGTGAGAAACAGATTCATCAGAACGACTTTCGTGTTATTATATTTTTTAAATTCCACAGATTCCGCAATCAAATATTCCAAAATGAAAACGGCACGTGGCTCACTGATTTCAAAGTAATTGGTCATTATCTCAATTAGCAGAATATACTTGAATTTTATAATGGAAATCTTCTCTAAATGTTGGGACTGTGATGATATATTTCATCAAAATTTTGATCAGAAAGTTTTGGGTCTCAATAGTTTTGAGGTTATTAGTTATACAATTCTCAAATCCTGAATGGATGCCAACGGTTTCAACAGACCACGGTCTAATCGATACTCGAATGAATGTGAAATAAAAAGTATAGTCACAAGTCTCAATCAAACACTTTATATTAGTCGTCTCCGATTGTGATATCCAGGATTATTTGAGCTTGATAAAGATAGTGTGCAACTACTTTCTATGGAAACTCTTATATACTCAATCATGACACGTGTGAATTCACTAACAGTATCATTACGATTAATGGCACCAATATAGAGAGACGATACGCTAGACCTTGAACCCAAACTAGAGCGGTCATATCATTTGGCCTTTTGGAATAAATTACACGAATTAGAGCTAGAAAGCTCGAGCTTCATTACAGCTTCAAGTTTTCATTTCTTCCAAACGAGGAAGTTTGATGTAATTTTATATCAAACTGAAATCAGAGAGATTCATTCCTCGATACTTTTCTCAAATGAATCCTTTTCGTGTGGATTCTACCCAAATCGTTTCTCCTACTAGAAGATTTCGAAAACTACTTCAGAAATATTGAAAAAAAGTTGTATTACTTCAGCAATTATCAGATTAGTTTTTCCGTTGATGTTGGTATTCCTCACATCGGTAAGATTCAATCTTTGTCAGACGAAGTGTTATGTTTGGTGCGTAGAGCTCCCAAAGATTGTGCTTTATTTGAATAGCAACTCTGTAAGTACGGGTGGAGTTGGCTGTTCATGGCGACGTTCCTATGAAAAAAACGAGTGAAATAGTTCCAGAAGATATTATTTTCATATGTTTTTAATGGGCAGTACCCATCAGGTGGAGGCACTGTCGCAAGGGTGGGTCATTGAAATATCATTGGCCACCCTTGCGATCGAGAGTGTCGCCACCTGGTGGTGGTGCGGCTGGTAGCACCTCTCATTGTAGCACGAGGCATGTCGACAAACTCCATGAATAGAAATCTGGCAAGTCCTGCTGGGACTGAAAAAAATTTTGGGGTTTGCAGCGTGGTGAGTGATTGGGTACAAGTGATCCAAATATGTAAGTCATAGTTGTGATCGTTACCAAACCTTAAAAATGAGATATTGGCAAAAACATTTTGGGCAACAACTCAGACGGATGCCTCCTTATGCTTGGTATTAGTCCATATTGTATACAGATTGCGTAAGATAACGTCTCTCTCGAATCACACACAGACGTCCGAAAATTTCCATCGATCGGTTTGGTCCGTGTCTATCCCCACTCGTAATTCCAGTTTGAATATATACCTATGGATTATGAAAGAGGAAGAAAGAGATGGAAAGAGCGGAAGCGCGACCTTGCGCGATTCTGGCGACTGCTAATAATAAACGCTTATATACACGATTGGTCGACCGTTCGCTTGATGTCTGCTAACGCCCGCACCGCCACCGCCAGACGGACAATACATATAATAGCTCCGATACACGTGCCGATCTGATCTTGCCGTGTTCACGCTGACTTTTTTTTTCGACGGGCCATAACGTATTAGTGACCAAACGAGACTGTCAAGGTCGCGACTTCTGTAGCTGCGAATTTCATCAAGGTGACTTAGAAGATTGTGTATATGATTTTGGATGAGGATGATGGTGATGGCACTTTTGTGCAGCGGACAGAAGTGATGTACCGTAATTTGTTGAACTGGATGGGTTAGTGCGAGGAAAGGGATCGATATACCTATGGGTAGTTGAGGGTCAAAGTCCTTTACCGCACGCGAGAGGACGATGACTCCAATAGTTGTCATTACGCAGACCCGCATGGTGACAAGCTTTGAATTTTACCCCAAGCTAGACTGGAAGGCGAGGTTATCATTGCTCGCTTGAAGCCATGCATATCGCACTGAAATTTTGCATCGAGTAATCTTGTGTTGAGAGTGGAAGAACCGTAATCAAAAGAAAATAAGGAAATCAGCGAAACTATGAACTGTACAGGTCCAACCTGCAGATTGGACCTCCCAAAGTCAGTCTTTGGGAGATTGCCACTGGGGGCATTCCTTAGTGTTCCAGCGTTATAGCCAAGTCCATACATTCGTTTCAGGGCCCCACTGCCTTGGTAGAGTATTCAGGACATAAGAGTGCGTTCACAACTGATGCATATGCCACACGTGTACATCAAACTTGAGCAAAGATTGAAGGGCTCCACATCAGAGAATTTCTGATTTGGATCGGTTTGTGTCGTTGCTCCGTCACTCAGCGAAACAGAACTCGATGAGTTCCGACTAGTTCCGGTTAAGATTTGATGAGCTGGCACATGTGCACTATGCATATTTGTTGACGCACCCGAAGACTCATGGCTCGAGCCGAGTTCAATTCAGGGATCTAGAGCCGCACTCAAAATGAGAAGTTTAGATTGATCGATGTAATGTGACATGGACTATCCAACGGATTAAGTTTGGCCAGCATACGTAACTTGAACCCTACTTCTCATCCTGTCCAAACTCATATGATGATGAGATCATCACTGGTGGTGATTGGAACGGTCGAATTTAATTTTCATGAAATCCACGTTATTAATGTTTTTCAGGTCTTATATACAATAGGGAACTGACATGATTCCGGAAAATGTTATTTTTTGAGAGTTCGAGGCATAATAGAAATAGGAAAAAAAATTGGAAATTTCTACGACGCCTCTATGGTTTTTAAATTATCATTGAAGTGTTGACAATTTGAATTGGCGCCATCCAATATGGCGGCGGCTGCACATGTGCCGCTAAATTCCGCAACTGTTGTGATGTCATTTTTCATCGGAAATTCTTATATGAATTACAATCGAGAGCTTATTTCACTCAAATAATAGAAGTTTGCGGTGAGGAAACGCAGGTTTGGCTCAGAATCATTGTGAAAAACATTCGGAAGTCAAGTGACTCAAGAAAATTCCCGAATTTCCACATATCGTGTCTATTTCAACGTGAACTTCCATAATATGAGCATTTTCGAATAATTTTTGTAGTCATGTCAGTTCTCTATTATATGGAGTCAATGGCTTTTCTGGGACCCATGATCAGGTATGGAGAGGGGGAGGAGGTTGGGCAGAATTCATGTCATTCACCTCCACCAGATGGGGTGGGAAGTTGACCGTCAAAAATTCATTACATCCCAATCTTGCCCATGATGACATGTCACTCAGAGTCTCACAAAATTCTCTGTAAGGATTTACAGAACAAAAACCACGCGATAATTCCATTTCACAATGATCTACTTTCAGTACACGATCAAGCATCGAATAATTAATTCAAATCCAATTGAACTCTATTTTGGTCTTCCTCAGTCAAACTCATCGCTCTTTATCATCGATCCCATCATCGGATCACGGTTATGAGTGTATCAATAAAGATAGTCAGATTACACGTGTGAGCTTGTTTCATCGGAACTAGAAATCAAAACGAAACAGGATTACCATGTCTACTGTCACTCAAAGATTGAATATCTAGTTGATGAGGGAGCTTACTTTCCACTAGTAACATTTTGGAAACATCTGTCTCTTTGAAGCTCTTACATATTTTGACATATTTTCTTTGTTAGATTCGAGTACAATTCAAAAGAGTCAACAGTATAAACAAAGAATGCTATATATATATATATATATATCTGGCAGACAGGTCTGTTTTCATGTCCACACGCGCGATTTCTTACCCAACCCAGACTCTCCAATCATCATCAGGATACATATCATCTTCTTGCAAAGCGATATCAGAATCCCGATTGGAGTAAGAAGTGACTCGTACACGAAAAATTCGCATTTTATCGCATGTACACGAATAACTCTCACTCTCAAACTCTTGTTTTCGTTTCCTGATTACGGTCAGTTGGGGACCGTCGAAGGTTGCGTCGAAAAAGCGCTGCTGCACCCGTGTTTGCATCGGTCTCATTCTGTAAGCTTGCGATATACTTGATATTGCATGCTTATCAATCATACACTGACTATATTCTATTTTTACTCTTTTCCAAAATTGATGGGGACATGTGCGCGCAGCAAAACTAAAATAGAGAGAATAAAATCTACTTTGCTTCGAGTCAACATTGACAAAATATCCCTCGAAATATCCTCGATGTAAAAAAATTGGAGTATCTCTTGGGAATTGACGCCTGATCTTTGCAATTCGGAAGTCAATGCGATATGAAAAAAAGATGATATTCAGGCCAATATCAGCATGTCTGTTTATTTGCCAATGAAATTTTGTGTTACGCGAGCTCGCGAAAAATTTTGCACGTGGCCTCCCTCTTTTTTGCCCCAGTATGTAGCAGATAAATCCGGTTCGAACATTCTACAGTTGCGCTATCACAGTCTGGGATCATTCATTGCGTGTCTTGTGATTTCTCAATCAATATGATTTTGTAAGAGGTACAAAAATTGGAATAAGGGTGCATGCACTGCACATGCTTACCTGAATCTAGCATCAAGTTCTTAGTGTCTATGATTTACATTCTGGGATTCTGTTGGAACTTATAAACATTGTCGTGGAATTCCCATCTCGATTGCGTATATTCTGGAACTGACATATTTTTTCCTTCACGAAGTACGATTGAATGACAAATGAAGACGGAGACATCAAAAAAATCGTGATGGATCCGAGGATAAATCAACATGTTCGTCAACATATCCATTGTTTTAAATCTTTTCTAATTTTCACAATGATTGTGAAATTTGTATCAAATTCAGAGGCGAGACGGTTGATTTTGTAATCTTCATGGAACTTGATACAAATAGTTCCGTAAAAGTGAACATAATGGTCGCTTCCGGTCATTTTGGCATTCTTGCGATAATGGGCTGGCCGAATGAGCCGATCGCGATGATATGAATCAAAAGAAGCCGCCATATCTAGGCTCTTTGCTTGAATTAAAGCAACGACCTTGTAGTTTCTTATCACCTAATGAATGTGTAACGATTTATCGGGTCGAATATTATCATCACTTTTTTATGCATACACTCTCTCCAAATCTACATTAGGAAGTTCTTTCAACTTCGTGTCTTTCCGGAATCTATAGGTGTGAGACTGTCCTAATGTATATGGTACACCTTCGATTCTACTTCTGTGCGTCGGAGTCATTATGCTGGATCATTTCTCGACGACTTTTACAAGGATAAATTGGAATGGTTTTGTTTTGCGATCAATTATGTGTGGAACCATGACTTACGCAGAGTTGATCATCTTTCCTTTTGTCAATGAACACCAGAGACAAATTTCCAGGATAAGGGCGTGGTAACCTCTTTTCGTGTTCATGAACTTCTCTACGTTCGGTTCTGGCTTTAAAATACCACTACAGATACAAAAATCCTGATAATTAATTTATTGGAGCATCAGAATATAATCATGCAGCAGTGAGGATATCAAGAAGGGTTCCCCTGAATAGAAATGGCATTTGATCACCGGAACCAGTTTATTTTGTGATTGAACATGTTCAAATCATAGTCTAAGATCATACATCAATTGTGCGTGATAACTGATGTGAGTGAGCAACTCAATTCTACCAGCATTGCAAATGGGCTACATGGAGTCCTCTGTACATGACTCGATTGTTCTCAGTCGTTCAACTTGAACGTCTAATCAGCCTTGAAAATCGAGAATGTCCTCTTCTTGTATATAGAAGAGTTTTGAGCCGTTTGAATAGCTCTTTTGACATATTATGAGTTGATTCAAATATTCTAAGATATTTAACGTCTTGAAGCGATAAATTTATCACGCTCTTACGAAGATTTTGTATGATAAATTTTGTATGAATTTCAAACTGAAAATCCTTGGTACTCTAACTTCTTCTTGATGATGATGAATAAGTGATATTTTATGAATTGAAATCACTCATTCTACAGGAAAGGTTCTTTGAATCTTTTGAAAAAGGCAACTAGTGTAATTCTATAGGGATGAATTGATTCATAGCTATTTTTAAGAATATTTCATTATACAAGACCACATAATTAAAAAGTGTCTTCGTACCAAATTGAACACAATTTGAACCTCATCTTATGGTTGACACTTTACCCCACTCCCAATCAAATGTCGTTATTATGCCAAATAATTTATCAAATCGCCATTGTACAGTTATATCGCACATCCAACCCGCTCGATCATGATAATAGTTAGAGTCGAGAAGTGTCAACTCGAGTGTCGGCCTTGAACCCTTGCCTGGAAGCAGTCAACTAACTATTTGTAATGCCAGTCAGAAATTTGCTGCACTTCCGACTGTACAATTTGCAGCAACTGCATGCTTTTCATTATGTTATCGCTTCACATACGGATAACCCGCATAAAAGGAAGTTGAAAACATTTCTCGAAATTCTGCTGGTTGCAGGACAATGGAATATTTTGAACTCTAGTGAGTGTTGTGAGGATTAAAAATTCTGTGGAAGCTTTCAATTCTCTATGTCTAATATTATGAAGACTTGAATCGTCCAGAAGTAATGAAAAGTTTCCTGTGCTGATCGATGGTTGAGCCCAGGATTGATTGTAACTGTGAATGGGCACGGATAAGGTCAAATCATTTCTTTTATTGCTTGACTTCTTCGTATTGACTGAGAACCCCAGTGACATGCGATAATACACAAAATTGATTTTTCCTTCTAGTGGATATTTTAAATCGCATGACTACCATGAATCTGAAGCATAATGAATTTCAAAAAGCCAAAAAATCTCAATTCTCCTCGCAATTCTCCATCATAAATAAAGGAAAGTTGAATCATACGACAAGCATAATTGAACGCATTGGGACAATGATGTGTATCCAATCGTACAGATAAACAAAACACCACTAGACTAGGCGAAATCACCGCCATCGCTGGGAAAATCATTCTAGTGGAATTTTTTTACAGGATCCTCTCCGGAAGACCCATCTGAATCCGAAAATCCATGTTCCCAGGCGAAATTCGAATGCAAAATTGTTTAAACTGAAATTGTTTAAACAAATTGTCAAAATGAATTTTTTCGGTCAGGAAGCAAATTTTTAAGATAATTTGGCTCATTTCAAACAGAAAATGTCTCTTGTCATTTTTCTCTAAAAGTCATTGTTTTCGAGTTAAGAGCGTTTCAAAGTTGAAAAAACGCGAAAATCGCGATTTCCAGCGACCGATTACAGTATGAAAAACGGGAAAATCTCATGTTACCAAAGCGGAAAATTGTTTATTGGGATCTCCTTAACAATATCCAATAGCCAAAATTCATGTTCCCGAGCGATAAACCTTTGTTTTTTCTATGTTAACAATGGGTAGTTGCGCAAGCTATAGCCATATATGCTGTAGCTGTGGCGGCCTGCGCGTCGTCTGCTTGCTCGTGCCGATATCCTATGCTATAGCGTGCGCAACTACCTATTGTTAACATTGAAAAAACAAAGGGTTATCGCTCGGGATCATGAATATTGGCTATTGGATATTGTTAAGGAGATCCCAATAAACAATTTTCCGCTTTGGTAACATGAGATTTTTCCGTTTTTCATACTGTAATCGGTCGCTGGAAATCGCGATTTTCGCGTTTTTTCAACTTTGAAACGCTCTTAACTCGAAAACAATGACTTTTAGAGAAAAATGACTGGAGACATTTTCTGTTTGAAATGAGCCAAATTACCTTAAAAATTTACTTCCTGATCGAAAAAATTTATTTTGACAATTTGTTTAAACAATTTCAGTTTAAACAATTTTGCATTCGAATTTCGCCTGGGAACATGGATTTTCGGATTCAGAAGGGTCTTCCGGAGGGGGTCCTATAAAAAAATTCCACTAGAATAATTTTTCCAGCGATGGCGGTGATTTCGCCTAGTCTACACGTGTATCAGATCGATATTACATCGAGAGGTGTTGTGAGCGATTGTTTTCAAACACGCGACATGTGCAGTCAACTTGAGTAGCTCACCTGTTGATTGCGAGCGTATATAATGCGGCCCATAGCTCAATAATAGGTAATCCGATCCATCGTTACCTTGCCTTGCTCAAACGTCCGTTCGAGGCGATATAGGTAATTTGTATCATTACAATCTGCTGTATATATGCAAGAGAGGCCGTTTTGCTATCGATATATTCGATATTTATTCATAGGTTCGCATGATTCCAACTCACCTATATAACAACTCTATGCATCGGGTGGCTATCGATGAATGTATGAGTGTGGATATCTCTATTGTGTTGAGAGTAGCCTTTCAACAATTAGTCGATTGTTCCATTCTTGGATCGATGCGGTGCAGTGTGGAACAATAAATGATTAATCAAGTATGTAGAGCATTGAGGCAATTTGAGAATCCATTTGACCGCGAAGCACGAGAAACCTCCAAAGAATTTTTAATTCATCGATAGTGTCTAACTATTTCAGATTAAAAACGCGAATTCCGGTAAAAAAGTGCTCACAGATGTCGCGGAACTAAATCGTATCCTTTCTTTCTGAGAGCCGTCGTTAGTGACTGCAAACTTATGATGAATCCTCCCAACTTCTAAGTACAGATCAGAATTAATAAATGTAAATAATGAACATTCATTGAGATATTTGAGATGAGTATGATTTCTGTGGCGGAATTGTAATAAATCTAGAATCGTATGCAAAGAGGTGATAAAATTAGATGGCTCATTCGTTCATCTTTGTGTCTCATATTGGAAAAGATACTATGAATGACTAAAACTCCACGATGATACTCCTGAGACACATTCGTGGATTCCTGCAAAATTTTGATTAACATGTTCGCTGCGGAGGCTGAAATCGATGATCTTTCCCACCGTTGGGCCCCGCTCAATGTTATTTCTGAGAAAGCCAAAATTCTCAGCACTGGGGAAAAGACACGCGGGGCCCACCGGTGGGCCCCGCCGCAGCGAACGTGTTAAAGATTCTTCTAGAGATTCAGGCACGTGATTGCTGACAAAAGATGATTGATTAAGATGATGCGTTAGCCACGCAAGCTGGAATCATTCCGATTCTTCTCAAATTCTCTTGCAATTTGGACTAAACGATGAATTTTCTAACTTGTATTCGTCAACTCGTCGTTTGACCCAAATTGCAAAAGAATCGGAGAAAAATGAGGAAAATGATTTCCCATGGGAATGAAAATGTGCCTGGATTATAGTTTAGGAGTTGCCCACGACCAAGTTCTCTACACTTTTATCGGATTCTCTTGCGGTTTGGGAGGAACAACGAAGTGTCAAGTACAAATTGGACAATGACAATGATTCGACAACTCGTGTGGGACTCCGAATCATATCGTAGTTTTCCAAATGTTTGAATGCAAAAAAAATTCATACCAATGATTCCTTGGAAAATCAAGCATGAAAATTACTAACGGAAAATTCAAAATAGGTAACCTCAATTAAGCTTCATCTATGGATGATTATCGCGAGAATAATGAAAATTTGACCATTATCGAACCTATACGGAGATACGGACCTTTACAAATGTACAGCTCAGATTGGGACTTAACATGCGATTAGTGCTCTTATCTTTCGTCCGTGTTATTCTTATGGAAGACATCCATTTTAGCACCGCCATATTGGCGCCGCAGTCCCATTTAAATTAACACAGAGGTTTACTCCCAATAGCGCATGACGAATGTAACAATTAGCGCGGGTGGACGCGGTGCGAGGAAATTGTTTAGTGTCTTGGGGAAACGCGGAAGTCAATTTAATGATGAAGATCTAATAATCTTCTTTGGAAATTTCTGGCTGCATCTTCAGTTCTTGAAAATAAGAGTTATCTGTATGGGTGACTCCATCCCGTGGGCCAATATCAAATTGTGGAATTAGTGCCTTCGTGTGAGTGGTGTTTTCAAGTTCCATGGTCGCGGTGTATGTTGTGCCCGCATCGCCTCAAGTGGGAGAATAGGAAAGTAGCGGAACAGAAATTTTCCAGAAACCTAATCCTGACATATGCGTCCTTTCTTCACTCACTATGGGTCAAACATTCCGTCTAAAAAGTATGAGCATTTGTATTAGTATGACTAGGATTAACTAGCTGTAGTTAGCCGTTACAAACGATCTGAAAATCAAGCCGTCGAAATAGCAGACCCGATGAAATTTTCGAGTGTTCCACTGACAGTACACTCGAGAGTCCTAAAAAGCTCTCAAAAGCTCAGCGAATCTCTCAACGCTCATTGAGTATTCCCGCGTAAAAATAGATTCTATTGGCAATATATTGACGCAATATTGGCCATTGCTCTGGGTAATATATTGGCCATATATTGGAAAAGCAATTCCCAATATAGCGCCAATATTGCGGCAAAGAGCACTATCCAATATTGCGCCAATATATGGCTAAATAAAAAAGAAAATTCTAAGTGGCACATTGTCATTTCAAGAGCGCTCCTTTCAACATTTTCATGAATTTCAATTTGGTACTTGTCATAGCATACGTGACTGCGTGACTGCGTTGATCTCGATTGGTCCTCAGAATCTCGTCGAACAACACGGACATCTCTGCGCCTGCAAAACACAATGCAACCACAAAGCATCAATTTTCTCAAATTTTGGATCATGCTCGGGATCGTGCATGATGGAAATAACGGGCGCGACAAGGCGGAGAAAAGTACGAGGAACTCGTTAATCGATTCGTGACATTACTTGAGGGTTGAGGCGGCCCGGTGGCCCGCATTCTCAAAAATATAAAACGAAATTGATCAGAGTATGTTTTACAAAACACAAGAGGTTATGAGGATCTGATTATATTCATGAATTCCGCGGATGAATTATTGAAGTTACTTATCTGACTTCTCGGTCGCAATAGTTTCTCATTTCCAACCCCGACATCAGCGTACGAGTCGATTTTCTATGATACAGCTACGATCAATCAGTTTTTATGAATTTTTGAGAGTCCGAGGGATGCAGCAAAATTTTTGTTGTCGCGAGGTCGAGCAGACTAACTTTTATGTTTGTTTACACGACGATCAACGTGCTCTAGTCTGCTCGACCTCGCGCCGAGAAATTTTGCTGCATCCCTCGGACTCTCAAAAATTCATAAAAACTGATTGATCGTAGCTGTATCATAGAAAATCGACTCGTACGCTGATGTCGGGGTTGGAAATGAGAAACTATTGCGACCGAGAAGTCAGATAAGTAACTTCAATAATTCATCCGCGGAATTCATGAATATAATCAGATCCTCATAACCTCTTGTGTTTTGTAAAACATACTCTGATCAATTTCGTTTTATATTTTTGAGAATGCGGGCCACCGGGCCGCCTCAACCCTCAAGTAATGTCACGAATCGATTAACGAGTTCCTCGTACTTTTCTCCGCCTTGTCGCGCCCGTTATTTCCATCATGCACGATCCCGAGCATGATCCAAAATTTGAGAAAATTGATGCTTTGTGGTTGCATTGTGTTTTGCAGGCGCAGAGATGTCCGTGTTGTTCGACGAGATTCTGAGGACCAATCGAGATCAACGCAGTCACGCAGTCACGTATGCTATGACAAGTACCAAATTGAAATTCATGAAAATGTTGAAAGGAGCGCTCTTGAAATGACAATGTGCCACTTAGAATTTTCTTTTTTATTTAGCCATATATTGGCGCAATATTGGATAGTGCTCTTTGCCGCAATATTGGCGCTATATTGGAAATTGATTTTCCAATATATGGCCGATATATTGCCCAGAGCAATGGCCAATATTGCGCCAATATATTGCCAATAGAATCAATTTTTACGCGGGTTTTCAAACGAGCCAAAGCAGTTACACGCGTCGATCTGAAATCACGCATCACTCATTAACGATGAGTAATAACATCATAAGCCACAAAGATCCGCTCGAGTTGCCTTCATGAGTATTTTATACGGATACACTCGACTTATTATAGTCTCATGGCTATATATACATTCATGCACGAGTATACATAGATGTGTAACGGAAGACTCGTCATCGAGGCAAAATCTCATGTGTAGAGCTGCTTCTGCTCTGCGATGCATCGGTCGGCGCAATTGAACTCGTCAATTATACCTCGGTGTTCAACAGTATTTCTGTGCTGTGTGTACAGTGTATGTATACAAGCGCGGCTTTCAGCTTGCATATCTCGTAATGAGTCCCGATTCAAGATCGCAAGAGCAAAACGAGTGACGAGGACGTCGCGTGCGGTCGTCTAAAAGGACCTCGACAGGGACCTTCTAATATTCTGCCTCTCGACATCACTCATGTCTTGCGTAATATCGTCGAATTCGCGCAAACTCTTGTGTGTACTTATCCTCGTTGCTTGCTTGCTTCATCGTTTGAAAATTCAAAATTCAGAAATAATGAGGTTCATTCGAACAGGCATTAGGTCATCGAAAACAGGAGTAAAGTAGGAACGAAACTGGCACCACCTCTCACTTTCTACTGTGAACAACGTGCTTAGTGTTCCTGAACGTGCATGAGATGAATCAAACCAGTTTCAAATTCACCCAAGAATTAGAATCTTAACAAGCTCAATATGAAACATTTCAGAATACAATACAACAATACAACGCACGGTTTATCCTTCTCAAAGTCGTATATTCCCATGAAATTTTACTCAATATCACAAGCCCAATAGAAGAATATAAGACCGATCTTACGATAAGGGAAAAACGGTATGTATCACTTGATGGATTTCGATATTTATTTGTTCAAAGATATCATCAATACCAATTGCCCACTCTCTGTAATCACTGGTTCATAAGGCTCGGTTTAAAACTGCTCAATGAGAGATCAAAACTGATTGTCTCTTTGTAGAACAGTGTGAGATAGATCCTCACAATGAGCTCGTATCGTTAGGGCGAGCTAAGAATTTTGGATGAAACCAAATTTGACTTGGACAGCCTTGTGATTAGAAAGAACGAATAACATTGATTTCAGAGCCAGGATTGACATGAGTGTCCTCATTCATCAAAGATTACGATGTGGCGCCGTCTGACGTTCAATTTTTTGCATCCAACCCTCGCCGACGTAAATTATATGCTTTTTGTGAAAAATTGAAATCGCCAATGTCGTGTATATTTCAATAATTTCGTATCAATCGCATGCTCCGGATGAATACCAGTATATCTCAATGACAGCATTAAAAAAAACTTAACAATTGTTCAGATCTTCCTGTTAAGCAGTTCGACACACGTTACCGGGGTCACTGATTACACGCAAAGCTGTAAAAAACGATATAATATCACATGGTCAATGCCTCGTTCGTGGGGACAAAGTGTGTAAGTCTCCGTCACAATTTTCCACTTTTTGCCATCACGCATTTTACAAGTGTAAAAATCTGAGCGACGTAAGCGACAATACGACGTGCCCTTCTGTAGATCCGCACATATACTTATTATCTTTTGGCCTTGCAATAAGCGAGTTTGCCTCGCGTTGTGCACTCTGCTCTGCAGATTCAAGAACGCACATTATGTATTATTGTACCGGACACGCTACTCTGTGGTCTCGAGCGATATATTGCAAACATCAATGGATTTATGTGGGAGATGCTTGTATATCGTGATGTGGTCGTGCTGAATATGAGTGTTCATTTCTAGAGGAATGATCAACATGAAGAAAATTTCAACACATTTCGACTTTTTTTCACACAATAACTGATATCGTCAACGTTTTCGAAACCGATTTTCTTGTTTCCCAAAGATAAAACTCTCAAATTTTCATTTGCAATACTGAAATCGATCAAAGTTCTTGCAAAGAGTCGATATGAGGTAAGTGTACCCAACTTGCCCCCATTAAGCCATTTTCTTAATAACTTTGGCCCATCTCCATATTTTCCAACGTACCTTAGCTCATTTTAAAGCTTGTCTCAAGACCTTCAAAATGTGTTGGAGTACGTCCAATTTGAACCAAGTGGAGCCAAACTGTTTCAGTTCTCCCAAAAGGTGATTTTTGAGAGTTTACACAAGTTTGTACCCAACTTGCCCCCATCATTTAAAACGATATTAATCGGTGATGAAATTCATAAAATCGCTTTGATCCATTTTCATCACCGTGAAGCCACATTTGTAGCTTTTAGCTGGCCCAAGACATTGTTTCCGACTTATTTTGACTTGATAAACACGTTCTGAGTGGTAAATAAAGTCATACTGCACGCCTTCCCGGGATAACCATATGGGGGCATGTTGGCTACACTCCTATGTCGGTCTTCTTGATTCTCAAACCATCTTCGTGTTTTGTACATAAAATTGCTCCGGATCAGAGTTTTGCAACTCTGAAGAGCGGATTTTGAAGGTCTTGAGACAAGTAATCGAATGCGCTAAAGTACGTCAAGATTGGTCAAATAAAAATAAATTGGCACCGGTTTTAGTGAGCACAATTTCCTGCTCGATTTCTTAGCCGTGCAAACACGAAAAATGGAAAACTACTCACTTTATATTTTCTGGAGAACGCAGAAATGATCCGGGGTCGATGAAAACTACGTATTTTCTCATATTTTAACATAACAAAGGTAAAAAAAATTTGCGGGAAGGTCAACGAGCGCCCATTCCTGAGATCGGCATATGGGGGCAAGTTGGGTACAGAGGCAAGTACGGTACACTTACCTTAGTTTGAGAGATGTTTTTTACCAATTATGACGTCCTTGCTATGCATAGTCACAACTGAAAACTCCAAGAAAATTCACTGAAAGCCGTTTATCCTTAACTGGAATAATGATTCAAAAAGATTTGAATTCGCGTGGAAATGATTGTAAATATCAAATTGTTTTCTGACCAGCTCCATGGCAACGAGCATGAAGAACCATTGCAGAATCGACAAAACAAATCAGATATCCACTCGAATTATCGAAAACTGGAAATCATAGCCACGCGACAACAATTATATTGAAAATTTCGCGATATTTTTATCAAAAATTGTTAATAAAATATCGCGAGATTTCAGATTCTTCCATCCGATCTCGTGAATGACTCTGCATCATAGAAACAATCGATTGCAAGTTGAAACTTTAACTCGTGATCAAACGTGAGTCATCATATTTGTGAAAGTGCCCTATATGAAGTTTCCCTAATTTCCACTAATTTTGAATTTTTTGTTAATGTCCATCGTGACGACAATCGGTACACAAGCTTAAAATTAGAATAATCAGTGAAAATGGAACTCTCGCGAATCTTCGGGTCGCGGGTCACAGAGTAGCGATGTCAACGCCCTGCGTTGCACTCTTTATATTCGCAACGTAATCTCTCTTTCTCACTTGCGGTTGTCGCCCCCGCTTTTATACGTCGACCTCCGCGGCCCCTCCCCTCAATGATGCACATATATTCTCTTGTAGCTACATATAGTTATATATTTATGTAAAAGGGAGAAAGAGAGAGAGAAATGCGCGTTGCAGTGAGTCGCGAAGGGTCGTTGGCTTCGCATGCACCAGCGACATCAGCTCGAGCCACGCGACCTCGAGAGCTTTTCTTATATATTGCTCCTGCCTCATATGTGCTGCCCTCTCAATAACTTTTTTCTCGCCTTGTTAGTCGACTCGTTATCACTCATTTACCTCAATGGGGATGTTTTCAAGCGTCTCTTTTAGAGCTGCAGTTGACGCATACTTACAAGAGGACCCACGAAGTGCGGGTCACCAAAGCTCACTAGACTTTTTTCACAGTCTTGTATCACCTAGAATGTGAAGAATCCAGAGTAACTCCGTCAAATGGGCACCCTGTTCAGAGCTACGAGTAAAAATGTTAGCATTGTCAGTATATCTGTATATATCACTTTTTAACATGGGCCTATATGGGCAATGTTAAAGTCATGGGCTGTAACTTTGAACAGGAGGCCCATTTGACGGAGTTACTATGGATTCTTCATATTCTAGGTGACACAAAACTGTAAAAAAAATTTGGAAAGGATTGGTGACCCGCACTTCGTGGGTCCCCCTTGTTTGTCGATTAACACGCTTTATGCGATGGAAAAAATTGCATTCGGATCCTGTGTGCAATGAGCCCTACCTGATGACTGCTGCCATACACAGAGTTGAACTGGTGGGCCTAACCGATGGGGTTCACCGTAGTGAAGGTATTAATATATTTGGGACAATCCGAACCGACCAAATTCAATCCATCATCTGATCCTGGATCCTAGAAGATATAGATATCTGGCCAAATATCTCACGTACCATCTACAGAATAAAGATCCCAAAGTATTTCTGTCTTATTGGGCTCTTGACCGCACACGGACCTTATTCCGCGAGCTTATCACGACCATTATACTGTCGCAGCGCTCTGTCTCATAGGATCGTCACCCGTCGTGCATAAGGAACATGGAACCAAGCGGGTCACCATTGTTCGATGTTCCTTATTCGTGGGGGAGTGAAACGAGTCACACAGCTGCGACAGTAATCCCTGAATTCGAAATAAGGTCGCTCTCGCATGGTACAAATCTCTGGTATGATTCACATACATGTGTAAAAATGGGTCAGAAGTCATAGATGGATCTAAACATACTTTGGAAGCAATTTGTTTCCATGTAACACATTAATGGTCATTGAATAAACAGTTCTCAAGCAACTGGTTGAAAATCAGCCATTCCATGACCATTGAAACGGAATTTTCTGAATTTTTTTTCCATGTTGTAAAAGTCTGTAAAAGAAATTCGGGCGAGGTTGGTGTTCGGAATCATGACATCACCCTTCAAGTACCAAATAACTCAGAAAAATACGTCGTGTGAATTGGAAGAATGACCACTTTCAAGGATCTTAATGAGTCTTGAAAAGCTACAGCTACTTTTGAAGAACATATGTTATTGACAACTCTCTTTGGTCCACGACGAAACTACCCAGTTCAATGAAAATTTGAATGACGTGTTCTGTTCAGTTTTAGTTTGGGATCCCTTATTTCAGAAGGAATTGACAAGCCTATTCATAGAATGAGTGCGCCCTTGAAGAATACATCAGGCAGTGATTCAGGTCTTTATTCCTTCTAAAGGCCTCAAAGCTTGAACACTGTGAGAGACTTAGTCTCATAATAAGTTTCTAAAATCTTGGAAATTTCGACGTATTGGCTGCATTTGAAATCAACCATCATTATTATTGGTCGAAAGTAGTAAGAAACTCAGGATTCCATCGATAGTTGGGATGTTAGATTCATACTTTTGTCATGTCACTGAAAAAAGCCCTGATACGTATTGGTTAATGGCCAACTCTACATCTCTTGGTGAATTTCTGTGTGATGAATCAATTTGACGAATGTGAAGTAGCTTCTCACCAAATCTTAGATACTTTGAAAAAAAAAACTGGAAACGGTAACCAAGTGCATAGAATATCGTTCCGCTACAAACCTCGTACTACATTCTACGAAGCCACTCCACAACGAAATATCTCTCCATGAGTAAAAAAAAAAAGAATCGTACTAATCGCAGACTCAAAGCGAACTGAACAACTTCATAAACGTCAGTGAGCTGACAGTAGAGCACTACTCACATCGAATCTCTTCCTCATTGAAATTGCATTGAATCTCCCGCGCAACTAAGACGCGTGTGCCACGCCATTCGCTGCAAACACCGCTGCATCCTCTCGCTATGAATTGCTACAAAAAATATCCGTTATATACTTTTGCAAGACCCGACTGAAGTGTATTATAGAACAACACGCTGTAGCAAGTAAGTACACAAGTCAAGCAAAGCTATATAGCAGAGACAGAAAAGATACATGGGGTATTCCAAGTGTACCGTAACTGGCGGCAAACTGACTTTAAATAGTGTCTTATACTAATCGCTAACACTCGCGACTACGTGAAACAACAGTTGATGAAGAAGTCAGAGATGCCAAGACACTTGTCTTGGCATCAC
The DNA here is from genome assembly GCA_029851415.1 of Eretmocerus hayati. Classification (NCBI taxonomy): domain Eukaryota; kingdom Metazoa; phylum Arthropoda; class Insecta; order Hymenoptera; family Aphelinidae; genus Eretmocerus; species Eretmocerus hayati. The sequence goes on from CM056742.1 coordinate 6,501,343, forward strand.
AGCGGGAATCCATTTGGAGAAGTTCTTTAGTTTCTGTTATTTTCCTTTTTGTGGGAATGCACGTGATTTGAAAAATTTTTCGTCCTCGATAGGAGCAATTTTGCGTAGCTGTGTAATTGTAAATGCGACGACGTTTAACCTACATGGGTTTTACATGGTGTAAGGATTCTTGTGTTGATTAGCTGTTCCCATAGACGAAAATTATGAAGAGGTTTTGGGGTGATGAGATTTTTGAAAGAGACCATTATCCGATGATGACTTCATCAGATTTGTGGAAACATGGATCTTTGTAAGTAGGTTTGGGACTGACGTTGAACGATTTTGGATTCGGCAATTCTACGTCATGCAGTTTAGAAACTTTTAGAGGTTACTGACACTCATTGATGTCCTTATTGACAAATTGGAGGAGCTCAATTATATCTGTGCAGGTTATGTTGAGGTCATGACCGAGTGTGTAGTCGTCCATAAATTTATCTGGAGTTTCATAGTTTTTTTGCTTGGAGAATTAAATTATTGCTGAGTGCATTGACTTTTACTAGCAATTCTCATTTCGGGCTTCATAGTCCTTCCTCTATAGGTTTACACTCGATCTTTCACATGCTAATCATCATTTGTGAAGTTACAGTTGATGCTTTATTGTTCATTGTCAGTTCATTGTCCTTAGTTTTTCATATTTGTTCGGCTTGTTGAGAAACTATAGTTTGGGTAGGACAACTGTTGCGACAAAAGTTCTAGCGTATCTTTATCAAATGTGGTTGATGCGATGACTTTTGTTCACTGCCTATAGCTACAGTAGGAACTCTCTAACTCGAATTTGGAGGTACTCGAAAAATAATTCGAGTTGAGGAGTTTTTCAAGTTCAGGAGTTACAGGTTAGAGAGTTTCTACTGTACATAAACTTGCAGATTCGATTATTTGCAACAAGCACTCAACTCAGAAAGTTCGGCGTTAGCCACTCGACAAGAGCTTACTCTCTCATTCCATGGAAATCTACGAAGAACTTAGAGAAACATATTCTTACAACTTACAAGGGAAGGACCAGACTTCTGGATCAACAATCTTTCGCAAATTTTTTTTGACAGTTTTGTGTCATTTAGGATATGAAGAATCCAGAGTAACTCCGTCAAATGGGCCTCCTGTCCGGAGCTACAAGCAAAAATGTTAGCATTGTCAATATATCTGCATATATCATTTTTCAACAAAGGCCTATATGGGCAATGTTAATGTCATGGGCTGTAACTTTGAACAGGGGGCCCATTTGACGGAGTTACTCTGGATTCTTCATATTCTAGGTAATAAAAAACTGTAAAAAAATTTTGGACAAGATTGGTCATCCAAAGGTCTGGTCCTCCCCTTGTGAGTCTCCATCAGCAAGATTTGAATTTTTAAAAGAACATACACATCTCTCTTCACTCTTGAGTATGAATATCTGTTGCCTTCAACAGCAATTGACAATTGTAGAGGTGGGAGTTGAGCTTTCCAGAGATCTGTGATAGTTGGAGTTTGTAGAATCCATCTATGAATATTTGGATTTGCAGAGAGCCTCGCAACCTGTGGACTTGAAAGGTCCTGCATTCTTCGCATCAGAAGAGGGAACTGCTTGAAAATGTTTTGCTCCTTCAATATGTAATGTATTTTTTTAACTCTCAAGTGTATGTATTTTAAACGTCCAAGAGAAACGGCAAGATCACACTATGCACTGCGATCACGATATCCTTTACCGAAATACATCTTGTGGTACATATCTTACAGCATCATGTATTCTGGAATCTTAGAGTCTTCCAAGTTGTTTAATAGCTCTATCATAAAATTTATAGTATTGAAAATGAGTGAGACTTCCCTGACTAAAGCACCAAAATTCATTACGCAACCATCGTCAAGAATAACCCAACATCGAAAAGTCTATCACTCCAAAAAGTTCCATTCAGCATCCACGACCAGTATATTCGATTCGTAGACTATTATGGATTGGCTAGGCGAATGCATGCACAAGCATACTTATAGCTTGGCGTGTCTGTAGGGCAAGTGTGACCCATTACGAGGGCAGTCACCTCGGCGAGCTGCACTATACGATTCGCCTCGTATATGTGTGAGCTATTAGCTTCCACTACACACTATGTTTCTCATACTTATATACTCTCTATCTCTATTATTCGTTGACTGGCTTCTATATATGCATGTACGCAAGCTCTGAGTTCCTATAATGCTTCTTGGAGATCGTTGACACGTTCTATATCTGTATCACTGCTCACCATTTATGTTCTTGCACTCAATTCTATAAACCCTATATCTACTCTATGATATACTTCTGATCGCCGGATATCTCATATTACCTTATTTTGTTTGAGATTACATGCTGACATCGTGATCTCATTACATGTATATGAGAGCTTTTCCAGAAAGAACGTCCAAACTCACTGACGAAGAGGGTGTCGTTGACAGTGTGGCCTTTTGTGACCAAAGACATGGGGAGGTTCCATGAACTTTTGGAAGTTCACTCTCTAGGTCTCGACTATCAAAACTGTGGTAAATGCAATCTTGTGACTTGGGTGAGGATTTTCAGCTACAACCGGGTTGATGATTTTATTGAACATCCTTCACGGGAAATTCCTATGGCTACTTTTACACCAGACATCCAGAAGTAAATTGGGCATTTCTCATCATAATCTGGATTTGGAAATAATCTAATAAATATGTATAGGATGCAAGAGGTTGAGAGTGTGGCAATGACTGATTCATGAATTTGACATGGTCACTTGGCCTTATTACACCGTTTCCATCAGATCGAATGATATGGATTCGAGGATTCTCGTACAATATCAACCTCCACCGATCAACACCAGTTTTTGCCATGTGCAAGCTTTTTAATGATAATCCACGTGTGGTCTTTAGCATTGCACTCGGAGCTTGTGAAGGGAAAACAATTCGACCTCAATCTTTTGTTTTTTTGCACATTTCAGAGTTAGGTTAGGTATCATGGTGCGTGGCTTCTTAAATTTTCAATCAGCCCCACAACATCAAATTCACACAATTTGACAACTGAAGCAAGAGATGATCTCTCTTCAGTTAAATACTCTTTCATCCCACGGAAGTCAGTAATTAAAAGTGCACTTTGTACAAAGTGAAATAGAAAATTACATGGGCGTAAGGGAAGAATTCACAAAAAAGCTTGAGCGTTTACAATCCAAGCTCCGCGTGAATGTGTAGATAGACATCTATAGCTGCAGATAATGGATACTCGCTATATGGATAAATGTGAGAGAAGAGGCGTAAATTTGCCACAGAGATATAATGTATATAGAGGCAAGTGAACTCTGTACGGACTGTATGCTAAAAGTATGCCGTTGCCAGTGCAAAACTTGCGGCTCTTGATGCAGGCCCTGTATCTTCTATGCTGTGCATGCAAGCTATTGTTTCTCACTGCTATTTGTTCGAGAATCGCGCATAGCCTGTATCATCCGTGGAGCAGTCGTTTGTGCTGCTATATGGAGATAGCTCATAGCCTACAGAGATATGCTCGAGAGATGCTAAAGATTGCGGGCAGAGAATGCTGTCTATGGCTCGAGGATCTCGTGAGAATTTTCGCGCGCTCCTGTGCATACATCTTCTACAGATGCATGTATCGATGTCCCACAGTAAAATGTAAAAGCTTATATGGAGCCTATAGTTCTTCCTTGTGTGATGGTTTACATGGGTTGATGACCTTGGAGAATTTCCCGCTTTGATTCTGTATACAGAGAAGAGAGCACGCTATTTTTACCTTCCTAACCTAAAAATGTCTCATTCAAATGTATTGGCTCCAGTGTTGCCTTGGGTTCGCCGTGGGAAAATAATGTTCTTTCAGATTTGGTAAAATGTGGAGTATTTGTTGGAGATAATTCAGATACCGAGGCCACTGGAAGGAGAGCAGTCCTGAGTTCCTAAGGATAACACTTTTGTATCATTCTGGTATACTTCAGTTATCTTGAGGTCTAGTACTGACATAGTTGTACTCAGGGTGTCATCAGAGCCACTTTGCAGTTGATCACATTTTTTGCTTCTCTTGAAATTTTTCATGCACCTTCTGGCCGAATTTTTCTCTGACCCACCTGTTGGGATTCAGGATTGCAAAATTTCTTTGTATGTGCAACAACTTTGAATGTATGGTAGTGTCTTTTCGATGCCCATGCTTTCAGGATACATAATTAAAGATACGGCAACAGTCTCCTTAGACATGAGTACGCTCAAGTTCTCGAATACTTTGATATTCTTCTTGACGAAAACTGACCATAACTATAATAAAAATGACATGTGAACTGGTAACTGTGTTCAATTTTCTCATTTGTTTTGTTCCCAGTCAATTTGTTTCCTATAAGCCTCCAAGTTGACAAAAATTAATATTTCGTGTTCATACTTTGGCATCAACTTGTCCAGTTATCCTTTTACACGACAGATCAAGGACACGAATCATAAACCATATCTGATTCGTGGATTCTACATTCAGGAATGTTTGGATCCAAGAAGTGATCTGTTTTGAAATGACAGAATACATCCTTTATCTAGGAGTTCAAAAGCATCTAAATGGATGGCGCTCAAGTAGAGAAAAATAGAGAAAAATTCTAACATACAGAATAGTGATTAGCATCTACCAAAATCACCTACGTGCATTCTTTATGACATCTTCCGCAAGATGAACATCAGAAATGATAAATTCCCGCCTGCAAAATGCTCTCAAACAATAACACTATACACATCCATGAGAAGAACGCATGAATGTGGTACTCGTGCGAGTGGAATGTGGTGACGATGATGTGGGAGAAAGGGCATCGTACGCAGTCAACGTGCCAGTGAACCTCCTCTTGGAGATACTGAAGCTTATATACAGAATGTTTGACTCTAATGTCCAGAAGCAACACGAATGAATGTCTATACTCTAATGCTTTCTTTGGACCAGTGCGTGTATGTTTCTTCACATATACATGTACAACGTTTCGAGTATCTTCATATACTCTTCTTCAGGTGCAAAAAACGGGGGGGGGGATTATGATGTGGGAACTTATATTTAATGCTTATAGCTATAACTTATCCGGTGATGGAAATGTGATCTGCTTGTGATTTCCCCGGCAGTGGAAACTCCTGAAAATCTCAGCATTCATTGGCAGTAAAACCAAATTCAGCCGAAATTGTGATAGGGTGGAAATGTTGATTGGAGAGCTGGTCCATCGCACGGGTCACATCACACAAACAAGACAATCCACAACACCACACTATTCGTTTTCCAAGAGATATGTGTCGAAAGGTTGAGTGTTTAGATTTGATTGTAAACCGTCGGTTTGAATGTGAAATAAATACAGAGACCAGTGCTCTTGTCGGGCTCTGTCGCCGTACTGATTTCAAGACATTTGTTCTTGCTTTACCCTATAAGTTGCCGATATAACAGACGTAGATCCGAATTGAAAAAAGGGGGAGGATGCATATCATGAGGAAGTGTAACTATATCCGTCCGATCATAAAGTTTAAATCAACCGCCTCGTGCAGGTTCCTCTCACTGTTTCTCTTGGTGGTGCGGCTCTCTTAAAGTCAAATATACCAACGACAGTTATTCACGCTGACGTTGGCTGAGTGCAATTAAAGCACGAGGTTTATATAAGCAAAGTTACAGAAAATGTGAAAAGACTTTTGAGCTAAATGAAAAAAAATATAAAATAAAATAAAATTTATTCATTTCAAAAAATGCAAAGGAGAGAGATGCAAGGTGGGGGGGGGAGGGGGGTGTGTCTATAGATTTCAAGAACTCACACACTTTCGAATACACTGTATTTCCAGGCTGACCACTGAATATCCATCCAAGGATAAACTAATTCTGAAAAAATATATAATCTTCTCACTGTTCAATACGGACACTGTACTTTAATGAGCAAAACAAATCACTTTCACTTTGTTATTGTTAACCCGGACACTGGACTTTGTCACTCAAGTCGAATTAACCTATCGCTGCACTTTCAAATATTTAACATTTCGGAAAAAAAATATGCCTGTACTACCCGGGCCTGATATACAACTCAAGCGAAATAAAAAAATTTTGTGGAAAGGAATGAATTGAAAATTATGGACACTTCAGGGCATGGAAAATTTACACTCGAAGGAATGAATTGAAAATTATGGACACTTCAGGGTATGGAAAATTCACCCTCGACAAATGACGTGATGAAAATTGGAGTGGGAAAGACTGGGATGTAGCTAATTCACCTTCACATAGGAAATTGAGCGAGTGAATTTGAGTAAAGTCTCTCCACGAAACATACTTACTCAGCATGAGCACGAGAAAAGGGAAAAGGCACAAAAATTTTGAAACAGACCTTATGGAATACCCCTACTCCCCAACCACTTGTGTATAGCACTGACAAACATTAACAAGGTCATAATCACGTCAACACTGGTACGGTTCTAATCTTACCAAACAAATCACAAATCAATTACCAATTTTGCACTACATTTCAATCACCAGTTAACTGTAATCCTCAAAAATTTTTACCAACACTCTCCTTAAGTTTCACAAACAGTCACTCATTTATATTTATGTTGAACATTACCAATTTTGAACCACATTTCGATCACCAGTTGACATTGGTATATACTGTAAGATCTTATGAGAATCTTACAAAGACAGATACCCTTGATGATATCCAACCCCATTACGAATACGGAAACTAAACAAACATGGCTCATCTGAACACACTCATCACCATTCTCACACAAAAACAATATCTTTCAACATCTCAAGTATTATTCCACATGAGTAAGGAACTTAGTAATAGAGAGTTCGATCTTTTTACAAATTACATCCGGTTGAGAAAGAATGAAATAAAAGTCAGGGAACAAATTCGCTTCTTGTTGAGATGTAAAAATTGTAACATCTTCCCCCCACATCTCAATGGAATCATCTCCATCTTTGACTCTGTGAACATAAGAACTGTGAGAAACAAAAGAATTTTGGTTAAGGAGAGCGTGAGGCTTCAAACAAGAATCCTCCAATTGGAACTGAAAGAACTACACGGCCAATTAGACAAAACTGTCTCTGATTCTAGGAGAATTGCTCAAGAAATTAGTCTTTTGCAGAAAAATTTATTCACTGCTTTTGAAATATTTTATAACAACAAACTGTTCTTCCACAAGAGAAATTTGAGAAATAAACTAGACCAAAAACTCGATTTCAACCTTTTTAAGAAATCAACAAAAAAACAACATCAAAGTGTGGATTACTCTGAGGGAAACTCGGAAAATTATCAACATGAGGAAAAAGACAGTTTGGAATCTAACATAGTCAATTTGACTAATACTTCCGTTCCGTTAGAAGTATCGAAAATTCTCAGTTTAGGAGACAAATACAATCAAGCTTTGAGACCTTCCAAATCTGACATTCTTAACATCCTGAAAAATATAGAGAATACAATCAATCCCTATAATCCTAGTATTTACTTTGACATAGATGCCCGAGAAAGGAATGTCATTCGAAATGAAGTTCTTAAATGTGCCTATCATTTCAATCCAAACAAAACTCCGATCACGGAACACGAACGATCAATTGAAATTAGTAAGAGACATGTTAGTAAATTCATCTCTGATAATCCTGATATTCTGATCACGAAATCTGACAAAGGGAACAAAACGGTTCTGATAAATAGAGAAGAGTACATCAACAAAATGAAAGATAACCTCCAGGACCCAAAATATTATGAAAAAGTCAATAGGAACCCATTGACCACCATGATCTTTAATCTTAAACAATTCATGAAGAAAGTAAATCCAGCTCAAACGGATATTAAAAGCAGGAAAGAAAGAGCGAAAAATAATAAAATCAACATTGATGTAGAGAACAAACATATTGCCAGAGCTTACGGTTTGGTTAAAGCACACAAAAAAAATTTTCCTCTCAGAATCATAGTTTCCGCGATTGATTCCCCGTTACATGAATTTTCCAAATTACTTAAATCAGCAATTACACGAGGTTGTCCGAAACCGAAAAGCCATATCAAAGACAGTTGGACCTTCAAACGGATGTTGAAAGATATCATCATTCCACAAGGTTGGATTTTTGTTAAACTTGATGTTCAATCAATGTTCACGAATATTTCTCTTGAACTTATTCTCAGAGCCATTGACAAACGTTGGAACGATATTGAAAATCACACCTCATTAAATAAAGAGGAATTTATGGAAGCTGTAACATTGGTCTTCGATAATGCATTCATCCAATTTGACAATGAATTTTATAGACAAATCCTTGGTGCATCAATGGGTCTACCGTTATCTCCTATAGTTTGTGATTTGGTTTTAGAAGATGCTGAAAAAGAATGTTTGAGGTCCATCCATGAAAAGTACAACTGGGATCCGATAATTTTCAACAGATTTGTAGACGATATTTTTGCTATTATACCTGAAAATCAGGTTGACAACTTTGTCAATGAATTCAACAAATACAACATTAACCTCAAGTTTACCATTGAAATAGAGGAAAATCACGAATTACCGTTTCTGGATATGCTCATGATTAACGACAACGGGAAACTAATCACTGATTGGTACCAGAAGCCTACGCAAAGCTTGACATACTTGAATTTTAATGCTCACAACCCCATAACCCAAAAGAAAGCTACAATATACAATCTCGTAGACAGAGGTATAAAACTTGCTCACCAAAAATTCCATGCCAAAAATCTCATTAGAATCAGAGACCTATTGATAAAAAATGATTACCCAAGGAAATTTATTGCCAAGCACATCTCTTTGCGGACACAAAAAATTAGAAATCAAGAATCACAGAATGAAAATGATAATGCCCAAGAAAATATACAGAACATTTTTTTCAGTAGGGAAACCAAAGTTGTGATTCCATTCATCAAAAATTTTTCAGAAAGGATTAAGCGAATCCTTTCAAAACATGATATTATGACAATTTTCAAGTCGAATAACAAATTTAATAAGTATATTAATTTAGGTAAAGATAAAATAGAGCATGGCAGGAAAACTCATGTGGTATACCAATTAGATTGTTTAAATTGCTCAAAAAAGTATATTGGACAAACTACACAGTTCTTGAGGAAAAGAGTCCTACAACATAAGAATAATATCAACAGCCGAACCCAACAACCGAATGTTCTCACACTCCACAGACTCGAGGATGGACATGAGTTCGACTGGGAAAATCCAAAAATTCTGGACACTGAACATCACTATAATAAGCGCCTGATCTCTGAGATGTTTCAGATCCAATTGGAAGATAACAGTTTGAATATTAGGGAAGATACAAAGAAATTGAATTCGCTGTACAAAAACTTCTTCATAGATTTCCATATTCAGAAGAAATTCAAGTAAAACGATCGGTATAGTCTCTCAGTTAGACCATCTAGGATAGCTTGTCAATTCAACAAAAAATAGATGAGAGACTACCGAAGAAAATGAGAGAGTCCCTTTCCTTCCTTTCTCCCTTCCCCTGTTCAAGCAGCTCGTTCGGAATATGTGCAACATAAATGAGTGACAGTTCATGAAACTTAAGGAGAGTGTTAGTGAAATTTTGAGGATTACAGTGTCAACTGGTGATCGAAATGTGGTTCAAAATTGGTAATGTTCAACATAAATATAAATGAGTGACTGTTTGTGAAACTTAAGGAGAGTGTTGGTAAAAATTTTTGAGGATTACAGTTAACTGGTGATTGAAATGTAGTGCAAAATTGGTAATTGATTTGTGATTTGTTTGGTAAGATTAGAACCGTACCAGTGTTGACGTGATTATGACCTTGTTAATGTTTGTCAGTGCTATACACAAGTGGTTGGGGAGTAGGGGTATTCCATAAGGTCTGTTTCAAAATTTTTGTGCCTTTTCCCTTTTCTCGTGCTCATGCTGAGTAAGTATGTTTCGTGGAGAGACTTTACTCAAATTCACTCGCTCAATTTCCTATGTGAAGGTGAATTAGCTACATCCCAGTCTTTCCCACTCCAATTTTCATCACGTCATTTGTCGAGGGTGAATTTTCCATACCCTGAAGTGTCCATAATTTTCAATTCATTCCTTCGAGTGTAAATTTTCCATGCCCTGAAGTGTCCATAATTTTCAATTCATTCCTTTCCACAAAATTTTTTTATTTCGCTTGAGTTGTATATCAGGCCCGGGTAGTACAGGCATATTTTTTTTCCGAAATGTTAAATATTTGAAAGTGCAGCGATAGGTTAATTCGACTTGAGTGACAAAGTCCAGTGTCCGGGTTAACAATAACAAAGTGAAAGTGATTTGTTTTGCTCATTAAAGTACAGTGTCCGTATTGAACAGTGAGAAGATTATATATTTTTTCAGAATTAGTTTATCCTTGGATGGATATTCAGTGGTCAGCCTGGAAATACAGTGTATTCGAAAGTGTGTGAGTTCTTGAAATCTATAGACACACCCCCCTCCCCCCCCCACCTTGCATCTCTCTCCTTTGCATTTTTTGAAATGAATAAATTTTATTTTATTTTATATTTTTTTTCATTTAGCTCAAAAGTCTTTTCACATTTTCTGTAACTTTGCTTATATAAACCTCGTGCTTTAATTGCACTCAGCCAACGTCAGCGTGAATAACTGTCGTTGGTATATTTGACTTTAAGAGAGCCGCACCACCAAGAGAAACAGTGAGAGGAACCTGCACGAGGCGGTTGATTTAAACTTTATGATCGGACGGATATAGTTACACTTCCTCATGATATGCATCCTCCCCCTTTTTTCAATTCGGATCTACGTCTGTTATATCGGCAACTTATAGGGTAAAGCAAGAACAAATGTCTTGAAATCAGTACGGCGACAGAGCCCGACAAGAGCACTGGTCTCTGTATTTATTTCACATTCAAACCGACGGTTTACAATCAAATCTAAACACTCAACCTTTCGACACATATCTCTTGGAAAACGAATAGTGTGGTGTTGTGGATTGTCTTGTTTGTGTGATGTGACCCGTGCGATGGACCAGCTCTCCAATCAACATTTCCACCCTATCACAATTTCGGCTGAATTTGGTTTTACTGCCAATGAATGCTGAGATTTTCAGGAGTTTCCACTGCCGGGGAAATCACAAGCAGATCACATTTCCATCACCGGATAAGTTATAGCTATAAGCATTAAATATAAGTTCCCACATCATAATCCCCCCCCCCCCCGTTTTTTGCACCTGAAGAAGATTATATGAAGATACTCGAAACGTTGTACATGTATATGTGAAGAAACATACACGCACTGGTCCAAAGAAAGCATTAGAGTATAGACATTCACTGAAGCTTATGTTGCTGCTGTGATCCGAGGGTATGAACGAACTCTCGTGAATACTGTACAAATCGACAGTCCAAGACAAAGGACTCAAGTATGCGAACTGTTTGTGTGTCGAAGAAGGTAAGTAAATATGCAGCTTTCCAAGGAGGTGATGGTCTGCGATCGATCGATTGAGTTTAGACGAGACATTGCAGTTACTGTACATAGGTATGGAGTAACAAATGGTAACGAATCATTTGAGTCAGAGTGGTGGCTTCTGAGTTTAGTTAGTATTATAAGAAATATAAATCAACTCCACATACATTATCAGTACATCACAGATTATCTTTCTTTACAAATGAACTCCGAAAGACAGAATTCCGATCAATTCCAGAAGTGTCCAGTAAACTTTGTTGAAACTATTCTTGCTCAGATCTCTGAGCAAGTACGTCATGTGATTCCAGCAAAAAGGTACTGGGAGTGGATTAGTTTCAGACTTCAAAAGTTCGAAGACAACGTAATTGATTGACTTCATTGGAAATTGTTTTGAAACGTTTCCCACAAGTGTCGGGATGAGTAAAGATTCAGAATCTTTGCTCATCCAAAAACTCTTACCATTAGAAAATACAATATTGACAAATATTAATAGTAATGGAGAAGCAGATGAAAGAGGTAGGGTCACGGAATCCAACAGATCATTTGCCCAAATGTTTACGGTGAAATAGATTTGTGTTTCGTTTCATATTTAGCTAAGGATCGTGAACGCTCGAATTCATCATGGGATTTCACTTCATTCCTGTTCGGATTCTGTTAAATGTAACCTATTGGTCATTCAAAGTGGAAATCCTGTATCGACTCCGTCGCGAAACATTCAAAACGGGATTCAAATTATTTGAGGATAAATTTTGGACTCGTCTCTATAACGATATTATAAAGTGTCATCAGTAGTAGGAGGCAGTGATTGGTAAGACAAACTTGTCAACCGAGTCTGTTAGCTGAAACTTTTGAGTACTTCCAACAACGGTGTCTTTGCGTCATCCAAATTCTATCAAAAAGACCGTTCTCATCAATTTTGCATGTGCCATTCTTTTCAAAAAACAGTATTTTACTCAATCTGGGCGTACTGACATTATTACAATACAGGTTATCTTACTTCTTCAGTGCTCCAATTGTCTCTCACAGCGGTAAAATTGCAATTTGGAATGCTTATTAGACTGTTTGCTCCCTGGCGTCTGCTTCAGCGCCAAGAAGTCAAAGAAGTAGGCCACTCCGAGGCAAAGCCAAAATCAGGCCGCCAATGCTTGCTCACTGTACATTGTAGCTCCCGCGTACATACATATATATATATATATATAACCGCCTGCTCTGGGGGCTGTGCACTCGCGCTGCAAGAGGCCAACGACCGCAGACAGCCGCTTTGAGAGGTTCTAGGTATATACTTTATAATACTCGCGAGCGCTGATTCAGACGCGACCCGAGCACATCACGATTGAGATACGAAGCATCATCATCAGAAAGGCAATGGCACAACTGCATGACTCGCGTTATGGTGATGAGAGTAGTATATCTATAGAGCATCATGTGTATGTGTGTGAGTGTATAATTGTATGAGATGTGGATGAAAGATAAGTAAACGCTTTGGTCAGATATATATGCAACGATTTCAGCATTCTGATTCGATGAGATTCGTAAGATGGCCTAATTTTCGACTCTCGATATACGTGCAAGCTGATTCGATCGCTTGTGAGTCTCAAGTTTGATTACTGCGTGTGCGGAGAGCAATCGATGCTGATTTACTCGAACTTGCTGATTCTCATTGTGTGGAAACACTCGGCAAATGCCGATATCGGATTGGATCAGTTGCACTATGGCAGTATCTCGAGAAATTGTCGATTTTATTCACACCGAAACACTACGAATTTTGTGGATTTATATACGATAGTCATCCTGACGCCACGTAGGGTTCAAAAGATGAACTAATAATGTTAGATTTGCTCATAAATTTGAATTGTCCTGGAAGTTATATTGGAATTTTTCAACTTTCGTCTTCCAAAGATACCTCGTGAGTCTGACAAAGCGAGGTCTAACCTTGCGGAACACGGATCTTGATGGAATTTTGAGAATATCTCCAAGGGTTTAATCCCATGGGCCTCCCATCCTGACGAGATACAACTACGAAGTTTAGTATTGCCCGTATAGGTTGAAGTTGAAGAATCATGTAGTTAGATATGCTTACAATACTAAACTCCTCTGCAGCTCTCAGGATAGGAGGTTCGTGGAATTGAACTGCTGGACATACAATGTTTCCCACAGAAACAGAGTGATGAGCAAGTCCTCGCGGTTGGACTTCCTCTTGTAAATGAACATGGACCAATTTATTTCATCAATATTTATTTCATCACGTCGCTTAACTCAAAACTGTGCGGAAAAGTTCTATCTCGCACAGTTTCTCCATATCTCTGCCAGGGCATTATCTTTCACTTCTAAATCCTCGAAATACTCCTATTTTGGTTGCCTTTCAGCTCTTTTGATGCAATCTGAGATTGACTGACGAGGGGAGCACCAACCTTGCACCCGCAAGTCCTGGCGCGCGGGTCCTGGATCTTGACAAAACTTTGGGATTCTTCTTGTTTTGGTGAGAAATGAAGGTACCCAAGAGAGTTTTGTTCAATGGGCCTTCCATCCCCAGATTCAGCTATGGAGATAAGCACTGTCAGTATATCTATTCTATATATGTGTCATTTTAACATGGGCCTATAAGAACAATGCTAATCTCCATAGCTGTATCTCGGGATCGATGCCCCATTGGACGAAACCCGTTTGGGTACTATCATTTCTCACCGAAACAAGATGATTCCCGAATTTTCGTGAAGATCCAGGACCCACAAGGTTGGTGTGACCCTTGTGAGTCTAATATGCTCCAATAAACACGTGCTATATATGAGTTTTCAGTTCGATTATGTCAAAATGCTCTCAACTTTAATCCCCGAAGTGTCCTCTTCATTCGTAAGTATGGCTATATTGGCAGTCTAATTCCTGCTTCTCGAGTACTTGATTCTAGTGGAAGGACGTTTTCATTTGCGAGGAAAAAGGAAGAGGTGGAAGAGCAACAAAAACCTCGACAAAAACCATTGGAATGATGAAGAATTCATTACAATCGCATACCTTTAATATGGAATGAACGCGGGTTTTACATATATTTTGAATATTGGCGGTAATTTCATAGAGTTCAGACTGGTGACTGCTGTCTTCTGAGTCAATTCCATTTTTAGTCGGCCGGGAGTTGCATCAGTTTGAAGAAGATGACTTATGTTGCCATTGCGAATCGTCTTATTTGGAGAAATCTTTGTCAGAGCTACGTTATTCCCATCATCCGTATCAAGTTCCCATCAGATGAAATGTACTGATATCAGAATTTTTCCACAAACCGGGGGCTACGCCTCCTGGACCCTCACCAGGGGTTGCATCCCTGGACCCTGCCCCCCCCCCCTATACCGTCAACTGATTACTCGATTTTTATGATAACAATACCTCATCGCTGACACGGCTTCAGTATAATCGGGATTTTTCCTCGGATTTTTCTCTTCCGAATTAGCCACGCACGCTCAACGAGTGATTCCAGCACTCATTCTGCCGTTATTAGCACATAATTGATTCCGAGATGCCTCTCGGCGCAGGTAAAACTAGAATCATCTCTAGATGATCCCAGCCCCTGTTGGCTAAGGTTTGTACAAAGTCGTACCCATAATATGTTCAAAACTTCCCTCAACCCTATACCATGGACATTCTACTGTATCTTGGGCTTGTTAATAGCGCGTTGCTAACTTCCCACTCAGTATTACAAAAGTACAATATGCTATTCTAGCCAAAGTCCTCCCACCCTCGCACGATGCTTTCTACACTCGTTTTGTAACTTCTGATATCAGCTCCCAAATGAACCAAGATACGTTGTAAAATATCTAGAGGGATTGGATAAATTTACAGTTCATACTAGTTGCTCTTTCGTCATTCGTCCGAGTTTTTACGGAAACTGAGTTTGTGTTATAACTAGCGCAAATCGATTCTCATACTGAAACTAGCGTATACATATGTTTCATGACGCCATATGTGCCATAATGAGTGAAATTTGCTGCCTAAGCCCTTAGGTATGTCTACGTTGTTCAGCGTACCCTATAAGCCTAACAAAAACGGGTCCCACCTGTGTTGCCCGTCGCAGTGAATGAGTTAACGCGGTGTGTGCACTGATCTGTACATCATAGAGGTCATAACCAAATTTTTTTATTCGTGAATCGCAGCATCTTCCTTTTTTGATAATAGCTCAGCAACTAAAAAAAAGGCAGTTAGGATAAGATCATCGAGATCCAATACAAAAAACTACGATTTCCTGATATCGTTGCTCATCTGATGCCCAGAATTCTTTTAGTATAAAGAGTAGAAATCAACTTGCCGCACGAAAATTACAAAAAATAGTATAAGAAACTCGGGTGGAAGCTTTCTGCTTTCATCGTCGGAATTCGTGCGCGAAAGCTCTTTTCCACACTCGTCGGCGTGCGGGAAAAGTGCTTTCCGCACGCCAACTCGTGTGGAAAAGAGCTTCCGCACACTTTTTCGACGATTCGTGCAGGAATCACGCTTTCCACCCTTGTTGCTTAATGTACTATTTCCATGAATCATTGAGTTAGTATGATTACAAGTAAGGAACAAATTTTAAAAGACTAATTTGCCAGAGAAAACAATCAATATATTATTAGCTTTGAGGCATTACCAGAAAGTACGTTCCCGTGCCATTTCTTCAGTGATAGCATGAGTTTGGTTCGGTTCCCCGAGGCCACGTAACCGTTATCGCTCTGGCATGGGTCTCTCTCTCTCTCTCTCTCTCTCAAGTGCTCGAGCAATTCGCAAGCAAACTTGAACGGCACAACTGCATCGCACCAGTGCAGTGCAGTATAGAACATCACTCGCTCTCTTTCTAGGGCCACTGCACTCCTGGCACTCGACAGCATCGATGTACAGCAGCTCTTCTATCTATGTAGTTGTATATATAGAATACGCCCGCAGAAGCAACAGTAGTAGCAGCGCCTATCACCTTTAGAGGGCAATGACTCTAAGAGCGGTGCACTGCGAGCCTTGATGCTTTGTTTTCCTGATGCTGATGCTATAAGGGCGATGCGGTGCAGCTTGCTCAGCATTTTTTTTATTGTATGCACTGATGATGCTTTCCTTTAATACATGCAGCATCGCTTTGGATTACTCAAGTTGTTCCTCTATCGCATTGATAAGAGAGGCAGTTATTCAGTTGAATTCCTAGAAATTGGAATCAATCCTTCATGTCACGTCAGTCAGATATTTTCAGAACTGGGGTAGAGCAAGGTCGTCAGGGGAGTCCAATTGAGCTTCATATGAAATAGATCAGGAATAAGTTCTATTGATCAATTGAGAGAAGCTATCTTCATTTATGTATGGTACTCGTGGATTCATTGTGAACAACCATGGATTCTACTTTGATAGTGATGGAGATCTCATTAGTGAAACTTTCCAATGGAGAACTGACATGACCCCAAAAAACATTCAAAAATGCTCATATAATGAAAGTTCACGTTGAAATAGACACGATATATGCAAAATTCGGGAATTTTTTGTTGTCAAAGAAACTTGAATTTCAGTCTGAAGTTTTTCAGGTTTTGAATTGGCGCCATTCAATATGGCGGCGACTGCACCCACATCACGTGACCTCTGTCGGTTTTTCACGATCATTTTGAGGCAAGCCTGCGCTTTTTCACCGCGAATGTCCGTTATTTTGATAAAGTAAGTCCTAGAGTGTGGTTCTGATATGAACTCCCGATGGAAAGTTATATCATAACAGTTGGCAAATTTAGTGACTGCTGCGTAGCCGCCACCATATTATATGGCGCCTATTCAAATTGTCAGGACTTCAATGATGATTTAAAAACTGCGGGGGTGTTGGAAAAACTTTGAATTTTTTTTCTTATGTCCATTCTACTGCGAACTCTCAAGATACGATATTTCTCGGAATGATGTCAGTTCCCTAATCCAGCATACCTCCAAACCACTGATCAATGTTGGTACCTCATTGATACTTATCGATCAGTGGCGATACTCTTTGGTCCTCTAGAGATGCTGATGAAGTGACGGGTGATACTGTGGAATATATTCGTGTTTTTAGAAGTGTGTAACTCTTTAGCAGTTATCTTGAATGGTAGCAGTGATATGTTGTGATATGTACATGGTTGAGTTCTACCTTTGATCAGTGATCACTACATATTGAGTTAGTTATGATGATACTCAGTTATTCACCAGGGATATTTGGAGGCCTGTTATCAACGCACAATGTTTTTTTTTTCGAGCGACAGTCTTAGAATTATCACTGGAGAGCTTACCAGTGAGCTATCACTACCCGTATGATCACTGTTACTGACAGCCCCACTCATGAATCAGTGATATTTAGTGATTTATCACTGTGACTTTTGATTCAAGATATATTCATAGACCAACCCGTGATGCTTCCAAATTACTATGAGATACTCACTGGTTCTCCAGTGATATATTCAGATTCATTAGTGACATTGGCTGTCTAGTGATCTTGATCAATTGATCGGTGATTCATCGAGACTTATCAGAGATGGACTCCCAAATACGTCGCTTTTAACACCGATGCCAGTCGCAAATTACGATACTCGTTGAGAAAGTACGCTAACTCTTCAGTGATATTTAGTGATCGATCCTCAGTGCTTGAGGAAGCAATGAAGCTACACTCTGATCTGCATCAGTGGTATTCACGAGTTTCTTAATGCTGTGAACAATTGTATCACTAATAAGCAATGACTTATCAGTGATTTTCACACTTATCATACAATCAGCAAATGTTCGGACTTACCAGGAATCTCAAAACTTTGTCAGCGTTTCTTACCAATCGATTAGTGATTCGGCAATGAGTGAGATTCTTTCAATTCTTTGCTCTTAAAGTAAGTGATGATAAATTTCATAATTTGAAGCTCGCGCATCTATCTCAGGTGATACGACTGGTTGATAAGCAACACAAATCCGTAGTATTGAATTCTTAAATCGGCATCGGAGGACTGATTTTTATTTCTTTATTGTTCACCTCGGATTTGAGGCTACTTCTAATAAAAAACTATCGCTCGGGTTTGATCGTCGAGATAATAATCAAAGAAAATATGCAATTCAAGTTCGAAAAGTGTAACAAATCAATAAAGCAAGGAGTCACGTGATTCTTTGTGGACTAAAATCCTCACATTATTCAAAAATAAGTTCTATCAGCTGGAAATCAAGAACATTGTCAACAAATTTCTCGTGGAACAGTCCGTGAATTCTCCGATATTTCTCATAGCGAATGTGCAGAACCACCACACTCTTCATCTGTGGATAAGAAACATAATTCTAACATATGAAAACGCACCGCTGATACGAACGACGATGAGACTGTAGATCGAAAGTGATGATACGAGTTCAACGAACCGACCTGATCTCCTCCTGTTCTCAACACTATATACTCTTAGCCACGCCACGAAATTTCATAACTCGCGGCCCCGTCTGACACCCGCACCACTACCACTGCACCGCACTCATTGAGGTCATTACGTCAGTTTCTGACTCGGCCCGCCACTTAGTGTCGAAATCCAAACCGACCAAGTATCTATACCAGGAATATACGCCATCTCGACCTCCACTCAAAAAAACCTCCAGTCACTATCTATAGCATCAGGAACAACTAGGCCTATATCACCTACTATAACCGCTTTGCCCCAGACCAAATTGGACCATGTGTTATTTTTTTTTTTTTTTTATAATCACTCTCTCGTCTATGGTAGCACCCAATCGTTTTATAACGATATTAGACGGGTTGTGTGGCAGCTTCCGGGGCCAACTAATTTCAGCTTTTTCAGACTCGTGTATATTTTTTTTTAGTGGACCACGAGATCGGTGACACTCGAGCAGGTTTTTCGATACGGTATCGCATGGCAACCGAGTATAGGTATCACATCGAGCTGCTCATTTAGTATGCAAGAACTGCCCGTCTGATGCTGATAATATTTTAGCATGTCGAACAACTCTTGTTAACACGTTTACCCTCGATAGAATCAATTAAAAGATCTGTAATCTCGATTGGATCGCCACTTGAGATGGTTACAATACACTGTAGTGTATGAGGTTTGGAAGATGAGCTGGAATTTACAAGGTGACGATTACCGAACAAGTATGATATATAAAAAAATACGGTGATATGGCTCCGGGGGGGGGGGACTTTATACTTTCACATTCGATTTAGAGATCATGGCTCTCTTCACACCATTTATTTGATGATAACTTGAACATAGGGAGGATCCTATTTATATCGAATTAGTCAAACACGATTGCTTGATGGACTTACCAATTGAATTTTCTCGGGTCTCTAACATCCATCTTGATTCAATACCCATTTGTTCTACAAACCACGATCATGAAACCTGTGGATCATGTACACTGGTGGACATATAAGTGTGTTTAAATACAAAATGAGTCATAATTCATCTGTGTTTAGTTTCAAATGATTCCAATTTCAGTTGAACGTATTTTTCCGGGTTTCGTACATGGTACAGGATCCAAAAATATTTCAGCCTATGAATTTTTCCTCCATCTTCATTTTCCTCAAAAATACCAAGGTGAAACAAATTTTGTAAACACCATAAAAATCGTCCAAAATGTATCATCACGTGTCACTCACGCGTATAGCCAACAAATTTCCATCAGCCACAGGCCAAAGTATTTGGATACACGTGGCGCCATGGCCAAGCCTTTCCATACAAATTGATGACTGACAGGCTCATCATCGAGTATTATAAATATAGATAAATATTCAATGCCGATGGTCATTCTATTTTCATCCGCTTTTTCTTTGTAGGCATATTCGATATGGAAATTCCGTCGAACCATTTTCTCAAGTCGGACGTTTTGTATTGAGCAATCTTTCGTTGAAAAACTACAGACCATCAAACTGTACTTTAGTATCGCAGAGCTTCCTCATTTTTAGCTTCCCATATTACTCGATGCCATATTATTGGATGGCCCATTCACTCGTAAACTCTATTCGACAAACATGTTTTGATCAACTTATCTGTTTCAATGGAAAACATCACGGAAAAGTTAGACAAACAGAGTGACTGTCAACCTTGACTCTTCATGGCCCCTAACCATAGTTCAATGATTTCAGGAAGTTACAATATGTGTACGCAATCATAACCTCGGACTTGATGTATTCGATACTCGATTCAATACAATCGAGATTGAAATCGATATATATCGCAACGAATGTGACAAGTGAGGTTCTTAATCTTAAAAATGGAGAAAGACAATAATTAACGGTCAAGATTCCGAAGGGGTTAACGCTCTCTAATCTTAGCTATATAATTTGACACGAGGCCAAAAAAAAGAGCGATTCGAACACGCGCGCAAACTATCTTTTGTTACTATAGGCCCTCGGACGAAGACGACGACGACCTTGCTGATCTTGACACTGAAGCGGAGTTTCTCGTATAGTTATCCATCGATAATAGAAGACTAGAGCTGATGTGTTTAGTGACGCACGCGTGCGGACCCCACCATCAAATAATGAACCTTGACTCCAAACGAACGCTGAAATCGTCGTCACCCTGAGGCAATGATGATTTATGGACGCCTGTAACATTTTTGATGCTCACATTTTTGTGGACACGAGTCCGATATGATCTATCTGTCTTTTATTTATTAGAGAAGTCCGAAAAACTGAAAGAAGAAAATGTGATCAACGCTTGGACTTCCGCGTTTCGCAGAAACAATCCCCGCACGCGTTAACATGACAGATTAGATTTACTTGAGTCATTTGCGCTTTAGCCCGAAGTGTATCACATACTTGTACGACTCAATGAACTTCCGCTGAGCGATAAGACTCTAATCGTAAATAGTACTGATAATGAGAATAGAGATAAGCTACTGATTTGGGCAGATTTACAGTTCTTGGGATTCGAATTTTTTTTTTTTCAATGTCATTCATCATTCTGATTTCAACCAAGAGGATTATCGCCAGTTTTGACAAACTGTTATATACCGTGAGAAAAACCCATATGCCACGAGTTGGAATTTCCTGATGTCATGGATTATTTGTTGTTTGACGCTTTTCACGGAAGTGAAACGACGCGTGTGCTTTTTGACCATCCCAGACCACAGACACGTGCAAGACTCTAAAGTATATAATCGAATTCGAAGAGATAAAAAATAAAATGCGTGTTGGAAACTAGAATTTTTTGACTATTTATTGAATTTTGGAGATATCGATGTTCAAAGTGCTGCCTAAATTCATGATAGAATTTCGAGTAAAACAAGGAAAGAGTTCTATCAAGTTCAATACTGAATTTACTACTTGAGTAACCACCACAGCATTTCTATACAGAATTAGTTAAATTTGTCATGAAATTTCAAATATTCAAATTGCTCATGAATTGTCAGAGAATGAATTAATTTCAAGGCTCGCATGATCTCAATGGAATAATATTTCGAAGGTAGAATCACGAGTCCCAATGTTAGGATTACACGTCACTGTCAAAAGATTGATTCAAGATAAGAGCCATGAGTTATTTGATTGAACACTCGATAATAGAAATGACTATATAGATACGAAAAACTATATAGCTTTGCCTATTCAAGAATCGAGTTGTACATTCAGAAAAACTTCTCAGGTCTTTTTAAGTGAGTATGTGCGTAGGTGTGAGTAAATATACACAAGGTAGTCCAGGCTGTACAATAGAATTTATCGCGATGAACTTGAACTTAACCACAACGATTGAGGATAATCAAATCCAACCGTGGACACCATGGTGTAGATTGGTGAGCTCAGATAAGCTGTGACGATTGATATGGTGACATTGGAGCGAAACTCGCGTGCGAATGATACATTCATATAGTTCAAGAATATAAGATGGAGGTTGACTTTTATCCCAAAAATACGGCAAAAATGCATCCGCTTGATCATTTTCAGATACTTGTACAGTTGACTGCGAACGACTTGATGAATCATGGATACATATTTTTTTCTGTTCTCCTTTTTCGCACCCTCAATATAAGGCAGGATCCGAAAAAAACACGGGCGTCTTCTTGGCGCTCGTTTCTTGGTTTCTGAGCCTTTTATTCGTCCTCACTCCTGCTCTTTGAGAATAAAACTCGATGCTTATTCGCGGACGTTGAACCGAGCAGAATCCGTTCGTTGAGGTATGGGTGCACGGATTACAACGTGTGAAATTTGCGGTGGTGTCGACGTCCTGAAACCCTGCTTCCGCCCGGAGTCACATCCAAAAATTCTCGCTGCGTTTGCGATGACTCAATCTTACTGAAAGTTTAATATCTCAATAAATAGGCAGGAGCCCGAAATAGAATGGAATAATCAGACTTCGGTCTGACAAACATTGAGTAATTTAATTTTAAAAATATCCATAATCTATCAAACACGTGTGCCCACGTGCACAAATCAGTCGCAATTATATCTCACAGATATGAATATGATAAATTTGTCTCGTTGAATGTTTATGGAAACTTATTTACTTGAGTTAAAATTAACTTTTCCACTCCCACATTGCTTCCTGAGTGCTTGTTTGAATCTTTGTATGATGTGATGAATCTTGTATGATGAATCTTGATGTGCTTGTGTAGTTTTTGGTATCGAGATCCAGTTCAAATTAGAATCCGAGCCGTCGAATTTCGATTACTCGAAAACTTCGATACATCGGAAATAGAGTTGTTGGCCTTCGAAGTTTGAGTTATTCAGGCGGTTTACCTGGAAGAGGTTGTAGTGAGTTGTTGAGATGGAGCTGTCATCAGGATCTAGTCTAGATCAAACCTCAAACAATCGCAGAATTTGATTAGAATTTAATTAGAAGTTTGATTAATCGAACCGTTCGATCCTGCTAGTCTTCGAAACTTGACCTATCCACGTGCTTTATCTTGGAAAATTTGTATTAAATTGTTGAAATGGATTTATCATCAATATTTATTCTAGTTGGATCTCGAAAAATCGCAAAGTTCGACCCATCCAAGTTCGATTAATCGAAAGATTCGATATATCGTACAGATAAAGTTGTTGGTCTTCGAAATTTGATCTGCTCAGAAGATCTAACTTGAAAAATTTGTATCAAATTGGTAAAGGAGTATTGTCATCACTATCTAGTCTAGTTTAAACCTCAAGCAATCGCAAAGTTCGACCTTTCCAAGTTCGATTAATCGAAGAATTCGATAGTTGCAAATATCCAGCTATCGATCTGAAAAGTTTGATGCAGGCAAACTTCGCGCCTTTATAACTGTTGCAAAAAATTTCTAGGGAATCCCGAAAAATCGAGGTAATTGATTCGATAATCGACTCGGTCATCGCAGATTCGACCTATCGAAAAGATTCGTGCCAGTCAAAAATCTGAGTGATCATTCGAGTGCGATCATAGATCGCAATAAAAAATTCAATCCACCTTATCGAAGCTCGTCGACCTCACACTATCGATTGGGAAAAACCAGGTCAATGAAATTTTCCGTGCCCTTCTAGGCACAGCTGGTGTTTGCTCGTATCATCGTTATAGCATACGCCTCAAGGTATGAATCTATATGTAGAAAAATATCCTCGTGCGTGTGAAAAAAAGGAAGAATAACAACGCGGGCTTCCCGAGTTACGGAAAAGTCGGACGAGGCGCGGGCGTTCACCCGCTTAGTGTAAGTCGTATACAGCGTTGTTGCTCTTGAACCTTCAGGGTCGCGAGCCACGAGGTCTATAAAACTGCTGCTCTGTTGCTCGCTCAAGCGCGATGCCGCTATAATATACTTGATGGCGCTTATCCGCTTATCGCCAACGAGCTGTACTATCATCTATCTGCGCCACAAACAGACATTGATGTTCGTTTCATACGTTTTAGGCATCGTTTTGACCGCACGGCCAAGTTTTATCTTCTTTAATCATTGATGACGATGAGGTATCAGTTAGATATGTCATCCGGATGATTTTATGTATTATTTCCACAGGTTTCGTGATCGATCTTGGTTTGATCTACTTGGAGGTGTGATTGAGGTCCATCCATGATCGGTCAAAGTAGCCTTGAGATTAGACATTCGGCTGATGTTGGAACAAACAGGTTTCATTCGCATATTTGTATGTTTTCGAAATTGTTGAATAATGGTTTAGCTCTTGAAGTCAGTTCCCAGGATTCGAGTCCTTCATTGAGCAAATATAATTGTTCATTGATGATAAATGTATTTTTTTCCCAAAAACTATGCTCTCTTCAGTTCTAAGATCTACAAAAGAATGGAGAGATATGAATGAAGATTGTCGACGCAGAGTATAAAGAAAACGTTGATTAATAGAGCTCAAAGGCCGATATTATGTGTTTCTTCCATTCAATATCCCGTCTTGGGTGAAGTGAGATCATTTTCTAGAAATCTTCCAAATGTTCCAATCTTGGAACAGATTGGCGATCTGTCATCCAGATCCAGATCCATTACTTTGCAGAGTTGAGATCAAAAGATACGCTGAGCCAGACGAAATGTGTATGGATCGCTGACTTGGGATATCAAGGTCGGAAGATTTTGCAAAGTCTTCCGGGATCTGGTTGAGGGTAATAGCCTCTAATTCTTCCGAGGTCGTTTGGATCCAATGAACTCTCTCTCTGCTCACTCATTTGGCAAAAGTCTATTGGCATAAATTATTTTGCTATTATACACTAATCAATAACATCGTTCCATCACATTTGAGACCTTCAAAAACTTTCATGCTTTTGTGTAGAATTTTTTTCTTTTCAGTATAATATTCCAATGAGGTTATTGGCAATGACAGTCTTTAAACTATCCAAATACACACGATCAATTGTACTGATTTCAAAGAAAGTCTTATCGAATTTAAACATAATACTGTGGACATAGCTGAGCAATCCTAGAGAAATTAGGATGATCAACCTAAATAGTAGAAAAATGATCAAAGACATCTAATTTGGTGTAAAATATCAGAACGTCATTCTTATGAAATTTTTACTCATACGTACACATTTTTTATAGCAAAACCTTGAAAGGGGAGACAATTTGGGACACTTGGCGTCCTTGGTTTAATATGCGAATGCCTAATGAAAATTAAACATTTTCTATAGATGAGTTGACATACAAAGACTGAATTTTTAGAGTTTTACACTCCAGAAAAGAAATAGAAAATTTGAAGTAATTGTCGTTAAGAGGTTAAGCACCTTATTCTTCACACGCGCGTATCACTTTTGCTGGGGATAATGTAAGTTTAATAGTACTTAATTAAATAATCCAGAAATATTGGAATTTTGACGATTTGGTGGTCGAGTTGATATTGTTGAAGATGAGCCGTATACTATGAACTGTCGAACAATCATTTGGACTCGTCCAGAACAGTCGCGAGACTGGTTGAGTTTATAGCCTGGAATCGCAGACACAATCGAGGTTTTTATTCGACCGCAACTTTCGCTCTTTGTAAAATTAGCCAACCAGATTATTGTGGATCTGATCCAAAGTTTACTCGCAGAGACTGTTGGTGAAAATTTTGATTAAATTATCTCTTTCCCCATTGAAGCAACTTTTTCATGAAGTTATCGCGAATTCTAGATGATTAGAAGTAACATTCATTTCCAAGACAATAATTTCATGGAACTAATCAAATCAACAATATTTCTGAGAATCAATATTTTGAAGCTAAAATGATGTGTTCCTGGTACCTCAGAAAAACAGCCCCGTCATCTGATGAATCGCGAGACTTCCATTTTTAGTAAGAGCCTATATGTAAAACTGGCCTTTCCTCTTATTTTTCACCATTCCATGGATAAATCTAAGCATCCGAATTGGTTAGCTTTTGTGATCTTCCTCATCATTTGAATCACCAGTCTTAAAGATAAGCATAGAAATTCATCATGGATTAATGATATCTTGGGGATATATGTGACTCACAATCAATAGTATTTTAAAAGAAAAAGGAAAAAGGAACAGAGTTGACAAAAATTTCGAGAGACTGCAACGACCATAGCAGATTCTCAATCATCACTCAACATCTACATCAGCAAAAACAGATTCCTCTGCTTTCTCATCACCACTTATCTATTCCAAAATATTGCAGAGGCCAATAATAGCTCAACTAACTGAAGAAGCAATGCATTTCTCTAGACGACAACGACCGTTTCGCGAACCTTTTCGTACTATATCTGAAATATATCCAAGTAAAACGCAAAGAGCCGCAAGAACGCGGAAATGTCTTGAACGGCCGCAGCCCAAGCTCCATCTTATAACAGAAAGTAAAAATTTCCTCTCTGCGCGAGATCGTGAAGCCACGAGTGCGTTGACTCCTTGAGTCGGTCGTCGGTGCATCGGTATTATTGTAATACTATATCTATCTTGTGACACAGTGAAAAGCGAGCGCTGCATCGTGTGCAACGTTTGCGAGAACAGAGAACATCAGCCTCGAGCCAGAGTAAGTATATAAATATACAAAAGGTGAACGAGTAAGAGAGAGAGAGAGAGAGAGAGAGAGAGAGAGAGAGAGAGAGAGAGAGAGAAGGAGTAGAGGGGCCTTCTACAAAGTAGAACAGAACCGCACGCGTCTCCGTAACGGTACCGTGAGTAATCAGACGCTCAAACACCGCACGGCTTCTCAGCTCTTTCTCACAACTGTTTTCCACGGTACTTACCTGATAATATCCTTAAAGTTGCCTTATTAGTGCCTGAAGTTGTCTGACTGGCTGCCATCACAGGTCGACGAACTTGTCTCGCCGCGGGCCGCCACCACAACCGCCGCTATATTATGTCAGATCGCTAAGCGTGCGCCACGCAATTTTCTCTTCTCTTTTTCCCGCCGACGTCGCAGCTTGCGTAACGGCTCGCATATACACGGCTTGGCATGGCTCGTGGATTTATCCTGTTTCATATATAGGGGAGAGTGGGGCGAATTAGGACAGGTTTTGCAGTGGGGCTTTCTGGCGATACTTGGAACTAGGCGCGCTACGGGACTTGAAAGTTCAACTATTGAATATATTGTAAAAAATTTTTCAGACCTCTAGGCCTTAGCGTTCATACTTTTTTTTGAAGTTTGAGAAAAAAAATCTGTCCTAATTCGCCCCGCGTTTGGGGGCACTTTAGGACAGTTTTGGGGGCAAATTAGGACAGCCTTTGAAGATCGAGGTATAATGCAATATTCCTCAACTATTAGACTCGAGTTTGCTCACCAAAACACGTAGTAGTAACCCTAAATACAGAGGGAAACTCGCCCGCGACCTTTATATCCTCCTTAGAGCCTCAACAAGCGAGCCATTTTTGGGTCATTTTTTAACTTTGTTGAAATAGGCGCTTTATTGGTGCACTATCGTCTTCAGCAATCAGTAATCGACTTGCGGCTTCCAAAAGTCGATTTTCATTAGTTTTTCTTCATATTGAAGGTACTCATACTCTCCCCTAAGTCAACGATCCCGCTGATAGTGTGTAACATTCGAGGCAATGTCACCGAATGCGAGAGTGAAAATGCTTAAATCGAGCACTATCCTCGAACACGTTGAAAGCGACTTTTGACCTCTAATCTGACTCCTAAGACCGTCATTAGACATCGTAACTTCATTTTCTCACCCATTTGCAATCACCTGAGTCACTCTGAACCTCCCTCGCCTCGAAAAACGCCCAATATACATCATTCATATATAATATACCCAATATACATCATATATATATTATATAATATATAATATACATAATATGTATCATTATACAATATGCATCATATTATATCTAGATAATATATATAGATGCGGGTAATTATCATCGAAAAACACGGACTCGCGACCGGTCGACCGATTTTAAATGGGATTTAGCATTGTCCTAATTCGCCCCGTCCAGTTTGTCCTAAATTGCCCCCAAGCGTTTTTTTCGCAAAATTGCGATAACTTGGGTTCAAGTGGGCCGATTTCAACCCACGACGGCTCAAAATCTTCGTTTTGTGATGTAGTTTTTGGTCCCCAAACGGCGATTGAGCCAGTCCACTTCGGTAGAAGCAGCGTGTAAACTTGCATTTTCAAAATAAACCGCGTGAGGCTCCCAAAAAGCACCCCTACTTCAGAGAGGAACCCCAGTGTCGTTTCGGGAGGTCTAACCGCAATAAAAACCATTGTCTGT
Organism: Eretmocerus hayati; assembly: GCA_029851415.1. Taxonomy (NCBI): domain Eukaryota; kingdom Metazoa; phylum Arthropoda; class Insecta; order Hymenoptera; family Aphelinidae; genus Eretmocerus; species Eretmocerus hayati. Next base: position 6,529,781 of record CM056742.1, read on the forward strand.
GATGGTATTAAAAGAGAATTTACGCGGCGGAAGCCTAAACTCACCCACAACCGAGCTATCTTGCTTGTCCTAATTCGCCCCTGTCCTAATTCGCCCCACTCTCCCCTATATATGTATATTTGGAGGTATGACTGAGCTTGCAGCTGAAAATGGGCTTTGTAGAATCGTACTTTAGTTTCAGACAGTGATCGTTGATTTTGCCTGAGGCTCAACTTCGATAAAACTTCGATTGCAAGCCTGAGATTTTATATTTGAGTCTGTGGGATCTTTGATAAATTGGGTTCTCTGATCACCATCGATTTCTAATCAGAGAAATGTCAAAGATAAGATCTCAAATCTGTGTAAAAAACGGGAAATACTTGTGGAGAGTCCTCAAAATAGAGACCAGAAAACATCTGGATCGACGAAGGTCGTTGATTGTTTCGTGCCTCGCGCGTGCCACTTAACCTCGATTTTATTAATTACATAGCAACCAGTTTCAAAGAACTCGATCATCTTACGTATATACAGCATTTGTAAGAAATGAAAAGATTCTTCCACATCAGATGATCACCGTAAAACTTATCATCAATATATAATTTGAGTTAGATTCGAATAAGGTAACTGTCCGTATTATGGAACACCGCGAACGGGGAGCACGAGTTAGTTCATTGCTTTATCGACAAAATATCTTGAAACTTGGCTGTTTTTCTTTCTACATGGTTGAGAAGTGTCACAAAGATTCAAATGGATGAAAGATCAGTCGCAAACAAGTGGCAATCAATTTAATATTAATCAAAAACATCGTCGGAGAGCAGGTCCCTATTATGAGACAGAATTTTTCACCCATGTACGTACTGTTCCACGCCCCATGTCCGTATCATGGGACACCGAAAACACCTATCATTTGAAAGATTTTTACGCATTTTCAAGAGTTTCCTAGCCATTTTCCATGTAATTTTGGTCGCTGAATCGATTAAACGTGGTCATATGTCTTCTAAACCCGGCGTTTCATAATTATGAACAATTTTTAGTGCAAAATTACCAGTTTTTTGATATATTTCGAAAAATAAGCATTTTTTGGAGAAAACTCGAGAAATTAAACTTGTAAAGCGTAAAATTTCCTACAGTAAAGGTCGTCACAAGTTTCCCGGAGAATCCAAGCGGAAACCAGGGCAGAGGCAAATTTGTCGACCAAGCGCTTTTCTCTCTACAGGAATCTATTGTGAGCAAATGGAAACAGTTTCCACTGATTTTCTGGTTTCCGCTTGGGTTTGCCGGGAAAATTATTCAGGAAAATTGAACGAGATGAATAGGTCGACTAATCAAGCTCCAATCAACTGTTGATTCTGACAGTTTTTTAATAAAAAATATTGATACTTTCAAGTTTTCAGTTATTGAGTGATGCATTCAGACTGATTTTTCCCATAAATAATGAGAGACACGTTTAGAAATTTGTCTGTATGACTAGTTTTTCATTCATAATAGTCTCATTGTTGAAAACAGATACCAATCTCATATTAAAATTTCATCCCAAAATTGATATTGGTATACTTTAGTTTTTTGCACTCAAGCTGGTAGTGTTACAAACAACTTGAACTTATGAAGCTTCTGAAGGATGTGAATTGTGATGGGCACTCTTCAGATGCTGTGGCGCTGGCAAAAAGTTCTTGCAATAAATCAGTTCAAGCAGTCAGTGTCTCAAGTTCAAATATTTCTGAAACACCCATGTACAGAACAGTGGTTCAGAGAGATGGTGGTGGGTTCTGCTCACCATATTTCAATACTCAAGGTTCCTTCAATTGATACATTTCAAGGTCTCAGGGAATTTGACAGGAGCGTAAGGCTTGATTGGGTGCTTGGGGTAGGAATGAGGTCGAATGTCTTAAGTCAATCATAACTTGACAACATGAACACATCAAACTAAAAAGATACTAGAATGTTTTTGTAGTGCAAGAATTCCTCCTCTTGTTTATGAATGAATAAGTAAAGGCTGATCCATTGTAAATTCATCAAATCAGAGAATGCTTGAGAGATTCTCCTCATGCCAAAAGCTTGGCTCTCTGATGAAAAATTCACACAAAAGTTCTTGTTCTGAGTATTTTTTTTGTAGCAGCCTTTTCTATGATGATGACAAAATACACACAAATTGGGAATACTGTTGCATTCCAAGAATCTCATTAGGCACAAGCACAGGGATGAACTTGAGACGTAGACTGTAATAACCATCCATGCTGTGACCTGAACCCATGGGCTTTGACTGCTCGACTAACTTTCAGAAAGTGATCGAACCACACAATGAAAGTCATTGAATAGTATTATCTCTACTATGTCACTTATTCACTTTATATGCACTAGAATATTTTGAACAAGAAGCTGAAACTAGTGTGGCAATGGTATATCAGGAACACATCCTACGTCGAAAGGCAAAGGGCCAATCCAATATTCGCACTCTCACAAACTTTGATCCTTGCATTTTCTGCTCTTCAGAAAACACTATCACCAGCCTGCAATGATATAACTGCATTCACAGTTTCTCAAACAAGTTATGTACAACACATGCTCTTCATCCATACAAAGTCAGATGTCAGATGACTTTGAGGTTATGAGGGCAGACATAGATAATTTCCTCACCAACTTCTTATATTGAGTTTTTTAACTTCACGAAGGCTTCATGATGGGCTTAGAGCTCGTTCAGGCACATTTTCGTTTGAAAATATTACCCAAATGTTGCAATAATCCGTGTAACAAAGTGTTTCATATCCACGGCCAAGTGTACGTGGGAAGTGAAACACCAATCTGACTGTTCCATAACCACGGACATGAGAGCCACCGCGGTACATGGTATGAAACACCATTATATTTAAAATATCTGACTGAAATAAAGCTCTAATAAACCGAAAATAAGAAGAATAAAGCCTTATTAATCATTTAAAACCATTTCTGCACGGCTAGCAACTGATTACTTAATTTACTAAGGATAGTTCATCGAGCCCTTTCGTACCCGATGCAGGGTCGGAGCGAGCAGTAAATCTCAGGCGGAGGCGCGGATCAGCTTCACAGACAATTTTAAAATTAAATAGTCATTATGGAATTGTGATTCTTTTTCTAATTTGGTCACAAATATCAATCGTTGCCGTTAAAATTCTCACCCAGTGTCGAGGTGGTATAGTTTTTCTGAGAAAATTGATTTTCATCAAGTGTCCCATAGATATGTACAGTGTACCATATTACGGACAGTTACCTTAAAGGAGAATCGATAGAATACTAAATGGCTTCTTCTTTCCATATGACGCTGAATGTTTGTATAGAAGCAGAACATAATTGGTTATGGTCCTTGATATGATCTCTAATATTGACGATCAACAACGATAAGATCGATCAGATAATATGATACCTGTTCGATTAGAGATAAGAGCAAAATAGCCTCTGTATTTATGTCAGATCAATGACACTGGTGGTAAGCAAGATTCTAACCTCAAAGCATATATTCTCATGAAAATCAAAGTCATTGCTTCAGGATTTTTAAATTGCTCCAAAAGAGTTTACATAAAGTTCGATTTCTACACACAGATTCGTGTTTCATTATGCATGGTAGTTTTAGCTAAACCTCATCATAAATATTTCAGAACAATATTTCCATAACATTTTTCAATGTATTACGACATTTTCTACGTCGAAATTTGTAAGATATTCCACGTAAAACTTTCTATGATCCTTGAAACAGTGAAATTTCATCTCAGGTTCGACTTGATATCCGGTGATCTATATATTTTACCAAATTTGTAACCTGCACACATCTCTCGCATACTACTCAAGACACTGTGAATCTCAAACTGTAAACACTACATGGAAAACTGTTCCCTGGGACAGATTCAATCTGTTGATTTTCGGATACAGTTTATTCGCTTAATCTACAATTTGAATCTGTAAATTTTACAAATTCAAACTATTAACCGACAGCTTTCCAAATTGATAAAATGGCAATTTTCTCGTCTAAAAAAAGTTTCAATCAACTCAACAGGTACTATGTAGGCTTAGAATTCGATGAAATATCTGAAAAATCATATCCGCAAACAGATCCAGTGTGCGATGGGGATCGATCCATCAATCATTGGGTTAGGAATCCGGAGGCATGACCACTGTACCACGAGGACTTACACATGGTGCTCTCTTAAGATGTCAGTATCATTCTGTGCACTAGGTTCCGTGACGATTCGTGTTCACGTGCATGAAACATGATGATTCATACGTAATATGACTTAGTCAATGCGTTTTTGGTAGTGCTAAGTTATAACAATATATCAGAAATTATTATCGACAAATTATCATAAATCATTGCAGATTCAATTCAATGGGAAATAACTGCTGCGCATTTTTTACCACATTTTGGAAATAGTTTGCCTGAGCATGTCATCAAAACCCATCGTTTTCTGGGGAAAATTGGAAAGATCTGGAAAATTCGAGGAAATTCGACTATTCAAATCCTTTATTGATCGTTGATCTCGAGTGGAATGGAATTTCTCGACTCCCATTAGTTGAAACTCCTGTTCAAAGCATCGTCAAGAAGAGGAAAATCAAGTTCATTCAGAAAATTCTTCTACTCGTAGTACTCGTCCATATTTTCATATACACATTCCCTCGCATCTGGGAATTTTTCATGGCATTCCATGAATCATGTATTGAATTGGTACAATCTGCAGATTCAAATGCAAAAATTCCTGCCAAGTTGAAGATCTACATCTTCCTTTGTTGTAGATCACATATTCCCGTTGAAACTACATATTCATTCGTAGGAATGACAGAATTACCTGCAGAAGTAATTTTTACATATTCAATTTGTAAATTTTTACAGTTTTAGATTTACAGTGGAATGGAAACGTCTTACCTTTTAGATTCTGAATCAATACTTTCACCTCTTGGCAATAGGCCTAAGAGTACAATAGCAAGTTCTGGCATGCCGCAATCAGAGCGTTGCGCATGATTCCGCGAAAAGCCGTTTAAAGTTGTTCTGCGGTCAACGGCCGCGCAGATCACCAGTTGCTCTCTCTCTCTTAAAAGTCCACAATAGTCATTCCGCACGCTCAGAGAGTGGGTTATAATCGGGTCAAGAGGCGTGCATAATCACGCCTGCACTCTTGCTTATGGATGCTTTCACTCTCAAAGCTACTTCAGTTTCGTATACTTATAGCTTTATACTTCATAGCGGCAATTATACAAAGTCTAAAGGTGCAGCAGCATCAGACAGACTTTCCTATCTCCCCCATCTTATATATTTCTCATCTTACAATCTCTCAAAAGCCCATTATGCACTTTTAACCATCCGTCATGGCTTTCTGCCCCCAGAGCGTTGGAATTATTGTGATGTTTCTGCTGCTCAAGCAAAAGTTTAGGAGAAACGCTGTGAGCTATATAGTCATGGTACATATATATATATGTATAGCTGCATGGGTGCATAGAGAGTCCACAGAGTTCAATGACCGTTGGTGCACTGGGTCTCTGGGAAAGTTGGCAACCGAGTGCAACATTATGTTAGCTGTAGGAGATAGGAAAACTGCATGACCGAGTGCTTGAGGCCAATTTTGTTCATAGCCATGCTCGCCTTCTCGCTTGCTTGCCTGGCTGACTATATGTTGTGGTGGTCACTTTCTCTCTCACTTTTACTCGGCCAGTGAGAATGTGATGTATATGGGCATAGGTGAATGCTCGGAAAGCAACGAGGACTTAGATAGTGTATAATCACTGCTGAGAGATCGTATATTAAATGCGATGTGGTTGAGGCATTACTTCTGCTTTGCACAAAGTTAACTATGATTAGATGCGGTTGCAAGATCTTGAAAGTGTGGCAGAGAAGGAGGAAAGAGTATGGATATGTGTGAGGCTGTGAGAGTTTCTGTGATTCAAATTTTGAGAAAGTGTTCTGATTTAATCATTTGTTTTTTTCCAGGTCGACCGCAACCAGCTCTGTGCATATGCGTCTCGACAAGCTTGTTGCGGGTCGTAGGATAGATGATGTTGACTGCAACACTTTCCCTTGAATGTGTGTGGTTCGTTCATACATGTTCATAATCTGATACACGAAAGAACATTTTGACTCTTTGCTGTACGAGGAAGATTTTTGTTAAATGACTAGTTTTCATAACGTTAGTAGGGCTGATACATCTTCATAGAAAAATTTAAATGTAACGTAAAATTTGCTGAGGTTTTGTGCTACTCAGGTGGGAGAATCTCATTTTCATCCAAAAGGAAAATATTCACCAAATGGGTGATCTTTTCAGAGAGACAGAAATTATTCCTCCATTCTCGCCTGCTTGTTGGGAAAATTTCATCTGAAATGTTCCGCGAGTAATGTCCACACTAGTGTCCAATTCCTTTTCAAAGAGGCCTGCATCATTTCCTCTCATTTACTCTTTCGTATCCCTTCAACAGCAATTGAATGATTTTGATATGAAATCTGACATTGATTTCTTTTTTTCCAGACTTAGAACGGTCTTGTCAAGGCGACGAAGGTGAAAGTAACAAGTAACAACGGTTCCACTCTCGGGCTCGCGCCGCGGTATGGTTTATGATATAATTTTGATGTTGGGGGGGGGGGGGGAGGCATCGATGAAGAACATCCATCATCAGGTTCGGTGTTCACCCAACCAGGGCCATCTACGTCTGGGATGTAGTCTGCCGGGCCATAATCAGATTACGCCAACAAGTCACGGCCGACAAAGCCGTTGCCTGTTGAACCTCCTAGAGGTGAGTTATTATCATTTGGCATCTGATAATCGGAGGAACAATATATCGTTATTTGTGATCAAACCGTGCGGTCTTCTTTGCAGATTTAAAGCACGCAGAGAGTGTAGACCTAATCTCGGATAAGGAACACGACGAAGAGAGCCAGGACTCTATTTTTGAGAATGTTGAGCCGAACATTGAGATGAAATGCGCAACTGAAGCGTGGCTGCCATGTGAGCGTCTCATTATTTTGCACTTCTCCGTTCCTTATCATTCAATTTCATAGGAAAATTTTCATTATTTTTGTTGTAGGCAATGCTGACAGTTACAACTTGCGATTCCAACGCACCTTTGGAGAGAGAGCTCAGCAGTATTCCAACTTTATCCTCTTCCAAGCTCATTGCCGAGAGATCTGTCTGCCCGTCAAAAAGCGGGGGAGATCTACGATGGGTTTATATTGACTCGAAATGCACATGAGGCCATTTCCCGCCACGAAAAAGACGAAAATCCCGGAATCATTAATTCTGAATGGGTCTTCTGAAGAGGATCCTGGAGAGATACCTTGTCGGGATAATTTTCCCAACAATGGCGCCCACTCAGCCTGGACTATCACTGCCTGCAAAAAAGTAAGCAATTTTTCGAAGATTTGAATCGAACCCCAGAAATAACATGTGGGCGAGAACAGGCGAGGAGTTCGACTGGGGCGATAATTATGTCCAAGAATAATGCAGGTGTGCTAAGACCTCCTTAGCGGAGACAGAAACCTCGTATAGAACAAAAGGGCAAAAGTTGGCTTGATCTCCATGTACAGTATGCATACAACCTGCGAAGGCACGGGCTGGACTCCCCCAAGATTCAAAGACATTGGCAGACTTCAGGTCTTTTTTTTGGTGGGCCGGGAAGGGGAAATCTTCATAGACACCCACAAGAGTGTGGGTAGTGTCCGATTCACCCGAGAAGACTCGGGCACCTACCGACTAAAACCCCTCCCCGGAGGGCGCCAACCCGAAGTTTATAGTCCCAGAAGAAGGAAGGAAGGAACAGAGTAGAGAAAAGATGAAAGATACAGGGAGGCTTGCGAAGAAGCGGGAGCCCTGAAGTGGTCCAAGATACCATTCCAGGGCTCATACGCGTTGAGGCGGACGAGATGGTAATAGCACACACATGGGTGCTGGGGCTGAAGACTGGGGTCGGGGGCAGGGGAGTTGTGTGCTCCCGAGCCCGAGTAGAAATCTATTCAGGCGCGCCTGCACAACAACTTTGGGCCTTAACAGGCGTACTTAAGTCAGTTCTTGGGCGAACGCTGGGCTGAAATAAGTCAAGAAACGCTGAGCCACCCAGGGCCAAGCTTATAGTGCTGAGTATTGCCTTAACAAGCTTCCGCCTTGCTACCGCCTTACTTATACCCTGGTAATTTTGACAGCTGATGCGAGATGCAAAATGTAACCTTCCGAGCATTGGATGATACGTGCTTTTTAGAGCTTGCTTGTCTCAAATTTTTTTCATTCGTGACCACTATTACTTTTTACTCATCTATTCTGATGGATGTAAAATGAAGCTGATGCTGCACATTTTTACCCATTCCTCTCCACTCATTCTTACCCGCGCATAGAGGTTATGTTGTGGATGTGAATTTCATGTGAGGCATTATTAAGCTGTGCAGAATTCATGTTGGGTACTTGAGTGTATACAAAATTTGCATCAGATGAGTACCGTCTCACACGGACAAATAGGTTATGTTATCTCATCCCTACGAACCTTTGTTGGTAAATACCCGAGTATATACTGGAAAATTCGGGAATATTTCACAGTTGTCGTATATGCAAGATTATAGCAGCCACTGCGACAAATTCGGTACCATTCTACAGTGAAAATAACTCATATGCGAGAGAATAGTCACTGCGTGGAATCCCAGTTCAATTTCAATTTTAGAAATTATTTCTGCAATGTACTCCAAAATACATCCAACTACTGACAGCCTTTCCATGACTTCCCATGATGAAACGCATAACCGCAATGCACTCATCATTCTCTGCTCCCGAAGTTGTAAAAAGTAAAAAAAAAAAACGGCTTTCTTGGCAGTGGATTGACATCACGGTCTCGCCTGCACAACGCCTGGATTATTAGAAAGGCGAAGGCTTGCTGCGCGTTTCGCGCCTGAACTACGCCCACTGCAGGCGTTCCTCAGTTACCTCAGGCGATTAGCCTGGCCCTGTACAGCGCCCAACTAAGATTTCTACTCGGGAGATACTAAGATCTCCCTTGCCGAAAGACTGGGGCCGGGGAGTGCATCTGTCTCCCACGATCAACTAAGGATCCTCCTTGCGGTTAACTGTGGCCGGGGAGTCGTTACTCTCCCAAGATCCGAAGATCTCCCATGCGAGGCTTCAGGTTCAGCTACATCAAGGTTTAAGAGACATTGACAAAAAATTCTGTCATGGTAACCAAAATAAGGTGGCCATCTAGTGACGAAGACACGAAGCAAATGTGGAGCTACGTTGGGCGAACGACCCCGCAGAACGCTAACTTGAAGATGTTGCATGTACGAGAGACGGTTCACCAAGTAGTACAAAATTGGTTTCATTAGTGAAAAAAAAAACTATGGTTTGAGTTTTACGTCTAGTTCCGCCGGTAGGCCTCACCCAGACGGCACCCATGCGCGTGGAGTTGAGGTACGCTCAACCAGCGCGTCAGCATATACTGCTTAACTACCGAATTGTACCTCGGTGGGGAGGACCTACAGTTTTAGGTGGAATCCGAACCACCGAGACCGCCGAAAAAAGGCACATGAGAAAAAATCTCAGTGGTGCCCTGACCGGGATTCGAACGTAGGACTCCCGCATGGGAGTCCGGTGACTTATCCACTGTGCCACGGAAGATGCAACAAACTTCCATAATAATGATAAAGATAAAGTTGCGCCATCACTGCAGGAACTTGAGTCTGCCAAACTTTATACCTGCCGAGATTGGTGATGAGGAAATGTGTATGTGAAGCACTTGCGATAATCCAGATCGACTGACCGTACCAAGATCGAATGGTATATTCCCCATCCCTAAAAAAAATCTACAAATTTCAAGTTGGAAGTGCCAGATGTTAAAAATTTTTCAACCAGAAGACTTTCTCAGATTGCATTTGCCAGTGTAGCAGAACTCAATCCCCAGGTTGAATTGGGATTGGAGACTGAGGAGAATAAACGAAAATTTCGTTGATCATTTTCAAAGTTGTTTTCAATCCAGTAGAATTGATTCTATTCATGCGGTAAATTTTCATGATTATTCCGTAACCTTACATCATCCAATGGTCATCAATTTAATATCTCGTCATTCATTGAAGTACTATCGCGAGGTCTACGCATGAGCCTACTCAAAGTACAAAGTAGTAAGCATAGAAGAAGCGCTAAAATTTTACGAAAATAGTCTTGAAGAACTTTTGACCTATAGACTTTCGAACAAGGATGTCTAAAATCTCTCGCAGAATATGCGTCAATGTCATTGACCTTGTCAAGAAGTTTGAACTTGGAGTAAAAAGTTTCCCAATGACTAGTCTATGAGCATCGTATTACTCTCTTAGTCATAGGTGGAAATTACTCAATCCGTCAGCTGTCTGTGACATGACACCACACACGAGCAATTCTGGGACGAAAGCATAGCTTGACAAGAGCCTATTTCAACAAACTTACAAATTTCAACGAGTTAAGAGAGTTTGCTCTATGGACTCGGTGTAACCAGTACATAGGAGTCCTCTAGAGTAGCTGTACATATTGGGAGATGAGGAGCCAAGAACAACATCAGAAGCGCCTGTCATTCATTGTATACTTTCGCTTTCGCTGATGTGACGAACTTCCCATCATTTTTCTTCCTCATACTTACTCATTTTGCGTTATTCTTGGGCCATCATCATCGGTATTAACGAAAGGCACGCGTTGTTGGCCACATATTACCACAAGAGATATCAACTCTCGGGGTCAGAATACTATGGCCGTGAACCGAGGGCGACATCCTCTTCTGTGGGCTGGGTCAATGAGCCTTTCCTCATATATATATGAATACAGTATGGATATGTTGTACGCAGAGGGAGTTAATTGAGCGTCCGAGGGAAATTCTTCATTTTTGCCCGAGCATTACCATGAGCTGTGTACAGTGACACGTGCCGTACTTGTTTGCGCGGATGTGGTCGATATGAGCTTGCTTTGGTCAATACAAGTCTTTGCTCTGTCGATAAATGCGTAGTTATGCTCAAGAGGTCCATGTATTCTTGAATATTTTCCTTATGGCTTGAACATAATAATTTTATTCAATAGTAAACATACAATGAGAAGTTTAAAGGTCAGAAAAACTATCCACAAAATGAATCTTCAACCCATGGACTACCAATTGTCTGGTCATTTCTTTACTGTTTATATCATCTGACCCGTTTCGCTGAGAATCAAATTCAAACGTTGAATTTGGAATCACACGTTCATCATTGAAAGCTTCTCCCGAAATCAAAGATTTCAACTACAACTAAGGAGAACTGGACTTTCAAAATCATGGAAGTTATGGAAATAATCGAGCTCAAATCTTAATTTCAATTCAAAGACACAGTATTTAGTCAGAATCATCAGAATATTCTCTAATTTCAACTGCTCCCAAAACATGTGCAGATATAGTCAAAAAGTTGAGGGAAAAAGCAAATACCTTGGATCATGGCATCGTAACTGTTCACACCTTATTCAATGATTGAAAAATTGAATTACAACCTTGTCATATTGATATCTGCGATAGTATCTTTATAGCAAGTATCGAGACACAAATAGGAAGCATGAACAAGGTATACTAGTCTCCAAGAGCTCACCTTCAGCAGAATTTCGCCTTGGAATAACTGAACTCTGACAATGGCACGTCTCAAGTGCAAGGTTTCCAACGCACGGAAGCTCGTCAATGAATTTCGCATTGATTCAATCTACGACTACGTTTCCCAGTTTGAGTCAACCAGTTATAATACCGCCCTCGCATGCTCCTCACACTAATGCATCATTGTGATTCAGAACACATTCAACACATCGTATGTAGAATGTAGACTATTCAACGTTTACAGTGGGAGCATTGCCATCACGTTTTATCATACTTCAGTGGACCGAAAATGTTGAATTAATCATCAAACAGGATAGGTGAGGCCTAACCTATATTTCGTCTAGTCCACAACTTTTTGCAAGCAACTCTGCAAGTATTAGTTAGTTTTCACACGTGGAAAATCAATATCCAAAGTTGCTACTTGGAGATCACGTTTGTGACGCTGATGTCCGATAAGAGTCGTATAGAGACCAGTAATTTATCGGGAGTGTGAGACACGATGATGAAGCTCGACACTCGACCTTGTACGGGCGCACGCGCGCGATAACAATGACCATATACTCTGCGAGCGAAGAGCTTTATCGTCGAGCCATGATACAGAAGCTCAGCTCTGATTATGGCTCTTTGGCCTATCTCTGCCTTAACTTACGTCTATATTTTCAAGCCTGGGAAGAAACGGTTGTTTGCCACTGTATTGCTGATAGTGCTTCGCATACCTGTTGCACTTACTCTCTGGGTGAACTGGAGTATATTTTACGGACTAGATTTCTTCGAATTTGTTCTAAATATTCTGAAGAGATTCCGGTAAGATTTTTGTACAGTAAACTAGAATCATGTGTTAATGAAAGGTTCAATTCTATTTAGAGTAGACTAGCTCCAACGATCATGATGATTGATAACACAAGCCGACAAAAAATACCCTTCTCCAGGGACCGGATCCATTTATCCCTAATACGTTAAATGGGCGCTGAATCCAAAAATGATATGAGGTTCCCTCGGACAACCCCAAATTTTCGGGGAAATCGAGAAAAAAGTTTGAAAGCCAGGAGCCGTAAATTCAATCTCGGATTCTGGAAAAGAGGGAAATTTTACGTCCTAATGTGGACGCTTGAAATTTTTCACTGGCAATGACCCTGATCCAGCACTTACGGAGACACTCGTCATCAAGAACTCAATGTGGCACCCGTGATCGACAACTCATGGCGTTGATTTTGCTCCAATGTTCAATGTGATCATGAAAGCCACTCTGAGTTCTATATTACGAGTACCACATTGAGTCCTCGATCACAAGGATCACATTGCGTTCTCGATCACGAGTATCACGAGTTCTCGATTACGAGTGCAACATCAAGTTCTCGATCAAGAGTGCCACGTTGATTTCTTGATTACGAGTGTCTACCTAAGTACTGCATCAGGATCACCACCGTGAATAAAAACATCAAAAAGTCCATTTTTGGGCGTAAAATTCCCTCTTCTTTCGGAATGAGGTCAAAAAATCCGATACCTGGTTTCAAAAAATTGTTTCCCCCATCCTCTCAAAAATTTGAGGGTGTAAAGGGAAACCGGTGCCATTTTCGGATTCAGCGCACAATTTGATTAGGGATGGATGGGTCCAAGTCTTTGGAAATGGGTACTTTTTTGTCGGCCTGTGTAACCGTTTCCTATAAGCATAGTGATTGACTCACACTCGCCATTGTCTGATAAGAAAATGAATTGGATGATGTACTTCCAAAATTGTAGAGCTTGAAGATTCAGCGACTCGTATGTTTAAATGATTGGATTGGAGAAAGACTTTGATGATAACAACCTCATTTAGTAGCTTGTCAAAATTACTGGAATCTCGGGTGGCATTTATCAGCATATTACCAAGGCTCATGAAATCAATATGATACTGTAGAAGCGAGTTGTTTCTGTTTCCTGAGTGTGGGCATTGGTAAAAAAATTTTCGTTTCAGTTGATCCGAAAAATTAGCACTTTAGAAAAGATTGTAAATATTATGGGATGAGTATGAAAAAAAACAGAGGAGGTAAAAATCATGAGATCTTCGCTGAAGTCCCGAATTCATGCAAGATATATAACGCATTCCAACACAATGTATAGCTGTGTTTGCAAATTTGGGTTGCGCAACAGCCTTCACGTGGAAGAGTTATCGCGAATTATTTTGGAAAAATTCCGACAGATACGTAAATGTTTGGGCACGTGCTCACTCATAACTTTTGGAAAGACAAACAGAATCGGAATGAAAAAAATCGAAATACGGAATTCATCGTCACGATCCTCAATGACACATCTGATTGTCGGATTGTATTGATTCATATGCCTCTGATCGAGGGTCGAATCTGCACTTCTCTTCCCTCCGCATCATGAGGAAGTCGCATCTAAATCACAGCCTCAAATGAGGAAGTCTCACTCGGTTTCTTTTGTATTTTTTACGAATGTCCACAAGTGATAAACTTTGCTCGCATATTAAAAATGGGAGCCTGACTTTTTGCATTGGTCCACATATGAGGCATATGATAGAGATCAACTATGAGACTCATATCTCATTCCAGTTTACCTTGTGAAATTTGATACTTGCTTTCCCTTGATTCTTCGAGATATGCGGATAAGATGATGAATTGAATCGATTTCCTTGTCTTTGTTCGCGACGAACGATCGAGATTGCTACACGCGTACAAGTTGAAGCGAATTGAATCGATTCTCATATACATGTCGGCAAATATTTGCTCGAATCAGAAATGACCCGAATTTTTGGCACCTTGACTTTAATGTATCCATCGATGATTAGCAAATTGATGATTATTAAATTACTCATTTAATTGTACGTGATCATGAGTCGTATAATATCGCTATTCACGAAGCCAAAAATGTTTAAAACTGTGGGTATCTCCCAAGAGAATTCGGCGAATTATTCTTTGTAGCCACGTGAATTTTGGGTATTTCCAGATATTTGAATGGCTCAAGATCATACGCAGCTGCCGAATTACTCATGATGATTATCTCTTTCATTGAAGCACTCACAATCTTATCAAAGCGCTCCTCCTATCTTCGAAAAAAAAACAAAATTTACGATTCGTGAAACATTAGCCTAAATTCTGTTTGCCAAACAGTCTGGTGTAATTCCATTTGAATTCCGCAAATCTAACAGGGGGACCTTTCTCGCAAACCTGCAGTAACCAGATTACGAAATTCTAAATAAACTCCAGAAACGAATTTCAACTTTATAGAGTCAAGGGCCACACACAATTTTTCGCCCTTTTGACCCACGCCTCGGACGCAAATCGTAAAACAGCGAGACTCAACAAAAACGAATTTTACGACTCCCGAGCCGCATATCACGGAATATTTGCAAATACAGGAGACGAAGAACCAGTTGGTCTAGATAAAAAAAGCGTCTCTAGGCCTGTATTGGCAGTATCAGGACACGACAAGGTCACGAACATCCAGAGCTGCTGAAAAAAATCGGCATCACGGCCATGCAGCGATTATACTTTTGGCGCGAGACCACACTCGTCACTGTTCATAATGATCGTGCTAAATATATCGAGACAGACGAAAATCATTCGTAGGAACATCATCAGTATCTGGACAAGGAATTCTATGTTTTATTCACGTGCACAAGGATGTCTGACAATTTTATTGCCGAGAGGCTAGTTGAAAAAAATCCATGTTTATCACAGAGCGCGGACACGCGCAAATCGCTCGCGTAAGTACAAATACTGTAGAATGGGTGAAAAAAAAAAGTTGGGGAACATGGTATGAGAGTATATAGAGCCTGCTTTGGTTGCCTAAATTTAGCGAAGCGTTAATTATGATACAGGAACGAGGATAGTCTCGCCTTGTATTTCGTCCGCGACTCGTCCGATTCCGGTGCCCGCTGTAACTCTGAACAGGACGGTCGGGTGGATGTAAAGAGAGGGAAGGACGGGCCAGACAAGAAGGAGACAAGTTTGAGATCAGGTGAGGTCATTTCAATTTGCAGCTCTGAAATGCCTTTTTGTTATTCGGTTCAAAAAAGTGAATGAAATAAAAATATTCACAATGAATAGTTGAAATTCCCCTCGAAATCTTATTCAACCTTGAGCTATCGAAAATAAAATGATACTCGTAATCTGAGTTTGAGAATGATTCCTTCGCAAGTTGACGCTTTAGTAAGAGTAGTCTAGGTTTATTTTTTACTTATAGAATTTTTTGGTGATTGTTATGTCGAGAAAATTATAAATAAATATGGGTACGAATAAATAGTACATTTCGTTTCTGAATTATTGGTTTCCCATCTGCGCCGCGCCGTAGGCGAAGGTCGAAATAATCGCACGGGAGGTGGGAACCTCATGAACGAGTTGCGAATACTATTTTTCTTTCCAATTTTCTAAGTACCCAAATTTCGGAAAATAGCAAAAAAATAATTTTCGTGGGTATATGTGAAATCCAAAGAGTGACTGCAATATTGATACATCTCAAAAATCTATTCGAAAGGGTAGCTGAGGCTACCCATACATTACGTGAGGTTTTTCGAGAGGGAGGACTCACCCTATTCCTCATACTGCATATGCGAGTGTGCAATTTTCCATTCAAATATCTAACAAAGAGGGAGGAAGTCGAGTAAAATCATGAAAAAATTTCCGGTGTAATCCATGGTTAAGCCCTAAAGAAAGATTTGACAACCCAGAAGAACTGATTATAGATTGTCACATACAGGCTCATGGGGATTTTACATGGAAATATGAAAAATTATGATCTCATATGGCTGTAGGCAAACTCAAGAAGTGATCCCAGTACGAACACCGTCATTATCAATGAGACTGGTCAATCGATTTGGAAAAACATGATGAAAATCTGACATCCCAGAAGAAAACGACCATACATGCCCAGTTAAATGTAACAAATTGAGTCTCAAAACCATATTTTACCAATCTGACTCCCGTATTAATTTGTGAAAGACAGATTACTCAGGGTGATTCTGATTGGAAAGACAAATACTGTTACATCACAAGTGTGCACCCGACCTGCGCGTCCAGATCGTGTAATAGCGGTCAAACTTTATCTTTCCTTATTCACCAGTCGGGTAAATTTGAATCAACTTCTCGAAAATCAAAGGTTACGATCGGGTATGAAGACGGAATGGCAGAGGAGACGCGGCGATCGCTCGGGGACATGTATATTTCGGCTCTTGTTTTTAGACCTCATGATGTATTTCACATTTATAGAGGTGTGGAGTGTATTTGAGGCGGGTGGGCCAAATCGGAACATCGCAGGATGGTCTCTTACTTTCATATATCTATATGTAGTACTAATCCCTCACTCATTCGAATTCCCTCTCCTCTGAACACGTCAGAATAAAGACATTTTTCAGACGCCCGATCGAAGGTCGTCGGGGCCTTGGGACGCACACGCGTCGTGGTGTGATGATGATGATTCCTCCGTCTGCTTTGCAAGACTCTCCCTCCTAATATTTTTCTCCACCTTCTCATCCTCTTCCACCTCCTCATCCTTTTCATACTTTACTTTGCTTTACGATACTATGTATATATATATATATATATATATATATATGTATGGATGATATGACACGGGTATATTTCTCACTTCCAGGAGAGGTCTGAGCCAATCAGAGATATACATCACTTCTAGTTACTTAGGCCACAAAAGTCTGAAGAGACAGATATCATGTTTCATATTTATGCCGATGATGCATGGTGTCATTCTTGGTCATTGAGTGATGATGAGCCGGATGGAAAAGCACAGGATGTCAGCAGAGATCATGCATGCAGCTGTGATGGTGGTCGAGCAGAATTTGCTTATGTTGCACTTTATCGAGTGCTATCTTCGAATGTTATGTCTGGGGAAGAGGAATACTGAAGTCCTTTGGAAACTTGAATGTTGAGACGTGCTTCATTAATTGATCAATTGAAGTCCAATCTGATGTATCTGTACTGATGACTGAGTTCACTCATATTCATATTTAACTCTGGGAAAATCCAAATATAACAACTTATACACCAAAATTTTATTAAGATTTCCAAACCAGCTTTGAATTTTTGTGAATTCTGATGTAACGCTGCGCACGAGTGAATTTTATAAAAGGTAACGACGAAAATGTCGTCTATGCTTGTGCATAATTCAGTTATGGAACACTTTTCGTTATCCTATTATATGAAATCGATGTTCTGTTCACATTATTTACATATCAATAATTTTCTTCCAAGCCAAGGATTATGCCATATTCCAAGCTCATTGCGTCGACTAAACGTGTATTCCAAGTCCATTACCGTAACAAAGAGTACGATTTTAGAATTTCTTCTCCTCCGTAGATTTTCATGCATACGAATGAAATTGTACAAATGTGTTATCGAACAATGGCGAATACGTATTATCATCGTAATGAATTTTGTTCGACGGGATACGTAATTTTTCAATTTCAATTTCAAGGACGAATGATTCTTTTCCCTGTAGCTCGTGTGATTCTGATAAAAAAAATTATGTGGCTGAAAATTGAGATCGAAATCGTACAAGTCCTCGCATCAACCACTGTTTCAGTGAAATCTCAATAAAAAAATTTTACGGTTAGCAACTAGAACCGACATCACTTTGGGATCCCTCAATCCCGTAGTAACTTTTGACAAACAAGTCCATCCATTCATTAGAACTGAACACGAAGAAATTTTTCAGGCAATATGACTATTTATGCAGAATCTATCCAACCAATTTGTAAGCTCTCTAAAATCTTTCTAATTGTCCATTATCAAAGATTTGAAGATGAACCTATGAGATGTCGATCACTTGTTATATGCACAGAAGATACCCTAGTGAGTATTTGTGACAGAAGGTGTAAGTCTGTGTAATTCCTGATATTATGTTCCTCTTCACATGCCCCAGCGAAATTGGAACCGTATTCGGAAAGTACTCTCGCCACATGGACCTTCGTTCCACAAAGCAATTGCACGGTTCACTATGTTCACATGTCCCTGTGATACCTTGTCATACAATACCTAAAAATAACTAAATAATATTGCGATTATCGATAAGCATCATGAAAAGGTCCCAAAATTTTGGAAAATGTTCCATTCGGTGATCTCAATAAACTCCAAAATACAAATCTTTTAGCAAACCATCTTGAGTTTTATCCATAGAACATGCATGCCGAACAACAAGGATGTGCGAGACGAGTGAATTGATACTCAAACAAAGTCTGACTTTGGCATGAATCCCCATAACACACGCATGATTTTGTGTTTGCAAACCCCAAGAGGCGACCTCTAATTAACAGCTCGTGGCGATGCAGTCAAAGAAAAAAAAAAAAATCTCATACCCGTGAGCTCACTCTAATACAGCACCGCAAGTATGCAGAGCGTCTCGCACAAATATCTCGTCCAGAGGTCAGACACATAAGTGAACAGTAAGAATATCATGAAAGAAGACCAAAAAGCCATATAGTCCAGAGAGAAGAGTGGCTCGACAGGCTCATCCACACTTTTTCGTTCGGACTTTGGGGGAAAAAAATCCCAGGGACGTAGGAATTTTTTTCCCCGAGACGCGCGTATAACAATGCTCTCGTCGTCGTTGTCGTCGTCGTCGTCGTCTTGTTCGCCACTATCGATGCTAAATCCGGATCTCACGTTCTTCCAGTTTTATATAGTATGTATCTGTCTCTTCTGATGCTTATATGCCTGGCAAACTTTTTTTTTGCCAGAGTCCGTCTCTCGCGAATCTTCTCCTTGACCTTGGAAAAATCAGTCAGGACTTATAGTATATATATGGATGGTGTTGAATATTGTGCGCGTGGCAAATTCTTGAAAATAAACGATCGCAAGAGATCTGCTACTATATGTATGTGATGTTAGCGGTCTGTTGCCACCAGACACACTCGCGTGATCTTTGCTGAAAAGATGTTACGATTTTTTAGTCCAGTACATTACGTTGGATATTTCTGGAGAGTTGTAGCTAAGGATTGATCTTAGCACTGTTCAGTTTGCGGCGATGGTATTTCTATTTGTTGCTGTTACTCAGATGAATGATGGTCAAGGGCAATTGAGAGACAAATTATTGACGGATCCCCAGAAATATGTGTACGCGTGTGTCTAGGAATTTGCAAAAAATTTTATTTTAGGATTGGGTATTGTCTCAGTTGATGTGAAGCGAGTTCCTCTGGGATGTTGATTTTTCAGATACTAAACAAGTCGTGATTATGGTCCAAGTTATGTAGACGGAATCTGGTTTCTTGATTCCCCAGAGATATTTGTATTTTGTGAACTGTCTGCTGAGACAGTGAGAATGAAAAATTTTGTCAACGTCAGATAGAAATTGGAGCTTAACTAATACCTTCTTTTTATCTTCGGGGATGAGGATATTTTCGCTAAACAAGCGGCGTGACGAATGTGGAGAAACACCGATAGTAAACAACAATTCCAGCCCAAAAATGGACAATTAAAGCGCCAATCAATATCGGAATTTCCATTCCGTGCCAACGACGTTTTACATTGTTGAGTGACGCTATTTCTTAATTCGATGAGTCCACCCGCTGCGAATGGAAAATTTTGATGAAATTGTTCCGTTAGTTACGAAGGTTGGGAATTCCTCTATGCTTTGAGGTGATGATTATATTTGGCAAATGAGACAAGTGGCCTACTATTTCAATACTTTTATCATTAGATTATTTGACGTACAAACAATCAAAAATATTAATATTATCACAGCTATTCTTTTGTCTTTTCTTGATTCAGCAGACTTGTGTCGATGATAAACTATGTTCTAGTTTCTAGTTTGATAAGCATTGAATTCCATGATGTTTGAAAAGTCTACCTGAAACCTCGCATAATGGCCTGTTCATATGTTATTCCTTCATCTGCTGTGATATAAAAGAACCTACGTATCTTCATAGGAAACCCATAGGATATACGTGGTTCTTCCATATTACGGCAATCACGCAGTCTACAGAAGTTAGATACTGAACTTTCCACGGTAGATTTATCTCGGGTCGTCACGAACGATCGAATTCATCAGTAAAATGTTTCTGATTTGAAACATAAGAATCAGTTTCATTCTACAACATCTTATCTCATAATGTTTTTTTACACGGACGCTTGAGAGATTTTTGCAACGTTAAAAGTATACAAACTTTTTTCAAGTCTTCTTATCGCCTTGTGAAGAGTATAAACTTCAAATCAAAGTTCAGTCCACCGGTTTAGCAAGAACCACCTTACTCGAGAATACCAGCTTCTATAATTTCATCTTGAAAATACTGCTATAGCATACCGTCAACCGGGGTAACTTTGGAACAAAAATCGCATTTTTTCCCTTAAAACTCGCCAAACTTGTACGTCTTACATCAGAAGTACATTGTACCTGTAGTCAAATGAAAGCTTACAGTTTCAGCTTTTGATTGCGGTGTTTATAAGGTCCATTTGGACATCTTTGGTTGGAGCAATGAACGCTCAAAGTCGTGTTCCAAAGTTAGACACGGACTGGGGTAACTTTGGAACAGAAATTGTTATCATTATTTATTCGTTAACTAGTTCATAAATCAGATCACGGAATCGATTTTCACCATCAGTGATCGAAAGCTGAGTATCTTAGCTTTCCAAGGACCTATTGTCAAAGTCCATTTGGTTGAATTTAACTTTTACAATCGAGCATAGACACCTTCAGCATACCTCACTGCTCGCGACGCAGCTAACTCTCGAGGATAAAATAGTATAATAGTCCGAGAGCCAGTGAATTTTTTCGTGCTGCTATTTATCAACGATAAAAATTATGGACTATCATCATTTGAGGTCCAACGAAAACAAAAACCGATTGCTGCAAGTCGGAGGTTGGGGGCCTGCTCGGTAATCGCGTTTGGGACTTGTCGTAAAATATGACCTCCCGACAGAAATTTATCAACGCTAGAACTTATGTTTCCTTGCTACTTGAGCAAAGTTGAGATGAAAAAAACATTGCTGCAACCCCGTAGCCGGGGTTAACCTCTACTGCCAGCAGTGCAAACATGTAAAAAATGAAGCTGATCTGCTGTTATTTATCATAGCTGAAATTTTGTGTAGAGCGAGATCGTACCTCAAAGATCTCAAAAATACTTTGCTGCAAGCTCTTTGGTGGGGGAGAACGGATGCTGCAGCTCCTAAATGTGGTAGCTACCCAGTGTAGCTGTAAGTTTGTTTACTGCATTTCGCAGCTGTATTCTTCTTCAATCGGATGCAGAAATGGATATCCCGAGGTAAATTTCGACGCTCAATCAGAATACAAGACTATCTTTCACATTGGAAATCTTCCAAAGTGTGAATCTTACAATTTTTCCTCATTCATCGGGTCGCAGTAGAATTCTAACACGTCAGAAAAATTTTTGCCAACATCTTTGACTGGCATCGATTTGTTCGAATGTAGGCGACAAAGTCAATTCTGCAAATCTAAGTCCCTAGATTGGCGAGCAGAACATCTTCCTTAGTACTCAAGGGCGCTGATAGGTAGTTGAATTACCCTCGAAAAGACGCTCCTGGGGCGAGAATAAGTGGCTAAACTTGGTACAACATGACGTTTGTGGGTTCAAACGATAGTTAATACACTCAATAATCGATATTAACTGGGATTGTTGTTGAAAAATTGGGGCGTGGTGTATATAAACAATAAAAACATGCATTTTTGACCTTTTTCTCGGTTTTTCCAAAATAAGTCGGAAAATATCGAATATTCGTGAAAATCAGTACGGAAATAATTTGTGGATCTTTGAAAGATCTACAAAATACATCTGAACACTTTTCTTCATGAATTGCAACCCTTTGGAGTTATTCCTCATCAAAGTAAGAATTGAATTTGTTTAAACAAATTCGCTGAAATTGTTTATAACGGGCTCAAACTATTTTTCTCAGATAATTCAGTAAAGTTGGAGCAAAAAAGATCTCTAGATATTCTTTTCTAAACTTGATCGTTTTCGAGTAATGGGAATGGCCAATTCCGCGACTTGCAGCCCTAAGTGCATTCATGAAAGCGCCGCATTGAGGGTTGCAAGTCGCGGAATTGGCCATTCCCATTACTCGAAAACGATCAAGTTTAGGAAAAAATATCTAGAGATCTCTTTTGCTCCAAATTCGCTGAATTATCTTAGAAAAATGGTTTGAGACCGTTATAACAATTTCAGTGAATTTTTTTTAACAAATTCGATTTTGACTTTGATGAAGAATAACTCCAAAGGGTTGCAGTTTGCGAGGAAAAGTGTTCAGATCAACTTTCTAGATCTTTGAAAGATCTACAAAAAGTTATTCCACTAATTTTTTCAAAAAATTGATTTTTTCCGACTTATGGTGGAAAAACCGAGAAAAAGGTCAAAAATGCATGTTTTCATTGTTTATTTATACCGCGCCCCAATTTTTAAACAATAATTCTTGTTAATATCGAACATTGAATGTATTACTCATAGTTTGAACCCACAAACGTCGTGTTGTACTGAGTTTAGCCACTTAGTGATCGAATTTCGAGGGTAATTTAATTACCTATGATTTTGAACTCGAGACCATCTGAGTGCGAATTTTAATTTCAATAATTTTCTGAGCAGTCCATCGTGGCATCCAAACTCACTAAATATTCTATCGAGGATCTTTCTTAGAATGCTTGCCTCAAGACTTTGAAAATAAGAAAAATGTCTGAATTTTCCTCGAAGGAAAAGAACAAAGAGAATAATGTAAATCGTCGATAAAGTGCATAAGATCCCTTTCATCTGTTCCTACCACCGCACGGAGAGAAATCAAAACAAAGTCTTGGTCGCCAGCAGCTACCCAAAAGAATAGGCGTTAAATACCAAGAATGCGC
The DNA here is from genome assembly GCA_029851415.1 of Eretmocerus hayati. Taxonomy (NCBI): domain Eukaryota; kingdom Metazoa; phylum Arthropoda; class Insecta; order Hymenoptera; family Aphelinidae; genus Eretmocerus; species Eretmocerus hayati. Next base: position 6,553,112 of record CM056742.1, read on the forward strand.
CTCGATTTCTCGCTGAGCGCCGGACAACGACATTTCCAGATTTTCGATGATCCAAAACTCTATTTTTGACCTATTTTGGCGTGTTGAACACGTTCTGAGTGGTAAAATAGTCGTACTAGACTTCCTTTCGAGATAACTACATGGGGACATGTTGAATACACACCAATTTTGGCCGTCATGACATGCAAACGATCTTCGCATTTTTCGCACGAAATAGCCTCGAATCCAAAGATTCGCAAATTCAGGGAAGGGAATTCGAAGGTCTTATAAAAAAGAGTTGAATGCGGTAAAGTAACTTAAGATCGGTTGAATCAAAAATTTTTGGCGACGGTTTTTCTAAAAGCATTTTCCTTGGCGATTTCTTAGCTATCAAAAGAGAAGAGAAGAAAACTCACTATCAATTTTCTGGGACGCCTAGAAATCATTCAAGCTCGTTATTGCTTTATATTCTAACATGACAAATGTGAGGGAATTTGTGAAGGGGGAAGGGGGGTCAACGAATGCCCACTACTGAGATCGATATATGGAGGCATGTTGGGTACAGATGCTTTATAACAATCAACGAATCTCATATTATAGTTTCCGCAGAATTCTAAGAGAGGTCCTTGATAGATCATTCAGTGAGTTTGGACACCACGATGGATTGCTCAGAGAATTATTGAAATTACACTACCGGTCAAAAGTTTAAGCTCATCCAAAACTTTTTTTTTCATCTTTGCGAGTTGAACTACTCGGCTCTATTTGACCGTAGAGGACTCTCCCAGAGCTCATTTTGAAGGTTTTTTCACGTACTCCATGATAGCTTTATTCATTTTTATCCACACGACTCGGGATCTTTCCAATTTAAGCTTGGAAAAGTGTCAATTCGACGATTTTTGAGAGCATCTTTTGGCTCGTGCCAATTTGAGCCACACGAATGTTCCAATATGGTAGTTGTGAGACCAAAAAGTATAAGTCTAGATCTTCAAAATTTGTTTTTGAACGTCCCTCTACGCCACTTCTAGTCCGAGCTATGACATTTTCTCTGAGGGAAGATTTTTCGCAAAGACTAGCACCTGTATTAAAAAATGACGAGTAAATTTACTTTTTGGCGCATATTTCAAAGATTTCTCGTTTCCTTGATCAAGATATAGATGATAAATAACAGAAATGATAACTATACTCCATAAAATATGCACCTCTGTATCTCTCTCGAATTGGAATGCTATTGTTTGCGAGAAATCTCCCCTCAGAGTAAATGTCATAGCTCGGACTAGAAGTGGCGTAGAGGGACGTTCAAATCAAAATTTGAAGATCTAGATTTGTCCTTTTGTATCTCACAATTTTTATATTGAAACATTCATGTGGCTTAAATTGGCACGAGCCAAAAGATTCTCTCAAAAATCGTCGGAATTGACACTCCTTCAAGCTCAAATTGTAAAGATCTCGATCCGCGTGGATACAAATGGATAATGCCATCTTAGAGTACGTGAGAAAACCTTCAAAATGAGCTCTAGAAGGGCCCTCCACGTTCAAATAGAGCCAAAAGGTTCAACTCACAGAATTAAAAAAAATTTTGGGTGAGCTTGAACTCTTGACCGCTAGTGTAAAATTTGCATTCATAAGGTCTCGAGTTCATACTCAGCGCCCTTGAGTACTAAGGAAGATGTTTTGCTCACCAATCTAGGGACTTAGATTTGCAGAATTGACTTTGTCGCCTACATTCGAACAAATCGATGCCAGTCAAAGATGTTGGCAAAAATTTTTCTGACGTGTTAGAATTCTACTGCGACCCGATAAATGAGGAAAAATTGTAAGATTCACACTTTGGAAGATTTCCAATGTGAAAGATAGTCTTGTATTCTGATTGAGCGTCGAAATTTACCTCGGGATATCCATTTCTGCATCCGATTGAAGAAGAATACAGCTGCGAAATGCAGTAAACAAACTTACAGCTACACTGGGTAGCTACCACATTTAGGAGCTGCAGCATCCGTTCTCCCCCACCAAAGAGCTTGCAGCAAAAGATTTTTGAGATCTTTGAGGTACGATCTCGCTCTACACAGAATTTCAGCTATGATAAATAACAGCAGATCAGCTTCATTTTTTACATGTTTGCACTGCTGGCAGTAGAGGTTAACCCCGGCTACGGGGTTGCAGCAATGTTTTTTTCATCTCAACTTTGCTCAAGTAGCAAGGAAAAATAAGTTCTAGCGTTGATAAATTTCTGTCGGGAGGTCATATTTTACGACAAGTCCCAAACGCGATTACCGAGCAGGCCCCCAACCTCCGACTTGCAGCAATCGGTTTTTGTTTTCGTTGGACCTCAAATGATGATAGTCCATAATTTTTATCGTTGATAAATAGCAGCACGAATAAATTCACTGGCTCTCGGACTATAATACTGTACTAGGCAGGGAAGTTGGATTTCCGTGACTGTGGGATGATAATGCCGAGGCAAAGCTGAGGCATTGATATCACACTGTCATGGGCATCCCACTTCTCTGCCGAGTGCTGTATACTATTTTTTCTCCTCTCGGCCCGAAAGTATGTTGAAATTTTATTAATCAGTACAAAAATACGCGTTTAACCTCACTTCTGCATTTGTTTACAATTTTGACTGGGCAGTGGCCGGTGGGGTGTTCAAGCAGACGACCTCGCACCTTTTACTTACTGCTTTTGCTGCATAATACTTGTGATGTGATGCACTCGTCCGCCCGCCTTTTGCTGGTCGGGGCGGACGTAAGCAAAAAAATGAAAATAATGAAGTCAACTGTGTTGTGAGTGAACGCTAAATGCTGTTATCTCATGATTAAATTTGGGTCTTGATACGAAGTTGTGCCCGCTCATGGCCCTAAGCTCTTGTCACTGACAATGAGCTTTTTGTGTACAGTCATTAGGCATTAGAAATCCTGCCCTACAATCAGCTGCTGAGAGCTTCGTATTTGAGCAGCGCAGCGATCCGATATTCGTAAATAGATGCCACCTGTCAAGTATGATACATCATAAATAAACACATCGATGAACATAACCTATCGAGGTTATGTTTTGCATGCACGTCTCAAGCGCTCTCAGCAGGTCAGGCAGCGAAAGATGCAGCAAAAATTGACAGCCAATCAGAGCGCGAGTTGACTCGTGCCGGCAGCAAAAGTCGAGCTTTCGTGACCAAAATGAGGCGCAAAAGGACGTACTTTCGTGCCGGGAGGAGGAAAATACCTTCACAGTCGGTTTCTGACAAAAACTGCCATAACTCGGCTTCCGTGGGTCGAAATGAGACGTTCTTTGGCTCATATCAACGATTACTCAAGTGAGTAGAATTTGATGATGATATAGACTCTGGAGAATGATTGAGAGGACACGAACAAGTGTTCCAGAGTTACCCCAGTTTCTGAAGAAAAATACTTACTCTTCAGTTTTTACTCTACAAAATTGAATCTTCGTGAAATTACTCCAATGTAACAGGGGATTCGTCCAGATATGTGTACAGACAAGTGAATTTTAGCTCAGCTACCTTGGATTCGAACTCCTAAAGTTGGAACCACACCACTTTTTCCGAGAGACTGTTTCTTGGATCGAAAACGTACTTTTGAAGTAGTCAGCTTATAAACGGATTAATAGCTGATGGAGGCCCTCGCGCCAATGCAAAACATTTTCTCTACGTGTTCCAAGTGGAAGGAACCGGTATTAAGGCCTCAGGATCATCTGCCTAGCCAACTGTGCGTGTTAACCACTCTTTCCTGGGTTGTTCCAAAGTTACCCCCCCGTGTTCCAAAGTTACCTCGGTTGACGGTAGTTTTTGTTTTTAGCCTCAGAACCCATGAAATTGAAAGGTTGCTAAATACACTCAAGTACAGTGAAAACCTCACTGAAAAATATGGTCAACTTCTTGGATGGATAAAGGAAATGTTTGAAAATAAAACAATGAACTGCAAAACATTCTAATCATGCATCTGACTATCATCCTCCCAATTCATTGCAGAATGCAACAACAGTCCCAGACAACACGAATTGAAGATGTTAGAAGTCTAATCGATTCAACTCTCGCTCGAATCAAGTTAGCAGAAAAAAAAAACAAACAAAATACACATAGCGGATGCGGATATTCTCGCATCTATAGGCAAAAGTCAACACTCGGCCAAGTTCAAGTTTGGCTCTCAAAGGTTATCATACCGCATCAAGCTCAAAGCCATTAAAGCTCTGATGTTTCGCCTCGACATCATCACACACTGCACATTGAGCTATTTCATTTCCGCGCGTGAGAACCTCGCTTCGTGGCGCACGTGTATTATAACCGATTTCCACTATTCTACAATCAATATATGTACATCTATATCTATATCTAAATACATATAGAGCATTATGAGCGTGGCGACGGCCTCCGCGGATTTGCTCCTCCTCTATCTTACTCACTAGTATTGTAATACTATGAGACAGAATGTGGAACTAATACATATATATCATAGCTCGTGCCAATGACACGCGGAATAGATACATATAGCTAACAATCGAGAAGAGACCGTTTTCAGTTCCGCGAGTAGGCAAGTATTTTACTGTGTGTGTGTGTGTGAGTGTGTGTGTGTGTGTGTGTGTGAGAGAGAGAATCTGTATGTATGTAAGTGAGGGTCGTGGATTATTACGAGCTGCGAAACCGCTGCTGTGTTCGGCATTCGTTCATACGATGATCGAGGCTTAGTTATAAACGGTTTCAGTGTCTTACTAAGGTTATTCTACTGATGCATTATTGCTTATTATGATGTGAGGATGGAGTGCCACGCGCGGTTTCAATCGTTACATGGATGGATCTGACAATTGTACACCTGATGATTACTACTGGAAGCTTTTTTGCATCATTTTAATGACACTGCTTGGCTATACTTGATTTCTATGAGTTTTTTTACTACAGGGTCAAAAGTCAGTTCCTATGCATTTGTTGAGTCAGCTCAGAAGTATTGAAGGTTATCGTCATCTTGGGATGATTGAACAGTGTCTGGTGAAGAAGTTTCGGTCAAGTGCTGTGACCAAGATTTGGACGACATAGTTTCACTCTCGCCCACGCGACTCTCTCCATCATTTTCCGTTGACTCTTTTACCCTTGACGGGTTTTTCCATGACACACTTCCACTCCATGAAGATCAATTTTCATCTGTCTTATCTAGCGGGCATCACTAAAGCCAAGTTCATAGATTAATTTTAGGAAAGAGATTTGAATACTGAGATGGGCCCAAGGACTTGAATCACTTTTAATCTGTATCTGTTCAGATCTGTATTAGATCTTGTTCCACGTGTGATCCATGTCTTTTATTGGATTTTCATGGCCCATTGTGACATCATATGCCTACGAAAATGCTTCCGTTGAATGTTGGAGAGAAGAATATATCACGTACAAGGCTGTTGTGTGGTACACTTGGAAACTTGTCTGAACTCTCGGATCATCCAGATCTGATGTTTCACTAACACTCGTAATTGATGGGTGGATCGTAACCTCCTGATTAGATAATAACCAGGATTTTCGATGAAATGATTTCCAGAGCAGATTAAATCAATGGAGCTAATTGTAAATTGAATCTTTTGGATCTGATCTGTATTTCAAATCTAGCTTCAAATCTTTCTGACTCTCATAATGTTTCTTTCAAAATGCCCAAGTTTACTCCAGTCCAACTGCCAGAACTTCCAATTTTCAGAAATATTGGTGAGATTTTGTTTCCTCCACTACACGAAGCCATGAGAGTTGTACGATTTAACAGGCATTTTGTGATTTGGATCGAGTATGCGGCAGATACAATGGATTCAGCTTTCCAGGGTCAAATTCTCAAAACCCTGGCAGAAGTGTAACCACTGTTTCTGGTCACCCATGGCCAACAGCAATGTGACTCGACCATTTATTGGCCAGAAACTGTTCACCATTTCTATCAAATGATTCAAATTGAAATATTCTAATAACTTTACGTGTGCTTTCAAGCTAACCACTGAACGAGGAAAAGAAACAAAAATGCGAGGAAATATTTTCTTGGTAAATCAATCAAAAAGTTTCGTCCGAACAGTGATTGAAAGATTGGTTATCACATGGCATTCATCCAAAAATGTATTCAGACCACCACATTCGTATCAAACAACGACACACAATATTATTAGAATATTTTGAGTTCTCACCATTAGTTTCCATTGAGAATCCTAACAAGGCATTGAGTATGTAATTTGTATCGCCAAAATGTTAAGTGAACCTAACTTTACCGTTTGCTTCATCTTGAATGAAGTTAAAGAAGCAAAAAGAAGTCAATCCAATGCAAATGGAGAGAAGGGCCTTGCTCTGCTCTCTCGTGACCCTTACGTACCCCAAAGCAATAAAAAAAAGACCGTCAGTCTGGCATGTGCGGATTGGTACACGCGTCAGTCTGTAAATAATGCGTGAAAGTAATGTTCATGAATGCATGTACTTGATGTAGGCCTATTACGAGTGTACCCACGTGTATGAGAGGGCATGTAAGGGTGCGGAGGAACGGGATCGAGGCGAAGGTCATACGAGGAAGTGTATAGCGGGGACTATTTCGGGTCCGGTTTTTTTTTTCTTCAGTATGATATGTCCTTGACGAAACTCGCTTCATATAGCGAGGCGGTGCTTGCGTGGCAAGTACCTCATCGTAATTCAAGGAAGAAGGGAATGGGGGATTGAGGGGAAAGTCCTATGATATTGATGGATACTGAAATCGATGATATTAGCACCTGAGAATAAGATACAGTAAGTGGACAGGCTAATGTGACTTTCTAGTCGATTTGCCTCAAGTCCTTTTTCTGATCAAGGATAATTAGTTCTTTGATTAGACACTTTTCACTTTTTTTCAAGTAGTGAGAAGAATGTAAAGGGCAAAACTGAATGTGATGGATTGCAAATACAGTAATTCCTCGTTATTATTACGAACTCACGAATTGCTTGATTAGTACAGACAAAACTTTGGTCCCTTGGAATTCATCTTAACGAGGAACAAGAATTTTCGCATTCGTTTTGTCATTGAGTAGGATATTGTAATTTAATTAGATCGAATGGGAATCCCCTCAAAGTTAGAGTTATAGCTAGAATGGAAATTCTCTTTCATATCTATCCGAGTGGCACAGTTTTCCATTGTATTCCGTCCCATTGACGTAGACTTCCGCGTATAATCATATTACTGATGGCTCTCGAAGGTCACCTGTCATGCTCAGCTCTTAAGCGATTGAAACTGCGGGGAAGTTGTGGCTCTCGTAAAACAAATCAATTCCAATTCTCAGAAACTCACAAGCGAAGTTACTGAATGATGATAATCATCATAGCCAAATAAAACATCATCCGAAGGTTATTTCACACGAATATTTTCGTAATTCAGATACTCCACAAGTCCAATTACTGAATTCAAAATTCAATTTTTCCGCATGTTATTGAGCTTCATGAACAAATTTTTCTGAAGGTCGATTACTTCAGTTTATGTAATAATTTCACGCATGGGTGCGCAATTAGGAAGTCTGGTCATATGATGGTCGCAAAGGATGAAAAGTATCATATGGCTGATGAACTTGATAAATCACGTAACTTTTTACTCTGTTGTTGTTGTTCACCAATCTTTACTTATTGCATTCGTGTATAGCATTTTTACCCATACTCCTGCATTTTTTTATTCATATTCTTGCTTAGCGACGAAATAAAACTATAAATGGGTTCGACAGAATAATCATAAGAGCTGTATTTTATCAGGATATGGAGAATAAGAAACTGGACGGACTCTGGTGGGATCATCCTAAAAAGAGTCTGAAAACTACTAACCGAAGAATCGCCACAATATGTCTCTTATTCAGCTGGCTGCTTCAAGGGAAAAACCATAATTGTCAATGAGATTCTTGCTACCTTATCTGATTTCACCAGTACTCAAGAGTTATTCACGCAAATCATGTACCCCTCAATCCTCATTTGAGACTCGCAAATCCAAGCTAAGAGGATCATCACCGCAAAATCAGAATCGTATCCGTGCTGAATTTGAATAACCGACGAAAATCATGGGTTGAATCGATTCGACTGTTGCCGCGTGCGAAAATAGCTATTTCTCCTGATCATCCAGACACCCTCCGACATCCATTCACGCATGCTGTATGTATAATTCGGACACGTGCAAATCTTTTTTCGACTGTTCTCGTCAATGTGTACAGTTATCTCACACGCTCGAAGGACGAAGGACGAGAATAAGAAGAAAGAGGGAGAAATCGTCGAGACACGTGGGCTCATGCTACTACTGCGTGAAGTATAACACCACAAGGCTCGCTCCTTTTATCATTTTTTTTCGTTTTGGCAATGCTATTCCAAGCCGAAGGAGGCATTATACTCTAGGAACTTGTGAATCGAGATTGTAGTGGATTATCATTCATTTTTCATTACCATCTGTAAATGGACTCCCAGATTTCGTTGGCCTTTTTTAAGGAGTTTTGGAAGTAAGTGATCTCATCATCCCTTGCATAAAGATATCCCTTTCCTTGAAAAATAGTTTCCTTTGAGTCATTGTCCAGTAATATCAATAACTCAACAAATATTCTCATCTCAAAAAATGCAACAAAGACATTCGGTCTTAGATCGTCACTCTTAATTCCGACTTAGATTTTAGTCATTTCAAAACTGGGTTGGTACATAACTAAATTTCACCCTTATTATTACAAAATTTGGACGACCGGTACGATGAAAAATCTCAAACCTAAAAATCCATTTGTGAGAGAATGATTTGAAACTTGTGTCATCTTTAAGGTGAGCACAACTACACAACTTGGTCATTGTCTGACATTCGCCATATTGAACATTTAGGGCCTCGTACAAAAATCAATTTTGAGAGATCAAAAAATCGAAAATGTTCCAAATATCACTTCTGACCTATAGTTCAAAGGTCAATCCATGTACTCCTAAAACCCACTAAACTGAGTCAACAACCTTCATCAGACCATAAATAAACACTACGCACATAAGTAGTCACCCCTTTGGGCACTTACGAAGAATCTCCCTCCAGCATGGAAGCTACGCCCAATAGTATGAGAGTCGACAAACAGGTTTCACTTTTCCCGCGCTCGGCATGGTTTGATCGCCTTAGACACCACAGACAGCCCCATTTTACGCCCTTGACAGTTAACTCTCCCCTTTATAAAAATATATGTATATGCGTACATAGATGGGTAACTATAGGTTAGGTATTCCCTAATAACTGGATTCGGCCCATCTCACGCACTAGTAACGGCCAAGTCATCGCCCACGCGCGTATCACCAAACCCCCCCCCCCCCCTTCCTACACATACACATGTCAAAAAATATATAGAATATCAAAGACTGGCCCAAGGTCGCACTTACTCGTAAATTCTCTGCTCAGTCGATTGGGGTTGGATTTAGCCCCCCGATTTTTTGTACACCCCATATATACCTCTACTAATACTAATACATTGTATACCCCCCTCGTACTCTGTCTCGTATAGTCGTCACTCTCAGGGACATGTTCTTTGAGGTTCTACACCATCGCCACCGCCTCGTGTCGACGACGATCCGTAATAATGGATCTGTTTTTTTTTTCCTTCTCGATTTGGACAAAAAGTTGGTAGTCTAGAGGGAGGGAGGGGAAAGGGAGGTCCGATTAGCTACCCTGCTATGCGAAAGTCTTGATATGAGGTTTGCGTAACGGATTCGAGTCGTTTCTTCGTTGGTTCGACCCCCTTGGGACTCGAGGAATTGGATGATGTCAGGACGACAGTATTAGGCAGTGTCGCATAATGTATGGGGGATTATTGGATATATTGTGATCGATTTGATATTCGTTTTATTATGTTGCTACCCTAATATTGGATTTTGCTTTTATGTGTTATGATGTGTGAATACTGTTCAAATCTTGTTTTTGAGTATTTTCAATGGTATTGTCATGAACATAACCTGCAATTTGAGGGAGCGAGGATGATCGAAGATACGAGTGAGGATTTTTGAAATGACAATTTTATCCATTACTTTCTCCAACTATCACAATTTATTCCAAGACAAAATCAAATGACGGAAGTGCAAAATTATTCGATGTACACGCCTCACATACTTCAATCATCCCAGTGGCTGAAATCCTTGCATTTTTTTTTTTACCTCTACCTTGTACCCTACCTGCCTTTTTCCGAATTTGCAGCTTATCTGAAACTCAGAGTTGAGTGTTGAAATCAATTTTTAGAAGTAACATTTTTAAGATGGGCAACTAGTTCAGGGACCTAGAAGAAATACATGAAAAGTGAACCATCAATATCCTCAGGACACGTACTATGCAGAAAAGGTTTGGAATAGCTGTATTGAGGATATGGAAGGAAGGTATGTGAGTGAATGAAGGCCAGGGGCGGTTGTACCTCCTGAATCCTCACGGAAGTTCAACGTCAACCGAATATGGCCTCGAAAGATCACTCGATCAAAAATCTCTCCGTGTTCTTCAGCATCAGAGAGTCCTGAATAGGCATACAATAACATACCATGAAGTATCTATATATTCATCACATTGGCTAGGGTCACCCTTAGAAAACACTCTCTCGCAATCCTCTGCGCGATTCTTACTGTGCGTATAATATATATAAAGCGGGCAATACTCTCTGGCAACGACCTTGCCACGTGTGTATCGCCAAAAGCTGTTAGGGGCTCATATAGAACGAGAAGGGCCACCTCATTCCATCTCGTCTCTTTGCGGTACTACTACACCCCATCAGACTGCATTAGTCCACTCATACACTCGTGTCATGAGTTTTGTATGTATTAGTATGAATCGTGTGATACTGAGAGATCTGTGCTAATCGTTGCGAGCTGCACGAGTGAATCGCATAGCAAAATATGACTAGAAACTTTAGGTTATTGGAAATTTCGAGGTCACCGGATTGAGTGCAAGAACCTTAAGGGTGGAATGTAAGTAATGGGAGCTCGTGCTTGTCATTTTCATGCCACGTGCGACCACAGGGTGATTAGGATGCCAAAAGAATGCCTAAAACCAATGAGTTGATATTCCTTAATCTTATGCACGAGAACGATCTGAATATATATGATCAGCAGTAATGTAAGTCATGATATTCTCAAAATCATAAGGAAAATTATTGCAACCAATGACTGAGCTAAATGTTTAAGTAAGTTGAAACAGAAAAAGTTACAAGACATGAGAGAAAATGTTTTGTACCCTGAGTGACATTTGATGGTGTCAGTAGTGGGATGGCGAACAACTTGTGATAAAATTGTGACAAATGTAATTCGTGATTGTCGAGTCTCTAATTTTCAACACCGCACATCAATGTCTGATCAGTTCTCCCGCAGTATATCGTAGAAATCTTATCAATACCTTCAAGGCATTTCATTGATTTGTCAACATAACTTGTGTGGTTCAATTAGCTTCCAATTTACGCAACCTTTCACCAGTGCGTGAGTGGTACTATAATAATTAATTGGCTAACATCACTTTGTTAGTCCTCTGGTAATATTTCATTAGTACTACATGGAGGCGTGTTTGATAATCTTGAGATACTCTCCACTCTGATCGCGCCTCATCATTTTCGCAGATTGAAAAACGATGACCGTATAGTATTCCATTCACGGTGTTTCGTCAGTGCAACTTATATGCCTCTTTTACCTCGTCTTTCACAGAACACAGATTCCAGGTGTATCCACGATCATTTTGCAACGAGAGTCAAAAAATTCGCCGCAATTCATGAGTACATCATTTCACAGATCTCTCAAAATCCTACAAAAAACTATTCCACACTTATTCTGATAGAACTCATCCCTTTTGACTTGTTGCTGAAAAGGACAAAAACCGCCGAGGAGACGAATCTACTCCATCACCCTTGACAATGGGAAAATCGGAAAATCAACTCCATTTCAAAATGCATCCCCAAACTTTTCTAATTGTTTCTGGAAAATAATCTTAGTAAGATATAGAACCAAATCCCACAAGAATTTTTTCATCTCATCGACTCTTGACTTCCTGTCTTTTCCGGCCCACAGTGACTTGAGCGGTACTTAAGCGGTATCAGACGGTACTTGGGCGGTACTTAAGCGGTACATGGTCAGTAACACAGTAGTAATTTTGCGGTATGAAACTAGGACCGACCATACAAAATTTTCAGATAATCTCCATTGATCACGATATTCACTCTGAAGATTTTATCATTTTCTCAGCACTTGATTATTCTGCGCTTCTTTATTCATCAGATATTTTATCGATACTCTTGCGATATCTCAAAGTAATTCGAGGAGTAACTGATGTATCAATTCTCCCAAGGTATTTTTCTGACATATTGGAGAGACTTACAAGTCTCCTATGTAGAATTCCATTCTCACAATACTTCATTCAGTACTTGAGCGGTACTTGAGCAGTATTTTGGCAATACCTGGGCGGTACTCATGCGGAACTTATTTAGGTTTGCATGAGTACCGCAACAGAGCCGATCTTTGCTTCCATTGCAATCTTTCTATACTTCCAAAGCTTATCCGCCTCTGGAAGAGGTTAATCAAAGTATCGATTGAGTCCATCGCGAAATGAAACATCAGTAAAGATAAGAATGCATATTCGTCAATATTCAAATCCTCTGAAAGAGTTGTCAAACACAGATAAACAGGATGAAAACAGATATCTGATTCATCTGTCAGAAAATCAATCACACGCAGTATAGCTACCAGAATGACTTTCAAATCTCAGATCGCCAGACTCAATACATTACAGAGGTTCGACGATTGAATCCAAGCATGAGCTTGCTTGTCGTTTGATGTCGGCATCAGTCCGATGCAGCAAATATACAAGCCCTTTGAATAATCATGATTCATTATCGGCTACTGTATGTGCCGCGTCTGCTGCTTCATCAGACTCAAGAGCCCAAAAAAACCAAACCAAAGCAAAAAAAAACACCTACTTTGATATCTTCAGACGCATCGGTACCGGCTTTGAAACAGACGCGCCCAATCAATCGGACCTCATCATCCAGACGGATGCGTAATACATATAGCGGACTCTCAAAGTTTGCTTTACGCTGATTAGCATCTCGCGACCGAGACGAACCGACCTGCTGCTACTGATGATCTTTTTACCATGTTAAAAAAGGAAGAGCTAAAGAATTTTGCTATACACACACACACACACACACACACACACACACATATATATATATATATATATATATATATATAAGTGCTGTATAGGTATCAGACGGTCGGCCTCTGACCGCTTATGATATTACATTACTCGCTGGGCCTTGCCCGGTCTGGCGTTGGGTGATGATGAGAGTCTGTGGAGGCCAGGGCCGTCTGCGAATTAGCGCGGATTAACGCGGAGGCATTTATATAGAGGTTGTTTCTTCTTGCCACGTGTTGTACATAGTGCATTGATGCTCCCAGTCTGAGTGCTATACTTTTACTATAGAGGGTCATTGATTCGATAAAGGGGAGTAAGACGGCCGACAAGGAATGCCCATGCTGCGAGGGTGATGTACTCGATCTTTTGCGCCTTTCTGTTGGACGATGGAGCCTTATTTAATTAATTGAATTTTCTGTCTGTGCGGTCGTGTGAGATTTTTGAGCACAGATTCCTGAATCATCTTGATAGTGATACCTATCTTACGATTATCATGGAAGTATGCCTTTTAGGTTAGGAAAAAGTTGCTGTTGTATTTATTCGTGTGGTCACGATGTACAGTCCTGAAATAATCGATTCAAATGACATGTTCATAGGGCAATTACGGAAACAAATATCTTGGCTAATGTTCAACAATAAAATTGAACGGAATATTGGTAAATTCTTCCGTTAGAGCACGAGCGCTATCGATGCAAGTCACATGTCGAGGTTTTCACGGTCTATGGGCGTTAGTTCCCATCTGGCGTGAAATTTTTTTCGAACGAGGTCATCAGCCACCCCAGTAGACCATGTGGGTTATGGGATATGCAAGCTAACCAATTATGTTGTACGACCCGTACAAGTCAATTCCGTAGTCTGGTGGAAAAAAATACAGCCGTAAGGGAAGCTCAGTTGCCATCTGCTGCTGTCACTGCACCATTACATAGCCATGAACCGTAGGAAACTTTTACTAACGGGGGACTTTCGCTTTCACTGACACACAAACAGTTGGCTTTTAATATCAGTACTCACAGTAGGGATGTATGTTACACCTGCATCATCAGATGGGATGATAAACCTCTTGATGTCGTGATAGTGAAATAACTTGTGAGATTTGATGAACGATAAATGAGACTGAATCACTTCAGTGAACATGATATCAATACATGGTTCACTTTTGAAAAATTGATACCGGCAAAATTTTATCTGGCGCTTGTGCACACTACATGTAGGCCGAAACACGACTCATTATTCAGGAATTTTTTATGAAAAAAATTTTTGTGAAACCAGTCTTCATAGTGGCAAGTTGAAACACTGAAAAAGTGGCTTTCTTGTTTCTTTTTGACTATTCTCCAGATATTTGATATCAACTTTTGGTCCGGTACTCTCCGATAATTGAAAAACCTCATCAACACCTCTGGTTCTCAAATATGGTTCACATTTACAGTTTGAATAACATGGACTTAGTATGGGATTTTGACTACAGGTTTGTTAAAAAGATACCATCAAAGAGCTGGGACAATGTTTTGCTCACATGATTGGTGACATAAATCAAGCACATAATCCAAGTCAACCTGGAATATTGAGCAATGAAGTACAGTCGAATGTTGAGCAGAATCAAGTACTTTGATAGATCAATACTGTATTGGCCCCTTGGGATTAATCGACCCACTATGATAATCCCAACTAGTTATAACTTGATGAGTGCATATTTACGAACCAGCTATGAACATTTGCCCTGTTTTCTTGTTAACGAGCCACAAAGAAGCTCCGGTGCTGATCGAATGACTACTCAGAATTGGCTCAATCTTGGAATGTTCCTATTCTTCAAATCATTCATAATTGAAGCTTGTCAAAGTACTAACCTCAAATATATTGGGATTACTTCAAAACACAATCATATGATGTAGGGTGCCAGAAATTATGACAATTCAATTCCTCAGAACTATGGATGTTTCTCAAAACTCATTACCATTAGTATTGAAAAGATGTTGTGACGTGTCTGTAACTCAATACTAACAAAGCAAGGTGACTCTTTGTACTCCAATTACCTTCCATTTGACGGCATTAAATGAATCAAATTCGTTCATTGAATTACTAATGTAATCAATATTTACAATAATGAATGTGATAAGTCAACCACGAAATTTAGAGGCAAGTTTATTCCCGACTTAGCCCAACGACTTATTTGCTGAGTTCTGCATGCTAAATATTGAAATCCTGGGAAAATCCGCTGACAATATTTGCTATACCTTTTGTGATCTCAAGTCTAAGTTGAATTCTTGAGTTTCATCCACTTGTTACTGAACAGTGCATTTTGGAGATACGACATTTCATAAAATGCTTAATCGGTCTAACTTATGACACCTTGGATCAAAAATTGTACCTCATAGAATTAGTTCATAGTAAAAAAATCTTTCAAACAAGTAGTAATCTATAGAAATAGGACTGAAATGATGAATTAATAAATTCATTGTGCTGTATTTATCAGAACAAGATTAATCGGAGAAGCCCTCGTGGAATGAAAGGGACAGCGTGTTGAGGTATGTACGGTATGCCACTACAGTCTGAGAATGTACCGACACTTGTCCAGCCGAAATCAAATTCTATCGCAGAACTTTTTGGTCGTTCTTTGCAGACCAGAGTAGTATTTTATGCACTCCTTTTGTTTTCGGTGTACACCGAACATTTCGTTCGAGTTGAGACCTTGATATCGCTTCCAACACATCTAATAAAGATCCCTGATTCATCCTAACCTATTCTGTACACCCAACTGTCGTCACTTTAGACGATTCCAAATATTTGAAACCTATTCTGATCAGGTATCTTGGCACTCACCTACAATTCAATCAAAATTTGCCGAGTACCATGAATAACATATTCTAAATTGATCAATCAATTTTTTACTCTCCCTAAGAGAACTAGTGGCAAAAAACAGAGTTTCCAGAGAAATTTGGAATTTTTAACAAGTTGAAAGGAATACTTGAAAGTATGAGGAAGTGATTTTAACGCGGAAGATTAGAAAGTTATCAGGCAGAATGGATGTAATTCAATATTCAGTTATAGCTCGCGAGACAACAATCGAAGCGAAACTATGCTCACGAGACATCAGACCAATAAGTATAGTAAACGCATGAATGCCAGGAGAAACTTTCGTAAATCACTCGAGCGATAGATCTAGCACTAACGTGATCATTTGCATCGTTTAGCTCGAGGCTCGCGCTCGACACATTAGACAGACTCTCGACAACGTTGTCGTCGTCGTCGTATTAATAGCTAAAGCATAGATCGACTCAGAGAAGTCACTGCACTCAACTAATCTAGACGAAAGTGCAGCCTCTACACACATATACTATGGTAGTGTGTGTATCGAAGCTGCTCTTCCCTCTCAACGATTATCATGAGCTCATTCATCACTCTTAGAGTATATAGAGGCGCGTTCGAGTAAGATCGCAAAAAGTCAATCTCTTGACACTCGTGCAGTAGCGTGGCAGTTTGCCGGTTTACAGTTTATATACAGTGTTCAATCTTGATGACTTCTTGCCTTTTACTTGGCTTGAGGGCAATTTGTCCTGTAACTTGTATATATTGCCTCAGGAAACTTGTTCCTCAGAGAATTATGGTGTTGGATTGACTTTATTTGGAATGTGCATCACGCTTACCTGTCGCTACTGATAGAGCAATGAGCGGAATGAATGACTTGTTCGAAATTGCTCGAGCTGATGACCTGAGGTTGAAATTCTGCTCTCATAGGCAAACGATTTTTTCATCAAATTTTTTAATACTTCTGTGGAGTTGTTCTCTAAGTAAAGAGAATTGAGAAAATTGTATGAATTCAACCAGGTGTTATTCGTGTATACGTGATTATATACGTAAGGTTTATAGTAAAAGTTTGAACGGCTTATAGGTTATGAAATGGGGAAGCTCAAAAGGCCGAAAATATGATGAAATATGATTTAAAATGGATTAACGTCATTAATTATAGGCTGAAAATTTCCAACATTGATGTAAATATCGGCAAACATACCATGATTTATTGAGTCCTTGAGCTTTTCTTCGCGCGTGCCAGAACAAATATGAACAACCTCAAAAAAAGTCTTTGATGAGCAGCTCACCTTCGGATTGTTCATCCGCATGAAAAATCTTTTTTGGCTAATGATTTTATTGAATACAAGAGCTAGGTCATAGCTGAACAGTTTTTAAGTTTGACTCATACAGAGGGTGGAATATGACTAAATGGATTCTTTTAAGAGGAAATCGACTTGGAACGCAATGAAATTTCGTTAGCTACTGATCAAAATTAGTTCTTGAGTCCATTTTCTGATGATTAAAAATTCGTTTGTGGAAAAATTGAAAAATATGATCCGAGAGAATGCTAATCTGAGTAAACTTTCGAGTTTTACGAAAATTCATGACCTAAAACATCAGACGTGTAAAAAATACGAGATTTGAACTAATAATCATCCTGTAAAGACTCTTTATCAAATTCAAATTGACTCTGTTATCTTAATTGAACTACTTACCTATCGATTTGGGCCTATTTCACCTCAAACCCGTTCTAAACATCTGTCGACAATTTGACAGTCTTCCGGTTTATTGCTGATTTATCATTTCATTACTTCCTTTGACTGGCTGAGCGATCTTTAGCTAAAATAATACGAATCGCAAACAGAATGTCGAAAAAGCCAATAGAACTAGTCAATGGAATTTTACTTATTGACCTCTTAGACAGAACATATTACGTAATGTGTAATTATTTTTTGGAGAAAATTGCCGAAAATTTGAAATATAAGAGAGCAAAAATTTCGCTAATAATTGATGACCTGAAGAAAAGTCAATATTGACAATTCAACAGTTGAGCCACCACGCTCATAATTTTTTTCATGAATAAACCGTATTTTCGCTGGGCGAATGAATTTTTTTAACAATTTTTGTCTGGATTTTTTTGATCGTAGCTTCTCGGGAACCATTCAGCATCCAGATTAGGTAGAAGTAGCGATCCCTCCAATCTTTCCTTGGCCAGGCTCGTACTGACTTGCGAGTATTTTTGAGATCATTTTTAAAATTCTGTGTAAAGTTCAGTGAATCTACAGTTTTGAACTTGGGAGGAAGCTTCTTTTGAACGAGCTTTTGAAGCTATGATGATATTCATTGGACTAATGAGGAGGAAGCTATTTTTTGGTGAATGAATTTTGAAGAGTTGGGAAACCATCGCTGATCAGAATTGAAATGAAAAAGATAAGAGAGCTTCTTCTCCAAAATTGTGATCAAGAGTGATTTGAAATATCTTAAAAATGATCTTCTCGTGGGTCGGTCTAGCAGCATCTAATCCATGTATTGTAGTCCTCTAGTCGTCGTATACAGCATCATCCTCGGCAAAATCGTTTTTCCCCGTGAATTCTCAACAGTTTGTTCCATTTTATAATCTTCTTTTCAGACATTGAAACTCAAATTTTAAAGATATTATGATAATCAGATCTTTGAATTGAAAAAAATTCGAATCATGTAATGTAAGAATGATAGTTACGAATCAATAGATTCGATTTGAATTGAAAGTGATTCGATTCGCTCACTCATGAGCAGAATAAAAGTAGTTTTGAGTCTTTCAAATTTTTGAATCTTCAGATAAGATTGATCGAGTGGGTGAAGAAAGGAAATAGGATGGATTTAATAGGGTTTTTTTTCGATTGATAAGATTGTTTTGTTATAATTCACCAGACAATGTTTATTCAGACGACCTCACATCTCCCAAGCGTACAAAATGACGTGCTCACTGGGCAATATGCGGGGCTGCTTTTGTATAATTGCGTGTGGAGTATACCTCGATTTCGCTTACATTTTTTTTTACCTTTCATTCTTTGCCAAGGAAACAACAATTGTACGCGTTATCTTCTTTTTTTCATCTTCAAAATTGTTTACAACATTCTTGTGTACATATTTCAATTTGCATCTGTGACTTTTTTTTCTTCTCACATATTATTCTTCATTACATGTTTTGTTTGTCATTTATACTCCAAGTTTGTGTGTAATATGTATAATATGCTCTCGTATAGATTTGCACTTTTTACGTACAAATCTCATACAATCCTGCTTTTGTTTGTTTCAATATGTATTTTGTTGTAGTTTTCCTCCTTAATGGATAGAGAAATATATATCATACTTTTTCTTTATGTATCGTTTTACTATAATAATTATTATGTGTAGTTTTTATGCATAACAGTACACGACGATTCATCAAGATATATTCTCACCTGCCACAACAGGCTATTTGAGAATATTTTTTTACTATTTTTGAGGAAGCGGATATTTTAAACAACTTGGGATATGAGGGATATCGAGGAATATATATAGGCATTTTTGTGTAATTCGGTTTTTGCAGGATACGGATGTTTTTTTCTTTCTGGGACAAAATTGTTGTAAATGTTCCTTTTTTTTACATCGGGTGCGAAGAATTTCTACACAATTTTTTTTTTGTAACGCCGCACATTGCTCGCTTATACAATTCGTTTCGGAAACTTTGACCTTATACTTTGAAAGATAAAACCATCAAATTCGAGGATTATACACACCAGGAATGACTCGCAAGTACAATAAATACATCGAGGAGCGAATGTTACAATAATTAGCAATCGGGTAGGAATTGTGTGTAACTGAAAAAAAAATAAAACTGATATACTCTGATGCGTGATCGAGCTCATGTGCGTTTAATAAGATTTGTCGTTGTTTTTTCGGATATAATAAATGCAGAAAGTACGAGGGGGAATAAATACATTACAAGCATGGAGCGCCAGAGAAGATATGAAATTTTGAACTGCATGATCGAATGTTTTGAAGAAAAAAAAAATTTTCAAATTGAACAGGCGAAAAATAGCAAAGGGGGATAACGAACGCGTTGTTTTTTTGACAAAGGACAATATATAATTTATACATTCGTCGTTACATACTTTTTTTGCAAGTCACGCGCCTACAGATTTGTTTTTTCTAAGATTCTAGCCTTATTGGAGAGACTACTATTTACAAGTGTAAACTCGGCGTCACGCGTTTTACTTTCTCCTCTTGCATACACTCACGACACAAATAATTATTATTTTTCCTCTGGCTTATTCAACATATTCAATGTTTTGTATTTATTCAACTCGATGCAGAGCTGTTTCTCTGATGGAACATTTCAAATCCGTTGTTCAACAATCTCATAATGCAATGCGATAAATATGATTATATATAATTGTAAACGCACACATCGAGTCGAATATTATTGAATCTTGAAAATGCAATTCCGGTACGTACTTTTTTTTCTTTTTTCTTTCGAATAATGTAAGCTACTCTTTCGGGAGTTTGAGCGCGGGTGATGGGAGGTCAATTGTAGCTCTGACTTGATTTTTTTTTCTTTTATGTGCCTGTGTTTTATACATATAGAGCAAGGGATTTTAGAACCCTCGGTGGGCCGTTCAGTCTCATTTGACAAAACTCCATAATAATAATAATGTAATGTAGCGATTTCGAATGATTTGAATGTTGTTATTTTCATATCGATTGCAGTTCTTTCGAAAAAATTGAAAGTCGATTGTATTCATATTTTCATTTTCATTTCTATATTATAGTAAAGCCCGATTGCCTCGACACGCATCATACGCGCTCTCGCATAAAACCGCATGCAAAAACCCTTTGGGTTCATCATTTAAATCTTTAATGACCAATATAGCCTCGGACACTTTTGTTGCTCCGACAAAACTATATATATCTTTTTGTATTTATATATCCGTAAATATGTATATATGTATACATTGAGCATATACTCGAGCACACTTACTATATTTATATATATATACTTCAGTTGTTTTTTATGTACACGCGCAATAATCGCAGTCACTCACTTTCCACGCACTCGGACGCGTAATAATGCTCACCGTTTGCGTGCAAATCACTCTCTCTCTTTCGCTCTTTCTCGCGCTCTCCAAATATTAGACACTACGCTTTTAAGAGATATTACAATATATAACGATGATTACCTTACTAGAATTCTTGTCGATAACTAGAATTTATAGTAGAGTAGAGATGATTGATGAATGAGGTGGATGTAGATATACTGTACAGGATGCGCGATTTTCCATGATTATCACATGTATTAGATTATCAACCTCTTGTAATCTTCTGCTGCTCGTATATATTTATATATATATATATATAATATGCCTCTTGCCGAGTCCTCCAATTGAAATTTCTTTCTTTTTTCTCTTCATTTCATTTCGTTGCAGCCGTGGCTCACCCCAACACACCGCAGGAGCTCTAATATAGTTTAGGCCATCATCAGTGAGTGCTGCTGGACCTTTCTTGTACTGTTTCTTGTGTATCAATATTTGTTTGTGTTGGGAGAGTCCACTGGAGCCCAAAAAAAAATCATATTGGAGGGAACTCGTTTTACTATAACACGGCACTTTTGCTCCGGTCTGTTCATCAGTCACTTTTTTTTTCGGCCCGATCGACGCCATAACTTTTTTTATACATTTAACCATATGGCGCATATCACGTGGGGCACAAGAAAAAGTTTAAAAACGCATATTTGCACTGTTAATCCCGAGATCGATTCCGTTTATAGCGAACCTGCACTAACTCATCATGCACTACTACGCTTCGAGTTTCACTATGGTATTTGCGCATGTTTGAGGTTGCGGTGACGGAGAAGGTGACTTTTTTGATAGGTTAAGCGGTTGTTGACTGTCTGCTATGTCAACCTGTAGTTCAACCATTTTCCCGCTCAAACCGTTACTACTGCAACTGCTACCGGAGCTCGCTGGTCTTGGGCTTGGACTACAGCTACTGCTTCCACTACTACTTCCGCAACTACTCGTAGCTGGAGCTGACTGATACCTTGGAGAAGACGATTCCATTGGTAAGTATTCCTGTTTCATAGCAGACGACGTCGTTGTTGTAATGACCGATGTCGTTGCCGCCGTTGGCCACCTGTGTTGTTGCTGTTGCTGTTGTTGTTGTTGTTGTTGTTGTTGTTGACTGTACGGACAGTGTGGCGATGCTCTGCTGCTCGTCGTTGTCGCACAGGAACTCGAGGATTCCGCTGCTGGTGATGGCGAATACCTCGATGAGGTTGTGGATGGTGGCTCTCCACGCATTATGTAGTTGTGAATGATGTCGGTGCGCTTGAGCTGCTCCGCCGTCATTCTCGGACCCTCCATCAGACTTTTCGCTAGAGTTGAGTGCGTACTGCTGAGAAGGGATCCCTGTTGGAGTGCTGCTTGCAACGTGGACGTCTGTTGTTGCTGAGGACACGAGGGTGACCTGGCCGGTGGTGAGGTTAGGTGTAAATGTAGCTGACTGTGCTGATGTTGTGGACTACTGCTGGGCACTGGCACAGCGACAGGGCTAACACTGACAGTCACTGCGGGTTCCGCCTCGGCGCTGTCTTTCTGTCTGAGCGCTCGGAACTTTTTGTGCGGCTTATACGCCTCGTCCATCAGAGAATTTGTGTCGTACAGCGGCGGAGCTTGGAGCACTCTCTTCAGCACTGGCATGTCTTCGACTTCTTTGTCTTCCGCCGATCGCGGACTGGAGCACACACTAGTTGGAGCACTGCTTGCACTACTGCTGATGCTGGCCGGTTTGGAGTCCGGTTTCTCCGTACCTGACTCGATACCACTATCACTTGGCGAATCGAGTTTCCTGAACCTCGGACACTGCTGCTGCTGCTGATGTTGGAGGTTGTGTTGTTGCTGCATTGCCAAATGAGCCAGGTGAGGATGGTGTAACTGGGGCGTCTTGGCTCCGAGTAGATTTGCCCTGTGAAGCTCGTCTTCGCCCGAGCTCGTACTGCCGGAGTTGGCTCGCCTTCTGTGGGGGCAAAGTCCTCCAGCGAGAGTGGCTGCCAGAAGTGGAGCACTGGAGGCATGTTGAGATGGTGGTGACACGTGTTGCTGGTACTCTGTCAGTGAGGCTACTTCACCACTGCACGTGCTTTCGGTGCTGGACACACTACCGAGTGGACTCTTGACGGCCTCATCGAGTCCGAGATCCGAGCCCCATGAAACGGAGCCACCGTGAGGAGCGTCCTCCTCCATGGGCCAACTGCATCCGTTCTGCTGCTGTTCTTGCTCACGAGCTTGGAGCTCTCTCTGCTGTTCGGTCATCTTGAAAGCCAACAACTTCTCGGAGTGTAGGGTGTTCAGAGTCCTGAGGTCCGGGATCTTCTTCAAAAGCTCGCGAAGGATGTCCGGCTGTTGTGGGTGGTTCTGGGCAAGGAGTGCCTGCAGGGCCGAGCGGAGCTTGTTGTGCATGCGCTCGACGAGCTCGGTGTTTCTCAGTCCGGGCCTGTCGGCCGCTATCACCACCACCGAGCAGAAAAGTCCGAGCTCCGCATCAGACAGTCTGAGGGCATTGACCCTCTCGGCAAAGTCAAACATCGAGTCCATGAGGAAGCGCGCGTTGCTGCTGTTGTGGATCGATTCGCGTTTCAGCACCTGGCCATTCAAACAGATCATGCTGGCTGTCTGACTGTCAAACATGCATGCCAGCCTCACAAGGAGCACTTCAAAGACTCCGGCTTTCAAAAGAGTGACTTGGTCGTCCTGAGCCAGGAGGGCAAAGCCAGGAATGCGTTTGGCAAACTCGACGACGCCTCGAATGGCTGGAGAGAATCTCTTGGAGAAGTCCTGAAGAAGCTCTTGCTGTCCGGTCAGAGGTTGTGGGTTTGGATTCAGGGGACACGCCTGCAACACGGAAGCACACAAGGGGGATTCCCAGGTCAGATGGGGTTCGAAGGGGTACTAGATCGGTACAGCTTGAAAGGGCAAGATACTCACCAAAGTGGGCGGGCAAGCAGTGTAGCTTGGGGTCTCACGGGCCCTAGCGAGCACCGGGGCGACCTTGTCACGTGTGAAGTCGCAAGTGTCCAAGTGAGCTCGGACTACAGTAGCCAAAAGCCTCTGCTCGTCCTCGAGCTCCGCCGCGACAGCCTTCTCCTGGGATCGGCTGTGGGAACTCTGCTGCATGGCAGCCAGAATCCTGGCCTTTTCTCGCTTGGGCACTCGTCCAAATCGCACAGCTGTAACACAAAAACAAAAACACGCACTGGTTAGACACACATGGAACACCCCATATATATACCATCTCGCAAGTAGTAAAATCACGGCTATGGCCAGACACGGTAAAAGACACTAACGGGCATTGTGATATTTGACGACTCCATTGAGTATGCCCTTAAGTATGGGCAGCTCATCACCCATCATAGATGTAGTAGTAGTTGAGACTGGCATGGGCCTCTGAAGGGCCAATTGCAGCCTAGAATCCGGCCTTGGAGGAATTTTGAGGGCCGGTTGGGCTAACTCACAACGGAGTCAGCTTACAACACACAAGGTATATATAATAAATAAAAAAATTACACACACGCGTAAAATCGAACACTTTTGAATTTCGATTTTGATCACTGAACTTTTAAACTCTTGAGACTATCAGTCATCAATGATACGCGCGATATATTGCGCGTGGTGTTCACGCGAGACAGCATAGCCGTCGACTGACTGACTGAGTGAATGGCTATGTGCAGACTGGTTAGTCGCTTGGCTCAGACTAGCGGGCTTGAGAGAGCCGATCAGTGCTGGCGCGTTCAACAGCCGGCCCCCCCCCCACCCACCCCAACAACCTATCCACTCTCAATCCCCCACTCTAAAGACCCCGCCGGAGAGTTAGTATAGTACGAGAGACTGCTGGCCTTGAACTTGCTTTCGACGATAGCCGTGTTGAGCGCATAGGCGGCACGCACGCGCGCGTCCACCCCTCTCCCGATCAAGCTCATTTTCTCTCTCTCTTACTCTTATATGCTTACTATGTATTGTTGTAGATATATACTTGATCTGTACGTAAAGTGAGAGAGATGGTACGTGGGTGGATAGGTGATAGAGATACTGTGATGCGCTTGCACTTTCTTTCTACGCGCCGCGGTTGTTGTTTGTGTTTTTAGCGTGGGGGTGACCGCTGACGGTGTTATTGCGCCTCGCTGATCTTTTTGTAGCTGCATCGAATTGCAGGGGCTGAATCATCTATAGATATAATGACTTGAAATTTGATTTTATGATGTCTGATGAATTTCACTTTTGTCGACTTGAGTAATGGTGTCCTTTGAGAAAAAGTTTTTGCAAGCTCCGAAAATGGAACTTTTTTTTCTATCCACGGGAGTTTCAGAATGAAAACTGTTGCTTTCTCAGACCAGCTACTTTCATCATTCATTGAAAGTGCAATATTGTTCATGACGAGCGTTTTGGAATCTTCAATTGTCAAATTCTTTTAGTCCGGTTTGAGCTTCAAAGTTCCGGTGTCGAAAGCTCGTGCAAGCTCATATTGAAAAATTTCCTATTTTTCTCAATATTATCACTCTATTTCTGCTGAATATACCAGTAAATTTCTTCAAAAATTGAAAGATATTCCAAATTTTTTTTCTAAAATTCCATCAAGACGGATTGAATTCAAAGACTCTTGAATAAAATCCGTCAATTTGAATAGAATCACGATACATCTTTACGAATGGTCAAGTCGAGTGTGACCTTCTTAAATTTTATTCAATAGGCATTTCCGTCCCTATTAGCGCTAGACCATCAAAAAGAAATCTACGCATCACCTTCTCGAGCCTAGAAATCAATACAAAAACCTCGTCCTAAGAAGGACTACGTCCTTCAACGACCTACGACACAATACAAAAAAAAAAAAAAAAAAGAGCGCGCGACTTTTCTATGCACCCAATTACATAAAGGTACATAGTAGCCAATCCGTCATTCATGTTTTTCACCGCCGATACCACCAACACACCGCTTATATACAACTTGCAGTATAAAGTGGAAAATGATGGTGAGGTGTGACCCAGGTGCCGATCGAAGGCCGAATGAGCTACACCATCAGAACAGAAAACGTTCTCTCAAGCGTATGCGCGCGCGCGCGCGCAAGTAGAAGGGGCCACGCTTTGGTCAGACAGTATAGTGAGTTGAAACTTGGCGAGGTCTCCGCACGATGGCGCCAGCTATCAGACTCTCTTGATATATCGCGATTTTTATACTCGGAAGGAGGGGTGGGTGGGAGTAGAGTGTATATTCGCGCGCATATCGTGAGTGTCGAGCATTATAGCGGATCTATAGCGGTATTCGCGCGCTCCGAGAGCTGCATACTGCTTCGCCGCATCGTCCCGTGAAATTGCAGCAAGCGTATAATAGAGTGAGCTTGCAACGCCCGGCTGAGGTTATTGACCTAGGACCTCGTTGAGCACCCGTAAAAGCTCCCGATATCTTTTCTTCATCGTATTTTTTTCCCATGTTTTTTGCTTGAATTTTGAATTTCCCGCGCATTTTTCAAATTTTCAATTCTAGTGAACTCGTGGCTTTAGAGAATTCTAGATTTGCACGGTAGAATGTGTCGATGATGATGGTCAAAAGTTGGCGAATTCAAGGGAAAGCAAGTTCACAATCGTGGTTTACTTTCACGGATTGCGACATCAAGATATGGAAGAATCCTAAAGAGAGAGAGAGAGAGAGAGAGAGTCGAAGAGAAAAGAGAGCCGTGTCTCGCGGGCGGCTCTGATGATATGATGAGGATGATGGTGTTGCGTAAACGGTCGATGCCCCGGCAACCCAAATACGTTCCCTATACACTAACTACTATATGCGACCGTAATGATGACGCCCCTTCCGCGAGAGAGTCTCGCCCGAGTGTATATAATACTTGTATATTGGGCAACCATCGACTGACTGACTGACTTCTTGTCTTGTATACTATATGGTGATGGTAACGACGACCTCGAGACACTTATTGCGGAGAGAGTTTCTCCCGGATTTTATATTATTGCGAAACTTTTGAAATTTTGCGGGTACTTTCACCTGATTGTGTGTGTGTGTGTGTGTAACAAGTATCTCAGTATCGAGTACATTCTACAATTGAGAATTCGAAGATTTTTCCGTTAATTTTCTATTCTCGAGAGCTTCACTGATATTCACTCGATAGATAGTGAAAAAAAATAAAATTGAATAGTCGCGGTCACTCTTGGACATACGAGAACAAGCATTTAAATGTACGTATGTGTGAGTAGTAAATGGTGTGTGTGTATGTGTGTGTGTGAGATGGCCGTGTCACGAGGCAGCATTACTCGCGGCTATTATATAGAACTCGCGCGCGCGAGCTTGGACGCCTTGAGGTTTCGGGACAAGGACTCTCTCATCGTCGTAGTCGTCGTAGTCGCGGATAGTAGAGCCTGCACACATATCGCGTTTGACGGACACATCAACTTTGCCACGCGCGAACACGCGATAATATCATCATTGCATCTATCTTCATGTGTGTGGGTAATAGAATACTTGAAAACCTCGAGGATATATTCCACGTACTATTATTATTATTACTTATCTTCAATGATTTCTAAGATATCGCGGTAGAATAGAGTGTCTGGCCATAACCTCAAAAAAAAAAAGAAAAATGTAGATTGATGTAAGGTATAGGTTTGAGTACTCACCATCACGACTCATTCCAACGGCGATACACTTTTTCAATCTGCAATATTGGCAACGATTCCTGTTTATACGTAGAATACTGCATTGCTGATTCTTTGTACAGGGACGGTATTGTATTTTTTGTTGAATACTCCGTCTGAAGAAACCCTGTTCAACAACAGACGATGATTCGTTCTCATAAGTTTCACAATTTTCATCATCATGATGATTATGTTTGTGTTGACATGTAATTTCTGTATCGCTATCACTATCGGAAGATGACGAGGACGAGTGTCCAGATGCTGAACCTATAGATGACGAGGATGACAATTGTGGTAGTGGTGGTGGTGGTGGATTTTTTTTTGAAACTTCAGTCTTTGTACGCGATATATCGCATTCGCACAAACACCCCATTGTATACGCACAAACTATCTTTTTTTTTAGATAGAGTTTATGAATTGCACCCTCAAAGGGTGAATTATAATCACACTGAGATTACAATACACTTTGATGAGGAATAGAATTTTTTCAAATTTTATAGAAGCAAACGACGACGTTGAATTTAACGTCCGGTTAGCTTGGAGTTCTCTCGTGGACTGAGCCAGTAATGCAGATAGCGAGCGAGAGAACCAGCCAACAACGCAGCCAAAGAGTCAGAAGAGAGAGACATACTATACTACTGGTGGGGGCCCTCTGACCCAGTTCCCGGACGTTCACCCGCCGTATAACGAACCGAGGCTATATACGACAAGCCAAAGCAGCAGTTCACCGCGTGAAAGTGAGAGTTCCCCCCCCCCCCCTCCCCCTCAATGCGTGCGCAACCCCCTCCCTATATCTACCATATACATGATACCGCGAGTACATCTTATGTAGATGTGTGTGTGTGTGTGTGTGTGTGTGTGTGAATGTGTGTATGTGTGTGAGGGCAGATTTTCATGTGAGCGGGGGATGGGGGGAAGCCCGGAAAAGCCCGGGGGTGGCAGTAGAGAGGGTAACGAACTCGGCTTAGAGAGAGAGTTCGGTCAACGAACTCGACCATCTCATGCAGTTTCGCGAATCTGTGCTTGTGATAATATATAGATGTAGAGGTAGGTGTACTTCGCGAATGAGTTTGTTATAGGTTAGGTTTGGGGAGAGGTAGGGTGGTAAAGGTGATAAGATGTATGTGTAAGGTGAGCTCGGATTTTTCAGAGAGACCCGGTTTGACCGACTCTTCGAATCGTGTGTTTTGATGAGCTTGCAAGATTTTGACAATTGTAAAATGAGTGGTGCGAGGTTATGAAGCTTGCCATGGTCATAATAACAATACGGAGACTCGATTTTTTTTATCAACATCTATCTGTACACGATTTTTCACGGCCACAGTTTTGTGTGTTGATCAACGAGATATTTTGCAAGTTCCTTTTTTGCGCGAATTCAAACTTTAGCGTACGCTCGCGAAATCGGGTCGTAAACACACGATTATTGGCCAATTTACAAAAGAAAAAGAGAGAGAACCGTTGCCGCGTTGATGACGAATTCTTCGATCGCGAGAGTGTGCTGTAATTCGTTTAGTCAACATAACAAAGGAAAGAGTCCGGGCCGTTGCCTCGTGCTCATTTCACCCGATTCGGTTCATCGAACGCGAAGAAGCTCATTGAGTCAGTTAATTCGAATTTCGTGTTCTTCGTCTCGAATGCGAGTACTTTTAAATTTGATGCCTTGTTAGGTCATGAGCTTACTTGAGAAGAAATTGGCATTCTTTCATAATTTTCAATTTATGGAACGTTAAAAAGCTCATCTAACGGGAAATTTGAATTTGACATAAAAAAGCTCATAAGGCGGAAAATTCAAACTGTAACCATTGAGATTCTTCGAATTCAAAAAAACTTCTGAACGAAAAAGTCAGATTTTGTATTCTAATTTGGAGAAAAAAGGAAAGCTCATTCGGCGGGAAATTTAAAATGTACAAGAGATGAGTCACCGAGAGTATTTTGACGAAGAAGAAAGGAGCGATTGGATAGATGTAACGGATGGAAGGTTCGCGAAAATTCTATTTCAAACTGCTGGTGAGTCAGGGAATCACCTAGTAGTAGAAGTGCATGCACGTCGTTCAGCATAGTTGTACCGTTGTGTACCGTATATAAACACTACTATCCGTTGCAAGTCCTCTCCTATAGGAGTCCATATACATATATATACAAAGCTCGCTAAAATATACGCATAGTGCGCGCTCTCACGACCAACACGCACTTCAATAACCTCTAACATAACCTAATCCAATATAAGCAATAGACTATTATACAAACTATACGACTACCTTTATATACTACTCGTATTGAATGCTAATTGACCCCCGGGCAACGGATATTCCTGCAAGCTCATATATGTACTTATACACCCATCTACTATCGATATCGGAAAAGTTTATATACCTAGTCTAAAAGTAGTGTATCAGAGGTGAAAGATCGTTGATCTGCAAAGAACGAAATTAGCTCGTCGAATCCGTTAATAATTTCCGTTGCTTCGAAATAAGCTCACCCCCCTCCCTTGAGCTTATTAGAGCTATTCCGTTTGTGGATGAGGCAACGGACTCGAGAGCTTTAATCGAGTTTGAATATCGTGCTTTTTGATATTCCAAGAATAGAACGAGTTGCGGTGGCGACGACCAAATTCAAATGGACCGTTCCAGGCTCTCATCCCTGTGATGCTTTCGAACGAATGATATATATATATATATATATATATATATATATGTAGGATGCATTCTGGGAGCCCGGAGGAAGCTTGTATGTTGGTCGCATCGATCGATCCTCGTCTCAAAAGAGGTCACCGTGGGGTCGTTGCCCGCGCCCAATATATGTATACACTTTGAACCCGTGACCCCGTGAACCACCTATATACCTTCACATAAAGCAAACATAACCTAATATAAAATACAATTTTATACAATTCTCAACGATATTTACATAATCGAAGATATAGAAAAGTGATTGAGAAGAATATTTATATAGATAGAGCTTGCGGGTTATGTGAAGTGTATATAGAATGGTGCACCCAGAGTCGAGAGTGCATTGCGCTCACTCGCGGATCGGGAGAGGCCAACGACCTTTATATAGTATTATATGTATACTGGAGAGTGAACTGATGGCTGCTGGAAAGGAGAAAGAGAGAATGAGAGGGTCATGAAGGAGAGGCAATAAGGGAGAACAGAGATAGAGAGATATAGAGAAGGTAAACCGCGAGGAACGCGTAACGGTGACGACTTTCTTTGCAGCGCATGCGCTTCATACTGTGTGCAGGTATACATATGCGATATATGCACGCGGGGGGCATTAACCGGCGCTTGACTCTTGTGAAAACTATGTATATGTTATAGTATACTCGACCCCGTGTGTATATATAACATATGATATCGAATGAGCTTGCAGATATTTTACACACAGGTAATTATTCTGAGAGCTTGCATAGAGCTTGCAACGAGTATGATCATCGGTAAAGCTTCTTGAATTCACGAAAAGCTTAATTCTTAGAATAGAAGGTCTTACTTTGCTTTGAGATTGGCGAAGCACGAAAGCTTGCAGATATGAAAATGGGCGCGAAATTTGAATTTGATAGCTTGTTGTATCGATGCAACGCGTGTTTTGAGTACACATATTAAGAAAATGGAGAGTGGAACGATACGATTTTATACGTATGAACTCGCGTTGTTATCTATCAATCTAAGCACTAATACAGAACGAAGCATGGCGTCGATGGCAGTACAGCTATTAGATATACGAAAGCATTTAGCGCAATAATGAGCGGCTGACCCGATTTCAAAGTAGATTCGCTTCTCTCGGGGTCGGTAACCCCGTGCACTCATAGTATCACTATATTATTATACATATACTCGCGTGTGCCCGAAAATAAGCAGCGCCACCACTACTAGTACCACTTTAGTAAAGCTATGTATACGTAGGCGCAATCAAATGAAAATGAGATCACGACTCGTTACGACATCGCTGCTTGCGAGTTATAATACTGCATCAGAGTTGTGGGTCGTTTATTATAGCGAGGGGACGCGTGAGATATACTCTCATATATATATATATATATATATATATAGCTCAATGATGCAAGTTCTATGATAGAGTAGAAGAGGTCGTTGACCTGGAGTCATTGCATCCCCAGAGCTTGCACCCGATTTCAAACCCAGTATATATATATGTAGTATATGGCATGAGAGTGGGGAGAGCCTATCATACTACTGTGTATATAGTCCTGATAGACTCGTCCGTTACGTTTGGTGTGGGAGCTGGTTCGGTGAGCTTTTATCGAACGTTGGAGCTTGCTAGGATTCACAAGGGGTTTCTGTGGTTGGACTCTCGATTTTTTCGAAGTTTGGAATTTCGAAATCGTGGTTGAGAAAGTAAGATCGGGGGATATGAACTTTTGGACGGAAATAGCTATCAATCGAGCTTGCAAGCTCTACATTTTCTAAACAATGGGCACCTGGATGATTTGGATTATCCAACTAGTACACTTTAACTCGCGTATAGCTATGAGACACTCAAATTTTACTGCAAGCTCTGAAAAAGCTCTGCAAGCTCAAATATCGACTCGAATGACTCAATTACTCAATTCTCCTGTGTAAATAACACATGACTACTGACAAAAGTTGACATAGAAGACTGATAAGTGAAAAAATGTCAAAAGCTCATTTGGCGGGAAATTCAAACTGTTTGCCTGTTCTGTGGGGGAACGCGGTAACTGCTCGTATTCGCTTACTTATGATTGTAAAGGGCTTGAATTTCGAACGAAGTGGTGAAAGCAGTCAGAGGAGAAAGATGAGGAGGAGTAGGAAGGAGAGGTAAGGGAATATATATTCGGGAGTGGACGCTTCGAGCTGCAAGTGCAACGCTCCAAATATGGGTCGCACGAGTGCAGTCCACGCGCGGCATCAGGGCTTATTCGCACCGAGAGTATCTCGTTCTCTCACTCATGGTGGCCTGGGCGGCGGCAGCGGCGACCGGGCGACCTAGTCTTCAAAGATATACCCGATCTTTTTCTCTCTATCTATCTCTCTCTCTTCCGCGTTCCCTTCCCTTTCCATTGCCCTGCAAATCCAACTGCACATCCGCGCAAGCACCGCAGAGTTCGCAAAAGAGACACCGAACTGGCTATGGGATCGCTCTGATGATGTGCCTGGGGATATTCCACGTGCGCGGGTGACTGACCGAGATCACTGATCTCGAGAGGCCTCACTTCTCTTTCTCTTTCTCTCTTTTATATGCACTTCTCGGTCGTATTTTACGTTGTTTAAAGGGTGGTGGGTGGTTGAGCTTGTAAACGATTGATAGAGATTGCGACTGGATTTAAGAATGTGATTAGGGAATTCTTTTCGTTTATTTGATCGACCATTTGGAACTTTGAAAATTTAATCCCCAATGGGTAATTTTCCATAATGTTAACTAAATCGTGGGTTCATTGACCTTTTGATGAGTATTCTAAGTGATTGTAGTTCAATGAAACTCGTGATATTTAAAGAAGTTTGTTTTTCATTTGATTTCGATCTCAAAATTAGTTAGTGCATCTCAGAATAGGATACCAATTTTAAAGTGATTGAACTTACTGCAAGCTCAGCCACTATTATATACACGATTTGTCACGTTACATAACCTCGTTGAAGCTTTAACCGAAGGAACCTCAATTCTCGTAATAGGACCAATCAATAACTCATGACGAGAGTATATACCAAGCATAATTGGACACATTGTCGATACAGAAACTATTAATTGATCGACAACTAGATTAGCTGAGTAGAAAATAAAGTGCCTATTGCAGACGTTAAGAAAAAAAAAATAGCCCGACTACACTTGATTCAATTACAGATATCCGATCATTAAATTATCACAAATCGATGTAAAAATGAATCAACGAAGCTGCTTTCGATCCATCACACCGTTTGAATAATTTATCTCAGTGTGCAAACGTTGTAAAATTGAAAATCCAGGGCGAGCAAGGACTGATGAGCAACGGCGTGGCACAGGGCTCGAATTAGCAACGGAGCTGAATAATAAGTATATATGGGCGTGCTCGGGCGTGTGTATGTGAGTTCAGGAAACTCGGTCAATCCAGGTGAGATCGATAAAGGGACTCTCTCTCTCTCTCGGGGTTCACTGCTCTCTGCATGGCCTCCTACATGTATATATATATATATATATATATATATATATATATATATATATATATATATATATATATATATATACATATATATATATATATATATACATGCGGGCGCAACCGAATATCTACACCCTTCCCCCACCACAACCACCACCAATACAGTATTTGTTGAAATACCCTGAGATTGAATTTGAGCTGCCTATATAATACAACAATTTTCCAACCCCTAACCAGGTCTATACACTACAATACATATAAGTATGTACTACGACGTGTCTGACCGGAAATTAATGAGACCGCATCGAGGAAGCAGTAAACAAACTTCAATGACGAAGAAACGAGTCACTTTTGGCTGCACGTGCCTGGCAATTGTATTTTTATACGGTGTAAGCATATCGAAGGAAAATTCCGCGCGGGAAAGTGACGCTCTCACCCTTATTTGTATTTCTTTTTTTTTTTTTTGTATAGATATCTTGAAGTACAACCGTTGCATGGATTATAGAGGGGATCAATTTACTGCGTGACTATAGGTGTTTGCCTTCGTCCGGACGAAAATAAAATTGATCGTCTAAAGATAAGATGCTTGAAGATGTAAGAATTTATTAGAGGCCCGGCACTCCTAGTGGGAAGAAGCAATCTTTTAGTAGATTAATTTCTTTCTAACGATCGCTGCGTAAATCGGACACTGGATCAAACTAATAACTCGTGAAAGTGAAGTAGCAGTTTGGAAAGGAAGGAATTTGATAAGAATTTAGTTTCACCTTCGGAATGTACTCCAAATGACCATAAATATCTTTGGACCTGTAAACCTACTACCAACCCCCTGTACATAATTTACTGCACCGCAATAGAGGGCTACTGAATTTGTAGGACAACGAATGGGTTTGGGCGAAAAAAAAACTGACCCAAAGGTTTAGTTAAGGAAGACTCATTCAATTTTTTTTTTTTTCTATACCTGTGCCCCTTTCTAAGGGCCACTTGCGCCCATTGCAGAACGAACCTGTTACGGACTCACGCGGTGCAAAGGCCCTATTGTGAGGTAGCTCACACAAAAGATGCACGCGAGGAAAAGTCGAGACGCAAAGACCAAATCCGAATGAGGTCAGGCAGGTGATGATGATCGGTCACCCGATTCAATTTTCTCATGTGTGTTGTGTGTGTGTGTGTGTGTGTGTGTGTGTGTGTGTGTGTGTGTGTGTACTTGGGCTCTTTTCAATAGATTTTTCTAGCGCTACAAGTAATTCAAGCGTAAGTGATGCGCTTTCCCGCCTAGCCACATAAGATTTAAGATCTATCGTTTGAAAAGTATCAACGGCCCGATATCCATAAGTGAGTGGTATATAAGGGTGTTCCATCTTGTAGAACGTCAGTTATAGATGCAGCTGCTTCTGTGTTCGATCCAAGTGATTTTTAGGTCACGCAGTTGCATCGTGATGTTTTTCAGAGATTGAGAATAACATCGTGAAAAGGCACATGATACAATAGGGAGCGATGGAAAATTTTACCCCACATCTAGAAGAGATGCTGGGGCGTGTGTGACGATCGAGAGTATTACTCTTGATTTCCGTTGAGATGATGTATTTACGGATTATGTTATATATAAAAACATATATAGAGCGAGGGGTGACCCCTGAATGAAAAATCACCCTGATGGTGCATTTTCGAGTATGTTTTCCTCGTAAATGATGAATGTGCTACATAACACACTCCACGGCCGTTTGGAATTTGAAATAATTGAAGTTCTAGAAAATAGAACGTTCTGATTTTTTTAAAAATTAGCCGTTATATGGTGCACTTTCGAGTAGGTTTTCCTCGTAAATGATGAATGTGATTCATAACACACTTGACGGCCGTTTGAAATTTGAAATAATTAAAATTCTGAAAAATAGAACGTTTTCATTTTTCAAAAATTAGCCGTTATAATTAGCAGTCTTGTAAGACACCAAGTACGTGGGATTGATGTTGCCTTCGTAACGGCCGTTGCGGCTCTGACAAGCTAAAGTAGATGCACCTGGCGCTCTCTCCGTCGATCCGAGCGCTGGCGCCACCATACGGACGATCGCTGAACTTTCGGATCCCCTCACCCTGCCATTTTATTCTACTCCACCCACAGATCCCTCCCATCAGGGCCGCCGACGCTCTGAGGACGTTGACTCGGCCTTCGCCTCCCCCCGACCGACTGATTGTAAATGTGTGGGTGATTCCACTTATCTGTATGTACGTGTGTGTGTGTGAGTGAGTCGCCCTTTCCCCGCTGCACCGATTTCTCGCGAGTCGTACTTTCGATCTGAGAGCGCTGCATGTTGTTACTCTATTGTGAATGCATGTGAATTGAAATTGAGGAATTTCTTGAGAATCAAGTTGAATGAGGCAAGATTTTGATGTAGATTTGATTCGAAAGGGTTAAATTGAGTTGATGCGGGTTTCTGGTAAAAATAGACCGGTAATTCAAAGCTTTTAGAAATTTTAGTTGACTCAATGATATGTCTTATTTTAAATGTGAGGTGGAATTTTTTTAGGGATACGCAAATAGCGATAAGATAGTCCAATTCATAGAGCAACTAATTATAGAATTTAAAATAGAAACTTTGTCAAAACAACTTTGACGAGGAAACGTAGATAATCCGTCCACTCAGGGTCACCGTTCAACTTGAGTCTCCCCAAATAACAATTTGTTTATCCGACTCTTGTAAAAAAGAGTTCATTGACCTGAAAAACTAAAAAAATATGCGCATCAAGTGCTCTAATTTTCACACTAGAATCTAAGTAATATAAGCACTGTTTACGAGCTGTCAATGCGCAATAACAAGCTTAATCCAAATACAAGAATTTTCCGTCCGGTATTTATGTATCCGATCTCATTTGATACACTGACGAGCCTCACTATAGTATTACTCGTATTAGCGTATTATTCGTGTTTTCTCAAGCGTGAAATCGTCTGTTTGTGAGTTGAATTGAGGAAGAATGGAAAACGCATCCATTCAAGTTAGTGAATCGCCTAATTTACATTTTTAAATGTGAGAATAAAAAAGCACGTGAGATATGCGGGCCCTTGAATGACTCTGTATAACCTCCAAAACGCATTATTCACAATGTACACACATTATACGAGTGATACGAAAGTTACAAATGCATAGAGGGCATCGAACCCTGTTATATACGCGCATTCGGAGGGGAAAACAAATTTAATTTCGTCGCTTCGTCGTTCTCGGCTCGTTTAAATTAGTCTGATGTTTACCCGCACGCCTATTTTTATAAAAAATTTCGAATCACCCAATATCGTCCAACGGTTACCTCTGTTCTTCTTTTTTTAAATTTCCATGCACACCGAAAATCGAATCTCATAGATCGAGCTTTCAATCTTCAACGGCTATTTTTTTTCAAATATCCTTGATGTGTTCGATTTGGAAAGCGAGTATGGTAGTGGCGTAACATATATAGGTAAGCGAGTAGATTGATTGCGGGGAAAAACAGCTGGGCGGAAAGAGAGAGACTAGGGCACGTCGTTGGAATGTCTCTCACCTGGTCACTCGGTAATTCGTTCGTTGGTTCCCGTCAATATTACTCGCGTTCCCTACATATACATATATGTCAGTTTCATAACGGAAATGGCTCATTGGGAAAATCCACCACTGCCCCCATTTATTTATACGTATATAAACACACACATACATGCGATATTCACGCTCGGATAGCCCTAACGGCGATAATTTCAAATTTCAATGCACACCTACGCGCTTACCATTCAACAGTTTTTCATATATGGCGCTAATTCGAAGGCTCGTAGAGTGATTTCTATTCATCAGCGACGACGTTCGAATTTATAGCGGGTCGCGGTCAATATTCGATCCGAGGTTCATCGAAGCAAAATTGATCGTGTTGGCACATTTGCCCTTGTCACTCATATGAAAAAGTCGATCCTTAGCGGGTGTATTACATCTATATGTATGCATCTAAGGGACGAATTGAAAAAGTGTTCGATCTAACGGTTTTTCTATTATTATCGACTCGAATATATATCTCCAAATTTTCACGTGTAAACTGAGGTCTGTCTATACATAGAACTAGAGTCAATATATATAGACGATTAGACGAGAATCAAAGAGAGATGAATCGATGTTTGACAACCGGTGACCTTGAGATGGATGAGCAAAAAGCTCAAGCGCGGGAGATTCAAAAAATGCGTAATGGCCCTGTCTCTATATACTTACGATCAAAGAAAATGAAAATCGTGCGTATCTACTGAGATTCATATACAAACATACTCATACCAACAAGTGTAATTTATCTTAATATGACGCGAGGGGGTGGTCCTTGAGACTGGGTCGGTTTCCGCGACCGTTAACCTTCAGCAAAGCTTGCGGTTCGATATACTCTACTCAACCGGCCTTCAACCCTATATACATACTATATACATACATATACATCCGTTCGAGACTCGTTTACGTTGCTCGCTTTGTCCAGTATTAATGATTCTATATTGAGTGCTACACATATAAAACGCGATATTATGAGGAGGCAAAATACGATTCGAATTAATGGCGTTCGATTTCAAGCTTTCGTTTTGAATTAATACAATGGAGTTTCGAATTGGCTGACCGTTAATAAAATTGGTTTTGTCATCCTCGTCTTCTTCTTTGATAGTAATTTTCAGCATAAATTGACACTCTCTTAAAGAGTATTCTGAGTGTGTATTTGTGTATGTGAATATGGAAAAAATTGAAAATTGAGATGCTTACCTTGCATCCTTCGCAGGAGTGAACGCCATAGTGAAAGCCCGAGGCCTTGTCACCGCAAACACGGCAAAGCACTGTCGTACCGTCGAATTCTGCAATTTGACAAATTTAAAAAAGACGTTAGTATGCATTCTGTTCGAATGTGCAGTTTTTTTTGATGGGTGTGGATTATATTTATTAGGGAAGTGAGGTAAGCTTGGATAATATTTTCCATTGTTTTTTTTTCTACTGTCGTCGGTATTATTGAACAGTGGGGGTGGAGGATCATTTTGTTGAGTTGGAATTCTTTGGTGTCTAATTTCATTTCCTGCGAAGCGAAGTGCTCGACGGTGGCTGTTGCAAATTAAACAAAGTTCATTTTTTTTTTCACAATATGTGGAAATGCTAGTATTTTTCTACGTCGATGATGAAAATTGGGGATAGTATTTTGGGAGACGATTTAGAATTTAACTTTCATTGATTTATTCAACATAATTCGGATTCAAATTTTCACCTATCAATTCCATTTTGGTGTTCTACATCCCATCGTTCAGTGAAAGGAAGTGGATTAAATAAAAACTAGCGACAAAATCGAAAGGACTGTTGATGCCGTTGAAAAAGTTCTTTGGCGAGCCTTTTCAAATTGGTGATTTGCATTTGCGCTTTGGTAAATCATTCTTGATTGGAGGAGATGTGAGTATCACGAGTCAAAATAAGACGGATAAAATATAGAGACGCGTATTAGATTAAAAATATCCACTAAATGGACAGATAAGACTGTTCTGTGACGATTAGTCACAACGAGATAGCGACTAAATACACCGATGAGAGTTGGTCGCGTTGATGATTATAATCACTCGAGTAAATGGCGAGTCGTGAGTTTTTTTTCTTAGCGGACGACGACCGGGTTAGAGTCAGTTCAGTTTTCATTCGCCACGTGTGAGCAGGATTTTATGATGACAGTGAACGAGAAGATATAGAATAGCTGAATTTCGAGAATTTTTATATTACTCATACATATACAATCGGATATAACTCTCGTATCGTTTTATTAATGTGACTGATGTGCGGGAAATTGTATAAAGGGGCATAAATAATAATGTGGATTTTTGGAATTTTAGGACAGATAGTGCTTCGAGCAAATAATGGAACTGTAAGATTTTGATTAGCAAATGAAGAATAATTCCAAGATTCTCAATTTGAGCACATTATTTTGGAATTTTTTTATTCAAATTATCTTGAATTCTTACACGCATTCTTCAGCAGGATTAGCTAGTGTTTCACTGAATTCCGAAAAGAAAAAAAGATAATAGAATGAAATGAATAAGTTTAAAAAGTTCAGAGCTTCGGTTCCCACGTGTTATACCGGTCATCATCCCACTCACAATCACCCCATGCACGATCTGATGCACATTTTCAAACGATATCCAACTGGTGTGCGTTTTTTTGATGAGGAGCGGGTCATTATAAAAGGCAGGTGCATCGAACGAATAGACGATATGAGGGAGAGCAGCAGCAGTTGTCGAAATTTCGCGAAAGAAGGAGTGATGAGTAGAGAGAGAGAGAGAGAGAGAGAGAGAGAGAGGTGCAACACTTTCGCTGATGGTGAACAAGCGCGATATATAGAGTGAGAGTTACAGCATCGTCGTGCTTTCACCGCGTGAGCGGACCATATTACGATATATATATATATATCTATGTGCAGAGCGCGTGAGAGAGAAAGATCGAGCTTTCTCGCGACTTTCGCACGATAGTATATATCTTAGATATATATATATATATATATGTATCGGTATGATCATTGAAGTCAGCGACCCCAACACTCGGTAAAACTCTTTAGAAGATTCTGATAAGACTTTCTATCATTGAGTTGTAAAACTTGAAATGATCGGTATATAGAGATAGATGATGATGTACCTATATTGAGTTCTGGTTCAGTTTTAGCGGACTGCGATACCGTCGAATCCATCGTCGGTTGTTGATTATGTTGCTGTTGACTCTGCTGTTGATTTAGCATAGGACTGTGTCTATGCATTTGTTGAACACTGGCACTACTGTGTTGTTGTTGTTGTTGTTGTTGTTGCATTTGATGCACTTGATGTACAGATAGTAACATTGTGTTGTTAGTTGGTCCAGCAGCAGCAGCAGTAGCAGTAGCAAAGTGATGAGATAAAGTTGGAACCGGTGATGAAGCACTATTTGAAGTGTTCGATGTTGATGTAAAAGCTGTTAAACCATGATGTTGATGTGCAGCTGATGCACTGCTGTCCGGTGCGAGTATCATTTTTTTCAAAAAATAATACTACAACACACTGTTCTTTTTATACACTTTAAATTTTAAAATTCAACTGTTAAAACAACCACTTCATCAACTTCAAGTACTAATAATCTATCTGTTGATTTAATCTTCATTTCTCTTGGTACCACTGCACAATAATCACAAAACTTTTTTTTTTTTTTTTCAACACTTTGTATCAGACAACACACTATCAGAATACGATATCTGTGTAAAAAGACTGAATGAATGCACCACAAAACGAAAAAAAGTTATAAGATAGGAGGTATTGTGAATTAGCTGCGCGCTCGAGGGCGGCTCGGCTCGCTCTGACCGGCTGATGTGTGTTGAACTGCGGCATGAGCCGGGCCTGTGCAAAGCAAGTTACCCCAGTACCTGGCCCCGCAACAGTATAATATAGCGTCTGCTCTTTGCAGCCCTTGACAGTGCCAACCAACATCACAGTATAGTTGTGTATATAGACGAGTCTGGGTTGGATCGGTGGTGGGGATTTCTGCTCTCTCTCTCTCTCTCTCTCTCCCACACATCGTACAACCAAATACTCTGACTTTTGCTGCTGCTGCTGCTGCTGCTTAGAGTGTATATAGTGTATATAAAACAGAACCGACCAATGGGCGCGTCCCAATCGAGTGTATACCCCCACTCTATATATACGATGTATATAACCTCAACGTGCCGACGGCGAGACCGAACTACGACGAGGAGAGACGTGGGAGAGGAAGTTCATCGGCCGGAACCTTGACTGAATTACCCCGCAGCGGCGGCCAAGGCCACGCCAGACGGCTCACCACTACACTAATATACCTCCATATGTGTGTGTGTGTATGCAGCGCCCTCCCTATAATGCACTTCTGAGATGCTGCATCTCTTCCTTTTGTATTCCAATTCCCCTTTCTTCATATATGTATATTCTCACTTCCATCGTATGATCGTAAAATTAGAGCTCGATTTTTTATTTCGAATTTTATCTTCTATCCGAGCTTTTATCTTGGTTATATGATGCGGTTTTTGATGCATATTGGAGGTTAGAATCTTGTGCTCCAAGTAGTTTTTTTATCTGGTGCATGTAGTTCATCATGAAGCTTTCTCTTTCAGCATCATGGATTATGGTGGTTCGAGTGCACAGAGTCACTTTCGATAACTTACACAGTCCCAACTCAAATAAGCAACTTTCATTCGATTCCGTGTCGAATTCAATCTCACTCTCACAATTATGCTATATAGTTATCAAAATCGATCAAGTATCGACTTGATGAAACATTATCAAAGATAACGATATTTCGTTCCATAACGGTTAGATTTTTCGAAATGTGGAACAGCTCGATGGTTTCTGAAATTTCCTCAATCGATTCCTCTTGGATCGATCAATTTATCAATTTTTAGACCATTTACATCAACCATGATTGAGAAAAATGAGATTTTACTCGGTGACAGTTGAGTATTTCAAATCATGGAATTCTTTATCATTCAATTCGTCTAAATCAGTTCACTTTCTTTTTCGAATTCTTCCACAACCCTCGACTAGTCTGTCTTTATTACACACACCACAGCCAATGTAACTAGTGACCCTCAAAAGCGATAGAGCACCACAACGATATGAAT
The DNA here is from genome assembly GCA_029851415.1 of Eretmocerus hayati. NCBI lineage: Eukaryota > Metazoa > Arthropoda > Insecta > Hymenoptera > Aphelinidae > Eretmocerus > Eretmocerus hayati. The sequence goes on from CM056742.1 coordinate 6,595,428, forward strand.
GAATAATTAATCGCACCCATAACTCATCTATATAATACGCTTCCAGCATTCCATTCAAAGGGGTCGATCTCACATTCTCACTCTACATACACATACATATACATATATGTAATAGATTGACGAGGCCATTGTCGGTCAGTGGACGATGACCTCTCGTCCCTCATCGCACCAAGTACTTAACGCCTGATGCCTCGATTACTCACCCACACACACACACGTATATCTCAATAAACGCCCTTATAAGTTCCACACACATTGATGAAATGTACGATCCTTCTGTCGATGAACATCACACGAGTTTGATGCTACAAAACAGAAAGCGAGTACATATTGATGTGCGAAAAAAAAAGAGTTCGACAAACCGGAACGACTCGCTGCACTGCGAGTTCATCGAGCTGATGCACGAAAGAAAAATTTTCTGGTCAAAGTGAGTACAAGAGTATGTACGTATGTACACAGGGCAAAACGACTCATGGTGGCGAATTATTCGCGTCCAAGGGCGACGGCGCTTACATTGTCAGAGCTTGCGCTTTGAATAGAGCAGCGAGCGAGAAACACCTGCATTTCATGCCCGAGACCTTCGTATCGCGATTGATATATATATACAGCTATAATGGATATATCACGGATGGAATTTTCTTTTCCAGAGTGATCAGTACTGCGCAAAGCGAGGCGCAAAGTGTACTTTCGTCGCATTTGTCTCGAGTCCCGATGACCCTCTGCGATGTGATTTTCATGGTCATTATCTGAAACTGCCACTATATTTCCTTTATTCTTCCTATAGTTGGACCTCGAGGTATGCAGATATTTTTTCTGACTCAATTTTTACATGAAAAATGATATCTGTATCTGCAAGATTGAAAAGCAAGCCAATTTTGTCAGAGTCCATTAAATGAGACAAAATTATACATAGATGATGAAAGAATTCAAATCATGATTATGAAAGTCATTTGACGTTATTTCATAGAAGTCAATTTTACCTTCTTCACTATGAAACCGAATTCGAAAATGACCAGTCATCGACTATTTTCAAATTATCGAATTTGGCCTCGACTTTGCTTAGGTTTTTTGACCTCCATGATTGTCCGGCCAAATTACGTATTCTCAATTATACTCTCTCCCTAATTTCACTAAAAGCGTCATTTCCTACACCGTTGTTATCGAAAAATCAATCTTTATAATACGCACTCTTGACACACAAATGACTCGAGTCACGAAAAATTTATTCTTCTTCAAACAAAAGGACTTTGACCTGCGATCAAAATTTATCATGGGTCACCTTCACAATCAATTCATTACGTATGAAAATGAATCACCATTCGTGGTACACAATTTCAAGAGTATATTTATTGGATGTGGTATAGGAGTAAAATAGATCCAACACAAATTAATGAGAAAACTAAATTCTGGGAGGCGAGTAATGAGGTAAATTTCTTTAACTATTGTCCCAGGATTACTGAGAAATCTTAAATCAAAATCTCTGATATCTCATTTGGAACTGAAAAAAATGTATAACGCTCCTACGTGTCTTCAACTCATATCATTAGACGCTTTATGAATATCGGTAAATTCAAACGCAGTAAGATCCCAACATAACCAAACTCATCTGTCTTTTGTCTTCTGTGCCAAATCCTGTCCAAAAAATCACAAATTCTGGTCTCGAACTTTGGAACACATCTGCAAGATGTTTCAAAAATTAGCGATTAAAATGAGCGGTTCAACAGAGACAATAAAAAAAAAAAAAAGAAGATCAGAACCCATGCAAATGTCATCGCCAATTTGACAAACCAGACAAAGCACTTATACTAGTCCTTGTCTGCGTCTGATGTCAATTCCATCTCAGAACGACCTCCATAATGTCTCAATTCAAAGATCCATACATATTCTCTCGTTGATTATGATACAGGAAGCAATACACACAGAGCCCACGATTAATTCGTCGTCTGGAAACTCGTACTCATATATACTTTGCAAAATATAATCATTGACGAAGTTATAAATTCATTGCCCTCTTGTGATATACAAAAGTCCTTGATTTTGGACGCTGAACCGTGTCTTGATTTTATTTCTTGTAAACCATACATATTTTTATACCTTCACCAGAACGACAGTACAAACTTTGGAGGACGATAGAAAGAGAGACCGGATGACAGATTTTTTTGTCCTTCCTCAGGTGACGAACTATTTTACATGTATATTTTACATATATTATATGGGTGTTTCTCTATGTCGTTTGGCTAATTTGCCAAGAGGCTATGGTGTCATCACATTATGTCTATAGTCTGTGATACACTAGACCAGCTGGAAACGATAAAAACAGATACGAGACAAGTTTGACCTTTAGAATATATGGGAGATGTATCCTTGGAGGACATCGACACTGTGCAAGGACTCGAGAGAAGAGATCAGTAGTCCCGGATCTGTGTGTATGTAGTCTGTGCGAAAAATTGAATTTTTTGACGAGACGGTGCGGTCCACACAAGGACGTCCGCTAAACTTGTCCAATACACGTGTGCCATCGATTAGCTACACGGTCAACTTGAATTGAATAAAATATTCCGTTGAAGGTGTCCCATTCATTGGATTTTTTTTGCTCAGTTTCTAAAGAGACCTTCAGATATTTGGTTGACCCATGAATAATTTCATGGTTCTATAGATTCTAGGAGGATCATTAATAACGCCAATTTAGGACTTGATTATCCTAGGTCATCCAGACTACTAAGGAATATTCCAAACTGTTTATTCTCATTTATAGTGTTTATACGAGTAAATTTAGATCATCTTTGTGGCTTGCTATCAGATCATCTGCTCCAAGGTTGTCTGGGAAAGAATGCTTCTCAAAATGCAGGTCTGTTTCGCGGAAGTAAATAGGATAAAACAATATAAAAGCAATGAGAGATGTAGAAGATAAAGAAAAATGAATATATACGACGGCACTTGCTGTCTAAAAAAGTCTCAGGAATATTCCATCACACGAAGCACAAACATTTACAATAGCCAAGACAAAACGAGCCCTTTTTTACCATCTCGGTTAATACTGTACCAAAACGTGACCCTTTCTTCCCAGAAACCCCAAAACAGTATACACTACAAACCATAAACCTCCAAAAAAAGTCTAAATAATGTATAATTGAGCTCGAGGTCCCAGATTCCAAAAACCCAATATTTTTACGAAAAAACCATGAACGGGCACTATTATAGCAATGTCCCACTGTGCCAGACTCTGGCACATAAACAGTCAATAAGGTCAATTTGTAAAATCCGTCTGGCTAACCCTTCGACCCCCATAATCATTACAATGGCATAATACCCAAAGTTTTACTGCTCTTGTTATAAAATCATAAACCATTGATGGCACCGTCACCTCCTGATGCACTATATAACAACACTTTCACCGAGAGGCGCGTGCTCGCCCAATATAAAAGTATTGTAATGATGATGGTTGGAGAGGGGCCTTGAATTTTCGCGGGCAACATGCGCGCAGGTTACCCCTATTATCGGTGCAATAATTCATTTTTGGGCCCTTTACGACTCTTCAAGAGATTTCGCTCTCGTTGAATGAGATGTGTATTGCTGTATTGATACTTTTGGAAGGCACGAGTTGAATTTGCCAGTCTGTTCCTGGGAAAGTATTTTCGTGGATTTGTCTCTTTTTTTTTGTTGGGCGATTGGGTTCTAGTGTAAAAGGTTTATTCATCATGACTATTGCTTTGGAATGAGGGGAGGAAGATTTGAAAATTATTCTGATACGTTGTAATCACGTATGATGTATTCGTATTGAAATTGATATCATGAAACATTTCTATTACTGGAGCTCTCATGGCTGTGAAATTGTACATATGTTTGCATGATTGTCCATATTCTGAATTCAGAATACAATCTATTGTGATGAAAACGGAAGTACGAATGCAGAATGTAATGATTTGGCCTTGGTCTTCTTGACGAATTATTTTGACTTGCAATTTAATTGGCAAATGATGATCAAGTACAGAAGCTTCCTTTCACCCAGACATGGTAAGGGAAATCCGCAGATAAAAGATGATATTATTATCACTCGAAGGATGTCCTTTGTTACTGTTGGTGCCTTCAACTGGCTCATGCTCAATCAATCGACTGCGAGATTGGCTATCAGAATTGGAACTTCATATTCGTCGATAAATGGGCACAAGCTCATTGAACCATCAATTGACATATGTATAACATCAACACGACTAGAAGATACAGCTCACATCATTGGAACTTTGAATTACGATTCAGGATAGGAGTATCCATTTTTATGACCTCCGAATTTGCAAATGTAGCTCCCTGACAATGGAAAAGAGCATTGGCATTTCAAGATTGCATTTCATGAATCATATAATGATTACTTATACAAGAGACGAGGTCGTGCAATACAAGAGAGTATCAAGTTGACTTTGCATCTCGATACAAAATTCAGTGAGGAAACTTTCAAGTTGAAGAATCTCTTGGATTGCATGAAATAATGAGTGGATGAATTTTGGAATCATGAAAAGTTTGATCGAATAACTACATGATGTCTTCCACAGGTCTATTCAAATTCCTTGTTGGGAAACGGGATAGCCATGATCATGACGAATTGAAGTGTCTGAAAGCGAGAAATCTGAATCGGATGTCTCATGGCACGAATTATCTCATCCTAGAAGTAGCACCTACAGCTCACATTGGTCATGACACATGATGGGACTTTCGCCAAACCAGTCTCTTACAATGGACTCGCGTACCAAGAGGAAATATCAATGATGGCTCGTGGTATTTCACCAAATAACAGCGGAAGGTGATGAGTGTGGCCGATGGCAAATACCTGAAAAATGTGCGACGAGCTTTGGTAAGAACAACCTTGACCTCAGCAAACTACATCACCTCACGTAGTCCATACTGCGCAGTATCCGAAGCTTATTTTTCGCAATAGGATGTATTCGGATACGCGCAGTAGTAGCAGAAAATTTTTCCTCGCCTCATAACCTTTTATATCAAGTTATATACACCCAATGACCGTTGAAAGTCATTAATGAGTCGCATTACAGGAGCTGCATCGGCGTAAAAGAGGTGTCGAAATATGATATCGTCTTTCCATTATGAAGCTCTTCATTCCCACACGATGCACAAGCGAGTGCACAAGACAATGACTGGACTCCAGACATGGACAGTTCATTCTCATTTCTTAAGAATTTCATGGCGTAATTGTGCAAAGTTTACTGCGCATATAGATCTAACCTCAAAAGTGATTAATCGAATTTTTTTTCATGAAAACACATACATACAATTGAGGGAGTTTATCGTTGCCTTTGCGAGGATAGGTTATGTTCGTTATCTAAGTATATCGGTAGGTGTTCAGAGTTGCCTGCACATTTGGACCTAACCTCAAAACTTGTCAATCAGATTCTTTGCATGTATACATAGGAAGTTAGCTTCTTGTTGTTATGCGTGTGATACAGGAACTAGTACAAGAAGACATCCATCCAGGGTTGATCGAAAATGTAGACCTAACCTCAAAACTGGTCGATTCAATCTTTCTCATCAAAGCACACGTATACCGGGCAAATTATCAGTGTGGGTGTTTAAGGACGAGTTCACTGACTGCATAAAGTGGCTCTATACGGAGGCTCGACTATACTAGAACATCAGATCAGTGCATGGCATGCGTGATCAGAGTTAGTATCGGCTCCCGTTAGTCACCCGTGCGTATAAAATACATTCTGCGGGCATTGTGCCTTTTGCTGTATAGCTGATGATGGCGTTGGCCTTGTCGCATATAAGAGAGACGGGGCTTCTACTCTGATAGGGTCGCCGACCGGTCGCCGCCCCGCCAAGGACTCCCACCCGACGACGACGACGACGACGGACGCCAGTCACCACTTTGAGACTACTTTCAGCATTTGTACTCTGATCAAGTACCTCCAGTATCTATTATAGCTGGCTATGAATGGCTCAACACTCTATCAAGCGATAATTTACACCTTCTGTACTTTAAATTTGCTCAACTCGTGGCTATAAAATTGATGGAATTTTTAATTTATAGATGTTTGATTGGATGAGTGCTTCGGTCTTAGAATATTCATGGTCATTCGTGATATCTTAAAAATTTATTACATATTATAATGGATTAGGATTTATGAAATTTTTGAATCAAGAATTGGACTGTTTGTTGTTTCATTGGATTTTAAGAACGTGGAATTGTAGACTGATCACTTGAGTAGTAATCGATTGTTGCGTGAGGGAATTTTCATACTGTGAGATTCAACAGCCAACAAATGAACGAGAGTAGCATCAATTGTAGGATGATGATTGAAGATGCTTACTGGTCGTAGTGGAAGAAAGTTGTCAGAGCCAGCTTTGGTATTCTATAGACAGCGGGTCTCAACGGTCGAGAGTTTTCGATCTCGATTTCGTTGGGATGCGGGCCGGGTTCGGACTCGCTTTCGGTGAGACCGACTTCTAGAACCAGCTCGACCTGGTCATTAATGAGGACCAGACTTTCTTCTGGCACAGTTATTCGCACAGTCACTCTATAATTACAAATTTCTATGACCATTTTGTCTATTTGTCGATGTGAGTGCATTTCATCTCAATTCTGAATTTCCATGACTTTTTGCCACACATTATTTACTCTACAAGTATTAATCTGATGGAGCTTGATTCGCCTTGGGTGAAATTTTATGAAAGTGGCGTCAGAGTTCAAGCGGAGAGAAATTACTCGCGGTCGCGCGGATTATCATCTGCAAACTTTAGAAAGTGAAAATTGCACAGATAACTATAGAAAACTCTCTCTCTCCACAAGAACAACCGCAGCAGTAGATGATGAAAGTTTACTCAAACTTTGCATGGCGCTTACACTGCAATTCTCTAAATCGTGATTGCAAATATATAAGACTCCTCGCGGTTCAAGTAAGTTCACGGTTCGGTTCAGTAACCCGTTTCCGCGCGAACTACCTCATCTTGAAAATAATTTTCTGCACTCGATATGCAGTGCAGTACTGTATATCGCACTGTTCAACTCTCAAGATGTAATATAAAAGAGCAGATCTCGTGACGCCAGTACATATAGTACTTGAAAAAGATGAAAAAAAAAAAAGTAATTTCTCCTCGCGAGGCCATTAGCTGGAATCTCGAGCGCAACGAGGTCACTGTCCTCTCTCTCTCTCTCTCTTTCCATCAGGCACATTCTATCTGTACATAACCCAGCTCACATGCGTGTGCATTTTAGAGTAGAAGGTATGCGACTAAACTTGCTCCGTTTCTTGTGAAGGATGTGTAAAACTACATACGTGAATAGCTCGTGTAAAGAGTAGATCAGGCTTGGTGGATAAATATAAAGTCGAGGGTGATATGTCGCCTCTTTGAGTAATTAATCGACTCTGATGCGGGATGGGTATTAGAGGAGTCTGAGCGCGTGCCGATCTGCAGTTGAGATGGATTAACCTGTCTTGCGTCGTCGTCGATGAGATGGAATTGTGGGTACCGGTTGCTCATGGGGATCGATGTGTACTGAGTTATTTCGGCTCAAGAAGCAATTTGTGTTCCCAAATATGAGACTGATCAATTTTCAATATCAATAAGAATCTTCTGGGCCATCTTAGGTCATATCCCAGATCACACAGTTCTGCAAAATATTTTGGAATGAAAATATTTGAATTTTTTCGTGCTGAAAGTTTCGAAAAATTTTTCCATAATTTACTTGAATCTCCTCATCTATGATACTTCTCGATTGAGAAAATGGCCTTGCACAGTCTGCGTCAACTCTATACAGAAATAAGTTGGTGTACTTGCGAATCTGCGTCACTTCTCTTATGCTTTGTAAGAAGCAAAAGGGGAGTAGGTACATTGAGTTTCTCGACCGATTGAACGAGCGAATAATCGACCTCGAGACTATATGAGTTCCACTGAGTCGTCTGCACTCGAGTCGAGTACTTTTCATTTTGCCATAGTAAATACATACACACACACAAACAATACGCGAGTATATTTGCAAGGGCGTCATGGCCACGACCAAGAACTGAAGCTTTTTTCTCATCTCTTTCATCAGTTCAGGTCTCAGCCTCCCTTCTTCATGCAATTTTGCACTGCATTATTCCAATCCCCATAGCCATCGTCATCATCAGTCGCGCCATTCTTTGTCCTAAGTATTATAGTATGCGCGAAGGTTGCACACTTATACTTATTGCTCCGAGATCTTTCTCTCTCTCACGCGCCCGTTCTAAGGTCAGTCAATATATATCCATAAGAAGGGTATATGGAGAGTTGCAGTAACCTTGAAAGTGCATGGGAGTTTCTAGGTCGTCGTCGTCTTCGTCGTCGTGGGCCCTTTGTGCATTTATTTGAGTCTGATGAAGCTACAAGGACTGCGTAGTTTCTACTCATTTATTATCCCATGATTGATTATTGTTAGTAGCTGTAGTGGTTAACAGTGGTGGTGGATGATTTGACAATTTTTTTTTTTTTAATTCCCGTGGGATCGGCTTTCTGTGATATTTTATGTTTGAAATTTTCAGAGTGGGTGGGATGCTGGGGGTATTTCTTGGATACGCCTATCGATATTTTTGGAGGTTAGGGCTAGTGGTAGAGAGTAATTATACGAGGATTTGCTAGGCTGTTTGCAATTCGATGTCCGTGGTAATGCGATTTAGAGGTTATGTTTGTGTGATCAACGCCTCCTCGTTCGGTGTGGTCTCAAAGAGATAATCCTAAACAAACTCTCAGGTCTGATCACAAGTTTTGCAGTGTGACCATGGGTCCTAGTGAGAGATGCAGGTGTCTCATTTAGACGACACAGTCAGTTCTGTGCGCCACCATCCATGATGATTATGACAATTGATACATCACGTTCTTTAGGGTACCTTGGAAATTCAATAGGTCAATGGGGATTCACACGTATAGTGGTGAAATGGCATACTGAGTTGGGGCATTGAGTCGACTTGAAAAGTCCATCATTGAAAACATAATCGTCAGCATCAGTGTGACTAAATGAAAGAATCAAAGAGATCAACCGCAGTCATTGTTCCAATGAACCAACACAATTGCTAACCCACACACAGCATGAATTTTCCGCCAAAATAAGTTATGCCAATTCATTGCGAGACTATTATAGAAATGCTCACTCATTCGGCAAACCCTTTGAATGTCACGGTCTTTTAAAGACAAGTTTGTCAGGTCAAGTCATGGTATAGAGGTAAAAGGGCGTGTCCAAAGCTCATCAGCAGGCCACTCGGCAAATCGGCCACAGCAGAGTATAAAAGAGCGATTATGGACATTTATATTCATTATTACAAGAGGAAGCCGCCAACTTCGTCATTCTCGCATACTTTCTCCAACAGTGCAAATTGGACTCTCTTTCAACCCTTTGCCAGTGCAATTATCTTGGGTCATGGTGCAGACCACCACCAATTAGCTTGGGGAATTTGCGGGATCGTTTTGTTCGTCCCACGATGGCTCAACAGTTTTCTGATTTCAGTTTTCTGGTGGAGGGCTTGTCACCTTTCGTGAACAAATCTTTACTGTGCTGTTGTTGTGTCAAGAGTGACAGCAGTGGGTTTCATATAAATGCCATGACGGGCTCATAATCCTAATCTCATTCACTAGATTTGTTACCTGGAGATGGATTGATACAGAACTCAGCTGTGCAGAAGTGCGAAAAAGTTTAGAGGAATTTTGTGTTCTTGAGAACCATGTTAGAACAAAAATGATGCCTTCGTGAACACGAAATTCTGACTTAAAATGTCAAGGAACAAGGACCCTCCCAATAATCTAACTCTGACTGTTTTCGTCATTTTTTCACCAATTCTAAATGTTCTCCGTGTAAGAAATACTTCTTCAAAACCCAGTATGACAGCTTCTCGTTCAAATGTGAATAAACTGAGGCCTGGGACTTTAAACTCTTTTCCATAGGACAATCTGCCTTCTAAAACTGCACATGAATACCCACACAAACTACAAGTTGCATAAAGTAAGCTTAAATGCCCGCAGTGCTGTCAGCTATATCAACTTGCCAGAGTCGCCAAATCAATTTGCAAAGCTAGCAGTCAGCCATCAATACATGCATGCATGAATATATATTCCAGCGGCAGTTTATAGAGAGATTCTCGTCGTCTCTAGTGATGGTTATATACTCATCCCGTACACGCACTAGCCGTTCCGCGAATATAACGTTACAGGATATTGCAAGCGCATACTGTGACGATGTTCTATCTACCCATCTATCTATCTATCTCTATGTATACATATACTCGTATACGTGGGAGTGTATATCTCTACACATATATAGAGTAAAGTATGCACCAAGTGCATTGGACTAAACCTCACGGTCAGCGACCCTATAAACTGTCCATATACCATACGCACCCGTCTATATACATAACCTTACTCTTGTATGAGAATACAGAAGTTGATGCCTGATCGAATCTCCTAACGATCTCATCTCTTTAGATCAATATCAAAATAATGTAAGTACACTAATTTAGTATGCCACGCGCAACACCGATCGATCGCTTCCTCGTTCAACTTTATGGAAAAATATATTTATTCCAAGGAATCATTTCGATCCGATCGAACCTTCCAAGACAACATAATGCGTAACCTCGCTTGTCATCGATTTATCTTTATCGATTTTACATTATATGTGAAAGTTCATCAACCGGTCGACCCTCGTATATAGTATCATCAGGATTTCGGAGCATGATGTCGTGTGAGTTCGATGAACATGTAAAGAGGAAAATGATGTTGTCGAGGATGAAAAATCGGCTCGTGTCAAATTTTATCAATGCCGCGTATTATAGGTTTTCCATCGTTGATATATCGTAATCGTAATTGAAATAGAAGCGCACGAGCTTTTCACGATCGAATTGAAACAAAACATCACAACCTTGAAGAAGCCAGATCAAACAGAAGAATTGTCATCACTAAAGTCAGATACGTAGGAAGAATCCATCAGTGAAATTGTTATTGATGGATTCTATGAAATTGTTTAAGAGGTTAGTGAACGATCGATTGATTCTATAAGGTTGTCAAAACGACACGTGCCGAGCTATGACAATTGAACGTTCAATAAAATCAAGGAATCATCACAAAGACTATAACAACCTCAAACAAAAACAACCTTCCTTATACAATCATACTTGAGATTATCATGGTAGAACAATGGTAATTCAAGCCACGCGTCATTCAGTTGGTCGAAAACAGTCAATGTACTTATGAACTTGAGAATTTTTTCAGATCAGTTTTTCTATTCCATAGTTTTTCCATAGAATTTTTCTAGAGTGTCGATGAACTTGAATAAATAAGATCGTGTCAAAGTCCACTGGAAAAAAACTCAACACATTGCGAATGTGAATGAACCCTCGGTATTCTACCAACGCATCGCCGTTGACGGGGTTATATAGGGGGAATTTGAAAGGGAAAAAAAATCTGCAATCCGGTTCTTTGGTCTTGCAGCCGGTGAACGCGTATGGAATGGGTAATCAGTCGATGGTGTGCAAATATGCAGTCTGTAGAAGAGATAGGTTATGTTATAGAGGCGGGTGTGTATAACAGGTAGCGCCTATGCTGAGATAAAGTAGATGAGTGGACTAGTAGATTAGAGATAGTGTCTTTGAAGTGGATATGGATGACGTGGCGCCACTATGAGTCTTGTGCTAGAGTTGGTAGTCAGTTTGGTGCACTTGTTCGTAGGTATTGATAAAGATAAGAAGTGTGTGACACTGTGGTAGGCCAATGCACTCAGGAACTGTTTTGTATAGAGTACCTTGCATTGAATAGATCCTGGAACCAGCGAATCACAAGATTACCTACAGTATTAGTCACTAGAATATCGACTATGGATTTTTTGACAATTATTTTGGGTGATGATATCTCTTCCGAAAACTTTCATAAGTTCAACCCTTCTCAAATCCTGAATTGGAATATAACCGTACAATACTGAACTGTATCATGACCTCAACCATGGTGTAGCCTACTTTGGAGGTTAGGTCAACCTCGACAAAGAGAGTACCTCCGAACAGATTTCTGATCGAGGTCAGTCAGTCACGCTGCCCATGTATTATAAGCCCGTCTTGCCGTGGCATCGGTGGTAGGTATATTCTACATTGTGTACGGCTCAGCCACACCAGGAGTAGACTCTATTATGGGCTAAGCCTTTAGGCGTGACACAGTCCACGTGATATGGATTTGGACTGGTAGGCTTGTACAAAGCTGGTCACGGTCATTTTGACATTTCAAGGGTCTGTCAAGTACAACTTGAGTGTGTGTGCTGAACTAATAATTTATTGAAAATTGATAAATTCAAACAAATTCTACTGAACAAACTCAATTATCGATCGAAGATGTTTAATTTTGAACAAACAACTGCTTCAAAACTTGTTTGTTTATTCGATTGAACTCCAATGCCAGATACAAAATTCACGGCCAAAATTGGGCGAGCTGAGCAAAGTATACCAAATTTCAACTATTTCAACTTGAAATTCTGTTTGTTCCTTTTGGAACCTTATATTACATTCCTTCAAGTCATTCTTGTGTAAGCGATAGAGACAAAGTGTACCCCCACTGCTGTAACTATGGTTAGATAAAAATTCATGCCAGGTTAGACATTGAACGTTCTAGAAGTGCAGCATAGATAGACTATATAGAGCTGGCACAGGGCATTCACTTGTAGCGCGCAGCGATCATTGACTGCAGGCGCCCGAGACAATGACCCACAACTTGCATCTCTTACATCTTGCGTGAGAGTATAATATGACAAAGCATATACAAACCCCTCTCACAATTTTTATATCGACACAGAAACCACATTCCATCCAAAAAGTGTACAATAACTCTATACCGTAATAATACCGCAGTAATGTACCGGATTTCTCTTGTACATGGACATCTTGAATCCAAAAGTGTCGAAAGAATGAATTATGATGACGAATTTTATCAAAATGACACTGCAAATCACAATACAGTACTTATTTTGGCTTCAATGCAAAATTCATAAATGTAAGATATATATAAAAAGATGAGGTTGATGCACTAGCGTAAAAGCAATGCCTTCAGAAAGAGAGAGAGAGAGAGAGACTAACGGTAGGGCGGGTCACTGCACCGCGAAGCGCGAATATGCCGTCGCGCAAACAGGCATAAGCAAGGAGCAAAAGAGAATCAAGAAAATCGAGTAGGGGTTCTGCTGAAGTGCATTGCCCTTGCGACGATATGCTTAGGTCTTACGATCTTGCAAGCCCTTGCTTCTCTTTTATTTTTCCATCAGCACGCCAAGCCACACTACAGACTCTATACATAGAAGTGATGTGTGTGGTATAAAATAGTCTCGTGTCCCCCTTTGACGATGACCCAGCCTGAAGTCAGGCCTTGAACTTTGAGTGATGCGTTGCTAAAGCTCGGATGCATGTACTTATCTGAGAACAAAAGATTACTTTCAGCACATGATCTCTGAGCTTGCTTAAATATCCATGATCGAATCACAGTACAGAGTTTGCTCCTTAACGATGAAAATTATCATGGATCTCAATTCAGTTAAAATTGTTAGTTCTGACCGAATTTGAGTCTTTGATGATCATCGTCGGTATGGAACAAATCGTGCCTTCTCAAATCTTGATTTGATCATTAAAGCAGAATAAAAACAAGCAGAATTGGAATATGGCCGTAAAGTACAATGGTATCATGTTTATCACCATGATGTAGCCTAGTTTTGAGGTTAGGCCAGCTGTAACCTGATAATTCAAATAGTTCCAACGCAAAATACTCTTCTCAATAGTCAATACTCCACAATGAGCAAGTCCTTAAAGGATGTGACGAGGGCATGATACTGAAAATCTTTCAATCTGTCACAACAGAGCCAAAACTACGACATCTCGGTCACATTGTTTTGGAAGTATACTGCTTACAATGGATGTTGGCCACTGGTTATAACCGTACAACAAACTATACGAGAAACAATCAACATTCGTGATGTTTTTCTTCGCAGACTTCAAAGTCTAACTATGCAGACTTCTAAATACAAAACTAAACAGATGCAAATACATCATTTTAGTTTTCCATAACATTTTTCAGTCGGCTGCACGAGAAAAATGCGTATGTACATCATCAGCAGCAGCATCAGAAGAAGAAGATGTGAAGAATCTCTGAAGCATGCATGCAGAAACAATTGTTGCGGGTGCAACCAGGTGGGAAAGACTTTGAGAGTGCGGTAATGAGCCATGCCAAGGCGCATAATGGTCTTTACAGCACGAGAAAATGCCCTCAAGTATCTTGTATAGACGCTTCCGCACTGCATAGCCTGGCACTTGCTGCCATAGACTACAAGTACACTGACTCCTATATACCTCGCGGTCAAGGTGATTATCCTTCTCCTATACAGTGTAAGTACCCACAGTACTGCTCTATACTCGTCCCACGATTCCAATATCTATGTTCATCCTTAACCTATACCTATACATAAGTTCGTAATAGTTATAGTTGTTGTAGTTATAATGGGAATAAATGCACGGCCCGTTTCTTGTCAGTGTAGTAGATATATATACTGTAACGTCTTCTTCTTCTATACTCTTGTCTTCGTTGGTGTAAGCTTTTATGTGAGCTTTTTGCCCGCATTTTTGCACGCGCGGCTCACGATCCTAACCTTAGTTTTATATCACTTCTTTCACGATGTGATGATTGTTGGAGCTCGACTGATGGCTCTGTTTACGCAGACGAAGTATGTTCACGATTCCTTTAGGGAATTCAAACTCTCCGGCTGGTGGATTTGAGATAGTTCCGAGTTGCGGTTTTTGGAATTGAGAGGTAAATCTGTAGTCTGAAAAGTTTGTGTGAGACAAGCTATGTGAGGAAAGCGAGTTCAAAATAGTTCAGTCGTACGTATTGAGTTGTAGATCTGAACCTTGTAAAATTTATCTTGCCTTCAAGTACTTCTATTTGATTCCTTCATAGAATCTCACATTGTCTAGACACAACTACCAAGATTAAGTCATTGAGGTTAGATCCAAATCTATGTCTTCAAAGATAAACGTATGATCTTTTCGAAGGTCTTTTCTTTTTAAATCAGAGTCCGAGGTATCTGCTGACTCTAAGGTACATTGTACACCTTCAAATGTTGGAACGCCAACTTGACAAGGTTCAAGTAAAAAAAGTATGAGGCATTCAATGGACTTCGAGTGATATCCACGTCTTCATGTCAAATTTAGTCTCAATCCTACACTTGCATCATTCAAAATCTCAGACCCATCAAATTTTTTGCCATAACTTTGAACAGCAATCGACTAATATTTTCATAAAACTCAGTCATCAAGATACTTCACTAACCAATTGATGGTAATCTCGCGAGCAATCTCGTAACCATTCACAAACTGCGCGCCAAAATTTGAATAGCTCCAAACATTTTCAATTAGCAATAATAGCATAGCAAATTCTGGAAATGAGTGTCGGGAAGTCGAGCAGCTATGTAACAGGGCATCGAAGGCGTCATTGTCCGAGCGGGAGTTAACCTCTCTCGCATCAAAAAGCCCATCAGGTATGAGAGTACAAAGCACTAAAGAGAACATCAGCATTGAGGTTCGTTGATCCTCGCGGGCTCAGGCACCTCTTGTCCACCGCAATACAGAATGACTCCGTATAAGAAGGAGGAGAAGAAGGAGGAGGAGGTGGTAGAGGTTAAGGTATTATAGGTGGGAGAGAGAGAGAGAAGTGTCTTGTCTTGCTTGTACATGTAGCCGCAAAAGAGCGCGATGCCAATGCCCGTCAGCTCGAGTTCACGTATGAAGGCATACAACGGCCGATGACCTGATGATGACGCGACCTGAGATGGAAGCTCAATTCAGCTCCATCAGGAAGTCATATATGTGGCCTCGTTGATATGGTGGTGAGTGATGATTATGAGGGAACGATGATGGCCTGGTTGTTGAATCTGTTGTGACTTTGGAGGCGTCAGATTCTGAGTCATTGGGACTTTACCTCGGGTTTTATTGTAGCATTACGGTCAACCAAATAGACTTGATTGTAAGCAGCTTATTTTTTGGGCTACTTTTGTGAAACATTTGATGGTGGGATAATTAGCTTGTTGCTGGGTTGTGACTTGGTCGACAAACTTAATGCCTTTGGAATCAGATCAGATATGTAGGAATGCTATGGGACAACATGAAGTTGCACCTTGGACCTGAATTGAAGGTTTCATGATCTATTCAAGATCAGTGCTCCGGGAGCTTGCTCATAATAAATACCAACTTGCGTTCGATTCTCCTGAGTTTGGTCTTGACTTTTTAACCTGCTACAGCTGCCGATAGCAGCAAGATTAGCAGCTTGAGAATATAATGTGCATGAAGTTTCAATTGGAACTTCTATCGTGGAAGATGGTATTTGATCAATCTTGAAATGTTTGAACTTGCATTGTCATGGAATCCATCAGACCAACTAAATGTGTAACAAGTGCTGCACGAGAAATTCCCACGCCTCACCACTTTCATCGAGACTTTCATGACTTCATGTTATGGATCTTGAAACTACAATCACCCAAAAGTCCAGAAAAATATTAAATATCTTCTGATCTCATACTCGAATCTTGAATGGTATCTCAACAGACCGGCATATCTTCTGAGGCACCCACATCACAACCAAACTCAAATCCATCATCATCAATCTAAACTATGCACAAAGAGAACGGATATGGTTTACATTGCGCATAGCTCAGCAGCGCAATTGGAAGGGCCGCGATAACTGTTCTTTTACGTTCCATGCTCCTTTGCCCATAACTTCTATCTTAGACATATAGCGACTTATATTGCTTGCACTTGAATATGTGTAGCGCCTGTCTTGAATGACATAACCTCTCGAGGCGTCTGCCTCTGTATGCAACTCATAATAATAGACTCTACAGGCCATCGACCCCCCATAACACACAGCAACCCATAGAAAATCTAACCTAACCTAACCTCTTCCTATGTATACTGCGCATAGATAAGGCGTATAAAGTGCGCACGCGATGTGACTACATAGAACACCTTTACTCGATGGCCCTGATCGATTAGAGTATATAATAGTGACTGCATAGAATAAGTATGCGACGAGCGCCTCATTCGAATCGTGCATTTCCGGCGCCTAGATATAATACGTAGAGTGTACTTTAGGTTATGGTATAGTGCATCAGCTCGCGTGCAACGAGTGTCAGACTGATTTATACGGCTGCATTGTCTCCAAAGAGTGTTTTATATACACTTGAGATCGCCCTCTTGATATTTGACCTATTTACAACTTGACTCTTGGGGGTTTGTTTTTACCTCCGAATAGGAATAGGTTAGGTACGAGTGGACTATGTTAGTTTCTATCAGGTATAGTCAACTTTATGTGGTGGACGTGTGGCTTTGAATGCTATCGATCCATCGAGATTACTCTACACCATCGTCAAAGAATCCTTCTGAGCACCTAACAATCGGTGACTACAAATCGATTACTCACCAGGTTAGCCATCACGTGATTTCCGCGTATACAACTGTGGAAAATCCTAACCTATAACCACCTGTGAATTTGTAAACAGTACACGAAGTGGAATAGCGTTTTATTTAAGGGGGATTCCCTATGGGTTTTCTTGAGTAGCGCAAAGCGAGATGTTTATACACCTTAGAGACTTTGCAAAAGTACAGTTGTTGGAAAGTTCCAGCTCACTTGTTATTGCGCTCTATAGCTAACTTGGTACGGGCATTTCCGCGTGCGCCAACTCGTGTACATGTATATAATGCTAAAAGTATATATGGACTCATCGAGAGTCCCAAAAGTGAGCTCAGTTCAAAATTGTGAGTATGCATATAAGAGAGATAGCTGGCTCTGGAAGGTGTTATGATGAGTGGGAGACGTTGTTTTTCGACCCACATCTCGACCGAAAGTTCGTTGCCTTCGATATTATTCGCAATCGGCTGCGCACCTACACGTAACACACTCGTGAGCAACGCCTTGAGCTATGTGTGATGTGACGCAATCTGGGCTTTCACGTCCAATTCGCAACTATATACTTATGCTTATCGATGAGGTAAAGAAATTTCTTCCTGTTGTTATAGATGGTTGAGCGGTTTGATACCCACCATATGAATAAATTTCAAGCTTCTATCTCCCAATGGCTTCATTTTTTGAAAATGAGCTTTCGACATGTTAGCTTTTTGGAAGTTCTTCAAGTTCATTTTCGGTAGCTTGGTACTTTTTTTTTCATGGCGGATGATATCGATAAATCTCGAAAAATATATTACAGGAAACAGAAATTAACCAGAAGTCATACTCATAATTCATCCTTAAAAGTATGTAAGTATTCAATTTCACCAAAAAGTTCATGCTGTGTCATACTTCTATATGTGAATACTCATCTCTACATAACGCAAGCAAAAATGTATAACTTACAAATTGAAAGCAATAAAATCGTAATCGATACGAGTGATTATGCTTCTACACACATCCACTCTCTTATTGAAAGCAAAAAGTATTGCGTTTAACGACCGACTGGCCGCACACTTTATACAGAGAAAACTCTCGATTTGACGCGTATAAATTACGAGAACGTGCGTACCCCTATGTACATCTATGTATATCTGTGTTCATATCATCGATTTGTGTGTGTGTATATATACGAGTGTCACGCGAGAAAGCAAGTAAGCGCGCCGCAAAAAAGTGGAGAAAGCACTTTCTTCGTCCGTGCGTTTATATATGGATGTGTAACTGTGTGAGAGTATGAGTACAAGACCATTGCACTAAACGTTTGAAACGAGATTGCCTGCACTTGTATACATCGGGCCACTGGGTGACTTGAATTCTTTACTGCAGTTGGTGAGGGCATTGGAAATTTTCGAGATATTTTTGAGAGGTGAAAGGATTGAATGGCTGGGTCAATTTTTGAAATTGTCGAGTAATTCAAAGCTTTCTCCGATGCGGTGCGTTGATTGAATTATTTAAGAAATATGTTTCAAGTACTGCTATAATTTGATCGAGTTGGAGACTGAAGCTGTATTCATATAGAGAATTTTCTGAGGGCAATGCTTGCGACTCACCTTGAGCGGTGGATGACTGTTTCATTGGAATCGGTTTCATGAATGAAAAGTCACTTTTCCGAAATGATCGATCACAATTTACCTCCATTGTTTAGTGAAATAAAGCAAAAACGAATATCACATCCCTCAAAACAGAAGAATTTTATCAATTTTCTATAAAATAGAATCTGGTGATTGAGAAAACCAAATTGAGAACTGAGAATATTTTCAATTATCGCATGTCAACGATCGAATGATCTAGTTCATCGAACTCAGACAAAAAACAATTCAAATATTCTCGAAGAGTTGATCGACCCCTATTGTTTAACCAAACTCATCCACCGAGCAAATTCATTGAACTCCTTGGGAAAGTTAAATTAAGTTCCCAGGCTTCAAAAAGTTCTCAAATTCGCACATATAAACAGGTCGACGACGCTTAAAACCTAACCTCAAAGACGACTTGCAAGGGGAGGAAGGAAGAAGAAGGAGTCTCAGGCCAAGGGCAAAAGCCTCAAATTGAAAAATACTCTCAGAGAAGAAGAAGAAGAAGAAGAAGAAGAAGAAGAAAAAGGACTCCCGATGTACTTTACCGTGGCGGCTGATGTACGCAGAGGACGTTGGCTTTGAAAGTGCAACAAACTCGAAGCAAAGGAGTTGCCCCCATCTCGAAGTGCGCTAACTCGAGCGCCGGGCATTGGCTTTGGATATAAAGTGTGTATGTATATGTTGTAGTAGTATTGGTGGGGGTTATATCGGTGTATGAGAGCCGAGAGAATGAGGTGATTGCGCTCTCCTGTAGGAGATTAGCTGAACGCGAGCAAAGGTGGAACGAACCATGCAATATATAGATGTACTTTGGTGCCAGTGAACTCAAATGGCCGGTCACTAACCAGGTAACCCACACTGCGCTCTTACAACTTGCTATGCAGTTACTATATGTACCTGTGCATCTATTACAGCGCCACCTATGTATGCTAGATCTACCATAGCTCTGGAGTTATGCTTCTTTGTGAACTTGAAGAGACTACATTTTGAGGTAATGGTTGCTCTGACTATCTTGATGTAGTCCGATGAAGGTTGTTATAGCTCTTCCGCCTTCTTTTGCGATGATGCTTTTTATAGGTTATGTTCTTGTTACTAGAATGTGTGTGATAGTTGCAAGTTTGAAGTTCTGGTTTGAGATAGCTTGGATTTGTATACATGGTACCAGACAAGACTTTGAACTGGTCCAGAGTTTTGAGGGCCAAATTTGAATTATCAGAACATTATTCGAATTTTCATGGCCAATCGTTCATAATTGGTTCATGATTCTGATGAGTCCAGACTGATGAACACTTTCATACGATGATGTTTTCAACCCTAAAAAGAAGATGGAGAGTTTGAAATGATTCAGGCTTGAATCATTCGAAATGCACATGCAGCAACAATCATATGGGAACCAGAAATTTGAAGAAAAATTTCAGCTGATCAGGTCATCATAAGATTTCGTTCTTGGTAACGGATGAGATTGGAACAAGTTCCTTGAGCTTCCAGACACCCAAAGTCGATGACCTTTGGTGGTTATATAAACCCTGGTCTCACCGTCATAAAAAATTATCAGAATCATGAACAAGTTACTATAAATTCTGACGATGAAAAATTGCAAAGAGTGCTCTCATGAAAGTACGTAACCTCGGCTCAAATTTTACTTAAAAGCTCGGATAACGGCTGATTTCATACTCTCAAGACAGAGATCAATCACGATTGGCGAAATTGATCCTTTGAAACTGCACTTTTGGGCATATTCCCTCGAATCTTAATCTCAACCCATACATCACTTTCAACCATTACTCCTCCCTCGTATACCTCAATACATCAACCTTCAATCGTTCATCCATACCAAGATATATTCATCATCCCAACGTACATCCCACGTATTTTAACAAATTTGCGTTCCAAGAGCGGCAAATTCGAATTCTCAAAAGTTTATCCTCGTCGTTTCGTCTCGGTCTCTGAGAGCGAATCGATCAGATCGATCTGATCGATAAATCTCGCGCGCGTGCGCATGCACTGGCATGATAATTGGCTTCAAGAAATCCGCCATGAACCAACCAACGCCATACACACTTTGTGAGTTTGCGTATAACGGCCATCAAAGAGTCCAGGAGAAAAATCAAACGTCAATCACTTTGGACTGGACGCGTACCGCTATAATACTGTGTAGAAAAGATTCATGCATATAACTATAAAGTTAACCCCCTCAGAATGTCTACATAGTAAACATTAGATTTTTAAAGAAACTGATTTATGGAGTTAACTGGAGCAACGTGAGATTGGCGATGCAAGGTAAATTGGATGCGTAGAAAATTACACGTCAACGATCACATCATCAGAATATATCTGGGATTGACACAACTGTTATGACGGATTGAATATGTGCATGAGCGCAATCACACGCGCGTTCCAAATTTAGATTTTATGGAATCTTTTCGACCTACAAAATTCATGCACGAGCATATTTACGTACATTATACTCGACGAATTTGACTCCGTCATACACGCCAAATAAGCGTAAATTATTTAACAGGTGATCCATTAAACTCTATAATACCATGACTCATTTATAATCTACACAAAGTATTATTATCGCATCCAATAGTCTTGTTGACTCGATTTTTTAATATAACTCCGATGTTCTTGAGGTCATAGAACTCACGTAATATCGTACATAGTTCAAAAGAGTTCAAGAGCGTTCGTTTCGTATAATATAAAGTCGTCAGGTCACGGAAGTATCCAAGGAATATTACTATACGTAAACAACGGGATAGACACGTGCAGGACTTGAAAAAAAAAAAAAAAAAAAAAAATTCGTAATACAGAAATACTGACGTAAGAATTATCTTGTAATAGCTACTATGGGCTTTGTAGACGATTTTTTAAAGTAATGATATGCAGGATGGTAAGATGGTGTTGGTGAATGAAACGAACCGGTCGAAAATTTTGCACGAGGGGAAAATTCCAGAGGACCCCGAAGTAGGACGCTGACCGCGAGAAGTGAATAAACAGCCGCGAGCAGGAGGTGCGATGCCTCGTCACAATAAACTCATCGGCGAGTTTGAGATAGAGGGGGATAGGTGATGAGGTAAGCGATAGATATAGGTATATTCTAGTGTGTTATAGTGGGAGTATAAAAAGGTGGTGAGGTGAAGGAGGAAGGTAAGGGGGAGGGGGAGGGTCTCCTGGAGAAGAATCAGCGGGAACCGCTACACGTGGATATGTGGACGCGTCGACGACGACGACGTCGTTGACCCTGGTTTACCCCTGGATTCTTTGCTGACGCAGGTTATTTTTTGGTTTTGATAAAATAATAATTTCCGTTGTTTGCTTGGAATTTTTGCTAATTTTCGAATTTTTTTGAAACGTCTTGATTTGGGAAGTCCTGAGACATGGGAGAATGACTTTGACTCAAATTTCAACTAGTGATTATGGATCCATCCACAACCCAAATTTCAGACATTATTTTTCAGACCAATTTCAAATTTTGTATTCCCAATATTGGATCATCTCGACGATGAATTTTAGAGGCTGTATCATTCCGTCAAACTTTTAACAAAATGAAAAACATTTCTTTGGGATTTGAAGAACCTCCGGAAGGCTTAGATAAGTGTATTGTTTTATACTGAACTCAATTTCAAAAACTTTATATCTTCATCATGGATCAAATTTTTGCCTATTGGATGTATCGGTATTTGAGCATGCCCAAAAGTGACTCTGTTAATCATAGAGCCCTACTAGCATTTATGAAATTCGAGAAGATTTACCCTCAAATCTAAAAAAGCTTTCATTGACAGTCAGATAAGTCATTTGAGAAAAAAATGTTTTAACGGGGGTGGACGGGAGGGGGGGGGGGGATTAGGCAAGGGGTAGTTACTCACGATTTCCATATGAATAGTCAGGATTGTCAAAGCTGAATAGCTTGGGAACACTCACCTGTAACAGAAATTAGGAAAAAATATGAGTTATTACGGCATACGTATTTTCTAATCGATGAAGTAAGAAATTCAAATCAGCACAGGTGATGATTGATTGATGAATTGATGTATATGACTTCGGTGACCGAGTTTCTGCGAATGATTTTTCAATTTCTTATCGCACGTGGGTAATTATCAGCTGGCTGCTTATCGATCGGCAAACCAGGTCACACAATTCAGACAGCGAAAGCCATAATCTCACTATCTCTCTCTCTCTTTCGCTCTCTTTTTTTTTTCTTTCGAGTGCTTTCCCTCAACGAATTGATTAACCAGATTAGCCATTCAATCGTCATTGCGCTGAAGTCGTTGGCCCAGTTGTGTATTTTTAATTATCGATTGTGGCAATTTTTGACGTATCGTTATCAGAATACGTAACCGAACAATTTTATCGCGCGAAAAAGTGTAGTTCGACAAAATGAGAATTTTTTCGAGCTTGCAATACTCGACCAGTTTTAAATTTATAGTTGTTGAGTTTGATGCGGTTTGAATGAAGAAGAATTTCCATCTCCAATTTTTCAAAATTGACCGCGTTAACACACTAGGAATCTGCACGTGGAAGAAAGTTGAGCTTCTTTTCGGGGCTATTACCCCCATTGAAATGAGGTTCAGGGTCGAAATATCATCAGAACCGTTGAGCTTGCGAGTTCAGTAGAAGCTATAGAAAACGACGACGATAGTGTCTATAGTTACAGACGTCGAGTCTATATTAGTTTGAGACAAGACGGTCGCTAAAAAATGCGAGTAAACTCTGATGTCTCATGGAAACGAAGGTTGCAATAACTGCGTCCCCAATAATCATCATCACCAGAGCTTAATGACACTACATAAGTGTATGTGTAAGACACGCGCAGCTCATCAATGACAATAGACCCAGGCCATCTGCACAATCGAAAGTTGAACGAGCTGTATTTGGATCGAACAACACATTTTCGAGGCCACGCATATGATATCGGTAATCGTAACACTGTTGAATTTATTTCGACTTTTGGAATGTGTCTGACAAATTGATGAATGTAGTTTGAGATGCTGATAGGTTATCAGAAAATATTCGAGCACCAAAATGGTATTTCTATCTTTTTGCCCCAAATTGCATGACAAACAAATTTTTTGCAATTTTTTCGTTTGGTTTTGAACTGGAAAGAGAAGATAGCCCTACACAATAAGCCATGCATATTTCATTCGCTAATTTATCCTTTGACACCTAACGAAAACATTTGAAAACTCGCCTTTTGACTTGACATAAGTTGGAGGAAAACGCTAAAAATTCATTTTCACCTTCTTCAATACTTCCACAAGTGGAGAAATTCCTAAAAACGGATTAGGATTATTAGCTTGAATTATGTCTAGAATGACCTTAAGTTTGTAAAACAAAAATTTAATGTTTACCAGGATAATTGCTCACAATAAGACAAATAATATGACAAACTAATACACTCTGAAAAGAACAAGACGTCAACGGCCCCTCGACACGTGCCCAATCATTTCTACACATTGTGAGAGTATATATTTGTGGGAATTCGTATACCATCTGTGGTAACGAAAAAAAGGATATTTGAGGTAACAAAAAAGTTACATGAGAGGATCAAAAAGTGTACGACGTATATGTAAAACTGGTGAATAAGGGAATTTGCTTTCGCGAGTGCAAAGACCGCCAGTTCGCGAGTTTGCATGTGTGTAAGTAAGTACATGGAAAATACGCTCTCAGACACACACACATATGTAGACACAGATATTATATAGATACAGTAAAGGGAAGTATGGGAGGGGTAGGAGGCACGCGCTTGGCCTGCAGTTTGTTGCCCGGTGACCGAGTTCATCGCACCTCGGCGAACGTTCGTTCACTCTTTCGTGGCCGTACCCCGATTACTCCCTTCCCCTCTATTCTTGTGCTTCTGCTGCCTCGTATGATATGGATGTATATACCTCCAGATCAGGCCAGTGAGTATATGATACTCCCACCCTGAGCCTTCTACTTCTTAACAAACTAACTTATGTGTGCTTGTGTGAGAGCTCGACCCGCTACGAAATCGAGAATATTCTACTTTGCGGCTGGACTGTGTACTTGCGCTTGCGCGTAATCGAAATTTTTTGAATTGTTTTTAATGATCTTTTTTTCGACCGATTCGAATTTATTCGTCGATTGATGAGCAAGAGAGCTTGCAGTGAGCTTTTGGCCATGTCCACGTATGGCTTGGGGAACTGTCAGGCCCTTAAATTGGTTCTGTTCGGACCATAATGAAATCATACTGACAGTTGTCACTTTTGAAGATTAGATGGTGAGCTTGCAGCAAGCTTTCGATTATGATTCGGAGAAATCGAGTGATTTCTCCAGTTTTGATTTGATCTCAATGAGCTCAACATGCCGAGACAGGTAATACCGAAAATCAATGTAACTAAATGGGTGAGCTTGCAGCAAGCTTGCAATCCCAATCGACGGATGGCCTTTATATTCTTCATATTCTTAAAATTCATTTCGATCTTCGAGTTTGAGTATCACATATGAACTTGTTGACAAAATAGATCGAGAAGTGAGCTTCCAATAGTTCAGTGAAATAAAATTTTTCCGTCATACTAACTGGAGTCCGAGCTTGTAGTGAGCTTTATTCGATTTTTAACTGAAATGAAAAATTAAAAAAATCTACCAGCAGCTGAGGTTTGACCTACAATGGAAACATATCTAATTGACGTTTCATGAATAAGCTCTACATAAATTTTCGTGACTTCGAGTTTCGGCTGAAGCTAGCACACAAACAAGGTCGGATAAAAATCCAAAGACACATCCTAGAGAGCAGTACCTTGCAATTGATGAAGAAACGGGGGCGGGGGCACTACTCATGGTTTGACTCAAGGCGTCCATTGCTATTTATGCAGTATAGGTGTCCTGGCCACTGCTATATACCGCCAACTGCAAATCGTGCAGACATTGCAACCGTCGAGCATCTATACCGCTATACAAAATTTGCATCTAATGCCACTGGTATTGTAATAGGCAGTCAACGCCGAATCGTGGTGCGAGCTTGCGGTGCCCCGCCCCGATACTACACTTGCCACTTTTACCATCCACAACAATAACCACATTCACACACAGTCAACAAACTCTGAGCCTAAGTCATATCATTGGTTTTAACCACAAAAAGCTCCAAACGTCATTTTTTTGAATATCAAGGGCTAAAAAGACTGCTGCTGCTGCTGCTGAGACCCTTGAGAAATCGTAACTTCCCAAGAGGTAGACGCACTCTTTGCAAGTTCAACGATCGACTACTTTATATACTATATAAGACGTATAAGTACCTACTTGTTTTCGGCTTCTTTTCGGTTTTGCAGAGGGTGAAAATTTTTCGCGAGGTTTCTGGAGAACAATATGGGGTGATGTGGGTTATGTTTTTTTTTTTTTTTTTTTTTGAGCGACAAATAAGTCGAGTGTAAAAAGTGACTTCCGTAAGGTTTCCGTATGTTGTGTATGTATGTGTGTGTTAGATGCGCAGGGTCAGTGCACTTGTTTGTACCTCTCTCTTGCAATTCTTCGCGGACTCATTTACCTGCTGACGCGCGATATATATATATATATATATATATATGCGAAGTTGAGATCTGCCGAGTATCTCTATATCTCTTTCTAGTCGTGTCGGTGTCGTTGCCCTTTGTCAAGGGTCTACGTACTTGACGCAAAGCGAAATATATATATATGTAGAAATACTGCAACGAATGAACGCTGTGTACCGTTGCTTTGAGCTGAAACGTAGTGCAGAAAGCTGTTGAGAGAGTTAGAGGGGGAGGTTTTATTCCTGGCGCCTTGAAGTACTTTGTTTAGTATTTTTCCATGTGAAAATATCGATGTTGGGCTGATTTTCGTTGAGCATTTTTTGATTGTCATGTGGTTGTAGTTATTTGCATCTTTACAATGTTGTATTTGATTTTGGCAATTCAAACTCGTAAAAGGACTCTTAGACTATTTTCTTAATGATATTCAGAGTTGAGTTTACATTTGGGGTATTCAATTGGTATTCAATAGTACACGGAAGACTGAATAAATTGACTACTGTTAATTTTTCTCTTTTGGATTGACATAACCTCTCTCAAATAGCTCATTCGCATATCCAAACGTGAGCTTTTACAGTTTCATTAGTCACTTTACTCGTATATGAATATTTTCCGAATAGTGAAAAATTCAATTTATTGAGCTATTGTCCTAAAAACTAATGAGGTCGGTTAACTTTGAACTTTTCATCTTTTATCATAGTTGAATGAACTGATGAACCAAACTCGTGTTCAACCTGCTTACCATAATAATAGTCAATCAATTTTTGATCTTTGACATGGAGCATTTACGCCGATGCAGCTCATGCGAGCAATATTTTTCACGAACAAAGTTCATCGCGTCGAATCGATCTTCCAATCAGGATATCATCGTAAAAGTGTATAAAGAATTAGAAGTGCCTTTGGAATTTCTTATTTTCAAATCACCAGTCTATGAACTACTTTAATATTGTTTCATAAAGTTAAATTTATGAATTGAAAATGCAGATATCGAATAGTGCAGATGATTATCTTCAAAAATTATGAATTTATACCAGTTTCATCTGAGATAAATTCCCGATAAAATACCATCAAAGGGAATACGAGGATTCCTCGTGAATAAAATCATCAGGTATTCATCCCGAGTCCTCATCTCTGAAACAAACTGCCTCACCCACTTGTCTGCCATGATTTTGATATGAAACCCGTTTTTTTTTCTCTTTCAACAAAATCGTTGAATAATCATGAAAAATGCGACTCGAAACGGCAAATTACGTCGAGTCATTCTAAATCCTTGTCTCCACAATTGTACAGCGATAATAAACTAGTTAAGAAATTCATATCCAATGCAATTATTCAGAACAGGAATATTCGCTAGTCTCAAGGATACCTACAACAATGAGCATTATCTACATTGAGAAACAATCAAATTTAAATTCCCGTCGTTGCGGTAAATCTCGTGCTTGCCATTCGCGTGCACGCACGGCACTCGTAATAGTTTCTGTATTTCCATAGGATATAGAAGGCTCTCTAGTGATGTGAAAAAAGATTTTTTCCGACTGATACTGACAACTAGCAGAGCTGCTAGGATACACGTAAGCGTGAGAGAAGCCCGAGGCGTTTGGAATTCTTGATGAGCCCTTAACCTCATTGTCGCACCGAGCCGTCGTTTCTCCTCCTCCACGGAATCTATGCAATTGAGCTTTCATCTCGGAGTCGGAAAATTTGAGATCCAAGCATTTAACAGATTTGTGGGCTTGACAATCGTTTATTCGCTGATGAGAATGCTACTTCATCGAGTTCGAGCGATTTGAGAGGATATGAGTTTTTTCATGTTTTATGAGCCTAGTTATTGTGATGATTCAATTCTGAATTGCGTAACTCTTTTTGCAAAAAGCTCACTGCCTATGTAATGGCTCTTGAATTCGTACGTGTAAGTTGGCGTCTACGAGCAATAGAAACGAAATTTGATTTTAGTTTTGTTAAACAAAACTATTATTCTCAAAACCCTTCCTCAATTCCAGCTCGTTATCCCCAGTTCTAGTGATTTTGAATTGGTCTGTCGAATATTGTCAAACACCCAACATAGAAGAACAATAGTGTAGTAGTTTTGGTTCCGAGGATCATTGAGAGGGCATAAATGAGATTCACTGAAGCTGGTAACGACCCGAACCTTTTCAAAATCACTAATGCCAAATCATCAATGACCAGGCTATAAAAAATGGAAGGACTAACATCGGGCCCCATTGAGCCCAGCCTTCTCGGGACCAAGTGGGTGTCTCCGGTTCTTGTTCTCCACTTTTTTTTCATCCAGTAGTCAGAAAATAAGTGCTCAAAATATGTAAACAGAGGGTACGTTCCTAAAAAGTTGCAAAAAAAACCGTGGACAAACAATCTTACAACTCTGACTACCTCACTTTACATGGCTCGAATATGGCTCATATATACTTGAAAATATTTCCGAGAAATATCGCGTTCCATTTTTTTTTGAACCGTTCAGCCGTTGACCGTGCTCAACAAGACTCTTGCTAATTCGCACTTTGTCAAAAATTCAATGTTGCATCTGTCGAGTACTTGCGGACTGAAAAAGGAGAAAGAATAAGGAGAGGAGGGCAGTGAACAGGGAGTACATAAGTTGAGCGCAGGAAGAGAAAGAGAATGCGCTTAGGTTAGTGAACGCAAGTGGACGCGCGAGTCGGTCAGTCACCTCGTAAATGACTCCTCTTTGCTCCACATATCCCGCGAGTTATTCCATGCCTCTCTGTACTAGTGTGATACGTATTTGCCATTATGCCAAATGGGTATTGCGCAATCTGCTGTCGACAGAATAAACTATGAGAATTGGCTATATATTTATGTCACATGACTGTTTTTTTTCTTCCTTCTTTCTGTTAACAATCAGTCAATGGTTCTATCGTCGCAAGCTCGCATGAGAAAAGCACCTTCGATTATTTTTAGGTTATTCACAATGATAGTGATTTTGGAATCATAAGTCATCTTTCAGATCGGTACTAATTTGTGATTTTGAAATCTTGAATGATAGATTTTGAAATGTTCCATCGAACTGATTTTCTAGAAATTCCCTTTGAAAGATGGGCTGACCAACAGTCTCAAATTTTTGTTTCCAAATGCCAACAAATTTGAGGTTCTCATTCGATCGGTTGGACACAATGAACATTCTGCCCATAGATGCATCAAGAGAGCTCTATACCCCTGGAGAAAGTGCAATACCAGATAGTAGAACGAAACTTTGTATTTTGCCCGATATAGTCGAGTTTATCTGCCCACATGAATCTTGCACGCAAAAATTTACGCTTGAACTACTTTGACCCATCTCACACGTTGAACACATTATGAGAGCAGGTCAAGCGTAAGGATCTCGGTTTCGAATACGTATACTTTGCAGTAATTATGAGATGCGTCCGGTATATTGCATAATTACATAGCAGCTGAAATCGAGAGACTCGTCGATCGAGAAGGAAATCGAGAGTTGCACTTTCGTATACATATGTTTATATCGACAAGTTGAACTGGCGGAGAAAGTTTGATACTATAGGCTAGACACGATCGAATGGACCAGTCTTTCTTTCTTTCTATGTATAGTGCCGGAGAAATTCTTGAAACTAATGAAAGGACATGTGTATAGTTTGAGGCGAAAGTTGCCTCACACGAACACTCAGAGCCACGCCTCGTTGAGTTCATTCGTGCTATAATAGATTGAAAAAGAGTAATTTCACGCGTCATCACTATTGGATCAAACTTCGTACTGGTGAGTATAAGTCAACGAAAGATATGAGGTTATGGGATCCGCAATTGAATTTTAGCTGTAATGTAAGTATTCGATCATTTAGTCACGAGATTCTGTTATTTATAGAAAAGAGAGCTGCCGAGCTGATAATCGATAATAATGGATAATCGATAAAAATCGTTAATCCTTGATAATCGATAATAATCGATTATCGTTAAATATGGATAATTGATACAGTTCGAGAGATCTCGATCAGGTCAATCGATAGCCACACTAGGAATCAATTGGAAGATGTTGGGTCATGTGATCCAAATTTTATTTCATTTGTATAATCGGTAAAATGTCAGTATTTGATTATTTGGCCATGAGCTTCTGTTATTCACAGAAGGGAGAGCTGCTAAATTGATAATCGATAATGATCGATTCGTTAATCGTATAGCAATATATAACGATGATAATCGATAATCGTTGAGATCGATAATTGATGATCGATAACGATCGATAGTCAATAATCATCGATATTCGATAACAATCGATAGTTGATGCAGTCCGAGGAATCTCGATGAGGTCAATCAGTACCTACAGTAGCAATCAAAGCATCCCTCGAAGAAAACTGTATCGAAAGAATGTTCAACCCGGAAGCTCTTATGGTGCATTTCGAATAGCCAACAAGTAAGTGCCCGTAGTATTATAACTATGCATGTCGCACAACGTATAGGTTATGTTATGTACGCATGCCCTAAGGAGTCCCACGGAAATAGTTGTACACGGGATCCCCATTGATATAAGTAGTATATTGAAGGAACACGCGACACGCATACGTTATGGAAGTTCGTTGAACTGTATAAGAGAGTCTATTGCACTCGTTGCACTTTTGCTCTATTAGTGTGTAGGTTAGATATATACTTTTGTGCCTATGCTGATCGCGTGCGTGTAGGCGGCACGCAGCAGTTGCTCTAATCGAGTGGCTGCTAACGAGCTCGAAATGCTACTACACTTTGCGCGCCAATCGATGTATGTACTCAACAAGATCTCTACTTAAAAGACGCAGTTGTATGTACTGTACACTCCCATAACCTATAAGATTACCACTTATACCTACTCTATTACAGTGTAAATCTTGGCCTTTAGGTATATATAAGTATATTTTACGGTAGCATGGAAAATTCAGTGTCCGTTTGCATATACTTTACGTACCGGTTTTCCTAACCTTAAAAATCACAACGATCGGTTAGGTGTTCACCTACACACATGAAGCTCCAGAACCAAGCCCTTGGTGGTTAAGACAGATCAGTCCGCTATTTAGGGATATACTAAGGAGATCGATCGAGTGGAAAAATTGCCAACACGTCGTCGTCATGGCTATACGGTGAAGAGCTATCCAAGAGTCTAGGGCAAAAAAAGTGTATGTATATGTAGTGGGAGTATTATAAAGTGTATGGAAGGTGATCTTATAGTTGAGAGTAGTGGGCGCGCAAGTGCAAATGAGATCGTTATAGAGGCAACGAACGCTGGACGATCGGTAAAGTAAGTGTAGTCGAGCGCAGAGAAAGAGAGTATTATACCCTTGGCTTTAGCTTGAGCTTGCCACCGATAAATCAAACTGCCTCCGGTGCATCGGCCTCAAATGCTCTGCTCTCCGCGAATTTACAGTTAGAACGACCGAATTTGCTCACCATCTCAGAGAACAACTTGCAGAGTAGACTATTTTTGCAGCCTGCTTTGAACTACTATGCAGAATCTACATTTCAGTTGCATTTCCCGTAGAAATATGGATATTTTGCAAGTTCACATAAGAAACTAACAGATTTTTCTGGTACACTACTGAGTTGTTCAAAGTCATAGTGGACTAATTGTAAGTCCACTCTTGAGACTCATTCATTCTGTGGCCTTCCACAATTTAACCATGAAAAGAAGGCATTTGGGAATCATTTTCTAAGTCGAAGAATATGAAAGGAAGGATTAGAAAAATCGTCTGCAAAGGATACATTTAAATCGGCCAAAACGCGGGGAATTTTCAGGTTGATTTTTTGCACACTCCAAAAGTAGACCATGTCCACTATGACTCTGAACCACTCAACTCTGATTTAGAATTTTGATCACTCAATCGGTATTTGAACAAATTCTAACAGAAAATTGAATTTTTTTTTACAGAAATTAATGATTTAGTTGATACACCCTTTGAGTTGGGCTCTGAGTTGAATTGAATCAGAATCCCTGGCTAGATTTAATCGACAAAAATGCAAACCGCAAAAAATAGTCAATTAACGAGAACGATACTCTTGATGAGTGAAATTCGATGGAATAATCGTTTTCGATTCGATGTGTTGCAGTGTGTCAGTATGGCACGATGTTCAAGTGAGTCAAAAAAGGACTTTCCAACAATCATCATACCAAATCGAACCTTTCTCCCTACAGCAATCAAACGAAACTCCATCATGTAACCTTCCCGAATTACACTGCACCGATTTTACGAATCGTGCCACTGTGGTACCAGTCTTCCCAATTGGAACCATAGCCTCGTGCACTCGAATTGCACGTGCTCAACGCATGATACAACGCTTATACTCATACTCTCTCCTCTTCGTTTTCCTCCTCATCCTTCTTCTGATGGTCAAAAAATTCCATTGACCCATCCAATACATCCCCCATAATACAATATCATACCGATCTCTTATACCACTGATGGTGCAGCTGCTGATCAAACGTCCAGCTCACACAACGCCAGAATGCAAAATTCCTTAAGTATACATCCTCCTGAACCATCTCTCTCCCCCTAACCTCAAAAATAATCACAGCCAATTTGGAGCTTGAGAAAGAAGAAGGAACGTATAAACAAAGCGACAAAATAATAAGTCGTGATGCGCATGCGCGGACCGTTCAAAAATTCCCGCTCTTGTGCTTTTATCCATACTTATGTGTATGTAAGACGCACGTCTTTGGTACACGCACACTAGTGTACTTTGGTTATATTTTGCCGGGAGCGGTGGTCGGCCTTGGCCTCGGTCAGTGGCACTTTTTTGCGCGCGGCGTGCGCGTGTGCCGAAGAGCTATAAGCTTATGTGCTGGATGGGGTTCAAGGGCCGCATATACACCCAGCTCACATACATACACTTACAATCTGGTGTGCACGAGCTCAAAACGTGATGGTACCATCACCATACATCCGCGATATATTCGCGATATTCCCACACAAACACATGGATTTACCTGTACACACGTATACGTACACTAATGAAAGAGTCCGTCGCGGTCAAGGCCTAACTCGCAAGGAGGGAGAAAGAGTATCACTTCTTATCGTCAGCAACTCTTCCTCATCTCTGTTTTTTCTTCCTCAAAGTCAGAAATATCATTCAGAAACGTCGTATAGACATATAGCAAAAGAGAGGGATAGATCTTTGACTTTGGTGGTTGCGCAATTCCAAACATTAGAGCGTCGCGACGCACGCGTAATACTTTTCGATGTCTATATAGCCAATCTTTGCCGTTTTTTTTCTTTCTTTTCATTTTCATGTTCGCGGAGTCATCGATCGCTATATACTCGTGCGAGGACCACATTGCCTATACTAATTTATGCGAGGTGGATGGGGGACATTGGCTCGCCTGTTATGCGGAAATGGACTGCGAAAGTAGAAAAAAATATCTCACCTCAATACTGAGAATCACATGATGGAACATCCAAGACGTTGAAAAAATTTGATTGAACCGAGTATGTGTCGGAATTGGACAATTTAGTTTTTTTATAATTTTTCATTATCTTACAAATTTTGCCAGGCTGCAAGATTAATTGAAGCAAATCGCAGTTAGGGCTATCACGTGGATATTTAAAATTTTATGTAAGATATATTTGATACCACTGCACACTGCTGATCCATTAGAATCTGCAGAATAAATTGGCATGGTTGAGAAAATTTAGCGTCAAATGTCAAATTTACTTTGGTGATGGATGCATCCGAACCGTACAATTCTATAGTCCCAGCTAAAATATTGTTCCCCTTTTCAATACTTTTCCCATCCTAATTTCTGTTATTTCACGGAACTCAAAATTTTTCAAGAAATTTCATCGAGTCATTCACTTTTCTCCCCATGATTTGTGAAATTGAACGATATTAGTTTTTTTTTTTTTTTCAAACCACAACTTGTTTGGCCTCTTTCATCTCAATGGAAGCTTGCACATGCTCTAAATTACCACAGGGTAAACATTTCTTTATTGAATATGATTCAACCACTCAGCACCTTTCTCCACGCGGAGGGCTAAATCCGAGGTTAAGTTATGGAAAATTCCCAAAGCAAACCCTTCTTTTCAACCTCATCTTCACTCTCAAACATCATCTTCACGAATCATAGAGTCAATAACGTGTCATTCAAGATCACCACCATGCGAAAACGGGAGGAAAAACTGTTCTCGAAACTATGTGGGTCAGTCAACCTAACCCTCGAGTAGTCGCTCGGTCACTTGTATTCTTACTTTAGTCATTTCCACGTGGAGATCCTTATTCATATCTTACAAGATCGAGTCAATAACAAAACCAATCCTAATTTACATACCTACACTAATACACCAACATGTAGATGTGACCAAGCGCGCGAATGAAGTGTCACTGACTTGTTCCTGATGGGTGATCGACCCCGTCACATCATCGAGTCAGCTCTCACACGGATATACTACAGGCACATTGCCCTTTTTATAAGCATCGTGTCTGTACGTGGTCTGTGTGTGTGTGTGTGAGTCGCTCGTGCGGTTATAACGCACATGACGTAACTTCTGCCGGTTATTCAACCCACTAGCACTTGATTATGAAGAAAAAAAAAATCGGACCAGTCATCGCACCACTTTGGGAGAAGAGATCGGACTGACCGATTTCGGACTCTGGATCATTGTTTTTTATGATCTTGAGAATTGAGAAAGACAGCTGCGTTGAGGAATATGCGAGCATCCTCGTCACGCTTGATCACTTGACGGATCGTTTGCTCATCGTCGGGCCATTTTTTTTTTTATCATCCATGGAGTTGGCAGGTTGATGGGTTTGTTTACAGAGATTATGGGGTACCGATTGATTGGTTTTTCAGTGGATTTGGGTGGGAAATTGAAAAATTACTTGATATTACTCGATAACGTGATTTCGCTCATGAAATGATCAGAAATGAGGAGATTCGGGACAAAGTCGAATCATTGCTAAGTTGTTGGCTGAAAACATATAATTGAAGGAAATCAATTTTATCATCTAAAATTATTGGATTTTGGGTCTCGTAGTGACGAACAAACCTAGAATAATAAGGTGTACTTTCGCGTGGAGTGGAATGCCCGAAAAGTTGAGTGAACTTGGAAAAATACTGGCTATTAATCTTCCAACTCGCTGGAATATAACATTGTTATTCGAGTCCACATGACACTATTTGAATTTTTTAGTATTAAGTTTGCAAGGACATACAAACATGGTGAATCGGTTCATCGAACCGAAATTCGAATTCAAAGGTCAATTCCTAGGATCCAGAGGTAATTGAACTCTGGTCAATTCGTGGTACCGGCTAGGATGCCAAGAAAATTGATTGCCAAATAGGTGAAAAATAACAATAGGCTGACATCTATGAAATAATTTCATCAACCACCCCCGAAATTTGACGATAATTTCATTGAATATTGGCTCATTGAACGATGACAACTTGAATCTCCTTAGCTACTATGTATCAGATTCAAATTCGTAAATTTATATTCAACATAAAAATGATCTAATATACGGTCAATGACTCAGACCAACGAGCCTATTTCCAAAAAAAATTGACTCTAAGGTGGTCCGAGCTCACAAAAATACGGCACGTAGGTCAACAAATATTGAAAACCAAAATAGATTGCAAACACAATCAATTATTGAATCACCAATTCACTAAATCCAGAACAATATCCGATATCACTCATGCATACTCCAAATCCTCAATTTCGAGTAGCTTCATGAATAATTTCTGGTTCCCGATCAATTGAATAAAATCACAAAAAAAAGAAGCTCATCACGTGTGAATGAAAGATCACAAAAAGCATTAGAGAATACGATTCATTCAAAACGAGTCAAGAGGAAGAAAGTAATCAAATACATAGAAGGAAGGAAGGCAGGTATAAGAGTTATAGATCTCGACACCTGTTACGTGTATCGTTGTATTAGACACACACCATTCAAACCGTCGCAGGTACAAAAACAAAGTCTGGCATCAGAATATACTGTAGTATAAGAGGAGGAAGGAAAGATAAAAAAAAAGTAGGAGTGTATACGAGCGAGCGAAAGTTCTAGACTATACACTTCGTCTAGTCTAACACTGATCAAACGAGTCTTCTTGGTTTTAAACAAGAGCGAAACCGGTGATGTATGGGCCAACGAATGAACGAAAGTGTCCGACGTATTAGGAGTAAAAGAGGTGGTTTGACTTTGGGCCATATAAGAATGTCTAATGGGTCTAAGACCGGTTACATAATTTGTAGACGATGTTAAAACAAGTGGACGTCTCTGTCTTCTGATGCTACTGGGGCTATCAATATTGTATTGATTAGTAAAAAATCCATCGAGCCGTCCATTAGATTTTCATTCATCATCTTCGAAATCTACGTTTTAACCAGTTTAGGTGAATCGGGGTCCATTGGACCCTGAGCATTTTTCATTATGGGGTCTGTTAATTTGGTGAATTACAATATCTTTTGAAAAAACGGATCTCATTTTGAAGGTCTTGCGATGAACTTTGAATTGAGCCAAAATACGTTGAGCGAACGACTATTTATTATGTGTCATTGAAAAAATAATGGATTGGTGGGTGTAATTAAGCACACCGGGTTTTCTTCAATCTCGTCAAATACAGAACTTTCTGAGCTCATTTGGAAAGTAAATTGAAAGATCTTTGAAATGAGTAAAGCCTCGTCGAGATCTATTGACATGTTTCCGAGTAGAAGGGTTCAGAAGAAAAATTTGCTGGGGTTCTGATGACTCCAGGGTGGAATTTGAGGTTGAAAGTACCCTTGACATAAAAATCTGCCCAAGGATTTTGACCCTTGCATAAATTTATTGCGATTAATATCATGACGGTACATTTTATCACTACTCATACCCATAATCATACTCATAAACACCTCCCATACGTCCATAAAATCGATAATCCTTGAATCAATCTTTCAAAAATTCTCCGAGAAACACGAATCGGTCAGACGTTGTTGCTTCCTCCATAAAAAATTTACAAGATGAATTTGCACGTAATATCGGGCCACTCCATCGGCATACCTTATTGCAAATCTTGGTAAAAATATACGAGTGTAGAGTGAAAAGGATGCGCAAAAAAAGAAGGTAATAAGATGGCATAAAGTATAAGAGCAAGTGACGCATGCGTAGCACGGTATATTATAAAAGTGGAAGGTCGATAACCGTTTGGATTCGAGAAAGAAAAAAAAATACATTCACGAATGTGTATATGTTATGGGGAGGACGAGTTATAAGGATGTGCTGACGCGCGAATTCAGGACGATTCAAAAGTCGTCCTGGCCGATTCTGCACGTGTCGCACAACGCTGGGGGTTATCCCGTTACGCTCACCGTCACACGCGCGCCAATTTATCCACATCTTTTTTTTTTCCTTATTTCAAATCCAAATCGACAAATTCTTCGACAGTACGGAATTTCTGCCCTCCATACCTTTTTCAAATTGACGAATCGATGCGCGGGAAATTTGAATTTTCATCTGATTCCATAAAAGGATAAAACGATACATTTTTTGAATTAACCTTGGTGGCCCTCTGTTGAGTACAATTCCATCTGTCAAAGACAAGGTTCAAAAACCTCCGCGGTTCAAGGAATAAAGAAAGACAGAATGACAGAGAGGAAGTTGACGGTCGTTCCCTCCGCATCACCAGTTCAATGTTACCACCATCTCGCGGAGTATACTTTTTTAAAACATGGGTGAGTCAAAGACACAATCTAAAATGAATAGAGGGGGAGGGTGAGATGAATGAGAGGCATCATCAAAGTATCGCGTGTAAATTTTGAACCGCCCGCACGAGATGAGAGTTTAGATATTGTAATGAAAAGAGCTCGTGCGTGTACGAGTTGCGTGTTACTTATAGGTTATGATTGTAATATAACCGAAATACACCGTCTGTCGCTCAAAGTTTTAGTATTTTTGGGTGTTTTTAGAGCATATTGTGTGGAAAGAAAAAAAAGAACGAGGGCGGATACTCAAGTAAGCGAGCTATCTTGACTATGTTCTGCAGGCTGGATGCATTTTGGAGGTTATGGTTCTACCTCGATACATGAAATTTTACGAACAGTAAGATTCATAAAGAAATTGATGTACCGCAAATTGATCACGACTCATTCCCCCTTTTTTCGAACAAATGAGGAAGAACTTTACATTTTTACGTTGATCAAATTTCAGCCGATAAGGCAGGTATCTGCGATGCATCATTTTATATTAAACGCGACGCGCAATCTTAATAACGGTTAAAGTTTACGTGATGCGCTTCAAAGCTGCTCGTACACAGGCGGTGAGTGACCTATGGCATCGTCCTCCCCCATCTATACATATATATTTCCCTCTTCTTCTCGTCTTATTCTTCGTCCATCTCATTCTCGCAGTCCAATGTTCTTTATAACATATATCGGTGATTCCCCCGAAAGTGTCATTTTCCGTGTTCCAAGTTCTCCTCAAGTTCCAAGGATTGGAATGTGCACTATAGCAATTTTCTGGAGTGGATTTTAGTAGTGTGCGACTATGTTGATAGTTTTTGAGTCAATCCCAACGTTCCTGTATTTTATGGTGCTTGATAAAGGGTTGAAATGTCAATCCCGCCCCCTGTAGATAGCCCACCTTCGACTCTTACATTCAGTGTATGCAACGAAGATGCAGAATTGAAAACCCCTATATGTGTAGCGATGGACTTCAATTTGTAATACTTCAAATAACATATCCCGCCATTTTGCGAATCCAAATTAAACCTCGAATTAAACCCTCAGCTCGCGCACAGCCATCCGACATTTTGAAGACGGGATCGCACCGAAACTGATGATTGCATAGCACTAATTCGGCAAAGTCCCCTAACCAAGAATGGTTGTCATCTAGAAACCCAAATACACCTAATTCTTGCGCGAAATTACCCAAAAATTTGAATCCACAGCCGAGTGCACCATATAAACGTGTTTTCCAAATGAAGTATAAAATTTTCGTTCAATTCCGTCCCCATGCTGTACTTCCCCCTGGCGCATTATATCGCTCTGAGGAACACATTCTCTCAAAGTATTTGGTTGCATTGGATCAAATCTATGCGAAAAAGAATTCACGATTAGTTGGCGAATAATGGAATTTAGGCGAAACGTCCATTCCGTCCCTGTCCATTCCGCTCCCTCCTCAATCTCTTGAACTTGGCATATCTTCGTCTGGCTTCACTTTTGAGATGCGTAGCTCTAGATACTCTATTTTCATGCTCAAACAAGTGAGAATGAATAGTACATACCCACCGGAACTCATCTGGGGCTGAAATAGTATTATTCGATTCGAGGATGGTAAGTTTGGTCTTACTTTTCGAGTGATTGTTTTTGGCCCGAGCCCTGGCGAGGATTGAAGTCATCCCAATCAAGCGAAAAATTTCATGCCCGAGTATCGAAGTACGTTTTTCGATCGACTAGGCGTAACGTGAATGAAAAATGCCGTCGATATGAAAAATTAATGACTCAAATCCTTCTGTGCGACGATTTTGGCCCCAAAAATCACACTTTCGACGGAATCACCCATGTAGCAGTCATACGGTTGCAAATGTCAATGTACCTCGAGTATGGCAACCGCAAGCAACAGAAGAAGCTATACATGCACTAACTTATTTTCTAAAGGATACGTCATTTGCGAATGGCCGCAGTTCACGAATCAGTCACACGTGGCTCGCGAAAATTTAACAAAAGGTAACACAGGACGTATGCAACATTTCAATGGAATGATTTCAGGTGTCCGAATTCACGAATTCTATTTCTTGGAACGTGACCGTTGCGAGTTTTGTCATGTTTTATTTGGTTTAGATTGGGTGTCAGAAGGTGTGATAGTTTAAGAATTTTAGGTTAGGTGTTAGACAGTTGCAGGTTAGGATACAGCTGGATTACTCAGAATGATGAATTTATGAACGATGCAATATTAAAATTTTGAAGATAACTTACTTTCTTCGGATGACCAAGATGTGCAAAGCGTAATTACTGCAATTATACGAGGAGAAAGAGTGAGCGCAGCACGCGCGGTCTGCTATAATAGAGGTATATGAGTAAAAGTCTGCGGTAATGAATCGAGGGCTCGTAATCAAGACATTAACACGGTTACGCGCACCTCGAGGCCGACTGGCAATGAATAAAATACTTATACCCACAACTGCACGCGTGAAAATTAGCAAGTGAAAAAGAAAAGAAAGTGTATGTTAATTATCACCGAATCAACTCTTGGCCATTAAAATTTGAGTTCTGACATCACAGAATTGAACGTACATTATACTGTCATGTAAACGTGTGGCCCAAATATCTTTAACGAGTCAGACGAACAAATATCTAAATTCTAAATCTCATAAGAGAGTCCAAGAATTTTTGCGCGTGTACGTGGTGGGTTTGTGTAAGTTTGACGTGTTCACCCCGTGCCTCATTTACCAATGTTAATTCGCATAATTACGCAATATATGATGGTGCTCGTGGCTTTTTTTTTCGGTTAGTCAAACAACAAGCTTTTTGGGGTCTGCTTGCCTTATGCAAATTGCAAATTTAGGCCAGGTTATACACAGAGCCTTACTTATTGCTTTTTTTTTGATTCACTGATTTTTCGAAGAATTCGATGTTGAGAAAATTTAGGGGATTCGGTCAAGGATGTCTGTGTAAGTCTGTATGTACATTGCAGCACCGATTGATGGTCTCGAATAATCGATTGCTCTCGGTTGTATACTTAAATTTATTGTTCAAATCAAGTTTTGTATACGAGAGTTCACATTTTACCGAGATTTTTACCACATCACTAACTTTATCCGTGTGTGTTTGTGTGTGTGTGTGTGTAAACAATACAGATCGGCCTCGATGATCAGCTCCGCCGGATCGTCATAACCACAAACAAGCGAATGATGCTTATGTAAAAAACAATTTCAAAATTGAAAACAGGAGCGGGGGGAGGCCGATTCTTGGATGATGATTTTTCAAGGGGGTATGGAACCATTCAATGAATCGATTGAGCTATTTTGCGCACATGTATGTGTGATTGGGTGTTTGTGTGTTTGTGTGTGTATAGAGATGAGTCGGAGGCAGAAATGGGTCGTCGGGGCAATGACCAGGCCAACGCGGTAGCAGCAATAATGATTATATCGTAACTTTTATCCGCCAAACAAATTTGATTAGCCTCGTCATCGCTTACGCAATTGATTTTTTGTTCTTTTTTTATTGGGCCACGCGATTCTCCAATACACATTCACATCGACATACATCTCCAAGAGCACCTAATCTATCACGATTATAAGTTGTCTACAATTGTCGATTATTGCGTGATGATGAAATACTGGATGTGCCGGTGACGTACCGAATAAATTTTGACAAATTGCACCAATTATACCCTGTATATCCGAGATCAAAGTTTTTTCTTGTATTTTAAATGGCGTATATTGTTCACATGAGAGGGTCAACGAACTCTTCAATATTGTGTTCCAGTTTCGTTTTGTTTTTCTCACCGGTCGCTCACAATATGTGTGCGATAAGCTCACTATAGTCTATTGAGGGTCATCAGAAAACAGCTAATACGAGGTAAATGAACTTTTGCAATTTGAAAACAAAATAATGAAATTACCGAAATTGATACATTTTGGTCGACTCTGAGAATACTGCCCACATAATAATCTGATATTGTGGACAAAAACGAGACAAAAATTGAACCTGAAATGATGAGGAGGTTAAGAAATTTGGGTCGCGAACGAATATTTATGACATTGATGAATACGTAATGTCTTTTTTTTCAATTATTTACCAAGGCGAACATATAGCAACACATCGGAAACAATTGTATCTTACTCATTGTATAGTTGCAAAAACGGAAATTCACTGACGCCCTCGATGTAAATGTATGAGTATATTATAACCTATACGACTAATACACATTCGTGTAATAAATCCGCAACTCGTGCATATGATCATCCTCCACACGCTTTCCATAAGACATGTGTACAACTCGATTCATTCACACGTGTAAGTATAACTGTAGTGAA
Organism: Eretmocerus hayati; assembly: GCA_029851415.1. Taxonomy (NCBI): domain Eukaryota; kingdom Metazoa; phylum Arthropoda; class Insecta; order Hymenoptera; family Aphelinidae; genus Eretmocerus; species Eretmocerus hayati. The sequence continues at coordinate 6,637,937 of CM056742.1, forward strand.
TCGTAGTAGTGGTCATGTGACATTGGCCGTAGTAGTAGTAGTAGTTAGTAGTATAGATAGCGTAGAAGGCAATAAAAAACTGCACGTGTGATGTTTCAGCAAGACATCATCTCACATTATGAATTTTGTTGCATTTTTTCGAGGTTCTGAATCATAGTTTCAGTCAATAGCGTGTCACATTGACACGCTTCGGTGCGAAAGTATATATCCAAGAGATGATCGACGCTGATGTTAGAAGGTCTACTATATATACCATGCAGATACATTCATAAATGGCCTTTTTGTTTGAAGGTAAGGTAATATGACTGACGGATGATTAGTGCTTTGAGGTCTTGTGTGTTATTATAATCAACGACTTCTCATTTGCCCTGTGTGTGTGTGTGTGTGTGTGTGCGTGTGCGTGTGTGTGTGGAAATGAGTGATCGGAACAAAAAGCTTGTTTCGAAGATGATGTTTGGTGCAAGCTCTACTGAGCTTCAAGTAGAGTATAAAACAGCGTTTAGAGGAGAGTGTAGAAAAAAATTAATTATACAGTTATAGTGGTGATTATTGGAAGCCGATTAGAAATTGCAAAAGAAGTGCTAATGATTATATATGATTTCGATCAATGCAAAGTCATTGGAAAATGATTTTTTTATTCTATGAGCTGTCATCGATTGTCAAGAATTGCCAATAAGAATCTCTGATGGGCAGATGTTAGCAGTGGAGTGAGTGATCTATTCAGTGTATTGCGCTGTTCACAGTTGATAATCTGACAAGTATTGAAAGTTAAATTCGATCACGAAGACGAGCAAAACACGTTATTATGATGATTTATAGCTGTAATGCTGCAGCTAATGGCCTTGATTCGTCTAATGAGGGAAAACACAGGTTAGCGCCCGAAATCCAGGCCAAACGCCCAATACACCCATATCCAGAGCTTGCACAACGCGTTCGTTGTTTCGGGCGTACACCAATGTATGGCGAAACTCGCCAAAGCTCATACTCCAATTTTTCAATCTCCTTTATGATAATAATCGAGACTTTTGATAACATCGAAATTTCGTGGACCACGAGGTCAGATTTGAGTTTTTTTTTTTTAAGAATTTATGAACCTTTTAGCCATCATAACCTTCAAAGTTAACAGTTTAATTGAACCAGCGTCGGTAATTTTATTCAAACTCTTGAAATTGACTCGGTAGAAAGTTGGCAGGCAAATAAACTTGCGCAAGCAAGTGATTTTAATTGAAAACTGAGACAACAGGAAGAGCTTGCAAGCTCTAAGTACAGTGAAATTTAAAAAATTCAAACTGAACAAATTTGATTGCAACTGATGAGTTTCAGGTGAGTAACAAAACGAGCTCATCGAATGAAGTTGAGCTCAAGGTTTAATCAGTTATGAGAATCCTTTTTACACATTCGAACAATAGCCGAATCTCACGAGACATTTTGCACAGCGTGACTTTCTATCAACGAATTTGACCACCACATAAAATCGAGTGTCGAACCTGATTATGTTCTCTCTCGTTGTCACAGGAGGAGGAAAGAAAAGAGAATCGTCATAACTATATATGTATTCTGTACCCGGAGAAAGGTGAAAGCATTCATCCAACAACTAATTTACGTTGCCTGTACCGATATAATGTATCGAATGCGTTGAAATAGTTGAACCCAGGTAACACGATGATCTACTCGCGTAATGTGATCTGTGTCACGACTATATACAATTTTCAAGTAATTTTGCACTCGATTATTTCAGAGCTTGCAAGCTCCACCAGACTATGTAACTATGTACTCAAAATGATCACAAAATTCTATTCAACCCTAACAATAGGGTGACTCAATTTCCGATGAAATTACAATTATCGAGTCTGGTGTGTCAGAGAGAAGGTTTTTAGCGGATGTTAATGTTCCGATGTTTCATATGTATGTAACGTCGCACGTCGTCGTCGAATGAGAGTCGTGCGAGTTTCGTGTAAAGTGACTCAGCTGAGCTTTTTGCTCGATGCATCGAACACGGAGCGAAGTTATAGATATAGGGTTGGGTATGACAACGAATATGGCCCCAATAATGTCCATATACACTCATCAAGAGAGACATGCATCGTCAGACGAATATAATACGTGTGTCAGGGAGACGCGAATATAACGATTACACGCGTAAAATATCCTCACACTTGACCCATTCATAACTGTACATACATACATCGTCATAGAAAGCTTTGAGCTTGCAATGCTTACAACTTTTCAAAATCCATCCAAAAAGATTTTCTTCAATTAATCCGATACATCACACTCGACTGTGCAAGTGTAAAATTTTCTGTTGCAAAATATTTTATTATACCGTTTCACGTTTTCCAATAGCAATTAGCGAGTACGACTGACCTTGTCTGACTCTTGACACACTCACATACATACTACAGGTGTGTATATAAACAATTCACACAATCTTACAAACTGACGGTCATTATATGTTTTCCAATCGTCCGTCAAATATACACGAGACAATGAAAAATGAAGGAAAAAAATAAAAGAAATACACACAATAATTCTCGCTCTCTCGGGGGCACATTATGAGTTTATGCATATGTATACTCACAGCTTCGTCCTCGTATTCGTTTTCATTTGCAATGACTGTTTATAATGTACATGCATGTATGTATACATACGATGGCCACTGTGCTCGGTGCAATTTTGTAATGATGCACGAGTTGCAATTTTGTGTTATCGAGTGTGGATTTGCGAAGAGTAAATGATATCGTTGTGTTATTGGTGAATTTGTTCGTGACGGCGAATCATTACAATGTGGACAAAGATCGGCACCAAAAAATCAAAATTAAGCTTCGCAATTCTGAAAACTGACTGTGCTGAAAAAGTATCAGTTATCCTTGGGATTCGATTTAAATTATTCGTAGTATATTCGTAACGGTACATTGAAAATCCATGAGTTGCTGCACGAAATCGAACCCGAAATCGAATTCGAATTCCAGAGCTTGCAAGCTTCGATTTTACTCGTTATCCTTCGTGATTGTTGTAGCCAACCATAAAAACCTCCGAAATTCAACAATCAGCGACCGTGAAAGCTCTACTCCTTTAAATCTCATCCTTTTTTTCGAGCTTGCAGTGATAATGAGCGATTGCAAGCTCTACTCTATCTCAAATCATTGTATCGATAAAGGTTTGAGCTCATCGCGCCATCTGGATTATCATCGATGAAACCTCTCAGAGTGAGAGGATCTTCCTCGTTTGCACCGTGTAAGTGTAGTAAAGGAGGCTCGATGTAAAGGATGAGGTGGTAAGCTGGAAGCTCGACGATCGTAAGATGGTGCTCGTGTCGTACACTGGTACTATAACTGCGAATGTCAATGTCAGTGGCCGCGCGGCACGTGTATAACGATTTCCAGCTTGCTTTGCCATCCCGAAGTTTATCGTATGGATCGATGATACCTCATCGTATTCGAGTTCTAATGAATTGTAATCATCACAAGCATGAATACGAGTCAGTGATAAAAAAAATGGAAAATAATTATTAATGGGATTTTCTATTACATATTTTTTCAAACTCATAACTCAAATGACTGTGAATCTAACTTGCTCCATAGAGTAATTAAAATTTGGTTCTTCCACAACCAATAGCTTCACAAGATGGAAATCATTTTTCGAGCTCATTCCAATAAGGTCGACAAAAGTTATTAGGCTCCACCATCAGTTACAGTACATTTCGATACAAGGGTGTAAGAACTTTTTTTCCCGTCCGAGTGATGGTTTTCCGGCCCGAGTCGTAGGCAAAGGTCGGAATCATCACGAGGAAGCGAAAAATAAGTTTTACACCTGTCTATCGAATACTATTTTCCGACAAACTACGAAAGAAAGTGGAAAATCGGTGCGAAAAAGTTACTTCCTCGCACAGTGTGTCGAAAAATAATTTTTTGATCAGAGACAATAAGGCTAAACTAAATATGTATTTCCCTCTAGCCATGCCAACACCTAACAACTTGCTAATTTCAAATCTACTACTCTGTACAGACATCAACTGGATTGAACTCGAGGAATGTCATGTGACGAGGGAACAGAAAAGAAAAACAATAAGGCGTAGGATCGCCAGGGTCATCACAGATACAAAAATGTGTGACACACAGGAACGCGGAAGCGGTATCGCCTATAGAAGTGGCATTTTTTGGGACCCCCGTGAAGCGCCACCGAAAGCGCCACACGCGGAAGTATAGGTTATGCACCACTAGTAGTTATAGGATGACTCATCGAAGAAGTGGGACCCCCCAAGAACCATCGAATCCTCAAAAACTCAACGCACGGTAGTTGTCATCACCATCTATATACAACGCAATGCAGTTATAATGGGTCCTCGCCGTTCACACTAAAAGTGATGTCCTTTAAAATGATGGTAGCGGTGACCTTGGACCTATCCAAATCCCAATATAGATGCGGAAATATATATTAGGTGTTACTAGACTGCATGATGAAATCAAAGAATGCACAGACCTCCAAAGTTGCTGTGAATCCGCATTTTTCTGTTTTCCAATTTACACGCAAGTTTCGATGGAACCACTTTAGAATTATTCAAAGCATTACTCGCAAGCACAATTACACCAAAACTACGACCGTGGTCAAAACTTGAATAGATATCCATCGTGGTAACGCGACGATAGATGGAAACTAACTGACGATACGCAAAAAGCTCGCAAGCACGAGAGCTTTCTCCTACACATATCGCAAAGACACAACCATATTGATTGAGTATGTATGTATAGGTTAGGTTGTAAGATTTTGTAGAGGGAAAAACATGGGTCTTTCATGGTAGGGAGAAGGTGACGATGTGATACTATACACGTGCGAAAGCTCAAAAGCTCTTCCGCTTCCTGGTATATAAGGTATGATGATAAAGTCTCGCGGGGTTGGTGGGATGCCATTGACCCTTGAAGCACGAATTTCTTAGAGCTTGTACGAGCTTGCGTCAAGATGGTTTCCGGGTGTTTTTTGGTCGTTGTTGTCGCCCCTCTCAAGGTTATTATAATTTTGCTCGAGATCTATTATGAACTTGTTGATATCTTTCGGGTGTCCGACCAGCCACGGCTAATCGAGAATATACCTTTGAATTCGTCTATGAGTTGTAATAGGGGCACGTGTTGTGTTATTGAGTTGATCAATTTTTGCCATGAATACGCGAGGCTCAATCCCCGAGGTTCGAGGTCTGATTAACACGTTCACTGCGACGATGAAAATTCCGTTCCGGTCCTGTGTGCGATGGGCCCCACCGGTGGGGCCCATGTGAAGGTGTTAAAGAAGGAAGCAATCATTTCCGCAAGGGTTTTCTTGAGTCAATCATCATCCACGATGTTCCTGAACGAATTTTTAATGACCCTTAAGTCCCCTGCCAATTTTTGTTCCAAATGGTAGTTTATGGTGTAAAAGATAATATCCAATTGAAATTAAAATCCCACACGGGCGATTTTTATTTCAATTGGATATTGCTTTTTGCACTATGAACTACCATTTAGAACAAAAATTGGTAGGCGGTTCTTCAGGTTAATTAAAAGTTTGTTCAGGAACACCGTGCATCGATATAATGATCCTGATTATTAAGTTTGCCTCACCAACCGAAGAGTCAAATGGTTCTGAATTGCGGTATTCCAGGGCCTTGAACTTACCTGAAACAGAAAAAGAAAAGAGAATCAAAGATTATTCATGGTTTTCATCGATTGATGAATTGGTGTGTAAAATTTTATAAAATCAGAGGGATCAAAGAATTTGTAAGTAAAGAATGAATTAAGTCTCTACACAGGTGCGTATTATCGACGCAAACAGCGGGACACCTGTCGTACCGACTTTCACGCCAACTCGCGATCTCTTTTGCTGCCTCACAGAGGAGAGGCTGGCGCCCCATTGCGGAGTCCGCCGCAAGCTCCGCGAGACGGCTGATAAGCGCCACCACCCCCACCCGCAACAACGTGCTCGCTCGAACACGTGCTCTCGTTTGCACATCAGCCGTACAAGTGACGGGAACACATTATATCGAAACTGAGCTTGCAAGCTCTGAGACCTCAAATTCTACTCGAAGCCCAGATTTTCATCAATTGTCAGTAGTGATGGATACCAAGCTCAATTGCAAAGCTAATAGATGCGATTTTCTGATCCGCTGGTTAGGATATTCTCACTTGTTCTGGTTATGTGGTTGGGGAATCAGTAGTGAACTTGCAGGTCAAGAAAATTGTGCTATCCTTCAAAATAGATGCGGAGCTACTAATGCCGAATGGAAAAGCTTCAACCTCTGGATTTGATTCATCGGAGGTTGCAAGCTCGGTTCAATCACAAAATACCAATATTAACGAAGCTTAGGTATACGTTCGATACTCTGCAAGACCATGTGTGAATGAAACCGACAGTTGGCTGTTGAGATCACACGAAACAAAGACAACAAAAAACGAAACCGATAGTAATACAATGTCTGCTGCTAGACACTATAATATGGTTAGATTCAGGTGTAGAATGCTCAAGAATAGGCGAGAGTAGGTGTTGGAAAGCCGCGAGCGGCACCTTGAGCTCAGTCTATTGTGTGTCTGTGTGAGAGCGAGCGCGCGGCCGCGGAGGTTCGTTGACCGGCGAGCGCCTCGAGAACTGAAAGTGGGACAGGCCGAGAGAGTGCACGACTCTTGCGAGCTGCGAGCGTATATGCAGTTCACTCACTCACTCACTCACTCACTCACTAACACACATGTAGGACGAGGACGGAAAGTCCGATGGACTCGATGAGCCTACGACAATCGACAACGACGATGACGCCTTGACGGATTTGCGCTCATTCGTTGATATCAATCGTCTATATAGTTGTTACGTGTGTGTGAGGTTGTATTTGCACATATTTGTAAGGATGGCATGTGACTGCATTCGTGTTACCTGGACACTCATTCCACTATGACTTTTCACTCAATTTTTGCAATTATCCTGATGATTCAGAGGTTGAAATCATCCAAGATCTCATCATTCCCAATTCTTGATTATTTTAATAAAATCAATACTTACACAAAATTCTGATTCGGATTATGTACTAGCATAAAATTTTAACATATCTGGAGGAACTGCGTATTTTGATTAATTCAAAAATTGGCGCAAAATTTAAATATAGCCCGAATCAGAGCTTGCAAAACACCCCACCGAGCCAGCCAACTGATAACGTCAACTGAGTTTCTCGTTGACAACTCACAGAAAATGTTACGTTCTAACTAAAAACAGCTTCACTCTTTGATCTCGTGCACAAACTCGAAAGCTCAAAGAATTTACCTCTGGTTAGAGCTTGCGGATATACAGAAACGAATTTCTAGCAAAGACGCGTTATTTCCAGCTTGAATTAGAGCGCAAGCTCTGCACAGGTACCCGTAACTTTGTTGAAAAAGCTTTGAGCGAATTTCCGAAAACCATCCTGTCTCACACTCATTATCGCAATCACGTCTTTCAGTCATCAACAAAATACGTAAGTATAAAAGTATAAATAGTGCAGATCTCAAATTCTAGAATGAGCATGTCAAGAGAAACTGCGATCGGTGAGGGAGAGAGGGAAAGATTCAAGGAGGATTTCGTCAAGCGAAAGGTACTCGTCGTCTTTTGGTACACAATATATAGTGGCACACATCTCAAAGTCTTGTACTTTACGTAAGCTTTCACCGAGCTTTTACGTAAGTGGGCGCCAATTTCCGTGATGGCCTCGATACGCTTAAAGCAGTTCAGTAACCCGGATCACCACCGACACTGTTCGACCCTGTATTATTACGCTCATTTTAAAAGGAAAGAAAGGCAAGTGTCTCGATCGATATTTAAAATTCTAGAGTGGACTCGTCTCGATTTTTTGAACATCATGAAGTCCAAAGCTCGTGAGCTTGCGACTGTAAGTTCTAAAATGGTGTGAATTGGATAGCATTCGTAAATTTTGATGGTGTGGGTAGTAAAGGGCCGAGAGACGGGACAAATAAAATTATGAACGAGTGTCGACGCGAGAAAGGAAAATCTTGTTTTGTGAAAGTATGTATATAATACATATAAAGAGGCAATACAATCCATAATAATTACCGACACTTCTTGTCCAGGCCAGTGAGCGCATGAACGTCGCGTATGTAGTTGGCGATGGCAAGTTGCGCAAGCAACCGTGATGTGGCTCTCTTCCAGAAGGTTACGTGTTTCTCCCTATCTTACTCACACATTATTATCCTTACATACCTCAATCATTGACCAATCTCATTGAACCAACTACCATGAACAGGGGGACTCAAAAATTTTTTGGATTTTGCAAATAACTTTCGAAACTGGAAAGTCATGGCATGAGCTCATTTTTTAAGTAAAACCATTACAAATAAATTCTCATTCCGTAGAGAATAGCCTATTGATATACAATTAAACGGATACATTCTAAAAAATCTCAATTTTATCCTCAGAACTAGCTTCCGCAAGCTCCCAAGCTCAACGTACACTTGCAAAGTGCCAATTCACGAGTTTACGGATGATAATGATCGAATTTCTTGTTTAGAATCAGAAATGGAAGATTCCACTTCGATACCTGAATGGGTACACGAGATACATTAGCGAGAAAACGGGAGCATCGAATAGCAAAGCTGAACGTAGCCCGGGCTGACCGGGTTAGGGGTCGGCGCACTCACGCCCCCGAGAGTGCAAAGTTCGATGAACCCTCCCTGCAAGCTCGCATACAAATATCTATGCCTATACATTCCGCTATAAAGCCACGAGGTCGCGAGGGGATGAGGGACACCACCACCACCTAACCAGCCCTAAACCCCCCACTCTAACTCTGCAAGCTCTTCAAGGGAAAAAGCTCACCGAAGCACGATAAAGCTCTCTGACGTCAGAGGCATAACTATATGGGCTGTGTATTGGGGTCGCGCGGGCCAACAGCCCTGACTAACCTCCAGTTGCCCCCCCCCCCTCTTCTTTTTCCCCCATCGTCGATGCACACTAACAGCATCCAGCGAGAAGAGAGCTTTGGCCTCGTTGTGCAGCTTGCGGCTGGGCGAACTTTCCAGATGCTTGCCACGTGATTCTGAATGCAGTGACGCGCTCTTTTAAGGGTTTCGTTCGTACGAAATTGAATTCGAAATCCTGTATGTTTTTTACTCCTTTTTTACTTTTGGACATTTTGATACTTGTGCATGATACTTTAGAGACGGTTAGGACCTAATTCGAAATGTGAGGATGACTTGAGTGAAAAATTCAGGAAAAATCAAATCTACCATCTGGTAGTATTGTTGCAAGCTCAAGTAATGACTGGAAGATGCGTGTGCAATTGATTCCATTGTCAATCTAGTACCGGCCCACCTCGTAATGCAACTAGTGACGAAATGAGCTTGCAGCGACAAGATTAGCTTATTGATAAACTTTTTTTCATTATTTAACATGAAATTTGTAGGGCTACTCGAGATTTGGCAAAAAATTTGATTACAGATTCGTTATTGATGAAGGCTGTGCACAAATTTTTCGAGCTTGCATCTGAGCATTAAACATTTTTGAATAACGGTACATTCTTACATCACGATTGTGTGTTTCAAAACAAACCACTCGAAAGAGGAAACATAAGAGAGGGGAAAAGAGCGATAAGGCGTGCTCAATTTTTAAACTCGCTCGTTCGCATAAGAGAAGTCGAAAATAAGCGGCGTCAGGGTCAGCCCACAACGACGGCGGCGCCACACGGCTACATGCTATTGCTACTTTTCAGAGCTTACCCAACGATCGAGAGCGGCAGCGCACGTAAGCAAACGAAAGCGAGCGTCCTTGGAAGAGTTTCCGAACCGAGGCGAACAGTTCATCGACATCCAATGAGGATAAGCGAACGAGTGACCCCTTATTCGGCCAACTTTTCTCTGTGTGACGCCAGAGCTTGCGAGAGCTTTTTTTCTGTCTTCGGTGAGTCAACTTGGCTTGTTGACCCGTTCTTCGACAGAAAATAAATTTTGAATGTAAATAATGTGTCGTTTGACAGGACTTTGGGAAATTTTGATTACGGTGGTGCTTGATGCAACAATACGTAACGCGGAAGCCTATTTTAGCTTGCAAAAGTCACATAATCGCAGAACAAGAAGTATGAACATCGACATTTATACAACTGGCAACTTTTCCATTCGTTATTCGCATTCACACGCTCGGAAAAAAGACATCTCTATAGCAAACTTGGTGGGATAGCAAAGTTGTAGGAAATTAATGAGAACGACGGAAACGATGGTATAGAAAAACAAGCTCGATTGTTTACCAACGAAGGAAAGTTGAATTCAGTATTGTATACACGACAGTGCAAATAAAAGTATGGAGAAATGGAAAGTATGTGTAGTAAGTAGATATAGAGATGTGAGAGTAAATCGGCGAGATGGTTGGCGCAATCGCGAGAAAGTTGCACGGGAAAGTCGTCGTTGGAGGTTCACTCGCGGTCGTCGTACTCGCGCAACTCTTTCATTTTATATTTTTACCCAAGTTAGTCGGTGTACATGTTGTCCGTACATTTTATAATTATACAAGTATGGGATGTGTTGCGGTTGCAGAAATCAGACGGCCGAGTTTTGAACGAATGTTTTTCTTACTTTGACCGTTCGGGCGGCTGTTTATTATTTTTCTGTTGTTGATCTGTGGGGTAACGAGTTCAAGTAAGAAATTCTTATTTAGCTCATTTCTTATGAATTTACTGTACAAAAATTAACATTTTGGATGGCCTTAATATGTGATTTGTGATTCCGATTCAACGAGTGGTGTGCAATTTTAGAAGATGGGTCACAATTATCTCGTATCAGTGGAATGTGAAATTTTTTATTTCAGCACGTCTTCCGTGTCTTGTCAGGATTCTAAATAAACCCAATTTCCCATTCCATCAAAAAAAAAAAAAAAAAGAAAAAAAAATTCATCAAGATAACTCTATTCAAAAAATTATTGAAATTCGTCGATGAATAACATATTTACCAGTCCAAATCAAAATAAATCGGAGCACTAGCAAGACTCTAAATACAAAACGGGGTTTGCCGATGACGCAAATCCAAACATCAGGTGCGCGATGTCGCATACCAATATATATACCTACGTACCCATCAGAAACATAGCATCAGACACAATACGGGGCAAACTAAGATGAGATAACAAAGCTCACGAAACTAGTTGCTTCGTCATGCAACACAATGTGTCCCCCGCAAACAATACCGCCAACTTTGCACGAGGTCACAAATTAGGCTAAATGAGATTCAAAAATAGCATTTGGTATAGGGGGTGGAATATAATTTCAGCCTGCTGATGTGCCTCTCGTCCTTCGATTTTCCAATCTCTACATATTTTGCTGAGGATGAATATACCTATAAGAAGAGCAACGATCCAGTACATACAACGGGAGTGACCCCGTGAACCCGTGTACCCAATTTCGATGCTCAGCATATCAGGGGTGAACGACTCGCTCTTACCTGCCATCGCCCCGCTGACCTGACCCGTTTCATCTCGATATGTACTTCAGCAATATACATGCATGCATTCATTATATCTCATTCCTGTACTTTTGCGGGTAATTTGACATGCATAACAGTAATAAGATTCAAAATTTGGAAATGCTTACAAACTGTCAATTCTCACTAGCATTTTCCACCTCGTTTTCCACAGTTTCCGATATTCCAATGATGGTCATGTATGTGACCGCAAGTCCGTAAAATAACGGAAATAAGAATTCGGAAATAGAAAAAAAAGTTGTCCTTCCAACGTGGAATGCCAAGAATGTCCGATTTCAGACTGTGAGACTACTCATGAAAAAGGGCTACCTGAGCCTCGTTATGGCTAATGGCTACCGTCGTCGATACCGAAAAGTCGGTAACCAGGAAGTTCGTGGACTACTGATGTATATTTCCTGCTGTTATAACATGGTAAAGTCATCAGAGTACACAATAAATTAATGCTCGACGATGTTTACGGGCATTTTTTTCCAGCTCATTTGAAAGTTAGTGGGCTCGTTTTGAACGGAAAATAAATTCTCAAGAGATGATATTTTAAATGTACTTCTTCAAATCTGCAGTGATGGCATTCTTGAGGGTAACAATAAACCGTATTCACCCTTTCGAATTATCCAGCCTGGTGAGCAAGCGCAACTGAAATCCGCATCTAGGACATGACCGATCGCTCCGCTATAGCATCTTTACAATGCTGCCTGTAAATTGCTATTGGACCGTTCTCTTTTTTTTCCCCACCAACAGTGACAACTGCCTTATAGTCAAAAACGTGAAAAATCGCACCAACGATCAGGTGTAATTTTTGAGTCCGGCTGGAATTTTGAAATCCTGTACAATAAATAGCCGCATTAAAATTTCGACAACTGCTACTGCAGGTACGAATTCTAATGTATTGCCAAAGGTATGGAAAAACCTCGAACATGCATATTATTTCATCAAGTGATCAGATCATAAATCTAATATCATCGAAAGAATTTTCGAAGTCTCGAAGGATTGTACATTCCAATCATAGCAAAAGGTTTCCAAAATTCAGTCAAAATTTTTTTCAAGCATAGATTAGGTAACTGGGTTAGTTTGTACCACAAACAAGGGCTAGCCCTTTGCTCACATCAAGTTCTCAGCCCGGGAAATTTGAGTCCTCGCGTTTAGGGCGAAATCAGGACGAGCGCGGGAAATAGTGGACTACGCTGCAGACCGCGTGCATCACATGCCCTACATATACCTTGGTTTGACTATGTGTAGAAGTAGGGGTAGTAGGTTCGAGCTGTAGTTTGGAAGGGGTGAAAAGCTCGTCGAGGTCGCTCGGGTTCGTTGACCGGCTCTCTCTCTATGCGGGTACTGCCACTCACACACTCTAACTAGGACAGCTTTTTTCACCCTTCCTAACCTAACCCCCTATTCCCTCATTTTTATTTTTACGTCCGTTATCTTTGCTCTATTCTACGATTACCACCCCTGCAAGCTCTGTTCTTTCATACTGCAAGCTCCCTTTTCTCAGCCGCGTGAAAAATTGACTTTTTACAGCCCGAGAGGCACACTTAACCCGATGAGCTAAAAAGCTCTGTCGGACCGAAGCTTGCAAAACTACTCATTATAACACTCTTGCTATCTCTCAAAGCTCTATGGTGCTTGCAAGCTCGACTTACAGATATATACCTATCCAACTATTTGTGGCTATTTTAAACTGTGCAGTAATTTGAATAACTGGGCTGCAATCTCTGAGTATAACCTGCTGCAAGCTCTATTTTTGCGAGAATTTTGAGAGTCTAGTATAGTAGGTAGTCTACGAAATGATTTAGAGCAAATTTGATGGAGTAGGGTGAACCAACTCGTAACTTGTTATGTATGGTTACAGATGTGATATTGCGTTGACTGAGCTATTGCTGGACTGTATGTGCGAATAGGAAAGTATCCAATTGCTGAACTGGCCGTGGTCCAACTGATTTCTATGAATTGTGATTATATTTTAATGGCTCGATTTGAATAATTCTGTAGGGACAGAATGGTGTTATTTGTTTATGTGATAATGAGTGCATATCAACAATTATGCGAATCGTTGCAGTAAGCTCATCCACTGCTATCATGAACTGCGTAAGTGGAAGAAAAAAAAAGAAGACAAAAGATGAGCGCTGATAAGGGAGTTTGTTGAACCAGTGACTCCGATTCGATACGAGGATTGTTATGAGCTTGCAGAAAAATATGTATGCAGCAATAATGACACTATGTTCTAGCGATAATTGATAATGAATGACAGAAGCATGAAGTTGTCTGGTTGTTTGTAAGATCAATCACTCAGAGGATATTTTTTTTTGTCGAGAATTAGCTCTTGTTTGGAGAAAATTGCTCAACCAAAGCGATGACATTTCGTAGAATGAATGTAAGGAAAATTTTCCGGTCAATCGCTAAGCTTTGAAGAAATATATTTTTGACACACTGATGGGAAAAATGGACTCGTCTTACTGCATTTTTGAACTAGGAGTATTTTTTTCTCATCTGTAAACTGGAATTACTGTTTATCAATTGGATTAAAAAAAACTTTCCATCGAGTGCGGTATTTGAAAAATTTAAAATCGAATTTCAAAATGCCGAACTTGTGACGAGCTTTCGGGCATCTGCACCTGCGCAGAGCTGTGTGTGTGTTGTATACGTGCGAGGCGACAGGTTGCTCCATGCTGCAAGCTCCCCTGCAAGAGTGGGGGGATCGTATGATATATATAGCACATATAGGGGTGGTTTTAGTTGACGTGAGAAGAGAAGAAAGAGGGGGGGGGGAATAGTAGTGCACCCCATGCGACTGGGTCAGAGTTCGTTGGCCTGGCGACCCTCCCCGGCCACTACCGATCGTTGCACTCGTCCGTCGTCCCTTACACCCCCCCCCACCCACCTACCCAGTCACGTTTATTAGATGCCACCCCCTTTGTTACACTAACACATGCTTAGACAGTTTGGGTGTGTGTAACTGTATTAGTTGTGGTGAATCTTACAACTTTTCGTCTTATTTACGGTTTTAATTCTGATGGCTACTGGCTGAATATAGTACGACGCAAGAATTGGATGTTCACATGGTTTTTACATCGTCTTACTTGGGGTAGTATTTAGGGGAGGGGGTGGAAGAAGGCAGACCCAATTTTACATCCTCGAGATCGATATTTTTATGAGATATTAGATGGATATTGTGTGGTGACGATTACACGGATCAGGAAAGTGATTTATCTTTACTGCGTAGATTCATTTTGAGGTTATGAGATACCAAAGGAATTTAGTTCCGACGTTCTTAAGCTGATCCAATGAAATATAATTTGAAATTGATCAAATACGAGCTTTCGTAAATATTGTCCGACAATCTTACATCTGTGCAAGATATCTAAATTCAGGAAAGCAATAGTCCGGTATGGAGCGCAAAAGCGAAAGTGGGCCCAATATAAGTATAAGTGTTATAACCGGCAAAACGAAAGTGAAAGAGATTCAGAGTTTCGGGGCCAGTAGCAGCAAACTCGGAGAAAGTAGACTCAACGAGCAAGTTTTCGCTTTCGATTCCTCAACTACAGGCCCACTATACTCTCACTTTCTTTCTTATATATCCAACAACATCATATATGTGCAAGGCCCAAAACTCTCTCACACTCGGTTTGTTTGCCAATTTCTCTGTATTTCTCAATATATTCGCGAGAATTGCGAGAAAGTGAGTGTAGTTTGTTCATCGCCAAGGTTGTATGGAGAGTTGCAACGACGACAACGATGGAAACGGAGGCGATCGCGGGTCAGAGTGAGTGAGTTCGTTGCACCGTGGAATGACTTTTTTGGGTAACGGTGTCATACACTTTTACATGTACAGATATATATCTCGATGACTTTCGCGTCGTTGTCGTTGCTTGCGTAATGCGCCTATAACATTTTTTCTAACTTCAAAACCATTGCAGATATTGCATAGGTAGACAAAGATGATGAAGAAATTATGATATCTCACGTTGACAGTACAACAATTTCATTCTATAGAATATGGATTCGCAAGCGTTCGATTTTTGAATTTTTGAATTTTCAAAATTTTTTCACATTTCATTTTGTAGAGTCAGCTGTAGTTACGAATGTGAATGCAAAATTTCGTGAGAATTCGGGTGATAGTGAGATTATATGTAACTGAGGCCAGTTCAAAATTATAATTCGTCCGAAAAAAAAAGAGTTCGCTTAGCGTCGTCGTCGTTGTCGTCGTTTTTGTCGTCATTTAGAGGGAGGCCATAGTGATAATGATAAGCTCGGGTATATATGTAACACACAGAGCGTATATTTACTGATAAGAGCGTGTAGCGGTGTGGCTCAGTAGTGATGTGCCGCGCACTCATGACCTAATTTCGAGAGTTCGTTCACCTCGTAGCATCGCAGAGCAGAGCGTCATAGAAGAGACTATATCGTTCGAATTTCAAACTGAGCCTCCTTTTTCCCTCTAATACTTGTGCAAGCTCGCCGAGATCCATTGAGCACCCCTTGCCCGAATTTTGTCTTTTCCTTCTCACACTCATTCTTCTACTTCACTAGCTATGGGCAATCAAATGTGAAAGATTGATAAAAAATTCCACGTGATGGAAATGATTTCTTTGGTTTCGCTTCAATTGGTTATAAATTTGATCTTAGTTACCATCAAAAATTTTTTAACGATGAGTGACTCAAGACGAGGGGGGAAATTTTAGAAGATATCTGGAATACCATTGAAATATTTGAATGTGACAAATAAATTTGCAGTTTGGACTGAAAATCTTTAATTATCAGTGATATAACCTGAAAATCAGAGTGATTGACATTTTCTCGCACTCCCGAGCTTTGCAAGGCAACAAAATTTTCATTCATTCTAAAATACATTCAAAATATCAAAATTCCTCTGATGTAAGAAAAAAATGATAGATCCATTGTAGCAGCGAGAGGGAGAGTCGATTCGATATAAATCGAGTACAAGCAAACAGAGTTGCATCTGAAGCTCCTTGCTCATTGTGGTATGTTGGACTCTCTCTCTCTCTCTCTCTCTCTCTATCTCCATCTCTTCTGTTGGCGTCAATCGAGGTCAGAACGCGCGCCAAGAGGAATATGGGGAGGGAAAAGGCCTCGTACAGGTCGTTGGCCTCTCAGAGTACGCGACCGCTTTTCGCAGCTGCACTACCACCACCACCGCACAATTGCATCTCGCGCAATCGCGAAAAGTCCACCAGCTCCCACTAGAACTAATAGCCTAGTCCAAAATTCCAATAAGCCGTCTATTTGGGAAAGTTTAAGACTCATCAAATTTGTGTCTATGGAATTTTTATTGCACCGAAAATTTTGAATGCAATTTGTAGGAAATTTGACTCTGCGAGCAGAAAATAAAAAATTGAGCCTGAAATGCTAAGTGAAAGTACTATTACTTTCTCTGGTTTGAGTGAGTGTACTTGTAGCAGGTCACTTTTTCGAGTGGAGGCACCATGCTTAAGTGAAAGAATCCGTGTTTGATCGGACGCAAGTATAATACTTAGTGATGGTAGGGATCGTGACATATTTTTTTAAGCAGAATGGAAGAAGAAGAGGGAGGGCGATATAGACTCTCTCTTCCTTTCCTTGGCAATCGGTTACGAACGATGGACTTCAGTAAGCTTGCGTAACGCGTGTTATGCTCGACAGAAAGTGAAAATACTTGAGTATAGTGAACGAAAAAGAAGAGGTGGGAGGGACCAAACTCGACGGGAGCGTCTCCATAAGCGATTCGCATAATATTTAGATCACTTCTGATAACCTCAATTGTAACGAATTGATTTACTCGTGGATTATATCTCTAGTTGGTAGTGCCGATGACGATGATTTTTTTTCTTAACGGCCAAATTAGATCTGTTGCATCAATTCGAAGAGTAAAATTTTATCAAAACTCTGCTTATGAATAAAAGTCAAATATAAATTTTGTACTTCTTTGGGTGAGTCGATAACGTGATCAAAATCAGACAAGCATCTTCATTAAAAACAACTTTTTACTAAAATTTTTTCGAAACAAGGGTGGGAAGTTTCGTTTTGCTTTTTGAGTGACTGTTCTCGGCCCGAACCCTGGCGAGGGTCGAAATTATCACAAGTAAAGCAAAAAACTTCACGCCCGAAGGTCGAAATACGTTTTTTACACGACTGGGCATGCGGAAAACGAGATCTGACATGCGTAAAGCACGTGCCTTACGCACGGTCGTGCAAAAACAAGATTTCGTCGAGATTGACGGTGTAGTGACCCGTACTATCGTTCTATCGAGTTAAATCAATAATTTTTTCAATCAAAAAAACCTTTGACAAAGGAATAAACCATTCGAGCTTGCAGCATCCAATCGACCCACAACCAAAACACCCGCAAGCTCAAACTCCTCAACCCATACCAAAAAAGCTTCCAATCCACGATCGCAAGTATTCTAAGGCCCAAATCAACCTGACCCAATCGCAAACTTTTCGCAACACTATAATAATATACGCGCTCGGTTGACCTTCGCCTCTCAACGACCAAGCAAGTCTCTCACACACGCACACACACACGCATACACAGATCAGTCGCTGGAAAAGCGCTGAAGGCTTTATATGTGCGCGGGCGCAAGTGAGCAAGAGTGAGAGAGAGAGAGAGAAGGCCGAGTTTGCCGCAGACCCAGTTGAGGTTCGTCGACCCGGTGATACCGACTCTATCTCTGTATATGAGTGTGGGTATAATATAAAAGTGAGCTTGAGCGGAATCGAGGGGAGGGGGGGGGGGAGAGTTGGGGTCGGTTGGGTGGGGGTGGCTATATACAGACTTCGTCGTCGTCGTCGTCGTCGTCGCCGCCACCGCTTGGTTAATTTCATCTTGCCCCAGTTACGCGCGCCCCGGGGTGAACGAACTAGCCTCACGCCAAGGCCCCCGCGACCCACTTCTCTCTCTCTCTCTCTCTTGCTCACACGTACTGACACACACAAGCTTGCATATAGCGCTTTGCGAGCGATGCTCTCCAGATCCCCACCATAACATCATCGTTTCTCGAAATGTTGACTGATAACGATACATGCTATTTTTTTCGCTTTGTTTTCGTCTTTTTTCATGAGTTTGACCTGTTCATACACATCTCGAGGATAGACTGATTGGCTAAGTTCAGAGCTTGCAAGCTCTTGGAGATTTTGATATGAATGTATGTAGATGAAATGTGAGTGTCCATTGGATTGGTGTTCAAATCAAAGGTATGATGGTTGCAAGCTCGGCTCATGTAGAATCATGATAAGAGCTTTAAAGCTTGCAAGCTCGGAAATGTAAATGATTTTAAATAAAATTCTATTCGTGCAAGCTCAAGATTGTTCCAACTGTTCAGATTCCGATCGCAAGCTTTACCCAACAAGTTACAATGAGCTTGCGGCTCCAATTCAAATCTTGAAGAATAGAGAAAGACGTAGGGGAGGGGGGGAGTGATTGGGTGCAGTGAGCTTGGACTGCGCGAAAAGTAAAAGCCGTTCAGCAAGCTGATCACAGAGAGTGTATCAGTTCAGCAAGTTGTAGTAGATAGAGAGGGAGGGGAGGGGGCGAGAAAAATGGCGTATTGGAAGGCCGCGAGCTCGTTATCCGTGTGTTTATGTGTGTGTGTGTTTGTGTGTGTGTGTGTGTGTGCATAAAGCTCAGAGGCGAGTCGAGTGCATGGCAGCTGGCATATCGCGCGAGAGGGCAACGAACTGTTGGAACGGTGACCTACATTCCCCGCCTATACTACTACTACTACTACTACCACTACACTGTCGTCGTTGGAAAGTGAAACCGATGGCCGCATCATCAGCGCCGAGCTCGGCAATACTTGCAAGCTCTGAACTCAACATACGCGCGCGCGCACGACTCTATTCACTGCTGATGACATGTGCTTATGTTGATTTTTTTTTTTTTTTTTTTTTTCATCGATGACTGTTTATGAATTTGGTGGTCAGTACTCACCAGCCAAGACTCTGCCGAGTAGATGCTCGTTGTCCTGTTGTTGCTGTTGAAGCTTTTCGAGATCAGGCTCGTATGGAGGTGGACTCAGGATATCTCGACTGCTCTCTTTTTGAGTATTTTCAAGGCTGCTTCGTTGATTTTGGGCTTTGTTGTGCTCGGCTGAGGCACCACCACGTGCTTTGTACTCTTGAACCGTCATTTTCCTCACTTACTTTTATTTAAATATAATATATACTCTCTGACAGTTCCTTACTTTCTTTTTTTTCTTTTTTTTAATCTTAACTGTAAACTTTAGTGTCCACTTTGATTTTACTGCAAGCACATGCTGATTGATGTTGACTCACTTTTTGGTCACGTGGTTTTTGGGTACGGTTACAAGCTCTACGAGATTTTTGAGGGACTTTTTTTTGCACGAGGAGACTGATATTAGCAAGAGTATGTAAGTATTTTTTTTTCTTTATAATAGTATAAGGCGGACGGTCTCTCTCTCGCGCAGCAGAGAGTCTGTTGTTGATGGCGTGCGCTGCGCCGCGCGAGTGTGACTTACCGCATGCTTCTGGCCGCGTGGAGCAAGATACTCAGCGCGCTTGCGCCATAATATCACCGACGGCAACTTTAACCATCAGACAGGCGCCCTCCTATGCACATACACATATGTATGTATATTCTCTCTCTCTCTCTTTCACTCTTGTGAGTGGATGGACTGGTGAATCGGCTTGCGCACGAGACTTTGCAGAGCTTGCATGGTCCTTGATGATTTTTTTGCATCCGGTGTTACCTAGTGATCGAAGAGTATCCCAAATTCTTCTGACTTGATGATTGTTCGTTGCAACGGGTCCCGCCGGTGGGGCCCACTCGTCCTCTTTTGTGTGTGGCAGTGGTCGAAATCCCATTAAATGGATCCCAGCGGTAGAACCCGTCCCACACAGGCAAGGAACTGCGATTTTTGCTTTCTCTAAAGAGAAAGCTTTGTTTTCGACACAGCAAATTTTTGATCAATTTTTTCATTCAACCCAATATTTTCTTCAACTTAATTCATCTTATCAAAAAAGTGCTTTAACCATCTTATTCCTCTCGCCAAAATCTAACGATTGTAAGTAACACTTTTCCCCTTAGAATCCTCAAAAACCCCCCAGTGACTCATCTCTCCGGCCCTTTGTCTATGTCTGTGTGTGTGTGTGTATGTGTGTTGTTTTTTTTGCGCCACGCTTTCTCTTCTACACTCCACTTTATCGATTTTTGCTTTTCTACAAGTTGTAGAGAATCACTCAGAGATGAGACCAGTGATTTGTCTGGTCTCCTCTCCAAATCGAATCTGATTTAAACGTTTTTTGAGGTAAAATCGCTGAAATTGTGTACTTTCATACTAAAATATCTCTTTCTAAGTTTACCTTACCCCAATTTTGATTACCTAGGCTATGGTTTTTTTGGCTCGATCTATCTTTTGGTTAATACCGAAATTCCATTCAAACTCCATCAACGTGAATTTTTATAAAAAAACCAAAATTTCCAACAAAAACAGCAATTTGAGCATGTTTAGACCTATTCTATCAAAATTCTGTTTCAACCAAATTGCTCGTTTTGTTAAAAAAACCTCACTTTAGGTAGCCCAAATCCCCATAACTATTTTCCTCAAAAGAATAACTCGAAATATACAAAAATATTTTTTTCAATATTCATACTTTCCTCATATCTCTCCTCTAAACTATTTTATTCAAATTTTTCTCAACTAAGTTGATACTTTTTCATCGTTCTAAATCAATTGGTTGATACCGAATTTTCTCAAAATCCGTTTTAATACATTCAAAATCCCATTTATTCCCGAAAAATCCAAATTTTTTCAAAATACTCCCATTCAACCCAATATTTTCTTCAACATAATTCATCTTATCAAAAAAGTGCTTTTACCATCTTATTCCTCTCGCCAAAATCTAACGATTGTAAGTGACACTTTTCCCCTTATAATCCTCAAAAACCCCCCAGTGACTCATCTCTCCGGCCCTTTGTCTGTGTCTGTGTGTGTGTGTGTATGTGTGTTGTTTTTTTTGCGCCACGCTTTCTCTTCTACACTCCACTTTATCGATTTTTGCTTTTCTACAAGTTGTAGAGAATCACTCAGAGATGAGACCAGTGATTTGTCTGGTCTCCTCTCCAAATCGAATCTGATTTAAACGTTTTTTGAGGTAAAATCGCTGAAATTGTGTACTTTCATACTAAAATATCTCTTTCTAAGTTTACCTTACCCCAATTTTGATTACCTAGGCTATGGTTTTTTTGGCTCGATCTATCTTTTGGTTAATACCGAAATTCCATTCAAACTCCATCAACGTGAATTTTTATAAAAAAACCAAAATTTCCAACAAAAACAGCAATTTGAGCATGTTTAGACCTATTCTATCAAAATTCTGTTTCAACCAAATTGCTCGTTTTGTTAAAAAAACCTCACTTTAGGTAGCCCAAATCCCCATAACTATTTTCCTCAAAAGAATAACTCGAAATATACAAAAATATTTTTTTCAATATTCATACTTTCCTCATATCTCTCCTCTAAACTATTTTATTCAAATTTTTCTCAACTAAGTTGATACTTTTTCATCGTTCTAAATCGATTGGTTGATACCGAATTTTCTCAAAATCCGTTTTAATACATTCAAAATCCCATTTATTCCCGAAAAATCCAAATTTTTTCAAAATACTCCCATTCAACCCAATATTTTCTTCAACATAATTCATCTTATCAAAAAAGTGCTTTTACCATCTTATTCCTCTCGCCAAAATCTAACGATTGTAAGTAACACTTTTCCCCTTAGAATCCTCAAAAACCCCCCAGTGACTCATCTCTCCGGCCCTTAGTCTGTGTCTGTGTGTGTGTGTATGTGTGTTGTTTTTTTTGCGCCACGCTATCTCTTCTACACTCCACTTTATCGATTTTTGCTTTTCTACAAGTTGTAGAGAATCACTCAGAGATGAGACCAGTGATTTGTCTGGTCTCCTCTCCAAATCGAATCTGATTTAAACGTTTTTTGAGGTAAAATCGGTGAAATTGTGTACTTTCATACTAAAATATCTCTTTCTAACTTCACCTTACCCCAATTTTGATTACCTAGGCTATGGTTTTTTTTGGCTCAATCTATCTTTTGGTTAATACCGAAATTCCATTCAAACTCCATCAACGTAAATTTTTATAAAAAAACCAAAATTTCCAACAAAAACAGCAATTTGAGCATGTTTAGACCTATTCTATCGAAATTCTGTTTCAACCAAATAACACGTTTTGCTAGAAAAACCTCACTTTAGGTAGCCCAAATCCCGATAACTATTTTCCTCAAAAAAATATCTCAAAATATACAAAAATATTTTTTTCAATATTCATACTTTCCTCATATCTCTCCTCTAAATTACTTTATTCAAATTTTACTCAACTAAGTTGATACTTTTTCATCGTTCTAAATCGATTGGTTGATACCGAATTTTCTCAAAATCCGTTTTAATACATTCAAAATCCGTTTTACTCCCGAAAAATCCAAATTTTTTCAGAATACTCCATTTTTATAATCCTTACACCAACTATATTAAAATTTGCCCTCAACCATACTACATATATTCCATGGAAAACCCGAGTTTAGGTCATCTGAATTCCCCTAAAAGGCAATCTCCTTATAATAACTCAAAATATCAGAAGGAAATCGCATCTAAAATTCATTTTCCGCTATTACCCACCCCCTAAACTAATATATACACATTTTACTCAACTAAGTTTATACTTTTTCATCGTTCTAAATCGATTAGTTGATACCGAATTTTTCAAAATCCTTTTAAATACATTCAAAATCCAATTTATTCCCGAAAAATCCAAATTTTTTCTTAAAAACTCCATTTTTATGATCTTCTCACCAACTGTATCAAAATTTTCCCTCAACCAGACTACATATCTTCCATTAAAAACCCCAGTTTAGGTCATCTTAATTCCCCTAAAAGTGAATCTCGTAATAATAACCCAAAATATTAGAGGAAAATTGCAGCTAAAATTCATTTTATCCTCATATCTCCCTCTACAACTAATCTATCCACCTTTTAATGGACTAGAGAGATACTTTCCCCTCATTCTACATCGATTGGTTGGATCCAATCATTGGATTGTGAGTGTGATGTGAAATGCAATTAAATTAGATTAAAAAATAAAACTATTCCGTAGGAATCCCAATCATCATTTTGGAATTTGATCAGTTTTGCAAATTTCTCATTAGTTTCAGTGAACCTCTTAAACTATTTCGCTAAGAGAAAGCATTCTGCTAATCTCATTTAGCAGCGTATTTAAATGAGGTTCAATTCTGAAATTGGTGGTCGGCGAGGTGAATGGAGGTAGGGTGACCGATGCTCCAAAGCATATTATGTTGGGTAAAATCCAGCACTAGTCGAGTCCATTTGTCGAGCCCGTCAAAAATTAATTCAGTTTTGAGAAGGAAGAGTAGTTTAAATCATCTCAATTTTTCGGAGATGATTGGACAGTTTCAGTGTGAAAGTATCAGATGAGCTATATGGTGTTGGTAGAACAGGTAGTGGACATAAACAAAATTCAATAGGAACTTCAGAGAAAACTTTTCAAAAACCATCAAATAGGGTAAGAATCGTGAAATTTTGGAGGTTATGATTTCAATAAGAAATCGTGGATAAGATAAGAAATGCTAGGATCGTTGAGCTAGATCCACGTAATTCCTGAAATTAACCAGTATGGGACAGTGATGACAGTGGAACTCACACCGAAAAATTTTCATCGATACTTCAAATGAAGTGTAATCAAATGTCCTAGTCCTCACATGCACGAGTTGTCACTGGCCCATATAATATGGACAGTCAGAAAAGGTCACAGAAATAAAAAAGCGGTTCCTATATCAATGGATGTTATCAAAACCAATTTTTTAGTGTTACATAAGATCATAATCTCTGTACCACCATCTGTGAATGGTATCAGTGTTGTGCTATGAAAAATCGAATACCTACTGAATTTTGATGTTAGTCACAGAAAGTATCTTGATACCACTTCCGAGCAAAAGTTTCGAGAGAAATAGGAGCGTTTTATCAAAATCCAATGCGAAATCAAAATTTGATCTCAATTTCTGGAGAGACTGAGTTCGCAGGATGCGCACAACAAGAACTTGATTGTAAAGAGTTTGCTGCGATGTCTTGTGGGGTATGCAATAGACTTTTCATGAATGTTCTAATGCATAAATTATGCAAATTTTATGGCGGCACTCACACCTAACCTCAAATGTCTGAGATTTCATGAACAAGTACAAATTAGCCTCTGTCTTTGTGGCTGCTGAAAGATATTTGCGCCAATTTCGCATGCGTGAAGAGGCAGTTTGAAAAATTATCAAGAAAATTTTTCAACTCATCGGTCAAATCGTACATGATTTGCGAAGGTTGTGGTGACGTTTGATCACATGACTCATCTTCATTGCTAAGGTATGTTTGATGAATGAATATTCTAGACTATTCAAGTTATCAGCAGAGCGACGATGATTACTCAGACAAGCTCTCATCTTCTCACTTTTGTCTTGGACACCAACCCAATCACTGTTCATCAGATATGTCGGGTAGCGTTATGCAATTTTATCATGGTTTTTCACCACTTCAAACCATCTATGCCCAAAGTGGAAGAATCATTCTACTAGTCATCTAGCACCATTTCCATACCAGTGTAAAATGAGGGAGAAGATTGGTTGGTGAAATACAACTCGACACATCTCAATTGTGTAGATTTCCACTCTGCCTAGCGGTCGTGATCATCAACTTTTGTATTTGTTAATTTGGGAACAGTTTCAATTGAGAGAATGTATTGGAGTTCGGAAACTTCCTCACAAATAGCTCTTTCGCAATATCAAAAATTGAACAAACTCATGTGCCTCATCTTATTCAGATCGTTCAGATCATGAATAGTCAATTGGACCTTTTAGAACGTCAATTCAAGGAATCATCCAAGACAAAATACGAAAACATCATGACCCATGATAGTTCATCACAATAACATTCAATGAACAAAATCATCATCCTCAGCCTTGTGTGGCTCGATTCATTAGAACCTCACCGTCCTGGTGTAAGCTTCTCTTCATTATATTAAAAAGACCTTCGCCTTCGAAGAAGCGGCCCGGGAGGTGCGGGTCACAATATTAACGACGACAGGTATGTTATGGACAAGGGACCCCTTGCGGGTGCATATTTTACAACTGCTGTGGTTCCGATGGGTGACCATAAATTGCTTAGCTTCGCAGGTGGCAATGTCAACGGGTCGTAAATCAAAATTGGCCAGAGTGTCGGGTATACTTCCCAAAGACAAAATCCCCTGCGTGCTCATGCTTCTGATTGTGGTGGATGTAGATGTGCAAATGCACATTTTGTCACGGGTGCTGAGGTCTACGGAATGATTTTTTTATTTAAAAAATTTCAGAAATTCAAAATTGACTGCATATTCTACTCATTGACACATTTCCATGCGATAATTTGGCTTGCATAAAAAAAGTCAAATGAATAAATTTTTTGAAATGACTCAGTTATGTTGAATTTCCATTTCCAAATATTTTGAGCTTATCCTGAAGCAATGAGTTATTTAGAGAGTCAGATGGATGAATAATTCTCCGAGAATTCAATGCTGGACGAGTCCAAGTCATCCCGCCACGGTGAGATTTTCATCTGTTTTTAATAAATCATGACCGAGAAAAAATTTTCAAAAGATTGTAGGTCGAAATCGGACGAATTCGACCATTTGAGTTTTGCTTAGGATAGTTTCTATGAGATACATTCATGATTGTGTAATTTCATAACCATCAGCTCGGCCGCAATGCTATGATATGTTCAAGTGATTCGCAGAAAAGATGAATGTATCTCATTGAGAAGCCAAACTGAAATCCGATCCAAAAATACGTCTAAACGGAACTAGATCATGATTAATTCGAGTTGTACCCGACGCCGCCGTGGCCGCAAAAGTGAATCTTCATATTTTAGGGGCTACCTTACGAAGCTGTGCATACATAACTCGGGTATATAGCGTTGCGAAACGTCATATCTGTACAAGCTGTTCATTGAGATGTTGCTAGTAGATAGGCTCACCGTCAAATCGCTAATTTAATCTAGATCCACTTTGGTCTGCTAACTAATAAAATTCAAAGATTTTTTAGTCAAGGAATCAGAAAATCTCGTTGCTCGTAACAGCCAATTTATCCAGCAAGATTCTGAATAAAGTTGCAGGTTGCACTCGTGCTAAGTCGATGAAAGTATTTCATCTGGGCATAATTTTAATCAACCTCAAATAGACAGAAATATGTTTACTTTTACAATCTACGAATGACCACTCGGATAATCATCTTTGACAATTGGATTGAATCTCAAAATAATGAAATCATTGAGCATCGAAATTATTTCCGAGAGTCTGCCGCATTGTTGTGATATTTCTGAATTTCTTGACAAAAATTCATATCTAAGGCTGAGAACTTTTATCAAAAAATCTTACAGATTTTTCCATCATGTGCCGTCGCTACGCAGGATATGTAAATTCAACGAGGGGAAGGTTCACAAAAATTCTACCCAAATGAAAATTCTCAGCCTATTAACAAAATTCGAAATGTGCTAGAAAAGAATAAAGGGAATTCCTTTGGGAGAACGGTTGTTGGGAAAGCAGTGTCTTTGGCTAGTTTGCGATCGCTTCTGAAAAATAGCACGTTCGACTATACCACTTTCGTTACTCGATACAATATAAACTGCTGCGGGGGAAGCCCACGCTCAATAACAGACGAATACCAGCACACAGATTACGAGGTAACCTGCAAGCTCTCTGTCATTGTAGTCTGGACCGTGTATTTCTCAATTTTCCTCAGCTGAAGTTGTTGATGCAATATAGAGATCGCCGACGCCGATATACACATGTATGTCCAAGCAAATATCCAGTCTCGTTTATCAATGGAAAGTCTGCACGCACATTTTATGCATGCATATTATAGTGGCTTCAATAGTAGCAGTTTTCTCCATTATACTTGCGCCTACAGCCTAATGTCGACTCGAGAGTGAAATTTTTGTGGTTGGTCCGCTTGCCATTTATTGAAAGGACTCGGTGGATTTTTCTGTTGAGTCGAGTTGATTGCCGAAAGGAGCATAGGCAATTTCATGGGTTATGGGTTGTTTGTAAGTTGAGGTGTACACGTGTAGCCCGGGCGATTGATTTTGATTTCCTTGCGGTGCAGGGAATGAGAGTGGTTGTTGATCGTTATGGCTTTTATTGCTCATTGATTGGATTATGTGAGCTACTAACTAGTCATTGGGCCTTTCGGCAATCTTGCTCTATACTGAATTACGAAATTTTGATTTATCGACGATATCGAAAAGTTTTACAAATGATAATGAAGTGAAATATGGCTTATTTGTGACTAAAGGTGCCCCAAGTCAGTTTCGAATTTTTTAAATTGTTCATTCGGTATTTTAGACTGTACCAGAATCAGTATTCATCTTTTATTGTAATTATTTGTTGTTTTGTGTAGTAATTGATGGGATATTTGAATTTTGACAGGAACATTTCTTCAGAGAGGAATTTGTTTGCAATCAGAAGATAATTGCAGCTCCGATCAACTTTACACATACCAATATAGATATTTCCAAGTTTCAAATGAAATGTGCAAACTCTAGATGGGAAAATTCTTCATGTTGGACTTCAAGTCTATGCTTTTTCGAGGGAAGTAGCCATTTCAGAATAACTTCAAAATGAGAACTTCTCAATGGATACTGATGGAAATAAGATTCTAATCATACATATGTACGCACATTCAAGGTTGCAAGCACGAGTCAAAAGAGTAGAATTACAGGAGCTTTTACCTTAAACTGATCCAACTGTGTCTTAGACTGCGAATCCCAGAATTTTGCGTGCGTTCAAGTTACAAAAAGAAAAAAATAGTTCATTATTGCCCTGGGCGCGTACGCCCAGTTCGGGCGCTAGGACAGTTTATTTCCCGAGCGAAGCGAGAGAAATAAGTCCTCTGCGCCCGAAATGGGCCTGCGAGCACAGAGCAATAATGATTTTTCATCATAAGAACCCTAAAACCGCATTTGAATGCGGCGTTTTTAGGTTAGAATGATGAAAAGTAAATTTGCAACCACAACAGTACAATTTATCGCACCACGCGTCCACACCAAGATTTGACGCAAGCGCAATTGAGCCTAATTACTTTATAGCAAAATGGGCGTCAAATACATACATTCGCCCTATATAATGATATGTGCTTTGGTGCTGCCACTTTCTCCGCTAAATATTGTCGTTGATTAGCCCCTGCCTAGCACTAGCACACAGAGCAACACATAACCTCAAAATCAGCTCGCTCTTATGCACGCACGACACGAACCAGCCGATAATCTATTTCCGCGTTGTTGTTCGCAGAATTCCATCAAAAGGCTTTCTTTTCGTGCGGTTTTCAGCATGCCAGTATATCGGACTTTGTGTGCGACCTCGCACGCTCGTGTCTAATAATATAAGGTGTCAGGAGCACAAATTATGCGATCGGTTCAGGATAAATAGCTATATCACCGCATGTATCGATATATCGACCGGTTTTTGATAAAGAGTGTGGTACGACGACGCTGCGGGGGATGAATTGTGCCGATAATGACTTTCCAATGCCGATTTTTAGAAGATAAGTTCAGATACATCTATTTCTAGGCTTACCTTGCTTTGTAAAAGCTTTCAAACCACCAAAGAAATATTTACTGGTGGCGAAAGTTAGTCCATCAATGAGCAGCTATTAGAGATTGCGCAACGAATGCGCACCAACGGCATTAATAGCTCACACTCGAATCTTGAATGCGTTAGTCTTTACAGAGAGAGATATACGACGATTATCGGACAAAAAAGAGACTCGCAAATTTCGCAACTCAGAGCGTGATGCATAGAAGTCAGAGTATAGAGTACGTACTCAAAGGCCGTATCGATAAAGCAAAATTGCCAAGCTTTCGTCGTTTATGAATGTGAGTTGTGAGTCTAATGGGAGTAATATTCACTGGTTACAATTTACAGAAAAATTGCAACAGTTGTAAGTTATAGAGATTACGAGAGTTGGTGAATTACCCATGGGAGTATGGATGGTCGGATACGGCTCATTGATTCGTAAAATTACCACCACAAAAGATGCTGAGGAAAAGGTTTCAATTATGGATCACGAAAGTCTGTTGGGTGAAATCTTGAGTATCATAAGTTATTTTGAGGAGGGGGGGGGGGGGGTAAAATACTCAAATGATGTGAATAGTCACTGATTGCAAGCTCTTCAGGTCACCATTAAAGAAAGAAAAGTCCCTGAAATGCAAAAGATCCAAAGTGCGAAACAAAGATTTACTCAGATATCAAAGCAGAATGAGTCACACGAGCTCATTCGAATTACTAAAAAAAAATCCTTGAGCAAGGCTAAATACACAGCTCGCAATAAGCGATCTGATATCTCAAAACCCGATTCAACACCCATGCTTTGTACTCGTTTCCATGTATTATTATTATCAAGCTCGAATGATCGGTAATCCAGAGCGGATAACGAGTATTAATTTTTTTTTCTTTTCTTCTAAGATTAATGATCCATGCAACTATATTCCTCTCACTCTATGTATAATGTATAATGTACAAATCTTGGTGTCACCATCAGGGTGTTGACCAATTGGCAAAAATCTCGGCAAAAATTATGTAGAGTCACTGTTCCCAGTACCAGTAGCTACCACTCCCACTCGCATTGGTTACATTAGAAAATCGTGTTCTACGTCTCATGTCTTCAAGGGAATTTGCGCGGGCTTTTCAAATTCATATTTTGCCGCGTAATGCTTCGAATAATCGAGTTTGAATATAATTACTTTCAAGGCGTCGTCGTATACTTACTTATGATGTTGCCGATTTTACACGGTCATTCGGTCGATCATTTGAGCTGTCAATAAAGATTTACAAAGGCGGCACATTTGTCATTTTGTGGCATGTGTAAGATTCTACTGTGGGGCTACACCAGTGAATTTGGCTACTGCATCATTAGTAGCTGTATAATGAGAGGCGTTTGAAATAGAGAAGAGTGGCAACTTTTGTACAGTAAAGGTACTAGGTTTCAAATGTATCGTTATGTGACGAAGATGAGATGATCAGCGAATCTTTTATGTTGAGGTTTTAGGTCGTTTTGGGATGAATTTCCGGGTGGCGTCTCGTGTATTTACACGCACAACAGAGAATGAATGCAGCATATGATGCCAAAACGAAAATTCGTCAAAATGTAGGTAAGAGTTATTATGTCTATCACATAATATGCACGAGAGAGACATGACCAAATGTTGGAAGAATCGGCGAGATTGCAAATCACGTAACGCGGATCAGTGGTGGCAACGTAATGGTTTATTACGATGTACACTACTATCCTCAGTTACGCAGTTCACTTGGTGCTTATTACGTACGATTTTGGTCTAATTTTAGCTCTTATGCGCGATATCTGTGATGTTTCGATGGCAATCGCAGTGAAATTATCGTTCGCGAGATGATTTTTAATGTATACCCTAGAAAATTGGACTTTCGTTGGAAGATTGCTGAATGCACTCATGATCAGTTATTGACTGAAAAATAAAATTGTTATCGACTAATTCGGATGGAATTTGAATCAATCATCAAAAAATAGTGACAAATTTTTAACAAGGACGGAATTCTATGGACGGTCGATAAATCAAACTTGATGGCAAAAATGGGTGGACTCTTAATCAAATCACACGATGAAAAGTGCAAGCTCGAAATTGATCTCAATAATCGACAATTTTGCTATTCATATAAAAAATTGGGTCCTCCTAATTTTGAATCGATTATTTTCACAAAAGGCTACATTCTGGCTAATTCGGTCATTTTTACAAGCAATTGAAATAAATGGATCTCAGATAATCCCAGTTCACATAGTAGAACTTGCTGCGCGCGTACAAGACTAGTACAGTGTACATATCTGCACTTTTGTTCGCGAACCCTCTCGGACTATACTAACGCGTAGGTAATGTATGCAAAGATTAGCCAAACGCGAACGAATATCTTTAAAACTAGAGTAGGTATTCGTAGGCATTCTTTGGAGTGCTTGCATGAAAATGCTCTTGTCTAATCTCGGACCTCATTACACATTCAACCGATTAGAGAATCGAGAGCGAAATCACCACCAAACGTATATTTTACCTTTTCTGCTCTCTAGTTGCTTAGCTTGGCAAGTGCTTTGTCAAGCGGACCTAACAAACTCCCTCAGATAGTTTTTTTTTTAATTTAGAAATAATTTGTCATTTTGAGTGCACCTAGATTTTTTTACTTTTGATGTTTTTTGAAGCCCATCTGGCCTCACAACTTCCAACCAACTACTGATTTTATGGGGAAAAATGATGATACGTGCTTTAACATTGTTCATCATCTTTCTCCGATTTTCATCTTTTTGAATTCTTAAATTGTTTGAGTCATTCTATGCGAATCTTTGTTTTTCAATTCGTTACGGACCTGGATCAATCAAAGTGACCAACTGAGATTCAATGTTCAAACGATTCAGCGTCATAGAAAAATTGGCGCCCAACGTGGGTTCCTGACATTATCAAATCAATTGCATCAAAATTCCACCCTTAATTTCAAATTCTGGATGAAAATGTCTCAAATCAACCCCACATTTAACTCCATCCTTCAACCATGGCAATGCAAATAAAAACACTGCACTCACAGTCCAGTGTATGAAAATATTCCAGCGATAGCACAAACCGTGTCTAGACTATGACACAAAAACCAAGCTATGCAAACACAATGCAACTTAATCAATCTGTACTATATCACTCGCGGGAACATTTATACATATACTTATCTGGTGCAAGCTCTTAGCCGATGGCGGTCTAAACAAGGCGAAAAAGTTCACACCTGAGAAAGCAACGAACCGTTTATTGTCTAAAGCACTTTCGTGTCACGAGCATTATTCAAATTCAGCTTATCTTCTATCTTAGAATGAATAAATAGTCTCACAAATGCCTGCACTCTATTGGTTCACCCGACAACATACTTTGCTCTGTTATTATCAACTTATATACCATTTGCTTCGTGCTATAATACAAAGTATCATCTAAGAGCAAAAATCTTATACGAGTGAAACAATTGTCGACGACGACGAGACAGAAGCACATTCACTTTATGCCTATTAGAGCACCTAACTCAACGTAAATAGATATTATATCTACCACAAGATATCATGTACGTATTATACATAACCACAAATAAGAGTGAACGGATGCTGCATGATTTATGCCCGATTGGCAGCCCTCTGCTTCAGCTATCGCTGTGTTATGCCATTGTTATTGTAAAACAATTTAATCGCAACCGATATCGCGTGTACTTTATCAAATAGATACATACACATCTGCTATTTGGTCTATCTGTGCATGCCCTCTTGATTTATCTGGGCGCGAGTCTAGCATTGTGTATCGAATTCCCAATGACAGCCGCGTTCGGCGAACAGGTGATTCTTTCGTATATATCTTTATATCGAACCTAGATAATGTCTCGGTAAATCCCAGCCTCCATTTAATAATTTCACAGAATTTTTTTAGCAGTTTTTTTTGTTGGATTCTGAGAAGTTTCATATTTTATTGTCATCTATGATCAAACACGAGTACTCATCAGGAATACAAATATGAAAATTTTCAGTTGAAAAATGAAAAAAAGTGAAAATGATGCAAGATCCGGCATGAAATTTCACTGCGGATAGTTGCCAATTTTGTTGCATTGAAACTAGTAGAGTCTCGCGTATTAGGAATGCAGGAGCGATCGTCACCTCGTAAGCTTGTCGGATTTGCTCATCTAGTTTCGCGTCTATTGGGCAACGCATTCCTCGCGTCTACAGTCTATTCCAAGCGGACTTTTCTCTTTTGGAGCTAAGCCATGCAATCCCACTTGTATACTGGCTGATGACACATCAAAAGAGGTACGCGTCACTCTGACATTTCACCTGATGCAATTTTCAATTTTTCCCACCGTTTGATTCGGTTACAAAATTTATCCAAATTTTCCAAGTCATCTTTCAGACAATACTTACCACAAGGTAGGTAATATGTATTTTTTGATAGTAGGGGATAGCATTTGAATGATCAGCACACTCACCTGAAACAGACAAAGAACAATTTGTTGTCAATAAAAACCTAACAAATTAGAATTTATACTCATTCAAATGGAATAATCAAATGTTCTCATGGTATCTCAAAAGTATGATTATTTTACACTTGGAACATCAGATAAATCGACAAACACCGAATCAATGAATAAAAGACTATTATGAAAGGCATATCGACACCTGAAATGACTCGTCAATTGAACACCTATTGTTTGCGATGAGATCCATTGTGTACGAATTTTATATATACATAGGTAGAAGTAGAAGCAAATTGCGATTGATGAACGATCAAAATGATGTTCAGACAAACGATCGTAAAATTGAGCTTGGGTTCACTCTCGATTTCTCTGGTGTGGAATTTCGCACGCCAGCAAGTATACACACTGTAAAAAGTACAAGTGCTGAAATGTAAGCTATACGCAACCATCAGTCAGTGAATGCATGAACGCCATTCACCTCATTGAGACTCACTTGACATCATATAAACAGTGATGTGTAGACGTACGGGACTTTTTTTTGTGGCACCGCGACTTGTGAGGTGCAGATACATTGTTGCAAGTTGCTACACATTTTCGCACTCGTATTTGGATCGACATCTCTTGGGAAATTTACAATCTTGCACTAACGCGTACATCTGACTTTCTCCTTCAGGATTATAGATATTGGGGAAGTTTTTTTCACGATGTCTGAAAAGTGAATCATGCGTTAGCACGGTGGGTTGGAAAGACAGGAAAGTTGAAGGTTTGAGAAATTCCTGTGGGGGTGATTTCAACCTAAGCATCTCCATGATCATTTCCCAAAAATAATCAAGATGAATTTATCGGTAGATTTAAAAATTGAGTTATTTTTTCGATTCTCCCATCAAGCATAAGTAAAAAGCTATCTTTTCCATGGCTTTCCCGTAATAAGTTGGAAGGGATGAGTTTTATCGAAAAATGTATAGGACAGTTTTTGTAGATTTTTATAGATCTTGAAGGTCTGTGAAATGATGCGCTCACATATATGAAAAAATTAGACCCATTGTAAGTAATCGAGAAAGTTCAGGAAAGAGTGTAATGAATTTACGATGATGCTACGATATTGCTCTTCCATTTAAAAACCCCCAGCGGCTGTTCCTTATCTCTCGATGAAAGTGACCGTATCATATGGTGAAAATTTAAGAAATCCACAAAGAATTATTCCACTTATTATTCGCTGAAACTCATCTTAAGTCGGAACAATCACGAAAGAGACGAGAAACCGCGATAAAGACAGTTTTTCACCCTACATTCATGATGGGAAAATCAAGAAAATGACTTACAAGGGGGACTAACAAAGTGCGGGTCATCAAATCTCACCAAACTTTTTTCACAGTCTCGTACCACCTAGAATATGAAGAATCCAGAGTAACTTCGTCAAATGGGCTCCCTGTTCAGAGGTCCAAGCAAAAACGCAGTATATCTGTATATATAACTTTTCAACAAAGGCCTATCATGGGCAATGCTAACGTTTTTGCTTGTATCTCTGGACAGAAGGCCCATTTGACGGAGTTATTCTGGATTCTTCATATTCTAGGCGGTACAAGACTGTGAAAAAAGTTTGGTGAGTTTTGGTGACCCGCACTCCGTGGGTCCCCCTTGTTGGTTATTCAAAAACCCATCGACAAAAGAATGTGATTTTTTTTGGAAAATGATCATGGAGGTGCCTAGAATCACATTCCACAGCATTTTTTAAGTTTCCCGCTTCTCCAACCCAACGTGTCAGCTGAGAAGCATGCTTCTCAGATGAATTGGGGTCACAAATGTTGGGACCTGTATTTTCTTAGGTTACATCAGTGAGCTGGCATTCTTGCCTTATTTGCTCAGTAGTAAAATGAAGCCCTGATCTGTTTTTTTTCTTTTTTTATTCAAATTGATCAAGAATGAATCTCAAAAAATTGATCAGTTGCAAGATACAACATTGACAACTTTCTGAAGATAGAGCGAAAGATGCCTGCAAGGCACAAATCATACATAGTCCTTTCATGAGATATTTAGGGATGATTTGATTTTATATGAATTAAGCTCACTACCGTCAAATTGGGTAATTTTGGAATAGTGGGGTAACTTTGGTACACCCTCCAAAGGCTTGTCGTACGTTCCAGGAGCAATAAATAGGATTCCATAGTATTAGAATTGATAAAAGAATTTGATTGGAGTGCTGTGAAATTAACTGAGTTGCTCCTGAGCGTTGTACAAGACTTCTGAGAGTGTACCAAAGTTACCCCACGTGTACCAAAATTACCCAATTTGACGGTATTGTTCTCTGATGGCTATCATTCACGCGAGCAAAAATTCTTTGCAGGGCTCTTCAAACATATAATTTAAAAAAATTGTCCTTCCAATCACCTGGACTCCTAAACTATCTGAGAAAGAGCTGACTGACCCTGGTAACCGGAACGATACATCTTATCCCGCAAATATCTCATCACTGGTTGAGTCCAATTGACCATTCAATAGTTCTCAATCTTGATGCAGTGGAATGACATAAAAGGTCCGAGAATCAGTTTGGGAGGAATCTCATTTTACTTCACAAACTAATACCGAAAATAGTTCCGAATTCCAAGGGATTAACACGTAAATCTTATAATTTTCACATTTCATTCCAAGCTCTAGTATCGATTTCTTAAAATTTCATGCATGCTATTCAATGGAATCGTGATCGGTCCGATGAAAAAGATCAGAGCACACATGGTACCAATAAATGGTTCACATTTTTATCTCATTAGCCATACAACCTGACAAAGTCATTGTTCCACAGTAGCATTAAAATAGTCAAGAAAATCACAATCCAAAGTCAACTCAAACGAATGAGTCTACAAGTCGTGAGTGCATAACACAAGATACAGAAAATCCGCGAGTCCGCGCAACGTCGTCGTCAAGAGAATGAAGAAAGAAAGAAAGAAAAAATAAAAAAGTTTTCTTTCTAAGCGATAAACTGGAGTGCCATGAACTCTCAGTACACTCGGATCAACGACCTACGCGATATTCTGCCCTCCATTTGCAGTAGCAAATGCGCCCGTTCTCCTCATTTATCTCTCAACTGTCCCTATATATACATGTATACTCCTATGTGCCAATGGATTTATATACTATATATATGTATCTGTTGAATGTGCAGAACTATGCAATTGACTCTCTCGCATCGATGTGAATAATTGAGGCTATAGATAAGATCGTCAAGCTTTGAGTGCAGAGAGACATACAGATAGAATTAATGATGATTCCTTTATATACACAGCGAGAACAAAAACATCTCACGCCAAAGATATATCCACATCTATCTATCCTATGATTGATGAATAAATTGTGGAATAAACATTGTATGTAGCCTTAATATGTCAGTATACAATATAGGTTTTTACTCATAAAATTGTAAAATCCTTGAAACGACTCATTGATTAACTTTTTTTTTTCTAGAGCAAAATATTAGTTTACCTTAGACGCAGGAACGATTATTTCTTGGGTAAGACAGACAATCATCGTCATTTCAGCAGCAGCACCAG
The DNA here is from genome assembly GCA_029851415.1 of Eretmocerus hayati. Classification (NCBI taxonomy): domain Eukaryota; kingdom Metazoa; phylum Arthropoda; class Insecta; order Hymenoptera; family Aphelinidae; genus Eretmocerus; species Eretmocerus hayati. The sequence goes on from CM056742.1 coordinate 6,675,011, forward strand.
ACACCAAGTACACACCAGAATTACATTATCTTTCAGTGTGAAGAAAAGCTGCTGAAGAATTCCTTTCCCTCATCAATATATTGTATTATATCTTTGGTCAATATACACGATTTGAGAATCTATGTCATTCAGAATCGCAGTACATACTACTTCTGATTGATTATTATTCGCAATTCACTCGAGACATACAAAACAGACTACAGATCTTCTAGAATATCATCATGCATGCAAATTTAACCAACCATACTCTTTCGTTGATTTATTATCGTCTCAGACTCTCAGATTCATTGTGTACCGAGCGACTTGAATTTTTCACCCGTGTCAAGCTATCCTATTCGCACCTGTTTTTAACAAATTTTTCATCAGAAAATCCACGCAAGTATTTTCTTATTGCTTTAATTTCCAAAGTTACCAGCAGATAACTTTGTTTCTGAAGAATTCATACGGAGAAATGAGAAATCACTTGATCTATATTCGCTGAGGCTGAGTTTCAAAATGTTCTTGGACTCGAGTGTCTGGCTGCTTTTGATGATTTTGCTTGATGATGGTTGCAGGTTGGGTGGAACAGCAAACGAATAATTTGTCGTCGAGGTATCCGTCATCGTTTGCTTATTTAATTTAATAGTGGCTAGATTTGCCAAGATCCACTCGAAGGAGTTGAAGAATGGTAAGTGGATTTTTGAGTATGTGTAGTGCAACTGAATTTTTGCATCTTTTCTAAGGAGGGAATTACAAGCTTATCACAAAATTTAGTATCTTTTTTATGTGATTGAGGGTAAGAAACTGAGTGTTTTTTTAAAAAGTTCTTGGTTATCAGAGAACATAGTGTTATCACGAACGATACGAAAATCCCATTCCAAATGCTCACAAGAAGTGGGGTGATTTGAATTTTTGAATCGTGAGTATTATCAATTTTCTTAGCTCACTTTCGGACTATAAGAAATACTTCAATTCTGAATTTCTATATTATTTTTCAATTTGAAATAATTCCACGTTGAAAGGGTTGAGGCTGTGACAGAACGGTTTCTTCGGTGCAATATTGATCGAAGAAGCTTGCCCTGACACGAAGGACTTTGACGTCGATTATAAATACTTGCATTGCATGGGCGTTTGTAGACTGACTTGACCTTATCATGCGAGGTCTAGGTTCTATTTTTATTCTTACTTGAAGCTCTGAAAGTGTTTGATGCCATGGAGAGAAAATATCGGCTCAAGGAATATCCATGATATATATGCATACTGACGCAGATATGAAAAAATAACTAATTTTTCAAAATAACATGAAATAATTGTGAGTATTAGAGCAAAAGGATGTCGATGCCATCACATTCTAGAAACTTATGCTACGTACTTTGGAAATATTTTGAATACTTTATTCCTTGTGCACAATTAGTGTGTCAGGCAAAGGTTTGCCATAATACTTGGATGTCGAAAGTCGGGAATGAAAGTAGTTTGTAGTTGTAGCTGCTTCAACGTAATAAAATGGCTCATAAAAGTTACAGAGATTCCATCGCAGCACGTTCACCCGCGCGAAGATATGCGCAGACTTGCAATGATTTTAAACGTGAGAACGAAACTTTTACGATCGCGAGAGCAAACTCTTTTCATCGATCGGTATCTGCAGCTTCGATGCGAACCGTTTGTTGCATCTTTGATTCATTCGACTCCAAAATATTTCAGGATTTTTAAAATAAAAAGAATCAAAGTTGAAATAAAATTGTATAATGGGCAAAGAGATCACCAATTAATGAATTGTCAACAGATTCTACTTGGATTCTTCTTCCGCAAGTATGCCTTCCAATAACCGAATGGTGCGAGCGATAAAAGTGGGGAATTTTCACAACGTATAGCCTGGAATGTTTGCCAGTTTTGATTTCAACGACTGTCTGATTGGTCAAACTTTTGAAAAAATCAAGAAGATATGAGGCTATGGAACACGGATGTGTAGATAGAAGTTAGAAACTTCGATTATTAAGATTTTTATTTGTTCATAGACTCTGAATTAGAGATGAATGAGACGAAAGGCCGAAATCATCACACAAAAATCTCAACTCCTCAAAAAAATTAGACAAAATTTATTCTCAATTTTTTATTTTTTCGAACTTTTGCTTGCTCTGTGATTGGTAATAATCATAAAATCTGTATTCTACTATGGAAATGACGTTGAAATTGGAACCTCAAATTGGGAAATTAAAAAAAATTTGAAACTGAGACTCAAATAATCATTTTCAAAAAATAACCCAAAAAATATCAAACTCTTATTAAAATTCAAGTATCGACCAGCCCATCGGAGACAATACTGTACCTACACATTAGAAAATTAAGCTGGGGGCGCCAGGTTAGCCCGATTGTTGGTGCAATATCTCTGTCGGGTTGGAGAAGGCCTCGGACCCGATTCGAGTTGATTCCGCGCGTCTTTCTAACTCTCTCGCTCTATAATATACCAGCCCACAGTACAGCAGCAGCTAGCAGTCAGTCTATCTATCTCTCTTAGTTTTGCGTTGGCCCTAACCGGGTCGCGCTCGGGCCGAGAGCGGACAATGACTCCCGAGTCAACTCTCTAAGTGCTGCAAGCGTTCCATATATATAAATATATCGTTGCAAGCTCGCTCTTCTTGTCACTCGGTGGTGGCGCTATAATACGCTATAGATCTATTAGTATATTAAGGATCGTAAAGGCATTTCGTGCTTGCAAGGAGCTTGCGGTTGTCCTCGCCTGTCAAAATTCGTCAATTTTTATGTTGTATCGAGAGAGTCCAATGTGGTGGGCTGTATAGTTTCATTTTTTGGCGGGTTGGCTTGTCCTGGAGAAGTTTTAGTACTTTACCGCGATCTCAAACATGGATTTTTCGGGTTATGTACGATTCTCTTTTCTTGCATATCAATGTATTATATACAGTTTAATTGGCACATAGGAGATATGATTTTCTATGGAGTAGAGTCGCATAAATTACAATGTTACTTGAGAAGGAGCGGGGTTATAAAACAGTTGCCATGTTATATCTGCTTTTTCACGAAATCTAACGTTTTTACCAGCTCGTAGCCCGTGGCAAATTTTTCCTATGCTATAACGTGACTGTATCTGTGCAGAAATAACGTTGTTCGGAGTGTAAGATTTCGCTCAATAAGGATTACCACCTGAAGTCCCTATGAAAAATTCACACTCATCACGATCCAAGCAATGACAAATTTCTTCGTCCACGCTGTTCAAGGAGAGAGAATCGACATTCTCAAGCATGTGAATTTCAAATTGAGATTAAATCTGTCTGTTAATGTCCAGGAATCACAAGAACCACTTTCCCCTACAATTTCTTATAGACCAAGTGCATTTTGTGACATTTCGATTAAACCCAAGAGTACAATTAGCTTTAGAATATCCAATTCCATCTCACGATCGAGATCGATTCTAAAATAAAATCAACCAACAGAATCCTCCGAATCTGAAAATAGAAAAGTAAGCCCCACAGAATAAACCTAGATTAAAAAAGTAAATAAGGAATGGGAATGAAAAAAAAAAAAAAGGAAAAAATCGTCGACTCTGTGTCGACGACGAGCTATACTCTACAAAAGAGATTGGCCCGATGATGACGACGACGACGACTACGAGTGCAGCATAGCAGCAGCAGCAGCGGCAGCTCGGATGTCCTCGGCCCCGCTGCATAAAGACTGCAACAGCATCGCGCAGAGTGCAGCATGAACAGAGCGCCGGGTTAACGTCCGCTCACTGGGGCACAGCCACCATCAGAGAATAAAGTTATACGTATAGAATCTCGCGCCTGCTCAGCGTTTGATTTTCCCCCGGCTTATCTCCTAGCTAATACTCTCCCTCTTTTTCTCTATTACGATTATTAACAGGTTGGCATATGGATGTGGTTGGAAAATCCCCAGATATTACTGAATCATTCGGCTTGCATCGGGATCGTGGAATGAAAGGTGAAGTATATGATTCTGAGAAATTCATAGGGACTTGGATTGATCAATGAATGATTCAGATGGTATTGTACAGAGACATACTCATCCAAAGTGACTCACGAGGGGAGCACCAACCTTGCGGGTCCTGGATCTTGACGAAACTTTGGGAATTTTCTTGTTTTAGTGAGAAATGAAGGTACCCAAGAGAGTTTTGTTCAATGGGCCTCCTATCCTAAGATGCGGCCATGGGGGTTAGCATTGTCAGTATATCTATTCTATATATGTGTCATTTTAACATGGGCCTATATGGACAATGCTAATCTCCATAGCTGTATCTCGGGATCGATGCCCCATTGGACGGAACCCGTTTGGGTACCTTCATTTCTCACCAAAACAAGAAGGTCCCCAAAGTTTCGTCGAGATCCAGGACCCGCGAGGTTGGTGTTCCCCTTGTCAGTTCGAATCCCCAGGAAAATAAAATATGAGCCATGCGTAAGACTCATTCAGTAATTTGCTGAGACAGCATTGATAACTCAGAATTTTTCATATCCTACAGTTGATTTGTGATAACTCATTTGTATTTTGCAAAGTTGCAAGAATCGATACCAAGATACGGACCAAATTGCTAGTCAGTAGGCTGGAAAATCCATCAGCATCGCTCACGCATACGTTGCAGATCAATTAAAAGACCATAAATCTCGGTGCACTTAAGTCATCAGTACTTTCGTTACGATCTCGTTGCCTCCAATCTAACATCTAATCCAGGATCAAAATAAATTCTAGGCACCCCGCCTCCCCTCATCCAAATCCCACCCGCTCGAGTCCAAGCTTGGCTCCCACCCCAAAAAGCTTGCAAGCTCTCTCTTTCGAGGTTCAAATGGAACAAGAAAACAAGAACTGCGGGTCACTCTCGCTCCGAGTCTTTCTTCTAGTGAGAGTGAGCGTAAAACTCTAGGTAAATAGTATGGTGATGGTGGTCAGAGGTAGTTCCCCAGTAGCTCATACACAATGTATATAAAAGCTTGAGAGGGAAAAAGAGTGTTGAAGGGGGGGGGGAGGGGAAGCCTTGGCAACCTTGACCCAACGAAGCGGCGTTCAACGACTCGACCGAATTCTCCACACCAGCTATGCCACCCCCCCCCCTCTCCCCCTCCCCTCTTCATAGCCATCAGATATCAAGCTCTTGTGCGGCGCGCGTGCGCAGTGGGCGCTTTGTATGAAGCTTGCAATAAAAGTAGACAACGATGATGATGGGCATGTACGATGTGAGCGTTGCTTTTCTTAGTTTATTCTAGTAGTTTTGTGATCTCTTTGCACATCATAAAAAGCGGGAAGATAATAAGATGACCCCAGATAACTATTTATTATCTTTGGTTTGAACTTGCAATCGAGACTTGCAGTACAAACTCGGTGATTATGAGATACTTCGATTTTATTTTGTAAGAATCTATCAAATCGTAACAGTTTTTGGAGATATGCACGCGCGGGGAAAGGGAGAGTCTAGATACATCGGTCGCTACTCTCTCCAAATGCATGATTGACGAGTCACTGAAATTAAATTAATCTCGGATCAACCCTCACTGATGACTCCAGTGCGCAGTTTTAGTGAGCATCACTAATGAGTCAGTGAGACCCGTCATTGAATTTTCAGTACTTCAAGGGTCCTGAGGGATCAATCAGTGTGATGACTTATTGACACTTCAGTTCTCCAATAAAATCTGCAAATCATGTTCACTGAAACTTTAGTCACAATGACCCGTCCGATCTAAGTCTCACTGATTCCTCAGTGATGATCAATGAAACTTTAGTGACGAAAACCCGTACGACTTGAATGTATATTCACTGAAAGTACCTCGCAAAGTACGCACTGAAATCATCAGTGAGAGTTGATCCGAGATCAAGCCAAGTTCAGTGACTTCTCACTGATGGATTCTGAGAGGACTACAGAATTCACTGTAAATTTTGTTGTTTTATTCAATAGTAGTTATTGAGAAATGGTCGAATTCAATTATTCTGGATTCATGAACATTTTTCAATGCTCAAATTCTTTTATACATCATTCTGAACTTATTTCATGAGATAGCCAATAGTGAAACTCATGAATAACCTACGAGGCCAGCTACAAAATCCTACTTCGATTAATTTCAGACTCCCTACATTTGGGTAATTGTTTGGACAAAATTTGAATGAAATTTATACAATAGCCTCATCTGCTTTGCTAAATCGCCACCTGTGTGACGCTTGCTGGAAATAAATTGCGAGCGAATGGAGTATAAATTCATGAAGCTTAACTGGACCTAACCTTATAACAAGTCAGATAGGTATCGTACAGAATGTATGATATTAATAATAATAATAATAAAAAAAAAAAAAAAAAAAAAAAAAAAAAAGAATGTATGGTACACAGTAGGCAAGCACAGCGGTGGTGACAATGTATGATCCAGAATATGATAGAAAATTTTGAAACTCTATGCGCAGACGAGAGAGTAATTTGAGATTTGCATACATTGACTGGAACGGCCTCATAAAAATTCAAAACAATTAGGTGTGAAATTTCTCTAAGCTCAGAGTGGTTTTCACGGAACTGAGCTCTATAGTAAAAAGGTTCGAATATCGGAAAATATTCATTGCAGAAACCCAAGTTATCACCATAAACAAAAAGGATCAAGTACAAGCGTGTGACCAATGTTTCACTAATATAATTCATATGCATAGATGGAACAAGCTCCCACAACCTACACGCGCTCTTTTAAAATTTTTAGACAAAAAAAACTCGATAATTTTCACTCTCCAATATCAGAGCAATTTACTTTATAGAGAATCGTGTTTGATTCTCACGTTATACATGCTCGATACTCGATTTCACATAAACCGTGACATCGATCATAATCGAGTTAGGCATTTTACCAATCGAACTATCCACGCATACAGTTATTGGTGATACATTTGAGCTATGAGAACGAGAGAAATCATGAACACATAGATTTTGCATAGACGTGCAAAGTTGCATAGTCTGTAGTGCTAAATAGGTATTACTCTGAGGACGCCCACGTTTTCGTCGCGATATTTCCAAGTTGCATGTACACACGAGATGCCTTTCATCCATTCATCCTATCCCAAGTGAGTCCTTATATGATGCGTACACACATTTCATTAAATTATACGCTTGTGTGGCAAGAATATTTTACGGTAAGTTTTGAGCCATTCATCGATCCTGATATGATTCTTGCATCAAACACGATGCGTACTGCAAATTAGGACTGATGATTGAACAACATGAGCTGATACCATGAAAACATCCCTAAGGGAATTCGATGAAACTGCTCCAGGAATCGCCTAAAATAGCCTCACAATTTTCGAAGTGATCCATGAATTTCCTGGAAAATCCTTTAAAAATTTTCTTATGCACGAATAATTTTGATTTTTTCACATGATGAGCTTAGAAGAGTAAGAAACGGAGACGACTCACTTGATCTACGAAATTACTAAAATTAAAGGTAACCTTTGAACCCGCCAAAAACTAAATCGTATGATGTTTATCTATTTAAGTGCAGGGCATTTTTCATTTTGAGAGCAATCTTGGGCCAATCTATGAATGAAAATTTTGAAAAATTCTGAGCTGGAGTTCCTTAAACCTTCATTTGATCATCCATAAAATGTGCTGTAGCAGACAAATGAATCGTGAATCAAACGAATTTCTGTGATAGTTCTCGATCAAACAAATCTCATAAATATCTATAATCTTGAGAAAGTGAACGGATCATGGAGCTGAAAATGTATTTAGGCGCGCCTAAGAGCCAAGAGAGCAAACGATAATAGCCGCTTCGAGAGAGCATAGCAGTATAGTCTATGCAAATCGGCGTTAAATCCATAATAAATTTTCCAACTCGGTGTAATAAAGATCGACGATATCAAAACGGCGGTGGCGTTGGTGTCTGGCAACACATTTGCGATCTCGAAATTCATCGCGTACATATTATGTACTGCTTCACAGACTTATTTACACTTGCGTTCAATAGTTCACGTAAGCTTTGCCAATAGATAAACGTATGTGACTATGGAACCAATTTTCCACGTAAATGCATTGTTGTTATTGAGGAGAAATCAGATAGCAGCTTATAGACGGTCAATTCGATGATTTTCGATAGGTCGATTTTGGTAATGGATTCAACTGTTATCGATGCATATTTGACTCTGCATACTGTTAATTGGATTACTGTGTTGAGAAACGAGAATGGGAGTTGACGGTATGATACGAAGACGGAAATGTTGCATTTCGCATTCCTAGTGACTTTTGCAGGCCCGAGCCGAGGGCGAAAGTCGAAATTTTCATCACGAGAATGTAAAATCTAGGCTCTTTGGACAGCTATCATTTTATGCTGTCATTTGACGAGCCGTCAATAAACGTGGAAAATCCGTACAAACAATACATTTTTGCATCACAGATTTTCACGAGGATTCTCGACTTTCAATCTCGGTTGGTCGAAAAGACTATGATACCATTTAATGTATATTCTGTCTCGTATCTTGTGTCGCACATAAATTTCCAGAACAATTTCTGCACTTTTGAAATCAATCGTCCTAACTCTTATATGACTCTGAATTATTTTTCACAAAATTCAAAAGAATCGAATTCAACTTACGTTCGACGGCTCATAACTGTTGATAGATATCACATTAGATGACTATCGTAAAACTCACCTGTAACACACAAGAAAATTCACAATATTAAATCAGATCCAATTGCATTCGATTCTCCAGATCAACATGTAACTCATATTATTATATCGAGCGCGATTGCGAGAGCACGTAAGAGGTAGAATCATTAAAAAATCTCATCGACACTACTTTCATACGGGGTCATTGAATTCACTCTAATGACATTAAAAGTATTATAACACCTGTAAAGTATGTCTCAACATGCAAATTCCTCGAGCTAACCTACCTGCCACCAATACAACAACATATCCTATTCTCCTTTGTTCTAGAAAACTTGAACAAGATCCTACTCTGCTTATGTTAAAACCCGACTACCGAAGGCATATCAGCACTAGAGCTACAAAGTATCTTTACAGTTTAGCATGACTACCCATTACGCGTTCACTCGACTTTTCATCATTGATAGGCGCTTTAACCTATTATAATGATGCAAATGTTTACTTTCAAAGTCTGCTCGTTATTACGGGTCGACGACTTTTTTACAAGCAGTTCATAATAAGCTTCATGGGATTAGACGCCTCTTTCGTATATAGCTATCTGCTATTGTGTAATACGCAATTGAGCAAAAGTTCGAGTGGGCAGATTAGCGAATTGGATCATCGGTTATTGAATTGTATCAGCTCTCAATGGATCGAATTACGGGGATAGATACGCTTAGAGGTGCGGATAACCGGCTATTATATTGAGCATTTGGTTTTGGTGTGTTTTGCCGAGCGTGAATAATTGCGCTTGAATTTTCAACACTTAGATGCTATATATAGGTTATAATAGTTGAGTATTTGGTTGCGTTAGGGGGTATAGATAGACCTGGTCGAGTGTGAATGCAAATTTTTCATTGAAAGGTGAATCGATATTTCTCACGAGCTGGATTCTTAGGGCTATTGTCGTAAAATCTGCTGTTGATTATTGTCATACCTATAGACACTGAAAGTTTGATTTACTCTTACTTAATTTTGGAAGCTTTTCAAAATTTATGCACACTAGATTTGAATATTGAGGAAAAGGTTACCGATCGATATGCTAATTAACACATTATTATTCTTCGATAAGATGAATCCATTGAGATAGCTACGTGTGAGATGGATCTTGAAAAAAATGAGAAAATCGTGGCTATCGTGAAAGAATTGTACAAGCTTGATTGTTAGATTATCATAGAGTAATTGAATTTACCTTTATTAGAAAAATAAAATCATAGTGTATGTGCCTTGTAAGCTGAATAGAGTTCGGAAATCAGCGATATCAATCGTGATTGAATTCTCAAACACGCGAAGTATGAGAATGAATCGATTGTTGATTAATCGAGCAGACAATAAACTTTATTACCCAAAAATCCGTGAAATTTTGATTCAATATGTTAGTACTGCCACTGTAAAATTCACTTAAATTGATCGCATCACACAGACAGATGGTGAAAAATTGATGATCGTACCGATGAAATTCACAAGATCTATTACTTCTTTGTCATCGTCACCTGATTTTGCCAAAGTAAGAGAGCAGCGAACTCACGATCATCATGCTGCACAGAGCACAGATTGGCTCGTGTCGCCACACGCACTACTAACGAGTTTCGCACTCACGTGTATTACCTTGAGTATATAAATTTTGCCACGATCAAATGCGGTGGGATTATATTATAACTATATGATGTAGCACCAAAGCATGCCTTATTAGGAATATCTAGTCGTGACGACAACCGAGGCAAACAATGGGATTCTGTGCCAATAACTCACTCGGAGTACTACACAATACACGTGATCTATGAGCTACAGTTGAGATCAAATACAACCTGGATTCGAATTGCACGTGTACCAATTACAATATATACAAATGCTAATGCCACGATCTGCAGCAGGTGTCCCTTTTATTCACTAAATCATACTTTTCCCACTCTATGATTTATCTTCTTTTTTCTATAATGAGTCAGTAAATCGATCGATATACTCTCCCTCAAATTTTAACCAGATTTATCTGAGTTATTGGTTGATTGGTAAAAAGATCCGAACCAGAGTTGTTTGTCGGGTAGTGAATTTTACAAGTTCTAGAGACGCATTGCAAGAATATTGATATGATGAAAAAGTTATCGCCTCGATTTTGAGTGCTGACGATTTGATTTGGAAAACCTTAGTGAAATTCATTGTCCTATGTGCAAATTTTGAAATTACCTGCTTGCAACAGTATAACCATTTGCTACCAAATTGCAAGTAATTATTCAGTAAATGTAAATTGACGATATCGAACTATTAATAAGACAAACTTTTGCTAAAAAAAATAGACAGTGTTTGCGGATTTAGCAAAAACTCATCCTTTACTGCATTATGCACTTTTAAGCTTGACTCATCATTTTGAATTGAAAAAAAACTGATCGCAAGTGTCAAACACGCTCTATATTTAATCAAGCTTGGTCTATCCTATCGCAGCGGTGGCTCACACTCCATCATCAGGATAACTACATTTTGATACTACGATCGTAGTATAAATAGAGTTACTCAACCGAGGCTAGCCTACACTTGACGCTTCCATTATACCATCGACATATTGTTAATTGACTTAGTCTGAGGCCGATATTCGAAAATTTTGATCAACTTTGACGGAATACGAAGCAGCTTCTACGAGAAAGCTTCAGAAGCGTTCAATAGGCAGCAGATTCGATTATTCTACAGGTACTTTAAATTCCTCACAACACATTTTAATCAGAATATCTAATAAATTGTCATCCTGTTTCTTGAAATTTTCTATCCAATCGAAATAAAAGCTCTTCATCGCCACCAAAAATTTTCAAGTAGCAACCACACACCAAACAAAACATGTCGACCACCCTCTTCTTTAATTTAAAAAAAATTAAAAAAAAAAAAAAAAATGTTACGCACCATTTGCGTACAAATGATATACTCTGAATAGATCATACTGGGAATAAACCGAGCGCCTATCAAGTTAGATGGACTAGTCTCGGTGTTGGAGAAACGGCTGCATACATGAAAGAGAGAGAGGGTGTCGGTGGTGGCGGACGGGAGGGTTTGGCCTCGCGAGGTTGTCGCCCCGTAGAATAGCAGCAGCAGCAGCTTGCGCGAAGCTGACCTCCCGCGATCTAGGCCGAGACTATAATACATATATAGATAACTAACTTGTCTCGCAAAGCGCACAGTACAGTAGAGCTATGCAATGCACTATGCACTGCATCGATATGTGCCCCCGCCACCGTGCAGCCTATACTGATACAGCTCTCTCTGCGCTGACGTCAAACGCGAACGAATCTATGTATATCTGTATCGTGAAGCTTTTGCAAGCTCGATTTTACCACCGATTTCTAAAATTTTTTTTCAAATGAATTGTCAATATTTCAATAAATAGTAGTTATCTGGAACTATTTTCGTAATCTAGGACAGGGTGACAATACACGAGGGTAACTTAGCATTTTGCGATTCGAGGGTGGAAAATTTGGTGCTGCTTGGTGAAAAATTGTCTTTGTCCCGAGCCCTGAGAAGAATCGAAACAATCACGAGTTTTAAAACAAATAAGCTTTTCCTCCCCTCCTCCTTCCCGAGGGTCAATGTACATTTTTCGATAGACTGGGCAAAAAAAGATTAAAAGTTTCAGGGCGTAAAAAGGTACTCCACCCTCAGTATCCGAGTGATGGGCTTACGGCCGTAGCCATAACCAAGGCTTGGAATCATTATGTGCACGCAAAATAGTAGATTTTGATACATGGGTGGAAAAATAGGTTTTACACCTGTTTATCGAACTGCGTTTTGCGACAAACTGTGCGAGAAAAAGGGTAATCAGTGCGGAAATAGTATATTTCGCGCAGAGTCTATGAGGTTCTAGTTCGGAAGTACATTGGGAACCGCATAAGCGAGGCGCGAAAGTTATTTTTCGCAGTTTTGCAGGTTCCCAAACATTTGAAAATTGCGAAAAGACACTTTTTCGCACAATGTGTCAAAAAGTAAATTTTCGATAAATTGCGCGTAAAAGTGTACTACTTTGCGGGCAATTTGTCGCTTTCAACGCCCAGTTTATCATAACATATAGAATTACTGCGTTCTTAATCGACCCACGAGCCTAGTGATCCACAATCCAGGGTAATCATTGTATGCATTATTCGATTGATACGAATGCGTCGATCTTTAAAAATTTTTCTCGCCAAAAATGTTTTCGTTATTTAAGTTAAACGAAAGTTAGAGGTTCGAAGGCGATCAGATACCGCCCTAGTTCTAACCATAAACGATGCCAGCTAGCGATCCACCGAAGTTCCTCCGATGACTCGGTGGGCAGCTTCCGTGAAACCAAAGCTTTTTTTGGATACATGAGGATTTAATCCATTTGTCGCACCCGTCTATCGGAATGTACGCTTTACCCTCTTGTATCGACGTGTAGTTTTTGATGAGTCATGCGTAAAAGTTAACAAACCGATCACAAAACGCGCTTTTGGACACCCTCTACCAATAGTAATCTGTACATCTTGATGGAAAGATGTGGAAAATAGTATTTTTTTGGCAATTTTGCGGTGCTCACAAAATTACAAAAAAAAAGTATTAGCGCCTCGTCCATAAGGTTCACCGCTTCCAAGCGACTATCTCAACTTTCACCTGCGGCTCGGGTTGAAAACCAAGCGCTCAGAAGCGAGCTACGTCTTATACACTTTGTTTACCTGTATTGACAAGAGCCAGACGTTATGTCTGGTCAATACTACACGATCGTTCAAAAAACTATGACGATCTAAGGAATAACAAACCTCAAGCCTGACGAAGTCCACGAAACCTTGTGGACGAAACGTCGCAATAAAATTTCTATTATCAAATTTTTGGGAACTCATTTGATTCCCGACCATCTTTGGAGATCTACGTGACTTTGAATTTTTATCATATTGTATACACTCGGTGCGAAATGTACTATGTTAGATTGAGCCACAAGGTCATCATTTGGCAAAAGAAAATTTCTAAATGGTTTCTTCTGAAAGGAATACCTCGGGCCTTCAATATCATGATAGCCTTTGAAAGACACACGCAATTTATGATGTTTAAAAATAACAAAACACAACAACGAGGAGCCTAGAATATGACGTAGTGCGCGTCGTAATCGATATTAACAGCTGAGTATACCTTGATGGTATATTTTTAATGCACTATCCATCAAGTGGAAGGCTCACCTTAGCCACAGCTCGGGGCTACCGGACAACTTGCAAGTATACATCATATTATTCTCACCCTCAACCTCCCGACTCGATAAAAAATAGCATAGTTCAATGTCAGTCATGAGCTTGAAGGTGTATTAGACCGAGGCTCAATATGATGCATTATTATCCCATCTTGTGATATTTACTCACGCTCAAGATATAATCAATTCTTTCATGAACTTCTTAGAGCCTGCTATAATCAGCTGAATTCTGAAACCCCGGATTTTCTTGATGAATTTCAAGCATAGAAAATTGAATCAAGCATCGACAAGCCAATCGTATACAGTCAAAGCACACATCAGAGAGTATGCAAAATTCACGATGTATAATTTTATCATAGTGAGAGTCGAGATCGACGTGAGCCCACGACACGCGATTCACGTTATCCTCTAAACACGTGCACGGGCCGAGCCTCACATGTGCAATATATAATCGACTTTTAAACATTTGATCCGAACCTTGTTATCGCTTTGACTATGCAACGACAGGATAACGAGGGCGTGGAAAATTTCTTCACGGGCTCAGAATATCTCTGCAGTATAACGGTTATCATAACCCCTATGCATGATGTTTTTGTAAGACGAATCGGTGGTTATATTTTTATTCGTCCATACGTAGAAACAGCGTGTTTCTGCGTACAGACGTATAAAACTGCATACGCGTCTCGTGCGGAAACATTTTTCCTTCGGGAAAACCAAGCTGGACGGTGCCATTGACCACGTCCAGCTTGGTTTCCCGAAGGAAAAAATGTTTCCAGCACTCGACGCGTAATGTACTAATATCCTATAAAAATCTAATTTGAAACTCGCAGCTACCGTCAACCAAGTGACAAACAAGAATTACGAGAAAACTTCCACATTTACATGGATAATGGATTTTTCAGTTAGTGATTGTCATTCTTTACTGATTTTGATTCGTAGAAAATAATAGAAATTGACTTTGAAGAGTTTGTATTTGACGTACAAGTTTCATTCCAGAGCTCATCATTTTTACTTCAGTTTACCGTCTGATTATTGTCACCTATCATCGGGAATTTTCTCTATTACGTAGATTGTAAATACTCATCTCAACATTGGGTACGCTACGATGAGTTACTATTACCGTCTCACATGGGAAATCTCGTGATACTGTATTCTGAATTTCAGTGTCGCCCACAAGTGTAATTCACACCGTATGCGTTCACTTTTCATGAGAAATCAGTTTTGCAAATTTGAAAGTGCTCACGATGGACCACAATTCTTAACCCTAGATTAACATGTTCGCTGCGACGCTGAAAATCACAGTTCCTTTTTTGTGTGCGACGGGTCCCACCGGTGGGACCCATTGAATAGGATTTCGATCACCGCCGCACACAAAAGAGGACGAACGGGTCCCACCGGTGGGACCCATCGCAGCGAACGTGTTAACATGGAATTTGAGAAATTCTTGAGAAAATCCCTTTTGTAGGTTAGGGTGATGATAAGGTTTATAAATTTCAAAAAAACCATATCAAAAGTTGTAAGATTCACTCTTGAGAAGATCACACCAATACAAATAGGTCTCAAATTAGCTATTGAACTCTAAAAAAGGGAGGTGTTGTCAAAAATGAACTTTTCGACTCTTGCGATTGGCGGTTTTGGGTTCTCAATTTATCGATGTTTTGGAAAAAAGATCGGTCAAACGATTTTTGAACAGTCAAATTTGGAAGAAAACATAATGATGCCAGTTCAGAAACAGCCCATAACGTGCTGGGGAGAAATTTTCAGCGTTTCAGCCGTAAAACAAATTTTGGTAGGTCCAAAATACTACCACAGTGTTGATTAAGGGTCAAAAATCCTGTCAATCAGACTCACTGTGTAAAAAACCCCATTTTCATGAAAGTCTTCGCCTTCCAGGATCTAAATTTCACCACCGCAGCGAAAGTGACGGAAGGCGTATTCCCTGATTTCCTATCACTATCCCAGTGTGCTATACCAAACTGAGAAAATTCCCCATTTCCCGAATAGTATGTGTTCAGGTCAGTAGAATATTGCATTAAAGCTTAGATCGAATGCCAATAAAGCGTCCCAATCCATCAAAAGATCATCCGACCGCTAAATAAAATCACTTTCAGCACTACTCCAAGACATTTACACTTATACAATATCTTCGAATATGTTAGAGATCTCTCGATATAGACGATCGACTAGACACAGTTTGAGTCTATCTATCATATATCGTATAGAGTAACGCCTAGACTTATACTTGCATATAGTCATTCGCTTACGTATTAGTCGTCGTATATACGTTGGCTGTATATGTATAACGAGTTGAACTGAGCTGAGCTATGAGAGCGCGGCCTCGACGGTTCATCGGCCGCACGGCCTTCCCAATTCAGGCCAGCCAAGAGCCGCTGATACTGCTGCTGCTGTTGAGCGTATATGATAGAAAAAAAAAGGGCGATAGATCGACTCTGTTATAATGCACTGGCTCCATACGCTTCTCTATCTAATACTAAAAGCTTTGCACTCGCCCACGAGCATATGCAGTATATAGAGTCGCGCTATATGTATGATTTCGAAAGCTCGATCGTCGTCGATTGCGTCTGAGCTTATTCGTACTCGTACTACTTGCTGCATCAAGACTTTGCTCTTGTGTGATGGCTCTGAGGGATTTTGAGCTTTGCGATTTGAATTTGGAACTTTTGTCGACTTTCCTTGATTCTTGAGAGGTGAAATTGCGTTTTTAGGGGGAATTCATAGGATGGAATTCAGGGATATCGATTGTTGAGTTTGAGAATCTTGTATGAATGAGTCAGGATGTTTTGTTAAAGAAAATAAAGTGGAGTCTGATTTTGTTTAGCTAAACCAGGCTGAAAATGATACTCAAATGGGTTCGTTAGCACAACAATGGGAGGGAATTCTTTGAGACTGCATCATTCATTGTTTCAACGGTAAATCGATCAAAACGTTACCCAACGAGACATAACGCTTGCAAAACTACAGTAGTTTTCTGATGTAACGCTGACTGTGCTATTCAGGAAAAATTCCTCATTTTCAGCTCCGCATTTTGCATCACATCGATTTTATGGTTAATGAGTTGCATATTTCGTGCATTCATCAATGTTCAAAAACTACAGCATAGTACAAAACTACTCATGAGCACAATTCCAAAATAATACTGTCCATGGAATACGTAACGTTTGAGGGGGGGGGGGGGAAGTCTCCAATTCTCAAGCCTCTTATATTAGTCGGTCATTATTCGTACAAAAATTTTTACCAGGCACAAAAAGGAGGCCTGATAACTTGGAATTTTTGCTCGTGTAATTATTTCTTCGTTACTATTTGGCTCAAATGAAAGATCACAAAACGGTCTTGGCACCTTCAGATTTTTTGATTGTCCCTAATCCTCAGCTCGTATATTTTTGAGAGAAAATAATTTCTGATCAGGTCGCAAATTAGATTTGGGGATCGTTAATGAAGAAAATATTTCAGGCTCTGGCTCTTTTCTGGTCAACTATTTCAAAACTGGTTCCATTAGCAGAAATTCTGTCAAAAATACTTAGGCGATGCGCGTACACTGTGGACGTTGAAAGTTATTCGCACGTTTATCCAATTCTCTAGCAATTTAGGCGAAACGACGGGAAGACGAATGTTTATTATCATCTAACTCGGGTTTGTCTTCTCGTCGTTTCGACAAAATCGCAAGAGAATCGGATAAAAGTGCGAATTACAAAGTGCCTATATTATAGGTTAGGAGGTTCCTGCGCTCGAGTTATTCGCACTTTTCTCCAGTTTTCTTGCGATTTTAGCCAAACGATGAGAAGACGAACTCAAGTTAGATGATAATAAACGCGGATCTTCTCGTCGTTTCGCCCAAATCGCAAGCAAATTTGATAAAAGTGCGAATAACTTTCAGCGTGCACGGTGCACGGTGACCGCACCACCCCCTTCTGAAGACAATTCTCGTTCAATTTTTGAAGATCTCCAAAGAAGAATTGAATTTTTGAATGTTGGCGCCTCTTCCATTCACGCTTCTATCAAATTATTACTATCAATTTTGCTTCAAAATTCATTATCAGAAAATCTTTCCATTCCAAGGGGATGCAGATACCGAACTCTCTGAGAAAAAAAATAAACCATCATGACAGATTTAGACGTCCATGATCGATATTAAGATCGACATGCCCTCGATTAAACAAGAATAAAAAAAAAAAGTCCATGTCCTCGGTAAATCGATTCGCTCAACTCATAAAGGAAAATATTGACCTCGCGCGGTTATGATGTATATGAAAACCCGTTTGTTTGCTGAGTTAACTTGTGACTTGTATGTTTACGGGGTCAATATCTATGATCGATTCGCATCTTACATAGATTCGCAAACGCTATCGAAGGATCTATTCAATCGTCCGACACGTCTTTTATACAACGTCCTCGACTCTATATAACTTCTATATGTATATTTTGCAGTGGATAGAACGTCTATGCGCTCTCGACCTGCTTTGCGCGAATAAATAAAGTGCGGTGTGAATGCACCCCGCAGAGGCCGTCATCGAATATATACATCTATATAGTACACATATACAATAAAGTATGTGTGTGTGAGACCAGTGGCTCACCCCGTCCTCGACTAATAGTGCACTTTTCTCGGCTCTCTCTCGACTGCACTATGCACATAAGTTGCATTATATCTATGAGCAGCGCGGGTTCGTCGTCCGCGGGCAACCTTCGAGCCGAAACCAGGCCGCGCCGCGCCAGCGCATGCATATAACTTGACGTCGTCGTCTATTCTATGTGCATGAGGCGCCGCCTAGATGTATCTATGATTCGTATATTGCAAGATTATGTCTGTGTGTCTGTTCGTGTGAGACATTAATAGTTGTGCATGTGATGGATTGATAGGCTTGAAATTTTGGAAAATCTATGTTTGTATCGAATATTCTTTGGTGATAATGAGTGAAATTCACCCTCCCCCTCACTTTAATCAACAACTAAAATCATAATTTTCCAGGAAATTTTTTCAATTGATGAAAATGCACCAGAATCTCATGCAAGTACAGAATATATTTTGAAAAATATTCCAAATAAAATTGAGAATGGCAGACGAATTGGTTATTCATTCGACACAACTCGAATTTCCGTTTCCTAGCATGCCGAAAAGTTGTATTACCATCGTGACCAATTGACACTTTTCGAAACTAGATATTTCATACTTTCCGACAGAATGCAACAAAATGTCTCTCTCGGTTGTCTTTATCATTGATTGTTTCCAAGAATTTCCCTTCAAACCATTCCAATATGAACTTATTCCGTCAATCAGGCTATTGAACACAAGTATTTTTTATCAAAATTTTGATTATGGATGAAAATATTCATCTCAAGAAATTCCTCACTATTCAGTCTCTCATTGCAATCAGATTGTCACAACATCGATGAGTTCGATAACCACTGCGTTAGACGACTAGAATCGAAGGTGAAAGTTTATACTGATGGTGTCCGATGTCTCGCTCGAGCTGTAATGAGAAAAAAGTGCGAGTGCGCGTTCTCCCAGCTCCAAGCATACCTTCAACAAAAGTGGAATCTTCCAGCCTATAGCAAGTCGTCATTTCCCAATTCCAACAAAAAAAATCGAAAACCTTCCAAAATTTTCAATAAAAGTTATTAATCTCAATTACTTTTTCGTCAACATTGAGTTAACTTTGATCATTCCAAAACGGTCTTTTCAACTCCAAATTCCTAACCCCAAATAAATCATCCCAAATCTCGTACCACATCGTCGTCGTATGAGTGAATTAAACGAGAATCGAAAAATTAATGCAAGAAATTACATCAACATCGAATATCAGTTTTTTTTTCTCTCAAAAGCAGTCCTCAATAGAGCTGTACAACAATACATTTATACACACACAAACATGACACATAAGATAGAATGTGTAACGATGAACCGATGACACTGTTCATTGACAAAACAGACTCGACGACGACGATGATAATATTAAACAAAGAACTGCTGATGATAATAAAAGCTAGGCTCCTCTTTTCCGATGCTCTCGCTAGTAATTGAGGAAAAGAATTAAATTTGAATTGTGTGTCATGCCCTCGACTCTAAGAGAGCGAGAGCAATGCACTCTGCAATCGAGTCCTTGTACATATGTACGAGCTCAGCGGTTCTCAACTATACTTATTGCACTGTTCAAAATAGTATCAGCTCGGTGTAATAGAGGAACGAGCTTTGCCTTTTTTTTTAACACAATTTTTTGGACAAGTTTGATTACGTATGCCATGACGTGTAGCGATGTCTCAATATTGATCAATTTGATTGGGTGTTTTTGCCGATATTTTGAAATATATAGGTTGAGTAGTGTGCAGGGCAAATTTGAGGCTATTATCTAGTTTTCAATTTTTTGGGTCCAGAATCCGTTATCGATGACGATGAGAATGAAACAAATAATTCCGATGACGATCGTAGACATCCTGTCCAGTAAAAAATATAGAAAAAATCTCAATTTTTCCCTTCTTGCAATATTCTACCACTGCAGTGACAGAATAATAGTATCGATCTTGAAAAAATAGAGTGCGAGGCAGTAGAATGAGTTCACCCAGATTTCCATCCAATCTGTGCGTCAACGTGACAATCTAAAAATTAAAATATCCCATTCTGGGAATCTCGATTTAAACTTTCGCTTTCTCATTCGGGTCGCCAGATTTCATATGATGGAAAAATCTTCGATGCAGCGAGCTCGTTTGACAAGACCTAATTCAAAAATTTCCCAACGAATCCGGACACACAAAACGAGTATATATAACATAGTCGTTGGTGTCATAGAATCAGGCCAAACGTAGATGATATGTGTGGCTTATGATAGTAAAAGGGTCGAGGTATGTGCAGGATGAGCCTCTTGCTCTCGTATTATGGCACTACCACACACATTGTTCAATCGTCGTCGTCGTCGTCATCGTCATCATTGCAATTTGGCATCATATATAGGTACTTTGGTCGTCGTCGTCGTTGTGATATAGTCATTGGTTGCCTTTATAATATGATGG